>CM056823.1:4755000-6142500 GCA_029853015.1 Chelidonichthys spinosus | reverse complement strand
CCACGACGGAATTATCTAAGACCCCTCAAAACCCCCCCTCCGCCACCTTTGCTGTCGGAAGATAAGCCGCCCTGTTATGTGTAATTTCTTAATTTGGTTTTGATAAGTCTTGGTGGGGGGTGTGTTATAGCGAGTCAGCGTCGTTGCATAATCATTTTACAATTAGGATAACAACAAAATCCAGTTTTTACACGGAACTACCGCTGCACCTCGATATACATCTGGTTCCATCCAATACGTGCGACGTAGTGTGTGGTGATATTGCCGTGCAGTAGAAAGTGGGTTGGTGCGGTCGCAGGGCAGGGGAAGGTCAAAGAGGAATAATGAAGATGGAGGACGGGGAGGAAGAGAGGTGTCCCGAGGGAAGAAAATATGTCTTCAATGGAGGCGGGAATATTTTGGTCTGGGACCAATCTGAAGCATCTGTCGCTGCTTTCCGGTGTAACATCCTCTGGTAATGGTTGAGACTCGGCAACGGGGGGACGGCTCACATGATCTCAATCATTCGGCCGCTCGTTTTCCAAATTCACAGGAGGCCCCGTGTCTGTAAACTATCATTTGTGTTAAAACGAGACGCTAATGGCAGTCAGCGGGCAACATCCTACCCACAATAAAAAAGAACAGGGGCTACGAAATGGAAAAGTTAGCAGCCGCGCGGCTGTAATACATTCCCTGACTTCTTCCCATTTGCATCAGAATGGATGAGCTTGACCTCTGAGCACTTGACCTTGGTTACCCCTGAAGCAAGAGCAACACATTCCCCACTGTATCAACACCGCTCTGTTCGGAGTTAAGAAACGTTCCGTTCCGCTGGATGTTGAAAGAGGGACCACCTCTGAGGTGTAGCTTCGTACAGATTAGAGTCACATGGAGACTTTTGTACCGCTGTTGAGATACTCCTTTAATTGAGTAAAACAACATGTGGGTGTAAGCCTCAGGACTGCAATGACTTCATGGTTCTTGTGGAGCTTGCACAACGTTGTTAGCTCGAACAAGATCTGTTATTAAAGGCCTTCCAAACCCCCCCCCCCCCCATCCTTTAACTTCACTAAGTTCATAAATATTTTCATGCTGAGGGTTATCATAACATGACCTCATGAAAAGCTAAACAAGGCATTCCTTCTCCTTCTGCGAAGAATAAAAATTATCTACATCTCTCCACATGTATTTTCATTTTCTCCCTCGCATTCACAGCCTTTATTGACGCCTTCGCTTTCCTCTCCGTCTCTTTATTTCTCTGGCGATCTTTCTATTTGCCCATCCCTCCTTCTCTCTCTCCTCCTGGTCCACCCTGGTCCCCCCCCTCCACCCTAATTAGAGGGGAGTAAAAATACGAGTGGCGTTGCTAAGCTTTGGCAGACCAGGTCTGCTGCCAGACGAGAAACCTTTCGGGGGCACGTTTGCCAGCACGTAGCCTTTAAGTGGGTCACGAAAACTGAAACCCAGGCAGGACTTTTTAGAAGTTAAAACAGCCCTCTGGAGGCAGCGAGCTCCAACCAGAAGGTCAAACATCCCCTCAATCAAGACCCTCCGATCCCAGACACCTCTGGGACCGTGGTGCTGAATTTATTAGTGCGCTTTTACTCTGGCGGGATCACCTGTGGGCTGGAAATGGGAGAAGGTGGTTTTCTTGACTCAGCCTGAACAGGAACTTGGTACTGCTAGCTATTTACTTTCTCTCCTTGTCTTATTCAGCACTGTAACCGGATAAGCCCAGATGGCTGCCGCTGGCTGGATTGGCAGGCGTGTATTTCAGGCTGTTTATATTTGGATGTGTCTCCAGGGATACTCTCATAACTTACATGGCTGTTATATAAATACCTAATTCATTTACAAATGTAAAAAAATGCTTTAGCAAAGATGTTACATGTTTTTCATAATTTTTTACAATATGTGATTGTTTATTCTGCACAGGATTTATTTGTCAGATTTTGAGTTTTCTCAAGTTCCTCTAATGTAGCTGCAATGCAACAATGTGTGACAATATGATTTTAGTTTTGTAGTCAAATAACCTGAGCTGAACCCATTTTCTTCTCGGCATGTCTTCCTCAACCTACTGCAACTTATGGGTGTGCAGTTTCTGCAAAAAAAGAGACATCTGTCACATACTTGTTTGAATGGTTTGTGTGGCGTTGCCGTACGTTACTAAAGGTTTATGAGGGGAAATATGGGAGAGCCCAAACTGTCAGTTAACCTTCGCTGCAGCCAGTAATTAGACTTGCCATTGGAAAGCACACACGATGGTTAGACTTCTGACTCAGATTTAGGAGGCAGAATGTCGGTTTGGACTTTATCCCGGAAGAGATGGGCCTTTCTTTGATTTCAGACAATAATAACATTGTGTTGCACTGGTGTGTGTGTGTGTGTGTCACACTTGTTTCCTTGTTGTGTGATGCTCTCAAACCTTGCATTTCGGTTTATGTTGAGGTTGAAGAAACAAGTGTGTTAAGTGGCGAGTTTTAAAATGTGCTACGGTTCTGCTGCCTTCACACAAAGCCAGAACAGCTATTCCCAGTCGATATGCTAAGCTAAGCTAAACAGCTCCTTAACGAACGGGCACACATGAAAGTGCTGCTGATCTATCGCTCAGCAAGAAAGCAGCAATCACATTTCCTGTTAAACTATTCCCTTAAAAGAACAAAGACAGAGGAATTTGCTTTTTCTTTTAAGAATCCAGCTGTTATTTTTTTTTCTTTTTTATCCGCTGCTGAACTTCTGATAAACTTCCACTCCTCTTCTAGTAACTTCCTCAACACTAATTCCCCCTGAGTTATGGTCTGCATGAAATATTAGGATTACGAAACACGCTGGTCTCAGCCTGAAAGGCTGAAAGCACGGCCCACACAACATTCAGACCAGGAGGAGGAGGAGGAGGAGGAGGGGGAGGACAGGGAGGACAGGGTGTTGCCGGGGATGCTAACTTGGAGAAGCACACTACCTTCCTATTCATGCTCGCTGGAACAGGTGGCCAGGAAATGACACATGAAAAGCTGCTATCACCTTACCCGCCTATTTTATTACATCCAACCACCACATCCTCATGCCCTCCATCTCTCTTCACCCACACCCACGATCTATCATCCAGGTTTTAGCCGTCTCACACTCTCTGTTTACCCTGAGTGTCATGTGCTGTCACGTAGAACGGACCTTCCCCTTGTAACTAAGCAGCGCAGCTCAAGTAACGACTTCTTACTCTGGCTCATATATCATATATGTGAGTTGTGATACGACCGTGATCGCCATGATTACAGTAGTACACTAGAGGATGCTGTTTTCATTCCTGCAGCTTTTAATAGATTCATGATGTGCCTTGTCTTTCTAAGTTTGCGTTTTAGTCATGATCAAAGCGAAAGAAAGTTGATTCAAAGGGGGAAAGGGGCGGAGGGGGGAGGGTGAATTTCAGCATGACAGCCCATTTTCTTGAGTGGAAAAAAAGGGGGGAATTCACATGGCAATGCCCACTGTTGACATCTGTTTCAGCATCATGCTGAATAAATCTTTTTGTACTCGGCTGCCATGACATAATCTAGATGTACTGCCCGTCATCAAAGTCAGCGTCGCCCCATCTGCTTTGATGTCCTCTGTATCACTTTTGGCACACGGTAATACCCGCTATGACTCGTCTGATCGGAGAGATGTTACATCCTTCTAAATTTTCCAGTGGTTTTTCTCGATGGCAACAGTGTGACCATCGCTCATGAGTGATCTGAAGGGAAATTTGAGTCAAAAGTAATTACGTTGCCCATCAGACCCTCCTCTCCCTTCTGAAGAGCATTGGGGCAGAAACCAAGAAAGACAACATCAAGGGCCGATAAGACGCTTGGCTGCCTGCCCTGCACACAACAAGGAAGCATGAGACATCCAAATTCTGCCATATCACTTTTGGAGACACCCACCAGGCCCTGGCTGTCATGAGTTGTCGGTTCGCCCTGAGCTCGCTCTGCAGAGAGACGGGAAGCAGATGCATAGGATTCATCTGTTGTTGAAAGGCAGATTTAGCACCCTGCGTTCGGTTAGTCAGCCGACCCAGCCTGGGCCTGCACCGTGCCCACTTTCTCCCCACATCTGTAAGAGATTAAAACTCAGCGGCCTGGATCGCAGACACAGAGCTGGGCTTTGTCAGAAACCTCGGATTCTCTGCTGGGACTCAACCCTAAATGGATTAGACTCTGTCGCAGAGCACCGAGGGAGGACCGAGTTCACTGCCCCCCAACCATCAGAGCACTGGTCTGCACAGGGCCAGGACTGCTGGACTGCTCTCCATCCCACTGAAGGGCTTTTTCTCTTAGAGCACTAGAGAGTAGAAGCAATACAGCCAGACGAGTCATCGGTATGAGACCACTACAAAAGACTAAACAAAGGCGGAGAGGGTGGTCTAAATAGACTACACAAACGTCTGTCTTCATGTGATGACTTTAGCTTTTTAGCAGCAACGGTTAACCAAGCCTCCGCCTCTCTTTTTTTTTCTCTTTCTGTCACCTTCCCTCTCCTTTCTCCTTGTTTTTCCGTCTCCAGGCCTCTCACCCGGCTGCCATATAATGGCATGTGTTTTGATTGGTGCAGAGCGGGGAAGCCGGGTATTGTCTGGACAGGATCTAGGCTGAGATCAGCGGATAGATCGGATGGTGGTTTAGAACAGTGCTCGGGCTACCAACGTCATCTTTGTTTTAGTTGGACCTTGCGAACACTTAGCTAATCCTAGAAAAGAGCCAGACACGCAGGAAATAGGGACTTATGAAAACAAGCAACAAGTCCGGCATTATTATTATGTCAAACTCATTCATTAGAAATATGTTACTGTTGATTATGTGCCCAGATGTTATCAGGCATCGTGTTTTCATTTTGAGTACACTGAAATGAAATGTAATCAAAAGGATTGATAACTGAGGGGGGGAAGAGTCGTGATTCCTGCCTCTTCCCATCTGTACATCACCTTTACCTCCCTTATGTATATTGGCCATCCTGAATGGTTGATTTCATGGTTGGTTATGGCCCACCACAGTGTTACAAGGAGCGAGTCAGAAGTGCACACGCCTGGCTGCCTCTTGCAAAAAGGGGGTCTGACACTGAAAGGATGCAGACAACTGATTTATGTTTTCTGGCAAAAAAGTAGACAATTAATTCCTGGCGACGGGCTCAAATTACAACATGCTTGAGCTGTTGTGGCAGGGGGGCCTGACCTGAAATAGCTGGTCTGTCAGTGCCATGAATCTGCTATGATATAGAGGGGTTGGTAGTCAATATGAAACAGGGCGTGAATAATACATCCCATATGGTGTTCCATACTTTGATCAATGCAGAGAGAAGTCAAAATCTCTCAAGACTTCTGTTCAGATTCGTTAAATAGGCGTGTAGTGCACATGTGTACATATGCTATGTAGAGTATATGTACACATTTAGAAATATTGAGGTTACGAGTCCAAGTCCCTGATTGTAGTCCCTAGTCCCGACATGAATCTGATCACAATAAGGTCTCTGGAGTGTCTTGAGTAACTGGGTTGAGTTTTTGAAATGTATTTTCCATTTTTTTTGTGCTTTGGGCATCACAACCTGAATGCTATATTGTACCATTGTATTTGGAAGAAGGCCAACGTCTCTATGACAGATATCTCCAAAACTAGGCAACGCACACCAACCCGACCCAGAAAGCTAAATAGCACTACAGGTATAACACATAATATGTATTTTTGATTGGGGGAACTGTCCTTTTATATGCTAACATCAGCATGCTAATGTTCCACCATGCTAATTAGCACTGAACGCGTGGTACAGATGAGGCTGATGGGAGGAGTTTTGGATGCATTTTATTTTTGACTTGATGAAATATTAAAGAATCACCAAAGTTATTACATTGGTTAATTCAAAGGACAGGGCATTACCAATACAGGATGCGTCATCTGGGAACCATGATTGTCTCCATCCAATAGTCTGTGAGATATTTAACGGACAGTAAACCAAGGCGGTGTATTCCCCGACCAACATGATAAAGGCAAAGACATTCACACTGTGTTGGTACACAGTGAACCTGGAGAGCAGGGAGGCACAGAGCTCTGTAAACCGAGTCATTATGATGTATCGTCTTCATGTCCTCCAGTCCTTCGGGGTTCCTCTCCTGTATTACACACGGCACTCTGCTGTCAGAGCGACAAGCTGGCCAGAGGGACAATAACAAAGGAATCAGAATAAGTGCCCAGTTTGTTGAAATGACTTCCTATCCTTCAGGGGTGGACTCCACATCGCCTGATGTTCTGTGGGATTCAAGGCCTCTGAGGCTTTCCACAGTGTGTCATTTCCTCCTTGGAATCTGTGGATTAGTCATATCACTTCCTTATGTCCCTGCCAGGCTGTTGGCCACTTGGCCGCAGCTTTTCTTTGTTCTGGCTGATTTTATGGCCTTACGGTTGTGCCACGGTCAGCAAATGTCCACTGCTGTCAAAAACATTATTTCCTCTGTGTTTCTTTTTTTCCCCTCTCCCCATTTAACTGTTGGAAAATTAATGAGTGCAATCCCGGGCTTTGAATGGTATTTGGCGGATGATTTTGTATTGTGTGGCCAAAGGCAGCCAGCAACAGTCTTTGCTGATGGTGTTGGTTAAACCAGTGAAGGAAGATTAGGTTGCTCATTTGATGGGTTGGTTCAGAAGCCTGGGGTGCGACACAAAAACAGGCAAGTGTTAATGAGAAAACTGTTGCTTCGACACTTCATTCTCTAAACTTAAACTCTCTCTGTGAGGCAGAAAGGACTTTCTTTCCTGAAGGCTCGAGTTGGCCACTGGTTGGAAGAAAAAAAAAAGAAGGGAAGAAGGAAAAAAAAAACTTTTCCATCCAGCTCAGAGGCAGCCCTCTGCATGTGGAAGTTTTAATGGGAGTCAGATGTGCTCCTAATCAAAGGAATATGGCGGGAAATGTTACTGAGCCCAAGCAAGGCGAAGTAGGACGACAGGAACTGTGATAAGACTCAAACGACAGTCACAAATTACACTCTTTGACTTCAGAGCCAACAAACAAATTCACTGTGGGCCTTGAGTTGTTTCTACCTCAGCTGGGAACACGGTCATATGACGGTGTTAAATGGCTGTTTATGAGGATTTGGACATTATGGGACTAAAGAAAAATGAGCTTGTAAAACAATTAGCGATCTGACATATTGTTATATTAGCTATGCAAATTCATTTTCATGATTTTTATTAATTTTGTTCACACTGACGGTTCTCATCAGCATTGTTTTTGGCTGCAGCTGACGGCTGTTTTGAGAGAAAAAGCTTTAAAAACCAATTGTACATTACCCGTCTGGCACCAACCTGCAGACAAAGGTAGTGTCTCGCTGCTGAATGTAGTTTCACACTTTGCAGCTAAAGACCCAGATATTTCTCTTAAGAGTTGGTGGAGAACAAAAACAGAGCTAAATGTGCATTGGATCAGATGGCCAAATACATTACTCCAAATGAATTGTAATTCATAGGCAAGTTAGCCATATTAATGGTGACAATATGTTAAGTTTACATGTAAGTTCTGCTGCCCACAAGTAGCAAAACATAGTAATAATAGAAAATCTACCAAAATAATCAATTGTTAACAATAAAGTAAAACTAATGATTTATTGGCCTTTCACCTCCAAGTGCATGTTATATTTTCAATATACAGATTTTCTCTCCATAAAAGCAACTGTTGCTCAGCGTATTTTTTCGCTGACGTTGCACATGTAGTTAACACTCTGGTAATACCACAGGAGCCTCCTCTAGCCCGTCACAATGGCATACCGCCTATCTAATCACCCGCTGCACCCGACCTCACTCCCTCTGATTTCCAATCATGCATCCTACTTATTATCCATTTCGGTGACTGAGCGTACCCAGAAGCACATTGGCCACCAGTCGGGCGACGGCATGAAAATGGAAGTGATGATGTCATGTGCTGATAGACGTCCACGGGAGAGGAACAAACTCGGCTATTCGTCTTTGTCAGCTCCTTTCTTCTGCCTGTAGACTAAACACTCACACACGGACAGGCATGCGGTGTGTGTGCATGCGTGCTCGTGAGCGTGCACAATCAAAGGCCACCCCATGCGCAGACATAAAAAAAAACGTTGCACGACTTATGCAACACCAGACTGACAGACATGCACGTACTAACGTGCCAAATATCCACATGAATGTACTGTATTTGTCAGTCATCCGCCTGTCCGTGGGGTCCCTCTCTTGTGTGGTGACTTTAACCGTTTCTGAAGCTTCATTTGCATCCATTCGACTCTCGAAGACGGACGAACCGCAGAGCTGTGGCGGCCGTGACTTAAACTCCACGAGTCATGCACAGAGAGCTCATGAGAAAGCAGCAACGAGTCTTAAAAAACCCTCTCACTGCTCAGGCATCGGCTTAATTAGCAAAACGAAATTTCATCGCGCTCCATTTTCTCAACCAAGCGGGCCGAGAATATCTGTGGTTTTTAAGAGTACTACTAAAAACGGGTGGAGTAGGGAAAAAACAAAATAGAGAGAGGAGTAAAAGAAAGCAACTGTCACAAAAAAAAAAAAAAATAGGAGACGACGCAGGAAGCCTGTCGAAGCATGTTTTGTCTATTTACAACACACTCTTTGCTGCTGTCTGGAATGCCTGCATTTGACTGGAAGAGCAATAATCAAGAGAGCTGGAGGCCATGGCATCCACAATAGAGAGGTAATGGGTATTCAGCACTTTGAATGAACTATATTTCCCCCTCAGCCTTGCCGGTGGGGTAAAAGCTTTGAAAACATGCTTTAAAAAAAAAAGACCCTCTGGTGTCTGTTTTCATTTAGTGCGCTGCACGGAAGGGCCACAGTGTTATCATCATCCAGGTGGGTGGCTGAAGGGTTTTTCTTGAGGCGTAGATAGTTTTTCCATTAAAACTGTATCTCCCTAAAAAAAAAGACTTTAAAAAAACTTGTTTTCTTAATTGGTCATTATAAAGAGCGCGGAGAGAGTTCTCGTCTCAAAGCCATATGCCGAGCAGATGGGATTAAAGCTAACCGGCGTTCACAGGCAGTTATGGATAAACAACTTGGATGGCCCCGGGGTGCAACCTCCTCTTTACAATAACAAATTAGTTCACTTTAAATTGAAAAGGACACTTCCTCCGCACGCTGTGTGAAAATGACTTGGGTATGGATTCCAGGTTGCCCCTGTGCCTTGCTAAGTGGCAGTCAGGGGTCAGGTGCGGGAGCAGACACGGTGCGGAGGATCTGGTATTTATGGGAAGAGGCGATGATTTCAGAGCTGCAGTGCCTTTTCCAGACATCCGGTTGACACCATGTCTGCTGTCAGGAGGCTGAATGCACCTGAGGCTGATTTAACAGTCCTGGTAAAGGTGTGTGTGTGTGAGAGAGAGACATAGAGAGTGTAGAGTGAAGCTCCAGTCATCTGAATCACCTGGCCTGGGTCTAACATAGCTCACAAGGGCACAGTGAAAGGTGGTGTATACCAAGTTCAAAGTGTTAATGTGCCTCCGCCTCTCCGCTGTGCTCTCACAGGCTGAATCACCCTTCTGTGGTAGAAAGGAATGTTTTGAGATCTGTCTGGTATTTTGTTTCCCAGGTGAGCCGTTTTGGGAGTTTTGTGTGATTAACAGTCACAGTCGATGGAGAAGAACCGAGGGAGAAGTTTGGTGGATTCTTCGCTCTCTCTCTGTGTTTGAAAAGAAAAACAAGAGACTAAAAAATCTGTCACCATGAGGCTGTAATTCTCACTGCGCTCCAGAGAAAAAGAATAGTTGGATAGATGAAATGTGGAGACTTTTCTTTTCTATTCTTACAATCCTTTGCACTACTGGAGCGAAACGTAGAAAGTTTGTCAGGTGTTTAGACAAAATGGTATCCTTCATTAAAGGAACATTACAGATGCTTGGACCACAACCATTTTCAAACTCTGCCTTCATTTGAATCTCAACAACACACCTGTAAAGTCTTGACCCTCACGTTGACAAAGTCCGTCCACAGACAGACGGACAGACGGACAGAAGCACAAACACCATGCAAAGTGCTCCAAACCTCTACTTGTGGTAGTTCCTGCTCCAGTTGGGGTCTCCAGGACCACGTTTTTGCCGTGATGACTCACACACAGACCCGTGAGGTGAAAACAATACCGGCACCGGCTGCTAATGATGCTATTTTTTGCCCAAATGGCCGTTGTAAACATTTGCTAACACAGTTTATAGACGGACTCCCGGATCAACTTTGACCCATACTGTGTAATGAGAGATTATTAGTGGCATTACGGGTGCTCAGTGCTACCACTCTGATTGTCCCACTGCTTGTGCTTGTTGCCCCATTGGACCTATTTTCTTTTCTTTTCTTTTTTTTGGTGCAATGTTTCCATGTTCTGAGACCCCAGCAATTATTTTGGTGAGAGCAATGTTATTACATTCAATAAAATGGATATCTGGAACAACATTAATAAATAAATCAAAGTACAGTGTGTACCGACTTGTCAAGCCAACCCCACACTGTCAGACATGGTTTAACTTTTAGTCGGAGCTGTACTTTGTAAATCTTTTAACACAGCATTCGTTGAGAACAATATTCCCACACATATAGTAATACAGGCTTTGGTTTGCTTTGGCTCCATAGTCATGAATAGCAACTAATAAAAAGTAATGATTTTGACCGTTTGACCAAGACATTTCCAAAAAACCTCTTTAATTAGTGACGTGTGCAGAGCGACGTAGATAATGAACTGTATCTTTAAGAAACGATTATGCTCCCGCCGAGCTGTGACTGGCATTGACAGGAGTTTAGAGAGGACACTGAACACCACAGAAGCCGATCGTCTCAGCATGATACGACAGTAATATCGCTCCCCAAAACGCTAAGGCATATAAAGCTGATTAACCAGCTAATAAATCAGATTAACCAGATAGAGAATCCGGGATGTAATAATAGACCACGAGCCAACATATACAAGCGGGGCTAATCACCGTAATTTCAGTATATCCCCCCTGTGCTGGGGATGTAAAAGCCCGTCCAGCTGCCCAGCAGAACCAGTATTCTCTCATTCATCACACAGTAGCTTCTAGTTTCTAATCAACACTAAATAGCTTAAAATTAAAAAGGTATTAACATTTGATTGTGTTTGATTAGTATACGTTAAGGTTGAAATAAAAGCCACAGAGCATCCTCTCAGTTCTGCCGTACACTTCCTGTATTACTACACTGCAGACGCTCTCTCCTCTGTTATTTTTTTTTAAATTTACGATTCTCTCCTTTAAACAGCCTTCTGTTACCTACGACGTTAACATGACCCAAACAGTAACGCGATGGACTACAAACAGAACTCTCTTCTTACCAGAATCAATGAAATGCACATATTTTCACACCGGAGAAGTCTTTTGAAAATGGACACCTATCTCTTAATGACACTAAAACTTTCCCAAGACTCACTGAAATGAAACCAGAGAAGTGGTATGCTTCGAACGGGGGGTTTTCCACCTGCTGGAATGATCTGGAATGCAACTTTTCATAGAAAACATTTTACCCCAGACATCTGGTGGACAACTAAAGGTGGGCACACTCAGACAAAGGCATCTTTTCAGGGCATCCAGACTCCGCAGAGCAGTTGAAATACTGACATATTTTGACACAAAGCAACCCCCCGTGCCGTGACGACAAAGAGCCACAGCCTCAATGTCACTCTCTCCCATTACTTTCCACCGCTTCACCACTTTTGGAATCCGATTCAAAGGAATCATCCCCGGTCACCCCGACCAAGCACATTCTGTAATACTGCTGATAATGAAGACGACAAATAGATAATTCCCCCCTTTGGCCAAGGCTGACGAGCCTGATAAAGCCAACAACGTCACCAAAGGTTTGTCTCTTCTTCTGGACTTCATGTTGATACCATATTTAGAACATCTACAGGCCTCCTAAATACTGTGCAAACCATCTGCGTTTTGACTTTGCCTGTGCCTCCCTAATGAACAAATCAAACCTCCTATTTTTTAAGTAAAGTTGTAACAGCTTCACACCCTCTTGCTCTGATGTTTTTTAAGGATGTGAACCACAGCAGTGAGGCTGCTCTTGTTAAAGTCTTCGATGACGTCTTGGTATTATCAGATCTCCGTGCTTCACTCAATACAGTCGACCACAACATATTTGTAGACAGACTGGAAAACTGGGCTCTCTGGAACTGCTTTGAATTCTCTGGTCTCTTTCTGTTCAACATGTTACCACTAGTTGAGATTGTGGAAAACAACAAAATAGCTTACCGCCATTATGCAGACGACACACTGATTTATATTGCGATATCACCAGGTGTGATTCTGGTAAGGCTTAAGATCTAATCAGCAAACATTCTGTGGCTGTTGTTACGCCGTTGTCGACCCGGCGTGGGCAGGATGAGATGAAGGTGTGCCTTTTTTTTTACTCGTGTCTGCCACTTTGGATTTAATCCAATAAACAAACTTAACAAACAGATGTCTAATGTCAACTGTACGCCGATGCCACGAATATATATAGCATATTCTTGCCCTATGCTTAATTGACTTTAATGACCCAAAGGATACATTCTGCCCCCTATTTATTTAACAAGCTTCTGTCTGTAAAGCACTTTGCCTTGTTGAAAGGTGCCGTGCATAGAAATCGGCCTGACCTTCAGTAAAATAAACCAATAAATAATGACTTAAATCTGTCCAGTCAGACCATTTCTCAGAGGTTGGGCTGAAAACCACCATGAAGGACATTATGCTTATCCTGAACACTGTAATCAAAGACGAGGGTGTGACCACCTATCTTCACTCCATCCAAACACACACATACCCTCGCATGTACACTCCAAACCCCAAAGCGATGGCCAAAACTCTGTCGATGTGTCGGCCTCACCACTTCCACACTGAGCTCCGGTATTCCTTTTACTTTGTACAATCCCATAAATCCTTTTTTTTTTTTTTTAAATTGATGTTCACACAGTTTTACTTTGCTTTCCTAAACGTGTCAGAAACGTTCCTCTTACGTACGACTGTGATCAAGTTGCTTGTGACTTTTAACAGAGGAAATTCTTTCCTAAAACTATCTGGGCTTTGAGTTGGGGATTTTTACATTTCTTTTACTGACATAAAACCACTTTGAATAAGTCATTATGGTGAAACAGAGAGCCATTAAAAAAAAAAAAAAAAAAAAAAAAAGAGTTGCCAAGCTCCCACTGCTTGTGGGTTAAGTTTGATGACACTTAAAAGACTATTTACCCTGAATGCATGTCAATTTGTTCAACTTTTCCTGCATTTAAAGCATCACGTAAAAATGTAATAAATAGGCTTAATAAGTGAGTGGGCTGCTGGAACGCCTTGGGCGGAGCAACAACAAAAAAAGAGAAAAAGAAGAAGACATTTTTATTCCTCATTGTTCATAAAGGAAGTGAGAAGCCCGTAAGAGTGACATGGGAGATGTCGCCACTCCAGATTTTTCCAGGATGCAGAGGAGGCCGTCTCCGTTACTGTGAGTCCCATCTGTCAGGCGGCTGGTGGACAGCTCAAAGGGGTCCTCTTTAGACACTACATGTCTCCCGTGGTCTCTAGTTCCCCGTCTGAGGAGGATAAATAACCATCTCCAGCGTCTGATGAAGCATCTTCGCCAATGACCCGTCCGTCTGCTTCCATGGTCTCTTCTAGCTCTCTCCTTAATGGAAAAGTCGTGTCCTTGCCAGTATCTGCACTGAGCTCAAAGTAATGGGATCCACTGCAGGCCAGTGAAAGACCATTAAACCCGTGGAGTGACAATGATGAGCAGAACACACTGTGGAGACTCTGCTTTAAATGTGAACAGCAGGAACACCTATTACAGCCTGACTCACCTCCTGGCGAACCTCAGGGCATTACCTGGCAGCCCGGATGACTCCGAGATCCAGCGTTCTGCCTTTCCCGCGACGACATTTCCCCCCCTGAATAAGCTCCTGTGAACGGATTCTGCATCATGAATGAAATCATTCAAAACGGCTCACCATAAACCGTCTAACAACATCATTTGACATGAATGTTTTCGCAGCTGCGTTATTTGTACGTTTACTCAGCAAATCGTGTTACAGTAAGTTATTCTCAGGTGAGCGATTGGAAAAACTTCTCCAGTGGCTTATTTTCTCGCTGAGAAATGTAGAATGAGGAGAAAATACAGAGCCTCTAGTGTGTTGAGAATAAATATGAGACCACAGAATGGAAAAAAAAAGATTGAACATAGTCTCTTAATCCAGAGAGAAGGCCATGCAGAGCCCAGATGGTATGAAGGAGGTACGAAGGTATGAATGTAATTGCTTCCAGACACAATGCAGACAGCGGGGGGATAAGGTACTGTACAGCAACTGCACAAATACACCCTGAGAGACTTCGGGATGGATGTTATTATTAGTCACTATGTCTGGAATGACGAGCCCCGACCCTAGTCTCTGTTGAAAGTCTGGATTGTTCAAAAATGGGGGTCAAAACAGAGGAGAAACTTGAAAGCTATGATATTTCTTTAAGATATGAAGCAACATCAAACATTATGGCAGCGTGATGACAGCAGCCCTCTACTGAAGTCACCTTAAATGTCCTTCCTTGGTTCTTTGTAACTTTACTAACAAATTTTAAAAAAGCGGGTTGCACCATCAAAACCGAGCTGCGTTGAAAAAAAGATGATGAAATATGAGTGTAGTTCTCTCACTTTCACATTCCCTTTGTTTTTGTCTTTCACTTTCTTTGACTTTTCTTCTCTCTCTCTCTCTCTCTCTCTCTCTCTCTCTCTCTCTCTCTCCACACACACACACACACACACACTGGGGCCTCTGATTTCCTGGCATTTCACTACATTACACATTCATAATGACTGTGGCAGATATTTTGGGCTCGTGCTCTAATGTCATTTGCAGGAGGGAAGACGAATAAATATTTTGTCAGGACCTTCCATTGTGTGCGACACAGATTAAGTGCTCAGCTTTACGTGGCAGTGAACCAGATCAGTGTTTGTCGGCGGTTGTTTGGTTTTTTTTTTTTGGGTGTTTTTGTCTCCCGGTAGATTTTGATTACATTCTGCAGCAGCGTTGATCCAAACAAAGAGCGAGCCTCTTGTTTTGGAGAATAATTCCTGCCTTGTTCCTCTCCCATCTGCAGAGAGGCCCGGGCCGCCAATCTGAAAGCCATTTAGATGGGCTGAACCAAGCAGAGTCAGACAGGAACGCTGCTTCTATTGATCCATACTTGCTGATTTGATGGATATAGGCTACTGTGAAAAATGCAGTTTTAATCATGTGTGCTTGAACCTGATTGGCCTTGAAGGAGGCAGCATAGAGAAGCCCGGCTGTAAGTGACAAGTTTGTGAGGGAGGGGCCTTTCTTTGAAACACTTAAGCTCCCACCCACTTCCCCTTATTCTCTAACACTTCACATTGCAAAAGACTGAATAATGAGTAGCATGACATTCCATTGAATCAAGTAATGTCCTGTACAGATTACAACCTGCATGTGAAAGACCTCTTGTAGTCGTGTAATGCTGCTCACACCCAAATTGCTGACTTTTTTTGTTGTTGCATTACTTCAATTTGACTCAGCAGATACTCGTTAAGCTTTGAAAATGTGACATATTTGGTGCTGCGTTGTCCATTTATGGAAACAAGAAAACAAAGGAACTATTTGTGCTTCCACTAATAAACAAATTCAAAATGACTGAACTCTTTTTTTTTTAGTTGCAACATCCGGTGTTTGTTTGTTTTGGCTGCCGGAGCCATGTGAACACTGATGAGTGTGGATTTTAAACTGGATCAGAACCACAAATTTATTGCAAATCGAAACCAGACGAGCTGGCAAGGGAAGCCAGCAAGGGATCGTGTCCAGGGCAAGCCCCTGAGATTCATTAGCAGTTATTTCTGATTCCCTCACGTCTGAGCAGCGTCGTTGCCACGGACGTATTAGGAAGGAGGAGATGTTGCCATATAGCTGATAGATTCTTTTTTCGTTGTTTGGGGTTAATAGAGCCGTTGGCTCTGTGTGTGTGTGATTTAACATTTCCCAGACAGACAGACAGATGGAGTGAGCCAGCTGATTGTGGTTTGGGCTCGGTCTCAGTCCGTGTATTAGTGCACCGGGGCTCCCGCCATATGCTTATGCTGCTGCGGGTCTAAGTCTGGCACACACACACACACAGTTCATCAATGAACACACACACACACACACACACACAAACAATAAGAAGAAAAAAAAGACTCCGGAGTCTTTAGCAGCTCAGATGCCCTGCCCAGTCTGCAAAAGCAATTTAGACCACTAAACTATGTCGTAGTATATTTAGTGTATATGTTGGTTTTGGGGAGTTTGTTGGAGTTTTAATATATTAAAAGCCGCCAGGCTGGTATCCAAACCAGAAATAAGTTGAGGTAGACGACGTGTTTTTATACGACTTTGGACTTAATGCGATGCTGGGTGATGTATTTTGAGCAACGGTGGCGTTGGAGGGAGGCCTGGAGGGACGACTTGCTGGATGTAGTGACTTTTGGAGCTAGTGCTGCTCGCAAATTTCATTGGAAAAGAGCTGGCAACACATGGCTGGGTTTTTCAGTTGGATAGTTTTTAAAGCGTACGGTCTCCCTCAATCTGACGTTTTGTAAAAATAGTCAAATCCGTGCATTCAATACAAGATAAAGTACAGAAGTGATACTTAAAGTACCAAAAGTAAATGTAATTATAAAGCAGAATGGCCCATTTCATATTGTGTTGTTGGATTGAAATCACTGATGCAGGTGGGGCTCATTTTAAACTACTTTAATTAATAGTAGCTACTTCTGGATAATTTGTAAAATCCCCCCATTCATGACTAGTTATAATAAATATGTTATATTATATATTTTTGTTGACATTTTGTCTGATAAGTCTGATTCTGCAAGGCAACTGGTAACTACAGTTATTAAATAAGTGGCTGGAAGTGGCAGGAAATGGAAAAACTCATGTAAACTACCTCAAAATGAGTAAATGTACATAGTTTCCACCACCGGGAATGAGACTATTGGTCTGCCTCTTTCTAATGAAGCCTTACAGTAGTATACATCATCCAACCACAAGTGGCCACACCCTCATTCTAGCAGCCTTTATTCATCTCTGCCTCTGACCACAACACCCTCTGAGGTAGTTTATGAGAAATACAGATGTCTGGTTGACTGAAAATAAACAGAGGCAGAGCTGAACTGAATTAGTCCTGCATACATACCGCATCCCGGCAGATTGGAAATCAACCCAATCGGTATGCAGTTGTGCTTTTCGAGACGAGAGCTCCACCGAGGTTGCGCCTCATCATTGAGGAAAATCTACCCATCAAAAAACATCCACGATCACAGTGAATATTCTCTCTCTCCGTCCGCCTTTCTCCGTGTTTATTCTAGAGCCGTGCCTTTGAACAGCCCCGTGGCTGTATCCCATTACATCCAGCGGGATGAGCTGTGGGTTGGTGTGGCGAGCGAGAAGGCAGAGAGGGGGCCCGCGCATGATCCTAATCAATTCAGGCCTCGGCCGTAGCAAACACTCTCTAATAACTTCTGTGGATGGATCCGACTTGAGAGGGAATGCAAAGCAGATCACTTAGGAAATTCCGCGACGCTCTCAAAGAAAAAAAAAAAAAGCCCCTCTTCTGAAGGAATGCGTGCTAACATTTCCCCTCGGCTCCCTGCTCTCCCACACACACAGCTGCCCTTCGGAGGAGCCGAGGAAGAGGAGCACGGGCCGCTCGGAGGGGAAAAGGCAGCGGCTAATGGCTGCTCTCCCAGCTGCACGGGGTCTCACACATCTAAACATGTCAGGAAGAGGAGAGAGCACGCAGGAATGATGATGAAGAGAGGGAGATTGAAGGGGAAAAGGGGAATAAGTAGCCCAAAGTGGGGCTATAAAGACAGAAAATACAGAGATAAAGCGAAGGGAAATCGATCTGCGCTGACAGACGTGTGAGGAGAAAATGATAGAAGAATGGAGAGAGAGAGAGGTAGAGAGAGGGAGGAAAGTAGGTGTTGAAGGAGGATAAGAAGCAGTGCTGCTCGGATGCTAGACGTGATGGATGGTCCGAGCCGTACGGCAGTACCATCCATCAGAGGAGGGAAGAAAAGTTTCAGATAAACACACAACGTCAAAATCGAAACCAACAACACATTAAGAATTACAAAAGATGCCCGGAAATACTTAATATTCTTCTGAAAAGGATCCAAACTGTTTTGGGGGGGGAAGTAGCGGTTGGTAAACTTTGTGTGACCTGCTGTTTGAGAGCGTGGTGAACCACAAGGGGAGTAACAGCACCATTAAGTTAAGTTAGCTTATCCTGTGTCTGAAAGGAGATTAAGATGTTACTCCTAAATCCTGGCAGCCGTTCAAGATTTAAAAAATGTTCTCCACCATATGACTCACGCAGGCTCCACTGTGCCCACGGCCAGTCGCCGTCTCACCGAGGGCCCTCAAGATTCAGTGAAATGCATCGTTTCTCTGCAGAAAACTGCAAATAAAGATGAAACCATTTCTTCCGACATTGGGTTAATGTTTCGGAGATTAGAAGAGGATTTAACAAAAGTTGTGTTTGGTACAGCATGTGTCCAAGAGCTAGTTTCCTATCCAACCACACATGGTAAAAAAAAAAAAAATCTGTGTAGGCTCACTCTGTCTACATGATGTTTCTAGTCCAACTCTGTGTTTCTGTGCTTGAGTTTTATTATTCAAAAGCAGCCGGTGACTGCATCAGCAAACCGGTCGACATTTTTCTCGCATAGTTTTCACTCTTTATTTGGATTTCTCTGCCCCGGTGTGCATGGCGGGAAAAATGGGTCAAGAAAAGGAGGGGGGGTGGGTGTGTGTGGGCAGAGTGGGGCCCACTGGTCCCTCAACATCCCTGTGTTGAATATGAAAATATATTATAGCATAATGTGTTCAGTATGCAAGCTTGAAGGAAACCATATGAAAAGATCCCAGACAAAGAGCCTTCTGTGTTCCAACTGACCCCCTCCCACCCTCATCCTTCGTCTGCTTCAATTGAGAGAGGGAGGGAGGGAGAGAGAGAGAGAGAGAGAGGAGAGGTAAAAGGGGGAGGTGTGTGTGCAGACTCCTAGGAACTGAAAAAGGGCTAATACACACACACTCGCCGCCTCACGCAGCCAGACCCACCGGAGTACAGGTGAGCAGCATGACTAAACCAACACACAGCAAACAGGAAGGAGTTCCAGGATCCTGGGATTTCATCTGTCGCTGTGATTCCTGCAAACTTTGTCACTTGTTACACTTATCTTTACGGGGTAAGTCTTTGTTTGGGGAGGGAGAGAGTGTGCAAGGAGGGGGGATGCAGTGAACTGGAGCAGCAGAGGAGGGAAACTTTGAAAAGTCTTTGTTTGAGTAGACGACAAACATCTGTGGCCGCTGCTTTTCCCCCCTTCGGTGCAGGCTGCAGACTTGCAGAAAGGGGGCTGGCTGGGCTACATTAGCACCGTGGTCACTGATATCCGAGCCTATTGTCCTGCCTGCGTGGAGCCTGCTGCGGAGCCAGGTTATGGACTCGCGACTGGAACTGTGTAACTTTAGATGGTGTATCCAATTAAGGACCTGGCTGGAGCTGCTATTGACTTGCACATATAAGTAATTGCTTCCTGTTAACACAACAGGTGAGGCCCATTAACTGCTTTACAGTGGGGGCAACTGTAGGTTTACTTCATCCATATGTTTCCACAGATGTATTCACCCCTTTAGTTCGCTGTGACGGAAGACACTTTGAAACCGTAGGAAGCTCTTTCTGTCAAATGTCTCACCGTGAAGAGAATAACAACACTAAAAGTCAACACCACTCCACACATATTCCCTGCAGTATTGATATCATTTGCACACATTTGTACATGTTTAAAAGTTCTTGTACTTTCTCCTCTTTGATGTCGCACAGTTCTCAGATTATGACTGAAGTTTTAGAAGCCCTTCTTGGCACCAGATCATTCACACCAAGTATTTATCTTCTGCCTCTTGAAGTTCTCCACCTGCGACTCCGAGAGCAGGATGGGCTCCACATGAAGCAGACGCTTCATTACAAGGTTTTTTTTTCTCTCCCCTCGCACTTGCACGATTCCTGAAAAAGAGGAAAGAAGAAACGTGGAGAAGGAGACATTTGTGACTTTTATTGGCGTCTGTGCCTCGCGGTGTGTGTTAGATGTCAGTCATCAAGCCAGCGCAAGCCGAGGCACGCTGACTATCACAGCCTCCTGAGGAATTATGAGCCAGGAATGCCAAATGCGGAGCGCCATCCAAAAATCATTTCGGAGTGCAGCGTTGGGCCCTTGAATGCTTCTTTGTCTGAGCGAGAGCAAAGGGCCCCGCAAAAGCCTTTAGCATTTTTATGGCTGAATGATTTTTTTTTTTTTCGCTTGCCAAAACTGTAAAGGATCCAGGCAAAAAGGAAAGAGATGACAGACACATAGCAGCTCTGCCCCTTGGGGGCTTCAATCACAAAGGCCTGCCAGTCAGCGTCGTGACCAGATGCCTCATTAAAAAAAGTTGGTAACTGATACACTTGTGAGTCGTACAGTAGGTGGAAATGCACGCTCACCTGACATCTCGCATGCCTCCAACACATGTGGGGCCCACAGCAAACTGACGATGTACAGATTGCCTTAGCTGAGGTGAAAATGCATGCAGCGCATGAGTTATTAGGCGGCTGACATGCTGTCTGCATGTCGGCTGTTGATGCAGATGTGTAATAAATGTACAAGACAACCTCCGTGAGGGACAAATGAATGCATTTAGGTTGTACGGCTGCCAAAAGCCCATTTCATTTGAGGCTGGATGCAGAGAGCTGTGGGATATTTTCTGTCTGCGTTTGGATCCATCATATATGTTGTACAGGAACTCTGTGATTACACGCTAAAAACAGCCCAAGGGTAAGACTGTAAGAGATATGCATGGCTCTAATCATGGAGGTCAATGGGTGGCACGGGGAAACTGTGCTGGACAGGACAGGTGGGCACTCTGAACTACCTTTTGAACTTGGAGGTAATTGAAGAGTAGAAAAGAGGAGAGATGACATCAGATCTCAGGTATGGCAAGTCGATGGGATCAGTCAGAGAGGAGTAGAAGTGGAAACTAATGAGAAAAACAAGAAGAGGAGGATTTATAGAGCCCATGTGTCACGTCTTTGTTTTTGTCAGTTCTGAGTCTCCAAACATCTGTTCTTTGTCCAGCTGGTAATTAATATTCGCACATTGGATCAAAGACAAGTAATCAACCCGTATTTCATTTCTCATTGTTTACAGTAAACATGACATCTTGGAACAACAAGGACAACTGATCTGAAAAAAAAAAAAAGACAATGTCGGTCTCCAAATGAGATCCAGATTAGATTTTCTCAGGGAATCAAAGAGCTGTTGTCAGTGTGTCGAAACAACACCGGCCTTCATCTCTTCTCACTTGTCACCATCACGCCAGTTCACCCCAAAAGCTTGTTTTGTTTGGCTTTTTTTCTGCAGGGTGGTGTTTGGGTTGATTGTGTTCAGGAGCCAATAGGCAGTCCTCCCACAGAGCGGCAGGACTCAGCTGTCATGTCTCCACCGAAACGCTAATCTCCAAGTCAACGGCGCTCGCACACCTTCAGGAAAAAAAAAAAAAGATGAATGTGAGCATGGCTGCCGTGCCTCTGAGGAATTTAAAAATATAATGATTATGTGTGTAGCTCTCCGCGCAGCCCTCCCACGCCCACACACTGAGTGTTACAGCGCTGACTCACAAGCAGAAACAAATGGTGATCGGCTCGGAGGAGAGACAAGTCTGATCAAGGGAAAAGGATGTGCAAACACTAATTTATCAATACAAACTTTACCAGTATTATTGGCTTTGAAGGGGAGGATATGACACCGTGGATCTAATGAAATACTTAAACAGATGAGAAGGATGGATGTGGGAAATGTCAATGGTTGTTTGTCTCTTTACTTAGAGATCTTTAATCCACATTCACGTTCCCAGCGTTCTGTAAAACATCACAGACCCTGAGGCAAAGCTCAATTTCTTGGCAGGTTTAATGCATCATTTCGACCTTAAAGCCTAAATTAATTGTGACCTTCTTCTGTCTTTTCAGACAATGCTGAGTTTATCATGTTCAGACTTTCACGAAGGCGTCTCCTCATTTCCTTTTCCAGCCTATTAGTCTGACTGCAGTTCAAAGTGAGAGAGCTGATCTTCATCTGTGAAGACGGAGAATCGGACTTTCATTGTTTTCCAAAAGTGGAATGTGAGATTAATGCCTTTTGGAAGTAAATCAGTGTTCGCTAAAAGCATCAGATGAGCCAGACTGACTATATTAAAACGTTATTTAAGCCACTTTTCGTGCACCCACCCCAATTTGTAAAAGCTGCAGACTCTCTGTCGGCACACAGGTCGGGGGCTTTTGGACGGCTTGTATCCTTTAAATCCTGTGGGTTGAAACTCGTGGCGTTACACAAAGGGTGACGATTGAATATTGAATAGGATTCTTGTAGCAGCTGCTTGCCGTTTGCCAATGTTGTGGGTCGATGCATCATCCAGCTTTTTTGTCTTCGCAAATGTCACATTTAAATAATATAAAGTCTGCATAACTGAATTTTAACCTACACATTTCTCTTCTTTTTTTTTTGCAGGTGGTTCTGGAGCAAAAATGGACACAGAGGGGAATTAGATAAGCGACCTTTCATCCTTTTATCTGCAGCCTGATCCACAAAACAGACTCAAACAGAACACAAGCATCACATCTTTTTCTCCGAGGAGCAAAACAGAATGAAAACCTCTTCATGATGAATTTGCATTTCACTATTAATCAAAACTGCCACCAGAAGAATTAAGAACGTTCCTTCTCAACAAAACAACTGAAGAGATTGTTCTGAGTCTGACTATAAGAAATAACACAGAACACCCGACTAAAGCAACTTTAATCAAACACATTGGAGCTCTGAATAGAAACCAGTCTCTGGAATGACCTTTCCAGAGTGACTTGTTATTTCTCACATGCACCTAACAGCAGGAAGCTGCCATATGCACAGTTCCCCCTTCACGTCGCTGTAGAGTTATGATCTTCAAGATAAAGGGCAGATCCTTTTCTCAGAAAGAAAAATAATCTGCGGGCTGGAGATTGGGACGCAGACGAAAAAGCATGTTTTTGGTGACCAAAATAGCAGAGGAGGAAGAGCGACGTCTGGGAGAGGAGAACAAGGAGTATTAGAGAGATGTAAATAGAGAAGACTGGACCGTTTCTCAGCCCCCCCCCTTTGCCAGATTTCTAACAGAGCGCAACAAACTTGTGCAATTTTCGTGGCAGTTGTCCATGGGAACTCGTCCAAGGCACGTCGGAGCTGACCCCCTCGAGAGGTCCCGGTAGATCGACAATAATAATTTGTAAAGACCAAAGTGAGTGCACGCTTTTTCCGTCAACGTGACCAAAGGACAACATTTGGAAAGATTATCGCTGGAAGGGCTCGGAGCAGCAACTTGGAAAGCCGAGCTACTCCTTTCCCTCATCCTGTTTTCTTGCATTTCTAAATGCATTCCCTTCCTGCCAGCAAGGACTAAAAACTTCCAACTGGAGGGACAGTTTCATCTTATCAGGAGAGGAGGTTTGAGCGGACTGGAACGAAACAATCGCATCCCCACGCCGAGGGATTTTGTTTCTGCTTCGCTTTTTTTTTTACCGTGGGTAGCGATGGAGATGGAGAAGGGACACGCGTCTGTCAGGAGAGGAGTGAGCTGGAGTCCTGGAGGATTGAGAAAACCTCTCCAGGCAACGCAGAACACGCACGCTCCTGGGACGGAGTGCAATGCATCATGGGAGATGGCAGGATTCAACAAAGAACAGATGAGCCGGAAAACAAGTAAGTGTTTGTTTATCTGGCATTTGCTGTCCTTATGTGGGGAGGCTGAGCAGCAGGGAGAAAAGTGTACTGTTACTCCGTTACTCTAATACACAGTAAATCAGTTGTAAACACGTTGACGATAGTTTGTTTATGTGCCTTGATGCTGCCGTAAATTATCATATGAGGAGAGCAAATAGAGAAAACAGTCCTGCCTCCTCGGTGCAACTTGACACAGCGAGGATCTCTGTGAAACATGTTTCCACGCCGTAAAAAAAGACAGGCCGCCTCCCGACAGCAATGGAAATGCAATCATGCAACGCTGCTAAAGGGCAGCCTTAATATGCAACACGACCGCCGACAATAATGGGCTAACATGTGGCAAAAGCTGTTTGGAAACTCCTTCAGACCTTTCTTTTTTCACTTACACAGCTGTCAACCCCGCAATAAGCAAGGAACGAAGGAGCAGTTCACACTCCATCATGACACCAACAGCCTTTTTGTCGTTAAATGGCAAAATGGAAAGACACTGAAACTATATTCAGCTGGAAAGATAATTGCCTCCGGGGGGCTTTGACGAGTCTGTCAGACGCCTTTTTTTTTCCAAAGAGAGTGAAAAGACATTGTGCTGCGAGGAAGTACAAAAGAGCAGGTCATGGCCATCAGATAACTATCCCTGATATACATCAATTGGCTCTGCACCTCAAACACTGTTCCCATCACTCATTTCTCACTAATTAGTTTCCTCGAACGGAACTCCGATCACCAAAAACAACAATAGAAGTGCAGTTAATAGTCGACTGCACCTCTGCAGACCCTTTATCGCACCACATGAGTAACAATACGAGCAGCAGAGCTCAGCCCTTTCTTTTTTTATTTCCCATAAAGTATTCCCATATAGTCTAATTCAGTCCGGCGAGCTCCCAGGAACCCTGTTAATCCTCCTCTTTCAATACCACTTCACACATCACCCACGGGGGGCCGGTGCTGTCATCCCACTCACCCCGCAGCCATCGCTCGGGAGAAAAGATAACATCCGACAGGGTAATCTGACCTTTGATACACAAATGCAAGCGTCGGGCCCCCTGACTTAAATCCTCCCTCTGTGGGTGCGTTAGCGTCTGGTCTCGCCCACGCGGTGATGAGAGGATGGGACAGAGGGCAGAGGGATGAGGTAGGGGAAAAGGGGGTGGGGAGGGCTGAGTTTGGGCTTTGCCGGAGGACAGGAAATTCCTGCAGGTTGGAGCTGAGGGCCCCGGAGGGTTCAGACGGGGCACTTGCGTGGTGATATGCAGACACGGAGGGCAGCGGGGGTCAGGTGCTCGGATCTCTGGAGTCTCAGGGCTCTAATCCATACACGTTTTTCTTTGTGTTTTTTTTTTTTTTTTACCACTGGGCTCCCTTTCCACTTCAAAGAGTGCAACAAGGGTCAGACACTTTGCTGCCATTACAGGACATTAGACGGAGATAAGCCGCTCAATATTCGGCATTGATTGGATGCCTCTCCAGAACTGTCAAAACATAGTGCATTCTGGGTGTGCGGCCGCTGAAAACATCAATAAATCCTCTCAACAGAAGCCCGCTGACCTCTTTTTACACAGAGGCGTGTCTCCTCTTCCGTAATTGGTGGAGACCCCCCTGGCGGTGAGCGGCGGTGGTGCACGTTGGAAACGGAGCTGGAGGCTGAGTGAGGGATAGCACAGCCTCCAGCTACAGACCTCCTCCTCCCTCCCGTCTGTCTGCCTGTATGTGCGTAGAGAGAAAAAAGAAATCCGATCCCGTGTCTCTCGCCCCAGAAAGGGGGTGTGAAGCTCTCAGACGCAGTAAGAACTGGAAACTCTTGTGGAAGTACAAGAAAACAGCGGAGCTCTTGAGTCTGAACGGGATCAAGGTAAGGGATTAGGCGCTACATCGGATCCGGCAAGATAAGTGAAACTTTTCGGGTAACTTTTAGAGCCTCGCAGGGAAGCTGAGGGAGTGAGATGTGATGACAATATGACATTATGAACTTTATTGATTTAACTAACTAAAAAAAAAAACATAAAAAACATACATTTCTGTTGTAGATGAGCATCTTAATTAGTTTATGTATCACTGGGAATAAACTGATTCATTATGAGATAATGACCAACTTTACATTAATATCAAAATCACTGGAAAAAAAATAAATAAAAAAAAGTCCACTATTTCATTTTTATAATGCAGGCTGGAAATGTCACGTCCCCTCAGTGTAAACATCCACCTCTAGTGGGAGCCAGCCTGGTTATCATGAAGCACGCAGGTGCAAATCCCATCAGTGATTCATATCATTCAAAATAACTAGTGATGAAAACTGTGTGGAATGTTCATAAAAAATGGGACCTGAGGTTGTCTTCCTTCCCATATTGATAAAAAGGGGTGCTGAGTACACAGTAAGTACCTGTGAGGTATGTTCTCTGCAGCAGGCGGTAAAGGAAGGTGATTTATGATCCTGCCAATAGTTGTGTGAGGGCTGCTTGTGTGATCATCCTCATTATAATATTGTTGTCACAGATATGTAAGGTGGTTGATGTACTTCCTCCTAATAGGGTCACGTTCTGTCTTCCCTCTGCCGGTGTCAGGTTGAGTGATTTACGACCACGGTTGATGCTGATATATATCTTTGCAGACATCACCGCCGTCACCCTCAAAGGGTGTAATTCTGTGTGTGTAAACGCACTGCAAATGTTTTTAATCTAAATGGATCCTATTTATACGTTAAAACATATGCTAATGAACTTTAAATGGGTTTGTGTAAAAAGGAACTCACAAAGAGTTAATTCAATTACCGTGAGGGCAGACTGAAAGTCTATAAAATCAATAACAGACTCTGTCAAGACATAAAAATAATATGCAGAAAGAGCTTGGAAGTGATTGATTTACGAACTGTTGTGATTGGCACGTTATTAGATCAAATAATGTAGCTGTCTGGATCTGTCACCTTATTAAATGAAGGAAAGTCATGGCTGTGCCAAAGAGATGTTAAATGTCTTCCACCAGTCACAGTTACATAAATAAGATGAATAACCCACCAGATATATTCTCCTTTTTAATGCCCATCAGAGAGTTTTAAAAAAAGAGAGAGATCGAGATTTTCCTCTCGTGAACTCTGAGGCATGATGTAGTCTCTATATTAAGACACTTGATTGTATAGTATGTTTATAGACAGCAGTAGAAAGATGTCATTTTTGGAAGCCGTAGACTGTAAAAAAGGTCTATTAAGAGTTTGTGCTGAAGTATCGCACAAATTAGCTACACAGAGAAACCAAAGGCATGTTGGAAGCTCAGGCGGGGAGTTTTCTCAGCGGTGGAGGAATGCTCAGGGAGGGACTACTGCAGATGGCAGAGGAAATAGCTCCGCTGCCTGGAATGAAGCTCATGAGCTCAAAAAAAACAAACTTTCAATTTTAACATAGCCATAATTTCGAGGTCATCAGCAGAATCTGCAGCATCAGTCAACGACGTGAAAGTTCTTTTGGTCCTGTGGCAGACGTCCATCGGGATCTTTTTATTTTAGTCAACAAGCTTATTAAAATGTCTCTCTGCCTGCGTCTGTTAGTTCTTTGTCTACAGCTCCGCTCTGCTGAGTCAAGTGTCCGTGAAGCCGTATTTTCCCTCGCTGGTTGGAATCAAAAAGCACTATAAAGAACAATTGAAACCATATGGTGCCGAAACAATTATGTGGTTTTTTTTTAAGAGAATATTTAATCCCAGACTTGTTAAAAATGTGTCCTCGCTGCTTCTCTCTATTTGTACATTAAAGTGGTTTGGTGAGTTTTAATTACATGTTGAGGGGTGTTGTTTTGTTCAAACACTGAACAGTAGATGCGGCACATTGCTCCCAAAGTAAGGGTCCCTTTTTGGTCATCTCTGTTATTCTCTCATTGACCATGCCTCTCCACTCCCTGTCTCTTTCACTCCAGATCTGACCCGGAGCGCCAGTTTATCGGAGAAAGAGCTGAAGGAGGCTCGCGTGAGGAGCCAGATCATCGCCGCCCAGCTCACCGTCCCTTCAAACTCCAGCTCCAGAGGCGTGCAGCTCTTCAACCGACGCAAGCAGAGGGTCAGCGCCTTCACGCTTGAAAGCTGCGGCGAGGTGTCAGGGGGCGACAGAGTGGAGAATGTGATAACGGACTCCCCCTCGAACAAACTGACATGGGCAGAGAGGAGTACTGAGGAAAAGGACCGAGACCTGAACTTTAGGAATCGCGCTGTCAAGTCACCGCCTGGGGTTCATTCAATAGGCGATATCATGGAGGAACCGAGCAAGGATTTCCACGAGGAAGACAACGTGGAGGACATTGTTGTCCAAGAGAGACATTTCCTTCCCGTCAAGGAAGAGCAGGAGGAAGAGGAAGAGGCAAGAGAAAAAATCCACGAGGAGGAGATTCCACCTGGACGAAATAATGCTGATGAAGGTCTGACAGGGCATGCTGAAGGGGCAGAAGGGACACACGAGGGTCACAGAGGACCAGTTCCCCCAGGAAAGCTTCATAATGGCTGTCACAGTACCTCTGGACCGGAGAGGGTGTCTGTGACCACATCCAAGCAGACAAGCACCATCACCAATCGCACTGCCAGGCCCTTTTTCTCACCCCTGACAGTGCAGTCGCCGGAAGCAGACGGCCCCGTCACGGACATTCCCCCTCCTCCATCTTACGACACTCCTCCTCTCCCTGCTTTCGCTGCTCCTCAACCTTTGGCGTTCTCACCTCCACCTCCCCCTCCGCCTCCATCATATCCCACCCCACCTCTACCGGCCTTTACAAACCAACCTCCGCAGACCTGCTACTCCAGTCCACCTCCGACGTCTCCTGTCACGTCCTCTTCCGCCAATCCGGTGTCCCAGTACCCGCCCATGCCCCAGTATGGACCTCCCACAGCGCCGAAGCCCTCCGCCTTCGTTCCTCAGCCCTCCGTCTTCGTTCCTCAGCCCTCCACCTTCGTTCTTCAGCCCTCCGCCTTCGTTCCTCAGCCCAGCGGCGAGAGGAACCAAACAGCACCAATCAAATCAGGAATACTTGAGGAGGGTGCTGCTAAAAGGGGAAGCCGGAAGTCAATGTTCACATTCAAAGAGAAGACAGTGGTGGCTCCAAACCCCGAGCTGCTCTCTCTGGTGCAGGGGGCGGATGAAAGGAAGAAACACGGACTCAGGTCCGTGCCTGAGCCGGCATCCGAGGAAGAGTTGCTGGCACTGGGCGCTGAGGCCTCCAACTTCCTCGCCAAGGATGAGGACAGAGTTGAGGAGGCAAAAGCTCCGGAGTGGGCTTCCTGCCTCAAGACCTCCAGGACCCGTCCGAGGGCAGAGCACGGGCCCGAGCAGACGCTCTCCAATGTGTCGGGGAAAGGGGCTGAGCTGTTTGCCAAGCGTCAGTCCAGGATGGAGAAATACGTCGTCGAGAAGCAAAACGCAGGCCAAATTAGGTCTCCTTCTCCCACAATGTCTCTACCGCCGTCTTGGGTGTACCCGTCAAACATGCCCGGCAGGGTCAAGGCCATTGCTAAAAACTCTGACATGAGTGCTCAGCTTTCACAAAACCTGAAGGCCCAACAGGCAGTCAAGCAAACGCCGAGGCAAAAAGCTCCGCCGCCAGAGCCGACCCCTGAGCCTCCTCCTCTGGAGAACGGTTGCACGAAGATAGAGATGGACCTGTCAAGGCACCGGCCCTACCAGCTTTCCTCTTCCCTCTTCATCTTTAACCCCGTCAATGACCCCCTTAGCACCCTACCCAAAGGAGCACCGCGGCCCAAGAGCCCGATATCTTTCCCTAGACAGGCTTCCTTAACAAATAATCCTCCTTCTCACTTCAGTGTCCAGCGTATGTCTCCACAGCTGCCTCTCAGCCCCACAAGAGGAGCACAATACCCACCAGGTCCAGCCTGCGTGGAACCGAGCACCAGCTCTCCTTCGTCTGCCTTTTCTCCAGAGCGAGTGTCCTCCCCGAGGTCTGGGGTCCAGGCACCGAGGCCCACCTTTTCTGCCAAGAAGGCAGGGATTGCACCACAGGTGTGGAGACCCTCTCTCTACCCTTTTTAGAAAATATGTTTTTCAATCTAAGCGTTGGAAGAAAACTGAAGTTTGAATAGGGCTAAAAATTACAGTTTGCTGCATTTTAGCTCAGCTCTTGCCTTCTTCTATCACTGTCTCTTGTATTGTAGAATATTTTACGTGTGAAATGTGTCACATGTATCAGAAAACAATTGATGCATAAAAAATGCAATAATAATTGCAAATAGGGTCAGATCTTATCTATCCCTTACAAAGTGACCTAAGTGAATGCACCTGAATTGCTCAGTGAATCTATCATTTCATTTGCACAATAAAAAAACACATAAAGAGGACTTATGATCCTCAGTTAGGTGCCTTGATGCAATCAGACATGTGTGATGTCATCGGATGAATTCCATACCCAAAAGCCACAAACAAAAAACCACGTCAGCACTAAAATATGTCCATTTTCAGGATGTTTAAAATATGACGAGAAACAACACTCACACTTTTTTCCACTTTCTCTCCCAAATTCTGTGGGCAGTAGGGTGATGCTGCTCCACAAAGCACTTTAACAGATGGTCTGGCATCTATTTTATGATCTATGATTTGCAATTTTAATGCCGCTCACTGACATGAACGTTGCAGCGAAAGAAAAAAAAAAAAACTCCTTTTATGTCTTTATGACTTCAGGGTAATTTACTCTGCTTTCCAGCATTTTCTACATAAATATATGTTTGGAATTTGCAGGCTGCATGCTAATTTGCACCATGGATATATATAGAGTATTTTTTCACTGGATATTATAAATCACTGTTGTTGTAGACTACAGGGTAATTTCATTAACTTTGCTTCACTGTCCTCTTCTGCTGTTTGTTGGCATGATTGATTTCTGTGTGTCTTTTCTTTCCTCTGATTAAAACTTTATGCTAACACTCTGCTGTGACCTCTTTCTCCTTCTTTTTCCATTTCCTGACTTCTTTCAACCATTAATTCCACTGTTTGGTCTTCGTTATTTCACTTCCCTGCCGCAGCCTCTGCAATCACTCAAACACGCTAATAAATATCATGCTTCCTCCACGCAGATAATTTGCAACAGGGGACGGAACTATTTTTGAAACGCAGCGCATGTGACATTTAAATTGAAATAATTATTTCTACAATAATTCAATAAGTATTTGAGTTATGTAAATGGATGTTAATACCTGACCCTTGGTCTTGCTGGTCTTGAGGGGTTCAGATACAAATGGATTGACCTTTGACCTAGGCATTGTTGCTTTCATGGACGCCCTTAAACGTTTGAAATATGCCCAGTAACATGAATCTTCCAAGACCTCAGGATAGCGAGTGTAATGTTTCAGCCCGTAACTCTAAAGCAAGCTTTCATATTATTATCATGACTGGAGATGGTTCTCATAATTAATATGGTGTATGTGCATAAGGTGGAATGCTGCCCTTGCTTTAGTTGAGTAACTTCATAGCCCCGTAAAGGTTAACCACCTCAGGACGGCCAGATGACAGTAACCTGAGAGAGACACCAAAGACCGGGCCTCTGTGTGCTGGCAGCCAGGCTTATTGAGGAAGAAGAAGAAGGGAATAAACAGAGATGACCTGAACGCAACTCATACATACTATTTTACCAAAACAAATTCACTTGGTATAATTATGCGTGTTATTGAATAGGGTCTGTTTCATAGTAAAATACTGGTCTTCTGTGGGATTAAACCTCAGAATGTCAATAATGGGGATATTTATTTATTCCCACTAAAAGTTTCTCTTATATTGCAAGTTGTATTTTTTAATATAATGCGTCCAAGAGTCTAAAAATATTATTTGTCATGCTCCAACAGACACCAAAGGATTCATCCCCGGTTGAAACTCCCACGCCAACCAGGACGCCCAGCCTCACCAGACGGTTCAGCAGCCCAGAGGGCCCAGCTACTGGGACCTGGACTCCCAGCCTCCAAACCAATCGACCCTCTGCCGCCATCTTTAACCGTTCAGTTACTTCCCCTGTATCCTCTCCCAGGGGTACAGGATGCCAGTCCCCCATGGCCAGTCAGAATAACCAGTTTAACACGGTTACCTCCGCTACAACATCCAGACCCTCTCAAACATCTACAGCCGCCTCGCCGCGCTCTCCTCCTTGGGGTTCAAGGTGTCAGTCCCCAATGGTGGGCCAGAATACCCAGTCCTCCAGCATCTCCTCCACTCCTGGTTTTAGACCATCCCAGGCATCTACGACTGCTTCCCCTCTCTCTCCTCCTTGGGGGTCAAGATGCCAGTCCCCGTTGGTGAGCCAACAGCCCTCCGCTGTCAGCTCCATGTCCACGTCCAGACCCTCCCAAACATTTACCGCCACATCCCCACGCTCTCCTTGGGGATCAAGATGCCAGTCCCCTATGGTGGGCCAAAATACCCATTCTTCCACCATTTCCTTTGTTTCCACTTCCAGGCCAACCCAAACATCTACGGTCACATCCCCCGTCTCTCCTCCTTGGGGCTCACGTTCCCAGTCTCCTGCCCTCTCTCAGACCAGTTTATCCTTCCCGGCCACTAAACCTCTGTACACATCCTCTGCCTCCTCTCCAGTCCTCCCACCCAAAGACAGTCGCTGCATGTCCCCCATTGTTAATAGCCCAGACTCTAAAGCCAACCATCGCCTCCTGGCCAAGAACATCATCAATGCAGCCAAACGTAAAAACAGCCCCTCCCCCGGAGCGCTGAGCGGTCACAGCTTCCCCATCTCACCTCTGGGGAACTCCCACCACGGGGACTGTCACAAACCACCCATCAGCCCTTTCCAGTCGCAGGCGTTCAGGGCCCAGTCCCCGAACCTTCACCAGCCCTCCTCCAACCCCGACGCAGAGGATCTGCTCTCCGGTGAGGCTCTACAACACCCGCTCCCTCACCGACTCCGACGCCTCCGTTGAGTCCGAGGACTCGGGCCTCCGGTCGCCCGGCCTGCACTCCTACAACACCTGTCCCCGCGGCTGGGGCGGCAGCCTGAGGGTGAAGAGAACCACCGTCTCCACCGACCTGTGAGGTCAAAGCAAGATCTCGGTTTTCATAGACATACAGGGTCATTGGACGAACCAGGAAAAAAAGATGGCATTTCATCAGAGAAAATACCTTTTCTGTAACTTTGAATACCGATCCTGGACAATGGTAAACATTCTATCGAGGTAGTTTTAGTGTTTTATACGACTCACATTCATAGTATGGATCGACAAGAACAAGCTTTTTACATAACACAGTTGCTGAGGCTTGTGCGCTTCTTACATTACCAAAAAAAAAAAAGATAACCAAAGATATTTGAGTTCACTTCAATTAATGTTGTATTTCTTACACCTTCCAATGAATCATCAGTATGTTCGCTGGTGGTCTTAAATAGGAAGAAACTTAAAACGAAGGGCGTAGAAGGGACACGTGGAATGAGTAGTGTGTACATAAATAGCTCGTTGGACTGTGCAGTACTTTCGTTAAGGCATTCCCATTGTGTTAGCAGGATCGAATCTTACTACACAGTGCATATTGATTTAGATTATGGGCAAATGAGTTTCCATCATTTTTACATGAGGGGAGCACAGTGGTGGGTGGGACACACGCTATTCTAATTATCACACAGGGTCACAGTAGTCACCACAGTTTATTATCCGTTTTAATCAATGGGAAACAAATGATATGCATAATTATCGCAGTGCAATAATCGATTTCACACATGTTATGCATTATATGTTGCTTTATGTACAGCATTTTGCTAAAAATGAATGTAAGCTTTGCAAACGGATGGACGGAGAGTGACGAGGGGATGAAGAGGTGGAGGTTCGATGGGGGCATTGACGCACCTGTTCAATCAAACGCTGTTTCCATGATTCAGGAGGAGATTATTTGTATGCCAACGTTCAAACATGATGAGTGGTTCAGTGAACAAATATTAGCTGTCAGCGTGCAAATTTAATGGCATATTGATTGTAATACTCACATCGGAGATTGGTGTTTTGTGTGCCGACGTTTTGCCGCTTTTGCTGACCATCTGTAATGTCTTTCGTGAGAAACAAATGAGCACATTCTGTGCCTGTACTTATTGTGCAAAGTGCCTGTTTGGATGAGGTTTAAGGAGCAGAGGTGTATGTCAGAGAAAGTGCAACGAAATGTTGTTAGGGAAACAAAAAAGGTTAGAAGGACGTTGTGACTTTTTAATAAGTGTTTGTGAGAAAAAGGAGAAGAGGGTTGGATTGTATTTTGAATATAACTCCAATGTACATAAACTGTTTCTTTTTATAGCCGATTTGCACTTCCTTCCATTTCAATGGCTCGATTGGCATTGTTTAAAACTTGATCTGCTCAAACAGGTGATGGTCACAAAAATAAACCCCCAATACATTTGCTACTGTTACAACGAGAACACACTTGCACTTATCGATACGTCGACGTGATGGTGGCAAAAATAGCCGTAAATCTGAACCTGCACAAATATCGTTCCTTCACTCCCCGACATGCAGGCGAGAGGCATCAGCACATTTCTAAATATTTCCTTCTGTGTGTCTTTTGAGTGACGGGGACACCTGCTGCATGGTGACCTGGCTCTTTCAGCGGAGATTAACCGTCTTACTGTCGTGGATTGGTTTCAACTCGGGTCACCTCTGGACAAACCGGACACACTTCACATCCTCAAACACAGAAAATTATCATCATTCTTTTTGTGCTAAATTTTTACAAGCAGATCCCTTTTTGTTGTTGTTGTTGTTGTTGTTGTTCGTTGTTGTTCGGTGTTCATTGCATGCTAATTTTTCTCTCATTTCATAACTGTATGATGTCTGAAAATGAATGCAAAAATAAAAAAAAGTGAATTTCAAATAACGCGTTGTCTCCTGTTCTATTCTTGGACTTCACAACATCCTGAACTAGAAATGATTGCGGTATAATTGAACATATTGTAAGCTGGAGGAGTACATTTTCCTTTTCTAAACACACAGCGCCAATGAAACATTATGTATATATACGCATAATTTAATATACAACACATTTAATTAATCTTTTTATTGTCATGATTAAAGGACCCTTATTATACACTAAGAGTAATGAGGATATGTGACACATTTAGGACTGCAGTAATCCTCTACCGGGCCATTTAAACAAGGATTCATATTTCACCTGGTCCTTACATAACCCCTAATACTCTTCAACAGCCCCTCTGTTAAAACCCTATGATAGTTGGGTTAATGAGATGTTATGAACCACTTAAATTTCCAGAATTACAACAAAACTAGATGACTACCCTTTGACTCACAAGTCAGCTTACAGCGTTTGTAAATACAGCCTTCTTCAGTGATGCATTTCTTTGGTTTTTACAGTCTTATGTCATGTCTTTACCGTCAGTGCAACATACTGCATATTCAAGGTGATGATTAGGTTGCTGCAATGTCCCTTACAGCAACCCCTCGGGGTGAAAAGCACACCAAAGCCACATTTATCACAGGTTCATAGACTGCCATCTGTAGGACTCCAGACAGAAGTTCAAATGAGGCAACACAGTTCTGATTGTGTACGTGCAACTGTTTCTTAAAATAGATATTCCATATATTCTCTCTATTTGTTTTTCCTCCAATCATTTATCATAGTGTTACAATGAAGCATGACAACACTATGGAGAAAAACATAATAGAAATTCTAATTTCAATTGAGTATCTCCTTAAGAAAGAAGAAGAAATGTCTTTTCAGACAGCAGGGAATGAATAAATGCTCACATCCTGTGATTTTAATCATATGATTGTGGCAAAGTTGCTTTGTTGAGGGAAAAAAAAGGAGTTATATCTCTGTGTTAGGCAGCTATAATTCAAGTGAGGAAAAAAAAAGTGAGAGGCATGCAAGAAAACTGCAAATAAGGTGGCATGGAGTCAGCAGCTGCACAGTAGGTTTGTGAGCGTATATTCACAAGCTGAGAAGCTTCCCTTCAACAACTTAAAATAATACAAATAAAATGAAATACTCCATAAGACAAAGAACAGAACAATCCAGTAATATATTGTTAAATATGATTAATTTGATGTGAATTTGAAAATCAACAACGAATGTAATGTGAACCATGTAATTAAAATACTGTGGTTGAGATTTATGTTTTCCCTTTTGTTTTGCATTGATTACGTTATAATCATTTTGCAAGCCCTGCTGCAGATCTATTAACCTGAAATATGGGAGGACAGTTTAGCTCGTGCTCCCCTTTCCCCTTCCAGCCGTTGACCTGAAACGCCTCGATGGGACACGGGGGGGCGCTCGTGAGGTGAAAGGGGCTAAAGCCAGCGCAGCGGTTTCCTCATTTGACAGCGGGGGCTTGTTTTATGGCACAAAACTACAAGGATGAAGATTTCAAGGGACGATGCGGCACCAGAGATAACCGAGGAGACGGTTAGCTGAAAGGCCACCAGCTTTACCACCCAGTGTGCGCTTAGAAATCCACGCCCGGCAACTTGAAACATCGACTGAGCTGCGGATGAACGGCTGTGCCCCTAAAAGTGTCCCTTGCGTTTGTTGTTGTTAGCCGCCAATGCTAACCATAGAAGTTGCCGAGCTAGCTGGCCTAGCGAGCTAATGGTTAAAGCGAGGAAACGATAATTAGCCGCATATGTTTGATATCCTAAATGCAAACTCGGCGTCGTGTAGCTGATGGAGCCAGCTAACCGGGACTTCAGTAGTTCAAGAACTGCGGTTTTGGCTAAGCTTTTAAGGTACAAGTAGTTACCTAGCGTTAGTTAGCTCGCCAGTTAGCCACCCCTATCCTTGGAAGAATGAGTAGAAAACACCATCAATATAAAGGAGCAGAAGTCAGCTGCTGCGTGAAATACTTCCTATTTGGATTCAACATTTTATTCTGGGTGAGTAGAAGCAATGAAATGTGCCGTTTGCCTTGTCGACGCAGTCAGAAAGTTACGACAATGTTGAGAAGTTAAAGCCTCGTTTAACCGTTGGGATAAAGTTATCTCAACGTTTAACCGTTGGAGGCATTTGAACTTAAATGATCCCCCCGACGTGTCCGTAATACGGTCGTTAAATCACCAGAAATGTATTTAATTACTCTTTTTTTTACTGCCAGGTGTTGTTGCTGCTGTCGCCTGACTGATTTCATTGTTGTTGTTTACCTGCAGACAAAGGGATTAGCTTGTTTACCCGACTGTCTAATTGGCTTTAACAAAATGGCGAACGTTAGTCGAGTATACTTACAAATATTCCTTGTCATAACTTCCAAATTTGAAATTTAACCTATTATGAACCTATTCTTTGTGTGTTTTTGTCGTGAACAACAATAGTTTCCATTCATGAAACTGTGATCCTGACGTGAACTTTTGGCTAATAGTAGCTCATAAGCTAACGTAGGTCACAAATATCACCAGGGGCTTTAAATAGCCTACTTCACTGGCTAACTATAGTTTCTAGAGAAGCAAAGGGACGTCTGGACTGCTGGTGGTTTGATTGTGCAGAGCTGCTGCAGATGCACACACCAACATAGAAAACAGCTGATTCTAGTTTCTCTCTCTGACTTGGCCATGAGAATTGTTACCATTGTGGTTTGAGAAATGACACGAATCTCTTCTGTATTGTTGGGCCACATCTCCTTCACAATGCAGCGTCCCCCCCACCCCACCCTCCTCCATATTTATCCCTCTTCAGTCTGAAAAGTTCCTCTGTTCCAGTCTCCCTCACCCCTCCCGACTCGCCCTGTCTGCATCGCCACTGGTGTATTATCATGTCTGTGGGTGAGGGAATGGCGTGTCTGTGGTGCCCCAGAGGGTCTTCCCACACTCGGTTTGGGAGGAAAAGGCCACCAGGGCTTGAATACACCCCGGCCCTCCTCTTTTCAAACACCCCTTTTCACTCCTACCATCGCTTTAGTACGTGGGGCTCGGCAGGACAGCATTGTTTCTCTCACTCACACACACCCACTAACGTACAAAGCGGGGGGTGTAAAAACTTGTGGAAACTGTGCGCCCCCCCCAAGCATGTTCTGATGCACTCGTCAGTCACATGGGATCCACATGCAACTGGATCTCTTCCCATTCCTGCCCCTTTCATAACCACTTCTTCATTCGCTAGTATTACGCTATATAATCTCTGGGTTTTCCTCTGTGAGGTGATATGAACCGCCAGACACACAGGCCACAGTTAGTTGTGTTTCTTTTTTTTTTTTTGAGAACAATGCACAAATTCATTTTACAATTCGCCTCACAAATAAGTGCTCTGTAATGCAATCAACCAGGAAATATTGAGTCATAGGGCTATCGTGTTGTCTGACTCATATTGCATTCTTTCAGGCTGTTTTGACACTCGGGCCAAGCTAACAGTCCTGTGTCTGAGCTGTAGACTGTAGACCACGTTCCAGCTCGCTGGCTGTTTCCGTTAATAATTGCAAGAAGATGTTCTCCTCTTGTCTGGGCGCTGTGAAACAGGGTTTGACAGACAAGCTACTGCATTGCTGAAATAAAGAGAGATGGAGTTTATTCTCCACAAATCAACCCATTTGTCTTTTCCGTAGTGATCTTGTCAGGCTTTAAAATGCTCCCTAAATTGAGACAGAATGCTTGTGAGACCCTAAAGTTTGTGAACAAATAGAGTAGTAAAGCCTTGGGCGTCCTTTTTCTGCCTGAATTCTTCCAACGCCCGAGCTCACAGACGTTCTCGCCCAAGAACATCATAGTTTCTCTCGTCCTCACAATAGACACGTCCGCTTAATTAATCATATTTTCTGCCTGAGCTGCTGAAATGTTTGGGAGCACTGCATGCTGTAATTAAAGGCGCGTTAAGCTGTAACCAAGTTGCTGAGTTGATGCAGGATGTGTGTTATTAGCCAGCTATAGAGCTACAAGTGTGACTGTTCACATTAAGCAGTTAAATGCACGATGGGTTGTCACATTGCAGGTGGTGGACAGCTGTAGAGAAGTGTGAATGCAGATAGACAGGGGTTTATGTTTGTGTGAAAGGGTGTTGCATCGGAAGAAAGCACAGTAGACTTTTGCCTGTGTGTATAGTTGATCGTTTATTCTTTCACCATTTGCTGGAATCGGCGCTCAGATGGGATCATTTGATGCTCTACGTTTTCTTAAAGGACTATCATCTGTATTTCAACATTTGATGTTTGGCCATTGATCAGACTTTTTTTTTGGCGACATATTTTCAGACAATTTCTTGACCAAAAATCTCAATTGATTTATCGAAAATATAATATGCAGATTAATCAACAGTACAAATAATTATTATATACACCCCATGTTGTATAGCATAGGCTTGGGCGCAGTTGATTTTTTCATACCTTCCTTCAGGCCGAGCCACATGTCATTTTTACATTCAAAGTCACTTGAGGTTTTCAAGTGAACCTTTTAATGTCTGTTATTCCAGCAAATGTGAGAGCACGCAGCTTTTGAATGGAGTGAAAATGTTATTTTTGAAAAGTTAGAGGCCAACAGCTATGTATTGAAGCAGAATATTTAGTTTGTTGAATAATATGTTGTCTTTCTCTTTTTAATAAATCTTTCTCCTTGGCCAGGACATTCTTGTAAAAGAGATTTTTAATCTCAATGAGTCTTTTCCTGGTTAAATAAAGGTTAAATAAAAAAATAAAAATAAAATAAAAATAATAAATTCAGAGTTTTGGACTGAGACACCGGCACACACGGCAGTGGCTGTGCTTTGTGTTTTTTTTTAAATAATTCATATACAGAACAAGCATCTGCTATCCATTAATAAGTGCATAGAGAGGGAAAGATGACACCAAACAAAACCTATTTTCCTCCTTTCTAGTTGTGTGTCTGTTGAGTAGTATTTGAAGTAGTATTTTAGAAGTAGTATTTGATTCAGTTTGAGTCATGTTCTGATACTCCATGGGTCAAGTGCAGTCTGTCACTTGGATCTACATAATATCTGAATGTACCTGGATATACGATAATAGCTCTGAACGGGACCCAGCCGTCTCCCTCCGCTTCGAGTGCCTATAGTTCGTTCCTGAAGCTTGTTTTAGTTAAATTATGTTGTAATTAATCAGCCAAATTGATGCATTGACTTTGCAGTATCAAGTGTGAATGGGGAAATATGCAGGAGTTTCACTTTTTTTCTACACCCTGTTGGCAGCGTCGCTGATATATCACCCACAACGGCAGCATTCACGTGCTCATTAGAGATTCAGCTTTTTAGGGAGTTAATAAAAAGGGCAGTCACACTTCAGTAAATCCCAACCCTGTTTATTTATTTCTTTTTTGTATGTCTAGGCAGCGTGAAGCTTGGTTTGTCTGTTGGTTAGTTGAGGTTAATGGGATCAGCTGGCTTAAGCAGGCATCTTCTCAAGTGTTGATAATCTCTGGCCACATTGAGAGGAAGTCCTCGCTGCGGGACGCTCATCTTGCAGCAGCACTTGACAGAAAAATAACAAGAGCAGCCTGATTTGAATAATGAGGCAGGTACTGGGACATTTCACGACTTTGTTTATTTGCTCAGGAATAATCCATATACATTATATACTATATATATACATGGACTGTGGTGAATAGAGGTAATAATACGTAATAATAATAAAATAATAACAATATATAAATATATATTTTTACTTCAGGTATGTTCCCTTACATTGCCAATAGAGTGAAATGCTTCGAGTGGATTATTCCTTCTATTTTTGCAGGCATATCACCCACCCCTACTCAGCAGTCAATATAGATAGATAATAACATACAGAAGAAAGGGTAATGCATTACTTATTAGAGGAGGTTAGATTTAAAGAAACAAATCCTGAGGGTTTTTGAAACATCCTGTCTCCAAATGAACAAAAAAAAAGAGGCATGAACTAAGCAGGAAAAAAGATGCCGTACTATGCCTTTTTAATTGTTTTGTTGTTTTGCTTAATTGCTTAGAGATTTTGTGGCTATAATGTAAAATTACTATAATAACTTCAATTTCCACTGTTTTATTTTTCAGTTTTTATCTACTGCTCAGTAAAAAGCACTGATCATTTCTAAGAGAAGTAAAAGTCAGCGTGTAGGCAGTGTAGCATTGACAGAGTTGAGCACAGGGTGTGTTTCAGTGCCACTGACCTGAATTTGACTGGTCTGCTCACACTGTGGGAAAAGTCAGATGAAAGGAAATGAAGAAAAAAACGTTACAATGGCAGGTTCAGTTCAATTTCAATGTACTCACTCAGTAAAATTTGTTTCAATCCAAATTTTATTGAACCACGAGGGAAGTTTGCTTTGCAGATAGGGCTTTAAACAGGCACATAATACGGGTTCAGAATTTAACGATATGTTAAATAGTGTGTGAGGCTAAGTAACAGACACAGTTCACACACAATGCATAGTGATACTTGGAAGTAATGTTAGGTCAAGTCTCTGCAAAACATCCTTTTTAAATGAAAAAACAATATAATTAACTTTTCCCAGCATAAATGAAGGACGAATAAATCAAATTTGCTATCCTGTATTTTTAAAATCAGGCTCTGTTTTCACTCCTATGATGGTCCCAATAATGAAAATTCACTATTAACCTATTGTGAATGTGTTTTTATTGGGATATGTGATAAAATCCTATATCTCACCACACCTAGTTTAGAGCAGCTTGCCCACGCAGTTTTTGAGTGTTTTTATAAATAAAGTTAATGGAGCTATTCCCTGGCTGAGAAAGAGCCAGAGAAATAGTGGAAGAAATAGTAAGCCAAAATGACAGGGAGGGTACCAGGCATGGATAACCCCCATAGCCGTCTCACTTTAAGCTGCCTTCAAGGTCGCCCTGAGCTGTAGCAGCGGGAAATGAAACTCGACGTGTTGTTCATTGAGGTACTTTTGACCGGAAATAGTAACAAATTTGGTCATATAAAAAGAGTGCTTTTTCTGTTGTCTGGCTTGTGTTTTATTTCGAGTCACCAGAGTGAAAAGGAATTGTTTTTCTCTCCCTTCCTTTTATTGGATAATTCTCAGAAGAGAACAAACCACGGAGATGGGAAAACAGTGTGAGATGCACCCACACTGAACCACATTTGGTGATTTGCAATTAGCCGTAATTAGTTGTATATTTATTTAAAGTAGAGTAATTTACTGATAATTTACATGGATTACTTACTGCATGATAAACTTAAAGACACTTGCCGCCAGTCCGTATGGATTTTGCGCTCTCTGTCCCCTCTCTGCAGCTCTGGTATCACCACAAATGTCTCCTTTTTATACACATAAAATTGTTTTTTTTAAGCACCCCTGAAGGCAGCACTAAAATCTGCTAATGTTTCAACTTAAATTCAAGCCATTCTTACTGATCTCCGGCTTACAATTTTACACTTTTCCCCAAGTGTAGCGATGGTAGACATTAACCATTGCAAAAATACAAGATTTATATTACCCAACGTTTCATTAATTGTTCTTGATTTGCTGTTGAGGACAGAGCAAGGGGAATGAGACAGGAAGTACATCAGCTAAATTACGGTGGGCTCTGGCAGGTATATGCTAGAGGTTGTCTACCTTAATAAAATGTAAAACGATACATATATTTATAAAACATTAACTTTTTTTAAAATGTATTTGTTTGTCTGATGTAGGGAATAGTAATTATTTTGCAGGTTATATAACAGTAATGTTAAGTGATTACTTGGAACCAGGTGTTCCAAACATTTTGGCTCTCTTTTTTTAATCAGGGCAGATTATTTGGAGTCGGGGGCTAAATGGTTTAATACTCTCACTTTGTCTAATCTCTTCTACCTGAACTCGATGTGTTTACCTTGACTTTTCCTCTCTGCCTCTTTTCAGTTGAAACCACCACGCCCTTCTATACAACCGCTTATGCAACTACCAGGCCAAACCCCTCACGCTTACTGTTGTTGTTGTTGTTGTTCGACTCTACTGTCACATTGTCGGGTCTTGTTATCCGTGCTGACGTTTATTTAATCAGCTTCTCAACAGTATGATTTAATCCATTTTCAATGGAGCCATTATATTTCAGGCTCTGCCATTATAGTGTGCCTTAGTTAAGTTAATTAACGTCCCAAATCTCTTAGGAATGACATTTTGTGGCAGCTAAGCAGTTGATTAGAAAATAACATTACACCAGTAAAACCAAACTCCCCAGAAATGGCTGATATTTACTTTAATGCTGTCTGATTATTAATCCTGCAGCCGTGCTGTTGTTGTGCTACGTTATGTTTCTGTAATATAACACGACAGAAAAAAATTCTTACAATTAGAACTGTGTAATTATGCCTCAGATATTGATAGGTTGTATGATCAATAACCCTGTATTGAAAGCAAACAAATAAAGCCTCACTTTGCATGTAAAACACAATATAAAAGCATCAAATTTTGTTATAAATAGCACATTAAAATCATGGAATAAATTGAAATATTGGAGTGCAACTTTGTATCCCTAGGGACATGCAGAATAAAAATGGAATTAGCAATCAATAAAATCTAAAAAATGGGGCTCAACTGAACACTAAAATGGAAATTAAACACTTACTAGCTAGAATTATACACAAAAGGTGCTCTGATTTACAGAATAAATTCATATTTACAAAGCGCGATGTAAATTAATACGTTTTGGGATATTTGCTGTTAAATGTAATTATTGTAAATTTAGAGGACCCTTTGAAGATATGGAAAAAAGATACAATTAAGAATATATCAGATCGTACTGAGGGACAACAGCAATCTATAAATCTGAATCTAAGCAGTACTCACTGCAAAAGTTATGTGATGAATGGAATAATGATCTTGTTAATTCTCAGTTCCTTTTAAAATAAGTTAATGTAAAACAGAAGAAATGTAATGTCTCCCTAACAGCATTACCATGCACTGTTAAATGCCAACGTTTTCTCCAGATTCCTCCGATGGGTGTGTGAAGTCTGGCTCTAAAGACTCCCTTGTGCACTCCTTCTTATACAAAAGTGTCAAATAAAATCCAAAAATGGATATCTATTACTTGTTAAACAAAAATTCAATTCTCAGCTGAGCTGTGTATTTTTCAGGATGTCGTACGGGATGACAGGTTATGTTTCCCTCCTTGATGTAATATGAAAACGGAGGCCCTAACTTTACAGATTTGGAAATAATCTGAGATATGATTTCTCCATAGTTCCTATAGGATTTATAATAAAGTATACAGGACACAAACTAATGTAATATTGGTATTTGTGTATTAATGTTTCATGTTAGCCTGACACCATCATATGATATTATACTGCATCTTATACATCGAGGTATTATATGTGTTTGTGTTATGGTGGTGGTGTTATAAGAAAAAGCTCTCTTGAATCACTCTTTTTGGGGGATATTTTTCTTTTAACTGAGCCCTCCGTCCATCCTTCACTGGGACAGAGGGCTAAAGCCGAAAGGATTTCCCTTAACTCTCAGGATGTCAGACGCTCCAGCCTCCTAAGTGTCCCAGTTCAACGACTCTAACCTGCAATAACCTGCAGATGTAATGATTCAGTCTGCCCACAGCAAGTTAAGACATCTTCTCAGAAGTTAGGATTGTTCCCAAAGCCAATGTCGCTTCTTGCTCTAAGAGGAAAAACCGTTTTTTAGAGTAAATACTGCTTCTTTCCACTGAGAAATTTCTTTGTGTTTTGACTGCTCTTCCTCTGTTTTATGTGGGCGAGGCTGTTGGAAAAAAGGTGATGTCATGGATAACTGTGGATTGATCGGCAACAGCAGACATTTGTTGGGTTGTTCGCATATGTTGCCAGGGAGACAACACTGTAAATCAGACGTGATCAGATCACACGCAGTCCAGATATTCAGTTCTATTAATATCTCACAGAGAGAGTTTTCTTCTGTCTTTAACTTGAAGCATGATGTTTATTAAGTCTCAAATATTTGATTTCTCTCCTGTTTGCTTCTTGTTTTACAGTTACTAGGAGCCACATTCTTGGCCGTAGGCCTGTGGGCATGGGCGGAGAAGGTAAGTCCACATGTCACTCAAGCACACGCTGTTGAAGTGCAACACGATTGCCTCAGCAGCATAGCTCAAATTCTTCTCCATATTCTGGCAGGAATTAGCTGGAAGTACAATTTACAAGAAGGAGTTTAGATGGAAACAGGGCTTTTAAGGGAAGTGGTGTGTGGAAAATAAAGGCACAGTTCCTGTAACGCTTTGCAGCACTTACAGGCATATTAACTGATAATGGGCTTGGTAAACATGTCGTGTCAGGAAATGGATTATGTGTGATTTGTGACTCTTAGTTTATTGCCCTAATATGTTTTTTTTCCCAAGAATTTAGCAGAAGCTAGTGATGGGCATAGCCGAGTCTCTCAACTCCCCTCCCCCCCAGAAACGTTCGAAATTAATGTGGACCGTCCCAAATTAAAAATCTGTATCTTTGTTGCATTATTATTGGTTAAAACCCTGCATAGGTTCCCCCTAAAAGCTAGAACCAGATCTGCTGTTTCGTCCTAAAGTTGGAGGTGCTGCTGGACAAGATCCATTTGTTATGGGGGAGAGGCTTCCTTAAGGTGGAGCCTGAGGCACAGCTACAAATAAGGAGTTATAAAGTCCATCCATCCATCCATTTTCTACCGCTTATCCTGTATTTAGGGTCGCGGGGGGGCAGTTATAAAGTCAAAGTTGCAAAATAATTTGACTCATAGCCATCAGGAATTCAATGCCTTTCCCCATCACAAAATGAATGCCTCAAATTTGCATGGAAAATGGTTTATTTTCCACAGCGTAACATCAACAAAGATCAGGTGCTGCCTTTAAACCTCTCATGTGCAGTGGATCAGGGCCACATTTAAAGCTCCTTCCAATTGAGTTAACACTGAATTTGTTCATTAATTAGCTAGAAATTGTACCAGTCTGTTCAGTAAATGCTGCACCAGCGTGGATGCATGTACTGATTAGTAACGTCTGGTCATGAACTGTGCAAATAGGCTTGCACCGGAGTACCTTGGTGGGGCAGCGTGAATAATTTAAAGGGATTAGGCCGAGTGATGAATAGGGGCCACTGGAAAAGGCATTATGGTGAGTTTGGGTCTCAGTGACTATGATTGGTTTCTAGCCTGCTGTGTTCAGCCAGACGACATTGTTTCTAGGCCTCATGCTTAAATTCAAATGAAGGCACTTTATTCTGCACGAGTGCCATTTAAATACAAGAATGCAGTTACGCCTCTGCCCTATAGTTGTCCCTTAGTTCAATGCAGTGGAGTTTTACTGAGAGATGACATTTCAGGTTCTTGGGTTTTAGCTGTGCACTATAGGCAACAAGCAAACAGCATGTCAGAACAGCAGGAGCCCAGATTTACAGATGATAACCCTGGTAGGATCTCTTTGAAGATGGGTGAGAAAACACAGAAAGAGGTGGTGAACTCTACGCATGAACCAGAACACATGCATATGACTACACCTCCTTCGAATGTGCTAGCTTGTCACATTGACTCATCTTTCAGTGAACCCAATCTTTGGCAACAGGGTGTCAATTCTGTTCGAGAAATGTGTCATTGCACGAAGCACGATGCCGACCACAGACTGACAGGAAAACATGTTGGACCCACTGGGGCCTCGGGGCTGTGAGGGCAGGATATGCAGAGAGGAAGGACAGATGTCTGGTTGTGAATGTTTGCTGAAAGCTCTGTGCCTCTACTAATACAAGTTCCATAGTCTGGACAGAAATCTGCCAGAGAGTGAAATTGTGCTGTAGATAAATTGATGATAAAAGAATCTGCTGGAGGTCTCTCATTGTATTCAGAAAGCAACACACTTGGTAGATGCTTTCTAATCAAATAACTGTATTGCCTTTTAATAGATTTGTCCACTGATGCGTCTGCATCCCTTATCAAGCCAACCCCTGCTAGCCTCTTGGCTGTGTCATCAGTTAAATTCTCACTGTTTATCTCTGATATCACAATCTCTTTTAAAGGGTAACTGCGTTTTTATAAAGAGGAATTTGGACCCTGTAATAGATCTAGTAAGTCAAATTTTAACCACTCTCTTTTGTGTTTTTTTCCTCTTCCCTCAGGGTGTGCTGGCCAATCTGTCATCCATCACAGACCTAGGGGGCTTCGACCCCGTGTGGCTCTTCATCGTCGTGGGAGGGGTCATGTTCATCCTGGGCTTTGCTGGCTGCATCGGAGCGCTCAGAGAGAACACCTCCCTGCTTAAATTTGTAAGCCAACACTTGTCTTTCAGCCAGGGCACACTGAGACACCCTTTCAAACCACTTCACGCCACCTTAATTCTGCAGTTCACAGCACAGCTGAGGCTGTCACTGCAGCAGGTGGCCCACCCGAGCCAAATGCTCCGTGTGGTTGCGTGGCGCAAATACGTGTCATCTCATCACTAAACCAAGTGCTGTGTTATCAAGATGCTCACTGATCCACACTTCATGTCAGCTCATACATGACGACACACATATCGGGAGTTTTGTTTGTGTTCAGCTGTATCGACATGTGACTGACGGAGGCAACCTTCGCTTGTTGCTGGCTGCGATTCTGAGTAGCTATTAACTCCAGCCAATGTCCATTAGCAGCAGTAAGTCAGGCGTCGGAGCGAGGAGCTAATGTGGCTTATGTGCATTTATCATTAGCCCCCCGTCTCCTCCAACATTTACTGTAAAGGGATGATATAACTGCACCTCGGGGACTGCGGTTTTTGTTGCCACACTCTCACTCAGCAAATCAGGGCAGGCCCTACTACAACCAGACCAGCACAGGCACAATACATCAGAGCTGTTGTCATTTTAATTCTTTTAAAAGAAATCTAAGAAATAATGTTATTGGTGGTGTTAATCCTTTAGAAAACAGGATTCTCTGTGGCGCACCCAGATCCCCTGATTGAAGTGACTGATTAATTGTTTTCTGCCTTCGTGCTTCACGTCCGTCTGCGTCATGTCTTTCCAGTTTTCTGTGTTCTTGGGTTTGATCTTCTTCTTGGAGCTGACTGCCGGGATCCTTGCCTTCGTCTTTAAGGACTGGATCAAAGACCAGCTCAACTTTTTCATCAACAATAACGTCAAGGCCTACCGCGATGACATCGACTTGCAGAATCTCATTGACTTCGCCCAGAATTATGTGAGTCCACGCCTAATTGACCGACACTCATGAGTCGCTAAAAGTCCAACTTCCTTATTTCAGTTCATTTTTCTTAGAAATTTAGTTTTTCTTTTTTGAATGCACTTCAGAGCTGATTTTGAAACCACTAAGTTCTGGGCTGATGGAAGACTGAGTCACTGTAGGTGTAGAGTACATGTAGTGATTAATGTGATTGTATTTCCCTCAATTAATGAATCAATTATATGAATGAGACGGTTAAGATAAGTGGCTCCTAAGTGTAAACACTGGACTCCGTCATAACGGACTGTAAAGGCGATAAGATCCGCCGCTGTCTCGCCGTTTGTGTCTCACTATCTACAGTCGCTTCCCACCTGGGTAAGCTGGCTACCCACCCAAGCTGACCTGAGCCAGGCTCAGTTTGAAGACCAGATCAGAGGAAATAAATCTGTCTGTTAACTGGAAGCTGGCTGCTTAATCTCTGCCTGTTGTTGCTGCTGTCTCAGTGGTCGTGCTGTGGAGCTCATGGGCCCGACGACTGGAACATGAACATCTACTTCAACTGCACTGAGCTGAACCCGAGCAGGGAGCGCTGTGGAGTCCCCTTCTCCTGCTGCGTCAAAGACCCCGCAGTGAGTCATTCAACAGTCATTCATTCAAATGCATAATTAAATAGCATAAAATGGATTCATAATCAGGTGCCATTAGCTATTAGCAGAAAATATTCTGCACATCAACCAATGACAAAAATAAACATTAGTTGAGGCTGGGAATTAGTTTTAAAATTGCAGTAGTTCTTTGAGAGTTTTTTAATTAACTTAAATGCTTGTAGAATTCATCAAAAACGCAGTTGAAGGTGGACAAGTACAACACAGTATTTTATCTTTTTCAGACAAATGACTAATACATATTTTGTAGTCATTATTCTAGAGCTATATTAAGTTGAGCCATTGTTTTATTAATAACTTTAAAAGTTACCCTTTAAATCAGTCAATTCTAACTTTGTGTTGTTCTAATTGTCGCTCAGACTTTTATTAACCATCTCATTGTGTCTTTTGTGACCAATAGCTGAAATAGTGAGGATTTTCATATGTTTGTGTTCTTTTCTTACAGGAGGATGTCATCAACACGCAGTGTGGTTATGATGTCCGGCTTCAAGCGGTTTGTAACTCTATACATGTCTGTAGACTCAACCCTAGAGTTGTTTTACCTCAGTTCTTATCTTGTAGAGACCTGTTTGTAAATGTACACTGTGATTTGTGTTATCTATCAAATGAATCTACATTATTTGTAATTAAGTCTAATAAAATGATAGCGGTTAAACGGACCGAGTTCTTAGTGGAGCATGATTGGCAGGCGGTACCAACCCTTCTGGTTAAATTGACCCTGAAGCTGCTGACTGGATTTACTCCTGAGGGCGAGTTGATTGACGAGCTGCAAAGCCGTTGGATTGAAACGATCAAAGCATCTGTGGAGGGTAGAGAGGCAATCGGGTTCATTTGTCTTGGGCGTGATTGCTTGGTTCAAACCATCAAAAATCACATCGGATGGACCCCGATCAAGATCGAGATTGTTTTAGCGTCTTCACATTCCTGATAAGAAAAGTTTCCCTTTCCCAACAGTTAGTCAACAGCAGACATGGAGACTGTGTAGGGTTAAGTCGCAGACTCCTCTTCATGCTTCTGCCTTAATAACAGATTGTTCTTCTAACAGGGATAATTAGGCTCCGGTTATAGCCTAGAAAGCAGCCTTACTACACTCTGTAATTGGCGACTCAGTGGGTTCTACCAGTCCGTTCCCTTTTCCTCTTGTGTGTGGGTGTGGTGCTTACAACTCACTGCACTGCAGTCAGAAAGGTTGCTGTTGCTATGCGCGCTGCAATACAGAGAACCACCTGCCACTAAGTTGCTATGAGTTAATTTCCCCGGTGTGCTCTTCGGCTAATGCCCATTGACATTTTGCTGAAACTATCAGAGATGAAAATAAGTTCCTGTGTAGCTTGTTTGTCGAGTGTCGGCTGTGGAAGAGGAAGAGCAGGAGACATGGGGAGGACAGCCAGACACACACACACACACACACACACACACACACACACACAGGCAGGGAGCTGAAATAGCTTCAGAGGAAGTTCACAGCCAGAACAACATAGTGTTTCCTGCTTTTCCATTGGCTGCCAACGTGCTCCCCGTAGCTCCCATTGGTTAAACGCTAGCTTTCAGGTTTCGCAAGAGAACAAAGGGTTTGCCTGGTTGACTTGTCTTGAAGAGGAACAAAGAGAGCATTGTATAGGATACTGTTCACACCCATTCTTACTCCCCATTTTAGTGCCTTTGCAGCTCTAAATTACACCTTTTTTTTACGTCCATCTCTGAATGGACCGTGTACATCATGGTGTGACTCTGACAACACAAACAGCCATCTGTCCGGTAACAGGAAACAGCTTCTGCCTGTTTGTTCAGTCCTGATAGCGTAACCTGAGAAACTGAATACACTGCCTTGATATTCTCCACAATGTCCAGACACTGACCCGTTGTAATCGTATAGTGACTCAGCTATCACACTCTCTTTATGCTCTCCTCGGTGGTGAAGGAGTCACTGGTCAAAATGCTATCTGTGTTTATTTAGTCCAGCATTAGTCATAGGTGAGAGTTCAGATGTGTTGTTTAATCATGCAAAAGGCCAATGTCCTCTCTGATTACTGATCAATTTTTACATGTTTTTAAGAAGATCTTCATTCAGTGTTGATTTAAAATCTACTTCTAATCTGTTTTTTTTTTTCAAAAGGAGATTGAACGGCAGAAATACATCAATACCAAGGGCTGTGTGGGACAGTTTGAGAAGTGGCTTCAGGACAACCTGATCTTTGTAGCTGGAATCTTCGTTGGTATTGCACTTTTACAGGTAAGAAGTCCCTTCCAAACAACACAATATGAGCAAACCGAGTGAATTTTGCAATGAATTTTGCAATGAGGCGTTTACCTAAAACAAACAATATGCCTCGCTTCTTATTTTGTATCGTCATTGCCATCTAGTGGTGAGAACGGGCAACATCAATATGTGCTCTTCTGTAATATCACGTGTGCTTTTCCCTTCAGATTTTTGGTATCTGCCTCGCTCAAAACCTGGTGAGTGACGTCAAAGCTGTCAAAGCCAACTGGTGACACGAGAGGTAAAGTGAGCCCCAGCCACGTCAACACAGCACACGAGGAGTCCCGTCCAGCTGAGGACGGGGAGCCGACAACCTTCAACTGTCTCTACTTTGCCATTGAGCTAAGCAGCACATATACGCACTCTCACACCTGTATATGTGCATACTCGTTTACCCCCGTTTGTCGGTGACACTTGAATGGGGAGAAGAATATACAAACCAAACAGTCAACGTTTTGTTTACCACTCAGCTGGGATTTTAACACTAATACAGAGGACTTGCCTGCCTCCTTTATAGTGAGATTTTTATCATTTTTCCCCCTTTCGTGTCCACTTATTTTGTTCCTTGGACAAGTGTATTTATGGGGGTCAGTTGCACAAGGACTCCCACCACCTGGGAGATTGGAAGCCATGGATGAAGCATAAAACAAAGGAAAAGGGATAAGGATGCTCCTTTGTAAGGTCAAGCGTTGCATCGTCACATAGTTTCTGTCCACTCAGTGAACGGTTGAACATCTCCCTCTACAAACAGCCTGTTTTTAACAGCTTCCCCCACTTCTCGCTGCAGGGAATCATGGGTGGCTGGCCGGCCGGCCAACAAACACATGGATTCCTCTGCGTGTCATTTTTTTTTTTTTTTCTTTCTCCATTGTGACCTTTTTTTATGACCACTGAAAAGACTCTGAACTCTGACTGGTCAAGTCTGCAACTTCAAATCATTTCAGGAAATGTAAACGCTGACTCAAAATGTAAAAAGTGCCATTAATTTCCAGTGATATTTGTCTCTTACCTGTTCTTAACATGGGATTTCTGCACCATGCCCCACAATACCTCAGGCCCTGGTTGAAAATATAATGCTTTTTGCTACCGGTTAGAGCATATCTATTTTTTTTCCATCCATGTCTGTTGAATTCAGATAGACTTACTTGATGCAGAAAACACTGATGGTTCATCAGATGTCGCCCCGTTTGCCCTGCAGTGATTGTATTATGCATTGATTTACAGAAGGATGTTGTATTATATGAAATGGCCTGGTGTGGTTAGGATAGTAGGACTATGATATACAGGGAAAGGGGTTTATGATAGTTAGAGATTATTGTTCTCTGAGCAACCCTCAGGCACATGGGATTGCTGGTTTGGGGCCTTTTTCATGACATATGTGACCACATTTGTCTTATATTTTGTCCACTGCATATGGAAAAAATACTATTTGTCTTGTTTTTTTAAAGATGTCCTTTATTCATCCTTTGTTTCCTATCCTTTTATAGACAGATTAATCTCCTGGGTTCATTGTTTGACTTCGCCAGGCACCTGTTTTACCTCGGACCCATCCGTCAACTGCGAAATAGCGTCTCATTGTTGATGTTGTTAGCAGTCCTAATGGAGACCAAATAATATCAGCTGCCAAGTTTTTGTTTGGCTATAATTGAGATTTTATTAGGAATGCCAAGGATAACAAGTAGCATTTCTAGACAGCCAAAATGTGAATTTATTGTCCCTTTTATGCGGGAATTGCCAGTTGGAATGAGAAGTCAAACAAAAAAAGAAAAAGAAAATGTTACAGTATAGTTTTTATCTTTCATTTTTATTTGGACTGTATTTTTTTAATAGAATAGTAAAACAAGCTGTTACCTTTTCATATTAGCAACAGTCTCAATATAACATGAATGCTGCTTTAATGTCGACTAGATTATTGATATGTAGTACAATAACCAAGCTAACAACAAATCTCACATTTATGGCATTTGAACAATTTGCCATGTTCTTATTGTTTCCAGGCTGAGGAAATATTCAGATTTTTTTGTTCCATTTCAAGTTTACACGTTTTACTTTTCGCCATACAAAGAAAAACTCACGCCCTCATGACCTTTCATCTTCGTCCACAATGCTCGTAGAATGTAGTTTCCGATATGACTGGGTTCACTTGATACTTTTGTACAATTCTGTCTGCATGTAACCGCTACGGCTGTCGTAGCCGGATCATTCAGATACACGACACAGACGCGATTTGGGTGGGGGTGTGTGCAATGCATATAAGTTGGAAGATGAGCAGTTGTGTGTTCGTTTTTATATATAGATACACACACACACCTTCCCTTGTGATCGTCTACTATTCTTCCATGTTGCATGTCGCTTTTGCCCACACTCTTCAGAACGCTACCTGATGTGACTGACACCTGTTTCAGAGCCGTTTTTATGTATTTTTAAACATGGGACTCGTACCGCGAGACAAAACAACAACCGCTTGAATGTCGGGGTGTCACGACTGCGCAAACAGAATAGATGCAGAGGAACACGATGCATCCGTACCGCAGTGACTGAAGTGAGTCTTGAAATGCATTCTCTTAGTTGAAATGGACGGGTTTCCAAAGGGGAGGCTCAGTCGATTCAGCGCTTTTAAGTTGAAATCGGTGAGCGGGCGCTTCAAGCCATAGAGGAGAATAGGCTTTATTTCCTCCTTCAGATCAAATGGAGGAACGTTTACGGCGGGATGCGACGTGATTTCTATCTGTTCTAAGTGTGTGTGTGTGGGCCTCTTTGATTTCACCAACTGTTGTAAATCAATCTGCCTCACGGGAGTCTAGCAGATCAGGAATAAATCAAGCAGTCACCTTTCTCGTTTAATCTCTTGGAAAAATGGGTTGAACTAGATAATGTGTGATTAATTAGTTCAGAGGCGTCTCCGTTTTTTTCTTTTTGGTTGAATCACCCTTAATCTGAAGTGTTTGCTCAGGGTCTTAGACATCCTTTCCCCTCCATAAACCAGCCCCCTCCCTCTGCTTATGCATGCGAGGAGATTCTGTGTTGTACGTGGTAAAATGGTGGGCTGCTGCCTTTTGAGTGATGCTGAAGGCAGATGGAGGCCACGGGTGTCAGTTCTGCTGCAGTACGGAGCTGCAGCTCTTAGACAGAAAGCACTCCCGCCCTCTCTCTCTCTCTCTCCCCCCATCTCTCTCACTCTGCAGCCACCGCTGTCTGGATTGATATGCCAATAATCAGACAGTCACCTTGGTAATAAGGACAACAATGCCATAATAATCAGTTGTAGCAGTGTGACTTTAATCTGCACGCGCTACAAAAGGTGAACGTCTGCAGGATGTTTGTTTGAACAGCTTTGGGTGATTCTGGTTTTGTATTCCTTTTAATGTAGGGAACAGGGGAGGGGAGGGGGGGGAGAAAACAATGCTAATTATGCTTTGTCCTTTGTCATAATGGCCTTGCATTGTGAAACACCCTCTTAATTCCTCTGCTTTCCCCGTGGGCAGTTAAATCATTCCCGAGGAGGGGCCTTATGCATACCATGAATGTATAAGTGTGTCAGCATGGACCTACTGCTCCACGCTTGGTTCCCCTAATGCAGTGCAATGCACAAGACAAGTGAAGTTTAGAAATGTGAAATAAAAGGTTGTCTTTAGTGATGCTTTTGGAGTTATTTTTTACATTTTCTTAATTTGTTTCAGTGAGCATGAAAGTGGATGATATTTCCATTTCTTCTGTTTGCAGGCGCGTGTGCAGACCTTTTTATATGCAAAGAGTTTAAATCGACCGGTTAAACGATGTTTTGTTTCTCCTCGGTGTAGCTGTAAATAATGCGGATGATTTCCGACTATCTTTTTGTCCAGGTTTTGATGATTCTTCATCGGTCTAAAAAGTTACATGCACTTATGAGTGATTTGGCTGAACTTTAAGAAGAAATTCTTTCATGCATACCGATACAAAGCGATGCGTCTTTCAACTGTGGTAAACTATCCTGTGATCCCTTTTCATGCTTTGAAGTCTCCTAATGTTTAGAGGCATTTTCTGTTGATGTTTCCTACGAAAGCGAGCGGGATGTCAGGCATTCTCAAGTGTTCCCATGCAGAGGTTGGTCACAGAGCACAGAGAGGCAGCATAATTGACTTGTTTGTGAGCATGTTAACTACGATATCGCGGTTGTTATGTGCTGACGTTTTCCATACCAGGTCGTGACATTTTATCAACATACCGAGTGTGATCCGACTGGAACAAACACAAAACAACAAAGAGGGTTTCAAGTTGAAGATGGGTTTTTACAGTCGAGGAATACGGACACAGTCGTCGGTGATCAACCGCACAGAAACCACTATAAATTTGTTCAGCTGAGCAACAAGAAAAGCTTTCTCCGTTTCCCTTTGGTTTGTGATTACAGTTTTTAGTTGTGTCTACTGCAGCAGCATACATCGAACAAAGAACCAGGTTATCTATTCGCTCTGTCAGTTTCGACCTGTCAACTCAGACGGGTAGCCTTGTTGAGAAATGTTGTGTATGAAAACTGTGGGACATGGTCTGTTACACTGTATATTGTCTTTAAAATATGCTTCTTTCATATATTAAAGGATTTATGATAACAGAGGAGTGTCTTTCCTTTTTTAACTCAAGCATTCGTGGACCGTAAGTAAGTATGTACTTATTCTGTATATGCAATTCTGACACATCCATCAATCCATTTTCTACCGCTTATCCTGTATTTTAGGGTCACAGGGGGTCTGGAGCCGATCCCAGCTGTCATTGGGCGAAGGCAGGGTACACCCTGGACAGGACGCCAGTCTATCGCAGGGCCGACATGTAGAGACAGACAACCATTCACACTCACATTCACACCTACGGGCAATTTAGAGTCACCAATGAACCTATCCCCCAATTCTGACACAATTTTTACTAATTATCTTTATAACATTTACTTTTCTGGATTAAAATGATACATACGACCATCTTATATAGTATGCTTTATACTCAATACCGAGTATAGATATAAAGTACCATGGCCAGGCAGTAAATACCTCTAAATACTACAGTAGTAATATGTGTATATAATGATACATTTTTTTTTGCTGATGATTGCTTAATTGGTCGATTGAAGGCTTATTGAAATTTCATGAGATTATTTTTACTCTGTGAGACAGAAAATGAAGAATGGATGCTCCACTAATTGCTCCACTTACCAGAGTGTTGTTTTTTTAAGGTTTTCTGTAATTGTAATTTCTTTGATTTATCATTTGACTGATGAGTGAGCCAACAGAGGGAGACAAATAGTGTCTGTGAGTTCAGACACCGACACACTTACTGCTGTGACTTCATCTTTTAATCCTGTAAGGCAGCAAAAAAAAAAAAAAAACTCACCAGAAGTTCACCAACTTCCACCAAAAGTAAAACGGAAATTAATGGTGTGTATCATGTTGTAGGCATTAGTGGCGTTTGGAGAGCAGCTGAGGGCGATACAAATCCTTTCAGTTACCTGCTATTGCACCTCGGCCTTGATGTTGAGATCAAAGAGTAACTTCAAGCTAAATGAATCCTTCAACTACAGAAAGTATTGACGTTGTCTTTTGCCATGCATCTCAAAGACAAAAGAGGATGCAGGAAGTGGAGCCGTTTCCGTGGCGATGAACGAACGACTTAGTGGGCCCAAGCTTCAATGCCCTTGCAGCCTTAATGTTACAGTTTCAGAACGGCGGAATAATCGTGAATTTAGGCATCCTTGAACAGTCATGAATTGTGTCTCCTACCTGTTTTTCATAATAATGCATCGTCATGGCCGCAAGGACGGCTACTGCAGCACAGAATCCTGCTTTTTGATTTGATTAGAGCTGCTGCTGCCATGAGCATTATCTGTCCAATAAATATGAATATCCTTGTGTTTTTATCTGCACAGGAAACTGCATGTACAGCGGCGACCGGCTCCCATACAAGCGCACAGCAGTCCATCACTCAAAATCAGACGGTTTAATATTATTTAAAGGATACAGTGAAGTGATGTCACTTTGTAAGAAAAAGTTTTACAAATGTAATTGCATGGCAGATCTGCAAGGCCACAAAGAGCTTCTTCGTTTCTTATCATGTGACCTTTGCATCCTCACAGCACCATACTGGTGGATGCTCTTCTAACTTGCACTTGTTATTTCCATGTCGTTCAACCTCCAGATCTGTTGGATTGTTGTGAAATCAGAGATGGACGAGCGTCTTCTCCTCTGGAGCGGGTAATATTACATTGATTTCATCACTTGATACTTTGCGCTGCAGTATTTGCAGATGACTGAGCGTGAGGTGTGGACCGAGAGCCATTTGTTAAAATGTGTCAACTTACAGTTAACAAAAGATCAATACTGTAAAACGCATACAATGTGCTAACTGAACAGCTCCTCCTAGTGGAGAATCCTATGCATGCTCGACATATGACTGAGTTACCACCGAGTTTAAGCGTTTCTCGCACACTGTTTGTGCTTAGTAAGAGTAACTAAGTGTAATTGATATCTAACCCAAACAATTCCAATGCAGGATTTGGTTTGTGTGCCAAGAAGGTTGTGTCCACAAACACAGGAATTTCACCCAGGAGACTGCCCTTCATGTTCCTGTGTGAAACCAGAAGTCTCACTTATTTTAACCACCATCTTTTCCTAAACCTAAACAGGTAGTTTTCTTGCCTAACCACTGCAGCGGCGTAGGAAATGTATGTGCATAGGAAAGCACAAAAACATTTACAAATAAATACCAGAATACCTTAATATATCGTAGAATCCTCATGTTTGGATACAAATGTCAATCTCTTAAATGAATCCAATCATGTCAGTAGTTTCTGTATTTATATTAAATATTAGTAACTGCAAATGTGCTTTGTATATAAACCCCCAGCTGTTAAATATACAAATCTGATTGTGCTTTAATCACCTGCATTAACTTCAGCTGTTGTCAGAGCTCTTAGGAACCTGCAGACTTGAGCTTTGAGCTTTTTCCTGGGCAGAATTATTGCTAAGACTCCCCACACTCCATTGCACTGTAGTGATGATCATGCAACTGACAGAAGGAGCCCCATGTTACCTATCCTCCGAGGCGCTGCAGCGTCTGACTCACTGCAGTGCTGGGCCCCAGAGCCCCTACATTTATGCTCAGGATTCCACCAAGTTGCTTTAATCCTTGGCTGAGCAGCTGAGTCAGATCCACACTGTTGGTAATTAGCCAATTAAAGAGCACAGTGGAGCCGCAGTTTGCGATCTCAAAGGAGCGGCTGACTGACTTCCATCTGACACTCAGAGAAAAGCCTCTTGTTCCGGAAGGTGTGTCCCTCCGAGCTCAACCTGGATTCACTGAATTTAGGTAAGTAGGTAAAAGTCATTTCCGCTGAACCAAAAAGTTAACAGGTGTCAAATTGTGACGGCAAATTATTCTTTTTAATTTTGATAGTGCTGGTTGAGCATGATATCCTTACGCAAATGAAAAGATACTCTTGTGTGTAACATCTACTCCCCTCCACGTCCACTTATCAACAAAATCACAAATTAGTCAGACGAATCACAGCACAAATAGGTTATGGTTACGGCATCTCAGCAAGCATAGCACTCCTTTCATATGGTTCACATGGGAATCAACCCCCCACAACTCTACAAGGAAGAAAGCCACAGAAGTGTGATTGATCTGAACAAGCATCAGTCATCAAGGAGCACACACATTGGGAGGCAGTGGGAAAAGTTCCTGTGGTTCTCCACGAGGGAAGGACCATGTCAGCCTCCAGATAAGGCTGTTAGTCCCGCTGGCATGGTCAGCAATTGATTTCATTGATGCGCTCTGCGGAGCAGACGATCCCTGGCAAACTGTCAAAGGCTCCTATTCAGTAGGAGGTGACGTCACATCTGCGTCAGCTAACTCGGAGAAGCAGACATCACATGACGGCGCTCGGCTCCCCACCTTTTCATGTGGTGTCTTAAAAGCACTCTTTGAGAGAGACCGAGGTCGTACCAGGGAGTTATTGACATTCAGATGGTGCTGGAAATATCATTTTTTTGGGTGTGGGGGGGGGAGGGAACATGAATACGCTTAATCTTTGAAGTGGTGTGCTCCTTCCTCCTAATGTGTTATCTCTCATGCTTGAGTTTTTGTTTGCCACATTATCCATAACTTAACGTCACAGCCTCCTCTTAAAGAAGACGGATAGACATATATGATGTCATGATGTCGGAGCTTTGTGCCGTGTTTTGCGGTCCTGATTGGTTGATGGTGTAATTGAATGAGTTTCTGTAATTACTTGAAGGAGGGGGGGGAAAAAAACAAAACAAAAAAAAACAGTGATTGAATCAGAGCCCAATTTAATTAATGGCAAGAAGGATTATGGCTAAAGCACAAAACTCACGGCTGTGCTCTTAATCTGCTGGCACCTCAGTCACAGGAGCATGCCGCAGGGTTAAGTTGAAGGATAGTGCTTCTCAGACCAGCCATAATTCACCCAAGTGGCCCCGCTTTAAAGACAGAATCACACAAGAGCTAATTGCATGTCACCCATTTTTAGCCAGAATATTTATCTGCGCTATATATATTTATAGTGCTTTCAAGGTGCTCGACCAGAAGAGCATAATGTGTGTGTGTCTGTGTGTGTGTGTATGCACTTCTGATCTCATGGGACACAGGAAGTGCTGGTGTGTTTAACTGGTGACAAATTGGTTTAAGTAGAGTTGCATTTATTACAATGCAAACTGGTTTCTGTTTTCGTTAGGGCTTAAGTCGAGGCTCGGGGCCCTCAGTGGATTTGTTGAATGTAGACTTGTGATGCTCAAGGACAGCATCACAGACTGAGCGTAATCTAAGTTAAATGTAGAGTCTTTTAATGAATAGTTCAACACGCTAATTCTCCTCTCGTAGTCTGCTGGTTGCCTTGAAAAGTGGGGGAAACACTCCAGTAAGTCACAGCAGCCAGTACAACATTCCCATTGTGAGTTTTTTTTAAAGGTTGGCCTACTTTTGCATTTTCTTGTTCTTTGTGTTTAGTGCTATGTAGCAAATGCTAGCATGCTAACACTAATCCACAATGGTGCATATACCTGCTAGCACAAATCATCAGCATGTTAGCATGCAGGCATTAGCATGTATTATATCAGAGCGTTACTGGGACTATGTACATCCTCATAGCATGATGGCTGTACATAAACTGTTGTTTAACTTGTTTTAACTTTGGACGCAACCGGGCTAGACGTTTCCCCCAACTTGGAAGAGTCTTTATGCTAAGCTAACTTGTGTATTTTCATATTTTCTGTACAGACATTCATAGCAGCTATTCATATTCTCATCAAACTATCAGCAATAAAGCCAAAAAGCTTATTCTTCAAATTTCAAAAAGCAAACAACCCCCAAAAAAAGAGATAATACCTGTGGTCAAATTAGCCAGTTCTGATTACGCTACAATAACATCATCATTTCTGCTGTTCATTCGGTCATAATTGATATTGGGGAAAGTCAGATCAACGCATCCATAGAAGTAAATTAAGCCAAAGCGTATATTTGCCTGTGATCTTAGAGCTTGAGGAAGTTGTACTACATTGTTGTACAAACACAGTAACGCTGTAGTACCTCCTTCATCAAGCCCCCACACTGCAGGTCTCTGTGAGGTGTGTGTGCCCTTATTCCCCTAAACACACGAATTAAGATGTTCCCCCTGATCGCCTATTTGAAAAAAAGTCTTATTTCTCATAAATACCGAAGACATAAAGTATAAAAGTAAAGCTTTTTTTAAAGGCCTTGAATCGTGTTAATAAATGAGCCAATGGCTGCCTTTCCAGAATATCCATCATGTCAAACTCCTCAACGAAGGGATCAGTCCTGAAAACAGAACAAGTATATAAGGGTTCCTTGCACGCTTCACCAAAGCATTTTTAAGCTTTATTTAGCATGACATATGGAATCCTGTCTACACAGCCTTATGCTCATAATCACATAATTCCTCTGTATATCAACAAGGCAAGGTTACCCAAGACATGCGGCTGCCAACAAGTCCTATTTAATCATATTTGTAAGAAACCGGCTCTTCAGTATCTCTGACTTCTTCCTCGCACTTTAGTGGAGATTTGTTTATCGTCAACCTTAATTTAAAGCTGAGGTGAGCAGTTTATTTTTGGCGTCATAGGGCAAAACATATAAAATATCCTTCCAGCATATTTTTTATCACCTTCTCTTGGCTCCGTTTTCAGGCTTTAGAAAATCTAGCCCATGACAGGAAATCACAGGTCATTTCAGAGAGAGGCATTTCCTTTTCGCTCTTCTACAAATGTAGATGCGTGTGCACGTCCCTCCAGTGAAAGCCTGACTCAACAGCAGAAAATCCTGCAGAAATAGTTAATGTTTCATCATCGGTGGCAACTGCCTAAACTGCAAAGCAACCCAAAAAAGGAACATAGACTTGTCAAAATAAAAGTCTGGCAATAATTATTCTAAAAGTAGAATATGATATATAGTGTAGCCTTCTAGTAACTAATATATGAATATGATATATAGTGTAGCCTTCTAGTAACTATCAAACATTCTTATAGAAACATAAATTCAAACAAACACAATATAAATAACTATACATTCCATAAGGACAAAAGTGCATTAAGTGAAATAGGAGCTTTCATTATATAACAAATGACCTAATAGATTTAACTGTTCTGGGTAAAAATGTGTCTTGGAATGTATTCCATCATGAGGACCATTATAGGAGAATACATTTTCCCCAGGGATATCCGTGGTGATGCTTTCCTGTGTAAGAGTTTGGTATAATTTCTAAGTGTTACGGTAGCTTATTTAGCATGGCTGCGGAAATAAAATAAAAAGTGACAGTGTTGTTCCCTACAAGTGGTGAGGTTTGGCCACCCATCATTCTCATAGAGGATACAATGATGGGTTCTCTGTAATAAATCTAAGAGAACTATCATACACAGACTCAAGGGGCTTGAGGGTATGAGCAGCAGCATGCATGTAATCTACATCATATCGTCAAACTGATAAAAGAAACCTTAACGATCTGCCCATGGCTAAAAGAAAGGCACTGCTAATTTCTGTAAGCAAAACTTGATTTGAATATAAGCTTCTCAGTCGGTTCTTAGAATGAGGTTTTAAAATACATTTTTCAACTCAAGAGATCACATATAACAAGGGACTTTTTTTTGTATTTGAGCTCCAATTATTATACTGTGGATTTTTTATTTGGGATCTGATAACGAGCATATAATTTTTTTTTTGTGGGTTCAGTAAGAGCTTCTGGTTAACGATCAGCCAAAAATCTGAATTTAAATTAGACAAAGATTTGTCAATAGTTAGTGCTGATGAGTAAATAACTGTGTCATCAGCATCATAATGAATAGATCTCTCTATGAGCCCAGGCAGTTTATGTATAATGTAAACAGGACCTAGTATTGAGCCCTGAGGCACCACTTTTTTTTAACTTGTCCACAACTATTGCTTTAGTCACGTCAGTAAGATAAATGTTAAATCAGTTACATGCATTTGTGTGAAAACCAGAAGAGTATAATCCACTGTATCAAATGCTTTAGACAAGTCAAAGAGTAGATTATATGCTTGACTACCTTGCATGCTGCTGTCAAAGTGCTATGTCTAGGTCTGAAACCAGGCAGATGGGAGTTTAAAATGCTCAGATAGGAACAGATATTGTATTGCTTGAGTTTTTATCTTTTTTGGATGTATTGTTTTTCATGTTTGGCATTAATAAAGCACATTTATGGATCTATCTTTTATCTCTTGCGATAGTTAAGTATTCAAAAATGTTAATGACTCTTAAAAATATCACATATTTCTTCTTTGTCTGAGACAAGGACAGAATATTTGTGCTTTTGTCCATGGAGCATCCCTTAGCCATAACATCGCCACCGACATTTCAGATGAGAATCAAGGATTTATTGTTATTTTTTTTTACTGTGATTTTCTTAAAGGGAGCACGCTTATTTGCTTATGAGTTTAAAACACCCGTGAAACAGCTTAGGGCTAATTCAGGGTCAGGGTCAGGAATAGTGCATACTCTTGTCAGAGATCACTGAGAGATAAACCGTGGAGAAAGTCTCTCTTGGCAATAATATGTGGTGGGATCATTTTTGTCTGGAATGTCTAATTTAGAAAAATAGGGTAAATATCACTTAATTTGAGGGCAAATAAAACACCATGTGAAGTCTTAAACACTGATAAACGATTCACCATGTTCAATGTGAAAAAAGCAAGGCAGGCGTGACAGCGGATCTTCTTTGTGGCAGTATAGCTGAAATTTGGGTGTGAAAGAGGCTACAGAGGGTAACAGACATGGCAGCGGTTTAGGAAGTCAAGAGGAGTATCAACTGTAGGATCAGTAGTGATAGAGGACCGTAGGGGGGTCGGAATTAGATTAGACGCATTAACAGTGTGATTTAAATAATAAATAGGGTATCTAACAGTGATTTGAGTGGGAATGAATGGAGAAGTAGTTTATTGCTCAACCTGATTAAAGGGGTCAAATTAGATAGGCCCACACGAGATACCAAGCTTGGACTGGAAGGATGTGGTCTGAGCAGAATCCTGACAAACTGGGAAGCCTAGTCCACGCGGGGGAGCCAGTTAGTCTGAAAGTTTGTTGTGTGCGGCTCGCGTAGAAGCTATAATTTATGACCGATGTGGCGGAGTGGTGCACAGTCATCTGTTTGTATCTAGTTATAATGCGAGGGCCCAGGCTGTTGGTCCTTCAGAAAGATTATCGGAGCCATTGGCTAACTCGTGGAAGCTATGGTAGTGACGGCTATGGTCAGCAGAGGAACATACCTATTAATATGTTTGACTTGTGTGCGTTTTCATGAATCTTTTGCAATTTTTTTGTATTGGATTCAGTTAATTTAACATTTAACAGCAGAAACACTTGATCAAAACATCTTTTTAACACATTCTTACATCATTTATGCAATGTAATCCAAATTATCATTCATCCAGTCGTATGCTCAGTGCTTCCTATTCAAAACACTTTGACATAATGTGTCCATGCGAATGGGTCTCCATCCTATACTGTATTTAAGAAGAGGATGAAGTCACCGTGACGTCACATATTGGATTGTGGACTGCTGTTTTAAAGCTGGGAGTTTGGTATTTTGGCCGTCGCCATGGTTTTAGGCCTGGTCTCCGTGCTGTGTAGCGAGGTTAGCCTCATGAAGTAGTACCTTAAATGCTGTCTTAATGTTAAATCTATAATTGCCAACCAGGGTCTGATTTTATTTTTTCTCACCTACCACTTTTGTAAGTCACCGAATGTTTCTCCTGGCCAAGTATGCCATTCCTCTGTCGTAAGTCAGTGACACCAATAACGACTATAACTGATGGACACAAGCTGGAGACAGAGGGACGTTGAAACGTTTATTTTTTTTGCACCAGTTGAGACTGTGCAAGGATGAGAGGGATTTCCCCGGGGTGAGCATGCAGGTTGAGACGGGTAGGACTCTGGCAGGTGAGCCTCGGGGAGGCCCGGCTGGCTGAGCGAGGCTGGATAGCAGAGCGAGGCCGAGAGTCTGAGCCAGGCAGGGTTAGAGATCCTGAGATACAGACATGCACAGTTAAGCAGGGGAAACGGAAACCAAGCTGATATGAGCAAACCAAAAAAAAAAAAGATGTAATTGAGCTAACAAGCTACCACTGAGAACAATGGGCGATGTGTGCAGCAAAGTGAAGCCGGCTTCATATTAGTTGAGGTCGATGTGGTGAACGAGCCACAGGTGTGCCGGCAATCAGCAGAACACATACACACACACACACACACACACACAGAAAGACAGACAGGTGACTCACAAACACAGCAGGATGGTGAAAACAGCAGGGCTGGGATAAGAGGGGGAGAAGACAGGGATATCGACAGCCGCAGCCAACACTTGAGCAGCATTTGACAGGTGCTAATTTCATTCCCTGCTGCCAATGCAGCCCATTATTCTCAACTGAGAAAGAGGCAGAAAAAAGGAGCGGAGAAAACAAAAATGCCCCCCAGCCCCATGACATGACCCCAAATTGCCCCGGTACACATTCACGTGTCACTAATGTTATCTCATGACCTCTGTGTTTGGTTAAACACCATATTGTAGCTCCACCTGCCCGCTGTGTGGCTGCTCAGCTACTCCTGCTTTTTGGTCTACAGCGACATGCTGGTTGGGATGGACGACTAGTGTTGATACTATTGCTTCTGTTAATACCATCGCTACTGCTAATGCTACTACTACTATATATACCAACACCAAATGCAGTTGGAACCCAAGGGCCTGGGCTGCACCGGATTTCAGCCTAAAAGCTTATTAAGGCAGTTATTTCTTTTTCGCTTGCCCCTGGGTGATGTTGGGACTTTGAACATGTATTAACTCTAAAAATCTTGAGCGTATTCTAGTCCTGCTCAATGTGTTAAATATCCTGAGATTACTTCTGTTGTGATATGACTTTATAAATAGAATTGAATTAATGTGTGGTGGAATATTTGACATGGTACATTATTGATGTGACAGCTCTGGATGGAGATGAGATATGACCTTTATCATGTGTACAAATGACTAAAAGGTCCCCCAGGCAATCCCGAGTGAAAGGGGAGCTTTGTTGTCGTCAGGAATGGTAGAGCAGGGAGAGGAGGCACATGTAGCAAACACATTCATGTGAGCTCATAAACAGATGGTCCATGTCACCACAAGGTGAGCGGCCGGCGCTTTCAATCGTATCGGATAATCGGCATCAGCATTTAAATCCTGCCCAGTTGACAGGAAGTTCTTAAACTGCTAAGGGGGAGAGAAACAAAGCATGTGATTTGATTGAAAGCTCCAGAATATCTACTAAATGGACCTTGTGATGGATTTCTTTTTCACCTTCTGTTTCCAACATGCATGAATATCAATGCATCCCAGATGTTACCCTCTGTTTGTTTGATGGTATGCAGGAAAGTATAATTGTAATGTGTATGATTATGCATGTATAATTATGTTTTTATACACAAAAACACCTACATATGGGTTCAAATGCATACATTTTAATACTTTAATACTTTAACTCACTTGTAATTCTCATTCCTCGTCTTTCAGCACAGCCTCATGACCTGCACACATCGTTTGTGTGTTTAACAAATAAAACATTGTATCTATGCATCCTTAGAAGACATATTTTCTGTCAGACCTTTCTAGAGCTAACACCATAAAATGCACAAAACCAAGTAATTAAATATAAACAGCAACGCCCTGCAGCTCTTAAACACTGTCACGTGTGATCCAACGAGTGTTGGCAGTTTTTGTTGTTGTTGTTTCCATTGTTGAACCTTGTTAAAATCCGATCAATAACACCACAAAGTGGACCAGCCAGGCTGCTTTAGAAATCCTTCTCTAAAAAGTGGACTTTTCAGAGTGAACAAAATTGAACTATACATTCCTCTCAGTCACATGATCGCAGTAAACCCCCCACGGACCCCTACATTAATGCTTGCCAACCCTGTGTGAGTGATGTGTGGTTAACAGTCTATCCACTAAACGATGTAGTCCACGTGAGCACGCCACCCTCGGTCTCGTCATCGCTATCGGCCGTATTATTATTTAACTTCTATGCAGATTTGTGCGCCAAGGCGAGCATCTGCACCTATTAAGCTTGCCCGCGAGGCTTTTGCTGCCAAAACTCTCATCTTCCGGTCTTTTTATTGCCTCCTGAGCTCCGAGCCAATACCTTAAACCACATTCTCCCTTTTAAGTGCCACGGACGAGAACAGCACGTTCTCTGGCATCCTGCTGCAACCGAAATTACTCTGGCGATTCTTTACGCAGATTAAATTGCTTTAGTGAACCTTTTATAGAAATTATAAATAATAAATGCCAATCAGTTGCTTTTGAGGACTAGAAATTGACCTTTTTTTGCTGGCGTGCTCTGAAAAGTTCCTTGCTTTAAGTGCATTTTCTGATTTTGTGTGGCGGGCAGACAATATGAACTTTGATAGAAAATACCACACAAACAAAAGCAGGAAAACTTTGAGATACATGAATTTATCGGCAGTCGACCTGGGCCATCAGCATGCAGTTTGTAAAGCCTCAGCGGGAGCTCCTCTCAGCAAGACGCACACCCCAGCGTCCGACTGTGCGTATGAAAGCGGAAAAGTGTTTTTCAGCGGCACAATTGAATGTCGAAATCGATGTCCAGATTTAGTTTTGATATGGCTTAGGGTTGTCATATCACATTAAGATGGATACCCTGTGGGAGGTGTTGCCAGGAAGTGTGATGAGGAGGATCCTTTCCTCCAGGAGCAGCTAATCAATACGCCTCTCAGACACTCTCCTTTTCAGCCTGAGTACCACTCCACCCCCCCCCCCCCCCCCTTTTTAACACTGCTGACACAGTTCAATTAAACTTGTGCTGGATTCAGTGGGTCTAACTCATTTCGGTTTCAGTACACTCCAGCATTTCCCCAGCTATTTAATCAACATCTCACACCTTCCTTTTTAAATAGATGATCAAAACGTTACAAAAGTTATGATGGCATCTGGATCGGCCTTCTGGATGGAACCTAATCTCACTCTCATAAATGGTTTACGTGAGTGAGTTATGACGAATCACAGCTGGTTGCGTCCTCGGTCATCACTCCGCCGGCCGCGATCAGCAGGCAATGTGTAAACGGGATAATATTGAGGCGACCCAAGGCTGTACATAGGCACCTGATCAATATTCAATCTCTGTTATTTCATCCCACATTACCGCCAACCCGGGCGCTGCGAGGCCCGTCACAGCTCATCCAGACTGAGAATCGCTTAATCAGAGAAAGTAACTAGATTGGTGTCAATAAGTGCATGTGAGCTTGTGTGTGTAATGCAGGTGGAGATATTATGGGGGAGCCTTTGATGCAGCGTGACAAATGGAGGACGAACACCTCCGGGACATGAGACAAATCATTTTCAGTAGTCTTGCCAGTGTGCACTTAGGTGGGTAGATGTGTGATGAATTAGCTAGCTATTAGCTGTTGTTGCTCTGTGTATAACTTCAGTCAATAGATGGGTGGATGGATAGATGGATGGACGGACAGATGGATGGACGGATGGATGGATGGGTGGATGATGGATGGATGGGTGAATGGATGGATGAAGGGATGGATGGGTGGATAGTTGGATGGATGGACAGATGGATGGATGGATGAAGGGATGTATAGATGGATGAATGGATGGATGAAGGGATGTATAGATGGATGGATTGATGGATGGATGGATGGATGGATGGATTGATGAATGTATAGATGGATGCATGATGGATGGATGAAGGGATGGATGGATGAAGGGATTGATGGATAAAAGGATGGATGCCTGGGTAGATGGATGGATGGATGGATAAAAGGATGGATGCCTGGGTAGATGGATGGATGGATAAAAGGATGGATGCCTGGGTAGATGGATGGATGGATGGATAAAAGGATGGATGCCTGGGTAGATGGATGGATGGATGAAGGGAGGGATGGATGTGTGGGTGGGTAGATGGATGGATAGATGGATGATGGATGGATGAAGGGATGTATAGATGGATGGATGGATGGATGGATGATGGATGTGAAGATGGATGGATAGATGGATAATGGATAGATGAAGGGATGTATAGATGGATTGATGAAGGGATGTATAGATGGATGGATGGATGAAGGATGTATAGATGGATGTATAGATGGATGATGGATGGATGAAGGGATGTATAGATGGATGGATGGATGATTGATGTATAGATGGATGGATGGATAAAAGGATGGATGCCTGGGTAGATGGATGGATTGATGGATGGATAAAAGGAGGGATGCCTGGGTAGATGGATGGATGGATGGAAGGATGGATGAAGGGAGGGATGGATGTGTGGGTGGGTAGATGGATGGATAGATGGATGATGGATGGATGAAGGGATGTATAGATGGATGGATAGATGGATGATGGATGGATGAAGGGATGTATAGATGGATGGATGGATGGATGGATGACATGTTTTCATGGAAAGTTTTCCTGATAAGAAGTCCATTCTCAAGTCAGGGTGTGAACTCGAGTGTGTTCTTTGATCTGTTTTTTTTTGGCGAGGACAGTTTGTTCTTTTTTAATAGAAGACACTGTTCTTGCTTTAATATTCAGACGACACAAAGAATTGTGTGTTAAAGGTTCATTTTTGACCTTGTAAAAAAAAAAAAACATTCTCAAGGCTAAAAAATATGGCCGAAAACTCCAAAAGAAATGGAATATATTGAACATGAGTTGAAAATTTACTCTCAAATTAAGATTTTTATACAAAGATTTTTATTCAAGATGATTTATTATCATTTTGCATTTTGCACAGGGATGCTGTTGCCCATTTGCTACAGAAAACATTTTGCAGATAACATGGCCGAGATCTCAACATCAAAATTAAACATCAGCCAAACATTGTCCTTATCTTTGACTCCAAGCACCGATGATGGTGATTATTATTATTGATGATTATTTGAAGGAGACTTACGTTTTATACAATCAGGCCCTTCAGAAGATGAAATAAGCATAGTACACCTGGAGGAACCTAAGAGCAACTACCACAAACCAGCAGTTCTTCTACTTCTATTTCTGCAAAAGAAACACATATAATATTTAGAACCTTTAAATACAAGATACATTTTTAAATCATAGAAAATAAAAACAAGATAAAATAAAATGCAGTGAAATACATTATTTAATAAAAGACTGCGACAAATATAAAAGTCTTCTGCCTTGATTTAAAAGAAGTGAGCATTTTTTTCCCAGTAATATGTCATTATATCTGAACACTGCCTCTTCATGTTTATTTTTTACTCTGCGGATAGTAAGCAGACCTGTCACACATGATCTCAGAGTTCCGGATTGTTTATAATTTAATAGACAACCAGAAATGTATTCAGCCCGAAACCATTCAGCACTTTATTAGAAAACAGTAGTATTTAGTATAAGATCTTAGAACTGTTGTGATGCGATCCACTTTCTTGGTCTGTGTGGACTCGTGCTCAGTGCTCTGAATCAGCAGTGGTTGTATGACTCATTTTTTGTATAGACCTGTTAAAACACAAGGACTTCTTTTCATTTCATATTTTTAAGGTGACACTAGGTTGACAATACCGCTGTTGAAATGCAGATCTGTCTCCATGACTACACCAAGATTTTAAGCTTGGTCTTTGGTTTTTAACATTGCTGATTAAAGTTGAGTGCTGACTTTGAATCGTTACTCCATGACCCCTGAAATCAGTTTTGTCTTTATTTAATTGAAGAAAATTCTGGCACACCCAATCGTTGATTAGTTCAATGCATTTACTCAGTACTTGTACTGGACCATAGTCTCCTGGTGCTATGGTTATGCAAATTTGTGACTTATCTGCATAATTATGATACCTTAATTTGTTGTTTTCCATGATCTGGGCCAGTACAAAACACGTACATGTTAAACAGAAGAGGCCCCAGAATGGAGCTTTGGGGAACTCCAAATGTCAGCAATCCAAATGATTGCCTCTTTGCAGTCTGTATAACAGACAACATACTCCGTCCCAGGACCCTTACATCAGATAAGGAAAAACTCCCTAAATAAACCCTTTTAACAGGAAAAAAAAAATGCATATAATGAGAGCTGCAATAGCTGTAGTTACAGTAATGTGAGTAGACTAATTATAACTAATTGAGGAGGATTTTCAATGATTTTCTATTAAAGTAGTCCCTGTCCTTTTAAATAGAATCCGAACCAGTCCAGTATTGTGCTAGAAAGTCCCACGCAGTCGGTCTAGTAATATCTTGTGCTTAACAGTGTTGAATGCAGCACTGAGCTCTAATAATATCAAGACATAAATTCTGCTGTGTTATTGAATACTTTCATATTTGGAAGACATCAAAACTATTTTTTAAGTGCCAGGATGTTGTTCAGATGTTGAAAAACAGCTTTTTCAGTAATTGTACTTAAAAAGAAAAAAGGAATTTTATATCCGCCTATAATTGCTCATTAGAGATGTGGCTTGATGGCTGCGGTTTCCGGAGGAAGAGATGTGCTTCCAATTTGTAAAAGATCTGGATATAAAACATGTTTTGGTAGAATATCAAGGCAGCAGGAGGCAGGGACAACACAGATTCAACCCCCACTGTCATCTTGTCTGAGTTTCTGAGGAATGAGGCGGATTCATTCCAGGCCCTGGTGGATAGAAGTTCTGAGGCCACTCACACAGGAGGGATTGTTTGCCCGTCAACATTAGCAAACAAGGCATGTGCATTATTGTTTTTGGCAAAGATGTCAGCGAAGAAGGACTGCCTTGCATTTCTCAGCTGCAAATTATAAACAACCAGGTTCACTATGAATATAAAGTTGTCACAATGAACCTGGAGATTTGGATTTTTCCCCCTGGCTCGGCTTTTTGACACTAATTCTTCTGACCAGAGTGACATTTTCCCCTTGGAAATCCAGTGCACAGCCTTCGTCTTATTGAAGGCTTTAAATTGAAGGAACACAACACAGTTCTTTAGTGCCTCTGTCCTGGGAGTATTCAACAGGGATCATCAATAATCACTAGACCATCAAAATCAATACCGATTAGAGACGGCAATTCAGTGAATTCATCAGACGTTTGCACAGTATTTAGTTGGCTTGCAGATATTTGGGAACACAGCTCGAGAGCAGCAATTTAGCTGAAAAGTCACATATTCAAAAGAAACAAAATCTGCTTGCGTTGGAGGGAATCATTAAATAAAATTGCAACTCTGCACTTACACACTTTAGCCTCACTCATAAAAGTAAGATGGAGCCAAACAACTGAGGTTTAATTAAGATGGTCCTCGTGTGTGTAGAAGTATTATCTGCAGTGTTTGGAACTGGCTGTGGTCGACGGCGAATGGATTGTAAATTTGATCAACTTAATCGGTTTATAAGCAAAATCAGTTCCCTGTTTCCTGTTCTTCAGCAGATTTACTGTTGTTTTTCTGTTACCCATCAAAAAGAAAATTGAGAAAGCTATCGGGACACGCAGGACCCCAGCTTGTCATGGGGAGAGTCATGAGCCATTCACAGGACTGTTGTCCAGTTGTTTTGGGGGTTTCTTTGTTTGTTTCAAATACGGAGAACAGCAACGACAGTTACAATAGATTCCTGTTTTTTTTTTGTTTTTTTTTAATTAAAATTTTATTAAATAAAAAATGTTTTCCTAAGGCTAGGACATGATGCTGCTGCTGCTGACTCCGCCTTGACTACAGCAACTTTCTTCTGCTGTTTTAGATCCTCTTTTCACCAAAAAACATGCCTCACCCTGGAGATTTGCACGTTGGCTAACATGCACACTGCATACGTGCACATGGCTGAGTATGGCTGGGTGTTGAATCAGTCGGCTTGCTTGAAATCACATGTTTGGTGTGTGCAGGGTATAAAATTAGGTTTTTGACCCACCTGCCAATGGCAGGTAGGGTCTGAAATTTTACCGGCCAAAATGTATTTTTACCGGCCACTGAACTGTTCACAATCACGACCTTAACTAGAACAGATTTCCTCTGAACAGAACAAAGCATGAAGATAATTGTTAATTATCCACTGATTGTTTTTTAGTAGGGAACTATAAATGAAGGTTTCAGATACTGTTAAAAAAATGACAACTTTAATTTTCAGTATTTCATACTACATCAGCATGTGTAAAGAACAATGTGTCGCCACATCTTTAATTTCTTCTGTTTAAACCTCTTCGTATTCGATTCGTAGTCGTCGTCTTCTTCTTCGTCTCCTTTCTTCTTCTTCTCTTTTGATATATTTTTAAATGTTGAATGATGGTGGACGGCGAGGGACAAATTTGAAATTCGAAACGCAATCAGTAGATCTGCAGCCTGTAGAATTGTGTCTGTCACTGTTTGGAATTTATGTTTAAAGTTACATAGCAAAGTCGGCATATTTCAGCAGCCTGCCAATGGCGTGTGACCTATTTATTTTACTCGCCAAAACATATTTTTTAACCCGCATTTGGCGAGTGGCGGGTGCCAATTTTAAACCCTGGGTGTGTGTGTGTTGTCCTCCCCGTCTCACTTTTCATGCAGAACTTTGTGCTCGTATTGTTGCTTTGTGTCTGAGTTCCCATTATTATAATACAGTTTTTGACATTTGATTAGTTATATTTGTAAATAAAACACTAGACGATTGGCATCTAATTAATTTTCTGCTCTCCTTTTATCGTCTCTCATCAACATCTTCTCATCAAGACTCTGTTTTTTATTTAAAGCAGAGGAACGTGTTTCTACTGTACTGCAGTAGAAACACCATGCTGCATTCTGGGTTTCCAGGAATTCCAAAAGCTTTAGAAATTGATGGATTTTGTTCACATAGGGGAGAAATATACCCCCCTATATTACATTTACTCTTTATTTATATTATTACATTGTTATCTAAGCAGCTCGCTGTTGGTTTTGGCCGAGGGAGAGAAAGTATGATTTTCCTAAAAGCCTCCATGAAAACACAGATCACTTTATCAAGTCTTAAGTCATGCAGGAATTACACAAAACAGTCTTTCAACACAGACTTGTATTTTTTTTATTGCAGAGTGCATGAAGGCTGGATATATGGGCACTGCTTCGTAACTGCAGATTCATTTTGGGCGAGCCCTGGAGGAAGGTGTACACAAGGCCGCTCATTATGTCTAAATGAAAAGAGAGCATGTCTTATGCTTTATTAGTCTACTTCAATACACAAACAGCTCCCAGTGTGGAGCGCTGATGCACACAATTAACCACATACCGGCATCTTTGTCACTCTCCACCGCCAATCCCAGAACAATGTTTTCTTGCAGCTACTTAAGGATGATCACACATTTTTCTCTGAGGGTATTCTTTTTTATTATTTTGTAATATTATTATTGAGGACACTATGAAAGAGAGTTTTTATCTCTGTTTTTTTTTCAGTCATGTCGCCTGTGCAACGAATAAAAAGAAGTTAGTGTGGCTTCAGACTTTAGATTTACTGTGACCAGAAATCAAGTCCTTGTATCCTGTTGGGTTGCTCCGTTTTGCCAAGCATTGTGGGCTTGTTCACTGGTTATTATTCATTCAGTTAAAACCATGGTTCTGTAATTATATATTTGTGTGTTATTGTATTTATCACTTTTAGATATTTTCAAGGTTCTATTTCATATGATAAGCCCATTTTATCTGTCTTTTTTTAGTCATTTCAGTCGTGTTTGGCCTTTAATTAATTTCTCAGCTGCATTTGTAAAGTGTTTTTGAATTGACTGGCTACACCAGACAGGCTATATGCGTTTCATTGTTTTCTGCTAGGAACCGTCTCATGGGCGACCACAGTTATCTAACGTGATCTGAAGGTTAAATGCATTTTAGAATAACTGAAAACAGAAATAGGAAGAGAGAAAATGAAGATTGGAAGTTTGTTTTGGTTAAAAACACCCTTGTTTCTGATAATGCTTCAGTTTGGTTTCTCGTTGCAGATATACAGAATATACTGTAACATTTTCAAGAACATTAAGCAAAGTACACCGGAGCCAAGCCGTTCCCTCAAGGGGCCATTTTTAAGAGTGATTTATTTCCTACAAACCTAAATGAGCTGAAACAAAGTGGTACAAAGCCAACTGACTTGAGAACAGGCTGCTCCTATTCAGGAGTGCAGCCAAGAGATAACAGGATTTAGTGAGAGAGTTTTCCAAGTCAGTGACAAAGTAATGGAAATATAACCGAGCAGACCAAATGAACCAAAAGAAACACCTGGGTTTAAATGCTGGAAGTGTGAGAAAAGGAGTTAATGTTACGTCGCTTGACCTCCAGTCAAACATGCGGATGGAGGAAGATATTTAGCATATTCAGAGTTGCAAACTGTTATCTCCTCTTTGACCACAGAGAACCCTCACCGCTATAGCAAACTTAACGTGCATGGGAGTCCAAGGGAAAGCAAAAAGTGTTCACTCGCATGGCTTCCTGTCAGCAGTCACAAGACCTCAAACCCAATGAACATCTTTCTCAAAGAAATAGAAGCAAAGAATTCCAAAAAAATATCACAAGACCGTCTCTGGGACGCTCTAAAAGAGAGCTGGAATGTGGGTTTTGTGTGAAAAAAAAAAAAAAAAACAAGGTCTGAGTGTGAACTGTGATGAAGACAAATCGTGGTCAATACACATTTATGAATCTGTGTTGTGCTGTGGGACAGAAGTCTGATTAATGGCCGCTTGTATGTAATCTGGGGTTTTGGGCCGTGTCCACGCTGATGGAGACAAAGCTGAAAGCATCACTTTGTGTCCTCGTTGGCCTTCTATCCACACCACGCCGCTTTAAAAAAAACAAGCTCACCACAACGGAGGAATTTGTCAACACGCTATCTCTCATTATTGCGTGTGAGGAAGACGGAGCTTTTGGAAAACACGGATATCCGTTAAAGGGTAAATGAGGTTGGATGGATTAAGCGTTTGTCAGTACTGTGAAACCTCGAATCTCACCCCGGTGTGTTACATCTGTTATGAAAAAGTGTATTTTATGAAAGGTATTTCAGTCAGCTAACATCATCATCATATGGTAGGAGGGTCAAATCGATAGGATTTGTGTGTGTGTGGACACCTGCAGAGCTGTGAAACAGTGAACTAGTCAGGCTTTACAATGCTTCCCCACCAAGGCCGACAGTAATACCTGAGCTGCTGCATCCAGATCCTCAGTCAAGTCACTTTATACTCATGTAGCCTGTCAGCATGTAGATACGGTACGTCAACACCTCTATTGTGTGATCAAATATCGGGGAATAAAACATGATTGTGCGGTGAGAGCTGCCTCACAAAAAGTACTCGCTGTCAGTGAGGGTTAAAAGGAACCTTTCGCTATTTTTCACCCCGCACTCCATTTTCCCACATTTTTTTTGTGTCTGAGTGACGAATGGGGACGGCGATTTTGAAATTGGTCTGGCATCGAGGGAGAGCGCTGCAGGCGGCAGCTGCTCAACATTATGGAGAGAAACCCTGCAGGGGAATGGAACATGTTTGGTTTGTTATTGTGTCTCACTCAAGGAGATGTCTCTTTCTGGAATCTCGTCCATATTTTCCCAAAATCAGCTAAATATTCATGACATTGGACATCTTTTGAAGTATCACTAAGCTCTACAGGCTCCTTTCCATGATGTTGTCTCACTCTTCTTAGCTCGTCAGTATATTAAGGGATTTTGGTATCGGAAGCATTCTGATTTCTGTTTGTGATCCAAGAAGTTAGTTAGTTAGGTAAATAGTCCACGTGGAGAGCAATGGAGCTGGAACTCGTCGGCCCAAATGCAATCTGGGAATCCATCGGCTGGTGATGATTTAGCTTTCAATTCGTCTTAAAGGCAGAGTAGGTCATTTGGAACTTTGAACGCATCACCAAACAAACAGGCCTTATTGTTTTCTCCGGCCAGCCTTTTTTGATTGGACAGGGTTTTTACACTCCTGCCATGCCCACAGATGACATCTTTTAAATGTTTTTGCATCAGAGCATTTAATTAATTCATTGCTATTGTGGAAGAAACTCTTCAGGTCCAATTCTGTGGCTGGTTCAAATGAGGTTTAATCACTGCCAGTGGAGAAAAGAAATTCACAGTGTATCCATGAAGATCCAGTCTGTGGAATGGCCTGGCTGAGTTGGATTTATACAGAACAGTCGAGAGAACAAAAGGGAAGGCGTCATGAGTGGATTTGCATTGAATCAACACGTGTCTCTCTGCAGAGGAAGAGACATCTGCTGATATCTACAAGGTGTGACCGTTCTCGGGAGAGCTAGACGATGTCACTACAGGGGTCACTCATCGGGCCTTGATCAATGTATGAAAGGCAAATTTTACAGCGACAGTTCAGGAAGAGGGAAAGATCAAAGAGTCTTTTCATCAAGACTGCAAGGGTTAAATTCAATAAAAACAGCTCAGCAGGACATTTTGATGTTCCCGAGAGAAAGGAACATTATAAAAAAAACAAATAACAAAAGTAAGGTAACACATTTTCTTCTACACTACCGAGGATTTAAAGTAATATAACAGAAAGTGTTATACTTACTCAACCTTTAAGTCGTCTCTCAACTTCAACATGGCATCTCGAGTTGCAAATGTAAACAATGAGCAATTCACAGTAAAGGAAGTCTTGGGCCGCCGGCTCCACCAGAACCTCAGAAATGTAGCCTCTTCAGGCGATAGAGGCTCGTCTTCCCATTTTTTCACTCAGTGCCATCATTTAGACACAATAACATGGGGAAAAAAGTTCCCGGTTGATATATAATAATAAAAATAGATTTATTCCCCAATAGTTGATGACACAATAGAGGTGTTGACGTACCGTATCTACATGCTGACGGGCTACATGAGGATAAAGCAGGGAGTGGACTGAGGATCTCAAAGCAGCAGCTCAGGTATTACTGTCGGCGTGGCAGGGAAACCTTGTAAAGCCTGATAAGCTCACTATTTTCCAGCTCTGCAGGCGTCCAACCAACAAAAACCGTGTGTGTCAACCAAGGAGTCAAATCAAAACTCTGTTTGAACACAAAAAGTAAGAGACAGAAAGTGGAGGTGATAGCAGAACAAGCACAAAGTCTCAAACTTGTCTATTGATCTGACCTTGTTGCCTTCCAGATGATTGCTGCAATGCGCAATTATGTTGTTAGCAACGGAACGAGGAGGCAGGAGACGTTTAATCATTTAACAGTTTTATTTTTTTCCATACAAAGTAACAATTTGAAAACACATGCTTTTGAAATGTCAGAAGCATTTTTCATTGGCGTAGAATGTGTATTTATATTTTTAGACTTTTATGATTTGACTATGTGTAGAGGACTCACATTACTATGTTTATAGGCTCTTTATTTACGAGCACATGACTCCCTCTTTCTTATTAACTCCTGGAGCATTGCAGCTGTATGATTCCTCGGATTCAAAAAGAATTCTGATTCACTAACAATTTTACTGCAAAAGTGTGGCATGTGAATGCCTCATTCATCTTTTTTCATACCTAATAGCGTGGCGAAGTCCCGCCCCTTCCACTAGACTCCCATGGGACCTCTGAAATCGTAAAAAATGTATGGGTCTCAATGCAGATAATATAATTATTTGCTGGTCCCAGAAATATGTTGTTTGTGGATTTAAATTAGCCAACCACAAAGCCTACCATTATCAAACTTCTTCATGATAAATCAAATTTGTTTTTGCATGAAAGATTATCTTTAAAAACCACAAATAAGATGTGAAATTCATGGCACAATTCAAACGGGACCAGAAAATAGTTGCGATCTCGCCATAGGAATACATGCATCAGAAATTCATTTTGAGGTCCCACGTACCGGAAATAGAAAGGTGGGACTTCGCCACTCTATTCCAGAATTTTGGTCTTGACAACACCAATCAGTTTGTGGTAAAGATATCGAGTCTTACGGCCTCCGAGTTCCCCTGTCTTTCATATTCTTGAGTGGTAACCAATGACGATCAGCAGCAAGTCCAACAAGGGCCCTAGAATATATATAATACATGACTTGTATTTTATTTACACACATGAACCAATGCCTGTGACTTCAACGTGGCATAATCCTCTCACTGAAACTCATTAAACACTTTTAATCATCACCTGTTGTCCCCGTTGTCGACGTTCCAGCACTTTTAAAAGGCTCAGACATTTCCCTAAAAAACAGCTGGGCTCACATTATTGCAGTGAATCGTACATTGTTGAGGGACTACTTTTATGTGTGGATGAATACACATTTGGTGCGTATTTACAGCAGCAGAATGGTTGGTGTGGGATTGACTTAAAATAAACCACGATGCCCTTGTTTATTGTAATAAAGGAGCATGTCTGGTGGTGCGCTGACTTGACTCATTGATGTGCTTTCAATCGGGTTTTTTTTATTTTGGACGACAATGGAGCACTGATGAAAGAAGATAGGCTCCCTTTTCATGGGATTTTACAACCAGGAGTATCGTTTGATAACACAACTTATCATCTTTGACAACACAGTTTCAGAAGATAGAAATAGCAGCTTTGTGTGGGATGGCAGATATTCATTTACATTCTAGGGAAATATGGCAGGAGCCGCCTTACTTCCACTTCCCAACGTTTTCAAGTGTAATACCCGTGTTATTGCGGCGGCATTGTGCTACGGCATCATTTTAGCGCTAACAAGTGAAGTTTTTATCGTCGCCGTTGGTTCACAAGTCGTAAGTCTCCTCCTGGGCACCTGAAAAGTGTTGTAAAAACCAGCCCACTTACTCTGCGTGGAGTGTTCCTCTTTAATGTTTCAGCAGCAGAGCGGAGAACTTGTCAGATGTGCATCTTTTATGATGTGGTGATAATGCAGGGAGAAGAGTTTGGGCTTCTTCTTCGCCAGGCCACGAGACATGAGTGTAAAGAATCCATGATTTGATTGATGTCGTCTCCCGTGCGACTCGGAGGGATCTGCTTCACTGAGATAGCAAGGAGAAGTCAGTACAAAGAGAGGTGAGGAGAGAGTCATGTGATTTATGTGTTTGCCCAGATCATAAAAGGACTGCTGTCCAACCGGTTCTTGAATCAGCACTGGGATGTGTTATTGCTGCTGAACAGGTGCTGGTTGTAACCGTGAATGTGAAGAGGAGAGTGAGAGAGGTTTTAAAGGAGCAGTTCACTGCATAATCACCATATTTTACCTGTAGTGCTCAATAAAAACAGGTTTCGGTGTGAATTGCCTAGTTTTATCGGCCTACGCTCGGATATACTGGGACTATATGGCTCAGTCAGTGCTGCCACATAATCCTATTATACTGGAGGAAAGGCAGCTATCTTTACAGCTGATATCTCCCAAACTTTGGCAGCTCACATCAAAACACTCTAGATCAAGAGTGGCAAACATACGGCCAGAACCGACTCTCCACAGGGTCCAATCCACCCCGCTGGATGACTTTGCAAAGTGCTGATATATGCAGAGAAATCATTAATTAAAAATTTTCAGGAACATGCACCGCTGGTCCTATTCGTCTACTGGGGGTCGTGTTGTCCTAATTATTCTAGCGGGCCCCCACGCTGGATACCCTGTTATAGATCCCAGTGTCGAGCGTAGGCAAGCTTGAAAAATGTCTGCCACAAATGAGAAATGTGGACTCAGGCTCTGCTGTACTTTTTCTTTTTACGGGTTTGGCCTTCTATGTTACTACGGCTTCCTCCCACAGTCTAAAGACATGCATGTTAGGTTAATTGATTGTTCTAAATTGCCCGTAGAGGTGAATGTGAGCGTGATGGGTTGTCCGTCTATATGTGTCCACGTGTCGGCCCTGTGATAGACCGGCGATCCCCCCAGGGTGAACCCTACCTTCACCCGACGTCGACCCTGAACAGGATAAGCAGTTTCAGATAATGGATGGATGGATGGACATACTGCAGTGCAAAGTACGTATTATTGTATGCAGTTTGCATTCATTTGAGACATACAACTTCATCATATGGCACCTTGAACTTTGACCTTCTGCTATGTATAGGATAGTGGGTCAGAATAGCATGCTAGCTTGCTTTGAAGTGCAACCAGATGTAGCAGGACATCCTGGTATTTTTTTGCATATTGCATTTGTCATTCTTTGGATCATACTAAATCTTGTTTTTATGAAAGAGTATTAAAGTATGGATATTGGAATTCACGGAGAGTGTCGGGTTGAAAAAGAGAAAATCGGACCAGTTCCTATTTGTTCAGAGATAAATGGAAAGTCAATGTGTTTGGGGTGTTTACAGCACCTTCCACAGATTATAATGCTATCATCAGACTCACTGCAGCGAAGAGGAAAAATATTTGTATTTGTCCCTTTAATAAATGCCACAAATAAGACAAATGCTCTCATGCAAGAGACGACATTTATTTAGGAATGAAATGAGTTTCCATTTAAAACACACATTCTATCGACGGTGACTTTTTCACTAACTGCCTTTTTTTTTCAGCTGCTGTTTTTTTATATGTGTAGATTTGTGTGACTTAATGCGGAGACTCATAAGTATTAATAAATCTCACATCTGACTATTCATTTTAATTCTATTACTGATGTTTGGCTTTTATGTGACAGGTGATTGTCGTTAGCCGACACCGTCCTGACATTTGGATTTTGCCAAATCAATTAGAAGTGATATTCTGGCAGGAAGAGTTTGTCATTTTTAGAAATGTGTTAATTCACTTTCTTGACAAGAGTTAGATTGAAAACACACTCATCAAGTTGACCTAGTTAGCCCATTTCTTGGCAACTAGCGCTCGAGCTCAGCAACTTCCCGGAGTCTCTGTGACGGTGCAAGATTACGAATTAAATTAACAACATAGAACTCGTAAATTAGCGATCATTAAAGGTTCTGTTTTAGACACTGGTCTGATCCAGGCTCACAGTTTCTCCCTGTTTCTTGACTTTATGCTAAGCTAAGCTAACCAGCTGCTGCCAGAGCTCTGTGTTTACTGAACTCTTCTCCTGTCTGTTATCCAGGACTGGTCTATATTTATACTTATACGTGTTTTGTTTTCCTTTGAACAGGAATGGCACATTGGCATCGCATTTCCTGCCTCATCCAGTCTGAAAAGTAAGTCTTGTCAAAGTTTTACCCGAGGCAAACTTCTTAAATAGGACAAGGGAGCAGCTAAGTGACTACCATGCAAATTTTGTTCAACTGTGTCCACAACATTCATATCAAATTACGCAGGCTATCCATAATTCCCAAAGCATGTTTGGCTCCATGACAGGAAAGTATCTTTCATAAAATAGTGGTGTGGCGACTCATTGATACTTCAGAGGAATATTCATACGGCTTATGAACTCCTCGGCTGACTGGATGTGCAGTTGTTAACGCGAGGATCAGAGAGGATCGACGTGGTCGAGGTCAAGTTCTCATTCACGGCCACTTAAGTGGATGATTGTTCCTGAACTGATTTTTACTTCCCAAAAAAATATCGCATAGACCCGAAATACGTCCCGCAACATCGGACACACTTGAGGGAAATCCCACAGCACCTTAAATGACAGAGTGCTTCTCGTTTTCATTGAGCTGCTCCGCTTGGCATGGCGTCGCAGCGTCGCAGTCATAAATCACTTAAGAGCTGATGGAAAACTGTAAATAGCAACGTCAAGGGTTTGTGCTTCAGGTGGGAGAAGGAGAGCAATCAAGGCTAGAATATTACAGCTGCACCAATCCATGATTAAAAGCCTGACGCTCGTCCTGGTGAACAAAAAAATAAAAGTAGTGTCTGACCAGTTTAAATAAAAGTCCAGGCTGCAGTTTCTCCAAGGACAATATTTAAGAAATTGACAGGATACAGGTATATTGTACAATAAAAGTCAGAATCTTTATAAACAATGTTACATACATTAAGTGATAACTTGATCAATTATTAGTTATAGTGTGAAGTTTCACCACAGACTACAACAATGAGCTTTGAAGGATTTTATCGGATCCAGTAATCATCACAAAACGGTGTTAACGACTCAACGATAGCAAACACAAAGACCCGACCGAGGTCAGCCGGCCGGATTAACCCACAGCGAGGCGAATAAGTTAGCGTGTGATGATTTGGCAACAGTGTTAACAGTTGTATAATGTCTTCTGCGGCTCTGGAGTAAATAAATAGGTGAAATAACCCTGATGATGTAACAGCGATGTTATTGTGGGGTTATCTACGGTAGCCCCGAGGGCCCAATAAGGCTGAAGAAAACAAAAGTTTCCCCAATTTGACAACACACCCACAGCATCTAGAAAGAAATGCAGAAAACACATTGCAAGTAGCTCTCACAAACACAGACACTGTCCAGGGGACACTAAAAAAGTGATGAAATAAATGTTTACCTGCACATTATCACAATTATTACAAACTAATTTCCAGAGTTTTCCCCGCTTCGCCGGCGTTGATCAAAGTAAAAACAATGCCTACAGTCTTTGCACACAGCACAGAGAAGATACACAGCTCCAACGTAGGGCACACAGTTTATCACATTTAGTGCTCCGGTGCTGTTTGTAAACACACTTTAATAACTCGGATGACAAAAAAAGATAATGCAAATCTTAATTTCCTGTACGTTGTCGCTCATGTGTCATTATGCAAATGTCCCATCGGGGGAAATGAAATGAATGCGAGAGCGTTACCTGTCCTTCACGCCGCCTGTGCAATATCACTACGTTTGTCCTCCGAGTCCATCACTGAAGGAGCTCCTTGTCACAAAAGATGCACTTCAGAGCTCAAAAGCGGCTCTTGAGCAGTTTGAGCGTCACATTGACAATAAGAAAGGCGCATTACAATCACAATGGGAAGAACCTTAAATGTCAATGTTAAATCTGCATTAAAATACAACAACAGAACGCCAACACACCGTCCAACTCAATATATAAAATCAGTAGTCGACTTTATACGGAGAGCTGCAGCAGCACTGGGGGAGACGCAGGAACAGTTCTGGCTCCCTTTCCCTCCACAGCGCAGACTAAACACACAACTCTGCAAACTGCCACCTGCAAAAGTTCTCCGATGACTCAGCGGAACCGCCTCCGGATCGATAAAACCAAGGAGCTGGTCCTGGACCTCTGCAGGGGCCGAGTCTTTCCTGTACCACAAGCATCCGGGGGATGGACGTTGAGATAGTGACTCTTATCTGCTGAGGAGGAGTGCAACAACACTCCTGAGGACCCTTCTTTGACTTGATTCTAAGGAGTGGACCGCTGACAGGTGGAGACTTAGCAGACCAGGTCTGCCCCGGGATGCCCCCCTGTATCCGATGGAGGTGGAGGTGGAGGGGAGAACGATGGCTGAGTTATCAACCCTGACGTGGAACATGTCCCGACCCCAACGCGGGACACTTTGACAGCACCGGGACGCTTCCCCTGCAGCATGTCGAGTCCTTCCTGCTGCTGTCAGAGCACACGATAACCACCGCTCCCAACACAACATATCAGAAAACTGACAATAACAACATCAATGCACACCACTGTGTGATATCAATATGCAATATCAACATTTCATGTATCCTAGATTGTATAAGTACATAACAATATCAACTCGTGCATTCAGTCAGTCCACAATTCTATATTTTTTAAGTGTATTTATTAGATTTGTTCTGTTTTGCCTCCTTGCCATCCCCCCTTTTGCTGCTGTAATACTGCACATTTATTATCTAATCTAATAACGGATTATCTCATCTCTCCGTAACTTTATTAGCTATATCGGTTTCCACAAATCGAATGCAACAAACTGGTGTTTAGGTCCACGGCTGTGTGTATTCATGCCTTATCTTTTTAGTTGACCTTCAACTGATAACAGGACTGCGGTGGCGATGTGTGTTGCTGCAATTATAGCTCTGAAGGTTTAAGGAATTGGAAGGAGGGAAAACAACACGGTGACTGATGATTATTGAGATTGTAGCGTCCACAGCTTCCTCCTCACCGTAGGACTATCATGACAGTCTGACAGATTCTTGTTAGTATTTATGTGTTTTTCTCTGCATGCGATCAGAGTGGGAAACAGACGTAAAGGCGTTCTTTCTGTCTGTCTGGAAATAGCAAAACAACAGACTTTGAATCTGAACTTCTCTTTGAATGTGAAATGTTTGACTATAAACTACCATTAAGAAACAATTGCTTCATGAATAATTGGGATAACGGGTTTAAAGGGTCTAAAGGTTGTAACTAATGGTTAATTCATCATTTATTTGCATTTAAAGAGCCATTAATAAGTACACATTCGGGGTTGCCAGGTTGTGAAAACTACCTCTGAATAGATTGTTAGACAGTCTGGACCAAAATGTATGAATTAACAACGTGTTAACATTTAAGTAGAAAGAGAAAAACCTTTTAGCATTTGTTGTTAACACCAACGACATATTTTACCCCCTCAAACTGCAAAAATGTATTCCAATTAATAGCTTGCATAACCGTTTGCATAAAGCATGAGTATGAAATCATAAATAAAGATTACAACTCATAAACGCTTTTTTTTTTTTTTTTTTTTAGAAAGTATTCAGATGGAATCCAAATGTGTGGGGGATAAAAATCTCCCATCAAACAACAGCCTACAGCTGTTTAGTGGAGTTAAATTTCACTATGAGCCCTCGGGGGGAAACCAGCTAACATGAAGACGGTTTGTTTGTCAGTGACGGATCTTACGAGCCTCGCGTCGGTAACCAGCTGGGTTAATAAAGGAATACAAGGTTCACACCCGAGTCGCTCCTCGGCGTCCCTTTTGTCATCCGTGCATCTTTGAAACGTCGCCGCCGATGTTACCTCTAGTGTTGGCGTTCCTTTTTAGCATTCCCTCCGAGCCGTACATCTGTTTCTTTTTCCTTCTCATTCTCTGTTTTCCTTTGTTGGTTTGTTTTGGTGCAACGGGGGATGGCACACAAACACAGACAGAGGCAGACATAGCATAGACGGAGGACAAAGCTTTACGACATCATGGACATGGAGAAACAGAGGGAACATGACACTGACTTGATCAAACTGAACACCCCCCCCCCCCCACCCCCAATAAACTAACAAAAGATAAGGCAGCTATTGTTGCTAAGAGTGGTTTATAGGGCACACAAGTGCATGAGTGTGTGTATATTTATAACTGAAAGTGATGAAACTTAATTAAAGTTATGGCAACACTGAATTTAGCACCCCTGAGCTCTGTCCACCACAGTAGGAGCCCCCCCCCCCCCCCACAGAGGCCACGACTCTACTGCCTCACCCCTGGCGCCGCTGAGACTTCCTCAAACCTTCTTCTTTTTTAACATTAAGTGGGAGCGGCACAGAATGAAAATCCATTCTTCAATAAAAGCTTCACTGCAGTAAAACTGGACTATTTTGTGAGGAGAAAGTGCAGAGAAGACAATTAGTGTATGTAATGTAATGACTGAGCAGATGAAAGTGTGTGGGTGTGATTCCTAAGACGTCGAAGGAGGAGGAACAAAAATAAAGATATTAATAAAGAATTATTATTAAAATAAATAAATAAATATTTAGAATAACAACCACAGTGATAGTTACAATAACAAAGGATGATACAGTAATAATAATGATAAGTACAGTGTATATGAATGTGACAGTAAGTGAGTGACTGTATGTTGAAAATCTTTGCTATACTTATTTTTTTAAATTTCTGCTTAAAGCTTCATACCCAGGTTTTCGTATTGGTATCGATTTCCGACTTATTTATTAGAAAAAAAGAAGAAAAAAAGCAGCAGAACATGACTTCAGAGGCAACGCTATCCGTCAAACGACTTGCGTTCGGCATGGCCAACAAGACATTTACATATGTATATGTGGTCGAGGAGACATCAGTGGTCAGATGACAGTACAGCGGTAGTTGGGGTCATTGGTCACGCTGGACCCGTCCGGTTTGACCACCGTCAGCTTGGACGAGTGCTGCGAGATGAGCAGCGTGTTCCTGGAGCAAAGGTGTTCGCGGTAGTTCTGGGCGAAAATGAGCAGCATGAGCGGGTTGATGCAGCTGTGGGAGTAGCTGAGGCAGATGCTGATGTTGTAGGCGTAGACGAAGGCGACGGTCGGCGTGTTGTTGGTCAGGTTGACCACCTGGATGACGTGGTAGGGCGACCAGCAGATCAGGAACAGGGCGATGACCATCAGCACCATCTTGGTGGCCCGCTTGGCCCACACCGACTGCTTGCGCTTGAGGCGGCGGATGGAGCTGAAGACGTGGTAGAGGGTGAGGGAGTAGAAGGTGCTGATGATGATGAGGGGGATGATGAAGCCCAGGATGGACTGGTAGAGGGTGTACCAGTACATGTCCTCCGGGCCGTCCAGGTACATCATGCACACCTCCAGGTGCTGCCGGCGCACCACCTTGGCGTAGATCATGACGGGGACGGTGAGGAGGAAGCTGCCCAGCCACACCAGCATGTTGATGACGATGGTCCACTGGATGGTCCTCTTCTCGGAGCTCGGGTGGACGATGGCGATGTACCTGGGTAGGGAGGGGAGGACGGCCGTCAGAAACACACACATTGGTTTTGCTTCACACTCCAAATAAAACAAGAGGAACTGATGGAATCGAGTGTGTCAGAGATACTTCCTCAGTGTATTACATCCTCAGTGTATTACATCCTCAGTGTATTACACCCTCAGTGTATTACATCCTCAGTGTATTACACCCTCAGTGTATTACACCCTCTGTGTATTACATCCTCAGTGTATTACATCCTCAGTGTATTACACCCTCAGTGTATTACACCCGCTGTGTATTACATCCTCAGTGTATTACACCCTCAGTGTATTACACCCTCTGTGTATTACATCCTCAGTGTATTACACCCTCAGTGTATTACACCCGCTGTGTATTACATCCTCAGTATATTACATCCTCAGTGTATTACACCCTCTGTGTATTACACCCTCAGTGTATTACACCCTCTGTGTATTACATCCTCAGTATATTACACCCTCAGTGTATTACACCCTCAGTGTATAACATCCTCAGTATATTACACCCTCGGTGTATTACACCCTCAGTATATTACACCCTCAGTGTGTTACACCCTCAGTGTGTTACACCCTCAGTGTGTTACACCCTCAGTGTATTACACCCTCAGTGTGTTACACCCTCAGTGTGTTACACCCTCAGTGTATTACACCCTCAGTGTGTTACACCCTCAGTGTGTTACACCCTCAGTGTATTACACCCTCAGTGTGTTACACCCTCAGTGTGTTACACCCTCGGTGTATTACACCCTCAGTGTGTTACACCCTCAGTGTATTACATCCTCAGTGTGTTACACCCTCAGTGTATTACACCCTCGGTGTATTACACCCTGAGTGTGTTACACCCTCAGTGTATTACATCCTCAGTGTATTACACCCTCAGTGTATTACATCCTCAGTGTATTACACCCTCAGTGTGTTACACCCTCAGTGTATTACACCCTCGGTGTATTACACCCTCAGTGTGTTACACCCTCAGTGTATTACACCCTCAGTGTATTACATCCTCAGTGTATTACACCCTCAGTGTATTACATCCTCAGTGTGTTACATCCTCAGTGTATTACACCCTCAGTGTGTTACACCCTCAGTGTGTTACATCCTCAGTGTATTACACCGTCAGTGTATTACACCCTCAGTGTATTACACCCTCAGTGTATTACATCCTCAGTGTGTTACACCCTCAGTGTATTACATCCTCAGTGTGTTACACCCTCAGTGTATTACACCCTCAGTGTATTACACCCTCAGTGTAGCGATGAATGCCGTCACAGATTAGAGTCAGAAAACATTCTTATTACCTCAATTTGCATTGTTTCATCAATCATGTTAAAAGTACAGCATACACTTGTAAAGTGACTTACATTTTTTTTTCAAAACCATCTGACTAAAACTATAGTTTTTACAATATTTGCATGTCAAATTCACAACATTGCTTTGTTATGAGTATTACAGTATTTCTCAGTTTTTGTTACCAATATTTGTAGTTTTCACAAATGAATTTGATTCTAATCACATGTTGTAAATATAACAAAAACATTCTGTTTAATACTTTATAAAAGTTCACTGTAATTTAAACAAAAATTATGTTTTTGGGTTTACAATACTTTTTTTGTAGTGATTTTAGTTGTTATGTCAATTTCACAGAAATGTCTAACAGTGTAGAAAATGAACACATTTGGATTTTGCATTTTGATTTGAGGAGCTGGTCATCTAGGAAAAAAACGGACAGCCTTTAGGACATGGGCTGGAAATAAACGAGCACTTTAACACCACTTACACGAGGCGCTTTATGAGTAGAACACATGACTTGTTTCTACTCGCTGTCTACACACGGATTACTCGTGTGCTGGCGTCCGACTGATTTAGCAAACGTGCAAACTCTTTGATCCTCTATTTCAGACTACATTCTTATATTTGTTACATCAATATCATTTCAGTGCATAACTGCAAAGAAACCTGGTTTTGATGGCATGGGTCACGGTGCCGAGGAGTATCATCAGAGCTGTCGAATGTAAATCTGTAATCACAGACTCCGTGAATCAGGATGCCAAGTAAATACAATCAGCCTCTTGTTTAATCAGCCCAGTGAAAGGTTCACTATACACTCAACAAGATTATGGGTTATTTTTTTTGTATTATTTCTGGGGTGAAGCGGTATTGTACGTTTCTGAGAGGTTATCATTACTTTGAGCTCCTCTTAACATAATGCTTGTTTTGAAGCTGTTTGAGTTTAGTTTGTGTTTGATGTAGTTTTTATAGGTTCTACAAACAATGAAAGTACTTTGAAACGATAGAGTTTGTGATATCAAAGTTAGATAGTACAAAACAGTATTGATAGAAGGATAAGAATAAAACTGTAATAACAATAAGTCCACTATTCAATTCAATGTTACGGAGCCCGTAGAGGATCATTTCAGCACAATCGGCTGCTCTATCTGCCCTACAGACAACATTATGTATATTATAGTGAGGATGACTCAGAGAGCAACTCCTGCTCCACTGACCTTCACATGTTTATCAGCCTACTTGGCAATTACTCAATTAAATGTGTCCAGATACATATGACACATCATGCAGGGAACATTGTGTCTTCATTACATTTTTTCTAAATGATCACACCTGGAAAACCACCATCCATCGTCTATAAAGCTTTGACTGTATTCAGGGGAGCCGATCCCAGCTGTCATTGGGCGAAGGCAGGGTTCACCCTGGACAGGTCGCCAGTCCATCACACATAGAGACGGACAACCATTCACACTCACATTCACAGCTTCAGCCAATTTAGAGTCATCAATGAACCTATCCCCATCCTGCATGTCTTATACTGTGGGAGGAACCCGGAGAGAACTCTTTATTTTCAGTGAACTGTGCTGATTTTTATTCATATTAAGAATAAGAAGGATATGTATGAGTGCTGTATTTGTTTTCTCCATCTAAAGAGGATTATAACACAAGCAATGGCATGTATCACTCACCGGTCAATGCACAGCACTGTAACTATCCCCACTGTGGTGAACTGGTTGCTGACGTCCACCACCACCACCGCTTTGCACATAAAGTTTCCGAAGACCCACTGCCGGTCTCTGACCAGCTGGTGGATGTTGAAGGGCATCACGAGCAGGAACAGCATGTCTGCTATGGCCAAGTTGAGCACGTAGATGTCCGAGACCATTCTCTTCTTGCATGCTTTCACCGCGTAGATGACCAGTCCGTTGGCTATAACTCCCACGGAACACAGGATGCCGTAAATGGACGGGAATATGTGCATGAACGTGGTGATGTCGATGTGGTTGTACGAGGGAGGCTTCTGGTTGAGACACGACGTGTCGGTGAAGTTCTCTGTTTGGGTGTTGTTGCAGAAAATGCCCGTGTCATTCATCTTGGCGTCCTCTGAGTGAAGCGCTCACAGCGCGCTCTCCAGCCGGCGTCTGCTCTCCGAACTTGGGCAGCAATCCTCTCCAAGAGCGCACGTATCCTTTTTCTTCTTCTTCTGTCCGCGGATTCCTAACGAGGATGATCTGATTTTAAAATGACCTAATGGAATCTGACTGCACGAGCAGCGATGTTCCCGGAAAGTGTTTATCTCCGGAGTCAAACTTTGATTTGACCATTTGCCGTGCGCATCCGCTGTGCGCTTTACCAAACGCAGAGCGCGCCTCGGGGAACACTAGTTCCCTCCCTTTCACAGATAAATAACTGTGTCATGTCAAAACAAGCAAATGAGAAAGAGGGCTGACTCAGTGTAAAAGCTAAAAAAATAAATAAAAAATAAAAAACATAGCTTGTTTTCTTCTTCTTGATAACAATTACGCAGAAGAGAAAACTATGTAGTGACGCAATTTAAGGACGTATCCCCAGAAGTCCTCTCCCTGCGAGGCTGCTTGTGTCCTTTCACAGATGCTATCTCTGACAAAGCCTTCATGTTGATAACAAAATAGAACAAACACACTAAAGCAATTCTGTATTTAAGGTTCTCGATGGAGATAAACCAGAGAGGAAGCCAGGGCACTCTAACTACAGGATATACAGTAGCTGCACCATTAGGCCACGTGGTCCAATTACTTATACACTCAATTGTGTTTCTTTGTTGCATGAAGTTTTCAAAATAATAGCTTTAAAAAAAAAATGTTTGTTTGTTTCCCAAATCGGATTAGTTTCAGCGTGAAGACATTGAGCTGATTCTGGCCTATCACACATTGCACACATTACATTGTTTTAATGATGAATGGTAGTAGTAGTAGTAGTCAAAGTAATTTATGTATTCATTTACTTTTTAAATTTGACAGAAATGGGCCTGCAGCTAGTTTGAATCTTGGCATTAATGTAGTTTGTGTTCTTCTCATGCACATGAGGCTGGACCGGGTCCTGGTCTTAATAATGTCATATAGTGGAGAAAGTTGGGTGGAGATGGGTTGGGTTGATGGGTCAGGAAGTAGCAGGGTCGCTGGTTTTATGCTCTGTGATGTCATCACTCCCACACATTTCTCACGCTTGCTCCTTAGCCAACCGTCCACACACCGTTATCAGTGTATTCTCTGATTGATTGGCCCGATTGAGTGACGTTACTGCCATACTAAAGCTGGGGTAGGCAATATATATAGTTGCATTTCACCATATTATAATTCAATTGCTCTGAGAGAAACCTGATTTAGACTAGACTGGCCAATGGCAGGTCACTTCATAGACGGGTCCCTTTCTATTGGCTGATCTACAAAGGCAGATACTTGTTCAGGTCCCAGGAGATGGTGAACAGCCTGATTCAGCAGCAGATGATCTATGGCTGCTCCAGCGTTGGCAGACTCACTCTTCAAAGTGACCCACGGAAGGAAGACGGACTTGTTGCCAACGTTGACAATAATTTAGCTCATGTACAGGTTACTGTATGAAGGATGATGGTGTGAATGACTAGTTTTCATGCAAAGTACTGTATGAAGCACTACTTTTACTAGTATATGTACCTGTATGAAGCACTACTTTTACTAGTAGAGGTACCTGTATGAAGCACTACTTTTACTAGTCCAGGTACCTGTATGAAGCACTACTTTTACTAGTAGAGGTACCTGTATGAAGCACTACTTTTACTAGTCCAGGTACCTGTATGAAGCACTACTTTTACTAGTAGAGGTACCTGTATGAAGCACTACTTTTACTAGTAGAGGTACCTGTATGAAGCACTACTTTTACTAGTCCAGGTACCTGTATGAAGCACTACTTTTACTAGTAGAGGTACCTGTATGAAGCACTACTTTTACTAATAGAGGTACCTGTATGAAGCACTACTTTTACTAGTAGAGGTACCTGTATGAAGCACTACTTTTACTAGTCCAGGTACCTGTATGAAGCACTACTTTTACTAGTAGAGGTACCTGTATGAAGCACTACTTTTACTAGTAGAGGTACCTGTATGAAGCACTACTTTTACTAGTCCAGGTACCTGTATGAAGCACTACTTTTACTAGTAGAGGTACCTGTATGAAGCACTACTTTTACTAGTCCAGGTACCTGTATGAAGCACTACTTTTACTAGTCCAGGTACCTGTATGAAGCACTACTTTAACTAGTCCAGGTACCTGTATGAAGCACTACTTTTACTAGTAGAGGTACCTGTATGAAGCACTACTTTTACTAGTAGAGGTACCTGTATGAAGCACTACTTTTACTAGTCCAGGTACCTGTATGAAGCACTACTTTTACTAGTAGAGGTACCTGTATGAAGCACTACTTTTACTAGTCCAGGTACCTGTATGAAGCACTACTTTTACTAGTAGAGGTACCTGTATGAAGCACTACTTTTACTAGTAGAGGTACCTGTATGAAGCACTACTTTTACTAGTCCAGGTACCTGTATGAAGCACTACTTTTACTAGTAGAGGTACCTGTATGAAGCACTACTTTTACTAATAGAGGTACCTGTATGAAGCACTACTTTTACTAGTAGAGGTACCTGTATGAAGCACTACTTTTACTAGTCCAGGTACCTGTATGAAGCACTACTTTTACTAGTAGAGGTACCTGTATGAAGCACTACTTTTACTAGTCCAGGTACCTGTATGAAGCACTACTTTTACTAGTCCAGGTACCTGTATGAAGCACTACTTTTACTAGTCCAGGTACCTGTATGAAGCACTACTTTAACTAGTCCAGGTACCTGTATGAAGCACTACTTTTACTAGTAGAGGTACCTGTATGAAGCACTAATTTTACTAGTAGAGGTACCTATATGAAGCACTACTTTTACTAGTAGAGGTACCTGTATGAAGCACTACTTTTACTAGTAGAGGTACCTGTATGAAGCACTACTTTAACTAGTAGAGGTACCTGTATGAAGCACTACTTTTACTAGTAGAGGTACCTGTATGAAGCACTACTTTTACTAGTAGAGGTACCTGTATGAAGCACTACTTTAACTAGTCCAGGTACCTGTATGAAGCACTACTTTTACTAGTAGAGGTACCTGTATGAAGCACTAATTTTACTAGTAGAGGTACCTGTATGAAGCACTCCTTTTACTAGTATATGTACCTGTATGAAGCATTCCTTTTACTAGTATATGTACCTGTATGAAGCACTCCTTTTACTAGTATATGTACCTGTATGAAGCACTCCTTTTACTAGTATATGTACCTGTATGAAGCACTACCTTTACTAGTATATGTACCTGTATGAAGCACTACCTTTACTAGTATATGTACCTGTATGAAGCACTACCTTTACTAGTATATGTACCTGTATGAAGCACTACTTTTACTTGTACATATACCTGTATGAAGCACTACCTTTACTAGTAGAGGAACCTCACTACTTTTACTTGTACATATACCTGTATGAAGCACTGCTTTTACAAGTGAAGTACCTGTATGAATTGTACTGGAGCTGCAGGTCATTATTAATTTATTCTCAATCATGTCTCTGACTTCTCTGACTTTGTGATGCGCGCAGCGGCCCAGCAGGGCGCCGTGTGACCCTCTAATGCTAAAGGTGTGATGTTCTTTGGCTCTTTGTTCTGACATGATTTGGAATCAGGTTGAAAGCAGACTAACGGAGCCAGACTCGGATCCAGCTCCACTGTGAGGTGCTCTGCTGGGATCTGAGCACACGTGTGATTTTCTCCCCCAGCTGGCTTCACATGGCAGACAGCCCTGCTTCAATGAGCTTTTTAAACCCAACTGTCAGTTTCTGACAGCAAAAGAACCGCCTCCGACTATAATTCACATTAACAATTTATATTGGATCATTTTGGTCTCTTTCCATTTCGATCAGCTGGTACAAACTATTTTCATGTGATAGACACAACAGTCATCAAGCGTTTCAAGATTGTATCTTGATAAATAAAGAAATCACATTTTTCAAAACAGTCATCCCTGTTGTTTCCGAGTAGTCCTCTCACTTACGGAGGATTCAGGAGTGGAATAAATCTTTTAAATACAGACTCTGCTAACGTGTTCTTGAGCCGAAGCTTGACACGAGGGCAAATCCATTTATTTTTTTGAATGTAGGTTATTTATTAAGTGTTGCATGGTTATTCTCAACAGCTCGGTACATCCCCTCAGGATAAATCCTCCTGTAGCTCCACTGGAAGGTCATTGGAAAGTTTTCTCAACATCGACTAGACAAAAGAAAGATTTATTTTTTGTTCACGATTTTATGCAGAATGTTGACTTTTATTCGGTGTCGCCACCATGAGGTTCACATCTGTGGCTTTGAGTGAAATGTCTTAACAACTAATGGAACAGATTGCAATATCATTTGTTTGGAGATGATTAATAATGACGATGCTCTGACTTGCCATCTAGCGCCACCATCAGGTCAACATTTGATTGCTGATAGATCGCTCACAATGAAGCATAGATTCTATCAGCGTTTCTCCACACCAATAATCCATTTACCTATCACCTATCACACTAGTGGGAGTGCAGACGGTGTTGCCGTGAATACATATCCGAAGCAGCCCTGTTTGGTTTTCTGTTTGAAAGTCAGGATCAATGACAGCCGAGCCGCGTGCCGTGTTCACCCGGGGAGAGGTTGCTGCTAACTTCTCCGTGAGATATAGCAACGGCTGCTAGAGGAATAATGATGCAAAACTCTCCCGCAAAGGGACGCAGAGGGCTGGAAGTCCCATTGACAGATTAAACCTTCGCCGGTGCACACCGCGTTCAGACTGTCGGATTCAAACGTATCAAAAGCTTATATCCTCAACCGCCGACCTGTCTGGGAAATGTGGCACAATTGCATCACGAATAAATTCAAAAGTCAAGATTTAGCCGATTAAAGACTCACAACTCTGTGGATGCACTTTTAATAACTTTATTCGAAGCAAAGCAAACTTTATTTATGTAGCACATTTCATTCCAGGTGGAAGCACAATGTGCTGCAGGACGCGGGAGCAACAACGGAAGCTGCAGCCACAGCTGATGGTGTTCAGATAAAAGTCTAGACATAAGTAATTAAAACAGACACATAAATCATGCACGTGAATCGAAACCTTAAAGAAAGACGAATAGCAATTAAAATTAATCAAGATCAAGATGTTTTTCCAAGATCAGCAACAACCCAGTTAGAATTTCTACGACAAGTGAATTAAAAGCAAAAGAATAAAATAAAAAAATTACAGGCATGGGGTAAAACCAGTTTAAAAAGAATAAAATAAAAAGTAATGATTAAGATATCTGGGTGCCTGGAAAAACAAGCATTTGTTTTTTAATCAATAGTAAAAATGTTGTGGAAGCCAGTGTGGTGACCTCAGTGTTATATGGTAATATTTCCTTTGTCTCGTTAAAACTCTTGCCGATGCGTACTGAAATAGATATTTGCTCATGTTTTTTATTTCCACATCTTACTCTTCTTCTTCTTGCAGTAAAAATGCAGTTCTCCAGATCTGTTAGTCATTTTTTAGGCGGTGTCCTTACCTGTCCACCAGATGGCCTCGCGCTTTTTTCACCACACTTCCTCACTTCCTGCTCACCTGTTCTCACTTCCCTCATCAGTCACTCACTCCAAACACCAGACCAGTAACCATTGAATTCTGGATTTCTAACAACCTGAACACGACTCTGCTCCTGGACCTGGACCTGGATCTGTATCTGACCACCGGTAAGGTCAATCCCCTTCTGCCTGCACATCCAATTACATCCTGACACGTATACCAGCCATTCAAATGCCGTTTTGTGCAACGTGCTGCTGCAAAGACAAAGCTCTTCTGCAGTTAACCATGACTTCATGAGCTGGGCTTGTGCTTCAAATCTCCAGAGGTCTTTCTCTCTCCTTCAGGACCTGACCACTGCGGTGCAAGATGGGGTTAGTAGGGTCGCACCTCCCATCTGCTCGCTGGCCGCCGGTGGAGGACGGCGTTGGCCCCGGTCAGCTCCTCGGTGTGCCGGTGTGCACCTGTGTGAATGTGAAGCAAGACTCTGCACAAAAAGAGCACTCAGTAGGAAAAAAAAACATGACTGCTTTTAAGGTGTTTCAACATTTATGGCCAATAAATCAAACATAAAGTAGGTTTTAATCGATAATAATAAACACTAGTTGGAAAATTGACTTTTTCCAGGCACCTTAATAATGGGTTTGTTCCTTCTCGACAGTCCAGTGCTGTGCTCGTTAATTGTAACCGCCTGCGATATAGTGGTCCTCATTAATGAGATAATGTGTACACGGCGTTGGCCCAAGGCCGCTCGTAAAGAGCTGGAAAAGATCACACCAAGCCGACGGTTCAGTGGCGTCTGGCGGAAAAGACACAGGCACAACGGGTGTCACTAACATTCAACCGTTCAAGTGACGAGCACGTGGAGAGCGAATACTAGCTTTATTCTGTGTGATGATGATTCTATCACAAAGCAGCGAATTGATCTCCGCCGCTCCGTTAACGTCTCTGTGCGTGTTGGCAACATGAATGCTGGGGGTTGTTCCTGTCAGTTACGACGTGTCTGGCTGGTTCACTGGCCAAGTATGCCATGTCCCGTCCATGTGACAAACCGCACTGTTGTGATGTGAGACCCCGGCTTCGTTTGGAGCTTTATTTAACTCCAATCAGCGGTGAATTTACCGGCTTCATTTTCCTTTCAAAAGGCCGTGCAGTCTATAGTGTAATATGGTTAATATGGTTCTGCAGTATTAAATCGTTTTTAAAAGGCATCTTTTAGTGTTTTTGGACAAGCAGCTGTCGGAGTCACAGATGCACTCAGAAGACATCAGTTATTCTTCTTCGGAGAACTGTTTGTCACATCTTGGTTAAAATATGAATTATGGGATTTTTGGAGGAAATGGTTTCCACATAAAAGGCATGCCTCTTTTTCTGTGTAATAATCAAAGACTGTGATATCGACGCATCATTCGTTCCCTTCCTATGAATGTTGCTCCGTGGTGGATGAAGAGCAATAAAAGTTTGACTGGGGGTCAAAGGTCAGGTGCACTATTGTTTTTTCCTTTCACCCCGCCTCCCAGCTTTCCCTGCACTTTCTTTTTGTTTTTAAATAAACTTTTGAAACTCTTCTGCTTTTGGCTTCACTTCTCAGCCCCGGAGGTGGACGCTTGGTAACAAAACTCCTGGTTTGAAAATGTCCCTCGACTCTCATCATCACCGGTGCATATTCCCCAAAACATGGATTATTCAAAGGGATAGATAGGTAATGGAAAACACGGTTATTGTGTGTTTGCTGCACGGTGGTGTGGTGGGTAACACAGGGCCGGGATTCGAATCCGGGTTCGGTTTGCATGTTCTTCCCTGTGTCTCAGCGTAGGTTCTCTCTGGGTTCTCCGGGTTCTCCCACAGTCCAAAGACTTGCATGTTGGGTTAATTGATGACTGATGTGATCGTGAATGGTTATCCAGGATGGACCCCACCTTCACCCAAATGTCAGCTGGGAATCCAGACCCCCCTCCAGACCCTGAACAGGATTTCTTACAGGCACCAGTAACCAACCAGTAACCAGTTTCAAGTAAACTAAGCAAACCATCTTCTGTCCAAACTATTTACTGAATGGATGCATGAGTGGGATCCAACCTGAAATCTAACCGTCAGCCAGAAAGTGCCTGTGTTTATTTCCCAAAATGTCAAGCCATTCTTTAAATGATCAGAATCCAATTTCCCCACTGGGACTGCAAAGGCGCTGCCTGCGTTTCCTCTAAGTCTAATCCAACGTTGATTTAATGAAGCACGGAGGGGAAAAAAAGAAAAAAAACGATGATTTCAAAATGTCAAAATGCTCGTCTTACTGTGAAGCCGCCGCATGCGGCAGCTGAACATCCTCCTCCTCTCGCGTTTCTCCCCGTAGTCCTGATGAGCTCCCGTCGCCGTGGAGCGAATTGCCTTATTGCCTTGCCTGAAGTTATTCGACAGGATTAAAGAGTATGCCCCGATTTCATCATTCGGTCTTGAGCGAGAGAATGAACCCGCTGTTGCTCAGGTAGAGAGGGAAAGGGCAGCTTCATGCATTATACAGTAGACCGGCTCTGTCTGTGTGGCGTTTAGCTGAAGGTGTTTTCATGGTAAAGGCGATGCTTTGTAGCTGGGTGTCAAGAGTGCATGAAAACAAGGTAACCACGGCGACACCCGTGTGTGTGTGTGTGTGTGTGGGTTGGATGTGTCACTTCAAGGGTGACGGGATAACGGAATAAGTGTTTTTCACTTGACTCGCATCATTCATGTGTACTTATAGAGAGCTGTACGTCTGCAGGAGGAGACTACACCGTTTATCTGACTCAGCATCCAATCAGTCACCTTTATAATACAGAGGTCAACGTTTACCCCCTGGCTGGTAGTGACATAATGGAGGGACACCCTATTTAATATCCTATAAGCTTGTGTTGCTTATTAAACCGGCCGATAATAATGTGTAGTGAAGCCTATAGTGCCATGTATAAAGGTACTTTGTAATGATGTATGCATACAATGCTAAGCCACTAAATTGACCAATTGACAGATTCATATATTTACAGAAAATTTTAATTCTATATTGCCATTTCTACAATTTCAACACAAGATATTTGCTTATTACAGGTTGTATTCGTGTTAAGATGTTTTTTTGGAAGAAAAGTTTGGGATAAAAATTTTTCGTAGACCTTCTTCTGTAACTCTGCGACCCCCCTAGTGGTCCCGGACCCCCTGTTGAAGATCTCTGTTTTGATTGGCGGACTAATACCAATCAGTTGCAAAGGGACACTGACCTGAGAACATCCTGTCCTGCAGACACGGGGGCAAACATGAAACAGTGCTGCCTGCAAATGACTTGTAAAACGTGGACACAGCTCCACAATCTAAGTCACTTTTTTTCGAGGCCCGTCTTTAATTGAATCAATGCGCCGGTATGCCCGAGGCCTCTTATTGAATTAGGGTCAAATGTGAGCAGAAATGGCAGCTGCCGCATTCGCATGTACGCATCATAGGAAGGGACATAACGACTCTGTCTGATTTATTGTTTTTTTATAGACATAAGTGTTATTTATTGTTCCGATGCAGTCAATTTGGGGTCACGAATAAACACTTTGTCTGTGCTGCGCGTTCAACCGAGACGCTCTAAAAGAGTCCGTTGATGACAAAACATGAGCGGGGAGAGAAAACATGAAGTTACACAAAAAAAAAAAAAGAAAAAAAGGAAACAGTAGCCTTCACTATCTGGTTCCTTGGTAATGGCATCACATGCCTTTTTAGATGTCATATGATTTTTTTGTCAAGATCGGACAAAAACATCTCAAAAAATGAGTCTTTTCTAATGATGATTGCATGCTCTGGTCAAACGTGGCGTAACATTAACACTTATGGGTTGACTGACAGGAGAACAGGGTTCAGGCATGTGATGGTGAACATAATGGGGGGGAAAGGTCGAGCCGGAGTTCAGTTTCTTCAGTGGCATTTGGGGGATTCCCATTGGTGTGTGCAGCCTCATTTACATATCTCCTCTGGCTGTGAATGCCGATGTGGGTTTGCGTTTCTTGTGTAAATCAGAATATTTAGCCCTCCGAATACATGCACTTTTTTTTTTAAACGAGCTGGCTTTGTGCTCAGATTTCTCTCAGATTAAAACCTGAAAAAAGAACTATGATCTCACCCATGGGAAAGGAAAAAAGGCGAAATAAAAAATGAAATCTAATCCTTGTGACTGACGAAAGTCCTCAACAACACCGCGGCTTTGAGGTTGTTTTTCTTCTGCCACGTACAGAAATAACATCCTGCTGAATGTGCCTTCCCACGCAAGCCGTCGTTTTAATGTGCAGCTTCCTCTGATTAGACGGGTCGATCGGATTAAGGGTCACTCCCGGCAGGACAGCCTTGTCAAAACGAACCCTTCATCCTCTACATCCAGTCTTATTTATATGTTTATCAGATTGTGGAGTTATGCAACTCAAGTTAAATTAATCAATGCTTGTTTGAATCAAAAAATTGCCTCTGACAAGCTCTCCCTCTGGGACGGGTCTGACCACAGCGGCGGTCCGGCCCGGCTTGTTTTTCACTCTCTCCTGACTGCTGGATGACACAGATCTTGAGGCCGATCTTTGGACAATCATATGATCTCCTTCTGCAGCTCCTTGGGGGGATCGAGTGAAATGAATTCACACTATGTGGTGAATCCAACCCTTTGTAAAGTAACCACACATCTTACTCCAGTGTTACGAATACCTCACTTCACGAGAGGCTTGTTTTTTTTTCTTCTGAGAATTAATTTAATCATATCAATTGAATGAATAATATCCATTTTATATTTATTTTATATGATTTTATATTAATGATAAAATTCTTAAAAATAATTGAAGTAATCCTAACAACATTATGTTCTGTTACAGATAAGTAAGACCTTAGAAATATTGAAAATATTGACATGTGAGTCTGCTTCATAAGAACCCAGGAGGTTGAGGGTGTTTCTGCTTGCTTCTGTGCTCAGACTTTGCATCAGACGGATGTGATCTTGTTTGTTGTGTTATGCTTTTCAAAAGGGTGAAGGAATGCACAGAGCTCTCACTGTGAGGCAATAATCGATTAACTCAATAATGATTAATGAAAAATTGGTCCGTCTGGGCAATTCTCAGAATGTCTCGACTTTTATGTGAACATATCAGATATTTTTAGACGTCTCTCTGATTACAATACGAGCAACGGGGACATACGTTATTGTGGTCTGGGAAGATATTGCGAAGGAATTTGCCTTAAGTCGCGTCATCTTCATGGTATATGTTCTTTCTTCTGAGAAAACGCTCCGATTAACACGAGGACACTTTGAGTCAAGCTGAAGAGAAAGCGATGCGTTTTTATTCTGCACGATATGGAAATGAAAAACACGGCTTCTTCGAGTCAACAGTCGTGTAAAGCAGTCAACCTTGCGTGCTGCTATATAACAGCTAAAGGCCTGTCTTGTTATATTTTGCAGGGGGGGGGGGTGAGTCTGCAGTCAAATGATCAACAAACCACCGCCGCCTTTTGGGCCGTTATCAGTGACACATCAGATGATTCATTTTCTTTCATTTGTTTTAAGAACCTTATCAGATGAGTCTTTGCATTCCCTGATAGAAAAACACTCCTAATGATTCCTAAAGGGGACAGAAATGACTGTACACTAAGTTAACATTTGCACCGTCATTATCTACCGTTTATTTATATCCAGTATCTGGCTCCCTGAGGGCCGTGGGGGTCATCAGTCAATCACAGGACTGACACACGTAGAGGAGGAGAGGGTTCACACTCACATCCAGGGGTGTCGATAGAAAAGTGCAGCTAGTGGCACACGTGGCCGACCGTAACGCAAGATCAGGGATTTTTTTTTGGGAAGCCAGACACCGCAGTCGCTCTCCACCAACTGCAAGACCCAAGGCATGATGGGAAACGCCTGACCGTTCCCCGATCAAAGAGCTAGATAGACCCTCACTTTTGACAACAAAGTAGAAAATGCAAATTTTCTGGGTAATTCTAATTTTTAAAGCTGGATTACGGGACAATAGTCATGTTGTGCGATGATGGTTGAATCTGTAAACAGACATTTTGTGTGGTCGATTGATGAAAAAGGGATGCAACAAGTTTTGTGATTTCCTTTGTGGAAACTTTCGGACTGGAACAGCAGCAGCAGCAGCAGACTGCATAAATCATATAAACACTATACATAAATACATAAACGAATGAATGAATAATTTGTGATTCGCTTTAGTATTTTTGTCATTACCTCACCTGCAGCCTGTTTTGTTTTTTTAAAACATTGAACTGAACTCCGAGAGGTCAAATAATATTGATGCCCACAAACACAAACTCATCATAAACGGTGTTTCCAATTGGCTATATGGCTGTTTCTCGTTAAGGGTTTATGGTTTATGACGCTGCCGATATCTCACATCAGTGATATTGTTAATGTAGTGTTTTAGAATACGTTCATAAACCCCCGTACTTCATGTTGCTCATCCTCCTCTCTCTCGCCCTCTGCCTTTATTTCTTTTGTGCATCAAAACGACGCGAGAGAGTCGATAATTACTACTTGTGTGGTTTTATTACTACTGAAGTGATTTTTCCATTGACCTTTCATCTGTTCCATTATTTCACACCGTCGCAACCTTGAAAGCTCTCCACTTCTGCTTGAAGAACTCCGCTCTACCTGTTTCATAATAATGCAATTTGTCAGATTTCCCGTCTAATATGGGAAACATACTCTTTTTTTTTTTTTTTTTTGAACGATGCTTCAGTTTCTGCGTCCTGATTCTGGTTGGCGTTCTTCAGCTCCTCATGCTTGATCCCGGTGCAGCGTTTGACCCTGTAGGCCTTTTTCCCATCGCTGATATTTTGACTCGTCTCGATGGAAAAACACCAGAGTAATAATAATAACACGAACAAAGGCTCTATTCAAGTGTCTCAGTAAGTCATGACAGTGTGACCGTGAGCACGCACAATACCGGGACCCCGACGACGAATCTGCCGACTGGAATTCAGCCGTTGGTCATTTCAATGATGGCTGGATAAGCTCTGAATGAGTGGAGGGACAGTCTGTATTGTATCACCATGAATATTGTTTCGTTATCAGGCCCTTTAATGTTTGTTTTTTTTTAGCCCAAGAAAGTCTTCTTTCAGTCTAAAGTCAGCCACGCTTCCAGTAAGTCATGCTTTGACTTTGCACACAAATTATTCCAGTTTGAAGGCTTTTCTCACTGCAGACACTCCAGCTTGTAGACTATAGTTCCCTCTTAAAAAGAAAAGTTTACTAAAGCAAAAACACACTTAGGCTCGTCACAGCAGGAAAAGTGTAATTGGCAAAATTAAAAATGAGTGTGTTCCAACACTCGAGTCGTAGCTTAACCTGTGCTTTTCCTGCTATGATAGAACATTTTTACTATTAATTGCTTTATATTGATGTTGTTGTTTCACCCTTATAAAGTGTCTTTGAGTATCCTGAAAAGCGCTTTATAAATAAAATGTATAATTATTATAAAGGAGTCAAATATAGGTCTATACGCTCCCTTTCAATAATAGCATACATTTGAAATGTTTGCATTAAATGGTCTCTTATAGTGCAGGAGTTGTTCAGACAATTTAGAGGAGCTTTGAATAGTCTCGACTGGCAAAGTCTCCAAAAAGAAAAGGAAAAGCCAAATCGTTTTTTTTTTTAAAAGCATCCAAAAAGCAATTTGGTTCCAATTCCTTTGGCTTTGTGTTGATTTTCTAACTTGAATCCTGACACGAATCGAGGAGTTCAGTGGGAAGGATGTTCAGATGAGAATGTAAAGAGAGTGAATCAAATTAAACGGAAGGCTGAGTTACATGGATAATGTGCATTCCTAGAATTATTTCCAGCTGTGACGCTGGAATTGTTTTGACCTTGCTGGTCTGTGTGTTTGAGTCATCAAGTGCAAAATGTGGTCTGATTTAGAAGTAGAACCTCCAGCTTCACGAGGGGAAGGCCTTCACGGCTGTGTATGCTGCGGTAGCTGTTCAAAGGGGGGTAGTTTGGTGCGTTTACTGTCCGATAAAACAGTCAGACAAAATCATTTAGACCCCATGAGCATCCGGAAGTGAGATCATAAAGCACACAGGCCACATCTCAAGTGTATCCGAGAATGGCCGAGGTCATTTGGAAAGTTTTCATGCTTCTCACTAACTTCCCTGTTAAACTGCGAGAGACAGTTTTTCTCTACTTCTTTCCAGATTAGTGGATTCTTTTTTTTTTTATTTCCTCCTGTTGACAACATGGAGCTGCTTCGTCTGTTATTGGGATTGTCGTTGCTGCTCGTGGATCCTTTCATCCTGACTCTGCGATATCGCATCAATACAAGGAGGCCGATTAGGAACAGAAACCAGGGAAGCCTAACTCAGCAGGATTCAATTTTGTTTTTGTGTTCCATCCTGAGATCTTCTCCTCTTCTTTTTAAATAATTGACAACTTTAAAGGAACATCCAAAGCAAACTAATTTGGAACCATTCTTTGTTTACTCGTTTTATTTTTGGTTTATTTGAGTCAAGGGGGATTAATTTGGTTTTCTAAAGATAAGAAAAACCTTGAGATCTTTAGAAAATAATAAGTCTTATTATTTGTGTGTACCACCAATCTCATTACCAGCCGAGAGACTTTAGTGAGCAAAGAAAACCAAGAGAACCAGTCGCCAAACTGAACTGTAAGATCATCAGACTAAGATGTGTTTGAGAATTAATACTGAAGCAGGACCACCAGCATCCAGTTCCAGCTCAGGGAAACATAATTTGTTTTTGTCCTTTAAAAACTGAGCATCCAGAGGTGAAACTATATATCAGGGAAAAACAGAAAGATCAAACACAAGAAATGTGTTAAGAAATCTGATTGAATCATTATTTATTCAAAGCAAATTTTTATTATTATTATAACCTTTATTTAACCAGGTTTGTCCCATTTGAGATCCAAGACCTGGCAAAGAATGGCAGCAGGTAAAGTTTCAACACATCCTCACATTAATCATAGACAAAAAAAGAAACAAATAGAACACAAATAACAATTGAATTTTCAAAATTAGTTAAAAGAATTTACAAGATTAGAAACATTTGCACTCAAATAAAACATTTACACTCCTGAAGCCCGGATGTAATGGAATTTAAAGTATCAGTTTGATTTCTGTCCAGAAACAACTTGGTTAGGTTTGAGAAAGCTTCGTTGTCATGGTTACATTAATAGGAAAAGGTTAAAGTCTGGAGATCATGGACAAGATAAAAAAATAAAACTGTCTGTAGCAAATGGGAAAGAAAAAATAGCCTTTTTCTGCTAGAACAAAGCCCACATTTACAGCCGGCCACGGCACATTATCCGTAGTGTAAGATGTTTAAATATGCATATGTGTTATTTAACCTTCGCTTGACTCTTTGTGACACCACTCTGTAATGACGTCTGTGTCAATACGCCGACTGATGGAGAACTTTGATATACTCTTCCTTAATCACAGCCTCTGAGCGAGCATCTATTCATCATTATCGCTCCCGTCTGGGCTCCTTTTAATGTCCTGGCTGCCGAACAACCGACGGAGCACCAAGCAGTGACTGATTGTCTCCTCCGTGTGTCTAAAAAAAACTATACCTATCAATGTGTTTGCCAAATTTGCTGGATCCATCACTTGGATTGCAGAGTAGAGCGTGCAACTTTTGGTAACAGATTTTTTTTAAATAGCCTTTTTCTTGCAACTTCAATCAAAGTACAAAAACCCCATTTGTCTTCCTGCCACGTCCGTGGTTATTTCATGTGGAGTGCCCAACCCAGCCTGATTGAACTGACACATTCTATTGCTATTCTTTTTTTATGTCATTTTGAGCTTTTAATGGCATAATTACTAGATTCTTCAGGCTTCAGGGGAGGGCGCGAATGTGTTTTTTTTTTCCCCCTGACAGTCATCAAAGTGTTTTTCACTCAATATCCATGCAGTTTATCCAAAGCAGATCTTTTAGTGGTTGTGGAAAGTGCAATCAATCAGTCAGCTCTCAAGAAATAAACAAAAATTAAAAGGGCTTATTTTAAAGGAAGCTGTGTGCTGTATTGATTCGGATGGGCCCCGGTGGGCTCCGTGAATTAGGGCCCCACCGTCTCCACAGCCAACGCTCTCACCTCGGTGTGGCATCTGGGGGATTCATACTGTGTGTCTGTGGGGTTTTCAGCGCTATCAGTATGCAGCACACATGCCTGCAGGTCTGCAAATAACTCCATGACATGCCCCCACCCTCCACCCAGCCCGCCCCTTTGTTGATCTATACTTTATTGCTATATTTATGAGTAATACACAGGCTCCGACACAGTCGTTCCAATCAACCAGGGGGCTGTGCATTTTTTTTTTCCCCCACTAGCTATAAAATGCGATGAATAATTTGAATAGGTGCTGATGCAGATGGAGCTGCTGGTCAAGTGTCATCTGATTGGTTTTTAAATACAGCCGCGCCGACCACACGCTAACAGACACTTGAATCCTGCGAACAAGAGGATAACATCTTGTTCATCTGCAACTGCCCAACTGTCAGCGTTGTAAGATACCAACCAAAAAAAAACAAATGTCAAACAAAATGTGATTCAAGATAACATCTCCCCGCCGCCTCCTTCTCTACAGGAGTAGATACTGCATCAGTGCAAATGGTCACAAGCAGATCGACCTGCAGCCAACCTGGAACGTAATCCTCTGTGGACTCCAGTGATTTCACCGTGGAGATACGCTCAAGCGCTAAGCTCATAGAGCAGTGGGAGTCAATAATAGATTTTTTTTTTCACACCACCGCAGGATGGTTTGTACTTGACAAGTGTCTATCACCGTTCTATTAGACATTTATCCACCTCGAAATGTGACCAAAGACACATTTTAGTCATTGGAGGCAGATGTAGGAGTGGACGGGAACAAAGGAGATACTTGTACGACCAACAGAAGAAACAAAAACCAAAAGCACATACTCGCACATAAATGGTAAAGTAAGGAGGGAGAATGTAAGAGAGAATATAGAGCTCACAGGTGCTTACGTCATGGAAACTTTGAACATTTACATTTCCATGGCAACTGAACAAACTGAATCTACCGGTGAGGAGGATGGTGTGATGTGGACGACGCCGAGCTCGTGAGACGAGATATGTTTATCTTGAACGTGAAGATTAATTTCATGCCCCCTTACTAAATAAATGAGACCGTTCACCCAATCGTACAGCAAACCCCCTGAGTCATGTTGAACAGAAACGGCACTGTGGCGTTTTCAGAGGCACAGCCAACGTATCCGGTGTATTCCTAGAGCGCATACATGATATCATTCTAAAGTCAGCGCCTGTGTTCAATAATTGATATTGTTTGTAATCGAAAGTATGTTTGCCTTCAAACATTAAAGGTTCCTCTTCCTGCTCCTGGCACTGCAGTAAAAGCTCTTTGGCACTGACTCAGCCACTTAATATGCATGTATTTCCACCTACTGGTCAAGTGAAGGCACTGCACGTCCTCCTCCTCGCCCCTCTTTTTTTCCCAGCTTGTGATACAAATCTAAATTACTGCTTCAAAATGGAGATTTGGGCAGATAGTGGACATGCATGTAGAATTTTTAGCATATTTATATAATAGATTGCAGCCAGTGGAGCATATCATGGCAGCCCCTGGGGTTTATAGCTGTTATCAAAACAGGCTGAGACAGGCCTGCGTTGATTTGTAACTCTGTTCTCCGGTGTCTCTGCATGTAATTTGTCCGGCGCGTCCCTTTTTATGAAACCCGCTGCAAATTCCCTTTTGGATGAGACGACGACGCAGCTTTGCGAGGCCATTCTTCTGGTGCATTTCACATTTAGCCTGTCATCCTCCTCTGATGTTCAGCTATTGGGAATAGAATCGGTGGTGCCTCCCCCTCTTGTGGTTTGATGCAATATTACATTGGTCTAACTGTGCCAGGTCATTAGAGCTTTTGATATCCGTATTGAGGCTGAAGCTGAGCCTGAGCTATGCATCCCGATCTGCAATTCATGAGAAAAATGTAAGTGCATCGATAGCAGCGAGAGTTTTAGCCCAGCGAAATATCATAGACACTCATTTCCGTGAGTATCTGTGGAGTTATTTGACTGCCTGTGATCACAAAGACAATGTTTGAGGGGAAAGAGAAAGAAATCAATGTCAGGATTGAAGTGGTTGCCTTGTTTCCTTTGGAGTGCAGTGTATTGCTGATTGAGCGTTCAGACCCATTCAGAACCAAGATTGCCTCTTCTCTTTGTAGGCAGCTCGGATTGACTCTCAGTCTCATGATGCTGGTAAAAATAGCTTTATTCTCAACAGGCTGGATTTAATTTAGCAGGGCCCGTGTCTTTGCAGTGATATCGCTGATGGGAAAAAGTGTATTCATAACAAAGGATGGAACCAATCACAGTTTTGTATTGTAGCAGCAACTAAAGATATATATATTTTTTTCCATTGTTTGCATTTGTGTGCATGTGGAGAAATTGCCTCTACCTTCGCTCATCATTGTGCACATGTTTCTGCTTTGACAGTGAAAGACGAGTGTTCAGAGTGGCAAATGTCTCTCCATGCGTTTCAAATGTTCCTCTTTCCGAGGGAGGCTCCTGGGCTTGGCTTGCAAAGCATGGGTGACTGTGTGAGTCGTGGCATGCAAAGCTCTTCAGGAAGGCTTCGAACAAAGAGAGGATTTCAACCAATAGTGAGTCCTCCCAGTTACTTACCAGATATAGAAAAGGCTACGATATAGGACAGACACCGTGCGCAAGGGAGCATCGGTCCCTCGGGGTGGCGGTGAAAAAGAAGACAGCCCCGGGAAAGTGAGTCTTCTCTGGCAATGAAACGGTGCAGCAAGGAAGGCCTGGATTCATTCTTCTTCACCCTCGGGGCACTTCACCCTAAAGGGCACTGAAATCATGCCTATCTTTCTCTTTCTTCCCTTCCCAGTGTGTGTTTACGTCATTGTGCATGCCACACTCGTGTGTGTGTGTGTGTGTGTGTGTGTATAGGGTGAGTGTGCCTGGGCATCATTGGGTTGAAGCTATGTGGAATGGAATTCATCAAAGTCAGTGGAGCATTGTAATGAAAGCTTTGTGAGGGAATTTCAACCATGACTATAGCCAGTGTCCATGCAAAGTGGTTAGTTTTTGCTCACTTTTTAATGAAAATTCTCTGCAGCTATTTTGGTTCACGGGGTCTCAATATAACTTTAACCTTTGCCGTTTGCACTGTCAGCTGAATTGGGCCGGCGCCATCCATCGGGGCGGATTGAGAGAATTACAATCATCCCCCCAAAAAACGTTGTTTAGCGTGCTCAGAATTTGACCGGGCATCTATCGGTCCCAGAGACGGATACTCCACATTCAATTTGTGTTTGTTCCATCCAGTTTCCATTTAGAAGCTGATTGGCGCTTCCACCATGATCACCAAATCATTTTTACCTTGTTATCAAAGAGGCAGATAATGGGAGAGAGAATAAATGCTCATCTAAACTTTGTTAGAGCAGAACATTGCCTATCAAATGCTTGAGTTGTTTGTTAGGAAACAAGAAAGGAAAATGAAGAAAAAAACCCTCCATGTAATGCTTCTTCATGTGATTGCTTTTTTTGATTTCCTACCTGTTTTTTTTTCTTTCTTTCTTCCTTGTCCAAATGGCTTCACACACCTAAGGCCAGTCATTTATTTACAATAACCCAGCACATTACTGTAAATGGCATGCCTGAGACGAGCTATGATGTCCCCTGCTCCTTCGCCCAGCCAGCACAGCCCATTGCCCATGCATTTACAACCTCCAGGTAAAGCACATGATATACAATTGGCATTAACTCACTACCACTGTAAATGGGCCACGTTAAACACATTCGTGATTGCACCGCTACGGCCTTGCATGGGGGACATGATGGATGATTCACCATTAGAATTATTTATTGATGGTAGATTTGCTCTAAAAAGAAATTTGATTCTGCAGGTTTGACAGTGTTGGAAGGCAGACATCAGCTAAAAAACACAGTATGCATCAGTGCACCAGCGTTAGGAAGACGTGTTAACATAATTTATCTATTTTTGTTGTTTTTGTTGTTTTTTTGCCATATTTCACATTACTTAACATGTGGAATTACATTTTCAGGTGTGAAAAGTTTCAGCAGTCAATAGTTATTTTCAGAATCGTTACTGAAATCCCCACAGTCACTACAGGTACAGTGTGATATAATTGTGGTTTCATCAGGTGTGCAGGTGAGCATGTGGAGACAGAATAGCTTTAACTTATGCATGCAGAGAAATCCTTTAATATATTCCTACATTCCTGCCGGGCTCCTGACATGTTTCACAACACACAAGAGTTGGATTACATGTAGTTCCACATATTTAAAAAAGAAGTACTCCACATCATGACTTTTTATCCTCCATCTCAAACAGCACGTTATTGCAGTCCATTACCAGAACTACGAGCACCATGAGCTAACGAGCGCCGACAATGCTGCCGTTGCTTTCTCCCACTCGTACCTCTGGCAATGGTATCTGTGGGCCTACTTGAACTCTGCTGCTCAACATTCCTGACCACTCTGCTATTGACAACTTTGCATTTCAGCGCAGTGTGGGGAGGAAGGTCAGAGGAAGAACATACTGTAAGCCTATCAATGAGCAAACCAGTGTCAAAGATGCTTCTTCAGCGCCTTGTGCTCATCTGGTTTATGATGGATTTATATTTAAGATGGATTTGGTCCAGTTTTTTTTTTTGTTTTTTTTGCAACGAAAGTTCAAAGTGTAAAATGCAAAAGAAGAAGCTGAAATCCTCACAATATAAATGTAACACGCTTAGACACAGCACACAGCACACCCACCTTTTAGATGCAATAGCATGTTACACTGTTCCAGTATATTTACAGTATGTTTTGAGGCGTATTACAAGCCTGAATGCTTATTCTCACTGTTTACTCAATCATTACTACATGCATTTTTAATCATGCCTTGTTTCCAACACTGGCCAAGTTAATAGCACTGCAACATAATTAATATATGATGAGTTTTGTGGATACACGCGCAGGATTTTTGCCTTGCACTTTACCGTCAGTCACACTGAAAGCCTTTATTAAATGGTAATCAACAGAAACACACAACTGGAAAACAGAAAAGGCAAAAATCAATTCCAATCACAATGAACCTGACCTAATGCTAACTATGAGGTACTGAGTCTCTAACAGTAACTGTGTAAAACGGAGGCTGATAACATTGAGGGGGAAATAATCTAATTCTAATGCAAGCGAGTTAAGCTTTACCTGATGACATTGATTGATAGCAATGACCCTGTATGGCAGTGTATATGATTCAACAAGATCTGATAAACCGGCTTGATCCTAATAATATATCATCTGTCATCTATATACTATTATATATATATATATATATATATATATATAATATATAATATATATTATATAACCTCCCAGCAAAGATAGAGATGGACAGATATGGGGAGAATATGCAAACTCTACACAGAAACGATCACTTCTCAAATCCAAACCTCCCGTAGCCTTTCCTGCTGTGAGCGACTAGAAGAACTGAGAGGCTTTATGGGAAATCTTGCACGTGTCAAAATAAGTAAGAAGAAATTCCATTTTGTCATAACTGAGGCTCATACGAGAGAGGCAGCGCAAGGAATAGAAGCCGTTCTGTTTAACGTTAAGATAAAGTTGAGTCATCAGCATAGCAGTGTAAAAGAAATGAAAAGGAGAATGAACTGATTACTCAAAGTAATCAGGTTTATTGGTTAAGTTATCCTTTTTCATGCTTCAAATCTTCCTTCACTGCTTCTTTATTTGAAAAATATTTAAATGTTTTTACTGTTATCAGCTGTAGCCGCCATATGAGCAAAGCTCGGATAACAACGCACACAGAGGGAGGGCAACCATTTCTGCTCAGGTAGACGTTACTCCATATCTTTATGTAAGTAATCGTTGTTTTTCATGCTCTGAAGGTTGAATATCGCTCCTTCAAGGCTTTTAAATGTCAGTCATGCATTAATATGGATAGAATGGATACCTTCCTTTTACAGTATTGGCCATACAGAGTTGCCCTTTACTTTTAGAGATCAACGATTAAAAATAATTGTAAAGCAAGTGCTGGAAACTTTCCAGGACTTGATGGTAGGTTTGTACATTTTTAATGAGCAATTCATCTTAATGTCTCCACCTTCTGTTTATTATAAATGACCGAGCGGTGGCTGTATTAAAAAAAATAATTAATACGGTACATAAGGTGTTCACAAGATTTTTGTTTTATGTTTTGTTTAAAAGTTTAGAGAGCGTGGAAGGACAAAAATGCAGAAATAATGAAATAACCCTGAAATCTGTCAAGAGTATTAACCGTCCTACTTTTTTTCATTAAGAGATTAGGAAGTGGCTCATCTTTCTGTGCCGAATGGCATCTGCTGACGAGTGAAGGGCACTTAATATGAGAAATGTGTTGACTCAATCTACCAGCTCATAAGACACACACACACACACACACACACACACACAGCGTTGTCATTGAAGCTCATCTTTTGTAAAACAATAAAGTGAGAAGATGTCAGTGTTCGGACGTGGGCTGCCATAGGATGCGACCCGCTAATGAAATGGTTAACGCACTTTAAATTGAATCCATTTATTCTGCATTAATGTGGACTTTTTTTTAGCCAGAAGGGATCAGAACATCCATGACGGCTAAACACTTACCACATCTTGACTTTATTATATTGTAATGGCTAACCTATTAACAAACAATTGCTACTTGCACATTAAGTAGACTGGTGTAAAAAAAAAAAAGGAGATAAACTGCTGACATTTTCCTCGCCATGGCTCCCCAATCGCTACTGTGGATCCCAGTGCTTTGTTTCTCATCATGTCAGTTGCATAAGTGCAGTATCCATTGGGATGCATGGATCGGGTAGCCAGTGTCTAATTAGTAGTCATTTGTGACATCTATATTTACTCTGCTTTTTAAATCTGTTTTGGGCTTAATCAACTCCTCAGTAAGATATCTGTCATTTTTAGCCGCTACGTGTTCCGTGTTCTCCACCAGCTTGTTGCTAATCTTTCCTGTGTGTCACGAGAACAGCTCTTACTCAACCTGTGTGGGCCGTAAAACCAAAACAAAGAGCAAAAACAGTCTAAAAGGGGATTTAGAGCTGAGTATTAATCCTCTACGTTTTTTTTTTTTCTTTTCTTTTGGCACCACGATGAACACTTTTCATATTATGCATATATTTGATGAATATCAGACAGATTGATGTTTTCGTGTTTACAAAAACAACAAAAGATCTTCATTCCACAACACTTAAAATAACACGTATGAAAAAGAGCCCCAATTTGATTTCTTTTTTTTTTTTTTTTTTTTTACAGCTCAGTGCCTCGGTAACTTTGATATTAATGATTTGCAATTATGTTTTTCAAATGCAACTGGATGCAAGGCAGCATTTGAAGAATTTGTCCTCGCAGTGAGCGTAGATAGCTTTCTAATCAATTCTCCGTTGGCAGAGACGAGCGTTAACGTGGCAGTGGAGGCAGACCTAGACATCTGTTGGGATGCATTTTTCATAAGGAAGCCCTCCTTGTGGGCATACTCTCTCCAATAGTGTATGAAACATTTACCACAATCAGTGAAATGAAGCCGAGCAATCAGCAAGAAATGAGACGGAGGTGCACGACCGTGGTCTTGCATGTGAGAAAAGGGGCCAACCGAAGCTCTTTGCATATACCCACACATGCAATAGGGGAGCCGCCGCTGCAACACCCAGCCCGGCTGCATACTCCTTCCATATTCCTTCACTTTGATCACTTCCTCTCCTTAACTTGGGCCATCCCTCACTGTGCGTTTTCCTTTTATTCTGCCCCTCCACACCCATTTCTCTCTCTCCCTCTCTTTAACAATACAGCTCAGTCATTCTCCTCATTGCACTTGTTATTCTCATCTTTTCATGCTTCATGATTCATGGTTTAATTATACTTAAGAGAAGACACATTTTTGGATAAGTTGCATTATATCCGTCACAGACTGGTTGTGTTTTTCCCTCAGCCCTGTCTCCTGTCACCAGATAACCTTGCTATGTTAAATGGAGCAACAATGGTTTTCTCCCCGGATGAAATTGCAATGTGACAGCGTCTTTTATTATCACTTTGTCTCGTCTTTGTCCGTCTTCAAAGACATGTCAGCGCTGCAGCCCAACTGTAGTTTAACCCTGGGATTAGTTTTACGCTGCCATGTAGTTGATGTGCAGCGACACAGCGGATGTCGGCTCCGTCACACTAGATGGAAACTGACAGGGTGTGATCACATTTTTCTGGACATTAATCCTTGTCTTTTCGGGTTTCGGGTTGTTTGTCCGCGTCCACGTGTTTATTAGAGGACTTTTCAATCAAAGGTCATGGAAATGAAATGTCATTTTGCAACACCCCTAATTATGAGACACACGATTATAGTTTATCACTGTTAGGAATTTTATATTTATTGTGTTCAAATGTTCGAACTGAGTACAATATTAGAGGTTTGGCATTGCTACAAATTGCTTTTAATTTCCTCAAACATTTTTTTTTTAAATAATAAAATACTGGTTTTCTTTTGCTGTGTTTTGAACATTTGAAAAGTGTATATATTTGTTTGTTTATATACTGTTTTTATCGGTAATAAATTGCAAGTTGTGAACACAGAACTGACACATGATAAGCGTTTAAGTTATAGTGAACTAGTGAAAAAAACAAACAGTTGCTTTAGGTTTTATTTGGAGTCGTGCTCCCGGTAAGTAAGTCCAACTCTCTTTCAGCCCTGGTTTTGGTCTCAACTCCTGAGGGAAATATCTAGCTTGTGAGCTGTTAAGTGCTCCACTGTGTTCGCCATAGCTGCTACTTGTGTCTGTCTGCGGTTGGATGATGAGCAGGTAGCATACGGTGGATTTTTTTGGAGTTTTTTTTCTCTGAAAAGCTCTGCTGCGGCTGAAAATGACGATGTGCGAGCGATGAGAGTGACCCAGCAGCGCAGTGATGCTGCGGGCTGAACAGCTAAACAATAATCTGAAACTATAAAGCTCTGTAAGGCCGAGGGGAGCTGCAGATTCAGGTGATATTTCCCTTTAGGTTCATTACAACGAGCGCTCCCTTTCACATTATCACATTGTGATGACTAAAAATATCAATTATAGCCACTTTAAAGTGTCACAGTAAATTACTGCACCTGCGACTCCATATGTGTGCAAGAGGCAGTAGAGCTAAATGAATTGGTCACAAAAAGCGTATCTGCATCTTTCATAATGGATTCAAATAAGATGTATGATCATTATTTAATTATATATAAATAATCATTCATCAATTTTTTTTCTGCAAAGAAAATGTAATCAGTGGTTCCAGCTTCTCAAATGTGAATATTTGCCATTTCCTTTGTCTTTTCTGAAAGTAAATCTTTGTAGTTGTTTGTTCAAAACACTAAAAATGATCCCTCATCACTCCAACTGGCTCCTCTCAGACCCCAAAGGTACTTTCTGCCAGATCTCACAGGTGCTTTATTAGATCACTCCACTTTTTCATGACTTTGTCAATCAATTTGTTTCTAATTACTTCATATAATTGTTTTCTCTTTCCATTTCAATTACTGACTTTCTAAAGTACCCATTATTGGGGGTCCTGTGAGACCCAATTGCAGCCTACACAGTTATAATAAAAAAAAGAATAGACTAGATGGGTGAAATGTTTTCCATGGGTCCTATTTTAAAGTCTAACACATTATAGCAGCACCCTGTCAGTCATTTTGAAGCAGACAGTCACAGATTTCTTCATGCGAGATGCCTATTTTCGCTTAACATAAAATGCAAATGAACCATAACTCTCCGAAAATAACAATGATCTGTCTTCCCCTTCAGGTGACATTCATTAAATAACTAATAGTGTTTTGAGAAGAAATAAATTAACATTTCGCTCTGATGTTATTTCTTTTATTTTTGGATGTCCAGGGATCCCAGGCAAGTCCAGCCTAGTCTATGTTAAATATGTTGGCAGGATGAGGATTAAGACTTCTTAGGCTCTGGGAATTTATGATTTGCTTTTATTTATTTTTTTCCTTAATTTTCCTGCATGGACCAAATGCTTAATACAAAAATACATAGATCAAATAATAATGAAAATGTTAGTTACAGAACTTGTAGTGTGTATAATAGAAGCATCAAACTCCAAATCAGTATATGGTTGGAAAGGTTGTTCAAATTCAGTGAATTTAAAAAATCCATCCATTGATTTTTTTTTTTTTTTTGGCTACAACAGAATTTATCTCCTCTTATGAAATATCACGAAACTTTGATAATAGACGCATGGGATTCCCCGTTATTGGCAACATTGACGTGTCAAAATAGGAATCCATAAACCTCCCTTGACAGTGCATTAAAGTGGACACATCCCCATGATTGATTAGACATCCAGCTGACAGATCCCCCGCGATTGTTTACTGTGGTGGACCCTGGCAACGACTGGGCGTTTATTGCTGTCTGGTCCAGCAGTATTTCAACATTGCATCTCACTCCACAGAGCCATCAGCCAGCAGCATCCCAGCAGCAAAATAAGCCCTTTACTGGTCTGTTCCCAAACCTGCAGCACGGATCCGCTGCGTGTGCTGTCGCTTTCTTCAAAATGATGTTTCCACTCGCAGGTATATTGCGTTTACAGAGAGAATACGGAATGTCACTCTGGATAATTTATGGGTAATTAAGCACTGCACTTTGACGATCAGCGTCTCCGCTGAATCCCCTTTAGGTTTGTAAGTACTCTTGGAGGGATGCTGTATACCGTGTTGGTATTGGTAGGCACGTAAAACATTCAACGGATAATCATTTCAGCTGTAGCTTGTGTATTTTTTATTTCGTACAAGATTTTTGCATACGAGTGGCTCAGCTTTTCTTGAATCTTGTATTCATTATTCAAAACACAGCTATTCTTTTTGCAAGAAATGAAGCCCTGAAGGCAGGGAGGGGGGGGGGGGTTTCCGGCTAAAAAACTTCACCTCATTATCCATTCAAATCAGAGCGACACGTCAGGTGAGAGTGACTGGCAACAGCTCAAGATGGAAACCACAAATAAAGGATGTGCTGGTGACATCCTCCCCAGCAGGAGTCCTTGCATCGGATAGAATCGATGTCAGGCCGACGGAGCATCACTTTCCTCCGCCGCAGCTCTGTGTGATGTGTGAGAATTGTATGCTAGCAATGACCCGTGTTCTGCACTGTATCAAAAACCAGGCTGGGATGAGTACACATGGAGCAACATTACTTCCCCCTCTTTTCCCGCTCCTTCTTTGCCCGGAGAAAATGTTAAGGTGATTGCATTTGTGATGTTTGATGGGGAAAATGTTATTCCGCAATACAGTGGAGTGAGTTAGTTAATAAGCGGGCCAGTAAACAAACAAACGTCTGTGGGCTTCAGCTCGGCTTGAGCTGGAGAAAAGAGGAAAGACTGCATTTCAGCATGACACAGTCAGCTGAAGGGAGAGTGGGAGGATGTTCTCGTTGAAATACTACACGTTCATTAAAAAGTGACCCAGCCTCAGAGCGTGGTATTTGGTTTGATACATTTCTTTTTAAGAAAATATGGCATGAATGGAGCTGTGGATGAGCTGGTATTCTCTATAGTCACATCTCTTCATCTCCTGGACCCAAACAGGTCCTGATGATGCCCTGGCTCTCTGCATCGTTAATGTTGAGAGGTCATTTCCCTTACTTGGAAGTCGTGTCTGTGGTTCAATTTCCAATTTGCCACCAGACTGCCTGGGTCATCCCCACTATTTATCTGGGAAAGACCACGTAACAGTGAACAGCTAACTCTGGAAATTAGCTGACGACTTCTTTTGTTGTTTCATGTGGAGTACAGACAGCACAATGTACCATCTGTTTTCAGGACGACTCATATCAGACTATTTTCAGTGGATAGAATACATGCAATACTGACAATGTCAAACATCATAAGGATTAACTTAAGAAGAAATAATGCTGTAAAATGTAAAATAGTAAGCAACCGAACACTGTCACTCCTTCACAGATCTAAAACTTCTATATTTTTTTCTTTAGGTTGCTTTGTAGTGTTCTAATTAGGATCCTAGAGCTGCAGAGATACTTTGGCATGATTTGAAAACTCAAAGAAGTCTTATTTTCTGTCAGCTCGAACCCTGCTATGCATTTTTTATTTTCATTCTATTTCCAGTGTTTCACTTAAAATGTGTCCTGGGTGAAACCTGTACAGGCAGTTAATTCTGGCTCTGAAAAGTGAAGCCCATGCAGAAATGCCTTTGACATGCATTCTTATGGCATTCTGGCATTATTTCAAATAGCCACCAGGGGGCGACTCCTCTAGTTGCAAAAAGTCTGATTGTACAAAAGCCTATGAGAAAATGACACTACTTCTCACTTGATTTATTATTTTAAAACAGCATATATATATATATATATATATATATATATATATATATACACACACATACACTGCCTGGGTATAGGGGACTCATGTTTTTTTTATTTAAATTGATGAATAAAAGCTGAATACATACAGTACATTTACGCATGCAGACCAAAATGTACTTTACTACCAAAAGTCCCAGTTAAAACTTTGCTTTTAAAGCCCATGTCCTCGTCTGTTTTACAAATGAAGAAACCTTACGATAATGCGTCTAATGTTGTGTCTTCGGCTCTTCAGTGTAAGTAATATTGTGACCTTGTGCATGTTTTGTGCTTACAGCAACAAAGAGTGCCCTGCACGCTGTATATCTGGTACAGCTGGTGGTAAAGCTTTTGATGGTGTCTGGACCTGTAACTCATTACGGCTTTGAAATGCATTATGTTTCATTTTGTGGCTTCTTCCATTTTATTCACCTTCCTTTGAGCTTGAATCCCATTTGGCAGGCGAGAAATTAGGGCAGTAGCTCCCCGGAGTACTTTGGAATAAAGCAAGGTTTCTGGGAATGGTGCGTGCTCTGTGAGTGACGAGTGTGTTTTCAGTTGGTGGTCTGCTGGTAATTGCGTTTCAGTCAGTTATTGCTGAGCATGTAAAATTTATTATAATGATGTATATTGTCTCCTCACTTGTGAACCATATCTGGAAACATGCCAATGCTAAAACAACCATAAGGGAGAGCAAATCATACATTCATTGTTTAAATTGTTTCCTGTTTTCTAGAAAAGTCAACATTAACTACTCAGGTAGAACTCTTGCTTTGAAGATCACCCTCAGACATACAAAGATGGACATAGTCACCTCAAGATCTACGTTTTATCAGTAAAAATTAACAATCTGAGGGTAATTATTCACTAGCTGGTCCAGAAGCATGTCATTCAGTTACTTCATGCCCCTTTTAAACCAAGAAGAGGAACTACAGCTAGATCACATACTATTCCTTCTTCCTTTACTCCATCCTTCAGCTGCCCTCAGAAAATACATACTGCAGTATGCATTCAGTCGTGACATAGACTTCCACACAACATTTCACATTGAACTTTGATTGTGGGTCAGGTTAGCCAGTAAAAGTACGCTGGCAAGTGGGCATTTTTGACATACTAATATTGTAGTATGGGACCGCACAGGAACAGAGGTTAACAGTCAGACATACCACAGTCTAAACCTGCAGGTAGAACTCCCACTGCAGACAATGAGTAAGCAGCGGTCAGGATGTCATGTGAACTCTTGTACGAGGAAACGTTGCAGCAGTTGAGTCATAAGAGCTGTGACCTTCTCCAGCGTCCAATCAGGCGGCGAGGCTGCCTTCTGAAACAGTCCCGACGTCTAACTGTAAATATGTCTGATGTGTCCTCCCATGGGACTGTTTGTTAAATCACTGTGATAATGTATGTTTCTTTTCACCTCTGCAAGAAAGTCACGGCGAGCGACTGCTGCGAGGATAATCATTAGTGTGGCTAGCCTGTTGACTTTCCTTCGCCAACCCCTGGGTATTGCCGCGGAACAGTGACGCCTACATTGCACCACTCTCAATTTCCCAACGCGGAGGTATAGGTCTTTCTCCGGGAAGGAGAGAGCCTGCAGATGACATCATGCAGCTCCATGGACAGCTGTCAGGATGAGTCAGGTGAATGCGGGCAGACTGAAAGTCGCTGTGTTCGTTATGTCAGGGAACAAAATTCCTCCTTCGGTGAGGGAGCTTCCCATTCAGTCAACGTCAAAAGTAGGAGCAGCTACTCTGACAGGAGGCTATAATGTACAGTAACTTCCACATCCGCAAAACAATAGATAACACAATTACCAAAGGAGCTTACCTGTGGCTGCAATCATGAGTGTTTCTCTTATCAGCATGGAGCAGTGCCAGGACTGCCATTTGATAAGACATTTTGTTCCCTGAATAGAAATGCAGAACTAATCTATAGTATTACTAGGCAGAAAGCTCAGGGGAATAAAAACACATTTTATTAAATAAAATATTTTGGAACATATATGATGACAAATGCAAAAAGTGTATATATATATAGCATAAACATACCATATTTTCTACTTTTTTGATGCAACCGTAGTGCCAAATACTACAGAATTGCAGGAGCTCAATTATACATTCAGTGTGTGACAAACATGTGCACTTCCTCATAATGAGAAGGAATTATTTATAGCATGCTGTTCTATTATCATTTCTCGGGCCCAACAGGTACAAAAAGATGGAAGTTCAAGGACACACGAACTTGTCCTCCCAGCAAGCTGTTACTTGGGCAAACATTCATCATTCAAGCACACAATCGCACCACATCCAATCCCTCTTCACTACAGAGTATTAATTGGATAAACAAATCTCCGCTACATTATGTAAGTGATAGATCCTCCTAAGCTGACCGAAAATTAATATCGCACACCAGGTAGTTCAATGATGTAGCTCGCTTTGCAGGAATTTAATATGCCTATTAAATGCATGACCCTTTAGTTTCGGCATGGTCAAAACTCTGGAGACAACAATTACTTGGCAAATTATTATTGCAACAAAAAATATTCAGGAGTGCATGCCTTTCCATAAGATAATTATATTCCGAAGCCTTCATTAAGGGCTTTGAGAGTACATTTGTGAGCTCATTTTTCTCAGGACTGTAATTCATGCTGCACTGGTGGAGCTTCTTAATTAACACCTACTCCAGCCAACAAATAGAAGTGTGTTAGTTGTACTTGCCTGCAGAACAAAACACCATTGTTGTTTGTATCGTTCTTTGTGCCACCTCTTCAACGACTGTCACCTTTTTTTTTTTGTATTTTTCTCGACATATATAATTGGAATGAACTATCTGTTTGCATTGCTGCGCGATATTTTATTATTTTCGTTTGTAAGTAGACTTAAGTTAAGCCAATAATTTTGACTGATCGCACACACCAATGGAAAAAGTGCTAAGAGGATGCAGGCCGAAAAAAATAATCACCAACTTACCATCTGTCTCTGACTCTTTGCACATACTTTGTACAATCATGAGGAAAAATCTATTAGGATGCGACTACTGTTTAAAGACACAGTGTCTCCTGTGTGTGTGCGTGTGTGTGTGTGTGTGTGTGTGTGTGTGAGGTCTAAAAGTGTAGGCGGGAGGGGTGGCACCTGGACTCTTTAGATAATCTATTTCTGGCTGTCACACTTCATTATGCCCACACCGAAAATACTCAGCCCTTGAATATGTTTATCAAATGTCTCAGTGTTATCAGTCACAGCTGCAACAAACTATAAAAGTGACAACTGCGTACTGATCACGGCTTATAGAGTTTTTGACCTTGAAATTGTGAAATGTGTGGCATCTGCGAGTCATCTCCAGCTTCCTGAATATATGTCATATCTGAAATGTCAGTGCTGCTGTAGTTGGATGTTTGTTGTATATTAATAAAATATGAGAAACTGAAGCCAGCACCAGCTCGTTGTTTGTGTGTGTGTGTGTGTGTGTATGAGTGTGTGTGTGTGTGTCTCCATGTGCGTGGGTGTGTGTACTTGATGCTGCATCAGCTGACTTTGGAGAACTGTCTTTCTCTGGGGTCCTATGTTGAATTTATTAATACAACATTTGATCCCAATGACTTAAAAAACAAACAAACACATAATGTTAGATAAGACATGGGATGAATACATTAGCGTATCATTTTGAGAAGCTGCGATTATCAAATAAAAGGAAAGGAAGAGAGACTTTAAACTGCTAAATAGATTGTTTTGAAATCAACATGTGACACTTTGACGTTGCTAGACAGATGGTTGAAGTAAGTTTTGCTTTCCATCCTGTGATCTCAGACTTTAAAGGAAAAAAAAAAACAGGCAAATAAGGTAACTCCCACGATGATGAATCTACAAATATCTGGAAGAAAAATATAGGGAACTATACAGTCATGTGTAATTTGAAAAGATTTAATATTAGACAAAAGCTGAGATTTTCCCCAAGTGGATAGAAGTGCCTTAATAATGAAATTCTTAACCTACTTATAAAAAAAACTATTTTAACAAATTCTGTGTTATGAGGGATAAAGCACATTACATATGATCCTAGTCCAAGGCTGCAATAATGGGATTTATTTGTATTCATTTGGGTTGTGACATTTGACATGGCACAACTACACAATATAAGAAAATTTAAAAAAATGTAAAACTTGAAAATGACTTACAGATATGCTTTTTATATGTGTGTTGCCTTGTTTAGATGACTTGAGATGAGTTCTGGGTCAAAAGCCGAGATCAAAAGTGAAGGGAAAAAATTAAAACATGGAGCTGCCTCGCTATCCCGCAGGATTTCCTCACTCCTTTTTAGTTCCTTCTTCAGACTAAATGTAGGTGAAACTGGGGGCCCGCAGCTCGGCCCGGTCGCACACGGGATTTATGGAAGCCATAATTAATCCATATATGGTCATATACAGTTAGCGCCACGCCCAGAACACCTCCTCTCTTTGCGGGCTTGCTGTGTCCTGTGGTTGCCCTGCCCCGCTGCCAGGAAGTTCAGGAACTCGGTCACCGCCCCAGCACCCCCCACCGCCCCCTCCCTCCGCTTCATCCATTGTTGGGCAATAATCTGCGACATCGAATACGATCTTGACCGAAACTTTCCAGGTAAAGTCATTGCTGAGTATCGTTTGTGTCGCATTCGTATTTATTTCCCCCTTTTTACCGAGAGGAAGTACCTTGTGGGTTTGGGAGCACAACTACACCGAGTCAGCGAAGGGGAGGGAAAGAGTAAAAACTTTTGAGGCAAGGAACTCCGTAATTCCCATTCCTCCATTTTGAACTTTTAAACTACAGTTTCGTAGCGGATTCTTCTCGGTAAGTTTACAGCGTTGTCTCACGTCTACCTCAATACGTGGAATAGTTCGCCGGAAAGCGAAATAACGCGACCGTTTTAAGTTTCTCGCCGTTTAAAGTTGGCTAATGGAGCTGCCGTTAATGTTTGTTTGTGTCGGCTAGCATTAGCATTAGCAAGGTGCAGTGTTTGGCACACTGTACGTTAGCAGGTAACGTTAACGTGAAGCTAAATTGGCTCAAGCCTTGACAACGAGCTTTTTAATAAACACGCCTGTTTGAATTCGGTTAGTTTGGTCAACATCGACTTTAAAGTCTACATATCCGCAGCAGTTATAGTGTCAAGTAGGTTGACGACACTTTAGTTGGGCGAAACCAACGTTAATGTAGGTAAAGTTAGCTAACATCACAACAGGTGAAACTTAAGCTGCTTAACGTGAGTGTTAGCGCCTAAGCTAAGCGCTCGACCCACCCTGTTTTTCACCCACTAGTAATTAGGCTTCTGTTAAACGTGTTGTTGTTTAGAGATTTTATCTTTTTATTATAAAATGCACAATCTTGTTGTTTTCTCTTCGTCCAACTGGTTTGACACTTATTCACTGAGATACTTATAGTGTTGTTTCATGCAAATCACGTACAAGTAAACCAGATAGCGTTGGTTTCATTCGACTAGATTTTGAGATAACTGTCTCTGAGACTTCGCCTGCCACACCCATACAGAGGAGGTGAACAGAATTAGACCTGAGCTGCCCTCAGTTACTCAGAATAATTCGAAACAAGATTTAAATGCAGCCATTTCTTCAGTAGAAGCACTTTTCGACATTGCCACACACCTCCAGCAAATAACATCAAACTATCTGCATTGTTGGAGATACCACCAGGGAACATATTTTTAGGTGATTTGTGTGAAGTAAACTTTTTGAATTTTAGTGGATGAGAACCCTTGTAAAACCTTGATAAGATATTGTAGATTACAGCCTCTTTGAGTAATAGGGAAGGACTTTAATATGTTTTGTCCACAGTAATAAAACAAGTTACAAGTGTGCCAGACATTCTGCTTCCATCCATATTGGCTGACTTTTGTGGATTAAGAGTTAAAAGGGACCCTAGATAACAAGCATACCCCATCGCAATGCAAACAGTTGTTTGTAGGCAAAATTAAAAGCACACCCACTGGATAAATAGCTGTTCAATACTCATATTATTAACATTAGGGTTTCATCATTCAAATGTTCTCCTGGTGTTTTTAATATTTTAGTTTCTTTGTCGACTGTACCACATTCTTCTCATTATACAGCTGACCAACTTTTTAGTTGACGCCCCTCGGCGCAGAGGGCTTGCTGATTATCCCTGCCCCTCCATGTTAGATAGCTAATCAATGGTGGTGCAGTCGCTGCCTGAAAAGAGAAATCGAAATTGGGCCACGGCGTTACTGTTCTCTGCCTTTGGCAGTCATCCTGTGAGGGATGAAACATTGCTGTCTCAAAGAAGGACCTTCATAGTTCAACCTAACTTTAAACTAGTCTGAAAATCATAAAGGAACCTTCATCTAGTGCGCAAACATCCCCCTTTTTTCTCCTTTCAAAATAAAAGCCGACCCTCTATAACATGCAGCCACTTTCATCTCGGGTAGATGTAGGTATTCAGTGTTTTGGGAGACAAAATATTCACGTTTGGTGCAGTCGAAATATTGTTTCATCATTGCATCTGAAGAATGAAATTGACTCATCTGTTTCAACCTATTTTCTGACTTTTTTTTTATCGCCAGAATTCCAGACACCATGACAAACATCAACACAGCTAACATCAACTTTAAATGGGACCCAAAGAGTCTAGAGATTCGTACTCTGGCAGTGGAGAGGCTGCTGGAGCCCCTGGTCACACAGGTAATGTAAACACTATGTGAATTTTTATTTTGGATAATAGGACAGGCTCAGATAGCTCGGAGGGGGAATGGCTGCAGGGTAATAATTACAAAAAAATGCTTTAAAAGACGACCACTTAAATTTGATGCATAAAGATAAGTTGATATTAATTGCATAAAACAGAGCTATATTTCTCACGGCTATATTTTTTCGTACAATAGCAGTAAAATGTTATATACTGTTATTTTTCCATCCTTGACACAGGTCACCACTTTGGTAAACTCCAGCAACAAAGGCCCATCTAACAAGAAGAAAGGTCGCTCCAAGAAGGCTCATGTTTTGGCAGCGTCCGTGGAGAATGCTACCCAAAACTTCCTGGATAAAGGAGAGAAGATTGCAAAGGAGAGTCAGTTCCTTAAGGATGAGCTTACTGCTGCTGTGGAAGATGTCCGCAAGCAAGGTATATTGAAATGCATATTGCAACAGCGTGTGGTTTCCAGCTTGTACAAAGTGCTTTTTAAGATAGGAGGGTTGATAAATAAATTATAAGCTATGTACATATCATCTGCCCCAATGGAAGACCTTGAAATAAGAATATGCTTTGAGCCTGATAGATTTCTTTTTGCCATGAGGTACTCTGGGAGCCCATTAATAGAGACTTTTCATTTAAGCATGTCATTACCTTGCCTTCTCCCAGGATCCAATTTAACCATGTTTCCCCCAGGACTGTGTGTTCTTGTAGCCCAGGTTAAGGTTGCTCAGGAGGCATTTGTACTGAAACATCACAAAACTCACTCTTTTCAATCATGACTATTGTGTGATGTTTTTGTCTTTTGTGTTCTTCTATGGGGAAAAGTGAGAGATGGATAATTGAACACTTACGTTTAAACGATTAGGGAGAGAGAAAAAAGCCCCCCTACCACTGCAGTCATTTTCATAAACATACACACACATGGAAGTCCACCAACTTGTTGCTCTTACTAACAATATGAGCTCTCTGTTTGATGAATGTTTGGTTGAAAACGGTTTGTCAACTGAGGCTCGGCTTCCTCTACCAGGGAGGAGGAGAGGAAGGACTGATGCTCACTGATATTTGTTTTTTATTCATTCTAAACTGCACTCACTATTGTTGTATTATTTATTATTAATATTTAATAATATATTTGTTTTTTCCAACCACATTTTCCAGTCCTGCCCTTTATTACTTGGCCCTACAATATAATTCCAGTATAGTCATCCTAGTATTGTATAAACCTGCCTTTTACGTGAGTGGTGTCTCACCTTTTGATAGACCATAGTCAGCAGCGGGAGCATGGAAGCTTGATTTACTTGTATAAGCTCATTCACACCAGTGGTAAAAATGGCTCTTCCCTTGATCTTTGTGTCACCCTGTGAGACGTATGAAGCCTCTGCATCTACAGTTGTTTGTACCGTCACAAACCGGGTTACACGACCATGACAAAAAAGGGAGATGCACACAACCAAGCCAATTAACAATCAGTCCTTCATCGTGTCCTCTGTCCTTCCTCCCTCCTTCCCCCGCTGATGTCTCTCACTGCCTGCAGGTATCGCTGGTAGAGGGACGAGGGGCTGCATTGTCTCAACCAGCGACACATTTTACATGCATTTTAAGATGCATGGTAAAGCTAAACTAAAAATTTGAGTAGAGATGGACGGATCTTATTTTAGCTTGTTTATAACCTTTCACGTTTAGCTGAGCTAGCACACTGCACTTGTCTAAAACAGCACAGGTGGATCAGAGCATGCCAATAAGTCAAAATATCCCTTTCCTACATGTTTAGGCTTTGTTAACAGTTAATGATTGTCTTTTTTATCGCTTTATTGCAGTTAGAGCAACCTGCGTAGTTGTTGTAGTGGAGACAGTGAAGGGAACCAAGTAAAGTGAAGATAACTACAACTTGGCTGCTGCTGTTTGCTGACTTCACGCCATGTGTGTTTGTGTGCATGTAGCGTTAGGAGCTCAGCCCTGACAGCAGAGGAGATGCACGCTGCAGCCTATTACATTACATCTAAAAGAAAAAAATGATTTCTTTGGAACATATTAATACTCTAGTCTTTAATTATTTGCCCATTTACTCCTGGCTTCCGAAACCCATCCCTAACGTTTTTTTTAATATATCTAATGTAGATTATTGACGCAGCGTTGTGGGAATTTGTGTGGCATTCTGTGAAGGTTATCTGTCGTGTTGCCAAATGGAGTACCAGTTCGTTGTGTGACAGAATGGAAAAACTTGTACATTTGGAGACCAGTATCTACCATCAAATTCCCAGCCCAATTAAATTACAATTTGGCTTGCGACGGCAGATTCCATCATCTAACAACAACACTTTCAAGTCTCATTCATTCCTCTCGGCTCCAGATATCTGACTGTCTTTTGACACACTAGCAGAGCATGGAGACCAGGGAGCTATGACTTGCGGGTGCTGTTATCACCTTGTGAAGCGACATCTGTGTCACTGTGTCTTTTCTCCCCAGATGCCCAGTGAGTTAGATGTCCCCCTGCTCGAGCTCCGCTCTGAGTAGATGGGAGGTAGATGACATGTCACTCGGTGGCCTGTGCAGTGCTCAGTGCCCAGGAATGTTACTGTAGTTGTGGTAAGCTGTCACTGGGCTGGAATTCACTGACTGTTGTTAGCTGGTGCCTAGGCCTGGCTGTCAGCTATGCCATGCTGCTCAGTGGAGCGTGCCTAGACTGATAATACGGCTATTGAGTAGAGTAACCCCCCCCCCCAAACCCGGATTCAGAAAGCATTTTCCACCCAGCTGTGGCTAACCAGCTGTTTTAAATGGGAGGGAAACAAATCTGACATGATTATTAAGACTGACGTGCATACAGTGGCTAGTGGATAAAGTTTTTATTGAATTTTTTTCTAAAATCATTTAAATTAGGTGGAGGTTTATCCCCGATTTATTTTGTACTCCACATGCATCACCAAAATCAGTAGACCGTTCTTACCCTCTTTTAAAGACTTTTTCTTGACACTGCCGTTCTGTATGCTCTTGTCCATGTCCACTGTATCTTGCCCTTGCCTCCCCGTCTGTGTCTTTGTTGTTCTGTTTGGTGGGTTTATTGTGTGATATACATTTTAATCATTTCATCATGCACTTGGTTGGCCGCAGGTGAACGTTAGATGGATGGAAGTTTATTAAAGGAGCACTGATCTCTATCTGCCCCCTGAAAATGGCCTTATTGATTTTGTTCACAGGGGGGAATAACAGCCTGAAGGTGTGGACTGTGTTTGAGGTCCATGTTGTTGATCATTTGCACAAACTGCTTTAGCTCCCCGTCCGGGTAAAATGATCAGAATCTGTGAGACTCTGTTCTACAGGTTTGATAGTGCAACATTTATCTCTTCAAATCATTGCTTTGCTGAATTTGGAAATGAATTGTGAAATGCTTGTTCGAAAATACAATTTATTTATTTGAATAGTGATGGCTGATTAGTTGATTAATTGGCAATTTTTTAGAATCCGTAAGTAATTTCTCAATAAAATATCAAACGCTTGAAACTCGATTGCTCAATGTGAGGATTTGGAGCTTTACTCTTTTTCATGCCACTCATGCGTACTCATCATAATTCAAATACCATTTTGTCTTTTGACTGTCGCTCTTTTGTGTAGCTGAAAGGCAATTGCTTAATTGATTTGTCAATTGCCCATAGGTTGGTAATGAAACTAATTGTTGGAACCTTGTTTTTTTAGAACTGTTGTCTACTGGGGTTAGTTTTTAATTCTTCAGTTACTCGTCATGTGGACCTGCTAAAGCTGCAGTCACCTCTGCCTCTCCCCAATTTTACAGCTGGGTTTTTTTTTTCTAAGTTTGTCTGTCTGATGGACTAGACATGCTTCAGTGTGTCTGAATGAAGCTGTCAACACTGGCTCTGTAACAAAGTGTCTTTTTAAGCTTCAGGTCTATTATCTTTAAACTTGTTCAGGTAACTATCTTGATTTTGTACTTTGCTGTGAACAGTGTCAAAACTATTTTGAGCATTTTGCACAGCAGTATTGTGACTCAACAGATCTACTGTGGAAGCTTCTATCTCTGTTTGCTTATTTGTTCTTTTTAGTAGTGCAAGTGTCTTCAAAATACTTGACCAACGATGACCAAAATAGAAATTTGAAGCGAGCATACCTAATGTACTGTAGAGGAAATTGTTGTACCGTGGCATTAATGGGGAATAAGACTGGCGCTAGAAAAGCAATCAAATGCTTTTAAAACATCAATGAGGACTGCATTTTACGAGATAGCAATAGAAAAGTCCAAGGGTTGGTTGTTTGAGTAACAATGTGATGTTTACTGAGTTTCTGTCATCTGGAGGTGATTGGATGGGCAACATTGCAATTGCATTTGTTTTTCTCTTCTTGGTAGCAGTGCTTGCCACCGATCTAAACCCTGATTGTTGAGTAAGTGTCTATCGAGATCCAGTAAGTAATTGTTAAAGTGCATATATTGAACTGAAGGTGCTAGTGGGCATGCATGATGCTGGCGTTAGCAACGGTTGGGGGCTGTGTGTATTAGCACTACAAGCAACATTAATCAGAGTTTCTTACAGGTTGTCAGTTTACCTACACTCAGGAGGGGGGATGCTGATGGCTTGTTATTGATGTTTCAATTACTAAGCCTAGTAGCAGTCCAGTCTAGTCTGTAACACCGCAACATTAGCTAATACCAACTGATCAGAAAGGTTGCATTTTTGACATTTTTGTCTCCCTTTTTTAACTACTGTTTCACATTGACACGAAGGGGCACATTTTTAATGTGTCAGACAATAAATCGTTATTAATGAAGGCTTTATTACCCATAACCATCTTTATGTAATGTCATGTCCTCTAATGAGTGGAGGAAAAAAGTTCAAATTACAACTTTATTCTTCACCTGCAATCATTTTTATATATTGCATTTTTATATTCACTATTTGATACACAAAATAAGTAATGATAGACTACTTAATCTTGTAATATATCAGATATTCTAGCCTAGGGGTGGATGACTAGCTTGGCAGGATCATGATATTCTCATGAAGGCCAAGAGCAAATGTATAAACTTGGTTGGATTGTCATTATCTAAAGACACAGACCAGTTTTTCAAACCCCAATTTCCACAGCAAATGGTTACAATCAGTTAGATTTTTACCACGGCATGAATGCATGTCGCATGCTTGAATCTATCCAAGACAGGAGATAGATTCGAACACAGATAAACAGGAGCACATTTGCCTTAGATGCTGCAAATTATGTCTGCTCAAGTCAAAAAATGTTCCTACCCGAGTGAAAATATGTAGTTATTCTGAGTTGCATGACTCAATGAATGTTAAGGAGACGTGGGGGCAGCAAAGAAATGCCCCGAGAAAAATAAGAGAAACTGGAGTTCCTGATACATTTGGAAATCAATCTGTCTGAGCTGTCACACATATAGTTGCATTATGTTCTCACAGCAAATATCAGCTTGGGGGACTCATCCATTGACTGCATGCAGCCAGATCACATGGGAAAACAATCCAGAGGTCAAAGCCAAAAAGTCACTTAACATTGCATCTAAATAAAGCTTCCTTGTTATCTTGGTAGAGTACACTGACACTTGAATGAAATGATGATTGTCCAAAAAAACCACCACCGCACTCTGCTCTCCTCTTCATAGGCAGTTTAAAATATTTTGTTGATATTGTGACAATTCGATTGATTGGGAAATAAATGATTGTATTTACATTTAAATGGCTGCTTTGATTAAAAGAAAATATTGGAATTGGTAGTCATAAATATGTATTGTAACCTGGCATTTGATCAGTGCATTACTAGTTTTGAACACATAAAGCATATCTATTGATTGATCAATGACCCCAGTCTGTATGTTGGCTATGATTGGCTAATATATGCCTGTTAGGCTGTCGATTTTTTTTCGACTGCGTTGACTTTTCATTGCACCTCTATTGAGACTGACCCGCTGAATTTAGTTTGAAGTAGTGTTTTTCCAGCTGTACCTATTCATACGAAAGTGGACAAGATAAATACTGGTCTTATTTCACTTTGGATCTCCAATACAGACATGTGTGTTGTAAGTTTGAATTTGGCTGTGCCTCCGCTGAAGTAAACTATTTACGGATTTACTGTCTTGTTCATAATGTGAGCTTACAAAGTCTATTTGTGTGCTCAGTCAACTGTGCAGGCCCAACCAATGTAGGACAAAGCATGGCGCTGGACAAACCAGACAGTGAGCCCTTTGTTGTGGCTTTGACCTCCTTTTTTTTCTCTTTTTTTTTTTTAAAGAGTGTGTGCAAGCAGGAATTATTACTAAACATGGAAGAGGTGTGTGTGTCTGTGTGAGTCTTGGTTGCTCTGTGTGACATGTACCCTAAATAGGCAGGGGAAATGCGTCAGACTCATTCTCCCGCACACTTCTCTTCTCTCAAATGAAGACTTTTACGTAATTAACTCGTAGCCTTAAATCACTTGTCACAAGGGCTATGACTTCTCTCAGACTTCTGCTATCAGCTCCTACTAATACTAGAACTACTAAGATGGTTTCATACATGAAGAATGATTCAATGATTAGTAAAGGAAGATGGTTCATTGAAATGGAAAAAAATATTCAATTTAACATTGAAATATAGCTTTTGTGTGCCATTTTCTCATATCACAACCTGTTGGGTAGGCACATGCTTAAATAATGAAATATTAACAGCTTCATAGTAAGATATTTATTGTTTCATTGCAACAGATGTGAATACTATTTCCTTTTCACTGACATCCAGGGGTGAAATACAAGCACTTTGATAGAGCAGTATTCAACAGTTGCTGGTTCAAATGTCTTGCTTTTGAACCGGTTTTCGTTTGAAGTTTCATTTTAAACTTTGAAGTTACAGCAGATGTTTTGTTTGTCACTCTTTCTCAGGTGAATCGATGCGACAGGCTTCTGGAGAATTTGCAGAAGACCCTTGCTCATCTGTGAAGAGGGGCAATATGGTTCGAGCTGCCAGAGCCCTCCTGTCGGCAGTCACGCATCTGTTGGTGCTGGCAGACATGTCTGATGTGTACAAACTTCTCCTGCAGCTTAAACTGGTGAGATGATTACATACTTCTTGATATTATACATTACTAACAGGCTCAGTTATAATTTCATAAAATATATATACCTGAGTCATACTGTATCTGCCCTGCAACAGCATCAATTGATAACTTATTTCAATAATGAAAATGCAAGGTAATGCGTATACTCCAACCTGATATTGAAGAACGCATTAAGGCATTTATTTGATTAAATAATTTACGAGGTTAATTAATTCTTTTTTTTGAATCATGATTAAAAAACTAAAATTCAGAATTTCTATTTAATTTTGGATGCCATTCCAAATTGATATGTTGTCAGCTGGCTGAAACATCTTGTAACATAAGATGACTGGCAAATTATAATCACACCTTGATTGGTTGGCTCTATTTAATTGCCATTTTGAAAATTGCTCTTTGAAATAGTTGTTTTCAGCCCTAGCTCCCACCTGGACATTATAAAATGGTTTAAACATTTTCCTAACGAGTTATATTTCGTGAGCTAGGCCTATAGCTTGATATTTTCCAAATTGATCATGCAATGATCAATGCATGTTCAAAACTTGCAGTGTAACTGTGTTTCCTGTGTATTGTCTAACTATTTCCCCGTGCCCGGTTTAGGTGGAGGAAAATCTTGTGAAAGTGCGTAATGCAGGAACAGAGCAAGACCTTGGGATCCAATATAAGGCCTTGAAACCAGAGGTGGACAAGCTGAACATCATGGCTGCCAAAAGACAGCAGGTAATTTACAGTTATCAAAGAGAAGAGGTGAAATTGTGGGAGAAGAGGAGCCTGATGGATTTGAATTGGGTTGGGAGGTTTTAGGTACCTGAATGGGTATTAATGGCCTTGTCAGTCGTAACAAAATGTGCCCTCCAGTCCACATAGCAAAGGGTACGTTTAAAAAAAAAAAAAAAAAATAGACAGGGCCTCATGCTTTAGCCGGACGATTAGATGCAGTAAGCATGAACAATCTTCTTATTACCAATTGCAGTGAAGTGGGCCAGGAGTGCAAGAAAAGAGCACAAAGGCTTGACTCTAAATGTGTCATAAACCCATTTCCTTGTGATGAGAAATGGCACGTCGTCTTTCTTTTCCACTACGGTATAAATGATAGCCAACAGGAAAGTGCGTTTCATGATGCATTTTCTAGATGAAACAACTCGATATGGTGCAGATCCACTAGATGTGCACACGCTTGTTAATTACTGGAAATAAAGAACACTGCATGGTATTTAAATATACGCATACTTTTCAACATTATTTCTCAGGATTATCAAGAAACTAATGGCAAAGGATGTTATATTTTTTTGTAATATTTTAACATATCCTTAATGCTGGCCTGTGTTAATACTACAAGTTTTATGCAATGCTGCCACTAACAAAGGGAACTTCTAATTATATTATACTGGTAATTTTGATTTTAAAACATTTTGGCATTTCTCCATGTAAACAATCAAAACATTAAAATAGGAACCTTGATTGAAAGTGAAACTACTGAATTGCTACAGTTAAGTTGCAAATAAGTTAAAGCAGCTTCATGCTTCAAGAGCACTTAAACAGTATTTCTAAATGCAAAATCCGCCCCAAGAGTAGGCAATTCTTGTTCACCATATCAACCCACTTTTTAAATGGAAATCTTGCCAAAATGATCACTGATTATCTTGTGAGGAAATTGCTTTTACTTGTAATTGCACTCTTTTAATGGATAGCAAAATATGTGTAACCAAAGTGAATGCAGGAAGTAATGGGGCTTAAAGACTTTTTTTTCTCTCAAGTAATAGTGGAAAAAACCCTGGGAGTATTCCATTTGGGGGGGGGGGGGGGGGGGGGTTTCATTTTGTGTATGCAAGCTGTTTTTTTATGCCATAAATATATGCCAGTGATCACTATCTCCTCTCTTCTCTTCCATGAAGATGTATTTGCAATGTAATGCTGAGGTCTGACTAGCAACGCATTAATTTGCAAAGGCATATTATAATGGCCTGATTATGACTGTGTTGTGTTACTGCAGGGGACAGAAATAAATCTGGGTCATCCAGAACAAACTCTGTCACACTTAGTGTCTCCATAAGGGCATGACAGGCCCATTTCGAATCTAAAGTACATTACCACCCAGCCCCATGTAAGTATTCCAACCTCTGGTTTAACCCTCTATTTCTTTTCTTTTCTACTTTCCCTCACATTGTGTTAGGAGCTAAAGGACGTCCACCACAAGGACCAAATGGCTGCTGCTCGAGGGGTGCTTCAGAGGAACATCCCCATGCTGTACACAGCGTCTCGTGCCTGCCTCCAGCACCCTGACGTGGCAGCCTACAAGGCTAACCGTGACCTGATCTACAAGCAGCTGCAGCATGCCGTCTCCGGCATCTCCAATGCCGCTCAGGCCACTGCCTCTGAGGACTCAGCACTTAGTCACCCAGCAGGGGGTGGAGAGCTCGCCTACGCCCTCAACAATTTTGATGTAAGTCAAATGAATGTCTTACATTTGCCTTATTTCGGAAGTCTAGCTAGACATTTAGGTATCTGCCAGAATAATGAAAACATGAACTTTAGTTATTTATTTTACCCTGTAACAGTATGCCTCAGTTCCAATGGTATGATGAAACTAATTATTGACAGATGGATGACGACTTGTTCAGAACGGTTATAGTCGGGTCACGTTTTCAGTTTATAGGACTAACCCAACTGAATCATAAGATGACCAAAACCCTTAAAGGGCTTTGGGTCGAGGTGGAAATTAGGACAAGATACGTGGACAAATTGGGACATGGCTTTGGGGTACATTGAGTATGTTTTTGAGTCACTGTTACTTCATTCCTTGATCTTAACTCTCAAATGAAGGGTATTTGTATAGCTCTAGATTTTTAAAATGACACATATTCGGCTGTACTTATAAATATATCTTTTAAATCACTTGTGCAGATCACTTATCTTCTACTGAGCTTTGCTCTACTTTTGCTAGGTTGGTTGTTTGTAAAGAATAAAGCTGAAGCATATTTTAGATTAAGTTATTGGAAAAGAAACTGAAATAGTACCATATCTTAATTTGGGGGAAGAGTGAAAAAATGCAACATATGGTCTTAATTGTGACATTTAGTACAGACGAATCCTAATCTATTTAAAACAATTTCCATGTTGCTGTCTATTCCCTCGTATATTCATGCTTAAAGCCTTTATATCTCTGAAACTTACACTCTGAAACAACATCAAAATAGCTCCTGGATAAATTATTGAGCTAATCAGGTTAATGCTGCCTGGTGTGATAAATGCAAAGATGATTAACCTGATTTGTTTTTATATTACCACGTCTGACTCCATCAGACTTGCCAAGTACCTTTTTATTTAAAGGAGATTTGTTTACATTCAGACAGGTTTCAAAAACATTGAACAGATCCACATGACATATTAAATCTTGTTCAATGACGTCTGTAAGAGTGCAGCATTTCATCGCGCCCTCTCTGTCACTAGACATATCACTCATCTCGTGTTGATCAGCTTAGTCATTTAGCAAGTAGCAGTGTGTAACTTGATGCTTTAATCCTGCAGTGACATTGTTTATCCACATGATTGATGCTATTTGCATACTCATGTATTACCAGCCCATGGCCATATGACGCACCATTTAATTAATTACTCATGACCTTTTGCGTGCATCTTAAGGGTGTTTATTGCAAACCAAGAGATTTCGTTTGGTGAACCATGGGATGCAAATTTTGTATTTGTGTGATGTAGACAAGAGGAGAAAACCTTTGTAGTAAATAGATGCTTATAATAATTACTTAATGATACGATCTCAAGCGATTAAGCGGATGCCCAGTTTCACACGTGTAATTTACATTTACATGTGTAATTCCTCTGTGCACATTGACTTGTGCTAGGAAGTATGTTACTGTCATGTTCCAGACAGTGGTGGAAACCATACTTTTTTATTCCACAAGGAACACACTTGAGATACATTATCTGGCCAAAATGGCAGCTCAAGATGGGTATGGCATGGTCGCTTGCTTAAGTTACATGCCCATGTGCTTTACCCTGTTTCTGTCAGTAAAAATCCATAGGCCCACCTTTTTCATATCTATTTTCTATTTGATTCCGTAGCTCTTAGCAAGACTAATGAAAAAAGTACTTCAGCCAAACTTGTTTTAAGTAGTAAATGTGATATTAGGCATCCTTTTATCAAGTAAGCATTTCATTCCAAAGTAGTCTCAGCCGTGAGTGTATATAAAAGCATGCCATTTTGGCTTTTTGAAAAAAAAATTGTATTTGTAGTGGAATAGTACCCAGATGGTTAGACGAAAAAAAGATTGTGCACTTTATTGCAATTAGCTTTACTCGCTAGATTTTCTTATTACATTCTTTGAAATAGCAATTTGCAGGATTTTGTATTCAGGAATGGGCTTGTGGCTGTCCATTTGGGCTGAGCGGATGTTGGTCATGGAAATTTATGTTACGCATAAACTATAAAAGAATTTCTCTCTGACAGACGGTATGCCAAACAATTAATCTACATAAAACAAGTGTCAACCTTTCAGTCTCTCAGATCTGTTGCCTCAGTGATTATTTTACAAGTAGCAATGCAGAAAGTCACTGCTGAAAAACTCGTATGCAGGCTTTTTTCCAGACTAGCTCCTTTCTGATGCCCAATTCCAAGTGTGAGGCAAAATTAGCAAATGAGTCAACCCCCCACCCCCACCCCACCCACAATTCTCTGTCTCTCGCCCTCTCTTTCTGAATCCTTCTCACTGTCTCTCTCGTGTGCCTGTTACCATGGTGATATGCCACGCAAGCAGAGGAGGTCAGATGAGACTGTGTGGAGGGGGCTGAAGGTAGCTGAGGGTGGGTTGCCGAATAAACCACAATTCTAACAGATGAGTTGTTTAATATTTTGGAGCAGTAAGGCGTCTTATTGCGTAGACTGTTTTTGTCACATGGGAATTGGCTTTCTTTCTTTAGCTGCGTCATGGTGACCTTAACCACTGCAGTGCCTTTCCAGCATTTCAACTAGTTGCCTCTCTCAACAGCCTTACCCCTGTTAAATCAGACATGTTAGTGTTTTCTCTCATCCTGCAGATATAAAAGAGAGCACAGTGTTTTACTCCAGCGCTCCTGTTCCACTCAAAAGAAAGGTAGCCAAGGCTATAAAGTCAAAATCCTTTCACAAAAACATACATATTCAAAGGCACATCTGTTGCTTGAAAATTGATCCTGTAGTCTACATTGCAGGCATGGTAGAGCTGCTGTCTTCTTGATTCATTTATCACATCCTCGGAAGTCTGTTGCTGTTTTACCATTCCGGGTTGCAGTTCTGAAAGTGATAAATAACCTTTTGAAGCTGCATTCATCTTCAATAATTCAAAAAAAACTCCATCAGCAGCATCAGTCTTAAAGACGATATGGGGGCAAAAGATTCTTCACCAATGCACCACTTTTGCAAGTTTTGTTTGGATAAACCATTGGCTTTTTGTCTGTGTAACAGATACAAAGATGTCAGTACTCTATCCAATATGCACAAGCCAGTCAAATAGTTTTTTCAGTTCAGTATGTACATTTCATTAAAACAGAGTGAACTTGGAAGGTTAAAGTACTTCATAGACCTGCATTATTCATGCTCTTCTGACTCGAGAATTTCACTTCAAACATGTTTTTTTCCTTTTCATGTTTTGTACCTTTTCAATTGGTTCATCAGGGTGAGTGGGAGGCCATTTGGATAAATAAGACCTATCCTTGATTAAGTGTATAGACTGCAGTTTTCTTTTCCCTTGACATGTTGCTGTATTTCACTGCTATCATGTTGATATTCTATGGGAGTAAGGGAATTTGTGTTTCAGGCAATATTTTTCTCAATTTTAAGTTAATTTACCCACACTGGACTGGTTCACTTTCTGATCACAGAAATGTAAAAAAAAAAACGGTATTTCAGCACTACTGGAATTGTTAGCCCATGCACAGTTTAGATATGCAGTATGTAATATTTGGCTTATTTTAAACTAAAATTCTGGCCATATATATGACATATTGCACTTCCATTCGGTTTTTTTGAGCCACCCTGTCAGTATGTCAAATCAGCCCTTCCCTTGCCTGCCAGATGTCTCTCTTGAGGCATGTAGATGGAGCGATCAGTGATGACTTTTAGCATTTTTTGTTCCCTGTGTAATTTCCCCTCTGACCCTTTCCTTACAGAAACAAATCATTGTGGATCCCCTGGCGTTTAGTGAGGAGCGCTTCCGTCCCTCCCTGGAGGAGCGTCTTGAGAGCATCATCAGTGGTGCTGCCCTCATGGCCGACTCCTCTTGCACACGTGATGACCGCCGGGAGCGCATAGTGGCTGAATGCAATTCTGTGCGCCAGGCTCTTCAAGACCTTCTGTCTGAGTACATGGGCAATGTAAGTGTCTTACCTTTCCATTTCCTACCTGTAGCCCACACACCCTCCTCTTACTTTGTATCCTCAACATTTTCAAAATATCTTATAGTTTAAATCTTGCCTTTACTAAACAGAACAATTTCTGATCCAAGACATACAAAAGTCTCAAAAATGGTCTTAATTTGAGCCTAAATGAACTTAGAAAACACAATTAAGCATTACCTCTGTTAAAACTTATACATACATATTTTTAAGTTGAAGTTGACTTGCTTTACAATCTAACAGTCCATCTGTTAGATGACGAATCTTTTGGTCATCTAAAAGATTCTCCTCCCCAGTGTTTACTTGTACAGTTATGCTTCCAACCAGTTACTTACCTCACATTTATTTAATGCGTTGAGTTAATGATATTTGTGAACAAAGCCCATCTCTTTTATATTGGCACCATCCTGCCTATTTTCAAGTGTTGATTAACCAATGAATATCAACACTGTCGCTGTGCCTCGAAGTCAATACAGAAGGCTGCAATCAACAGTGTCTCCTGGTAATCAGGTCTTGGTAGTTTACATTTAAATTGACTCGATGAAATTGAACTTCGGTCATTGTTAGATTGTACAATGCTCAAAAAGTAAATAGCAAAAATAAAATGTCATTGGTGTGGTTTAGCAGAATATGGAGATAAAGCGGTTCCACTTGGGTGCATACTGCAGATGCAGGTTGGGTGTTGCTCTGATAAAAACATTTGTTTTTAAGATGAATATTGGTATTAAGATATTTTGTTAATTAAAAAAGTACAGTTATTTTTTTAGTACAGTGCATAGTCAATACAAGCTGATAAAAATAAATGTTTACAGACAAAAATACTATACTTTAGGCTAGCGATAAATGATGTTATAGTTGAGCTTTGGGCTCTGCAAACTCCAGAAAAAGGAGATGCCGTTTGTATATACAGGAATGTAGAAGACGGTTTGCCTGGGAGGCTCACCTAAGGCTGGTTGACTTGTAGGCTATGCGATATGTATGCTTTGTGATTGTGTTTTTATCTGGAGCAAGAGTTTGGTGATTTTGATGTGGACTACTGGAGTGTTTGATCTAGTTGGAGTTGAAGCAGCAATGTGGTGCTGCTTGCTGTTGCTCCTGCTGTTGTAATTTTACAAAGTCAGTGAATACTGAGCATTGTCATTTCAAGTGTGTTATTTCTAGATACAATCCATGGATTTAAGGCACTTTCCTGAACAATGAGCCACATACATGCATCTCTGCTGGCCAGATCACAAATCTGATTACAATGTGTTATTGTTTTCCTGGGCTGCATGAAAATCAGGTTTTGGCCCTCCTCCAGTCCTGAGGGAGGGGTGATAAACCTGAAGGTGTTAAGTAACTGTCAAGAAGCCAGAAGGAGAACACCTCCTACAATTTAGCCTTTTCTTTACAATAACTGTTTAGCTAGCTCTGGCTAACAACCATCTAAACTTAACAAAAAACACACAAATCAATTATAATTATGAACTTTTACAGAGTGCAAAACAATAAACAGGATACAATATTATAAAGACTTAAAGTTATATGAAATGTACAATGCGATATGAAAAAATCAATATACAAAAATGCTGTTCAATATGTAAGCTATTCAAGTTTCCAGTAAATTATTGACCACCAATATCCAAAAATTCAGAAATGATGATGAATCTGAATCCATCCTTCACTGTTAAATCCACTTAGATAGCAGTTAACATCTGCTGTTTGGTTGTAATTGTGTTTTTAATTGGGAACTTGTGTTTATGTTGAGGCAGACACTTTTCACCAACCCAGATAACAAGAGAACACTGGATTTCGTTCTATTGTTTCAGTATTAGGCCTTTTGCCTCCCATCAGCACTTTTGCCTATTTATTCGCTGTAGAAAATGTGATTTTTGAATAAAGCCTGTTTGTAATCCGTTACTAGAGATTCCCCAAGAGATCATTTCGGTAGAACATCTTACTGTGCTGAGGATTTGTTCAGGAAGAAGTGATGCAAATGAAATTATTGTCAATTTTTCCCTTTTTCAGTTATGTTCCCATGTGCCCAATTCTTGGTCAGACTTGTCTTTTCTCTGTTTGGAAACTGCTGTTTTTAACCACTCCTGAATATCCTCCCTGTAACAGCAGGGTTTCAATGTGAGCAAGTCACCCAGATAAATTTCATTGCTGTGGTAATGCCTTATTCATAACTGTCTTTGACGTTGAACTTCATCCGTTTTCTACTGTTCTTGCTGCCTTTTGAAGGGTAAAATCATAAAGTCCACAGCTTTCCCATTTCATTAATAAAGGTTATTTACTGTCACAGAGAATTGTTAAGGTGACAACCTCCGTTTATGAAAAGTAAAGCCAATCCACATTGGCTTGAAATTACATTCTCTCTACTGCCCATTAAGGGTTGATACCTCCTGGTTGAAAAAGAAGTCTGATTGCATGGACGTCTATGAGAAAATGACCCTACTTCTCACTTGATTTGTTATCTCAGTAAACATTATAAACATTAGTTTACATATACCTTGTGATTAACCCTCTCTACCGTAGCTACCACACGAACAATGCAGTCAGTTACTAACATTACTTTAACACTTAGATGTCAAGTCCAACTTGAATTAAGCTAACTTTCTGAACTGTTTCACATGGTAACTGCATAATGTTGTTTCTTAAATATGTATGGCGGTTGCTATAACTATGCAGTTTTGAGAAAAAAAGCTTTGTTTCATTATGTTTAGGTAGTATTTTGTACCAGGCTGTTAGAAGTTACAAACTCCTGTTTTTGTGTGTTTTCACTGAATAGACAAAATGACAAGCAGTCAGATGTCATCTAAGTTTACCTATCCCTTTCTCTCAATACTGCCCTGTCCATGGCCAGGCATCACAGCCAGGCTTTGCTCACATTGCTCATCCAGAACACTGCCAGTTTATTTTAAGGTTCAGACAGTTCATGAAGCATCTCTGGGCTGCTTCAAAACAAGTTTTCTCCTTGACTGGACTCCTCCATGCCACTCATGTGGCCCTGTATGACTTAAGAACTTGGTTCAACAGAGGAGCACATCTCATCACCGCAGTGATGATAAATAAACATGACAGGGGTTTGGCTACTCATTTGGCCAGATGAAGGGAACCAATTAGAAGTATGATATGTCTTTGTCCACCATGTGCATTTAATGGCCTGTTATAGTCTCTTACAACACTGGCTGACGTGTAGTTAGCATAGTGAGATAGCTGGTGTCTCGACCTGGTCCCTTAAACCAATAGCAGTCAGTGTGACAGGTAACCTGACTGTATGTGTGATTATGCTTTGCAGACAAATTAATCCTCAAGTAGTCTTGATGAGAATGTGTGCTCTTGTTCGACAGGAGAGCTGTAGAGGTGCAATGAAATAAGCAATTCATGCAGTAAATGGAATGCCCTCCTTGACCAGAGTATACACCGAAGAGTTGTACTTAACACTGATTTGGCTGAATGTGTTTTGATGGCGATTTTGACCGCATATTATTCTGATAATCGTTGATGGGGTGGTGCAAGCCATTAAACAGTATGTTGCCATTACAGCATATGGCTTTACACTCACAGCTGAGGCTGTTGGATGGACTCCCAACTCGTTCTCTTTCTCTCTCCCATCCCTTCTGCTTCTTCAGGCCCTCCAGCTATAAAGTGTGTTTATCCCCCCTTCTCAAATTTTCTTCCTCTCCTTTAGACTCTTTGAAAAACATTCTGTTGGACATTCGTACCTCACTATCTTTATACTAAGGCATTTTAAGGATCGAAACTTGGTGCTCATTACTAAAGAATGGAATCATTTCTAGGTTTTATGCATTTTTTAAACCAAGAAAGTATAAATAATTTACAAGTATTGCATGACGCAAAAGAGTAATTGGGGTGGGGGAATGCAAGTTTTATTTATTTATTTTATTTCAGAAAAGATCCAATTATATTTGTTGCCATTGCAGAAATAAGGCTATGTCAAGATCATGATTAGATAAGACCACTGTTTTAAACGGAGAAGAAACTCTCACTGTCTCGCACATTCACACAGCTAGAGCTCGTCTTAAAGAAGACTAGCGGAGGACAAATTGATGAATGTCTATGGTTTACATAGAACAGGGACTAGGCTAATAAAGCAATCAGTACAGTGGCCTAAAGATTTTTTTCCTACCCTATAGACTGGAACCTGATGTTTATCAGTTCGTTAGTTGTTCTTTTTAGCTCTAATTTTGTACTTTCCAAGCTGTGTATCATAAAGCACATTGCTTGGAGAAGTGGTGATAACCTTGGGTTAAAATGTTTTCAGGGAAAGGAAGGCTGAAATTGAGATTCAGGACACAACAATGTGACTAATGACCTGGGTTTTCAAAAAATAATTTAAAACATTTAAACGTATAAATTCCTAACACTAGATCTGGCCACGTGAGGGACCTCAATTGAATCAAAACATGCGAGGAGCTGCTTCACTGAAGGCACTGCCAGGCCTAAAGGCAGATGTCTAGTTGCATTTTGGATTAAAAAACTATGAAGACATAGACTGGCTGAACAAAAGCAAAGCCATATGTAAGATGTCTAAGATTGTTCTGTACTGTGTTGCCTGCTGTAGTGTTTAACTGCCTTTTGGTCATTCTTCAAACAAAATGTTTGATAATGCAGTAGATTCGAGGGTTCCTTGTACGTTTACAGCATAAGCTCTCTGAGAATATTTTTCATATCCAAGCAAAATTTGTATTGTAACTGAAATATACCTTGTCAAATTGATATTGAACTGTCAATCGACTTGGGATCTTTTGATTCAGGAATCCCGTAGCGATACCCAGTCCCAGTGGCAAATATCTAAATATATAGAACATATTATGTTGTTTTATTACTTGAACAAGACTCTGTGTTTTCTTTTTTTTTTTTTCTCCAGTCGTGGAGTGGAAATTGTGTTCAGTGTTGTGATGATCATTTAACATGACTAAAGCTTGTCTATTCAGCTAGTGAAGGGGCAAAGTCTGTGGGGGTAATGAAGCCTCAGCCCTGCCACATTGTGTGGCTTCAGTTATTCTATATTGTCATGACACTTTGGCATGGCACGTGTAATGTGTAACTGTTTCTGCCACTCTTTATTAATGATGCATCCCTGGTTCCCTGCATCTGTCAGGGTTTCATAGAAGATAATAATTCTATGTTGCCTTGACATATCAAGCTTATGAAATTTAAAATGTATAACTGGAAGTCATATATCAACATTGGACCTGCATGGAAATATTTTGCCTGACCACTGCAGGGGGACTGTCGCATCCCCCCTTCATTGGCTTTCCCCCCTGCGTATCTCAATATAGTGCTTCTACTCTGAGCTCTTTTACATTTCTCCTAGCTAAAGCCTCTTTTCCATTTTGTCAATCTTTTGGCAATATTTCTCTTCCCGTTTGTGTCCCTTTCTCTGTCGACAGCTCACTCTTTCCCCAACTCCCGCTGTCTTTCTGCCTTGGGCATCTTCAGCAAATTTTGCTTTAGCCCTATTTCTCTGTGCCTGCATAGTTGGCGATCATTTTATAAGCATCTACCCTGCCTACCTGGACCTCTTATTATCTAACGAAAAGCATTGGGTTCAAGTTTAAAAAAAACAACTGCACACCAGTTTCCTCTGGCATTTGGTATGTTGTCAATATCAGAGGGTGAGGATATAGTGTTCACTAATGTATGACAAAGTAGTGGCATGGTCCAGTGTATTTTTAACCATTCTTAAAAAAAAGAAGTGGAAGAAGGTTCAGATGGGCAAAACCAATGTGGGAGCAGTTCAATTTATCTAGTTGTAATCTCATCTAAATGCATAATTAAAACAAATTACACTTCACACAATGTAACAGGGAAAGATTTAGTGTCCCCAAGGCTTTTCGTATATTTACAGCCTCCATAAAACACTGGATTGTCAGTAACAGCCTGTCACTCAACGTTTCCCTGAGCTGGCCCTTGATCTTTTGCTGGTAAGGTCTAGGCTTAATTGACTTTGTTGGCAGGTAGATAAGATGCCCTTAAAAAAAATAAAATAAAAAATAGATAAAGAATGACATGGCCTTATAAGTGGACATTTTGTGAGGTTACAACTGAACCCTTACCCTTTCCCCCTTTCATAGTATGGGTGAATGAACTTTTCTTATGGGAAACATACTTGCTGTTCTCATAAGCTTGTCTGTGGCTTTTCGTAATTGATGATTTTATTTGCAAATATGGCAACCTTTGTCTGTACAGGTTAATACATTTCTTCAGATTAGTATTTCATTGCTGGCCTGGCATGTTTTTTCTCTTTTGTTGAACAATTTCAGGCACACTTTGTTGCCACCAAGTAAAGCTGCAGTACTGATTTCAAGCATGCAGTTTTCCTTCCATCCTTAAAAGCTCTTGGGATTACTTAATTCCTTCAGATATCCCTTTTGTGCACGCAGATGTGATGCTGCAGTCTAATTCATATTGCATTCTTGTTTTGAATTGTTCTATTATGCCTAAAAACTGAGGGAAGGTTGTTTTGAAGGTTATAAGGAAGCCATTTGATTACTATATTTAGCATTAATGAGCATCTTTAAGCATGTCAATGGATCTATGGCTATAGCAATACAGTAAAGTATTCTTAAATTGATTGACTTTAACTTACAGTTACATTACACATAAAAGATGTAAGATTACTTGGGAAACAATATCACAATTTGTAACATAATATATATTAGCAAATTTCCCGTTGGTCTCACCCAGCGAGTTAACTAATGTGAGACCAGTTTAAAAGCTTATAACATACAGTAAAATGTTAAAGCTACAGTAATCTTCATTATATATCCAGGATGAAAACAGATTCAGCAGTGAAAGCAGGCTAAAAAGATTAAAAAATAGAAGCTAAAGCCTACAGATCAGTGTAAATGTGAACCACCACATCACTGGGCCTTTGAGACAGAAGACCAACGCTGTTCCAGTAAAGCCACTTAGGTCTTAGTTCAATGTTAGAATTATGAAAGTACAAACAAAATACAAACAATTATATACCTTAAGTATCCACCATAGCATTGAAGCGCTCACACAAGTTCATTATATGCTAAAGTGCTCTGCTAATATTACCCCCACAGGTTTTCACGTAGAAATGTAACCTTTTAGAAAATTATATCTCCTTCCAACTTCTCCAGGTATCACTATTACACTTGCCCCAGACACAATGTTTAACCAATGAAAACGAAGAAAGTCTCAAACTATTACAAGGCTACGGAGCAAAGCCGTGTCATAGTAATAATGAACCCACACTCCCACTTGAATAAGTTGTCGCCTGTATTCTTCATGCTTTATTTCTCAGTTCTGTATATGGATTTATTATTGGAAAATAGAGACTGATGAGGGACTGGTTTGTTGCAATAGTATTCCTCTGATGTGCATTGAGCTCAAATTTGAACCCCTATTTCAAGTTTGGTCAGTCAGTTCCTTAAGTAGTTTGAAAAGTATCTCATGAGCGTCATAGGTAGGTAGGAGTCGTGGAATGGTACACAAGCTGCTCTTGATCTTTACTAGATGCCATATCAGTGACCTGTCTCATAAAATATGTATTTGAAGAGTAACTTTGCCTAACCAGATGCTGTTGGTGGTGGCTCTCTTCTCTCAATGCATCTACGTACAAATTAAATGTGGAAACAAAGTCATTTTCAGTGAAGAGACTTTGATACCAATATTAATATTGTAAGTGTGTGGGTAACATAAAATGAATGCTGTTATTACAAATGCTGGGCTTCGATGAGATTCCTGGTGGATATCATGCAGTTTCAGTTTGTTAAACTGGTAGAATACGTGGACTTGTTTTGATCATATGCATAAGTGCTGCTCAGTTGGAAAGCCAAAGTTGCATTTGGGTGACTAGTGTTACACGGTGTACTGATACAAGATAAGTATCATAAAGTGCTCTTGTGAACGTCCTCAGCTTGTCGACAAAGTAGACTCACCAAGCAAATATGGCACTTAAGTACTGTAGCCAAGGGTTATGAATTGCGCCTATAAAGCTAATATAGTAATAACACAGAGTCTCCACTGTCGGAATCAAGACGGCAAACTCTTTATTGGTCCCACCATGTCAACGGCAGCAGCGGCGAAATACAGCCTCCGTTCTTACCTTTCACAATAAAAACCCTAGACATATACCCTGCTTATGAGAGGAAACTTAAATTCACTGAGGCAACTGAAAAACCAGCTTACAGTGCTGTACATACTCATCTCTGCAGGGTAACTTGGTAAAAGCAGCAGTGTGACATGTAAATGTGGACACATGAACGTGTTGCTGATGTAAATTAAGGGCCTCCTTTTCCATACCATCCACTGCCTTGCATTGACATCGTCAGTATATGTACATATATATGTACAATATGTACAGATTTTCTTTTTAATTAATGAAAAAACAAATTGTTATTATTCTTCCTGATGTTTTAGGTTTTGACATGGTATTTTGTTCTCCATATTGAGGTACTTTAGATGGATATCATATCAAAGACATTATTTTGGTATTGTGTCAGCAGTGTGTGCTGGTAGTTTCTGCATTGTCTGCCTTCAGTACAAAACCAGCATTTTAAAAAATCCACCTTGTTCTGAAAACCACACAGATAATGAATATGTTATCTCTTGCTCTGGGTCATTTTTGTTTTTACTGGGTTGCTGAAATGATTTGCTATTCTGTAGCTGTTGCTGTACTAGCCCTGGCAATACTTGAATATTGTTGGAATTTGTTAAAACCTTTATTCAGTTGAATGAAGAAAAATATAATTGATCAATGTCAAATAATCAACTTGTATTAGAAGCTACAGTTAATAATATTCTTTTACGCTTTGACATTTCTCCCATAGCTTATACAAGTCACCAAGGTTTGGTATCATTATCAATTATTCCCAAATATATAAAAGAAAACTCTGTATTTTCACATTGTAATACACCAGAAAAGGACTAAACTGGAGCATTAACTAACAGTCAGACAACACCCTGTTGACTAGTGGGCACAAAATCCATAATCTTACATTTTATGTCGAGGGTGATATGTCGGTGGCATCACTCAAATAATTGCCTTTTCATTGTATGACAAACTTAACCATTAACCACCAAGTTGTGTAGATATTAAATTTCAGTTATTTGATTATTTACCAAACAGAAATTCTGAAATGTGTGGCTTTAATGCTTTTTCTTTCCCTTCTTTATTTTTTTGCAATTTTTAAGACTTTACCTTGTAGAAACTTGGGATGGGCATGTGTTGAAATTTGTCAACACCTGACAATAAACCAAGTAATTTAAAAAAAGAGAGAGCAATTAACAGATAAATAATTAAAATAATAAATAGTTGCGGCCCTCCATTGAAAGCCTCTTAGACACCATCCTCTAGAAGACTCAACTGTAAAAAGCACAGATGTTTCTGCATTACCCATTATTCTTTTTGAATGCCTATATTCAAATGTAAAAACACTGCATCACTTTGCCTTAAAGCAGGGGTTTTCAAGCTTCTTCACATTGTGGATCCCAGAAACATGAGTTTTGCACAACGACATAATTGTTTTTTCCTTCTAATCGACCTGTAGGGTAGATGATCTAATCATCATGTTGACATGCATTGATGGAATGGTTTTGGAATTGAATTCATCCCTCAACCTTTACTGCTTTAAACTCTGCCTAGCAAAAATAATACTATAAAGTAAAGTTGTGTTTCATTTGACAGGTTTTTTTTCACAATATGCTGATGCACAGCAACATCTTCAATGGCCAAATTTGATTTGGTTAACCTAAGGATTCAAAAGACTTTTACATTAAACAAAATTGTAATGAAAGACCAAACCCAGTTGTAAGCATCCATCAGTTGGCAAACACTGTAAATTATAACCATTTTATTTAAAAAATATATGTTTTGAGGGGAAAATGTATTTTTTTTTTTCAGTTTGGCACATCTTATCCACTATACAGATATGAAATTGTACATATTACAATACAAAAGGAAAATGGGAAGAGAAAGCATTCATTTTGCACAAAGAGTTTGGGTAAGAGAGAGGGAATTGGTTCACGTTTTTTTTTCTTCTTTTTTTATTTTTAGGCAGGGTGGGGACCAGGGCTAGAGGATGACAAGAGGAAACAAAAACAGTTTACAAAGAGCCAGAGTGCAAAGGGATGCATATTTCTACAAATTATGTGGATTTTCAGTCACTTGGTACAGCTGTAGTCTGAAACAGTGAAACGTCAAATGATTGACAGAACTTTATAGGAATTTCACATACATCCTCATTCCTGGTGTTATCACGAGGTCTCCCCATCATGTTTGCTAAATGACATTAAGAAATATTCAACTCATTTGACTTTTGAACATGCAAGACGGTTTAGAAGGGCAGTAGTAAAAGCAGTGTGAAGCTGGAGGAAAACAAAATTGGAAAAAAAGTGGAGGTGCTTGACTTTGGAAATCAGTAGGATCAGTGTATGCAATGTTTCTCATTGAATTCAATTGTGAAATATAACAAGTTTTGGTTTACACAAACACTTTCTTCAAAGTTGTTGTAGGCATCCTTTGACGATGTGCACAGAGACATTGACACAAGCATTCATTTAGAAGATAGAAGCCAAATTTTTACAGCCTCAGTAAAGGGACAGAGTCACAAATGGCACCTCTGGGGGCGACCAGCCAATGAAATGCATCCTCTTTGCTCAAAGCCAGATATCTCATTTCCAGGTGCTGTGCTATCAAGCATTTTGCTGTCATTATCACGAAGAATAGTTGCAAGTTGAACTCTCGAAAATGAAAATTGTACTTGATCTTGTTATACTGGTCAAACATTTGATAAGTCGGCAGCTTACTTGCAATGGAATTGTTGCTGCTGTGTGATCAGTGTGCATTTCATGCCCGAGGTGCTGTCAGTCAGTATTTATCAACTCATTCTCTACTACCCTTACTTAGCCAATAATGTTGGTTGGTTGGTTGGTTTTAATAAACCCAGACATTACCCCATTGTTGCCCCTTTCCATCGTCCCATCAATTGCTCTCAATCCCTCTCTCTTTCACCCTGCCCCCACCACCAAACTGAATACAAAGAAGTGCGGAGCTGCGGCAGCAGCTTTAGTCTGATGCTAATGCGCATCCTCTCCCCGCTGCATACCAATGTGTCCAGACCCAGGCTTGCTGTTTGCTTATCAGTGGATCTCCATTTGCTTTCAGGCTATTGACCGCAGTTTAACTTGTCACTTTTGACTGCTAACCAAGGAACTGTTGTAATATGTATGATTCACTGTAATCCATTTTTTTATACAGTAAATGACAACCCAATATCCCTAACAATAACACCATCTAAAAGTAAAAGGTACAGTGATGGTTTTACGTGGTACGGAGGATGGTTCTATGAGAACTATTTTTGAGTGCCTGAACAAGCTAAATGTTGCTGGATCACTGGTGTGGGTGACAGAATATTAGATTCTTTTTGCTCTGCCTTAATTGCTTCAATCTTGAGCCTGTCAGTCCTGATTAGTGCGTAAGCAGTAAAGAGCCTGGGCTACTGGGGAAAGCTTTCATTTTCTGAATTAAATGCTCTCCTATCTGGCATTTGCACTGGTCATTACCCTTTCACTTTCTACCCTCACTCCTCACACTGGCTTGTCTGTATATTGATCCTAGTGTAATAGCAAATCAGCAAACTGTACTTACTAGGTTAAGCTGTTAGAAATATTATGGTTACAGTGTGTATGGCATTTGGGTGCTAGAGAAACCATGTACAGTTCATTGTACACTTAAAGGTCTAATCATTTTGCTCAAGATGTCCAAGATGAGGAAGACATGTGTTTTTGCTAAGCAGTGAAGCATATTTGAGATTAACCACAGATGAACAGTGCTGAGTGTGTCCCACAGGTTGAGAATTTATTTGTGATGGATGGCCCTCGTGGGTGGGAGCTCCAACATCCACCAAGCTGCAGAACAGCATTGCATTTACGAGCCTGAATGCCTGATTAAAGGGGTCATTTTTCCAATATATATAATTGAAACTAAATTCGCCGTTCTGGCAGTCTTTTCAATCAGTGCACAAAAGAAATGTTGGAAGAAATCCAAATTTAAGCAAAAGGATCCATTTTTGGCTAAGAACAGCTGTTTTTTTGAGGGGAAGGAATAGTGTGGGGGGTGTCGGGCAAATACATTCTGTAAATAGGAAACACTGAAAGATCTTTGATCTCATGAAAGATTATAGACTTGCCTAATTGACTCTGATTGGTCTGATTTGATAAATGTAATAAAATGCATCTATACTGAATTTCAGGGTTCTTCTCTCCTCAAGAGATGGTTTATTTTTGTATGAGTAACATAACAATAATTACATTTATTTCTCAGTTATAATTCACAAGATTTTGGTCGTAGTGGACGTTTATGTATAGCAGTTATCGAATAAAACTGTAAAAGGAAAATTAATTCTTATATTTGATCCAATTCTTTTGCCCCAGTGAGCAGGTGATTGGCTTATAGTGCCTGTGGTGCAGTTAGAAACATGAATTCAAAAACGTACTTTTCAAAAGAAATGAGACATAAATCACTTTTCTCCACATAATGTATTCCGTTAGCAGAGGGCCATTTGGCTGAGTATTTTCTGTGCTGCAGAATATAGACAATGTGGAGACAAATCTCACAGTTTACAATTTTCTTGTTTTAAAATGATTGCCCCTGCCTGATATGAACAACCTGCATTCATAGAAAAATAAATTTGTGACTATCTCTACATCATCCCTAACCTGTCATGTCCAACCTCTGTCATTGTAGCATTCAACATTTCTCACATATTCTCAAATCTCACTTGTAGAAATTATGCTTTTTACATTAACTGGAAAAAAAAAAATAAAAAAGCAAACCCTGTATCATCTGAAATGGTCAAATGGCAAACCATATGCTCTAGGAATAAATAAGAGTTCATACTTCACACTCTTTGTAAGGCAGTTGCTGACATTTGCACTGCCCATAGCCGTTTATGATCACAAGTGCCCCTTCTTCATGGCTGGGCTCGTACTCATTATAGGGTACCTGTGTAGCAAGATCTGCCATAGGCTGCCGCTGCTGGGTCCTCATCTGTCTGCGGTTCTGAATAGCCGAACAGTGGCGTATCCGGCGCAGGGTGGGAGGGCAGCACTTCCGTGAGATATACACAACGAAAATGATGAAAAAGAATGAAAATAGAAGGGCCATAGTTCCAATGATAACCCTATGAGTCATTACAGTGTTGTCCATTGCAGAGAAGTCCTCAGTTACAGCTGCCTCTTCCAATGTAGCGGTAGTTGCTTGAGCAGTGCGTCTTGTTGTTGTGGTTGTTGTGGTAGTGACTGTGGTAAAGCTCCCAAAATCCTCTGCATAGTCCTGCGTGGTGGTTGGCTGCATAATTCCAAACAAGGAGCTTGTTGTCTCTGCAGCAATAGTAGCGTCTGTGGTTGTACTGATGGTCTGAACGACCGGCGCTGAAAAATTCTGGCAAAGCTGGAATCCATAAACCGCGTCAAGTATCTCCTCACCTTGGGCATATTCAGGACTGTGACAGAGAATGGAATGTTCCCACCTTCCCTTAAAGGTGCTTAGCCAAGTGGCCAAGGAGCAAATCCTTTTGGTACATTCCCAAAAGTTGCTAGACAGCCCAATGGTACCAAGAGACTGCCACATATCCATGACTTGGGGATCCAGACTGCTTAGTTTGTTGTTATCCAGCAGCAAAATCTTTAAATTTGGCAGCGTTTGAAACACATCAGCTGTGAGGACACGGATTTCATTTCCCGTGAGGTCCAGCTTCTCCAAAGTGGTCCAGGTCCACTCCATACCACATGTTAAGTTGCTGATTTTATTCCACTGCAGATAAAGAAACTGGAGGGCAACAAGGCGAGGGAAATGGGCCAAATTGATCTTGGTCAGCTGATTGTGCTCCAAGTGGAGCTCTTTAAGCTTAATGAGCCCAGCAAATCCATTCCGGGCCAAACTCCGTAGACGGTTGCTGCTTAGGCCAAGATACTCCAGGCTGCGGCAGTCCCAGAATGCCCGAACAGGTGTGGTGCGAAGTAAATTAGAGCGAAGGTGGAGTATCTGGAGTTTCCTCAGGCCATGAAACAGTTCTGGTTCCAATGCAGTCATCTGATTGAAGGACAGGTCCAGTATCTGGAGATTGATGAGGTGGATGAAGGTTGTGTTGGGCAACTTGGTGATACGATTGGAGCTCAGATTGAGGTCCTTCAGCTTGTAGAGCCCTTGAAAGGCATCCTCTTGTACTGTTGTAATCTGGTTGTGGTCTAGATGTAGCCAGGTGAGCTGGCTGAAGCCATAGAATTGATCAGGGCTGAGCTCAGTGATGCTATTGTGACGTAGTGACAACCCCAGGGCCCCCTTGTCCACACCATCTGGGGGTGCCTCAAGCCCCTGGGTGTCGCAGTAGAACTGCAGGTCCTCACAGCGGCATTTTTGAGGACAGGTTGTGCACGATGCAGGAGGCAGCAGGCACACTAGGAGCATGCTGATCACACACAGACACAGAGCCGCTGGTGCAGGTCCCACCAATGGCCACCTTGAATGGAAACCTGGGTGGGTTCAAAGATAACAAAATGAACTGTGGGGCGGGAAAGCTTATCTCCGCAGAGCACTTATTACTAATTCATGGTGACGATTGTGCTTTTTGTATGTGCTCTCGTTTTTTCCCATACGTACCGTGATTTCTTCTTCTTCTTTTTTTTTTAAACAAATTTCACAGTGTACGTAGACGTGATTTCTTTGAGCTTATGTTTGATGGAGATGTAATTTACTTTGGCATTTAATGATAAATCACATACGTGTGCTGGACTTTTTTTCCACACCCTTGCCATTTGTGTTTAGCCTATTTTGTTCACATTTTCTACGCTGTAATTTGGCTTAAATACAAATTTTCTGCTGATTGCAGTCTTTTTTTAGCAGTTCCAATATGCTGTTTTCCCTTCGAGTTTTTTCAAATCTTTATCGGAAGAGATCTGCTATACAATACAACTGGTATTTAAAATGTATATATTCCCAAGTCGTGTGTCAGCGAAGAAGAGAAATTGAAGGACAATTGCAGTAAATAGACTATGCTGAAGAGCTGTTAGTCCATAGCTTCCCTCGCTCTTACTTGTATTCTCTATTCATGTCCAGCCTGCCATATAAAGGGACTAACTTACCCATTCTTTTGTGCACATCGGAGGCTGCATTCAACTGTCCTTTTCCGCAGACTCTTGGAGCAACCAGATGGAAGAAAAATCCAAAGGGAAAAAATCCTTTTGAGTAAGCACAAAAGGAATCAACCTCTTTGGAAATAAAGCAATTCTGAGTCCACCCAATTGAAACAAAATATGAAATTCCATGTCCCAAGATGATGAGTATTCCGGTTATTTTGTTTAGAGTCCTTTTTAAAATCCAAGCTCAAAAAAAGGTTGAATCTTGTCCTTCATCCTCCGAATCCTTGAAATTAATATTTATGTGTATATATATTTATATATCTTCTTCTTTTTTTTTTTAAGTTAATCAGTTGCATCCAGAGCGACTCCGGTGAACAGACCCCCCCCTCCTCTCCTTTTTTTCTTTTTCTTTTTTTTACCCTTTTGTTTCCCTTCCACCGCAATGATGTCAGCTCAGATGGTTAATTGAAGATCAAGCGTTCCTCTTTCATGGCTGTGGTCTTCCAACCCTAACTTGTTGATGGCAGCCAGAGATCCTGCTTCCGACGCCGGCTCAGTCTGAGCATAGCCTCTGCAGAGCTGTGAGCGGAGCCCTCGTCTGCTAGCTGAGACGCAGGGAGTGAGGAAAAAAAAAGCAGAGCAGGGAGTCAGGGATGTTATTCTGTGCTTTTTGTTGCAGCCACTCACTGCTACAGAGTGGTGGCAGCCTGGCGTCGATCATCACTACTGTTTCTCTCTCTCTCTCGCTCTCTCTCTCCCTCCCTCGCTCTCTCTCTCTCTCTCTCTCTCTCTCTCTCTCTCTCTCCCACACTCACAAACACACACTCACTCTCTTGCTCAGTCACTTGCTCTCTGCCTCATACGCACTGCTTGTGCACCTCAGTCTTCCTCCACCTCCCTCTTGCTTCCCCACTTCCCTCCCACTGGCTCGTCACCGTTAGAATATTGATATCTTGAACGTGTTGCGGCAGCTTGCTGTTGAAATTAAACACAGCTGTAAATCTCCGCCATGCCTTTGCATTTGTTCCGCATGCGCTATGTACGAATGTATAACAGAGACATACGCAAAATGTACAAAATACACAAAGCTCAGTTTAGTTCCCAACATGTGGCGCTAGACAACATGTGCATGGGTGAGCAAATGTCTGCTCTATTCCCATATCTTTGTGCAGGAGCATGTATGCTATAGCAATGCTGACATAGGATGTCTAGCTTATATTCATAATTTACATATCCTGAGTGCAGTGCTGGCATGTGATGTATGGCCAGATGCTCTGAAGTTAAATTAAGCTGGCTTTTAAAATGGAATATACACAAACAAATTCTTGCTTGATGATGTGGAACACAAGGTGATATCAAAGAACCCAAAATAGAGTTGAAATGTGTTGTTTTTTTTATGCAAATCAATTTTACATTTAGAGTGCTAAACAGAATGAGATGTGTGTAGTTCAGTGCATGAAAATGCTTACTTTTTAACTGAAATTACCATCACACTTATCTCCACTCACATTAAATTAACTAGCCAAAGACCGGATATGAAACAATATGAAGCTCAGATACTTATGTCTTTAATGTGGGCACTAACACCTTCCATTTTGTATTATATATGAAGTTATTTAAACCTGATGTCACGTTGCTGCCTCCCCATCCCTGCTTATTACTTTGATTACCTTAATGTACTTGATGTGGATTTTAACTCTACTTTCAACTGTTAAAAGCACTAAATGAAAGCAAATAATTACATTTACACTGTATGCTTTGGTAGTACATGAGAAGAATAGAATTTGAATTAGTTTGAAGTGTGAATAACTTGAAAGTTAAGTTACTGCATTTATTTTTTCATTTCATTTTATAATTATCATGTCTTAAGAGAAAACATACATCCGGATGCGACTTTCCAGGTCACTTGACCAGCACTCTTCTGTCATTCTTCACAATTATTATAGTAGACTTCATCTCCCGCTGGGAATTTTTCCGAGAATGTGAGTGAGGAAAACATCTCAGATCTCAGGGGGCATGATGGATACTCCCTCCATTTGATGTACTAGCTTCCCATTTGGAAGCCTGGAAATTGACAAGGCATTTTAAAAAAAGGAAAATAAATAATAATAAATTGACTGTTTGCTGAAATATACTAAAATGACATCATAGAACTCTGTGATTATTTGACACTTGGAGCATATTATATTTTCATTGGATTTTCCATAATCCAGTGGACTAGTGATTTTGTCGAAAAGGGATGTTCCTAAATCTGTCCTTAAGGAGATGGATGGAGACTCACTTGAGTATCATAAAAGATGCCGCAGAGGAACTGCCTCCATAATAAGCACCTGGAGAAGTGCTTTAGAACCCTCTGGTGTGGAAATGAAATATAGGCTAGGCGTGAATAAAATAGGATTGAGGGTAGGAGCAGAGCAGACTAAAGCCCTACTATAGCACTGCATCCAACCAGCACAAAATCACAGGGGATTAGTGCCGTGGGAGCTCCACAGCCCCGAACCATGTACATAACCCCCCAATGGGCAAAGGGCAGTGGGGCATGGGGCAGGTCAATGCCACCACCATCCATGGTGTTGTGTCGTAGTTGATTTGAGCATTATAGGGGGATGAGTCCAACTGGCTCTTTGCCTTTTCTCTGTTGCCCTTTCATGTTCGTCTAATTATGCTCTAATTTTATTATTCTTCAGTATCCGTCTCTCACACGGTCTTTCTCCCTCTTTCTCCACCACTACATCCTTCCTGAAAGTTTGAGGTTTTCCACGTTTCACTTGAGCAGTTTGCAGAATGTGACTGAACATCTCTCTGCTCTCAGTGGGGGCCAGTAGTTAGGGCTTTGACTGCCGCATAATACTTAGCTGTGTGAATACTGCCAGTGGTGTTTCCACGTGTAGTAATTTGTAACCTTTCAATCAACACGCATTTCACTTTGAGTGTGAAAATATGCTCCTGTGGATAAGAGATTAGAATGTATAGATATGTTTAGATATTTTCAGTCTTACTTTAACATGATTAGTGCCCACGGCGATCACCCTTTTAGACAGCTGCATTTATTCATGGACAAAGAATAGAGCAGTTGACCTGGTGTAAAGTGTAGTGTTAAGGGAGGGACCAATGTTGTAGGTTACCAGCTTTTTGGGAAAACTGTTGGGCCTGTTGGGAAATCCACTCTTTCACACAGGCCAATCCCTGCATGTTTCCAGGGTTTCTTCAATAGTTACTGATATTGGCCTATTAAGCCCCAAGTGTAAGTGATATTGAGCTGTACAAATAGCGTCTTACATCAGAAAATGATTTTGGCAACAGTGAATTAAAAACTAATGGAAAACACCAAGACAAACCTAGAATAAGAATGACTAATTAAAATAAATGAATCTCAGAGCTCAGCATCTATCTCATTAAGAAACTAGAGCCTGCATCACAGGTTGGCTTTATTGGTTTACTGTAATATATTGTACAGCGTTCTGTAAAATATTCATGTAGAGAGCTGTGGTGGCAGGATGGCGTGGACAGGGTTTGGATAGCTCCTTTTGATCCCTGCATGAATAAAAAATCTAATTTAAATGCAGTTTGCTACAGTAGCAATTAAGAAGGTGTGGCGTCCATGAATCATAGCACTGATATAGATGCAAATCGGCTGTATTTTAACTCTAAGCAGCTGTGTCTTTTACTGATGCATGCTTTAAGTGTGTTGGGTTGTAAATTGAAAATGGTGGCTGCTGTTTGTGTGTTCCATGGTTTACTCACAATGCTGTCAGTTAGGAAATTATTCCTGTGTTTCAACAAAGGGCAATGGGGCACTTTTGACAGCTGGTCTACCAGAATGTTTTACAGGAAATAAAAGGATCACAAATGGATCAGAATGGGTATCTGTAAAACACTAGCTGCACTAAAATGTGAAAGTCATTTTTGCTCTCACTGTAATGTTTTAATAAACAGATGAATAGATAATTGAATTGTTTTTAAAACATTTTTTTTTTGGAAATCTCACTTGCAATTTTCTAATTTTTACTGCAGTTCCTAAATAACAAACAAAATATGGCCACACATTGTAGTTCTTCAAGATAAATTTCAGAAAATTCTCTAATTTAAGGCAGAAAACACAAACAGTACCTTAGAAACTGCAGGTGCTGCTGATTAGATTCCTTCCAACTTCCTTAGAAGTCTGAAAAGTTCAGACTAATAGAGAAACCACAACAGAGAGCAAGCTAACTGTAAATGATGAAGCTACATTACATTTGCAGAACTGTTCTTTTTGAATCTGATCTTGAGGCTTACAAATGTGTTTGAAAGTGGTTATCACTGCACCATACTCACTACTTCACTAATTCCTCTGTCATGTTAATGTTTCAGGCTGGAAGGAAGGACAGGAGTGATGCTCTGAACACAGCCATCGACAGGATGACAAAGAAGACCAGAGACCTTCGCAGACAGGTTTGTTTTTTTCTGTCTTGGAATTTTTGTGTACTTTTTAAGCATTAAGCTCTTCAGACATTTTTATTAATTTTACTATTCCAAGAAAAACAAGTCTCAAATATTGAATCCTGAGTCCCCATGTGTGCATACTGTATATATGTGTGTGTATTAGGGATGTTAATCATAGATCGGTTTTAACCAGTTAGGCATTTCGGTCAATCTAAGGGCTATATGTTGACCAGTTGAGCTGTTCAGACAGAAAGCATTGCGGAGAGCTCCATTGCGCCGAGCGTTTGTATAATGAATATGAAAAGATGATGTTGGGGTGCCGGATAGCTCAGTTGGTAGAGTTGGTGCCCCGCGTATCGTACTCACCACAGCGTTCCCGGGTTTGAATCCAACCGGCGGCCCTTTCTGCATGTCACCCCCCTCTCTCTCTCCCTCCTTTCACTCTCACTGTCCTCTCTGACTAAAGGCAAAAAAGTATTCAGCTATATGTAGATGTAGGTCGGTCTTTAATATGGAGGAAAAGTGTACTCAGGTTGTTGTCGGGTGAACAAGCTCTACTGAAGATATGTGCATATGCATGGGGGATATATTATTATAACTGTGCCTTTTTTTTTAATTATAAATTTCTTACTTGACAGCTGCGTAAAGCTGTCATGGACCATGTCTCTGACTCTTTCCTGGAGACCAATGTTCCCCTCCTGGTCCTGATTGAAGCTGCCAAGAATGGAAACGAGAAAGAAGTCAAGGAATATGCACAGGTGTTCCGTGAGCACGCCAACAAGCTGATCGAGGTAATGTAATATAATGATTTTGAATGCTTTCAGAGTCTAAACCTGACGTGACCCAAATACAGAACTTTAATGTTTTTCTTTTCCTTCCCATCGGTTATAGATATTTTAGCAAAGCTTATAGTAAACATCATCCAGCTTCTCTGTGTTCTCTCTCTGTGACTGTCTTCTCAGATTCCCTAGTGATACAACTAAAGGGTTACAACGCCTCAGAAAACAGCTATCTGCAATCTTTTTTCCCCTAATAATAACAAGATATAAACACTGAAATGATTTTCCGTAGTTGCCGTCTTTGTCTTTCACTCTGTTTGCGGCTCTCTTATACACACTTTCTCACTCAGACAAACACACATGCATTTTGTAAATAGAAGGTGATGCTGATTCTAATCTGATGCTGTGATGCTGCAGACAAGCAGAACATTGCTGTATGTGGTCACAACAATGGATTGCATTTTAAAGCAGAACCAAAGGAATGAAATGACCAAAAATAAAGGATAAGTGATACCTCTGGGAACATGCTGTCCTTACCACAATAGATTGATGTACTACTTACTGGCCAACTCTGCGTGTGTTAGAGTGATATTCACAAAGATAAATATCTAAAAGGGGCCTAATGTGTCTTGCTTCTTACCCCTCTATGTGGTTACACTCATCTTCACAGAGGTGCTCGTTTTGGGAATAGCTGGGATTTTCATTTCTCCAGCTCTGTATAGATAGCAATAAGAATACAGATACAAGGTGCAAGGCAACTTATAGACAAACAAGCTAACCGTAATGGGAGCAATCCTCTGTGGTGGTATTTCCTTCAATGTCTTGAATGTCTGTGTCAGTGCATGATATGCTGACATTTGAAAGCGACTTCTTCCCATGGGCAGATAACCATGAGTGTAGCTGGATGGGTTGGGCAGTGTAAGCATTCACTGGAGAAACTGCTGAAGCAATGGAGGGAAAAGGGGGCCACACTGGGGACTAGACCCTGAAGGCCTGAGTGTCAGAAGTGGCATTAAGCATGACATTGGTGGACACCCCTAATACTCGGGCACTACAACTGCTTAGAACACTTGGATGGGATAAACCAAGAACCACATCTTTGATTAATAATAACATATATGCATTAAATAGAAACAGCTTTTTTCTGTGTTTTTCTATTAACCAATTGGATGTGATGGAGTTCGTCGCACGCTAAACTTGAATGCATTTAAATATATTTAAATAGGCAAGTTTTTTGTTGTTGTCTTCTTTATATAGAAGAAAGGGGCTTTCAGCTGATCAAGTGGCAAATAGTTAGATATCAGAGGAGCACCACTGAAAGGCATTTGAGTGCTGTGCTGTGTCTTTTAGAATTGGCAGACCTTGATTTATATCTAAATATCATACATAAAAATGTTGTGCTAAGTTGTAACAAAATCCAGGAGACAAAATATCTGTTTTTCAAGCTGATTAACAAAAATTAGTTTCCATTTCCATTAAAAATAGTCAAATCAAGTCAACAGAACAAACTGGGCACATATTATGAAAAAGAAATATCAAACATAATGCTGACCGTTACATTTTTAAGCATTGGACAAGGTTGGCTGGTTCCAATCTGCTTGGTAGCTCAGTTTAGCTGTATCTACAGTGTTGAAGCTAATGAAACTCCTGTTTATGTCTTATAAAAAAACTCTTGCTCTGAAGAGTTTAGAAACCTGGAATGAATCTGTTTGTTTTATTAGTGTCCAAATCACACATCTCTGTGCTGCATTAATGCAAATTGTGTTAAGGCATTCTAATCACATTTCAAGGTAATGACAGAAAGGGCACAAATGTAGACAGCTGAATTCATCTGAAGGTATGTGCGGATGCTTAGTGAATTCTAGAGGGGGCTGTGATTGCATCCAAAAGCAATGTAGAAACAGGAGCAGATGCGGTGATTCATTCTTGCTGCAGTAAATTGAGTCAAAGATGCATCTGCATGACTTTCAGCAAGTGATGACGTCATCAGCAAATTGACAAATGCTATCTTTTTTCTATTTTAATTTTAATGGTTCAGTAACAAACTTGTTCACCAACTGCTCAGTAACTAATAGTGTCATACTAATTACTCATGATTGTTTATTTCTTAGGATTTTTTTTTTTTTGCATTTTATCATTTTGAAATGATAGCTTTTTTAGCACAAATTAAGTATGCATTCAAGCATTGATTCTTTTTTTTCTTTCATTAAAAAAAGCTTCCTGGAGGGCAAGCCAACATTGATGCAGACGTCTGAGCAGTAGATAAGTCACAGTAGGACTCTTGGTCTTCACCTCTGAGGTTGTTGACATTTCCCTGCAGATGTATCGTCTAAAGTGGGTATTGACCGGTACTGTAAGTTGCTCTGGAGCACAGCCTCTGCCAAACACTTTACATGTAAATGAATGTAGTTACAATGTCCTGAGCAAGGAGTTACAAAATGTTTGGTTATTTATCACTTAAGGAATGGATATGTCGTAAACGCAGTCTGTCCCGCACTGAGAAAACTCAAGAACAGCAAGAGCCACCAATCACAGGCTCTGTTTGAATGGCATCATGAGTTGTGTCGGTGTAGGCTGCCTTAAGGCAAATGGTCCATTAGTTCACACACTTGTTTGAAAGCAACATGATGACTGACCTACATTCATTTGTAGGCTCCTTCATGCAGCTCCTCTACCCTTGTTTGTCAGAACGTCATGCTTCTGAAGCCCAGTATTTATTTTATTTTATATAGCATTTTGACTTTCAGTTTCATTTACTTGTCTAATCCTGCTGAAATACCAAACAACAAACTGTAATTGTATGATGACAAATTTAATGACAAAATTAATTAAATCAAGATTATTTAATTTATTATTTATTGATTTATTATTTATTGACATGGTCACCAATGAAGCCCTGTACTTTTAGGAGTCTGGCTGAAACATTTCACATTGGGTTTATAGTCGGTTCCTTTTGTTCACATTATTAGGCTGTGTTCAAATGTAGTCGCTCCTCAAAGGAAACTATGGCAATACATGTTTTTGTTATTTATTGCTTTTTTTAAAGCAGTGAAGTTCATCATCTGAGAGCAGTGGGCAAAACAGACTGACCATAGTCTTGTTGTCAGGGTGCTCAGGATGCTGTGGTGATTTTAGCAGAGGAAGAAGTCTAGAAAAATGGCTGAATATAAGCAGCATCTGTAATGTCCTCATGCCTCATGTAATGTCGTCTTTAAGGCTCTCAACCAGTCAAAGAGAATGGTGGTGACATAAAAAAAAGGGTTAGTTTACAAATATCTAGATTAGTTGATGTTTGTTTTGAGTGCACATTGTGTTTTGATTATGAGCTTTGGAGTGAAAAGGCACTATAAGTCGTAGAGATTTGCAACATGACAAGTTGAGACGCAGAGATGCCTCCTTTGAGGTGTGACCAGTGATCCAGTGGAATAGTGTAATCAGTGGTGGAAATTACCATAATGAGGGAAACCTCCTGGAATTTTGTTTTATTTTTGACACTGTTAGAAGTTTTGTTTTCAATGCATAAGAAGCAGAAGCAGACTTTTGAATACCCAAATGTATTAATGTTAAAATACATTAGGATAAGTGTATTTCTTGTTTTTGAGCATTTGTATTTAGAGCGCTAGTAGTGTTGTCACGATACCAACATTTTGATACCGGTACCGGTACCAACATGTGTTTCGGTACTTTTCGATACTTTTTCAAATAAAAAGTGAATCCAAAAAATGTCATTACTGACTTTATTTTAATAGAAAATCTTAGAACAATAACATATTAATCAGCAAATAAAATAAAATACCACAAAGACAAGCTTTTCTAATGCACACAATTTTAAAAATGTTAAAATATAAATACAATAATATAATATAATATAAAATATAATAATTTAAATAAACCAGCTCTTTTTTCTTCTTCCAGAGCTACTTTTGTTAACAGTGAATGGTGGTGGCGCTTGCTTTTAGCACTGAATGTAACTTTTCTTCCTGAGTGAAATGACCTGTCGTTCCCTGAGCTCAGTGCAGGTCTGGGTTCTTGTCCTTTAAGTGTTTGACTAGTCGGAGGTGTTTCCGCCGTTAGCCATGCATGTTTTAAACACCGTTTACACAGTGGTGCGTCGGCGTTAACTGCCTCGCTTTGCGCATTTGTTTTTAGCTAAAGTACGGCCATATCGCACTTCGCGGCGCTGGTTTGTCCGCAAGTTGCGGCGTGATGACAGTGGCAGCAGCCATTCTCCTCTCCGTGCTTCGCTCGCTCGCACTCTCTGCTCTCTCCAAGCTTTCCTCCTGCTTCCGTTTGTTGCTACCGTCCACGCTGTTCGCTAACTTGCTAGCGGTTTCCTCCGGCTTGCTTGCTTTTTGTTTTTATTTCCCCAAGCTGCGGCTCGCTCCTCGTCCTCTCAGCTGTAGTTACAACGCGGTGACGTCACGTGGCGAGTTCGCCGCGCTGTTGCGGCGCTGCAAGTACCGGTCCCGTCCAAATGCAATATAGTACCGTTTTAAATGCCTCAGTACCCCGGTACCAAATTAGTACCGGTATACCGTGCAACCCTAAGCGCTAGTAAAAAAAAGAAATACAGCTACAGATGTTTATCTCTGATCTAATTTAATACAATGATGACATTGCCAATTTCCTTCCAAAACACATTTCCTCTCATGATGATTTAGTATCAACCCTGTTTGGTTATGCTTCCTTAAGCATTCTGTCTGCATTTTCTTAGCATTTCAAAATCAGTTCATTAAGAAGTATTGTTTTGCATAATATCTGTGATACACTGTGATTTATTGAACCTGCTTTTGTTGCATGATATTAGAACAATGAGATGGTAGTGGTAGATGTATTTACGCTTACATAATATTCACATTATACATAGACTCACACACATAGCATTTCTGCAAAGCCAATAGGACTACCCTTCCTATCGAGACAGCATAATTGAATCACTGGTCCTTACTCATTTCAAGTCATTGTCACTGAATGAAATGCGGGAGTATATTTGTCTAACTCTGCAGCCACATAAAGCTGGGAGTTTTTTCATGTGGAAAGAAAGTACGAATAAAAATGAGTGCGTGTAGATAATTGTTTGCACAGACTTTGTAAACTCTGGCACCCCTGCCACTTAAAATGGTATGGTTCCAGCATGGCAAGTGGAATAGCATCACTTGGCTTAAGGGCAGAATGTTTTAGTTTGGCTCTGAAATGGCTGCCTTCCCAGTGGTATCATGGTGAGAGTAAGAGAAAGCTTATGTGAAAGATCATAAAAGTGAAAATGCAGGTTTCCCCATAAGGTGCCAGTTTATCTTTATGTAACCGTTCTCTCTCAACCTTCCCCTCTGGTTACTGAAATTCTCTCCCTGTGTACATAGTGATGTAGTGTGTTTATATCCATGTTTCATTGCTTCACTGGCACAGCGGAATAAATGCTTCTCATCAGCAGAAATGCTTAGGAGGAGGGTGTGGGCATCTACTTGTAAAGTTGAAAAGACTGATGAGGAGAGAGGGTCTTTTACACTCATTCACTCAGTCACTCTTGCAGCCAGTGATGCTTTCCACCACCAGTGCTTCAGTAGCATTTTAGATTATGATTTTCAGATATTTGCCCCACATTTCTATCGTTTTATAACCGCATTTTATCTACCAGCTTAAATCTGGAGATTCCAGACCCCAGTAGAATTCATTAGGGCAAAGATGAGAAGTCGGATGCTCACACAGGTTGATAAAATAAACCTGTTGCTTACTTATTTTGTAGAGAAAATCATTAAAAATATCGGTATATCATAACTGACGGTTCTGCCTTCAGTTTTATAATATTGTGGTAAGACTACAGCTTTTATTCACAACCTATGTTATATTCTCACTGCTTATGTTGCGTGACCCAGATCTCAGTAATTCATTTGTTGAGGAAAAAAATATAACAGATTGGAGGCTGAAACTGAAAATAAGACCCAGGTTGTTAAAAAAATCTTTCAGACCTCGTTCCTGCTGTAGTGCAATCAAGAGTTGTTTTTTTTTTTTTTGCGTTTTGTAATTGATTATGTTTCAGGATATTTTCTGTCCATTGGATAATCCCACTCTGGCACAGATTCTCACATCCCAGCCATTCTGTTTCAGCATTGTTGCCAGCATATCCGAACCAACTAATGGGAATATTCAAAGTCTCTGACCTAAATTTTGTGAATATGAGTTGATGCATAATGTTCCTCTGAAAGATGTTGGTCACTACAAGAAAGATATACTTGCTGCACTTGCATTTACATTTGGGGAAATGTCATAATATCATATTGTCATTTCCCAGCTTAATAAATTAATCCTACAGCGGGTTTGTATTCCACAGGGATTGCTTGTATTGCAGAGCCGCTCCACTTTTGATAGATAAATTCATTATGGGTTAGGGATTACTCTCGAAGTTTAATTATGCTTTCTTTGTTTATCTCAAAAGTGTCAGTCTTTGTCTGTGGCCAACGATAGATGCCTATGTTTTCTATTTAGGTGGCCAACCTGGCGTGCTCCATCTCCAACAACGAAGAGGGAGTGAAGCTGGTCCGCATGGCAGCATCTCAACTGGAAACTCTTTGCCCCCAGGTACCTGGCTATTTTGCCCCTCATTTCTGCCCAGCTCATTGAATGTTCTCCACTTGAAGAGGCTTTCACATTTTAACACAAGCTCTAGGACTAATTTACAGACTATAATAACAATTGCAGCTTTTATGTGTTTTTTTTTTCAATTTGTGATTTTAATATAAAGACTTCCTTAAAGACCTACTTTTGTGCAGTTAACAATTTTATGACCAGATCATAATGACTATTTTGCAATTGCAATGTACAAAACTTGATTGGGTTATCAAGTTAATGTTTGAATAACAATTATCATATTGCAAATAATAGACCTAGCTTTCTTGTCTTGAATCAGGTGATATAGATATATAGATACATTTATATCAGTTCTACATTTGTGCTAGAAAGATTCTGGATTCTGTAATTGCACATCCCCATGCCCCGTTTCCATTTCTTCCTTCACAACAGTTCAGATACAAATTGTTTCACATTAAAAGTGGAAACCGTGTGATCCAACTCTGGTTCCAACTTCACACATACAATGGTGGATATTGGGGACAAACAAGTAGAGTATAAAAACCCTCAATACCTCAAGTGTTGTTGTCCATGTGTCCACCATTGAGCCCATCTTTTCACATCTCTTACCATTTTACCCGCCAGTTCCTCATCTGTACTCCCGAGCCTCGTCAGCTCCCTCCACGATGCTGCCACTACCCCCTTTTTTAATCTCATCTAATGACTCTCATTCATCCTGAGCTTTGTTATCTACAGGTTTTTTCCTAAAACAAGTGGCTATTAGTTTTATTTCATTCAATCCTTCAAAACACTCAGTGTCTATAATCACTCCCAGGAATGAATCGGCTTCATGCTGCAATCCCAACATTGGGATGGGAAAGTGGGGTTCTTCGTGCAATCAACCTATGCTAATGTTGTGGCTGAGGGCTATTCTGTAATGGAGCTTTAATGGCTGTAATTGGGTGATTACAGGTGATTAATGCAGCGTTAGCCCTTGCTGCCAAGCCCAACAGTAAGGTGGCCCAGGACAATATGGATTTGTTCAAGGAGCAGTGGGAGAAGCAGGTCTGCGTCCTCACCGATGCCGTTGATGACATAACATCCATTGATGACTTCCTTTGTGTGTCCGGTGAGTGGTACTCATTTGCATGTCCTTTCCATGTAGGGGCAAAGTAGATGCTTCATGCTGCTGGAAACATTGATGGGGTTTTTTTTTCATGTGAAAACGGACAGTGCTCTGTTGATTGGTGGACAAGGCTTTGGTCAGTATTAAGATAGATTTGCACGAAGCACTTATCTGTGGTATTAGTCTTTGCTGATGAGAGCCATACATACAGAGGCTGATTGGGCTTTACAGAGGAAAGGATTGAAGCATCAGCAGCGCTACGTCTGAAATTGACATCCTGTCACGTGTGTTAAAGCACACAAATGGTTTGTCGGGCATACCCTTAAAGTGTTCTCGTTAAGCATTAAGCAGAGTGACTTCTCTCACCTCCAGCCAAGGACGGACTGTAATTTACACAGTGGACATTTGCATTTTACAGGCTCCCCATCAATATGCAGTCTGAGAATTTTTCTTCAGCCCTCCCCATCCCATACTTGAGCTTCCCAGTGGCCCTCTTAATTTGAGCACTATGCAAACACAGAATGAAGGCTGACAATTTCTTGACTATGAGCATTTTCTCATTATTACTTGTATAATGATGTTCAATCTTTATTTAAAGCATGCCTTGGTTGGAAAAATAAAATACTATCTTAACTTGCTCGCAAACCTCTGTGCGTCCAGGCAGACTCGTGGCATGTTTGGATTAAACGTGTTTGAGTAAAATAAAGTATAAACCACTAACTGCAGCATTGTTTTGTCCCCAGAGAACCACATCCTGGAGGATGTAAATAAGTGTGTCATGGCACTGCAGGAGAAAGATGTTGATAGTCTGGATCGCACTGCTGGGGCTATTCGAGGCCGTGCTGCCAGAGTTGTCCATGTGGTCACTTCTGAAATGGACAATTATGAACCTGGAATCTACACAGAGAAAGTCTTGGAGGCCACCAAGCTCCTCACTGACACAGGTACTCCAGAAACTGTTACGTTTATTTCTGTCAAAAGACTGCATTTACATACCTAAATAATTGGACTATAACATGCAGATGATTTTCAGCTGGCATAAGGCAGACATTATTAATTCATTGTTGAGTTTGCATTATGAACTCGGCATGTGTCACATCAGCTGAACCCATCTATCTTTGGATGAGTCTGGCACTGCGTCCACTTTATGCTTATGTTTTGTGTTACAGCCAAAGCCACGCCCTGATATATCTGCTTTTAAACAGATGTTCTGTCTTAACTGTGAAAGGAAAGTTTCAATGTTATTGGCATTTAAAAAAAGCAAAAAAGAAATTCAGATAGCTCCACAATTGAACTTTAGTGAAGTTGAGGCTTAATTTCAGCCCTTGAATTGGTTATGAAGGTCACATTGTCAGATTCAGTCACAGGCTCTGACTCTACTGACACTTCTGCACAACTGGCACTGTTCAGTTGTCAGATAACCCTGCATATCTAAACCCAAGTTATATCACAGAAGTTATATCTGTCCATGTCATTATCAGCTAGTATGTGTGATATGTGTTAGCTTCCATCACTAGCAAGCTAACAAGATGGGAGAACGATTTGTTGGTCGAGCCCATTAAAAACCATGAAATGCAGGCTGTAGCTTAAGATAGCTTTCTTCTGTGACTGAACTCTGGAGACGTAGACTGGTGTGAGTCTCTCTGTCAGACTTTCTCAAGTCGGCATTGCAATAAATAGATTAGAATTCAGATTCAAAGTCAACAGAGTTGCTCTTTAATGTAGAATTTCTGCTCTGACATGCACTGTCAACTGTGTGACAAATGTGGCAAGGAGTTTGGATTTCATCAGTCACTATGTCATTTCATAGTTTTGAATTCTTTCTGACAGAATTATTTTTGTCATTTGTCATTAATTTGAAAATACTGGTTATTGTCTTTTAAATGTCTGGCTAAGCCTTGTGCATTTCAAGGATCCTAGTTGCAAAAAGCTATTCCATGATAATAATAATAAATGTCAATCATTGTCTTAATTGGATAGCTGAATGAGTACAAAATGTTGAACGCAGTAAAAAAAGAAAAAGAAGAGGCGTCTACAGGCATCTATTTGAAAAACAATGTGTCCTAGTGTTTTGTGTTTGGATGGCTTCTGTAGTAGGATCATGCCACTGAGAGAAAGTGACTAAATGTTGGTTTCACCCTTGGAATTTTTGCTTTTTAGTTTAGTCTTATCTTTAAATGTGAAGCATTCTCAAAGACTCATCAGTAAAAGCCTGCAGATTACAGGTGGTATGCAAGCACAAAACCAAATGCTCTTTGTATTTCGTGCTCCTGCTGCTTTGTGCCACCACACCTGCATCCTGACTTCCATGACTCTCCCAAGAAGCTGAAACCTAAACACTGACTTTGAAAATAGTATAGTATTAATTCAGATGTGCTCGAGAGCCCGCAGGATCTGTTATTATATAGTCAATGGAGCAGAGTACATGCCTAGTGGGAGAGCTTTGTGAAACCCAACCTTCTATTCTCTGTTATTCCAAATCTTGAGCATTTTGTTCCCTATTTCTCATGCAACCCAAGAAGGCAGCAAGTAAGCAGGCCATGAGTACAAAATTCCCCCTGTCAAAGCTGAATGTAATGACTTAATCGTTTAGAGGCCACTCTTCACCAGCACACTTTTTTCTTTCTCACCAGAACACGGCATTACTATTATCTTTGAGGGGATCATTTATAATAACCTTCAAAATAATGTCCTCATTAGACTGATTGTGTTAATGGTGTATGTCAAGCAGCTTTTGATGACATTCAATCTCAAGACGAATGCCATAGAAATGGAATAGTAAGGAAACTGAAACACAGCTCTGATAAATTCTCACCTTGGTGCAATTGCTTTCACAAACCAATTGGCTCTGTTTGATTTTGTGTCTGTTTGATTTTGTGTCTGGAGACTGCAACACGCACCTTTTGTCCATTTCTCTAATATTCTTGTGGTATGTCGCATGCCACATCACCCAGGAATGCATTTGTTGTCTTGTTCTTTCTATGCTGTATTCACGTACTGCTTATGAACCTTTTGTTCTCTTCGTATTATTTTGAGTGAGTCTTCATCAGTATTTTTCTTCTTCCCTTCTTCCACCCACCCTTCATCTCCGTCATGCCACTCGTCAGTCATGCCACGGTTCACGGAGCAAGTTGAGTCTGCCGTGGAGGCCTTAAGTGCAAACCCCTCACTACCTGTGGATGAGAATGAGTTCATTGACGCATCCCGGCTGGTATATGATGGTATTCGTGACATTCGCAAGGCTGTCCTAATGATCAGAGTAAGTCATACTGTTTCTTTCTGCTTCTACAGCACAACACTTGATTTTCACCGTGCCATGAGCTTAAAACAAATACGTCTTCTTCTCTTTCTGTTTTGTATTACAACTTGAGAGTGGGAGTAATGCTTTCAACCGTTTCCTCATTGGAACATAAATAAATGCTGTTCCACCTCAGTCTTTTTTCACATGTATAGAAAGATTTACCTCTGGCAATGTGAACAAGCTGCAACTCATTGAAAACCACACAAGGCATTAATTTTATGTGGTGTGATTTAAAGAAATGATCTAATCCACAACATTGTGAGAGACCTTGGTTGTTGTAGTGTAGTGATACACCAGCTGATGATTAAAGTGAAGGGGGTTAGACTAGGGGCTAAGTTAAGTGCATCTGATGAGATTAAACAATGATGTCATTGACAGAACTATAATTGTATTATTAATCACTCATAACTGTGGTCTGGATCAACAAGTACTCAAATTTAATGATACTCCCTACTTTTCCTATATCTACAGCAACAATCTTCCAAGGAAAACATATGACTTTTGCCATTTATGTGTATTGGACTTTTCATTTCAGATATGCACAATTGCACTTTTGATAACTAGAATGAGCATTCTGGATATCTGCAATCGTATGAATTCTCAGATAACTCCCATTTCACATATCTACAATTATGTCAAGAAACAATGCAATTGTAGACATCCACACATGTATTGTGGATATCCAAATAGATAATAATATGCCCAAATGGTGCACTATATTTATGATTGAATTGTACAAGTAGGAACAACAAAAAATAGAATTTTCCTCCTGGATAAAAAAAAAAGTGCTGTTGTGGACATCAATGGCAAAAGTGCTGCCTTTTTTTGTAGTATGAGTGATGTTGTGCATGTCTAAAATGACAATCCAATAATGTTATTTTGGATTTATTTTATTACCATTCTGACTTGTGAGGACACAATTTTGATAAGGAGAAATGCTATTATGGATATCTCAAATGTAATTAAAGATAGGACTGTAGTGCGATTAAATGTTAAAACAGCTTGCCATGAGTATATGGCCACTGGCCCGTGCATCAAATGCTGCTTTTAATGGTATGTGAGAATCTGTATATGCGTGCAGTCCTAGAAGCCAATGATGAACTTGTCTCATGCAAGAGCAGACGTAATTGACCGGGCTTGCAATCTAGTGCAACAACAGCCTTCGTTGTCTGTGGGCTAATGGCCTTTGCTTGAGTAGAACTATAACTGAGACAGATGGTAGTTGGGTACCTAATTGACTGACAATGAACTAACAACAAAACCCACTCCAGTTATAAAAAGAAATGGATATTTCTTTAGGCTTTACAGTGTAACTAGTTTGACGACTCAACACTGCCAAATTCAATTTTGTATATTTTAACAAACTAAATAGATTTCTTTAAACAGCATCTCATCTGTAACAGTACCTAATTATGCATTTACTACGTTGAGATACAATGTGCTGGTTGGTTGTATTATGACATCTTCCATTATTTTCAACACTTTAATCGTGCACATTGGAATCATTAGTCTTGACGGCACATTTTGTGTTGACAATGGTGCTCCAAAACTGCCTGGGCCTGCATGAATAATGCGGCTGAGACAGACAACAACCAAAGGAGAGAGCGACCATTATACAGTATTTGCATTCTAATAAGCAGTTGATTTAAGATGGAGGTTTTAATTAGCATTCTTGAGTTGGACTGTGAGCCAGAGGACTACATTCACTTTATGCATACCCCATCCTGATTGATTAAGCTGTTAACATTGGGCCTGTGGGACGAGTTGAACAGTACCGGGTGGGTGGGTGTAGGTGTGAAAATGTGTTAAAAATAAGAGGATATATATTAAATCAAATTAATTCTGCAATCATTAACTGAGAGAAGGAGATGATGATGATACTCGACTCAAACATCATGCATTATATTAAAAATATGAGGGTTATCCAAGGAATTGCCAGGATTTCTTAATCAGATTTTTGAGATAATCATTGAATTTTGTGTTTAGTCAGCTGGAAATGCCTCCATTTCTTAGCTGGGTAGTTAAGGAATTTTTCAACAGCATCTACACAGCGATCTACTTAAGCTTACTCTTAATTGCTTTTGTTTGCAATGAAGTTAAACAAGTGTATCAAAAACAATCATTTCTATCTAGAAGAACCATTTGCTTAGCTGAACTGCCCATTAGTGGCACATTTTCCCTATAAAATTAGACATTCTACTCTGAGTCCAAAGAAATATGAAATATTGCAAATCAGCCCAGTCGAGCGCTGTGTGACAACTTCTCTAGAGGGCATGTGCAGGCACACGCACGGGCTTGCACGCTCCTTCTCAAGCCATCTTTCTTCAAACCCTCACATGGATGCACGTCACAGTGGCCCACGCTTAAATCAGAACAGACAAGTGTGTGGTTGGGGCTACTTAAGATGGATAAGTCTTTAACCCCTGTAAGTGGTGCAGAGGCAGCCTTTGTTGGATGTCCCTTGAATATGTGACAGGCAGGCAGAGCCCTCTCCCCACCTACGCTGACATCAGAGAATATGTCTCAAAGTCAGGGTGCTGCTGACAGCGAGATACAGGGGGCAGCTGTCGTTACCTTATGATTTGTGCAGTGCTTCACAGCCCAAGGTGATTTTGCTGGCTCTGTCTTTAAAAAAAAACTCTACTCATAGAGGCTATGAGAAGAATGTCACAAAAAAAAATCAATAGGCAATTCTATTGGACTGCCATGTCCACATCTTCACCTTGGTCCATGTCTACTCTTAGCTATCGCACTTCCGATATCATGAGGCGATCATATCTGCAATGCAGAGTTGATACAGCTGAAACTGAATATTTCAGCTTTCACCCAGACAGTTTAGGGTCTGTAAATCAAATATTGATTAAAGCATTTTGCCACAGTGTGAAAAATGCTTTTCAAATTCACGTACTGTGCCAACAGTACTGTCTTGACAAAACCCCTTTTTAATTAAACTGCAAACTATTCTGTCACATCTCTACAGTAGTCTCCCATTGGGTGCCCTCCACGCGCTATCATTTTTGAGCCTCCCATATTCACAGGTTATCTGGCGCACAGGCCACAGCAGGTGATATCTCTGCCCCACTGAGCAGCATTGTCTGGATTGAAAGAGATGCCTCTGAGTCACCACAGCTTTGTACCTGAAACTATACCCCCATTCCCCTGAGAACAAGAGCATCTCTACCTTTCATAAAGCAGTGTAGGGTTGTTCAGAGACATTCAGCTATTTTTAAACGTGATGCTTCCAAATCCATTACAGAAGGGAGGTATTATTGAGACAGCTGGATAAGCACAAGTAGCGGCGCAGGCATGATAATGCATCTTTATCTGTCCCGACATCTTCTTTGTGCCCATAACACCACCAAATTCAGTTTCCTGTCAATCAGTATTGTATTTTGACTTAAGAATGACCTGCTGAGATTGAATTTCTTTTTTTTTTTAAATTAGTATTTATGAAAGAATGCTTGCTTGGAGCTCGTTTTTGGATTGAAAGCCGGGGACGAGGTGAAGGATCAGAGATGAAATAGCAACACTTTTGAAGAACACAACTCATGCCTCACCCGCCTTTCAACAGATAGCAGCGACAGATGGGACTCTGGAGCATTTTGCTCCCAATATGTTTCATACCAGCTTGTACCTTCATTTTCCCTCTCAAAATGCACAGGCAGCACATTACACTTGATTTACAAATTCATTTAGCGTTTACAGTTCCTTGTACCAAGCCAAGGGGAAAAAGACATTTATTTGAGGCTGCCCTGGCGTCAAGGCATTTCTCGTAGATAGTAAGCAGGTTGGTTATTTGAAATTGCTCCAGAGGCTGTAGTATGCCAATATTATTTTATGTTCTAAATGTACAATTAACAGCTTTTTCTGACCTTTTCTCCTTGTTATTTCTCTCCTCCTCTGCTCCTTTCTCCTTGTCTGTTGATCCATTACAGACTCCAGAGGAGTTGGACGACTCTGACATTGAGCCTGATGAATTAGATGTTCGCAGCAGGACCAGTGTGCAGACAGAGGATGACCAGCTTATTGCTGGCCAGAGTGCACGGGTAAGATGTTTATCGATTTATTTACAGATATTCCTTCCTCTGAACTTCTAAAATCTTTAGATGTCAATTAGCTCCACAAAACCTGATGGGAACTGTGAGATATATGCAAAGGAAAATGCATACATGTATTGAAAAGCACACATATTTATACTTTAATATTTTCAATTGGATATTTAATTAATATATTTCCCAAAGAAAAGAGGGTTACTTGAAGATGGTTAAATATGTACTCGAACACTTGTTACATGCTGCAGTAATGGAGTTGAATATTGCCATCGAGCTTGAGTAAATTCATGCTGCATGTTTGAAAATGCATTAGAGGAAAAATGTAACCACTTGCCGTGTACAATAACATGTATTTCAAAAGACTTCATAATCAGAAGAGCTATTTAATATCTCATTTACAAGGCTGTTGTCGAATGTAATTGTACATATTCTTTTGTAATTATACACTCAGGTTGATATTGTCAGAGCCTCTGTTGTTGTTGTTACAAACACTCCACCTCCATTGTTATTGATAATGAATACACAGTTGGCTTGGCTCCACTATAACTAGTCTATTCCAAGAGTTTTTCCTCCTACGTCTCTTATTTAGAACTGTTGTTGTGTTGATAATTGTTCTTAGGCGCAATTCAACGACACTAAGTGAGGTCACAACTTTAGAAGATTTCAAGTATACTTCAGCCTCTAGTCCTATAACATACTGTTGATCTGTCCATGGTCCTCCTGTCTAAATTATGGCTTCGGTGGGTAAACACAAATTAATATTTTGTGTATTACATCCTCTAAAATGCCTGTTATGAAAGCCATCCGTTCTTGTTTTTTTTTTTTTCCTTCAGTTTTTTCAAATATATGTTGATTGTTCGGGTTAGACTTTTCAAGCACGAGGTAGCCTACCTCAAAAACCCTCTCAGCAGAAATTGAGTCTGCCGTTGTTCATCTTCATAGAAGAAATGAAATGAAGTGTTAAAAAAAAATACAGTTTTTTTCTCCAAAGATGATCTGCCTGTTTTGCTAGGCAGGGGCTTTTCATCTTTGCACTGGCCTGAACAGCTTTCCTCAACCTTAGCTGACTCTAGAGAGAGCTAGACCTATTTACCAGTAATGGAATGAATGCTCTTGCGATGATATTTCATTTCCTGCCCTTAAGTGTCTGCCCACTTCAGCCTCACGAGCCCCTTCATTGAATGTCTGATTGCCTGTTTGGAAAAGGTCCTTTACCTATCAAGCCCAAGAGGATGGATAGACATGGTTCTAAGCCCATTTGCACATGGTATAAAGTAGCACTAACAAATGTGCTAATATTGATCATCTTCAGCAGCATGGAGTTCAATAAATATGTATTTTTCCCTTGTCCTGGAGTATAGTGATAATTTAAGCAGGTATATAAAATTCAACAATGTATGAACAAAGTTAAACGAGTACCACAGTTGTATAGTGAAACCTAGTAGCACAGTGTTCTCTGCTTTTATCTCACACACCATGCTCTTGCCTGGGAAGGAACTCCATGGAAACCATAGGAGACAATGTAAAACAAAATACCCTGGAGACAGAAATGGCTTCTGTAACCGTATGTCGAGGTCCAGAGTACTAACCCTGTACGCTTTCCATAATTCCTCCTTCAGGCTATCATGGCCCAGTTGCCCCAGGAGCAGAAGGCGAAGATTGCTGAACAGGTGGCTAGCTTCCAGGAAGAGAAGAGCAAGCTGGATGCTGAGGTTTCCAAGTGGGATGACAGTGGCAACGACATCATTGTGTTGGCTAAGCAGATGTGCATGATCATGATGGAGATGACAGACTTCACCAGGTGAGTTTGGACTAACTGCTTGGCTCACACCCACAGCCATTTTTCTTCCTCAGCAAATAAGGGCCCATTTTGTAATTGTAGACATTTTTCTAGTAACGAATGAAATCTGAATGATTGGGTTGTATTATGGTTGCACATTTAAAATGTGTAGCCTGTGTCACAGGGTTGATGCATACGTCATCTTACCAGCCTCATGTTCATTTTCATTTCAATAGTTGTGCAATTCAAGCAAAATACCTAAAACCTAATGCATGTTTATGTTAAGCCAAATACAATCACCCAATAAGCCAACATTTGTTTCCCAACGTTTTCCCATATCTGCACAATACTGTGCAGCCACTTTAACACTACTGTTCATGCATCAATGCTCTTCATTTTCCTTAAGCGGCACTGTAGTTAGGATTTTCTTCTCGATTATTTTTCCTTCCTCCCCCAATCTTAATATGCATAAGCAGTGCATCAAATCTCCCTCTCTCTGGTACACGGATAAAGCCGGGTGTGCACTGTAAATCTTACACTGTCTCACTCAGCACAGCTACTATAAGGTGGCCAAATGCACACTTGTCATCTTGTTTTTTGGGACAAAAATATGGGAAAAATCATTGTTTATCTGAAATATTTGGTTACCGTGTTTGCTAAAAACAATTTTGTTTCATATTTCAGTTTTATTGATTTCTGCACATGTGAGATCTCTATAATTTAACCAACTACTTGAGAGAGATGAAACATTAATTTGAATTTATTCAACATCACAGAGACATCCGTGATTGAAATGATGGCGCCAGCACCAAAATATAAACAGAAGACTGGAACAGATTTCTCCCTACCGAATGAATCAATACTCTTACCCTGACAGCATATCTATAATATTAACATAACAGACATAACAGGAAGGATGTGCATTTTGTATATTCTTTTTGTAATTGTAAACATACAGTACACTGCTGTCCATGAGGTTGTTTTTCGTCGCTGTGTGTGGTCACATTGACACTTTCTGATTGAGGTTGGACAGCATTTCTATCACTGCGTGATCGTCTAGCTCACACAGTGTGAGTGCGTTTTGTGTTTTGTGTGTGTGTGTGTGTGTGTGTGTGTGTGTAGGATGTGAAAAGACATTTGGACGAGCTGACAGTAGTTGTATGACTGTGCCTTTTTAAAATTTCAAGTGACTTACTCAGAGAACATCGGTGCCTAACTCTGAGTCACATCCGTAATGGCGATAAAACGCTGCCTCTCTATCTTCATCTACTGAATGGGTCTAATATCCCGTCTCCTTGGCCAAAGAAGTACAATACTGGAAAGCTGTGGTGGAGTTTTAAATAGTAATTCAGCAAGTAATCTGGCTGAGGTCACAAAGAAACCTGCAATTTGTATTTCCTGCTTATTCATCCATAGGAATAAGGAAACAAATAATTGCTGCCTTTTGCATTACATCCACTGTAGAGACACGCATGTAAATGCAATGCAAATCATCCCGCTTTCATCTCAGAGTGCCATCCATGTTTCTTTATTAGATGCCGTTGGCTGAACGTATATATATTTTAATGTGCTGTTAATTGCAGTGGCATCTTTACATCAACATAAAGGCTGCTTTGTTTCTAATAAGGAAAATAGCCCCTTGAAGCTTTTTTCATACTGCATTTAGTGGAAAACATTTTCTCCACGTGTACCATTACAAGCCTATTAATGATGTATTACTTTTTATGAAGTGAATTTATTCATTTTGTATGAATCCAAATGCAGTTTCAAGCTAGAATATCAGGCAAAAGAAAAAGTGTTTTTCAGAAAACAACATAGATGTGAGACGTCTGTGTGAAACTGTTAAGTACTAAATGCAAGACTACTCAGAAAGGTAGGTGTTGCTGAACATCAGGTGCATGAATGGGTGAATGTCAGTCAACACTGTAAAGCGCTTTGGATAAAAGCGCTATATAAATGAGGACCATTTAGGTGTCCATTTTGCTAAAATGTAGCTGCTCACCTGTCATCCTGAAAGCAAAAGTCATTCATTGGCCAGTTAGGCTAAAGAGACTGGTAACATGTGGACTTTTCACAGCTGTTTATGTTTGAGGGGTACAAGAAGAGAAATGTTTTCTTTTGGATGCTTGACAAGGCATTTTTATAGGCAGTGGCTGGATTTTAAACCATAAAAAATCCAAGCCTTTTATCTCCAGCATTTTTCATCTAGGACTTAATAACAAACCGCCAAACAACCCTAAATCAACTTGAAACAAAACAGATGTTCTTCATTTGGAATTCCGTTTGCGTGGTTGGACATCATCAGCAGCTGACGTTTTCCAACTTAAATCTGTATTGGAAATGCACCATGGCTATCTTGTGCCACTGCCGCGTGTCCCAAGCTTATGTTGATTGTTCACGTGGTTCTCCTGAGTTGATTGTGTGTGTATAATTTGGATTTGCATTTTAGAAAGTAAGACGGCAATTCCAGTGGCAGATGCCAGTTACTTTGCTCTGAGTGAATTTAGAAGCAGGCTTGAAAGCAAACAAATGTTTTTTGAAAGTGTTTTCAATCAAAATTGATTAGTCATCTGATCGGCTCCTCGGATCAGCCTTTTATAGAGAGAACCAATCAAAGCATTTAGAATGAATATCAGCTGATACTAATTGTCTTATATTCGTAAACTGCACCCATAACCTGATCGAAGTGGTGCAATAAACTTCAGCAAGGAATGTGCATTTTGTTGTTTGCTTAACAATGATCTCTTGGTTACCGGTTAATGGGTTTCGGGTCATAAAAAGCCAATTAACCCAAACTGACATCCCTACCTTGGTTGCCAAGTTTTGAATTTGGATTGTGTTAAGCTTTATTGTCTTAGTGAGGATCAATATGGCCAGATTCACTGTTCATAAGTACATTATATTCTCTCAGTTAGTGCCATTAGAAAAATAGTTTATAAAAAAAGCTTTGTGCACATGTTTGCTAACGTATGGGCTTTGTGAGACTCGGGATTGCAGTCTGTATATGCCAGAGTGATTGTATGACAAACCAAACATGGATGATTGTCGTAATGGAAATATATCTTCACATTATACCTGACTCGCACATGCAGCAGTAGCGCATGGAAGGTCAGTCGCTGGCTAATTCAGCCAGGCCCAAATTATTGCCCCCTTAACCTTGAGCTGGCACAAAGCCCTGCCAAGGTTAAAGCTGTGCAAGGTAATTGTTCTGGACGTTTCTTCTGACATATCTGCCGAGAGCTATTCCTGCATTGCTTATGGCTGTTTTGTGTCTCTCATGAATAAGACATGTGTGGCTTGGACACATGCAACATGCAACATATTTGGTAGCCACCTGTCTTGGAGCATTCTGCGCTGTGGAGAACTGGGTCCGATGTGGCTTAAACCCATCTGGATGCCTGACGCTGTTCCCATATCTTAAGTCCCAAGTTTCTTTTCTGTGTCACAAATTCACTGCAAAAATCTTAGAAGGGTGTCCACTTTCTAGGAGTTCCCTTCCTTATCTTCATGGCCTCTTTGTGTTTTACCCTAACTTTACTTACTTGGCTACCAAGGCAGAGCTAGAGCAGAAATTAAGCAGCTGGCCCTTTATTTGTCACGGCATAACGAAGGCATATTTTTAGGAAGGAAAACGATGCTTAGGGAGAAATCAGTGGTTGCTGTATTTATGCACGGTGATGTAAGGTTTTTTATTGAGGCAAACCACAGCATAACACTAGCAACACTCTATTAAACACACTCCATGTAGGGTTCTCTCCCCCCCAGAAACCATCACAACGCCTCCAGCTCTGTCTCTAGGGGTTGACATGTCCCCAGAGAACATCCAGTCTGTGCTCTGATGCGTGGCCCCTTCCACAAGGACCCTGACTTGCTTTACAGCAGAGCAGCAGAGGCAGAGCAAGAGAGGGGACGTGTTGGTGATGGGATGGGGAGGGAAGAGCAAGCGAGAGAACAGAACACAAAATTCCATCTGTTCTGAGTTGGATGGCTCATTTTTTAGCCTGGAGAGAGCAGCTTTGAATCCAATTTGTGCTTCGTGCCAACTGTGTCCCAGAGTCCCTCGTGGGGGCAGAAAACAAACGCAAAGGACTAACGAGCTTTACAGTGGGTCAGGTCAGGGCTGGAATGACCTGTACTTGGGACAGGGTTAATTTGGCTCTGGAAGGGTCAACGGTGGATTCTAAACTTAAGGACAATAACCAAAGTACTCTCATCCCTCCACTTTCAATTATCTCCTTATTTTTTTCTTTGGCTCTCCTTTGTCCCATTCTGGGATGGAATGACTATACAAATGACAAGCTGTTGTGGTTTGTAGCTTTTTTTTTTCTTTTTTTTTAGGGCAAACCAACATTTCTCTGCCAACAGACACGAAACCAGTCGGATTTGAGTCTTATCCTTCTAATAAACCCTTTAAAGCGGCTTGAATAAAAAGGCTAAACAGTACATTGCTTAGCTTCTGTGCCAGTCTGATTTTCTAAACTGGGAATGTGCTGACCGCCATCTCCTGTTGGTAATACACTTGACTATGGATACAGCCCCACTTTAAAAAATTCAAACCATGCCTTTCAGTTATTTCCCAAATTAGTAACCTAAGTCATTGCTTTTTGTTGAGTAGGAATTTCTATTAAAAACCTGGGGAAAAAAAGATGGAGCTGACCTTTAAGTTACTCTGTATAATTTTTGTTTTTTATTTATAATATAAGGTAGATTGAAATGAGAATATATATATAAAAAAAAAAGCATATGCCACTGGTGACCGCTATAATAGGATGGCCTCCTCAATCCTGAATATGATGGTGCTGCCAGTTTCTTAAAAGCATACCAAGATATTTTATGTTCATGTGCAAAAAAAAAAGGACAGGAATAAAAATTGGTTAACCACCTGATTTTGTAAGCGGGGTGATTATGCTTGAAAAGAGTGTGATAGCACAGCACCATGGTCCCAGACTTTAAGGACAGCCCTGAGAGTGAAGCCTGCCCCTCTGCATTTAATAGGTTTTTTAAAACGTGCTCAGCTCTGACTGAACAATACAGCGCCAGACTGTTGTTTTATGTTTGTGGAATCGTCTGTGCACCAGCATACACATGCATTTGTGACTTTTCGCTTAACTATTCCCACAAGTCATGCTTCTCTATACATACTTGCCTCTGACAAAAAAAAAAAAGAAAACAAACGGCTGCTTCATGACTCAGATAATGCTCCTGCATATTGAATTAGATCAGAAACGGTGACTGATCTTTCCACATTGTCTTCCCAGGGGGAAAGGGCCACTGAAGAATACGTCTGATGTCATCAGTGCTGCCAAGAAAATTGCAGAGGCAGGATCACGAATGGACAAGCTGGGCCGCACCATCGCTGACAATGTAAGTTGTTAATGAACCGCCATCCCAAAGGGTTTTGATGTAGACTACACCTTTTGTGCTAGCGGCCCTAATATATAATTAGAGTTGTGTCACGTCGACACTGTCGGGGCACAGTACATTTACAATAAGGGCAGTAACACATGGGACAAATAAAGGAAAATCTGTCGTTTGTTTGTGTAGATCAATTGTAGCACAAACACTGACACAAAGCTGATGTTGTGTCTGTTGTAAAATCACATGTTTCATGCAGGGGGAAGTGCTTGAAAGATGTTGTTAAATGAGAAGCTACAAAAGAAGTAATTTAAACCCTGCTCCAGTATCATATTAACTTCACTTCCCTGTTTTTTTATGGGTTATTTTTTTCAAGTCTCAACGAATTGGGTAATTGCTGTATTGGAAGACAAAGGCACATGCGTTCGTAATCCTTCCAGCACAAGTACCGGTTATGTATCAGGTTGCATTTCATCTTGTGATGGTCACTATTTTACCTCGGATGTTACATCTGCCTGATTAGATAAACAAAATTGACATCATGTTTATATTTTAACATTTTTAAAAGATTATGCACAACTCTGCTCCCGTGTTGCTGAGGGAACGGACTTTGCTATGTGCTGTTGTGCTCATGCAGAGCAGCACAATACTGATTGCATCTTTACACCCCTTCCCTTTTGTTTTTAAATGTTGCCCATAAGAGTGCTGTGTGTAAGCCAGATTCAAAGATTAGGAAGCAAACTTTTATCATGGAATATTCTGTGTCCTTAATACTTTAAGAGCTGTATACACAGAAAGTGGCAAACTAACATTCAGCCCATGTTATTGCACGTTTTGCACAAATACCATTTATTTGTTTCAGGTTTTCCCACTTCTCATTTGCACATTTAGGAGCAAATCCAAGTAAAAGGCTTGCACAGCAGAGCCCTTCAGATGTTAACAACTGCTATGATTTGTATTATTCATGAGACACCCCTTACCAGTCTTTGCCAATTTCTTTCAGGATCAAACATTCCCTCCCTCTCTCGCGTTCTTCCATCTCCCACTCCCCAATTCCCGATTCCATCATCTCTCCACATCTATCCCTTACCCCAGAGACCAAGCTCCTTGACATTGGGAAACACACATTCTATTATCCATGGCTTCATATTTCACTTAAATACTTGCACTGTACACCTCCTCAGGGAGACACTGTACATGATTTATCCCCCAACTTATTCATTTGGCATCTCTTAGGCAGAGACGTATTGCCTCTATGTCTGCAATGTGTATACATTTTGTTGTTAAATCATGGACGAGTTTAGTTGTGATCTTTGCAACAAGACATGGTTGTCAGATTGAGGTCTTATCCCGTAAAGACATTGGTTGCTGTGGTTTAGATGTAGCAGCTGTGGTTTCCTTCCATTTCTATCCAAGAACACACAGTCGCTCAGAAAGGCACACACTGGCTTTAGATGTTTGCTATAAGATTTCAATTTGGATAACACTGGAGGCCTTGTCAGTCTCTATTGCTCTGGTTTCGTTGACACCCTTACTGATAATGTAGGCAAAACGTTGAAACAGCATTGAGCTTAACTTTGTTAAGTTATACATTAATTCAGGTTGCATATTTCAGGGCTAGCAGCACATGGATTTTAATGCTATGCATTGGTCATTAACAAATCTGTTTGAATCTGTTTAGCACAATAAATATTTGTCTCTAAACAGCCCAGGTTTGCCTACACAAGGTAGTGGTTTATAATTGATTCATGGATTATGCAGTTTGATTTACTTTATAGTTGGGGTAGTGATTCTGAAGTATATTCCATGTCTAGGGATATTGAGGAAAAACATGTCCTAATAAATAAAATGAAGAAAAATAAATAAATAAAATTGTTTTAAAGATGTATAAAGACGTATTATGTATATAAAGTCCCTCACAGTCTGACATAATGAGCTGCTGCCCTCCAAGAGCCCTGCACGTCTGATATTTTATTGAAGGTGACGTCAGATCTTTAATATTAAATGCCCATGTCTATCACAAAGTAAAAGTCTTATCTGTTCTGACCTAATTGCATCTGAATGATCTGAATGGGGAATAAGCCGTTCTGGAAAGTGACTTTTTAATGCCTCACTGCCGCTTTTGAAGATGCTTATTCACTTTAATGAAAACAGTGTTATCCCCCACAGAAAACAGATGGGCAACTGTGCAGGTGTGTGAGTGTTTGCGCGCGTGTGTGTGTGTGTTTATGCCTACATATGAACACGTCTGTTGACTGGCTCACATCTCCGCGAGCTCATGTGTGCGGACGTGTTAGAATTGTGTGACGCTTTTCTTCTCCTATCCTGAAGTATTTGTAGGTAACGTTTCCTTATCTTGTCCTCTGTGTATTCTATGTTTGTGAGTGTGTACACTATTAGGGGGTTTTGGGGATTGAAGCACTCAAAGTATGAATAAATGAAGAGGGTTGGCTGGTGGAACACAAGTGTTTGCCAAGAGTGAGGACCCCTCCAGCCTCTGAACCCATCCAGCTGTCCCTCCTTAGCCTTTCTCTCTCAGCAAAGACCAAAACACAAGTACACCAGGCGACACTCGCCCATAAAACATCAGCCAGGGCTCCCAGGGATGGACATTGAGGTGGGGAGGAGAATGATGGAGAGATGGAAGTAGAAGGAAGGAGGGAGTTTATTTGTGTGGAGAGAGGAACATCCCTCCTGAGACATGAATCCATTAAGAGTGCTTCGCCTTTTAATTAGCAGTATAATTGCCAGGTGGCGGTTTTTTATTTTTTATTATTTATTTACGCAGGCAGTTTATATTTCTGGCCATATCTCTAACAAAGCAGGAGATGCCACAGGCAAACCAACAGCAAAGGCATGGCATGTTGGGATGGTCTTCATACTCCAGCAGCAATAGTTGAGTGAATCACCATCAAGATGCATACGTACTTAGAGTCAGAGGAGCTAAGGCAATGCTGGGACTGCTCATTAACCTAGGCATATTAATCACTTGTGCTCTGTGCCTCTGGCCTGGAGGGCCTATGAGGGTTTACTCCACATATAAAACACATCAGCAGATGGTCCCAGACTGATAGCACGGCATCTCACCACTTCCTTCGCTAGAACTTGAGTGTCATGCCGTGTTTCCTTGCATGTATATTGTTTTTGGCCGAGATGTTTAGGTGGACATGTTCTCGTTTGGTGTTTTTGAAAACACTTAAATATGTGTAATGGAGCCTTATTAAAGTTTAAAGAAATGAGTGTAGTGCAGAGATCAGCTGCAGGATTTAGGTCAGTGCCGTACAAAGGTCTGCACTGCAGTTTATTAAGAATTTATGACCCGCCTCTGCAGGGCACCTTATGAGAATTCATCTGAGCAGGCTGGTAAACAAATAATACTATGTAATTGAGATTTATAATGCAAATGTGTTAGCCACTATGTAGCCTATAAATTTCTGCTGCTTGCCTGCTCACCACATAAACACTTGCATGTACACATACCAACACATGCACATAAAATAAGGCTTGCATATTTAGAGAATTGGCATGTGCTTGCTGTGTGTATGTGTGTGTGTGTTGTGCAAGCTTTATTCTCATGATGTATACTGACATACATAGTGTACTTTTCCCATTTGCATTCAATCAGTGGAGATTTATGGTGATCCATGGGCTCTGTTGCCGGTCACAGTCTAATCCCGGCTCTGGCCCTAGACGCTTTACAGCAGACAGGGTTGTAAATTACCGACTGCAGTGGAGAAGCAAAATCACCAAGAGAGCCCACAAATTCTCAGCTCAGCAGTTCAAGGGTCAGCCCTCAGCCAACTGCAGTTCAGCCCAACCATGTGAGGCCCACCTTATTTGCTGGTTGAGAAAATGTATCAACTCCCAATTGATTGTTTTGAAAGGCATTTAGCCGTTATAATTCAATATTTGAATGCATTGCTTGTGGATCCTGAAGACACAATAAAAGGAGTTTGACCTGTAAAGTGCCACATTTAGCAGCCAGAGAGCTGGAGGAGCATAGAAAGAACAGCCCAAGATCGTATTGTGATGGTTTTATGACTATGAATTGGCAAGTCAAGGTCAAAAGCACAGAAGGGTCTGGCCAATTCTGAATGTCAAAAATGAATGTATAAATGTTTTAACATCCCTGATAGTACTTATATACCTATTCTGTAGCAGCCATCTTACGGTAACAGTTTTGCTTACAAGTACTACAGTGAAATGTCTGACTGGCAGGTGCAGCAGGAACATTAAGAATTGATGAGGGCCATTTAATTGGTCCCTGTGGTTGCCTCTAAAGTTGGTCTTTTTGGCTTGGGCCCAGCTTGATTTTTCTTCTGTCATACCCAGAGACTCTCTGTCTGCTTCAGTGTCACATTAACATTCCCGAGTGCCAGCGTGATTGAATCGGCCCCCACGCAAATATTGAGCATCTTTATAGCAGACATAGTGAGGAGAGGAGATCTGGTTATCATCATTCTGTTTGAAATGGATTTTGATTGGTATTGGTAGACCATGGCAGATTTATATTTAGCCATCAACAGTAACATAATCTGCACCAGACTGACAAAATCTAATGTACAGCACATTAACTGGAAAGCCCATTAGACTAGACAGAGTGTGCACAGAAAACACCTGCAAACTCAACTTCATCAGATGTCTGCTCTACTCAAGGTTTTATCCAGCAGTAAAAACTCTTACATTTCAGCATTTCCTGAAATTCCCTTTCCTCAACATCATCTATCTTCTTATACCTCAGTCATTTTTTATCATTGTATTCACTGCCATTGTTTTGAAGTTTTGAATTATGTGTAATATATTCAAATGCTTCAGTCTATTCACCTTGAAGCGTCTGAAGACTACAGCTAGGAATCGATCATTTCCTGTCCGTGCATGGCCACAGCTTCCACTTGAGTAGCCTTAACTAAAAGAAAGGTCTCTCCTGTGCTTTGTTTCATGTATCTCCTTAAAATTTCCCATGGATCTCAGTCATCTTATTTTCCCCAATGGCATGTAACATGTACGTACATATCGCTGCATACCCTGTGGTAGTTTGGATGTGTAAAAACAGATACAGGTTACTGGTGGCTTCTTGTTTTGAAGGTCCTTTCTAAAGTTAAGTAAAGTTAATTATCCACAACCTTCTACTGCCCACAAATGTCAGGTTTAAAAAAAAAAAAAAAAAATCCCCTAGTTAGAAGATTTGTATGTCACGCAGCAAAGCCACGTGAAAACGGTTAAGATATAGGGTGATTTATAGGATCCACGTTTAGTAATGTCGTTTGGGAAATAAAAACCTACTTTATTAGCTGTTATGCTGTACTGTTTCTGGCTCTCTTTTTAACCAGCCAGGCTAGAGGCTAAAGCAACAGGCAGAGTCCCTTTCTGTGAGAACACTAGGCAAAAACACTCAAAATCCCCTCACTGGGATCTAAGGACAAAGGAAATATCCATTTTCTCTTTTTCATTTCACGGCAGGACGCAACATCAGAAAATACCTCTATATTCACCGTGCTGTGGGTGCCCCCCCCACCCCCACCAAAATGCTGGTTTGTCAGTAAATATTGGAAATTGGCATTTCCTCTGGGTGATGCGTCCTGAAAGGTCAGTGCTGGGCAGCGGCGGGAGCAGCACAGTGGCTCTGCCTCTGTCTATAATGGAATTCAGCGGAACTGCATGGCATTTCCAATGATGGGACCTGACCTTCCTGATCATCATTTATATCATGGACATTACCCAACACGTAGCCTAGTGAAACCCTTTTGCTCAACATCCTGCTCTGTCATTGTTACTGCCTTTTTGTTATATTGTAGGCTTTGTGTTGTCAAGGGACAAAGATTCATGCTTTGGTCTACTCTGTTGTTCTGAACCTTCTTCAGAGCAACAGCTTAAATGCTAAGCAATCCTAAATAGAGTAAGAGCTACCCACACACTGACGAAGTTTAACCTGCATGAATATGGAACTTAAGAGATCCAATTAGCACATTTGAATAATGGCCTGCTACCCTTTTGACCCAAGTTTGATGTTTCGCATTATTTTTCTGAAAGGGCTTTTAAAGTCGGCAGTGAAGAAGCGAGGGCAACTCCACAAGAACCATTGACATTTCTACCCGCACTGCTGGCTCCTTTCTGAATGATGGTGACTCACCTTTTCTATTAGTTTGCCTTGAAAAGACACCCCGAGTCTAGTGATGAAGTCTCTAGTGTCCCCGCTTTCTACTTTGCCATCTCTCAATATGAGCTGACAAAGCAAGGTTAACTGTGCCAGGCCACCACTGGCCACACAGTATGTGGGGGAAAACCACGAGGCTATGTCAGCATCGGGCCTGAGAAACCATTTTACGACGGCACTCGGGGAAGATGGGAAAGAAATTACAATGATGGGCTCTAATGGTTGAAGTTTCTATTAGAAAATAGCATAACTCCGTGGGCATGAGTGATGATCTTTTTGTTTTTCACAGCAGAGAAAATTTTGTTTCGTGAAATGGTAATGAATTGTTTAAATATTGAGGCTGCTGGGTGATGGTGATTGCACAACCTGCAGACACATTAACATATAAGTTGAACAAATACAGCTACCTCATATGCCCCATTTATTTGCACTATTAATTATTCATACCATTGAGTGTAAAAGCAGAGAGAGAAAAGGTCTCTTTGTGAGATGTGAGTTACGTTCTGATACATCTGCTTTGTGGAAACGCACAGAGCAGGTAGCCGGCGAAGTACTTAAACTCCTGAAACGATCAGCTTGTGAACACCAACTCCAGTTAATCACAGAGCCGTGCTTCCATTTACATTACCAAAACAATCCAAGGTGTTCTTGTCTCTTCCCTGTGCAACTTCTGTATTCACATGTCACACTCAGAGAAGCCTTGCCGAGTTTCCTGAGTGCCGAGTGAAGCCAGCAGCTGAGCTGAGTATGAGCACAAGTGATGCTTTCACAGTGCCCTGCTCTCAGCCGTCTGAATACTTCCCCAAGCCCTCATTAGCATGGCTGCTGCATTCAGCCTCATCCCAGGTCTTTGCTATTGCATGTGTGTCTGTGCACACGCACACATACACTATTACTTACTTAAATCCCCCCCCTCCCCCTCCACAACTACAGTTGAATCCTCCTGTCTGCGTCCCGTTTCCCCAGTTGGATTTCTCCCCCTTATTTACTCCTCCATACTGTTACCCCTCTGGCTCACTCTTCATTCTAGTCTTTTCTCCAACTACTTATTTTCTTCTGGTTCTTTCCTCTCCTTTTTTTTTAACCTTCCTCCCTCTCCCATTTTCTCTAGTCTCTCAGCCATGTATGATGATCATCCCCTCCAGCTGTCTTTCCCCTCATCTCCTCTTGCATACCTTTCTTTAATAGAATGTCAACTCTTACATTTCCCTCCTCTCTACTGTGCCCATCTTTCTATTAATCAGGAGTAGATTATGGTGACGGAGAAGTCCTATTTTATTAATATTGTCAGAGGACAGCTTAAGAGCTTTCAATAAAGAGAGACATAATTGTAATTGTTTTAGTTGTTCCTTTGACCTGTTAATTAGTGTTTATGTATAGAAAGGGTGGGTTTCTTTGAGCATGGTGAAAGAATGCTGCTTGTATTTTTCTGTGTGCTTATTTACTGTAGCCACCCATCACTCTGATGTATGATGTATATGTATGAGCACAGCTGGCCCGGCGGTGTGTTAATGCATGGTTGTATGTCTGGGAGTGAGAGCACAGCATTCAGAGAAGTGCTCTTTGCTGGGATGCAGGGATTGTGATGCGCTCAACAGGATTAGACGCGTCAAGTCCTAGTCCGTTTGAAGTGTGAAAAAAAAAATCTTGATCCCAAAGATGTTCTTCTTCCCCCCTTTTGCATAGAGAAACGAAACAGGGGATTTTCTCACCCTATGTGGATTTAGTGTGCTTTAATAGTGCTAATGGCCATTATTGAGAGATACCCATTTTGTCATTTGCTCATTTATAGCCAGACAAAATGCCTCTTCGGTTTGTCTAGACGCATGCAAACACTCTCGCACACTCGTCAGCACTGACCTCACTAACTCCTTCCCGCGCAGATTCCATCAATTAAAAGATTGGCTGCTATTACCTCCCTTTCACCTTTTCCCTGCACTCAGAATTAACAGCTGCCAAAGGACTCCTCCTTCAGGCTGCCAAGCACCTGCATATAGTGGTGTTTCAGCCAGTTTTTCCTCTTGGCTCGCTCACACACGCAGTCACCCCAGTGCCTTTCACAGGTAAAGCTAGTTTAGCAGGGGTTGTGCAAAGCTGCCACTCTCTGATTCTCTGTAGCAGCCCATCAGGATCATCACTGACATACCGTTAGTGCGTCGGGTCACTTTGCTGAGATCTACAAGCGGATGTAAAGCATCGCAGCCCCATCGGGGTGTTTACGTCTCTCACTTGATGAGCATCTAACGACTACTGTGGCCTGATTACTCTGCTGGCAGGGGGCTTGTTTAGCAAACTAGGAAAGAGATTGGAAATTAGGTTTCAAGGAAGAACCCAAGTCTAATTATGATGAGATGAAATCATTCAAAAAGATTTACAATGCTAAATGGTATGCGTTTGTGGAGCTCTTCGTATGCTGTTACTTTCAAGTTGGTATAATCATTTTTGGGGGGAATTTCTTGCAGGTGATGGATTTGTTTTTAATTCTCCAATGTATTTCACTTTGTTGAATTCTGTCGATATCGTAATGCCTTGTTGAGAACAAGAAAAAGAGGCCTTTTCAACTTTATTATGGATCCGTGGCCTCGGTCTCGCCACACATTTTAAGCTTCCTCTCATCCATTGTGTTATTCCTCTGAGAATTAATTGTATTTATTGAAGCCTGTTTGAGTGCCTCTTCAGCCCAGCAGTTTATTCACACCTTTGCACTTAACGTCATGGTTTAAGTTGTTGGGACAGAAGGTTGTCACGGTTGTTTCTCACAAGAACACAGATTACTGACAGGAGGTGTGATGATGACTGTGTTACAATTAGAAAAAAGAAAATCTTATCTAAAAACATGGCTGCTGTTTACGATTGAGATCAAGTATTTTTGTTTTCTAAAAAGGCTTAACGCAGGATTATCACCACCACCTAAAAGTTATTGATTGACAGCAGTGTTTACCTCCCATTAGAATTTGCATTCTGTGTGACTTGATCAAGCTTAACCGTGTGAAGATGAGTTATCAATCTACCAGGTTGTGGGCGTGAGTTTGTCATTTCAGCTCTGAGCACAGCCCTAATGTGGGTGTCTATCTTACCTGTCACACTGCTGCTAACTCATCTTGATAAAGTGTGAGATCATGGCGTCTGTAGAATCTCATAAATATTCAGATTGACTTGTACCAGCAAGTCACAAAAATTGATTCATGGTACATCGTGCAAGCAGGTAGCATCACAACAACAAACCCGTTTTTCTGTGCTTGTCTACCATTTGATGCGCACATCTATTGACACGTTGTCCCTCTCCCTCGCAGTGCCCCGACTCCACCTGCAAGCAGGATCTGCTGGCCTACCTGCAGCGTATTGCCTTGTATTGCCACCAGCTGAACATCTGCAGCAAAGTCAAGGCCGAGGTGCAGAACCTGGGAGGAGAGCTGGTTGTCTCCGGGGTAAGTTCACCATCGATTTACCCGTGGACACCTTCACTGCACCAAAGTTACTAACTAATGGTCGTGACTGACTGCAAGAAGATGGAAAACAAACCATTTAGGTTTAAAAGCATTTTCAAAAAAAAGAGTAAACATGTAAAGCAAGGTCTTTTTCCGGAGCCTTAAGGATACGCAGTGTGTTTTGGCGAGACGCGGTGAATGTAAACAGAAATGCATTTGTTAACAAAGAAAATTCTTGCTAGAAAGATAATTAAATCAATAGAATGCATCGGCTACCTTCTAAAGATTTATTATCTGGCGTTGCCCACGTAAATTTAAAATAGTAGGACTTAATGGGATGGGCTGTTGGTTGTGATTAGTTAATGATTCATCCTCTACACCGTAATCGGCAGCTCACATTTTATGTTGAATAAACAGATAACAGTAATAACGGTTTTCTCTCTGCTGGAAAGGGCTAATGTTGCCCAAATGTTTCCTAACCCTTTTACCTCTCTAGATAAGACTGAACAAGGCCAGTGTTTACACAACCTTCAAGCATTAATTAACCACCTCCTTGCCGGTCAAATTAATTACAATAGGTTGTCTTTGTGGGCAGGAAATAATGAATTCCTCCTTCCTTTCCGTAGACTGAATGAGCTTGTGTTTCCAACACTTCAGTCAAGTGTCACCAGTGTGTCTGAAGCTATTAAATTGTGGAGATTAAATTAGTGTGACCTTTTTCCATATTCTCAAATTCCTCACTCCTGTTTGTATGCCAGACAAAGTCTGAAAGGTTGTTAAATCTACGTACAATCACTATTTCCCCCGGAAAACATGCAGTACAGGACAGGAAGACATTAAAAAGAAGCACACGTTTTACTTTCACATCACACAAATTGGAAAGGTTAACCGTTTCTCTGGTGTTCTCTCCCCGTCTCTTCCATGTACTCAGTTGGACAGCGCCATGTCCCTCATTCAGGCTGCAAAGAACCTGATGAACACGGTGGTGTCCACCGTCAAGGCTTCCTACGTTGCGTCTACTAAGTACCAGAAGAGCAGAAATATGGAGGCCCTTAACATGCCAGCCATCTCCTGGAGGATGAAAGCTCCCGAGAAGAAGCCTCTGGTCAAGAGAGAGAAGCAGGATGACGGCCAAACCAACAAGGTGAAGAGATCCTCCCAGAAGAAGCATATCAACCCCGTGCAGGCTCTGAGCGAGTTCAAAGCCATGGATAGCATCTAATCTCACCTGGTTCAGGAGAACAAGAAATATTGACCAATGAGTTTATGTATAGATAAAGAAAAGGTTTTATCATATTTGTTCCATCTTTGCATAGACGACCTTCTGTTTGACCCATTATTTTTTTTTCCTATACTGCCTCATTTCTATTCCATAAATTCAGGTTTGCTCTTGTCTGTAGCATTAACTGTCTCTTCTCTGGGAAATGCAGTTAGAGGGAAATCAACTGGACAAATGCATTTTCTTTTTTCTTTCCTGCTTATGGGAGGAAGGAGAGCAGATTTCATAGATATTATAAGAACTGATTCCAAGAGGCTTTGGATTATTTTGTATTCTAACCAGTTTTATAATGATGCTTCGGGGTCGCTAGTGTTTTCCACTGCAGTGTTTGATTATAATAACTTCTGTACTGCAAATATCAACTATGCAACATCTGTCTGCCTTATTTTCACTTGAGCAATAACTAGTTCATTTGGATGCGCTGGGCTAACTGGTAAGATTTTAAATGTGTTTTTGTTTCACCCTTTTGGAAGCAAAGTCAACAAATGTCCTCGAGTACCTGCCTTTTCTAACTTTATACACGTTGTTATGCCACTATAAATCGTTCAGATAAAACTGACCTAAACACTATTTTCATTGCTGAATTTGTACTGATAAACGTTTGGACTGATCACCATCATTTCTTTATAATTTGAGTATCTCAAGTTGTATTTTCTGACTTTTTTTCATGTTCACATCATGCAGCAAACTAAGGTGATTCTTCCCAGCCCTCTGTTTTGTTGCATAACTGATAGATATACACTAGAAGTTCAGTCAAACTTTGTAAATAAGCCCGGGCTCCTCAGAGTCTGGAAGGACCCAGGACAATAAGTAGACCCCGTGTTGTTATTTCCCAAAGCCGACAAGCTTCATTAACTGTCAATGAGACCAAACACCTTCGCAATCTAAGAATGTTTCCATATTGAGGGATCAATATGTTTTCTCTCCACAACGCTCGAGGTAGGCGAGGAAAGGAGGGGATATCACTGACTTTAAACTCTGCTTATTGTTAATATTCCTTGAACGCTTGAACACTAATCAAAATTTTATGTGAGGCACAAAAACTTTATAGAAAACTAGAAACAATTTGCCTGGAGTTGGAGCTTTAATATTAAACAGGAGAGAGTTTATTTTTCTTTAACTTGGGGTAACAACCTTGTGGGTTTTTCCAATCATACATAGTATTCTGCTGCAGAGTGGTGTCCAGCGAGGCTCAGAGTCCACTACTCTGGTCTTCGGGCTGAATCTTTGTTTTGCTCGTTTGACATCTGTGAACTATAGCAGGATGGGTGTGTATGATTTACTGACAGGTGGATTTCCTTTTTTTGTTTTGTACTGTAGAACCAAGCAGTTTTGGCAGTTTTTGTCTTTTGCTGCTTTTGATTTTGAATTTTTAATCTTGAGTGATATCAAACAACTTTGCTGTGGATTTGTTTTTGTTATTGAGAGCTGACTTATTAGTGCACACATTTATTGTATTCATGTGCCTGCTTTATATCTTAATAAACAATTAAAATGGAATCGCTGTTTTCTTTATCCTCAGACTGAAGTTGTTTTTCTCCCCCTCCCTTGAACCTTACTTGCCTCCCATGCTTTGTTTTGCCATAATATCAGATTTGTGTTGTAACAAGGAAAGGATAATCCCTAAAGAATCAGTTTAGCCCTGAACGGTAAAATGACTTTTGGCAGACCCCCAAACATGCTGCTCTGCATAATTAAGGCACTATATTATGAATACGTACCTCCCATAAAGTCTGCATTACTGACTTGAGGCCTTTACGCAGTGTGCTATTGTAACTTGTGTAATTGGGTTGTGCTACTGTTGTGGGTTATTTTCTCTTAAAAAGAAATAAGTGCAGCTTTTAACATGAAACGAGTTCTCCAGTCTTGTGGTGTCTCTAACAATAGCCTGTGAAGAGAAATGCAGTGGGAAGCCGGAGAACGTGCACAATGTGAAGCTAAATGTATCTGAAGCAAGAAAGTATCTGCAAGTGAATATCTATGCTTTCCAAAATGTTGAAGTGATTGCACATCAGAGTGTGACACAAAGTCCACTTGTTCATATTCTTGCACATGCAAGTCCATGTTTGGGGTGATTTGTGATGATTCTCGTTTATTAATTACCTTAACTCATCCACAACCATTACGGATTTTGATTTATGTTTCCCAGAATAACTTTGAACATCCCATAAACAATTGATGTGAAGATGGAGAGCACAGCCGTGGCAGGAGAGAGTTGGAGGGTTTCTGTAAACTTGGCCTGACGTTCTTGAACGCTCCCTTGCTTTAGGTTGTATTTCACACATCCCTTTATAACACCAGATACATTGGCACCAATGAATATGGATAAGTGTTACTGAACCAGAGCTGGGAATGAACACAAATAGCATTCTCTGGTGTGAACTGAGATGTTTAGAAAATTAATGGTAACCTGAAAATCTGAACTGGAATCATACTTGGGGGAAATATGGCACCTTTTCCAACATGGTTTGGAATTGTGCAATAATGAAGTTCTTTTTGGGACAACTGGATGTGTTGTGGCACCAAATAAATAAATAAAAACAAGCAATGAATGGAAAGGATGCAGGAGGACCCAACAAACATTGCTCCATAAATATCCAGCTCTCTGAAAGGACAAAGAACAACATTTGTGTGGTGACAGGTGAAAACCCGACATTTTGTGGTTATTTGGTCCAGAATTGTGGACCAGACTGTCATCAGTGCGATGGACCCTTTTCATGCTGCACATTCTGCACTGATATAAATCATTACAACAACAATAAGTGTCCCAGTTAGCCATATCAGTGAGCCTGCACAAAACCAGCGAACTGGATACAGCATTGGAGCTCCTCAATGTCCCACAAAGCAGGAAATGTTTGACTTTCTTGTATTGAATTCAGATAAATGGGCCCATAGAGCAGGGTGCACGTCGGTACACCCACCTCCCAGCTGGTCCAGCGTGGTCATGGGGAAGTCAAAACAAACAAACACAACCCTTACAGACACCTCCTTCCCAATGCAAGTTTGTGGGACACTTTTTTTGGGGTCCATCTCCATCACGTGACGCACCTAGAAATTGCAATTCCACTATTTGACCACAACATCTGCTTGAGAGCCCTGTACCCTCTCCTACCTGCAGGTTTGCACAAATCACAGCTCAACTAAATGGAATGCGGCCATCATCAACGCTTCCACCTGTGCGCTTTCCTGAGACGACAATCCAATATGGCTGCCGTGAGGCGTCTCTGCAAGCGAGAGGGCGCGAAAATCGAGTTAGCTGGATAACTAATGTACTTAGTTGAATTAGTAGTTTATGTTAATTTTCTTTTTTAGTGACCCAAGAGTTTAACGCAGCGCGGAGGCGACATTCTGGAGCACCTCAAGAAAAAAAAACCCAAAGGCTTTCCTACCTGTCGTGGACCCGTCCGACGCATGCGCAGACCGTGGGACACCTTGAGTGCATTTCTGACATTTGAGTTGAAACTCGTAAAAAACAGCAAGTCATGCTTTACACACGGAGAGAGCAGCTAGTTGCATAAGAGGGGGTCCAAGCCGACCTTCTCGAGAGAAACTATCTGCAGAGCTCAACAGACTGGAGGCAGATAATCCGGAGACGGCTCCTCCACACCTCCGCTCTGCCCTCAGCTGTTCCACTGGTAAGTGAAAGTTGACTTATTTTTTTACCACTGGTATGTGCTTCTGTTGAGCTTGTGGATTATTTATTTTTTTTATCTTGCACATGCGTGGTTGCTGTGTTGCTGTTGATGGATGTGCTCGATGTTGCTGGTGTTTATGCGTTTCTGATTTGATGCGTGGAACAAAAAACCAAACCCCTCCTGATGGCTTTGAGGGAGTTCCTCCTTGTTCAGCAGCCTTGAGGCCCGCGAGCCTATAAATCTTGTTGCTCGTGCAGTTGTGTGGCACGAAGTGGGACGCGCGTGCGCCCCCCCGGAAAGTGGTATTTGATTGAGAGCTCTGTGCTTTTAAATATGACGTTGGGAGTCTTTAGATGGAAGTTTGAACACAGGACTTGTAATCCACGTGTGTTGAGGGTCTGACCTCTTCTTTGGGAGGTGGATCTTAGGTTCCCACAATGACCACACTCATTATTATGAATATCATTTTAAAGTAGGCCCTTGCTGACTATTTCGAGTGGCCACAAGTAGATCTGCTCCCTACCATGTGCTTTGAATTGATCTGCCTGAAAGAAGCAGTGAAGTCTGGACCTGTAAAGGCCTCATATTAGTCATAATAATTCCATTAATGAATCCTGAGTCCTGTGTGTTGAAAGTGTTGTGTGTGTGCAGAAATGAAACAACAACAAGTAGCCGTCTGTCAAAAGTTTTCACTTGACCAAACTTCACGGGATAATGACAATTGTAGGCACTTAAAGTTTAGTACAATAGAGTAAAGGTATACCCAGAAACGTGATTGGTTCATTCCTTGTGTTGTTTTGCCCCATCTCTGCCTCCCTATAGTGTTCGACCCCAGCAGCTCACAGTTGGATATTTTCATGACTTCACATTTCAGTGCAAATACTTTTTCCTCATTACTGTTTGCACACACTTTGCAAAACTGTCCTTGTTTTATGGAGTCCCTCAAGGCCCAGAGGAAGCCATTTTTTAAAAATACATTTTTTTTAGCCCCTACAGCTGTCCGGTGTTCCCCTTTCTTTTTGCAAAATTGTGCATTACATCCCAGCTGAAGTCCGACCCTCCGCGGTCCTAACACAGGAGCTGTCATGTTTACAACGTCCGCTCTTATGAGATTACATACAGTAGGTTATTTCACATGTAAACATATTGGCATAAGGCTACCTTCACTCCCAGATGAACCTGTTTCTACGTTCACACGTTTAACGCTGTGGAGTGACGGAGAGTGAACTCCCTGCTTGAGGTGGAGCTGTCCACTCTGCTGTGGTGCTGATTACTATCTGGGCATGTTTGCTGTCAGATTTCAGAGCAGCCTGCCGAGCTATCTCTGACCTGACCGTACTGTCATCTCCCGGGGAGACAACAACACATCGACTCTGGTCAACTCATTAATAATGCTCTCATGTTGGGCTTGTTGTGACGGGGGAGAGCGGTGTGACAAGCAACCGGTAACTCATTGAATTCATCTTTTGAAAGGCATTTTTTGAAGTCTCCTATAGCATGACGCATCTTCATTCATCCCCTCAGAACGGTTTGTGCTTTGATTCTTCCATGACGAACATTCATGAAAATCCATGCCCCATATAGGCAAGACTTCCACTAACACACGCGGCGTTTTAAGCCGTCTGAGGCTCGTCAAACTCGTCAGCGTAAAGGTTTGTGTCTCGACTCTGAGAGATTCTGTAGCTGATTTAGCGTTTCGTTGCTCTCACCTTACGTCTACCCACCACAGTCGTCCCCAGACAAATACGTCTCTGTAAATGGAGCTGGACCCCAGAGACCAGTTGAGTCTTGATGGATGATGTTGGGGAAGGTTCTCCTCTGCTGTGAAAACGGGAGAACAATCGTTCCGAGGCCCGGTAGAGTAAAACGATCCAGTGTGGCGGCTGTATGATACATATGGATGTAGATGTGATGTAAACATCACTGACCAGCCCCTCACGTCACCCCCCCCCCCCCCCATACACACAGTTAGTTTATTCCTATTTGTGTTTTTGCTGCGTCACTCAAACTACTGTCAGCGCATGACATGTTTGAAATAAGTTTTTATCAATCACAGTGGTTGAGTATGACAGTTTAATCGATAGAATACGTTTCCACAGAGATTTCCATTAATTTTAAAATTAGAGGACCCTGGAGGCAGGGAGGAGGGGTGGGTGGGCGTATCGCTGCCGAGCGTTACACAAACACACGGATATATGCTTCTGAAGTATTATTAGAATGAAGTAAAGAAGAGGGATCCAGCTATAAACACAAGCTGCCGGTCTACTGGCAAATCTGTCGGATAGATGGAGTATAAATGATAAATATGACTGGTTGAAAGGACCAGTGAACCCCACCATACAGACGCCACAGTCTAGTCAAGCCAAATATGGAAGTCCTTGCTGAAATGCCATTAGTTGACACAGGATCCAAGAGTCCGGTGAGTGAGCTGGGCAGGAACCCCGGGGAGAGTTGAGTTTGAATGCCCTCTGCGGTGCCCCACAAACGCATCGGCACGGCTTTGTTGCTTCCTTTTGTAGTGGAATCATTTGACGGGTGAACGTTTCAGAGGTGATATCGAAACAAAGACGTCTGTTTATTCAGCCGAGCTACTTAACAGTCACGGCACAGACAATGAAATGTCTGTTTAACCAACACAACTGGGAAGAGCAGCAACTTAGAAGCAATGAAATGTGCTTAATCCGAATCTTCAGTCAGTTCCCTTGACCTTATGAGTTTAACCTTTCCAAGGCATCATTAATAATGACACTTTAATAAAAAAAAAAAATTGTTTTTAAAAAATTGCCTGGAACCGTCTGGAGGCAAAAAGGTTCCAGAAGTCCCCTAAAGCCACAGCTTCAGGCGGAGAGCTGGGAATTTGGGAGAACATTAATTACCTGAGGGCAAGCAGGAGCAATGGTAAGCGTTGTAAGGTACTGCGTTGTATATCGGCCTGCCGGTGTCAGGTTTATAGTGGCACAGTAACCCACTTATCATGTTTAATGGAAGTATTGTCCTTCGGGGGATTTCATTTTGCCATTCTTCGCAGAAGTGTAATTAGTGATGCGGCGTGGGGCTTTCAATCTCCTCGCCGTTCATCTCATAAAGTTCCGAGCTCCTCCCCCGTCGGCCGGTCAGAGATTTTTATTGTGACTGCTGAGTCTTACGGCCGGCCGTTTTTATGGGCACGAGTCTGCCAATGGTGAGCCACGTTAGCTAAAGGCGATGAGGACTTCTGGATTACATGTCAGCACAGCTATGCTGGTAAACCAGTGAGTGAATGCTACAGTAAAGGAATTAAATTCACAATTATTTGTGAGGATGGGGAAGGTTAAACATCGTTTTCAAATACATTTGTGGAGGATAAACCCATTCTAGCTGTAAAATCCTTTGCTTTTTACACATTTCTCCATATATATAACCCTCACACACACACATGTTGTCATGTTACATGAAATCTACACCCTAAAATCAGCTCTTTTTAATGCGAGTGCAGGCCCAGGTTTCCCCGCCGTTTGTTAGTCTGAAAACATTCTAGAGTCGGATGAAATTTAATCCAGCGAAATGGTGCCAGTACTGAAAAGAGCACTATCTTTTCATTTAAAGTCACTTTTTATAATCAGCTCCCAAGGAACAAAAAAAAAAAAAAGGCAGTTAAAAAAGTAATAGGATCAGCAGCGGCACAGACATAGGTAATTTTGTTAAAAACTCCTTTCACAACGCCAGCTTGTAGGGGGGGAAAAAAGCAGCGAAGGCTGCTGTCATTGTATCGCAAATAAATGGCCGTGGTGAACATGTGTGTGGGCTGTCCGAGACGATTTGTGTGATGTAATTAGATGTAAAATGCTTTTTAGCTGGCTCTTTAATTGACTTTTGGCCGGAGTGATTTGTGGCTATCAGGTTTTCCCCCGTGGCACCGTGTTGTCTTCAGTCAAGGCCAGTGGATTATTTGCAAACACCTAAATCCAGCTTCTTGAGCTGGACTTGTTTCGATCAGCCGTCCATCTCTCTGTCTCTCACAGCTGAGCTGATTTCTATACCCTTAAGGAAGTTTTTTTAAAGGTATATCCTCATTCCAGGTGTTCCTTTTCCCCCAATGATCCCAGAAATACACCCTGACAGCTCTTTAAACCGACAGATATTCAACATTCAGTGGGAACACCTTTTGCATAAGGTAATCCGGTATCATACGGCGTTGCTGACTACCAATCATCTCATATGTATTCCGGGTACCCGGCACTGTATTTTAATGGCTGACATCTCAGGGCTGCAATTCAAGTGTGATTTATATCTCCTCAAGTCATCAGTTACAATCAGATCCAGGGATCTGACTTTGTGCTCGCTGAACAAGCATAGCTAATACAGAGGGGAAGGCAAAATAAAATGAGCTGTGTCACATTCCCGAATTTATTTCCCCTTATGTGCGGAAAATTTGAATCAAAGGTGCCGCAGGAGGGGTGGAGAAGGTTAGATAGACGGAGTAAAAGAGGGGTGACGGGGGCTCCGCATTGGTAGGCGAGTCTGTGTCTCGTCCTTAAACCAATTTCCTTTCCTCAATACTCTGGGGAGTGGTCTGATTTGCACCGTTTCCTTTCTCTGAGTAAGTGTTTATCCTGCTTTTACAATTAGATCCCGCTCCCAGCTGCAGCATTAATCAAATACCCAGACATATTCTCCGCATTTGGAGATCGAGGGGAATGTGTCCTGGACGTCTTCCGCTTTGCTAACGGGCTGTGAAGCGGCACAATTATTTGTTTAGTAAGCGCCTCACGCATACTGTACATTTGACTGGTCAGGAGGATTGCAGGGGAGTCTGACTGGGAGCCACAGTGGAGGAGATTTATTTGGATATATATGGTGCTGAGGGAAATGCTTGTGACCTATGATGAAAGTAAGATTGTTATGTGTGTAATAGACTGTGCAAGCATAAAAACGTACGCCCTGACCCATATATACATTACTTTTGTGAAAAGGAAGGCATGGGAATAGTTTTTTTTGAGAGGCAAAGAGCCTAACAGGACACAATAGAGTGATTGAGCAGAGGAGGCTGGACCTCATGGTTCACGGTTGCAGTGTTGTGTGGGTGGGTGCGCGTTCCTTCTCTCTTCATAGCACAATGTCAATAGAAATCCACTACAATCACTTAATGTACTCCCCTGCCCTCCACTCTACATATGGGCTTTAAATGCTTTAATCGAAGACCCGCTCATTTTTATTGGTGTTCTTTATAGGTGAGGTTACTGATGATTTTCAAATGCACTCCGTGATTTGTGGCTAATTAGGGCGAGAGTCGGACCACGAAAAATGTGTGTCTGTTTGGGGAGGAGGGGGGGGGGGGGGGCGAATCTCCTCTCTAGACGGGAGCGGCGCCTGGAGTGCAGATGAGAAGACAAGCGTGTTGTGCAGTTATTACTATGCAAAGATGGGGAGAGCGCGCATTGTGGCATCTCTCACAACGCGATGATTTACCAATCGAACGGCTGCCTCCGTCGCCATGGTTACCCACGGGAAAGTTGTGACATTCAGCCAGGGAACATGAGAGACATCCAATTTATTAGGGTAGAATTATTTCTGATGGAGCCAGAATTAGGAGTGATGGAGTGGGATAGTGGAGATATAAATCCCAAATTGCTCTGTTGCCGTCGGCCGTGATGCTGTGCGCTGCCGGTGTCACATGTTAATTATCATAAGCAAGACCTGCAACAACAGCAGCTCCGGCACCCCGGTTTATTATTCACTCATTAATCCCCGCTCACTTCTCAACTTTATCTGCAGAGAAACCTGTCCCTCTGCTCTGGAATTGTTTGTTCTGTATTTTTTCTTTCCCTCCACTAAGAGTGTTTTCTCTGCCATTTCTTTAAGGCAAGCCACTATATATATATATATATATTTTTGCTGCGTTGGGCTAAATGATCTGCATCCAAATGGAAGTGGCTAATGTAGCCCTCAGGTGGGGAGTTTCTTTTTTTCTCCACTTTTTGTGCATTTCAATATTTAATGAGCTAAACGCCAATGCTTCCAGAAGTCTCTCCTACAAACTGTGTCATGCAAATTAGCTTCGGTGGACAGGAATTAAGGGGAAGATGATGTTCCTCCACCGCAAATTGGATTATGGTGAGAACACAAATTGGACAAGTCGTTTCCATCCGTGGAAACTTTCTCAGGTTATTAACATGATTCAGCACAATCCTACGTGGCTCAGACGTCCACAGGTTAAATAAGTAAATACATTATTCAGCCTGAGGCATTCTGAAATACATTTTCCACTTATGGTCGAGAAGCTGAACCACTTCTCTTCCAGTGTCGAGTATGATACGAGACCAAGCGCTCCTCACTTGTTGCACGTAGAATTACTCGGCAACATTTTGGAGAACCAAAAAAACACAAGACGCCTCCGCTACCATGACTCGGCGTCTTTTTTTTTGAAGGTCACAGACGAACACATCCTAAACACCAGCGCTGCTGTTATTCTGCCGTCATGCATGTTGTAATGCTCGCGGGCCCAGCGGTGACGCCGAGGCGGGCAGCAACGCCGCTCGACCGCGCTCCCTGAAATAACTCTCCCATTGTAATGAGCTTGCTGTGGCGGCTGACTTAATTAAAAGTGATGTTAAATAATTTCTCGGCGGTGATGGGCGCCGTGAACCCTGCTCAGCCTCGCAGTGCGACCTGGTACTCTTCTCCACGCCTGATTTCAGTCATCATGCACACTTGAGAAGCTGTATTTATCGGAAAAAAGGGAGTATTTATCTCGCCTCAGAAAACTACCATGACATTATATTTGAAGTACGCCCCCCAAAGTGGGGTCTGGCGACCCCTGGGGGTCTAACACTCATAGCCAGGGGGGCTGTAAGGAAATGTGCTGTAGATTATAATATTGTGCAATGCCTGAAGATGACTAAAACAAGCAAATTGTGCCCGTTTATTTTTGGACCAATAGAAACTCAGATTGTGTCGATCACACCTCACTCATACCTCCAGCGGCAGTTGAAATGTTCTTAATCTGTGTTATGATTATGAGGGATTTTCTCCCCTTTAATCGGTCCTTGGCCCTAAAAGGTCTGAGAACTCCTGCTCTACAGGGCGAGTAAATCAGCGTGATTGTCCGTCTGTATATCTGATGAAGTGGGAGACGGAACAATAGAAAAATGAGCCTCTGCTTTGAGAGAACGCCTCAGGAGTGTCTGCTTTCTCGCCTTGATTGCTCCGTGTTCCTCGAAGGCTGTGTAATATGGACGACAGTTCAATATCAAAGTGGAGGGAGGGAGCGCTATTAAATTCGTCTGAGGGTTGAGTGAACTTGTCATGGCGTCACACACACACACACACACACAGTCCTATCCTGTTTTTCCTGGAGATTGATTCCATTGCAGAGAAATAGGCTCAGGATGAAGTCATATACCACAACGTGATTCAGCCTCATTAGAACCACTTCACACAGCTTTATGGACGATGCTGCAGACACGTCTTCAATTTAAAAGCAAGCAATGGGATTTTATTTATATATATATATATATATATATATATATATATATATTTTTTTTTTTTTAAAGCGTGATATGACAGACATGGGGCTTTCAAGTCACGCAAGAGGATCTGTATATTTCTGCAGGGCTCTCCTCGTAGCAGCGTAGTCCTTTTGGAAATCTGGATTGTTTTTTATTTAAGGAAAGAAACGATACTTTCACACAGATGTTGTAATTACAACGTCGAAATGACGAGAGACGAGAGAAGGGGGGAAAAAATGAGGGCTAAGTTGTCCCAAGAGATTCATTAAAAATGAACCGATACCTCCTAATATGTAGATTCTTCATTTAAAATGTAATTATTGTCGGAAGTGTGTCATTTTAATATTCTTTATCTTGTCATATCCTGGGTAAGCCAGTTCTCAAACAGCCCCCGGCCCCCATCAACCAGCAGAACAGCAGAGTGCTGACAATGCAGCCGCCGTCACACTGCTTTTATAATGGCATACATCAAGCCTTAAACGCTTCGGAGAAACACTCAAACATCTGCGTGCGGGTAATTTTTGTTGCCCTATAGATTCTGCCCAGACAGACAGCGTGCAAAGTAATAGATGTGCAGCAGAATAAAGAACACACACACTGTTTTCCAGCGGCAGCAGTGATTTTTTTCCCTATTTTTTTTTTTTGGTCGTGAATCGGCTGCATCTGCAGCGGCCTTCTGCTATCCGGCTCTTGCCCCCGGGCGGTGCAGCTAAGTCAAAGTGCTCCAGTATGTAGAATGCTTTTCAAAAGGGTTTGAATGTAAATACTTCATAGCGTGCTGAGTGGCCCTATGAATATGTGATAAGGATACGGGCACCGATTTGAATTAAACGTTACACGGAGCAACCGTTTGCATAAACGGCGACTTTGTTTTGGAATTAAAGTCACGCCCCCGTGACGCTGCGCGTGAATAACGGCAAACCTCATTGAATGCCACCTGGTTTTCATCAATTTTAAATGGGGATTTTACTGATGTGTCATAGTGTTGTTGAGTAAAATGGAATGTTTTGTCCCACCTGAACTGCACCAGCAGCCGTCACCGCACATTGTGGCTGATGTTGTGCTGAATCCCCATGAAATCTCTGCTTAATTGACCCAAAATAACTCCGGTTCAGCCGTCTTTGCCTCCCTGCGTGGTCAGGCAAGTCCAAATATGTATTCTAAAAAGCTGGAGTCGTATCCATTTATAAATGGGCACACATTCATAGTCCAGCTCTTTATTTTGTTTCTTTTCATCGCCCCCGTTCCCATCCCCGCAACAAGGGAAAAAAAGCCTTGAAAATGGAGGGGGGGGGACAGTTATACAGTACAACTCAAAAAGCTTATTAGTTTGTTCCTCAATAAGCGTCCGTCTGTGAAGTGAAATGGCTGAGTTCCTTTCGAGTGCTGTCGGTTGACATGACAACTGTGCCCTGGAATAAGAATTACATTTGTTCAGTCAATAATTGGACCTGAGCTTCTTGTTAAAATGTCTCACAATGTTGAAGGCTGGTTCTTACATCTGTGCGGCCAATTCAAATTTCACCCGGTGTTTAATCTGTGCTTGTGGTGTTTTTTTTGTTATGGCCTCCTCTTTCTTAACGAACCAGCATCCAACATGGAAGCACCCAGACGACGCCAGTTGAGTTTGTCCTCCTGCACTCAATCAGTATATCATAAAGCACCATCATGAAGCATCATATCCATAGTTTTTGCTTTCTTCCGAACTGCAGATGATGCGAACACGCGAGCGCCAATTAATGCTCGGAGTTAAATCACGAGCAGCCCGGACTTACGATGCACTGCTGGCCAATTAGCTTCTCCAGCAGGGTGTGATCTGAGGCGATGCACCACAGCGCCTCTGGCACTTCTCGCTCGCTCTCCCGCGTTCTGTTCAGAGACTTCTGTGAAGTCCATCGCCTCACCCCATGTGACCCAGAGCCGTCTGAATCCCTCCTCTTTTCGTAGCCCTTCCAGTTGCAGACTGACAGTGAGGCATCGGTAGCTGCTGGCAGAATTAGATGGATAAATACAAAGAGATCCGTAACACCAGGACCCAGAGTCCGTGTCTCACTTATCGATCGGAGTCACGCGCCGGTAGATCTCCAATTTGCTTCTGCTAAAGTACATCATGCTTTTTTCTTGTGGACGACCCCCGAGGATTTTGAAGATTCAACCGGGGGGAAAAAAAAAAACACCTAAAAACTTCAGAGCTTATGTTGTTTACATGACAGGAACAGAGAGGAAAGATGCCACTGTCAAATCTCATCTCCCCACAAAGTCTCTCATGAAATGTTGTTTATATCCTTTCAGCGCTCATTCAAATGTATCCCCCTTGTGCTGAGCTCATCCAGAAAGACTATTGTAGGCCGGGAATCGTGTGACAATGTCAAGTTGCTTATTTTTCCAGCCGTGTTTAAACTGGATCATCGCAGAGCAGCGAGTGATGGATGCTTGGAGGTGCTTTTTTCCCCCTACTGTGTGGTTATTACACCGCCCTGACGTGGAAAAATCCTCAGGGACATAAATCCTCCCATACCATTAAGTGAAATGTAACGTAAGGAGGATGTAGCTTTAGGAATTAAAGGTCTGGTCTCATACACATGGCATTGTGACGGTGTAATTCTCATCCTGTAAGCGTGGAGCAGAACGGCAGCGGATGTGAGGGAACCTTGAGAGTGCCGAATGAGTCATCTGTTAACGTTACCTGCCGCTGTGTGGAATCCACTCATCCTCCTTTCTTTTTTTTTTTAAATATATAAATGAATTGCACACTGAACCATACAAAAATCACAAAACCGAAAAGTGCATCTTTCAACTGTTTGTGTTGCTGTTGCATCACACGGTTCTTTAATCTCTGCTAAATATATCAAGGCTGTGAACAGATCACTGCATCCTCACAGCTCAAAGCACAAACCTCTGCATCTTATCTGGAGGGTGTGCTCCCCCCCTTTTTTTTTTTTTTTCTCTAAACAGATTTAAGGACTTCGGACTCCTCATCTGCATTTATATAAGCAACCATAAAAGCTGGGTTCTGGTCTTGTTGCTTCCCCTTTTCCTTGGAAAAAAAACAGGAATAGAATTGAGACGCTGGCATCGGCTACTTACTTGACGGAGGCAGCAGCTGCATAAACAATGCTTTATTTCACATCCTCTTAATGTTTATTCACTGGCTCCTCTTCGTACACTGATAGTGCTGAGTCACACCCTCGTGTGCACGCTCTCTAATTATTCTGTGCCATAGCAACCGTAACTTAGCAATTGCTAAACCTCTTCCATTTCGAAGGGTTGAGAAAAATGTCATTATTTTTTTTTCTCTATTTATCCTTTCAACTCAGGGAAAAGTATGAAGTAAAACCAGCATTATTAATTCTATCATGCCATCTCTCCACGAACCCTCACTTACAAAAGAAAAACCCTCTTTTGTGATGTGCTGATTCCAGGTCTTTAGAGACGAAGTGAAGCCATTTAAATTGACTTTGACTGACTCGTTAATGACCCGGTAATTTCATGTAAAATGCCGAAAGTACATTGTTTCATTAAGGTGCGGGCTATTAAAACGTAGTAGGAGACTTCTATCTGATGTCCTTCCTGCACAGCCATGTCTGGAGGAGAGCCACTATCCATTCTGGGCTCTCTGACAACTAGTGACACTCTCTCCCAGCTGATGAGTCGTATACCACGTTGACATGCAAAACTGTGAATCGCACAGAATATTCGAGGCTCATTCATACCGAAATGACGGCAATAAGTGAGTAGCAAGATGTTTTGGATTCTAAATGTTCTGAATATCGCTGCTGCACGACTGACTGCCTTTTTGTTATAGCAGCCACACACTAAAGCTCAATAAGTAGCAGAAAAGCTCCGTCACTAGCGCTGAAGTGTTGGGCTCACACAGATAACACCAACCCAGCTGCCATGGTGTGTAACTGATGGCCTGTCGCTTCCTTTGCAAAGACCTGAGGAGCACAGTGTTTGTTTTTTTGACTCTCACAATGCAGATTATATTAAACTGCTGATGTCTAATGTAGAATATTTGCCATTGTGACCCGTGGTCATTGTTTTAAATAGGAATCCAAGGAGGGTCATGTGACTGGAGTTAAAGGAGCAGTAATACAGCAGCAAAACAGCTACTTGCTATGTAGAGATAGTGGAGCTGAGTCCACCTGGACAGGGAATGAAGTCCCTCTGTTTGTGTTGTTATTTGTGAATTCCGATGAGCGTGCCCCGCAGGTTAGCTCATGGCTGCCGCTCTGCACTGCCAGAGATGCAACGCCATCGACGCGGAAAGGGAAATTATAGAGTGAAGAAAATGGATAAATATTTCCATGAGCACAAATGCAATGAGGAATCAGATCAAATAATTGGACAACAGTCTGGGCTCTGTTCATGTTGATACTGTTCAGTTTCCCCCGGTTTCAAATCCAAATGTCAAGATCTTCACACCCACCGCATTAAGTAGTTTGCGAGTGGTTTTGACTACACTTGTGACCGATAATGAAATGCACCACAAGAGACCGATTTTTCAGGCGAACGGCATTTATTTGTGTGCACAAAATAATGGCGATGTCAACACCTGCTTAGGAAAACACCCTTCAGAATTCAACAAATGCTCGCGGCTTAGAGTATCACCCTTTCTGTCTCCAGACCTTCCTCTCGACGAAGAACCCCTGAAAATGTCTCGTCTTTTCCCTCACTGTCTTATCTTGTTTGTTCCTGCCCGGTCTCAAAGCTCGACTGTGCCGGATGCATTCCACACTAACACACACACACACAGAGACAAAGGCGCAGACCCTGAGTCAGTCACATAACGCCAAGCTCACACACTTTTTCCTCTCCTGCCCTCGCCCAAGGGTTTGGGTTGATTCATGCCCTTTGTCAGAGTTTGAGTGAGTCTCAAAGAAATAATGGTGTGACTTCTCCGGGAGTGTGGTGCCTTCCTTTAATTGGTGTCTTTTCTTGCATGTACATCACATTCAGCCTTGTTCACTTGAAATCACACATCAAAGGCTCTAAAAACTTCTCTCCTGCCGTGTCAACTCCAAGACCACCGAGGGTCCTGATAGGAGCTGCACACCAAATTATGTGAGGACAGGGCAAAGGAGAAAACAACAAATGAAGGGGGGGTGCAGACGTTGCATCTACACACAGCATTAATTCCTTTTAATATTATCTCTAAAACACATGAGATTAAACAGGCAGAGGCAGAAATCCATGTTTAACGGTGCTTTGACACATTGGCAGCCAGGTTCAGAGCCTCTGTGTAAACAAAACTGCGATGTCAGTTATTATTCCAATGTGACTTGACACATGCCCTTTTAATATTTATACAACAAGATTTCCTGTTCTACTTGACGCATGGTGTTGTTTGCTGCGAGGTGCTGTGAGCCTCGACCCCAGGAAAGCATTCACTAGAAACGTTACAAACCGTCCTTTACGTCATCTTTTCTCCTCCGACAGGATTACATAAGAAAACCACACTCGACACGAGTCGATTCTGATTGGTCAAGCCTTGCCTACTGTTGTTGAATATTTTTTTTTTGTAACACAAAGGTTGTTTTCTTTTTTTTCCCCACTGATCGCCCGCTGTTTAAGCTTTTATCCATCTATATAAATACAGTAAGAACACAATCCAGAGGACGAGGCGCTGTCCGTGGTCCTGAAACGACCGATCAAGAGACAGAGTGGCTGATTTTGATCCTCTTTTTTTGGTTGTTAAATAGAACTTTTGTTCCTTATTCCACTCTCAGCCATTGAAACAAACCACAGACGGAAGGAAACAGCAGGGACGTGAAGGGGGAGGCAGAGGATGGTTCATGAATAAAAAAATATCCAGTGCTCTGATAGAGCTATGTCTGGCATTCTGATGAATAAATGTACTCTTTTGACTTTGAAACAGTAGCCTTATGTCATTGTTGTTGCCTCTTCGATGGGTCCTCGTATTTGGAAAGCGCCACGTTGTCTAGATGGCGATTTATCGTCGCACACTAAGATTGATTGACACATGAGCTATAATTTTTATTAACAGCGCTATTAAAGTCCCAGCGAAACAGAACTTGGAGTGTCTTAAGCATCCGTATTGTGACGTATTCCCCAGTGAAAGTGAACATTTGAGTTGTGTAAAGTTACCAGAGGGATTTAAATCCTATCCTTCACATTTGATTGGACCACTCGATAGTCACAGACTTGATTGATGTATGGACGTTGTGATGTTATTAGTTGGTCGTCGCTTAGAAAAGCTCACTTCAGAAAAGAGAATTGGATATAAAAGGAAGGCGGTTTGTTTTTGTATTTATCTTTTCATGTTTTGTTAAATGGGTGGGTAATATGAGTCGGGATGTGATCTGGAATCATGAAATACTTTTTTGTTCTATTTCATCTTGATTCTAAAAGAGTGATATTAATGCCGAAGTTGGCTGTATAGCATGATTTAATAGCAGTTGAATCAGGCTCCTTATATTGTCTATTTGGGGGTCGCATACGATATATTGTTAGACTACAATCAGGGATGAATTATTCCACTGAAAGCTAATTTTAACCAGCCCACACATCTGGCACGGCCAATTAGTTAGTCATAGGAAAAAAAAGGGATGTCATGTGATCGCGCTAAACTGTGAAATGACTTCAAAAGACGGGCGATGTTTTGAAGAAGACAAGTAATCTCTGAAAAATAATTGAATAGATAATTATAATGAAATGTAATTCCATCCCCAGCTGCTGCACACGCTCTCTTGAAGGATTGGGAACATATGTCTCGTACACAGCGACACTTTAAAGCCGAGAGGGTTTCCCCTGTCAGCGGCAAAAAAAAATTAATGGTCGTGTTTTTATCCACTCAGGTGTGAAATTGCTGCTGTATTCTGCAGATCGGCGGCGACTTAATGTACTCTCCGAGGTCCCACTTCCTGTCCCCCCTTTTGCATCGCCCTGGCCGGCGTCGACACCACCGCCTCACGTTGGCGTTAGCGACTCGCCACTGTGGTGATAACACAAAGATTTGTGAGCATGCTCGGCTGCAGGGATGTGCTAAAATGTGGAAAAACTGCACTGATGAATCAGACCAATCCTCAGTGGTCACACTGGCTCATTTACCCCCCCCCCCCCCTCCATGTTCAGAATGACAGAAGTGGCCCTTTTAATAGCCGGTTGTTTTAGGGGAAACGGGGCAAGCAGCCATTAAAATAGCACCTGCCCGTTCCGCGGTGCTCACATCTCATTCCGCCGTGCACTCGATGCTCCAGGTTGGAGTCGTTGGGCAGCCGGTCTCATCTGTGCATTGATCGCTCTGTTTTGGATCCTCTTTCATCTATAAATAATGCAGTCATCTGCAGAGTGTTCTCCCTCTGAAACCCCCCCGTTGCCAGCACCAGAGAGGCAATCAGCCCTACCAGGCACGTCACGCCTGTCTATGATAATTGTTTTATGGATGCCACTCTCGCTTTCTCTCTCTCTCTCTGTGGTGGATGATTGCAGGTACACCTACTGTTTCCCCCCCTCCCTGCATCTGAAATCCCCTCACACTGACCCCATGACATTCCTTCATAAGATCACTAACGCGGCATCAAAGGGCGCCAGCACAAAGGCCACTGCTGATAGCCAACTCCACTAGAGGGGTAAATAAAAACAAGAGTTGACTTTCTCGCCTTGTACTCGCCTGCCCGACTAACACTCTCTCTCTCATTATCAATGCTTGGGTGCGTGTCTTACCCAGTGTACTGTAAATGCTTTCCATAGCAATCTGGGAGGGCTGAGAGTGTGGTGATTTCCATTCTGTTGCACATTTCTCTTTGCTGGTCTCCAGAGAGAGTCGGGGGTGTGTGGGGGGGGGATGGGGGGGATTGCCAGGGCTCCCCTGAGGTTGGACACCAAGCCCCAGGCAGTGTGACAGATTAAGTCCAAGATGGAAATACTCTCTTTCTTTATTTTGTGTTCATCCACATCTACTCCATACTGTTGTTTGCGTGCCGCGGGGCGGGACGGCCGATTGCTTCTGTCAACTTGCAGCGCGTTGTAAATAACTGTAAATACGACATGCCGTCACTTATGAGGCGCGTGTTCACATGCGATGTGGCCGAGTCTTTGGGAAGTCGGCGTTACGTAATGGCGAAGTGCCGTTTGTTTGTTTGTTTTCTTTCTTGCTCTTACGACTTCACATTAGAGTATGCAAATGATGCGTGAGTAGCAGAGCCGTGGTGAGTCTTTCCCAAAGCACCTGGCAAATGTGGAATACCACTGTTTTATTTCTTCATTAACACTTGTATCCCAGTTTAATCGGGTTCTTAGACTTCACAAGCCAAAGTACTCTGAATATTTAGACTCATGATTCTCCAAATCCACTACTTTATTTGACTTCATGGTTTTAGGGTCACAAATCGATGTCTCGATTCATTTTTTTGGATTTGGAATCGAAAAAACGGGACTCCTCAGGTCCCATTATGTGGCTTTGTTGTTAGGATGAAGCACTGGATTATTTTTTAAGACAGAAAAAGTAGAATGATGACTGACGTAGGCCTGTTGGATTAATCAATTTTAAATCGGAATCGCGATTATGTAGTTAGGACGATGTTAAAAACGTGAAAATTGTAAAATCGATTTTTCAGAAAGTTAAAGTTCTGTACTTTATTCATTCATTTTTGTTTAATTAACACACCTTAAGATACATGTGAGGTTTTTTTTAATCCCAAAGGGATTGTTTTTTTTGTTGTTTACAAGAGGTCTACAAGAAGATAACATGGAGCAAAGCCAGATGGCAAAAAGTTCATTAATTGTTCTTTATATTAATCCCTTGAGGGATTTTTTGTTTAATAAGAGCAAGGTTTGCACTCAAATCCCAATGGGGAAAATATTTGCAAAATGTTCAATAAAAAAACAGCATATTTGAAATAATTTCTTTGCCTTGTGTCATTTCACAAAATAATCGTAATCAATTATCGGATTTTGAGAGAAGAAAATCCCGATTTTATTTTTGGTCAAAATCAAACAACCCAAGTGAAGCAACTGGAAGAATAGCTTTAAGTAGAGATTGATCGTTACTTTTTAGCTCACTGCCGACTTTACATATCATTGCCTTGAAACAAATTCAAATATGTTCCCACAAAAAGCGAGGTTCCAGTGACCGGCCTGAACATCTCGACATCTCTCCTGACATCCGTCCTGCCGGTGCCACCGTGTCCTCGCTCTGGAGTGCATCTCTGCTGCATCCGACTACTGATAAATGATGCCGCGGAGGTTTTTGAAGACACGCTTGGCTAAATGGCTGCCGGTAAACAAGACTCTGTGGAACCAAATCGTCCTCGCAATCATCCTCCTGCTGTCACAGCTCTTGAAGGCAGGTAGGAATCAGTGTAGCGTTTGCTCCTCACAAAGCTGAATAGGAAAACTAGCGAGAAGAGACGACTGTTAACGCTAGGCCTGCCCTCTAACAACCAGGTGAAATGCAATACCTGCTGTTGGAACGTGTCATCCTTTTCTTTGTTGTTTTACTGAAGTGCATAAGATGTGATGCATTATATGCATCTTAGTTTTGACATCTATGTGCATGGTCCATTTTCTTCCCGGCTGGTTTTTATGTGCCACTGACTCATCGGTCTCTACTTTGTAACATTAAACTTTATAGACGCCACAAAGGCTTGTTGATGCTCGGTGCCTAAACCTTCTATTTAGTTTCTAGAATGGTTTAATCAAAGGGTCAGCTCACCTTGTTGGTATCCAGCCTCGCAGATAGCTTCTAAACTTCTACTCAATTTAAAATAGCTGCAGTTATATATAGATCTATATAATGGGAATGGCTGTCAGTAGCTGCTTGTTTGTCAAAGTTTTCACATACAGACAGTCTGAGGTACATGATGGCATCAAATAAGTCATGAAGGATATTTGTGGGGGTCATTAATCAATTAATAATTAGTCCGTTAGAGAGGGCCGATTGAAAGAAAATCAGAAAAGGCTGAATTTTAAAATCTTAATTGGCTGGAAAAAAATGCATTTGCATTGTTGCATCTCTAGTTCAGTCATATATATATATATACACACACATATATAATGGTCATTTATAATTATCATTATGTAAGGAGCTGTAATGGCAGTGGTCATAAACAGCCTGACACGTTGCCGGTGCAACAGAGATATCAAAGGGAAACAAGAAAAGACAGAGGGAAGGATGTAATGGCTGCTGGGTAAATTGTGCTTAATAGTGTAAAAACCTTTAAAATTAATTGAGCAGCCGAATGTTACTCCATCCTCCTCATGCGTGCTCGCAGCTATGAAGAGTCCTAATGGAAATGGCTTCGTCCTTGTCTCGGAGCCGCAAGTGTGTGGAGATCATATTTTATCACATTATTATTTTTTTTTTAATTATTATTAGAGACCCGTGATATTAATGTTGCAAAATACACGGTGAGTTATGGTAAACAATAAAACGGCACGCCGAGGTATGCAACTGTGACCACGTTAAACACCAACAATCGGCAGCTATTAACCGGATGTGGCTTTCCATTAAGAGCAGATCATTTACATGATCCGACTATAGCACCATTCATCATCAACAGGCAGGAGGTCCTGGCCCTTTTTACACCATAAACTGTTTAAGCAGTGCAGAGACATGCATGCAACCTTTTTGACCAGCACAAGTCATTTAAATACAAATTGCATGAGGAAATTCAACCTTAACGTATATTGAAAGGAAATGAGATGAAAACTTGGGGGGTCAGCTTTCAGGAGCAGTTTGGAGTCAGAAAAAAAAGGCTTCAGTGCAACGTTTTCAATTATCTCCCATCTCAGTGTGCTGGACGGTAGGTGTGGGCCAATATGAGAGCCAGGCCACTGTATCTATGTGGTCTGAGATTGTTAGCTGACCCAGTATTCAGCCAGGGTTTCATGCTTCACAGAGCCTCGCTGCAATCTACTCCACTGTAGCACCCGAGAAATTAGGGTGGCCGGGTGGTGGGCTATAGTGGGCCTTGATACACTTCATCTTCGCCCGCGGGGCTGTCTTTCTCCAGCAATCAAAAAGCCGGGTCCCAGCAGCCACCGTCCCTCACAGAAGAGCTCGATTCTCTGCTCAGCCATTGGGGGGGGGGTTTATAGGCTATTCCCTGGGAAGCAACAATTATTCCATTGCAATGAATGCATGCACAACCGCGGCGTATCACGTGACCTTCTTCCAGATTATGAACACATCTAGTGCCGACGGCGAGCACTTCAATCTCTCTAGAAAATGAAGGTATGCAGTGCTTTTGCTGCAGTCGTCACCTTCCCTTTCTAACATCCGAGGAGGGGAAAAGGATCGCGTCTGATGGCCTGAAATGACACTTTAAAAAAAAAATTCCCTGATCTGATGAAGCATCTTACAGTCACACGCTCATAAAGATGATGTGATACTTATGATGATGAGTCTGACGTCTGCAGTGACTCGGACCAGATCTGCATGCCGTCCCCCAGGGGCTCCGGGTGCATCCTCTTCCATCCCGACTCAACGAGTGGGCATCGTGGATCCAGCCCGAGATAAATCATATTGGTTTAAATTGAGCAATGATCTAATTTTTGGAGGTGCTGAGGGACAAGAGAGGAAGGGGAGAGGGAGGGGGAGACACTGATCCTTTGGTACAAAATGCAATTTTCTGACTCCTCCTGTCACATCTGCTTGCTTTGACCATTTAGCGCCGACACTGCTGCCTCGGGGGTCCTCGGCATGGAGACGTGACCGGCCCCCTGGTTTGCCACGGCAGCATGCAAGACACTCACTCACAAATACAATTAGTTCAGAAGATCATGGAGGGGGGAAACAATATTCAGTGTGTTATAAGCCGAGCATTTTAATGACTGACTCCCTGAAAATATTGTCTTTCTCAGTGTTAAGTGTTTACAGAACTTCAGCAACTTGAATCCACAACCAGGGAGGGAGCTTTTTTCCTCGTTTCCACAGTGAAGAGGAGAGCCTTGAATAAACACACGACAGGCTAGATTATTACACCAACTAGAAGTAATGGTTTGGGAGCAGCATGAGTGACCATTACTGTCTCTTTTAAAAGCCCAAAGACCCAAACAAACAGCAGGCCGTGTCACTTCCTACATGCTCGTTAACGTTTGAATCTCCATCGACAGCACCGCAGGTGACTCGTTGTCACCTCCGCTGTTGCTGTGATGAAACCAGCGGTGTATGTACGCTAGTAACGCACCGTGACCGACTCGCCTCCTGACCGCCACCGTGACTAAATCAAACGGACGTCTGTATTTGGCCGGTTGAGAGTCGGAGGATCGTCACTGTGAAAGGACAAGCGGAGGAATGTGGTGTTTATGGGATCTAGTGGGAATTCTAGTGGGATCTTATGGGAATGTGGTGTTTATGGGATCTAGTTTATTTTCTGTCGTCCCAACACGAATGTGTAGAGCTCCCCCTGCTGTTTCGGGAACGTAACGCTAAGTCATCCAACGTTATTTGGCCGTTTTTATATTTTCTGTGCTGAGGAAACACCTTTTTTACCCCCTGTGCTAATGCAAAAATACATTTGCCAGTGATGATCCTAGCTACATATTACTCCAGTGATGAAATCAATCCTTCATAACCCTTTTTAAGTTTTAAAGTCAAGTAAAAATACTGATTCTCCAGTCAGATATAGGGTTTCAATCACATTTCCTCTTCAATTTGAGGTCCAGTGTTTTTCTGATCTAACGCCTATTTTATCTCGTTACATTTGTTTGTATTTAAATGAAGATGATTGGGCTCATTTTGAAATATTAATTGGACAAATATTGGATATTTAGGATAGATTCATTGTTGTGTTAATCATGGCTTATGACGATCTCTGGAATAAGTGACAATCAGCAGTTGGCACCACTGCATCGATAGATCACAAGAGGAAGTAATGCAATATATTCATACATCGATATTTTGTTAAAAGTGATGCAAAAATGGTTTGTGGCCATTTAGGTTCAGAAAAAAACTGATAGTGTAGAAACATCTTGTCCTTTTTCATGTTTATATGCCGAGCAGCATCGTCTCTGTTGTGTCCTCTTCTGCTGTATGTCTTATTTTGCTTCTACTTAATACCTGCAATGAACAGGAAGTGCCGCTCCTCATGGCCGTTGCCGATTAACGTGATAAAGATGATTAGAGCGGCGGTCTAAACCTGCGGCGAGGTGATATCCAGTAATGCCTCGGTCTGCCTGAGCTCCAGGCTCGCTGTCACGGAGTTCGTCCACAGGATTCACTGGCGGGCGTCTCACGGGTTTCCATTTAATAGCGACTGTGACATTCTAACCTCTGAGAAATGTTCCAGATTAACGCCACTTGCTGTGTGTGTGTGTGTGTGTTTGTGTAACTCTGGCGACTCGACAAGCGCGCCGACGGAGTTCAGCACGGAGGAGAAATAATCTGCTTCATCCAATATGTGCACCCTGAGCTCTGTGGAGGTGTCCGTGGCCTTGACGACAACATTACATGCTCACCAGTGGAGGTGTGTGACCCCCACCATTGTCACCACCACCACCACTTCCTCCCACACACACACACACACACACACACACACACACACACATAACACACACATTACGCCATGCAAAGGCTTATCCTCCCAAGAGTTATCTTTACTGAAGCCTTCAGAGAATCTAATCAGGAGAGCTCTGCGTGGAAACCTGAGTGCAGTTTATTGTGCCGAGCTGTCCTTCTAGATAGCACTCACACACTCTCCTCGACACACGGGCCACATGCCGCACATTAAGTCCTCGGATGACGCCCCGTCAAATGGAGAACACAAGCCGCGTGCTGCAGAGATAACAGGAACTTCTTTCTGTAATGGTGTCGTCGCTCTCTCCAGCTGTAAATGGGCTGCAGTCTGATTGCTGCCTCGCGGAGCGGAGATTGTCCAGTGGATCAGTATTTGTACAGCAGCAGGAGGAGCCTCACATCCCCCCCGGGGGGCAGGCACAGCCATGCCTACAGATTGGAGCCCTCTGGGAGGCAGAGAGGCTGGGAACCCTCTTGGGGAGCGAGGGGTGGGGATGTACATGTGGGTCACATACGCATATTTTCCCGAAGAACGACGATCGGGTTTCCTATTCGTTCCTCTGCCTCGGTCCTCACTACATCGAGGCTGAGATGCCTGCATGCTAAACGAGCCGCTCCTTGATGACTGTGACATTTGAGCTGCTAATTATTATGTTCTCTCATGCACTGTTCCTCCGCCGACTCTAAATCACTGTTTGAACATCTCAGGTGAGGAGCCGCCCGCTTAGAATAAAAAACGTGAATCAGAATGCAGACTAGTAATCCTGAACATGTAATTAACTGCCTATTGTAGCACCAGACATGTAATTTGGAGACTTGAATATGTAAAAAGTGTTACTTTTTTGTTATTTAGATGACATTTTTGTACCTGAAATGAAGTTTTCTTTCTCTTAGCCTCACAGTGCTCGACCCCTCAGCCAAATAAAACTTGTCAGACGATCCCGGTACCCACAGAAACTCCGTTAACCCTCACTTTGAGCCTCTCATCCCAGCCTGCCATGCAGCTAACGAGAACGGGAGGTGAGAAGTGTACACAATAAATGACCTCTGTGCTGCAGAGACCTCTTTCACCTTACGGAAGCATCTGCGGTCATGTCAGAGGAGCAGCTAACGGGTCTACACCCTCCAGCTGTAAAAAAAAAAGAATAAAGAAGGGTTCTATCGTAGCTCTAATCTTGGTTCATTTGGAGGCCACTGCATCTGAAACTCATTCTATTAGAAAAGAGTGCAATCAGATCAAGATGTCTCCGGCCTGACGGCGAGTCGGGCGGAAACTTCGAAGCGACATCTTCACTCGCCGACATCCATCTGTTCAAATGGGCCGTTGTAACATGTTCTCCTCCACCCTGTTATCATTATCCCCTTTGTGTGTGTGTGTGTGTGTGTGTGTGTGTGTGTGTGTGTGTGTGTACCTGTTTGACCTGGCTCTGCTGTCTGACCATGGGAAATCACAGAAGTGCACCCTGACACGCTCTCTCCCCACTGGGACTTTTTCAAATGTAAGAGGATTTTTTTTTTTTCTCGCCATCTTCAAAGGATGCTAATTTGAAATTCAAATTTCACAGACATATTCTATTCAAAATAACTACAGAAAGAATGTTGTATTTCAATATCTTACCCAGTAACATCTGACTGCTCATTAAGCCATGTGAGAGAGGGCAAATTCTCGACAGCCGCTCTCCCGAAGCATTTTCATGAGCTATCACCTATACGGGAGAATTCCCTTTGGGTCCTATAGAGCGTTCCCTTTGTGGCCCTTATGGTTAGCGGGGATTCTTCAGGACTGGGCCGATGTGCCACAATCAATACACTGAGACATTGTGCTTCCTTCCTGTGAATGGGCTCATGTATTTTCCTCTTCAGTGACGGTGCTTGTAAAAACTGAGCTTATTCAGGATTTCTCATACAAGAGATACCGTATCTTTTCTAAAGTCACAAATACTTAACAGATATTAGTAGTTGTACGTGCAAAAACTCGGTAAACAATAAGTATACATTTTAAGTCACAGACTGAGGGAAGTAGTTTAAATTAGAGTATGCTTAAATGAACATTGGGAAGGATCTGAAAGATGATTGACTGCAGCCCTTTGATGGATTCCTGCTGCGTGCAGGATTTATCCCAGAGGTGCTTCACCTCCTTGATGTATGTCAGGACTGTAGGTGTAAGCTGCTTGGCCAACGCTCAGAAGTGTGGGAAGACATTTTCCTTCTAAGTCCCATCTCCACTCCAGTCCCTGCCTCTGTGACCAGCTAATAAAATCCAGGCTTGGTCGCTGCCAGATTTGGGCTGAATATCTTCCTTCCACTGTCGGGACCATCACGTCATCCTGGTCCTTAAATAAGCACAGTCATGACCTTTTATAACCCTAGTTCTAGATATGTGTGGGTATGAGAGTTTATCACAGATTGGGTGGAAAAAAAACTCAAAAAGTTGACTGTGGTGAATTTCCATTAGCAGGATAAAGTTGTTTATCTCACTTTAATGATGGAGAAGTGAAAATGACAGCCTCATTAAAAACCTAAATTAATACAGAAAGTATAATTTAATTAAAAAAAAAACAGACTCTCACATGTTTCATGTTTTCAGGCGTATTTATCCAAGATGATTTATTTAAAACGGTTTGATTATTTGTGTCGAATGTTTCTTTTTTTGTAAGCTTAAGTGATTCAAGTATGAATAAGGGGCATTTATAAAGAGTTTGAAGAATATTTTGCATACTTATCGGGATAATAATGTGAATAGCAATGATTTTGATCAGGATAATCTAGTAGGAAGGTACCGGTGCCTTAGATGACGGTCAGCAAGCTTTGTATCTTGATGGCTCACCTTGTCATAGAGAGAGACCTGTGATCAAACGGAGGGTTTAATTCAGGTTATAGCACCGATGCCGGCAAAGCTGAATAAATATTAGCAAATGATTCTTACCAGTTCTGTCATCTAAGGGCCGATGAAAGCGATTTTAGAAGCGTTTTTTTAATGTTGGTTATTCGCACGTCTCACAGAACGGAGACGCTTCCGTTTTATTAAATGTATCAATCCACACCGACTTCAAGTGGAGAGAAGGCTGTTTAAATCTCAGAAGTGTGTGTGTGTGTGTGTGTGTGGGTGCGTGTGTGTGTGTGTGTGTGTGTGTGTGTTGAACTAACCGTATCCGTCTTGACTGAACTAGACTCTCCCGGTCCGTCTGTGAGCTTGACCAGACAGATTCCCCTCACTCATTACGGTGGGCTGTGAAATAAAATCAATGAATCAATATTTTACAAATAGTAATTTCTTGTCATGGAGCCGACAGGAAAACTATTTTGGTCCAGTAAACGCGTGCTGTCAGTTCGGCTGGTGAAGGCGGGTTAGCGAGCCGAGCTGACAGGCGGGCCGAGGCGTTTACGGAAGACTGACTCACCACAGGATTGTATGATAGCAGATATGGGATTGTAGCCTGATTTCTAACGCTGAACTACTAATAGATCCTGATGGTTGATTCTGTTTAGCAACCAATCACATAGATCAGTGTTTAAGGCCATATCATAGCATGTCAGCACGTTATTTCCCCTGATTTGAAGCTTTTAACTGTTCTATTTGTATCCGACTATGTAATTATGCCTGAGTTCAGTTGATTAACACTTATGACGTGAAAGCCAAACATTTCCTAGCGGTCTGCGGTCTCTCAGAGGTCTACACTAGAGCCTCAGAGAGATCGAATCAAACTATGTGTATTAACCTGAGACTGTTTATGATACAAACCACAAGGTCGCTGCTAGGGGTGAGTATTGGCAAGAACCTCACGATACGTATCACGATACTTTGGTCACGATACGATACGTATCAAGATATCGCGATATAAATAAAGATGAAAACACAAGTACCTGTATATGTACATCAGATGATATTGATCAGAGGACAACTTGAGTCAAAACTATTTCATTCAAAACAGCCTCTCCATTTTGGAGTTGAAAAATCAATATTGTATTGGGCGGCAAAGTATCGCGATATATTGCCGTATCGATATTTTTACCCACCCCTAGTCACTGCCGTCTTAATGCCTATATAACATTATTTTAAGTGTTGATGAAGCAGCTACAGTGTTAGCATAGCCTACGTCCACTCAACATGAACTCCATTCGGAAAACAAGCATTTTAAAAGTTGTTTGATTATCGTCTTGCGGACAGACTGAACAAACTATGACTTCGGCATCACATTTATCTGTTTATTGCAATTAAATCACAACAAATGTTTTTGTTATTCCGCTGTAGTAAACCAGCAGAAGTGTCTTGCTATACACAGTGAATACAGCTTAATAAAATTCACCAAGCACCTCTGGGTGATGATACGAACTCGGACAGGACGCTGTGATTGATGTAACATTGTCGACGTGGAGGTAAGCCCCGTCTCCACTTGGGCGCCTAACCCGGGTGATGACACCTTAAGTGTGCATTGGCTGAACGCTTATCCACACAGCTGGCGTCTTACTTCTAGTGAGGCCCAGTAAGACGATCGTTGACCTAACTGAAGAACTCTCCTTTTAAACTGGCGGCTCCATTTCCAGACGTCTGAAGGCAACAGGTGTCGTTCCATCTGCAGTCTCCAAATGGAGGGATGTTGCACACTGTCATGTGACAATAACACCCGGCAGCTTGTAACATTTATCTGCAAACCAGCATGAGACGGAACATCCCGTGCTTATGTGCACATCAAATTTGTTTTTTTGAGTCATTATTCTACACAGTTTCGACTGCAAATCAACAGGCGTGTTGTCACCTGGAGCCGCACATCTTTAATTTCAGCATACATGTGGCCATTGGAGACATTGTTTGTGCTCATTTCTTTTATTGTTATAGCTCCCACAGTTCCAATTTATTTGTGGATCATTACCTGGGTGATGTTTATTTTGCAATATAAAGATTAAGCAGGCAACTATTTTGTTTCCAAATTATGGGTGAAATGGTAAAATCGAATTAAATCAAAGTTTGAAAACGATTTCTGTAACAAACGACCAAAAAGCTAGAACACATTAAACCCTACTTTCATGCTATTTATTGCAAGGTTTTGTGTCGCGTGGCTCATCGTGATGGCAAATTAAACGGCACACTGTTGCACACAGAACACATGGTGACAATGGGATCAGCAACTCGTCCACAAAAGTCATCATCTGCTATCCGTATCTGCAGCGCTGCGACTCCCACACAGCGAGCGTGGTCGGCGCCTCATCGGCGGCGAGAGAACGCCGCGGTTCACAGAGATGAAAGTAGCGATTGTCACGGCCGCAAGCACACCCGTCTCTAACGTATGATAATTTATTCTTTCTGAACGCACCCTTGTGCCCAAGCGTTGCCACAGGTGTGCCGAAGGAGCCGGGCCACAGAATTACCGACAGTGTGTTTGGAATGCTGCTGACCCACTTGACAGGACACACTTGACTGCGGTCCGGCTGCACCGCTGGGTGCAAGCACACCGAGTCCTCGGTGGCGTCTTGTGCACCCAGAGGTAATAAACACAAACCTGCAGTGAGACGGGCCTGACACCAGAGCGGAGACTGACGACAGACAGGCATCATTTGTCGGGAAAAACACCACAGAGCAAGTGGTAATCAGTCCATGCGTGTTAAAGTCTGCATGTTTTTCTCTTTTTTCCCCGAGTCAGCAGCAGCTGATGTTGTTGCAGCTTTAAATTCCTCATATATCACACTGCTCACATTGTTTATCCCGCTGTAATATTATGTATATGCAGGTTTCAGATTTAACTAGAGTCACTTCTAAAACATCGGATCACTAATAGGGTGCTTTTCAATAGGCTCACGTCTCCTTACATTTACATGTCGGGCATTTAGCAGACACTTTTATCCAAGGCGACTTGCAATAAGAACATTTGTTGGAAGAAAGTCCACCAGATGCAAAGTGCAGTCTCCTCGATTCCTTCCCTCGCCTCCTCTCCGAGAGGAGATGCGAGTGGAGGAGGCGACGCGGGGAGGGAGTAGTCTAGGCAACAGGCGTTTTAATGAAACGAGACGTCCTCGCCTCCTTGTCATATTAAACCTGTAGGTCAGTTAAATGAAGTGAGGGTCAGCTGCTTTTGTTACAGCGCCGTATTTTATGATCTCCGTCGGTGTTCATGCCAACTTATGTATTCCATTTTAATTAGATTCATAACGTGGCATAATGTGACGGGAATGTTCAGAAGTCATGCACCGCACGCAGGCTGAGAGCGGGAGTGAGTGACAGGGAGATAGATGGGGATCATTCAGCCGCCGCCCCCCCAAATCAATTATTTCCTCCAATTTAGACATCTGCACCTGCACGGACCCGTCCCCCCCTCCTCCACATTGCTTTTAAAATGATGTATTGAAGGCTGCTCATGTAGGCCTATGATTGTTCTTTCCCCATTTACTTTAATGATGAGAGAATCTGCTTCCAGTCGCCTAATTGCAGAGATTTCCATGCATGCGGCAATGTCACCGCAGCGACGATCGCTGGACATTCAAGAAGCAAAACGTATGAGTTATGAAACTGTATGCTAGTTAAAAAGTTGACAGAAAGTTATGCTGCTGTTCTTCATGCGTTAATGCGCACCGAATCTCAGCAGCAGACAGCAGCTCAGCTGTGTTCACATTTTAGAGGACGTTATGTGTTCTTACTGGTAATGTGTCATCATTCTTGGACAACATGTTGACAATCATGGTTGAATTGGATGTTTACGATGTTGAGGTGAAATGTCATTAAGATGCGGCAAGAACAGAGCCTCTATAGGTGCCACACAAAAGGTGAAGGGCTGATCATATTCACTGAAGCCGACACTCCGATAAAACAACATAAATCAATCAAAAAGCGTGCCTCTACGTGCACGTACAGCCTGTTGTTTGTTTTGCAAAAAATCGACAGAGCCGGATCATCCTGTCCAATCAGCACGCAGGGCTGTGTTCGTGCACACACAGAGCCCCTCCCCCCTCGGGTCGTTCCACTATCACAGGGGGGAGGCGGAGGGAAGTAGCAACAAGCTTCCAATTCCTCGTTAAAAACCGAAACGAGGAGGTCCAAAACAACCAAGGAAAAGAAAACACCGGTGGAAAAGAAGGAAAAAAAGAAAGATGGCGACGGTGCCCGTGATAAAACCAAAGTCAACATCGGACAGGTGGCGTGATCTAAGGGATTTCACACAGGTGCTGAAAAAAACCTCAGGATGCAAAGGTGATTCCTCCTCGTCTCCTCCAGGTGTATTTAAGGCTTTTAGAAGATGCTGGTCCAGTGAGGAGAGAGGACGAGATGAAGCATAAGTAAATGTATTGGAAGGCACTCATGGCAGGAAGCAATTATTTGCTATGTTAAGACATGGTGAATTAACCAGTCTCCATGTTGAGGTCATTTAGCACCATTTAGCTGTCGCATCCATGTGTCCAGGGCAGCAGCTCCCCTCTAACATCCCCAAACCAGTGAAGTGAGATCGGACACCACAGCGTTTAATGGTGCATTATTCTTCCTTCTCAACAGGATGTTTGTTCGTGGCTGTAAAGCTCATGGGGTCCATGTGAACGGCAAAGTAGAGCACACTGTTTTTCTGTAGTCGTTTGACTAGTTCAAAAGAAAATTACAGTTTTTTTTTTTGGGGGGTAGTCGTCACGGTGACAACACACATTAGTGGGGCCATATGTAGTCACAGTGCCGGATGACTCAGCTGCTGAAATGAGACGCAGCCGATGTCTGTGTCAAAGGGACAGCCGGCACGGCGAGACGCCACGCACGTACGCACACGTTAGACGCCGACGCCGTCGTGCTGCGCCTCCCACCGGCGTCAGCCCGTCCTCGGTTCACAACCTGCCGCATCTCAGTGTGTGTGGAAGTAGTCCCGCTTTGTTCTGCTTAATGCTATCCATAAAAAATGGGGAGAATGTGAATTTCTGTCCTTCTATTTCATTATGTGGCTTTTAATTCCTTTCTAACGGACGCACACTTTGCACCCATTTTTAGATGAGCCACACGTCTGATTAAAGAACTCAACAATCAAATTAATTTTTTCTTTTTTTTATAGGCTACTATTAGAAATCAAACCATGATCACTCGTCTGGAAGAGTCTAATCATCTCGCTAGTGACTCACCAGGGAGATGCCTATAGTAGCCCACTATGGTTTCCCATATAACATATAGATTACACATTAACATGTCTGCATTATCCCTTTACCTTTTAATGTAGTCAGTCATAGACATCTAAATGTGATGTGCATGGTCAGCTCATGTATACATAATCATATAAGGGAACATATTATACTCTATGAAACCGGGTCATTTGTTCTCCAGACTAGGATGCGATCGTCGATTTGAGGGAACGTTGCTACCCAGTCGGCACCAGAAACACTAGTCCGTTAAAGGTATCGTTTTATTAATGTGCACGTTTGTATTAAATATCCATGCATGCCGTCTCGACTCCTGCAGCTCTCCGCTGTGAAGTGAATTCCTGACTCACTTCCACCCCGATGCCTTCCTCCGATGAATCGATGAATCAAACCTGCGTGCTAAGATACTGATGGTGCAAGCAAAGCAAAACTCTGTTTCGTCAAATATTACACCACATCTGGGAGTGGGCAGCATTGATTTCAGCTGCATTTAAAATGCATTTTGTTATTCAAATACTGTGAGATCAAACAACTCTTCTTTCAGACAAGGTTGACTCTATAAATCATGTTTTTTTTTTTTAGATTAATGGACTAGTCTACGTTTGAACTTCCATTTAAATAAATGACTGATTAGGAAATATCCATGAAACATAAATGGCTCAGTGAAACTTACGTATTTGATGTTTCCACAAACTTGCCATCGACTAATTCCTTTTCTTAAAAACATGTATAACTCAAATCCCTGGTACTATAATCCTTTTGTACCTTTTGTTGGATTGAATTCTATTTAATTGAACACAAACAGCGGTTGTCTTGGTTCCCTATCTACTACAAAGCATCTAAATAGGCCTTTTTCTCCACATGTCACAGTAGAAATTACACAGGTGTAAATTGCTGTATTTATAAATGTTGGCTGAATTCCATTCAGCTGCTTCGGTTTCTGAACATCTGGTTCACTGTCACACTTTCATGCCTGACTGTGACTCTTTAACCATATTAATGTTATTAGTTACACCTGTGCTTTTCATCCTGTGACGAGTCGGAATCTGTAAAGGTCCATGTTTTAAGGTTAACAAGCCAATGAAATAAACAGAAACATTGTTTGTTTTTGCTTTTTTTTTTAATTCAAAGCTCCAGTCACTCTGCTCCAGCAATTTCATGGCAAATATACAATTACTGTCAAACCAACAGCAGCTTGGTTATTAAAGGAGACGGATCAGAAGTGAAACTTGTTCAGGGCACCAAATCTTGGGTTTTCATGAAAAAAATAAAGTGTTTTTGATTTATTTTCCATTCCTTTCAAAATGGGAATGTGTATAACAGAAACTCATCTCACTGCACACACACACACACACACACACACACACACACACACACACACACATACATACATACAGGCAACATGTTGACCTTTACGAGCTTAAGGAGGTGAGCCAGAGGTCCTCGTCATTCCTCCAGCAAGACACAAAGCCGTGACCTTGGGGAGCAGATAAAGAGGCGCTGTGCTGGCCCCTTCCAAGGTCAACACAACGAGGCCGGCTCTCACACCACCACACTTAGTAGGCCAACAACAGCAGAGAGGAAGTCCACCATAAATCACCGGGCTGCTCACGTCAACTACTGGTCCGAGTTCAGCCCTCGCTCCGAGACTCGTCCTCCCATTTCATCGTTTCAAATATTTACAGGAAGTTTTTCACGATTGCAAGAATCAACACATTCTCGCTCTCAAGAAGGGAAACACCAACAGCTGTTTTTGTGTGTTAGATCCCTCTTTTGTTATTGATGTAATATCGCTGCATGGTCTTAGTTTGGCTTTATTTACTGCCTCTTTGTTGGAGTCTTCTGAAAATTAAAGCTGGTTCTACTCCAGTAGGCACGATAAGACGAGGCGGCATTGCAACAATTTTAATTTCACTTCCTCTTTTTGTGACTTTTTACTCTTGCATATACCTAACTGTGTTAATTGGAGCTGGTGTGTGTACTCCATGTGTATGTGTTTGTGTTTTATTACATCAAATGGCTCCAAAAAGCTCCATTTTCACGTGTGGTGAAAACTCATCGATCAAACTGTTCCTCAGTTGATGAAGTTGTAGACTTTAATAAGAAACCAAAGTTTTCTCAGCTCAGATCCAGTTAGGAGTCAATTAAACTGAAAATCATCATAAGAAGTTGAGAAATAAATCGCTGCAAAGAAGAGAGTCAAAGCAGGAAATATGCTGGTTTAACATGTAACATCATAAAAGATTAGATATTGATTTACATTATGTAATATGCTGCCGGGACAATAATCCTATTATCTCTCTCAAAGACGATTGCAGAAAAACGAAGAAAAGCCTTTTCTTCCACAATCAATAGTCTCCTAAACGCATCCGTTTGCTTTGAGCCTAAATAATCGAGCGAATGTGGGCGATTTCTAAACGGGAGGAAAGTTCTCTGCTAATGTGGATGTAAGAAGTCAGTGCTATGTCTCCGTCCAATGCACCTCCACCTAGAATATCATTTATTATGACGACGGAAGATTCAATTAGTGTTGCAATTAGCAGGATGAATTCATCAACTTGTGATCTTGACCCTATTTAAGTCAAGCTGTTTATAGCCAGCTTCTCCCTGGAAACAGACATTATAATATGTAATATAATAATATAATAAAGCTCCACTATCGCTGTGGTCGTGGTTGTCCTTTCTATAATGTTTCCAGACGCTTATAATAACAATCCGAGCCTGTTGGTAGCAAAAACCTGCTTTTTTAGTGGACGTAAATTGGTAGTGTGCAATTTACTACATTGCAGTTTAGGAGCTAACCAGCTGCAGCGTTATTCCTCAAATCACACAACTTGTTGTCCACTCCTAACACATATAGGTATAGGTGCAAAATACAGATATTACCCTTTAAGAAATAGTAGCATTTGCAGGCTAGGCATCGGGCAACGATCATTATCTTGCCCAAAATAATTGCCATGAAGCCGACTCACGCAACACATTTGTCTTTATAACTATTTTACTTTTGTGTCCAGTTAATTAACCCTTTGGTAATTCATCCAGAGATCTGTTTTTTGGGCTATTTTATCTCGTTCTAGGGGTGGGAGTCCTTTTTTTAACAACTTTGTGGGCAGATGTGCCGTATCTTCCAACCTGTCAACGTTGCCCATATGTGTGATGAGCTAACAAGCTCAGTTTCTACAGTAACACCTAACTCCAGTTTGAACCCGGCACAGACCGCCTTGAGTTATTTTCTATCTTTTCGACAGTCAGCCTGCAGATTTGTGCCCTTGACCTGCAGGGATTGGGGTTGTGCTGGATTTCTTCCCGTTTATAGAAAACATTTCAAATGTAACCTGATGGCACGTAATGATTTTTCTTCCTTTTTGAAGTGCTCATGTTTAAAGTTGATTGCCCACTCCTGGCCCTATTTTCTGTAATTTATCGCTCTCCTAAAACCAGGAGCTTCAGCATCCTGAATTTCTCTCCAGTCTCGTTTTAAATTATGACAAAATTGTTCTTTGTGGTGATTTTTAACGTCGAGGAGTCCTCCAATGCCCTTCCTACTGACTTTCAAATAAATGTCACTAATTCTTTCAACTTTGAACACCATGTGACGATCAATCTTGGATCAGAGGCAGGATTCTGATGGGCCGACGGAACGCTGTTTGGACACATTTTTCAAATGTCACTTGATACAACAAATCTCAAGGGCATGGAAAACTTTGCTCTTCGACAGTTTTAACTTTTTTTCACACCATCAATGTTTTACAGAGGTGTCACGAGTACAGATATACTTGAGTAGAAGTACATATACCATTGGGGTTGTTGTACTATTACACTAAAGTCTGGTTTTCCTCAGTATCCCAGTACTGGGAGCCTCATCATTGTCACATGATGTTGTTTTTGATTCCAGGCTAAAAACTAAAGGGGACGGAAGGACTGAAAAAAGCTGTCCGAGAAAATAAAGAATCTCTTTATAAAGACTTTTATTGGCAAAGACATCCTGATTTTAATAAAGCTGCCTGTTTATTTTTTGGGTTTTTAATTTCTTGTTTATTTTAATCTTGCCCCCCTTTCCCCCCATTCACTCTGCTTCTTACATTATCTCTATGAAACACTTTGTTTTCGATAAGTGGTTTTTAAGTGAAATCTATTAATATAAGCCCCGCCTCTAACCCATCACGCTGTCAAAGCAATCACAGAGCCCTCACTGACTTGTAAAAGGAAAAGGCACTTTCAGACAGAAAGGTCCACAATAAGTGTTCAAAGTGATTCGGCTGTGGAAAAAAAAAAGGTTCAACGTGGAGAGGAGCTAACGCCTCCAGTCCCATAATGTCAACGTGAACCAGCAGGTTGTTACTTTTCTAACAAATAAATGCATAGATGTACATTCACTGAGTTGTTCTTTATGAGTAAAATAATAAATGGTACACCAGTAAGTAAACACATCCTTTAATTTAATAGATGGTCCAAACCACAAACATTGATCTATAACTGAGGGACTCTGAACTGCCCACCAGAGTTGATGGCTTCCTACTTTTGTGGTGTATTATTATTGATGCATCATGTTTTCTAAATTCAGACGGTGGTCAGATCTGTCCACAAAGTCATCACTGATGGGAGCTGTCTTTCTGGCACGGCACATTTATTTTTATCCCTGCCTGGCTGGCTGGGTGGGAGTCGGGTTGTGGCCGCTCTGTGCTCACATGACGACATGCGTGGAGATAAAACAGGCATAAACGGCACAGCCATATCTGTGTTCTCTGCTGTTAAACAGCCTACTAGAATGAACAGAGGTGATGGTGAGACAGTGATCTCAGGACAGTGAGGTACAATCCTTAACATGTTCATCCATCAAACATAGCTTTATTTTTTATACAAGTAAGGATAATGCTTTCACAAGCAACTGGTAAATGAACCTTTTTGTCTAATCCCTCCTGTGAATAGTCATTGTTGGGAAAAAACACGATTAATTTTTTAATTCAAAACAGGAATTAAGTTTAGGTTTGCGCTGAATTCTAATTTTTTATTGAGTTAATTCCCTACAAAAGCATTCCAGTATCTTTGTTTTCTCCTCATGCCGGTCCCAGTCCCTAAAATCTGCTATTTGATGCATGTAGTGTCGGAATAGCTATATTGATCATGACATTTGAATTTAACAACATTTAATTGTACAGATGGGTTGGGAATATAAGACCTTGGCACTCTAGATTGTTTGTAGTTGAATAGGAGTCGGGAGTAGACTTTGCTTTTTACGTGAGCATTCATATCTATAACGTATTTTCCGTCTGGTTAGAAGTCCAATAAAAGAAAAGGAATCCAATGCATAATTAAATTTTATTCCCCGATTTTTAATGTGGACTTCTTGGCACTGGCTTGTCTGCTTCACATTTCCCAGAGCTGCCTGTTGTGATACTGAATCGAATTAGCTTTGGATTGCAGTGATCACCAGACTCATTAAAATGTGTTCATATTGTAATCAATTGTTCCGTACCTCAGTGAAAAAGGCGGCTGCAAAGTCGTAGTTATGTGCAGCCAATATTCCATCCCTCTGAAGTTTGAAGCTCGTCTTATTGGGGGGACGCTTCTCCTCGGGGCCCTGGCATATAATTTACTTTTAATTGTTACTTGTTGAGTACTTAATAGTACATTGTTTTATGTAGCTCATGCTATTTTACCATTGTAATTTAATGGCCGGCCCATTGGAAGTCCTCTGTGCATTTGAGATATCATATAAAATAAAAAAAAACTCTCCATAGATGTATATGCTTATTGCAAATAATAAATCTAAAGCGGACATGTAATTCAATAAATCTGGATTACATTAAGAGAAATGCATCTCACAGATTCAATTTAGGACTTATGAGGCTTGAATTATGAATTAAAATTACTGTCGGCCTTCTGCCATGAGAGCACGAGGACTAAAACCCAGAGAAGCATTTTATCAAGAACCTTCTGACAGTTAATAAAAGTCCCTCCCTTTTTCTATAAATAAACGCTGGCTAAAATAACTATTAGGGGGAGACGAGCATTGTGGCGAGATGATAGTTTGCTTTTAACGACTTTAAAAGCCAATAGGGGTCAGCGTCATGGGGTCTGCATGTTCATCCTGCAGAGCAAATTGCAGAACAGTTGCAGCTGTTCTTTGGCGATTAGCTCGACGCATCATGTGGCGAGAATGCGGTGCTACGGGCTAACGGCTGAGTCAAAGTGGAGGGCCGGACCCTGCTAATGGGATTTTCACTGGGAACCATTTTCTCTTTTTTTTCTTCTTCTTCATTTTAACTTCCTTGCAACTGTCTCGGCGAGAGGAGTGCGAGGCGAAGTGTCCTGCCTTAAAAAGTCTCAACAGAGAGTGATTTGCATTGTATTATTCAAATTGCAGTTAAGTGCATAATACACTCTAATTACACGCTACAGTACTGAGTGTGTTTTGAATTCATGCATTTCATTTGTCAGGCCGACAAACACAGAATGACTCACACGGAACGGCTTTTGTGCAGACGTAGAAAAGTTGTTGGCGCTCCCGTTTTACAGGGAATGAGGAGAAAAATGCACATTTTGTATTTGCTAAAAAATGTTTGAACACTGGGTACTGAGTACTTCAGTATCGGCCCGCTATTCACTGTGAATGTGTGTGTGTGTGGTGTTTACACCAGGAGAGAGCCTGGTCAAGTAGCATTTGCAAATTAATTCTCTGCTCTTACCCTGATGGGCATTGTTTGTCTATAGGGGGATCAGGGAAGCTGCTCGACTTCCAATGATCCACTTTTCATTGAACTGCTGCTTTAATTGCCGTGATATGTTAATCCCCATTCATTTGCTATGCCAATCAAGTTCAAGTAAGCGGCAAGTGTGATATTTGAGGCCTCCTTTTGTATCGATACGATGCTGAAACAGCTACAATTAAAGCTTCAGTGAGTAAAAGGTTTACTGTCATATATTTCACATGACTGTAATACCTGGATTTGGTTTGATGTTGCTCAAATGTAATGAGTCCGTCAGTGTTTAGTGTGAGTTTTAGACCGGAGACGTTAAGTGTGTAGTTTCACTAAAACACAGTCCACAGCCGGTTTTTGAAACCACAGCTTCTATAATAGCATCTGGATGGATTTTACAACCCTTAAAACATTCTCGTAGCGACAATCGATCCATCCTCTGCTGCAGGAGTCACCAGGCAAACGGCAGAATTTAGCCATTCAGGTCACAACGCAAGCTTCCAGCAGTGCACACGTTTGCATGTATGTTTTATTTTTTTTTAAACTCACTATTTATTCAACACATTCATACAGTTTATACAACAAATAACAAGGCAGAGGTGTAGCAGAAGGTGCATCTGGTCCAGTTCCTAGTCCCTTCTGACTGTCATTTTAAAATATTATTAGATTTAGTAAGGGTAATTTCTTGTTTCCTTCTTCTCAACAGCACATAACACACTTGCATGTATATTTTTGCATGTTTTTTCCTTTTTCTCTGCTTTGAGTGAATGAGACGTTTTTTCATGCATCACTGATGATCTGGACACACCTTTGGCCAGGTGAGGTGATGTCATCTCTCTAAAGGAAGGACATTAAAATAGTGTGTTTCTGAATTTTAAATAATGACAGTAGTTGAGTATTGTGTTGTGATTCTGTGGAGCAGATGGTCAGAAAGTAATCATAACACAGGAAATCTTGATGTCCACAAGAGTTGATGTCTTTGTGTTGTGTTATTCATCACATTTTTATTGACGCATCATGTTTTTAAATACAGTCGGGGTTCAAATATGTCCGGCCCACACAGTCATCACTGGTGGGTGCTTCTTCCTGTGCCGAGCGTTTGCTTTTATCTGTGCCTGGCTGGGTGGGAGTCGGGTTATGGCTGCTCTGTGCTCACATGACGACATGCTTCGAGATAAAACGGGCATGCACGGGTGTTACAAGAGGAGAAAGTGGAGCGGCGTTATCTGTGCTTGCTGCTGTTAACCAGCCTACTGCACTGAGCAGAGGTGATGGTATGAAACAGTGATGTCACCTCCATATCAACACCGACAATGTTTCTCCCATCGTGGCTGAAATAACCACTGTTGCTGCTTCGTGCATGTTGTGAAGTCCCAGAAACAGCTGTATTCACTGAATGGTTTACTACAGCGGTATGAACCCAAAATAAACTATTTTATTGGGATTTATTTGCAATAAATGGATAAAAATGATGCTGAAATAACAACATAATGATGACAAAAGTCTGAAGTCTTGGTTTGTTGGATCTGTCTACAAGATGACACGCCCATATCGTTTAAAATGCTTGTTTTCTGAATGGAGTTTGGATCGATCCGCGGTAGGCTACGCTAACACTCTAGCTGCTCCATCAACACTTTGTTTTATTACATTGTCTAAACATGAATACGGCAGCGACCTTGATTGCGGTGACAGTCTGTGGTTCCATCATTCACTCATAGGAATCATGATTGACATGAATTAGATGGCTAGACTGGAGAGCATGGTGATGGCGTTTTTAATTAAACTCCACCCCTTATTAGCACAATTTAAACTGGACAGGTACCATGTCGCGATGTGTCATGATGAGGTCTTGAGATCATCTCGTTTAAATGCAAACTCACAACTTTGCTCTCATCTACACTCGTGTGTGTTGTTGAGATTCCTTCAGCTCATCTGCATGACTTGCAGAGTAACTTTATTTGCATTTAAAAATGATTCCACCGTGTTTTACTTCTTGCTGCTGCACAGAATGACGAGCATCAAGAAGTTATAGAGCGAGGCCGCCTCCTTCACTGCCAAGGAAATGAGTCATTTGGAAGGAATGGCTTCCTGGAACTCTCCTTACATCCACAACAAGTGCAAAAGGGGGGGATGAGTGGCAAGTAACCAGGATGTTACAGTGCTGTTTTCACAGCTCGACAGGAATCATCACCTATTCGACGGGAAGCACACGCAAACATGGACTCCAACTGTGCATTAAGAAACAAAGATATCACCACACACACCCACGGGGCCTCAAAGTGCACACGCACACCTACACAGGCGCTCACTTAACTGTTAATTATCACGGATGCTCCATTCATCTATTATTTAGCACACTCTGGGCGTCGCTAATGGTATTTTTGGAGAGGAAGCTTTATCTACTGTAAGAAGGTAGATGTCTGGTTGGGAAGTCTGTGAAATAATTTATTGTGGCCCCCACAGGCAGTTTAAATGCTGTCTGTATTTAAATCAACTGCAATGTCTGAGCGAGTTTAGGGTTTTTTTTTTTTTTGGTCTGACCCTAATTTTTATCCATTTTTTTCTTCTTTTTTTTGTTTTTTTTTGTGGCCCTTTCAATACGATCGGACAAATATTTCGGACAGATGTTACCATAACAAGCGCATGCCTTGATCTGTAGACTCTACTGTGTTACACCTTCATTTCATCAGTACTTTTGTCATTTTTTTAGTTTTTGAAACTGGGTTAATCTGAATCCTGAGTTATGTAAATGTCTCAACATTCAGACAGAACATCTTACCATTTGGATTCATATTGTATGACTGGTTGTAACGAGGAAAGATTGATTGACAGAAATTCATATTATAGCAGATGTCTGCAGAGCCCGAGGCCGTTGGCCGGCGTTTCAGGGGAAAAAAGACGACATCCGCGTGGATATATTGTAAAGACAATCGCATCCAGTGGCTTAAAACCAAATAAAACACCTCGATGTTCCGGCACCGTGACGATGGTTTGACATTCACCTCTCGGTTTTCAAACAAATGCTTTCAATTTGGGACAATCCAAGCAGCACGGAAGTGAGCCATTGTGCCGGGTGGAGTCGGGATAGAAAAGGGAGACGGTGAAAGGCTTTGGCGGTGAAATCAGCAGTGTTGCTTGTCAGCTTCTCCGTAATAGAAAATGTATTTAAAATGGGGTCTACTGGATCTCATTTTACGAATCATTAATAATAAATTGGTGCCATCAATCCTAATGATGACGGGTGCCCTATTATCAGGCCAGCGTTTGGGAAATTTCTGTTGGCTAGGAGCAATTAATTCCCCCCCAATACATAAAACATCTGTTTGCTTTCTTGGAGAACAGTGTTGTTTAAAAGAAAGGACCTTGGGGTCTGTAGCCTCGCTGCTTGGATGGATGACCTATTTAACCTCTGTTTGCCGTTGCCGCTGACTACTGATGGCAAGAGACGGGAGAGCAGGGAATGCTCAGCTCCAGGCACCGACCGCATACAGTATATGGGAAGGGAGGGGGGGGGGAAAGGCTAAACCTACAATAGCTGAGTTAAAGATCCATGACTGTACACGCTCCAGCCATATGACCGCACTAATAGAAGAGATTATTTGGAGTACTGGGGGGCATTATGGTTAGACGATCATGGATATGTCCTTGAACAACATCCATCACTCATATCCCCCCCCCACCTTCGCTTCATGCCATGTTTATGAGCATGCCTTGATATGCAGCCATTATGAGGATTTACTTTCTCGTACGCAGCATGCAGGTAGGTCACTGCACACAAGCACGCAGGACATATAAAACAGGGTGCCATTTATTAACTGTAAACCGTTTCCAACCACAGCAGATTCTCGGGTCTCATCACAAAACGCTGGCTGGCGTCCAACATTTGGAAATGTTAGAAACAGGTGCACGTCTGGACTTTTATCCAGCAGCTATAGTTCATAGGAGTCATTACCGGCCTCTGTGGGACTAATGATGTATCGCCAAGCTCCGTGTCTGAAAGAGAACGCCACTGAAGGAGTGTTGGTTTAATTACAGTAAAGTAGCGGCCCCTGTCCGGAGCCAAAACAGCTCGGGTGTGTTGAATGCTTGTTTTACACTGTGTTTAGACAGAAGAACACAAATGATGTGAGCTGGAACCGTGATATCTATTTGTTCTCGCAATCAATAGTGGACTTGTGCGTTTTTCAATAACCCATCGCTTCAAAGTCCCAGTGAGACTCGGCCCTCGCAGCAGCTCGGCAGTCTGCAAAACGCACAGCGGGGTCTCCGAAAGCTACATGTGCACTGGTTGTAAAGTTGCCAGCAGGAGCCATCGACCCCTCCCTCCCCCCCCCTCCACAAAGGCAATAACTGGAGCCGTGAGCCATTTTTATTTACAACATGTGCTCGTGTATTATTGTTGAAAATACCACATTTAAGAAGAATGGCGCTGACCCTGTAACCGAGGTGAGCGATGCTCCGTCAGCAACATTCCAGTGACTATTTCCTCCTAAGCTGACTCCAAAGTTACCCAGCGTACCGAATCATTGCCTGCTTTTACTGCTGCTGCTGCTGCCGGGGAACATATTTCTGTTTTGGTTCTTGAAATAGAAGCTGATGAAAGTTTCTCAAAACAAGTTAAAAGCATGATCACATGGCAGCAGAATGGGAGGGTAAAGGATGGATTCAATCAACATTTTCAATAAGTGGCCACTTCTTTGGTGTTTCTGTTTCAGACAGAAATATTATTACTTTTTTAATTTAATTTCTGTTTAATGTGTCCTTTTAGGCCAGCAGTTTCTCCTCAGCTGATACATTTATTCAATAATATTTTTGCAGCATACTGTGATGATTTCAGCTGTTTGAACAATAAAACGTCCCCACTCGTCTCATTTGTTAAAATGCTGCGACCCACGGGAAAAGAGAGACAGGAAGCTTGGAATTCATATTGTTGTTCTCAGCATGAAGCCAGATGAAAGATTGTGTGGAGGCCCTGAAGGGGTTGGACGTGATAGTGCAGCACGAGAGTCCTGCCTGACATTATTTACATCGTTGGTCGTCCAGCGTTCTCATGTTTTCTCCTTTTAATAAGACGAAAAGCGCTTCTGAATCCGTAACTTCCAGATGCAGGAGTGTGAGGGACGCAGCAGATTTCATACAAACCACGTCGGGCCTTGATTTTGAACATATCAGACCTGGCATCAATATGTTTGTTCTAGTAAATATCCTCATCGTTTAGTTTTTAATATAACTGCAGCAGCTACGACAGCTGGGTCGTTCTATTTCTGGAGAACGTACCATTATGGGCAGGTGTGCGCTGGTCTGGAGTGTGATCAATTAAGTATGAAATGATTGGGTGAGAAAAATAATTGGACATGGAAAGGCTTTTTATTTTAAAGGACCGACTTTTCAGCCCTTGACATTTTATCAGGTGATTATTATGGTTGCCAGGAAGCAGGATCCATGCAGGGCGAGCTGATTGCATGGTATTATTAGTCACTCTAAAAAAAAAAAAAAGTTTTAATCTGTTTGTCTGATTGTAAAAAAACAAAATAATTGTTGAGTATTTACGTTTTTAATCCTGAACTTAACTTCATTAGAACACAAAAGCATGTGTACCATATTTTAATGAAATATACAAAACTCTACTGACTTGGATTCCCTTACAACCACGAACTTGATGTTTTTGACCGATCATCACAAGACAATATAATATCAATTATATGGACGATACAATATTTGCAGATACCACAATGTCTGGCATGATATGCCCGTTTAACAAAATCAGTTGTATTTATATCAAGTCACAAAAGCAGCCAAAACATAATTTAACCATTTTATCACTCTTTCAGCCTCAGGTTCTTTGTGGGTATTTTATTTTGTAACAGCATTGTTGGCATAAGGCCACTACTCATTTTCAGAAATTTGATGAAATGACACGGAATGACCCTTTATATTTTTCTTGACTGCTTGCCATTTGCCTGGCGCTAGCTAGCTGCTAACACTACCCGCTCGTCTAGCAGCCTTTTGTTCCGGAAGGACTTCCATGTAGACAAAAACGGTGTCAAAGACCTGCCATGGTGATTTCAAAATAAAAGCTCACAGGTTGTATTGCTGTCTTCCCTTTACATGGATGACATTGGAGCGTTGATCATTAAATTTGATAGATCGAGCTAGCTGGATGGATCGTTACACCCCTGGTAAACAGCCTTTGTGAACGACAAAAGTTCAGTGTGAAACCAACATGTTGACAACATCAAAGAAAGTAATCCAATTAGACACTCTTTCTGCCATCTACCACCACAGTCACTTCTCAGATTTAACACTTTTAAAGTTCCTTTAAATATTTATCAATAAGTTTTTCATGTCACTTCAAAGTCACTTTTCAAAATCCACATGAACGCCCTCTTCACATCAGCATGAAATAGATCCACAGCACAAAAGAAAGTAGGTCACGTTCAAAGCTGGTTGCTGACGAGCATTATGGCATTTAAAAGGTTATTTAAAGGCCGTCACTTTCGGCAAACTTCTCGGACATTAGCAAAGTTAGCCGATCTGTTTTAACCGAATCGTCTGTTTAAACCGAATCGTCAACACTTTTACCGAGCCGTAGACTTTTTATTCCACTATTATTGGAATTATTGGACTATTGTGTTGCCCGTTTGATCTGACTGGTGGTAAAGTGTGTCATCGTACAATCAATATGAGGTCCTTTAATATGAATTCATATTTTAATGTCCCTTTCAGCTCCGGTTTGACTCGGTTCCAGAAAACCTGAGGTGCAGATTATTTGTGAAAAGTTTTCTCAGAAAAAAAAAAAGCTAATTACCTCTATTCATCTGTAACCCATGGTAAATTAATGATTTCTGCCACGCAGTAACTTCTTGAGCGTTGATATTGTGCCGGTTGTGATGCATACTGAGCAGCGACGTTGTTACCTGAACTGAATGCTTAAACTCTAGTTGGCAGCGTTACTTCCGCGTCCACAGAGGAACACTCTCAGTCAGACACAAGGCGGGGGGAGGGCTTCTTCTCGTGCCTCCTTGTCATGCCACCGCTCGGCTCGTGTGGCGGATCACAACCGCCCCAAGCGACAAATGAGTCACGTCTGTGTGCGTGCAGCCAATTCTCACTGAGACGCCGTTGCAGCCTGCAATCTGTAGCCATTCCCATAAAGTTGATCCATCAATAATACAACCAAATGTATTACCATCGAATGTTTCAAAAAGGTGTTTCGGTAATGAATCGGGTTTACTTGAGATTTCTATCCTGGTAGGTCTCCAGAAGTGAATTAAAACCCTGACCTTTGACCTCCTAGATGAATAGTAACATTACTGTTTGACAGGTGTATTCATTGGTTTGGCGAGCGCCGCCCGGATGCGTAACCGCCTGCATGTAGTTATTACCGTACGCAAGCGAACAATAAATGTCAAAGCATATTGAAAACCGCTATTGAATCAATTTTTCCCTGTCGTAACTCCCACTTGTCATCATGGTCGACGGCGCACCAAGCCGGTACGATGTCAATATAATGTTGTTCGAAACGTCTTGTCACGTTATCTATATTTCCAACAGAAATTGAATATTAGGCCAGCGTCCCGTTTGCGGGGGTTACATTAAACTGTCAACCTTTGGTATCGCTGTTCGTGAGGAATGCTTCATAAAGAAGAAGAACAAATCCACACACAGCTGTGATTTATAAACATTAGCCTCTTGGGGGGAACACTCTTATCTGAATTATGTCGAGGCTTCGCCGGTGATGTGGAGACGTCCGCTCTGCCGTTATCTGAGAGAAGCGAATGCGAAAATAGCTTTTTATTGTCTGATGCGGCTGTTCCCGCCGCCACGTCTTGCCCTGCAGACAAACGCCGGAGACAGCCGCGCCGATTGCACTCAGCGAGCAGCCGCTCGGGGCTAAGCGGACAGAAGTCCTACAGAAATGAAGGGCACGTCAGGTGTGAAGGCGCTGTCCGAGACATTCCCTCAACTAGATAAAGACGAACAAGGCCGTTTCCCTTCCTCGACTACCAAACACTAGTAAGCCCAGTTGACACATTTGCAGCCATTTAGATGATTGTAAGTGACAGCTTCCATGTTTCGGCCGTTACTTAGCGGTGTGCTGTGGCTTTCTTCTACTTCAATTATTCAGGTCTTTGTTGGACGGAGCATTGCACCTCTAACCCGGCCTCATCCGATGTGTTACGAGCCATCGCGTCGAGGCAGGAACCCCCCCTAACACTCGAGTGGTTAAATACTAGAGTTCGTCCGACTCTCTGTTGCACAATGGATTCGACTCGATGCTATTCGTGTCCTGGAAATGCACGCTGTGTCTAATAGTGATTCAAGAGCATACTCCAGATAGGGCGGTAATTATAACATTACCATATAATCTGTGTTGGCCACTGTGATGTTTTGATACTATCTGGGCTGTGCAGACACATTTTCCTTCTCAGTTCATTGGACAGTCACTTGCCGAGGGCATCGCTTCATCAGCGGCTGATAATGTTCTTTAAAGAACTATTTGTTAATACTATTAGTTTATGGAATGATGTCACATGACGTCGTCGGGGGCGCTGGCGTCATTTCCTGGTTGAGATGTGAGTCATCCGTACGCATGTTGCTGCAAGGAGTACGACGCCAGTGTGGTTTCATATCAGCAATCCTTGATAAAGAGATAACTGCGGCTGCTAAAACGTGCCAAACCAGCCCAACATGAACGCAGACAGACGGGTAACGGCGGATTTGTTTTCTCAAAGCACGTTTGGTGTGATGATGGTAACTCCTGTTTGATCATGTGAGGGACTGGTTAAAGCAAAAATATGCCGAAATATTCACCGGTGCTTACGAGTGCCGTCTGCTGATTGCCGGAAGCTACCAGCGTTTCTGAAAGCTGCTCGTTCTGCAGACAAACACTTTTTAGATCAGTCATGCAAGTGCAATAAAAGCAGCCAATTTAAAAAAAAAAAAAAAAGGCACTTAAAAAATCACTCCCTCCAAGCCCCCAAAACAAAAAGCCACATAAGTCAGCGATGCAGAGACGGTGCGTTCCCGTCTCAGTACCTGGCAGTTGGCATTTCAACCACATTCTCAAATCCCAGCACATAAAAGGCCGTTTCATCAGCATTACTGGATAAACACTGGGTTGTTGGCAACGTTGCCTTCACCGAGTTGCCGACTGACACCAGCGGTGAATATTGTCTTTGTATGCGAGTCTCTGCTTAGAAACCCATTTTAAGCCCCTGCATTGCCCTAATTACTCATCACTTTGAATGTTATCCAGAAATCCGGTGGGGAATATTGAGGCGCTCGCAGGAGGCAAGGCTGTCAAATGTAACACATTAGCCTCATTTAGATTCATTGGGGGGGGGGGGTGGCATGTTAAAAAACAGCACATTAATGCATATCATTGAGTGATCTGTTATGGTCACATTAGGCAGAGAGATAGAAAACAAATGTTAATTCAATGCTTTACAAACCCAGATTTTGTCAATCCTTATGGATTAATTGCATCAACAAAAAAAAAAAGATGGCGGCAGCGGCTTGACGACAGATTTTCATCCATATTCGCAAATTTTTTATTCGTGGTTCCTTCCAAATACTCATGATGATGTCATAATTGACCTCCTCCCCATACTAATTTGCACTGAATTCTTGTTCACAATATCAGTGAAATGTTTTAATGTTCCCGGGACGTTTATTAGTCCCCGTCCCTGATCCAAGTGAGAACATCTCATGTGAGTCATGTTTTCCGAATTTCGGCGTCGACTTGGAAGTATCGGTTGCCGTGACATCCCAAGTCAGACCCCCGTTATGTGTCATCAGATGTAACAGAAAAGCAGACGAGGAAGCCGCTGCACACAGATTCCAAGTTAGCAGCTGCTCCATCAAAGATGATGGGATATTTTTACTTTAAACAAACCTTCAGACAGCGTTTCCTGGGGATAATCAAAGTATTTTTTCTCTTTTTCAGTCTTGCCGATGGGGATTATTTTGGGGAGTTGAGCTTTTTTTTTTGTTTGTTTACAAATTAAGTCTCCTTTGGGTGAACTTCTCTTCCTCAAGGTTCTTAACAGAATCCGACCGGTTTTGTTGCATATTTTAGCCTGTGAACCACAGACATTTCATCTGTCTTTAAAGTTTAATGGAAACAGGTTTTTCATGTCTGCTTTTTCAACTTTAATGAGAATCCACTGGCTAGAGATGCGTGATAAATAATTATTATTAATCCTACGTTATTGGACGGTGATGGAGACTCCGATCTGTATTTTCAATTGTGATTACATGGGAAGATGCTATTCTCAATGATGAGTCTACAGTTCATGCAGAGATACTTGAAGCATGACGTCTGTCAGTGATGTCGCTAAATTTTCCAATCTTTTTTTTTTTTTATGGCGGGACAAAGGGTGTTTAAAATGGACAAAGGCGACGAGGATAAAGTTGGAACAAAAGAACTAATTTGCAAGTTAATAATGCTTAATCAGTTTGTCGCATTAGCGGCCGCTATGACAAAGGCGTGTGGGCAGAGGGATTTGGACAAAGCGGGTTCAGAGCCGATGAAAAGGCCAGAGCCCTGATGAGATAACGTTACAGCCAGTTTAACATTGTGCCGGTTGAAGGTGAACGAGTCAGGATCCCTTAGCCAATAATGTGGATAATTATGCTTAAACATATAATAGTTGAGTAATCAAACAGAATGGAGGCCTACACACAAACACACACACACACACACACACACACACACTGTAACACTGCACCTGATCAGCCATCCAGTAAATAGACCCTGCTTGTGTTCAAACTAAAATGTATTAAAATGCTTATTTGGCCGTTCACAGGAGGATTATTTAAATTACCCCCCCAATAGGCTGACTCAGCATTTCCAAAAATCTGGAATCCAGAAAGAGGGATTTTCAAACCTGAAGCTAATATCCGAATTTGATGTGAGTTCCCAACTTTTTCGTAACATACAGGCTAGACTCTCAACTCATTAAGGTGATGAATTTTCAATTTGCAAAGATATGATCTTATTTTCGCAAAAGAGCAATATTAATAAGGCTTGGAGTACGTGCTCTTCTCATAACGCACATGAATGAATCATGACTGGCATTCTGCACATGTAGTATAAATTACTCAACTGCAATGGCGTCACGTCTGCACCACAAACAAACGGCAGGTTTAACGACCCTCTGTTTATATGTTTAGCGGAGGGGAAACGTGGCTGTTGTCCCTGAAATCAGGTAAAGGGAGGAACTTAACTGCAGCGTTGAACGTCGTAGGGGCTTCCATAACATTTTATTAGAGTTGTTACTTTGTAGTAGGATTGTTATTTCCCAGATGTAATGTGCTATAGATTGGGCTTTCATTTTATCTAGAGGCTTTAATTGCTCCCCAAAAGGGAGCGTCTCTAGAAAAAAGACATATGTTAACGGTATCTGTCTCACCCCAATAAAGCGAGGTGATCAGATACCGTGCCGCCTCCTACAGACTGGAGAATGTCAAATGAGTGATAATGGTCAGTTTTTCCTCCATGCTTCACCTTTTAACTCAGGTAATATGATTACAATCCGGTGAGGCCATCCTATTTTATGAGACATAAACTCTCATCTGAGATTTTTACTTTTATTACAGCTCGGTGAGCAACTCCAGTGGCGACGGGTAAAACCACGGTGACGCTTTCAAAGCAGAAGCGTCAAACAGATGGCCTTTTTCAGAACCTGCAATAATTCCGCCCCCTTTTTTATGGCTTTCGACAACAAATGCAACTCGGATGAGAATTGGCGGCGTCCGCGCTAAGTGCAGATGGTGTTTTCGACCATTTATTGATATTAGTCTAGAAACCAGGTAAAACGGCTTTGGCCCGATATGGTTGGCTGGCCGTTGACTCACATTTACCAGCCCCAATTGCTCAATAAACCAGAGTTATTGGACAAGTCTTAGATTTCTTTCTTCTCTCATTTCTGTAATTCGTTTTTCAGGTAGTAAGCAGTCTTACCTCATCACCTCCAGTTGGACGTTATTTTCCTTTCCAGTTGAGAAGCTGTGAATATCAGAGCACCACCACAGTGCAGCCAGTGCAGCTGTCAACCAGAGATTTGACTGTCGGCGCCCTGTGAATTATCCTATGAACACGCATCACGGTTGCAAGTTTCCACTGAGGTCATTAGGAATCTGGAGCAATACACCTCGGGCTCTGTGGAAGCCATAAAAATGGATCTTGCATGATAAATATTGCATCAGACGCTGGTCGTTCTCAAAGAGGCCTGTATGTGCTGTGCAGTCGTAGCCCAGCATCTCGTGACCCGCGGTGGCTGGGTATTCTACTGGAATATCATATGAAGCGTCGTGATTCCATTACGATTCAGCCGTCAACGATTCTGACTGTAAAGCTACTTTTTCATCAGTTAATATAGGAATCAGTCCATACTATAATACGCTGCATCTTCTCATTACCACCATCTGTGGGACTCGGCTCACGACATGAACTTTACAAAAGAAACGCACACAAAGGTTTGCTTTGTAGTGGAAATGCAAACATACCCCATATTCTAATGAAGATTATACAGACAGATCTACACATTTTTAATCATCATCAGTTATCATATTTAATGCAGAAATGTACTGTAAAGAGTACATGATCCCTGTTATCTAAACAATCTAGGAAACCTGTGAACTCCGATAATAGAAATGGTTTAGTCGGTGCCTACATTGATATTTTTCCAGCAGAAACATGTATAAACAGGAACACAATATTTCTACTTTCTATAAATAATGCAAACTATTTTGTTTTTGTTTTGTTTTTGGAGATATGCTAATTTCTTTGAGCGTAGTACAAAGGTGTTTTGATGGTTTCATCTGCGATAAAAAATAGATCCCCAGTGTCTCAATTGGTAGTTTTTAGTTTACTGTGATGTCATTTCTTGGAGCATCTTCAACTCATATTTTTCCGCGTCGAAACAAGAACAAAATATTCCTCAACACATCTATATTGACATATGCTCGACGGAGTACTATTGTTATCGTGTTCCACGTGAAGTAATGATGTCATTACATGAGCGACGCTTCAGCTGTGGATCTCACAAACAATGCAGGTCGTCTCTTTGTGGACATGCTGTTCTCTCTCTCTCCATAATTTAAGGTTTTGTCCGTTTGTTGAATGCAGCACATGTATTTGCTCTCTGTTTGTCTGCTGAACTATCATATTGTAAATTGGTCCTTGACCTTCCAAATAACAAGCGAGAGATGTTCACCAAACGGTGTGACTCAGAGCCCACGGGCCGCCGTTCTCGGCGCAGCATCACTTCAGATGTTTGAGTCTTCATCTGCCGAGACAACGGTGCCGAGGACGGAGCGTGACACATCTGACAGAGCGGGGAGTACAATAGGCGTGTGTGTTGTTTTCTTGTCTCTCTCTGCTTTAAGTAACAAACATCTGAGCCTCTTCTGCTGCTGCTGTTCCATCGTTTATCTGCATCCTGGTATTACCGGACTCTCCCCGGCCGGATGTGATGGGATGTAACCAAGCCAACAAGCCACAGCGTGGATATTAAACATTTGGTAAAAAAGGATGCGATCACATGGGGCTCCGTCACTCTGTGTGAGTTGCAGCCGCTGACACACTCGGATGGCTAAACTATGGGAGATCAACCCGAGTTGTCTGCTGTAAAAACCTGAAATGACTCCTAAAGGTCTCGTCTTTAAATCCTTTATCTCAATTCAGATCACCGCCTAAAACAATGAATGGGAAAGAAGCACTCGAGCTGCCTACTGTTGCGCCACGATAAATTAAACATAACTGGTAACGAGGTCATTAATTAAGCTAATTAATGCAAAATTGGAATGTTTCTTTTTTCAACCTCACTGTTTTTGCATAACCCAAGTAGTATTAATATTAATATTGGAGTACATAGGGATTCAAAGGTCTGTAAATGTGTGCAGAAAGGTGCTCCGAAATGAAATCGTCTACTTTTCTAGAGGAATCCCGCGGTGGAACAAGTTGTTCTGGAGTGATTGTCTTACATGAACACAACATCTTAACACCCGAGATGCGATGAATCGTGGTGGCCGGTGAATTGGAGAACTGTGGATACACAGGGGGGGGTTCAAAATACTGCCGAGTCATTGGTCCGCCAGCCCGATGCCAGAGCACGCGGGAACAGCGATGGCTGATGGCCATGCCTCAGCTTGGCGCGGCTCAATATGTGCACAGCTGTGTCTGGTTTGGAGCACGTCGATGCGGGTCGGCCACCTCGCTGACCACAGCGGGCCACCACAACGCGCCGACGCCGACGCCGACAGCAAACAAGCACAATCTGCCACGGACCGCGGGGGGAAGTCACGGGTTGGCCCGCGGCAAACACGCCACCCGGGGAAGAGCAATTATCAGTCTGCCAATCACGTCCTCCGGTAACGTTAAGGTTACAAAGTATTGAGAAGTAGCTCCGATAAGTTGAAGCAGGCTTGACAAAATAGTTGTTGTGAGTTTTGAGTGGAGGAATGCAGCAAAATGTCGTATTATATAAGGAAGGGGAAGGTGGCGTACTGCTGTCATACTGTCAACGCCGCTGAACGCTTGATGCTCTTCATATAAAATCTCTCCTGGGATTAAAACAGTCGTTAACAAGACATGACTGTTAATGCTTTTGTGAGAAATGTTTAATATAATCTAAGAAGTAATATCCGACGTGGCATGACGTCGCACATTGAGAGCTCAATTGTATCGAGGCTTAAAGTACTTTCTTTGAATGATCCAGGAATTCATGTAAGCACAAAAGTAGTCTTTAAATCTAACCTTGCACATAGTTACTCACTTCACTGTTCGCGTTGGAGAGCAAGCAGCTCTTTCCATCTCTGTGTCGGCTGTGATCATGAGATTTCGAATGCATTATTGAGTCATTTATCTGGCTGAGTCCTTGGATGTACTCTCTAATGTTGAACCATCTCAGATCCTCCACACAATAACGCATCATCAGGAATTCAATGAGCCCTCGGTGCATTCCAGGGTGTGCTCCACGCCGAGCCGTGCACCGCGCTGCCCGGAGAAGACCTCTCCCCGTCCAAACAATGGAGCCATAAATCCCGACATCATTATGAGCTATTCAGATGCTCCCCGATTTGATGTGAATATTTTTGAAGCCGGAGGGCCATCAAAGTCAAACATAAAATACAAATGAGATCTTTATGAACCCATATTCATTTACAGTCTGCCGCTGCATTCTGTTTGATTTTCTCTATCGAACTCTTCATCTCGATCACGCTCCTCCAATCTGCTGAAAGCATAACGTCGTACCAAACGCAACAAACAGGGTGGCTTTTATCAGCTCATTAATCTGCGATTGTATTTGCTGTTTGTATACATTAAGAAGGATATGATGGGTTTTTTTTGTGGGCTGATTTGTTAGTAATCAACAATATGATGGCCTAAATATATTTGCAGTAAAAGCAGATCTCAAAATATGATGTTAAGCCGTAACACAACCTGTGATTAAATGCCTTTAAGTACATGATATAACTTTTCAATGCTTTTCCCACCTTTATTACAGACTGTCTTTCCTGGTGTTGGTTGAGAGCAATACTTGCTTTAGAGGTTTAACACTGTAGTTAATCTCTATGGATATAATACTTAATTAAGAAAAGTAATGCCAGGATATGTTTCAATTCAGTCTTTTATTCCCTCATCATTTGAACCAACAATAGATGATTATAATGAACATTTTAGAATGTTTTTTGGGACAGTGGTGAGAAAAAAATCGACAGCATGCAGCCTTGTAACAACAAGCGATCTGTATCAGCCGATGAGGCTCATCAAAGATCGGTATCAACATCATAAAAACACGATTAGGGCGTCTCTCAAAGCTATTTGTTTTTCTCCTGATCCCGTTGCTGCGATCTGTGAGTTTTGTGATCCGTTGCAACTCCCACACTTTTTGACCTTTTCTTTTCTTTGGTGCATCTTTCAAAAAATGACAAACAGTGTGACGGCTGACTCACATCAGCGCGTCCAGCTCGTGATGAATTCACATCGGCAGCTCTGCGTTATTTCCGTCTGGTGTGTGTGAAGCGGTTGCGTCTTCGCCGCCCTGCATTTTTTATAAACTATGATAATCTGGTCACGGATCACATCTCCCGCCCACGTCCGTCTCACTCCCTCTCCTCTCTTCACAGCTCTTGTTCTACCAGAAACTTCAGCTTCACTTCAACTAATACTAATGGTAGAACATTTCCAGGGGAATCACTGCAACCTCAGTGTAGATGATTGTGATGATTGTAATCTCTGCCGCCATATGTTTGAAACAGTGTGCATGGGTTCAGAGTTCAAACTATCCGCCAATTACAGAAATAAGGGATGGAGGCTGAATTTAACAAAAAGGGAGATTTAAAAACCAAAGCTGATATAAAAAAAAAAGACAAAATCGAGGAGAACCAGGAACCAGAGGGAGCAGGCTTAAGGAATAGACATGGCAGGAACAGACTGAGACACTGATAGAGGGAAACAAACAGACTAAATACACAGAAACTACTTGGACAAGAAGCATGTGGGCAGACATGAGGGCAGGCTGGAAACCTGATCGGTGGAAACAAAGTGAACAGAGCGAAGCTGACGAGACTAATGCACAGAAAAAAAAGGGGAAACCATAGAAACAAAGTCAAACAAGCTCAGAAAACAGGAAGAGATCTTCAAAATAAAACAGGAAATCAACAAAACACAAGACCATGATATCTGGTCTATGTTGGACAATGTCCCCATAATAATGTAATAATCAAACATATGATCAATGAAGAATCTGCAAAATTTGTAGATTATTGTTGGGTTTCAGAATATCTGTATTTATTTCTGCATGTAGTGATTTGTCGGTGGAATATGAATAGTTTTGAAGGATAAGGATAATTACAGTTGCATCCTCGATCAATCTCCAAGTTGTAGGATTTCACTGTGGCGTCTTTAACTCAACTCTGTACTTTTGGTCAAAATTGGGAACTCAGATATACTCCATTGAAATGGCCTCAGGCATGATCAGAAGTATTTGTCCAGTACGTCATTATTTTCCAGCTCGTCTGATATCTCCTCACCTAACCGTCGTGACTCGCACACCTCAATTCACCCGCCGAGGGCAAGCGCCACAGGTCACATTTGGCCTCAGGTTAACACGGTGCTGTCTCCATCAGGAAACACTGTCAGGCATGAACCCTTCTACTTCACAGTTGTTGAAGTTAACTTTCACCACACAGGCGTTTAAATCAAATATAGACATGTGCTGTATGCATATCTAGCTTTAATACATTTTGCCTGGTAAGGATTTATTTTGCTCAGTATTTGTTTAAATCTGTATTAACTTTCCAGTCGAGTGGGTTTAGAAAAAGAGTCCCCTGCTATACAATGTCACATTTAATTTTTGTGAATTTGGATAACCTTTCACTGAAAGGTCAAGTTTCTAACACTTAGATGCTTTGAGGTGTTTGCAAAAGAACTGAATCTCCTTTGAAGTGATATTATAATTCTTTGCTCTTTGCATTGACACAGCATCAATGCATTGCTCAAAGTCTCCATGGTCACAGATTCTGACCACAATGACATCAGAGGTGTGATGGTAGGATTCCTGAGCACTTTAACGACTGAAATGAAGTGCAACATCTCTTGATGATCATTATCTAGCTCTTTTTTCCAAGGTCCAGAGTAAACCTCCCAAAATAATGGTGCAGGTTTCAGTGTGATAACCCCCCAATTTTATACCATTTAATATTTCTTGTATCTGTATAACTGACAGCTGGAATTGGTCAAAATAGTTTCCAGTGTTCAATGGCGCATTTCTAACATCCCTCCTGGACCTTCCAAGGCCACGGGTTGAAGAAAGCCACCTGGTGATCCTCCCACACTGAGCCGCCAGCTCTGATTAGTCTGTGGGGTGTCCACAGACCCCCCCTGATAGTTTGTTACACAGAACCATGTGAGAAGCATTCATTGGAAACGGTTCAGTAAAGGGCAGACACTCCAGAAATACTTAGCAGGTGATTGAATGAACCGTCTGTCAGTCAAACTCTTGCCAAAGCCAGTTAGGACAAAATCGAGAACATCTTTTCCATTTGAGAAAAATCCTCAGTGCCGTTCTTTGCTCTTCTTTTCTATCATGAGATACCCTCCAGCTCTGATATAACTGCTGCTGTTGGAGAAACTACGCTGGACTCTTTAGGACTAGTGGATCAAGATGGATCCTCCTGTGATCTCTTGATACTGTGAGAATCCATCTACAGTGCAGAGAAAACCTACCTAGACTGGAGGTAATCGTAGGTAACACTCATGGAGAAATGAGAACCGTGGGAGTTTTTCCTTTTTGTGTCAAGCAACAAAAAAGGTGTAGCATTACACTTTTAGTTAATTTTCATCGATGCTGAAACGATTAATATCATGGAGGTATTAATGACTCCCATTGCTTTGCATTACCAGGATGAATTTTCCTGTATCAATGCACCAGCCCCATGAAAACATATCTGGATGCATCTCACTGTCGCCGGTGTGTTTCAGATGTGAATGAGAATCGCCTCAGTGAGCGACACCGACAAATATACCGTGCAAGCTGGTTACACAATCTAATTTTATCCAAACAAGGCTAGTGTCAACATCTATTTAATATTTTTGTTGTGTGTCGACTGCGGTGAATTTCTCTGCTGTCAACACTAAAAAATGCAACGGATACGATGCTTCGTTATGTAAACAGCTGTTAGAGAGACTCGTAGCGTCCTCTGAGATGCTGCAGGAGAGACTTCCGACTCCCTCGTGACTCGAAGACACGCTGATGCTCACAGATCCAGGCCAACCTCGTTCAATGTCACGGGATCTGCATGGGCCGTTTGGAATCTGCCCGGGTTTATTGGGTGTATTGCTCAATAACTATTTGCATTGACGAGGGAGTGCTACAAGGAAGGGGGGGTGAAAATAAACGAGTAAAAGGAGGGTTGAAAATTAGGCTGAATGTGCCATTGATTCTCTGAGGAGCTGCACCGTGCATTGCAGAGTGAGGTTAGTGGAGAGGCACGGGAAAAGCTGTTTATCTTTAGATTTTTTTCTTCCTTAATCAGTAATCAGGGCCCCGGTATTGTCAATTATTTGTAATTTCTCCATGTTTGACAACACGTAAGCCCTTAAGATCCAACACAATGCGGAGGCTCATAAAGAAAGGCAAATCCAGACTTTATGGGATTACCGGCTCCCTCGTAAACTAGGAAGCCAACACCCTCCTGAGCGAATATTCCATTTTATAGGATTTATTTTGCGACTCCCAAAACAGAGAGTTCACCGCTTTGCTGAACTGAAAGAGATCACATGGTAGAGCTGATGTCAACAATGCGCTAAGCTTCTCAATATGCATCACCTCAGCTGACACGGAGAGGTACATCTGGAGGGCCCATCAATACTGCGAGAGAGGGAATTGAACATGATCCAAAATGCATCAGATGATGGATCTCTGAGCGAGGGTTAAAGAGGCAGTCTGACTATTCACTGCTTCGATACAGAACCGGTGCAGATAATGCCTGTGTGAACGTAATCACAGGATTAAAGATGTATACAGTCACGGTGGGGTTACTTCTGCGGTTGGTGGGGCTGCGGGAATGATAATGGTGAAGCTCAACTAATTAGAAAAATATGAGTTGATTGAAAATATATCCTCATTTAATTTCACGAGGAAAATGATTGCCAACGGTTGTGATGCAGATTTTTAGTGGATGTATTGTCCCATTGACCAATAAGCTAACAGCTATAGACTGACATGCCAGTAAACACCTCCCACGGGTGTCGGTGTAACACCTTAAAGCTGCGTGTTGCCATGGAGAATCTATGAAAACGAGGTTTATATTTATAGATATAGGGATGGATGGATGGATGGGTGAATGGATGGATAATTGGACAGACAAACAGACACTTATGTTCAAAACGGTGTTGCTAGAAGTACGGATTCAACTTGTTTACTCGAGTAAAAGTGAAAAAGGACATACAGTAAACTGTACCATTTTGAAGGACAATAATCTACTCAAAGTATGAATAAAAAAGAAACTGAATTGATAATTATTCAATTAAATAATTGCTAATTCCCCTCAAATTCATCCAAATTTGAGTTTTGTTCTGTTTTGAAAATGTGAATAGTGGATTTTTTTTTTTTAAATGTAGGGAGTAAAAGTGCACTAACAAAGTATATGTAGTATAACTATATCATTCCTTCTCAGTTTGCAGAGAAGTCAAACTCGTTAGTTAAGTAATTATTTAATGGATAAGCTGGCTACGAGAGGATAACCAGTTAATAATTACTTCCAATTAATTGATCAACAGGTGGAATAGTTACTGAAACTAAGGAAAACACGGTCGAAAAAATCTGTTAAAAGCAATTAATATACAGTTAACATAATACATATGGTGGTATAAGTAGTAGTAGGAATGCCAAACTTGACCAAGCTGACCTTAACATCAACTATTCAATTCACAACAATATGCAGTTCATGTATTTGCTGCTTAATACAGTTTGCAATCGGTTAAAAAGACCAGATATACTGTCGAAAAAAAAGGTTTTGAGGCATCTTAAATGGCACACATTATATTTTTATCCTTTTTTCTTGTTTGTTTAATAGCAATCACAATATCCTGTTTATCTGATTTCACAAACCCATCAGGTCAGGACAAACATTTAGCAGTTTTAATATTCCATTCTTCTTTTTTGTCAAAAAAACCAAACCTTCTATAACAGCACTGCTTGTTATTGAGGCATCAATACATTTGATTTTAACTCCGTTGCACTGTCTTCTTTGTGTATGGAAATTGAGCCGTATAACGTCGACTCTCGCTGTTCCCTCCTCTCCAGAAATTCATCTTTTCATCTTAAATCAAATCACACGAGATGTCCCAGAGCAGCGCGGAGAGACGGGCCGACTGATTTATGTTTCAGTGCCTCCTTTCATCCCGGCACTTGCTGTTTACATTCTATAGTGTATTCATTTATAAGTAAGAGACATTTCACGCTACACATGGCAATGTTTCTGTGTAAGCTTGCAGAGCCACATGTAAGAACTGTTTGCTTTTCCCGGGAGTTGAGGGGAGGGGGGAGGGTAATTACCGGAGCTGGGAGTGATGTGGGCTTTCTTCTCCTCTACTTCTATATTTAATATGCCCCCGTGTATGAATTTCACCACACAGGGAAATATCCACAATGTGTTGGAATGACACATATTAGACTTTGTGCCTTGGAATGACATGTGTGGGCCGTACTTGTTAAAAGCTAGATGTTTCCAAGTGTATGAATAATTTTCTGCTCAGAACGATAACATCTAATTAAAGGAGTCGGTGGGAAGGTCCTGCTTTACTCATTTGTCTGGATGCCTTTAATGCCAGAGCCCATTATTCCACACTAATGGGGCGTTTTTCCCCTTTTCTTTGATAATATCCCTAATGATAAGGCATGTAACCCACATGTGTCCGCTGTATATTTTATTGCTTGTTTGAACCGTTTGATTTCCCGTCATCCGTCTCCAACAGTATGTAGGCCAGAGTGTCGCATGTTTGTTATTAGATGACAGAGCGGCAGAGGGGGTTTACAAGTACCATCTCAGATGTCGGAATATGCACAATCCTCGCCCGTGAGTTCCCCCGTCTTTCTTTTTTTTTCCGAGTCGATAACATTCTCGCTGCATTGAAGAAAAAAAAAATCAATGTGTGTGTGTGTGTGAGGCACGGTGGCGTTGTGGATTTGGAGACGCGCCGATTTCTCCGCTGCAGAGATGATGCAGGGGGACGCCTGCCGTGTGCGAACGTCGCACATCATCCAGCAGTCGGGAGAGAGGAAGGATGCAAAAGAAACTCGAGTCGGGGGGAAATCGAGCTTCTTCAGGTGCGGAAGCGATGCCCCTCCTCTTCCTCCTCCGCTTGATGCACACACGCCGAACACGGAATAGACAGGAAGTGAACAAAAAGTACATGTCAACTGTTTTCTGTGTGCTTTCTCTTCAGTCATGTCAATATGAGGGTAAGTGACTGTTCAATATTCTCCCCCGACCTCCACAGTGATGGGGGGGGGGGGGGGGGGTGATGTAAGAGTTACAACTGCTGCAGTGTATTAGTAGGGAGAGTTGGCGCAGAGAGGAGGGAAGGGAGGAGTGAGAGAGAGAGACAGACTGACGGACAGATTCGGAGACAAAGAGCAAACAAACTATTCAGTGGGAGCCACACAAGCCTGTTTACTCCAATCGGCTCCTAATGCACTTCCACACAGCCCCATCCATCATTTACAGTGTTCTCTCTTCATACTTAAGTCACAGTTTAGCAAGATTTAAAAAAAAAAAGAATCAAAACATTCAACGCCTTTCTTTTTTTTAATCATGCTCTTCAAGTGACTTCCTGATGGATTGGGGCTTACCAGACATGCTCGGCCCACACTGGTTGTGTATCAGATCACAATTCACAGTCAATGGCTTTTTTTTCTTCTGTACAGTAGAGCTCCGCGTTCTCGGGGGGGGAAACTCCCACGCGCTTCTTTGCTCTCGCAGCCGTGTGAAGATGTGTGTTGCGTTGGCTGACGGCGGTGGCCGTTTGATAAAGCGCCGCTGGCGAACAAAACTCGTTAACGGAACGTGATGTTGTTGTTGTCGTCGTGGCGTGGGAGGACATATGGAGCGTATTGTAAATGGCGAGCTTTGCGGCGGGCGGCGACGGGAAGGTGCGAATTCTAATGCAATCATTTTAAGAGGAAGAATTTAATTTTGTGTCCGTTTAGGAGTCGGAATCGGTTAAAGGTTCAAGGCAGTGGGACAACTGTTATTTGAAAGAAATGATAAACAACTTTGACGCCCACTCGCCGCCTCGTTTGTGCCGCGGCCCAGCAGCCCTCGGGAGTGCTTCCCAAACGACTGGGGGGCTGAAAAAGTGAGATGAAATTCCAACACAACTGAACTCCAGACAGAATAAAGTCGACGGGGGGGAAGGGAGCCAAAAAAAAAGAGAATAAATCAAAATGCCACAATAGATGTTGAATGTTTGCTTCGTGTATCTCGGTGGCGAGCGGCGGGTCAGAGCGATACCTCTTCGGGGACCCATAAAGAGATTTGTCAAGTCCCCGTAACCCGATGTCAAGTAGGCGTTTAAATGGATGCAGCTCGCTCTTTGACCCGGCGCACTTGTCTTGTCAGGCTAACTCGATAAAAACCTCGACATCACATTGACTCGAGTGAGTTAGACGGATTTGTTTTTGTGGTCAAGGTTTTTGTAGTGGACTATTCAGCTGTAGTGTTTTTGAAGTCACCGAGGGAGGACGTGTCATGGATGGAGATGCATTGGGTTCATCCCAAGTCTCACATCCGAGACGTCCTCAATCCCTCGAAAGCCTGTCCGTCAGCGCGAACGCCTCTTCCACCATTCATCATCATTTCCATTCAGTCGCATAAAAAAAACCGATAAGAATTCCTCTGCGTCGGATTTGATGCAGTTCCATAATTTAAATTTCCCTGAAATATTTAGCCAAAAGCGACAATCGTAATTCTGGGTCATTAAATAATGAATTCACAATCAGAATATCAATAAATACAGATGCAAATAATGAATAAATAATAGACGCGCATTCTGCCAAGTAGAAATGTGTTTTCGTGCCTCGGAGCGGGACGCGGTACAAAATACAGCAGGGTTGTTATTCATGTGCAGATGTTTGTTAAACAGGTACCAGGAACACTGCTAGTCTCGCTTCTCTAAAACCACATGTGTGTCTCTGCACGGCGTCCTGGCGATGAGATGCAAGGGAAAGACGATTTAAGAGACTTAGGATGCGTCCCTTGACCCTTCATCTCCGCCAGCGTACTTTGCATGTAGATTTATGGTGATCCTAATCAGGATTAGTGTAATGTAGAGATTAATTAAGGGATAATTCTGCTTCTTGTGATATTGGGATATTTCTGCGGCCTGGGATTTGTCAGGGTGCCGGGGCTCGTATTCATCACACATACTCAGAAGTACTCCAAGGTATTATGCATAAAGTTTGTCTTGGACTTGAAAAGCAGTCCCAGGTTAGATACACAGGAGGGATGATGATGAAGATGAAGTCTCCTCCAGGCTCATTGGGGGAGGAGCAGAGCTCACATGGGACCGCTTTATGACACTGGATGTAAAATGATGCAGTGTTTAAATGTGATGGTTATAATAACTATTAATACTTCACTTAGAGAAATGTATGCTGGTTAATTCTCAGTCGAATGAGTCAGTGGAGAACAATTCTTAAAAGCTCAATGACATTTACAACATTTATATGAGGGCTTTCTGGAGCTCCCCTCTCCTCACAGCCTCCATCCCAACACACACACACACACACACACACACACACACACAGTCCGTCAGACACATTAATATCTGTATCTACCTCAGAGCCCAGTATTGGTCGACCATCATAGTTGTGGTATGATTGTTATTATGATGAATGTCCTGCTCTACAGCATTTTTAATACAAACAGTGGAATGTGATTTGGGGGCTGAGAGAGGGTTGTTGATTATTAATAATCCCAAAAGTCCATATTGGGTTTGGAGATTGTGTTTTTAATCCCCAGTTTAATCAGGAGTTCCACTAAAAGACAATGAAGAGTTTTTGTTCTTGTGTTTCTCTCTTAACTTGCTTTGTTGTCTTTGTTAACAATCAGCATTTATACTAACTGTCTACTAAAACCTAGTAAAAGCCGCTTAAATGTCCTCTTAGTCCTGCAATCGCATTGATAAATGTGAGCTAACGCACAAGATAATGTTCGCAGGAGACGGCAAACCACATGCTTGTTGGAAATTACAAAAAAAAAGAATCTGCTGCCAAACCCAAAGAAATAATATGAGTCATCCCGAATGTTTGAGCCACATTAATCCCGATAATACCCTGAATCGAGTTAATCTCATGGCTCGGCTGGAAGGCACAAGGAAGTTTCTCTAACCCCCCGAGGGAAAACAAAGGCCATCAAGATCCTTCCAACTTAAATAAACATCTGCGGGCAAAGTAAACCGAGCAGATTTCTATTAAAGGTCAAGCGCTTCAGTCTGAAACAGAAAAAACAAAAAAAAAAAAAAACTGGGCCCGTAATCCGACATCTCGAGCTTTTGCGGCGCATCGACGGTCGTGTTCCAGACAAATAGAAATGTCAGAGCTTGGACACAAAGCCGTCGCAGCGGGAGGCCCCCTCTTTTCATCACCGCTACATGCGAGAGGAACGGTTTACGTGCCAGACATCCGGGATGAAGGCGAGGAGAGAGGTACAGTAAAAGAGAGCAGAGATGGGACGGAGAGAGTATTAAACTGCTGGATTTCTATGCAGGCCAGCGGGTCGCGGATGCTCCCTTCCTTTAAACGAGGTCATTCACTGGACTAGCAGGACGCCACCTGAGATGACACCAGTCCTATCTGCAGTTCCCGTTCACACACATTTGATTACTGAATTCCATTCCCCTCAAATCCACGCACGCCATTATATCTTATAGGATGTAGCCGCCACATTAAAAGGAAAAGCGTTTCTCAGTCTGACTTATTTTATCAGCGGCGGCGGCTCAGTGCTGCTCAGCTTGAAAAAGAAAATATATATATATATATATATATATATTTGCTGAGCATATTTTCCTCAATGTGTCCATAAGGACGGATGCCCACAGCCACCGAGTGCGTCCTGGTTCACTGAATCCTTCACTTCATCATAATCTTTGTCTCATCAAATCACGTCATAGTTATTTCCCTCATGATGTCGCAATTTGTCATTGTGGTTTCACTCGACTGCTTTGTGAATGCCCTCAGAGCGCCTTATGTTTACTTTCTCATTGAGACGTGATCAATTTACAGTCTGGAAAAAAGGCGAAGAGATGCCACGTTTATCGCCTTTATTGTTTTTGCAAATGATTGTATTAATTGCCCCTGTGTGTGTGTGTGTGTGTGTGTGTGTGTGTGTGGGAACAAAAGTTGCAGAGCTTCAAACAATTATGAATGTTGTATTATGGATGTCTGTTATGTACGCGTGCAGCTGTCTTTGAACAGAAATGAGCAGCAAAATAAAACCCTGAATAATAATGCGGCACCTTAAACTGTGAACTAGCGGGAGTCGTTAAGCGTCTTATGCATAAAGCAGTGTGTTGTTTAAGAGTTTACTTTGATCTCTGGCAGTGTCACCGACTCTCTCTCTCTCTCACACACACACACACACACACACAGAATTATAAAGAATAACATGCTGCAAAAACACTCTCCAGAACGCGGCCGCTTTGAAGTAGGTGTATGAGAACAATGGAATCCCACACCAGCGCCGTCTTCTGGGGTCTTAACCATAAAAGAGTGTTTACTCCGTAAAGTAGCTTTCAGGAATCGTGCTTTTTATCACAAAAGCTTAACATGATGCAAAACTTTCTGAAAGCAATACAAAGATGACATGATCGTTGTAAAACTCTCTGACCAATTATTTCCTCCTTTTTAAACGGCAGCGCTTCATGCTTCACATCACACTTCAGGCTTGACTTTATTTTGTGAATCATTTTTATTTCATTTTTTTTAAATAGTCCACTTATAAACCGGGAGGCATGGAAATAGCTTTAAAAAAAAAAAAAGGAGCAGTCGATGTGACCGAGCTAGTGAAGCACGGAGAAATCTTTCTGTTTAACCTTTTCAAATTAGAAATGAATTGCAGATTAAAAGCAATGAAACTTATCATGTATCACCATCACCATGTTTTCAAATGTAATTAAAATATTGGTTTTTATGAGTGAATAAGTAGAGTTGTGTTTTCACAGCAAGATAAAACAGATGATGAAGGACTAACGGTAAAATGACCTCCATTTATGTTGATATAAAGCTCATATTCAGATTTGGATAATGACTATTTCACACAGATATATGAGCTATATGTAAATTATATGCAAATTAAACATGATAAGCTTATCTTCCTCCTGTCCCACCGTGAACTATTACTACTAGTACTACTACTACTATACATATACTCTATTTTATGTCATATAAATATTTTACTTCCAGAAAAATAAAGATCAAATCAAATAAAAGTGCTTTTCACTACATGTTGACAATCACCCAGTGATGTCAGAGGCCCACCAGGATCTAACTAACTGGACTATGACATCATAGATCAATCATTTTCAACACTAATGTATTTGACCAATCGATTGGTAACAAAACTATCAAGGTAGACCTGAATGCACCGTGATGGTCCACCCTCATGCTTTACCAAACAAAGAGAGGTAGAAAATCAATGTAATGGATGTTTAGGTGGAGATGGCGAACCCACGGTTGAAATCACCAGGCGGTTTTCAGATTCGGGGATTAGATCAGAGTCTGTTAATCTTCTTCAGCCTACAAACACGGTTATTGTTACCGTGGAAGGTAAAACGTAAGCACAGCAGCAGGATTTGACAGTGTTGTTTCTTCATCATCATCAGGTCTGCCAGATGAATGAGTGCTGGTCGAATGGCCGATCCTATCTAGGGGTTTCGGCCGATTAGTAGGCTCAGCTTTACACTTCTCCGAATAAGTGCAACTCCTGCCGGTTTCAGAGAGATTGGCAACCTATTGCACAGAGTCGGAGGGGGGTGAAGTGTGGGACTAAGTACCCGGTATTCACTGAGGTGCAGGTGCAGCCTTTGCACTTCTACAAAGTCAATCTCCAGTTGGATTGCTGATCCTTGCGTCATCAGGCGTCGCCTAATGTCAGCAGAGATTTGAGCTTCGTCTGCTCCGTGTACTCGCAGCAGCAGCAGCAGCGGCTGGTAGAAAAGATGGTCGGATGATAAAAGGTTTTCTTTTTTCTTTTTTGTTGTTGCTGCTTGCATGGCGTTCACAAGGCCAGACTATATATCATGAAAAGATACACGTTGCTCTTTGGATGAATCAGACGGCCTGAGGTGGGATTTCACACACGCACAACCAAACACACAGTTTGAATTCGACTTGAGCATTTTACTTTGGGTTTATTCATTTCTTTAAATGTAGTGTTTGTCAGCTGAGAGTAGGTGCATCCAAGGAGAGCGATTGTGCCTCACCGGCTGACTCACCGACTGATGCATGCAGCGGTTTCAAGGCGACCCGATGAGCTGTGGACAGACAGAAGTGACTAGTATTTTTTGGATAACAGGCTCATAGGAACATTTACACTGCCACTAAAACGATAGCAACCTCCTGTTGTGTTGTTTTTCTTCTTTCCTTCAATAACAAACTATAGAATTCAGACATCAAATTTATAATACGCATTTAAAATGGCCCCAAAAGAAGAAGAATGATTAAAACCTCCACTTAGTCGTCGTTCCCACAGTGTTGCCTGAGAATACGGTTGTTTTTCATGTTCCTCCCCAAATCCCTTTTTAATTTTGAATTTGTTTTCCAGTCCAGAGAAGCATCACTGACCCCAAATCACTTACAGAATGCTATTGAGCACACATTTTGTCCATGCAGTTCTGAAACCCAGCAGTAAGGACCCTCCAAGCAGAGTGGCATCTCCAGAATGAATGCATTTATTATTTGGTTTATCCTTCAAAAAACGTTATTTAGCCACGGACAAGGACAACTTCTTGATTATTCCAAGTACAGAAAAAAAACACCATTTCCTGTTCTGAATAAAACAGTATTTGGGTGAGTGGAACAGGCATCGTGGTTTATAAAAAAATCAAAAAAGCCTTCAGACGAGGGACAGTTGGGGACAGCTAAGGAAAATAAATATGCAGTAGCATATTGTGCAGTAAAAAATCCTCCCAAAATGCCCCTAAACGCTTGTTTATGAACAGAATCGAGTATATAGCCAGTCAGACAGACTGGTAACAGTTTAGTAAATCTGTGCATCAATGGTTATTTACAAGTTCCCAGAGACAGTTTATCAAATCATTTTGCCTTAGCTGTTTTAGCACTTTACTATAAATCCCCAAACATCTGTGATGAATGTGCTCTTTGCCTTGAATGAGTGCCATTTGTTTGCAGCTGTTATTTTTTTCTCCTCCTTCGCGCTGCCTTTATGATTTATTCTGGATCCTGCCTCTGTTACCTAAAGCAAGAACAACTGTGAAAAGATAAAAGCCCTTCTTCATGGTCGGTTCATCTGAGTTCAGCCTGTTTTTTTCTGGCATGCCCCCGCCTCACTGTACCAACAGCCCTGTTCACACAATACAGACAACACTATGAAATATCATTTACATGAGCTTTCAGGTAAGTCAAGTTTGACACCTTGATGGTAAATGTTTTCTAGTCTGAATGCAAACGTTGAAGGCTTTCCCCACAGCTGGGATCAGATCTTTGATTCATGGAATCCATTCTTGGTTATCTATCAAATTCAGTCGGAAATCCATCCATCCATCCATCCATCCATCCATCCATCCATCCATCCATCCATCCATCCATCCATCCATCTAAATCCATCCATCCTTCCATCCATCCATCCATCCATCTAAATCCATCCATCCATCCATCCATCTAAATCCATCCATCCATCTAAATCCATCCATCTATCTAAATCCATCCATCCATCTAAATCCATCCATCCATCCACCCATCCATCCATCCATCCATCTAAATCCATGCATCCATCCATCCATCCATCTATCTAAATCCATGCATCCATCCATCCATCCATCTATCTAAATCCATCCATCTATCTAAATCCATCCATCCATCCACCCATCCATCCATCCATCCATCTATCTAAATCCATGCATCCATCCATCCATCCATCCATCTATCTAAATACATCCATCCATCCATCTATCTATCTAAATCCATCCATCCATCCATCTAAATCCATCCATCCATCTATCTAAATCCATCCATCTATCTATCTAAATCCATCCATCTATCTATCTAAATCCATCCATCTATCTATCTAAATCCATCCATCTATCCATCTAAATCCATCCATCTATCCATCTAAATCCATCCATCTATCCATCTAAATCCATCCATCTATCTATCTAAATCCATCCATCTATCTAAATCCATCCATCCACCCATCCATCCATCCATCCATCCATCTAAATCCATCCATCCATCTATCTAAATCCATCCATCCATCTATCTAAATCCATCCATCCATCCATCCATCTATCTAAATCCATCCATCTATCTATCTAAATCCATCCATCTATCTAAATCCATCCATCCACCCATCCATCCATCCATCCATCTATCTAAATCCATGCATCCATCCATCCATCCATCTATCTAAATACATCCATCCATCCATCCATCCATCCATCTATCTAAATCCATGCATCCATCCATCTATCTAAATCCATCCATCCATCTAAATCCATCCATCCATCTAAATCCATCCATCCATCCATCTATCTAAATCAATCCATCCATCCACCCATCCATCCATCCATCCATCCATCTATCTAAATCCATGCATCCATCCATCCATCCATCTATCTAAATACATCCATCCACCCATCCATCCATCCATCCATCCATCCATCTGTCTAAATCCATGCATCCATCCATCTATCTAAATCCATCCATCCATCCATCCATCTAAATCCATCCATCCATCCATCCATCCATCTAAATACATCCATCCATCTAAATCCATCCATCCATCCATCTATCTAAATCCATCCATCCATCCATCTAAATCCATCCATCCATCCATCTATCTAAATCCATCCATCCATCCATCCATCCATCCATCCATCATCATCAATCCATCCATCCCATCCTCCAAATCCATCCATCCAATCCATCCATCTATCTAAATCCATCATCCATCCATCCATCCATCTATCTAACATACATCATCAATCCATCCTCCATCCAAATCCATCCATCCATCCATCATCAAATCCATCCATCATCTAAATCCATCCATCCATCCATCTAAATCCATCATCCATCCTAATCCATCCATCCATCCATCCATCTAAATCATCATCCATTCACACATCCATCCATCCATCACATCCATCTACAATCCATCCAATCCATCAACATCACATCCATCCATCCATCATAACATCATCACATCCAAAATCCATCACCATCCATCTAAATCCATCCATCCATCCATCTAATCTAACATCCACATCCATCCATCCATCCTATCTAAATCCATCCATCTCATCCATCATCCATCCATCACATCCATCCATCCATCTATCTAAATCCCCATCCATCCAATCCATCCACATCCATCTATCTAATCACATCATCTATCCATCCATCTAACCATCCATCCCATCCATCAAATCCATCCATCTCATCTAACATCACATCTCACATCATCCCATCCATCTATCTAAACATCCATCCATCCATCTAAATCCATCATCCATCCATCCATCTCAATCCATCCAATCCATCCATCTCATCTAAATCCATCCATCCATCCATCTATCTAAATCAATCCATCCATCTAACATCCATCCATCCATCCATCCATCTAAATCCATCCACATCCATCCATCTAATCCAATCCATCCATCCATCTAAATCCATCCATCCATCCATCTAAATCCATCCATCCATCCAATCAAATCCCATCCAATCCATCCACCAATCCATCTCTAAATCCATCCATCCATCCATCCATCTAACATCCATCCATCCAATCCATCAATCCATCCATCTAAATCCATCCATCCATCCATCTAAATCCATCCATCTAAATCCATCCATCCATCCATCTAAATCCATCCATCCAATCCATCTCATCTAAATCCATCCATCCAAATCCATCTCAAATCCATCCATCTAAATCCATCCATCATCCATCTAAATCCATCCATCAACATCCATCTATCTAATCCATCCATCCATCCATCCATCCATCCATCCATCCATCCATCCATCTAAATCCATCCATCCATCCATCTAAATCCATCCATCCATCCATCTAAATCCATCCATCCATCCATCCATCCATCTAAATCCATCCATCCATCCATCCATCTAAATCCATCCATCCATCTAAATCCATCCATCCATCTAAATCCATCCATCCATCCATCCATCTAAATCCATCCATCCATCTAAATCCATCCATCCATCCATCCATCCATCTAAATCCATCCATCCATCCATCCATCCATCTAAATCCATCCATCCATCCATCTAAATCCATCCATCCATCCATCCATCTAAATCCATCCATCCATCCATCTAAATCCATCCATCCATCCATCTAAATCCATCCATCCATCCATCTAAATCCATCCATCCATCCATCTAAATCCATCCATCCATCCATCTAAATCCATCCATCCATCCATCTAAATCCATCCATCCATCCATCCATCCATCCATCTAACATCCATCCATCCATCCATCTAAATCCATCCATCCATCCATCTAAATCCATCCATCCATCCATCCATCCATCCATCTATCTAAATCCATCCATCTATCTAAATCAATCCATCCATCTATCTAAATCCATCCATCCATCCATCTATCTAAATCCATCCATCTATCTAAATCAATCCATCCATCTATCTAAATCCATCCATCCATCCATCCATCATCTAAATCCATCCATCCATCCATCTAAATCCATCCATCCATCATCTAAATCCATCCACCATCCATCCATCTATCTAAATCCATCCATCCATCCATCTATCTAATCATCCATCCATCCATCTAAATCCATCCATCCATCATCACATCATCCAATCCATCCATCCATCTATCTAAATCCATCCATCCATCCATCTAAACCATCCATCCATCCATCCATCCATCTCATCTAAATCCATCATCCAATCCATCCATCCATCTATCTAAATCCATCCATCCATCCATCTAATCTACATCCATCCATCCATTTCTAAATCATCCATCCATCACTAACATCCATCCATCCATCATCATCTAAATCCATCCATCCATCATCAATCCATCTAAATCCATCACATCTAAATCATCCATCCATCCATCTAAATCCATCCATCCATCCATCTATCTAAATCCATCCATCCATCCATCCTCATCTAATCCATCCATCCATCCATCTAAATCCATCCATCCATCCATCTAAATCCTAATCCATCCATCCACCTCCATCCATCTATCTAAATCCATCCATCCATCCATCCATCCATCTATCTAAATCCATCCATCCATCCATCTAATCTAAATCCATCCATCATCTAAATCCACATCCATCCATCTATCTAAAAATCCATCCACCATCCATCCATCCAATCCATCCATCTATCTAAATCAATCCATCCAACTATCTAAATCCATCAATCCATCCATCCAACCTCCTATCCATCCATCCATATATCCATCCATCCATCCATCCATCCATCTATCTAAATCCATCCATCTATCTAAATCAATCCATCCATCTATCTAAATCCATCCATCCATCCATCTATCTAAATACATCCATCCACCCATCCATCCATCCATCCATCCATCTATCTAAATCAATCCATCCATCTATCTAAATCCATCCATCCATCCATCTATCTAAATCCATCCATCTATCTAAATCAATCCATCCATCTATCTAAATCCATCCATCCATCCATCCATCTATCTAAATCCATCCATCTATCTAAATCAATCCATCCATCTATCTAAATCCATCCATCCATCCATCTATCTAAATCCATCCATCCATCCATCCATCTATCTAAATCCATCCATCTATCTAAATCAATCCATCCATCTATCTAAATCCATCCATCCATCCATCTATCTAAATACATCCATCCACCCATCCATCCATCCATCCATCTATCTAAATCAATCCATCCATCTATCTAAATCCATCAATCCATCCATCCAACCTCCTATCCATCCATCCATATATCCATCCATCCATCCATCCATCCATCTATCTAAATCCATCCATCTATCTAAATCAATCCATCCATCTATCTAAATCCATCCATCCATCCATCTATCTAAATACATCCATCCACCCATCCATCCATCCATCCATCCATCTATCTAAATCAATCCATCCATCTATCTAAATCCATCCATCCATCCATCCAACCTCCCTCCCATCCATCCATCCATCCATCCATCTAAATCCATCCATCCATCCATCCAAAATGAACATTAAGCTTGTTTAAAATGTGTCCACGTACAATTTCAGCAAAAAACAAATAATAAAAAAACTAATAATAGTTGAAGAGATATGCTCCTTATATTAAAAGAAAATAAGAACATAATAATAACTAAAAACAAAACGACCATGTGTTCATCAGTGGTGAGTGCTTCATTTGTCCGATGGTGACTTAGCTGTGAAGTTACTCAAAGAGCCCCAGATGGACTCAAATCTTCCAGCTGACGCCCCTGAAGTTGTTCATTTTCTCCAGATTTAATAACATCATGATGTTTTTGAAGGACAGAGACTTTTTGGGGGCAAACTGTGACTTCCACTCTTTGTTTTTCTTCTTCTTTCTATTATTTGACGAGCTGTTAAAACTCTGAAAAGCAATTTGTTTGAAAGGTTTCTCCAGGCCTGCTACACTTATTTAATTAGTAAACTAATCAGAAATTAACAATATAATCAATTCACTGATGTAGTGATTGTTAAAGCAGTTCATAAATATTTTAAATCTGTTATTTACACTTGGTGCTCTCTCTCCAGTGATAATTGTACTTGGTAGAGGACAGAAGAGTCGTTAAAAAGTAGAGAAACTTTGGCTTCATCTGAGGAAACAAATAAAAAGACAAATAAAAGCAGGACCATGGTGACAACAGTAGTCAACTATACAATGAACCAAATGCTCCAAATGCCAAGACTGTGATTTCTTGGTTTTATTAAATCCTTTTTTCCTTCCTTTTTAATAAAGTATAGAACTGCTTACACAAGTGTAAATGCAAAACGATGTGCACCGTCTCACCTACAGTATATAAAGTACAGGAGTTTGAGAGCAAATTGGGTTTGTTCCCTAAGTACCGGTGGGAATCTAGTCGCCCCCCTTCGCCAAGCGATTCAGTAAATGGAAAGAAGAAAGCTCTGCCAAGTGCGGTGGAATAGAGAGTGCGCGCTATAATCAAGCTCTGCATGTTTGCACTCTCGCATCAAAATCTGACAGCTGGAAACATTTTATTTGTGCTATATCTGATGTCGTTCATTTTGCTCTCCATCCAATTATCCTATTTAAATATTGGAGGTCGGTCCAGCGGGCGGCACTGCCAGCTCAAACACCTCGCCGTCACCGCGGAGATCTTGAATGGTCAATGGTGAATTATGAATGTTAGGCCTCTGTTGTGTCTATATCATACATGAGAAAGCTTTTATGCAGTCGAGAAGTCTGGAAAATCAATGTAGCGTGGCCCTGGAGGTCACCGCTCTTTTTTTTTTCAGTGTAATGCTGTAATACACGAGCCTTTGAACAAATAGTGGACAGAAAATGTGCTTTTAAAGTCAAGTGAGGGGAAGAGAGCTAGAGAGCTGTAGGGATGGACAGTCTGTATGAAATACATAACACAGCTACAGGTAGTTTTACAGTGGTCGTGCTCTCTCATACAACCATAAAAAACATTTTGCAAGGTGTTTCCATAAAAAAAGTACCTCCCTTTTCGCCACATGTGGAATAAAAACAAAGGGGAGATCTCTGCAAAAACACTTTTTGGACGATTTGCCTGAATGCTGCAGTGGTTGATCAAAACACTGAACAAAGTGACTTAAAGACACTTCCTGGTCATGAAAGAACTATTTTCTTTCCCCCCCGCTCCATCAATACTGTCAATTAAAATGCTCCCGTTTCCATCCCCATTCAAGACCAAACTTCCAATCTCCTTCTCAATTGTGGCAATTCTTCTCGGGGCTGAGGTTTTGTTGTTGCTCACTTCATTCGCTTTCTCAATGTTTTTTTTTTTTTCGATTTCCTCATTCCAGACACGCTGTCATGTTTCTCTTTGCTCTCGCCACTCTGCCTCCACAAAAGCTAATTTTGCGAAATTATGCTGTCTGCCTCGAGTCATCGGTGGCCTATTGTGAATACTTTCTTTCCCAATGAAAATGACAATGTTTCACACGTTGTGTAAGAATTCTAATTTGCCAGACCGTCACGTTGTACTAGTCACTAGTCTGGTTTTATTGCATCAGTTAACCAGGTTAAAAGGTGGAGTCGTTGATTCTGGAGAAGGATTGTTGATATTTGAATTAAAAAAAACTGTTTTTCTCGTCTCCCACTGCTTTCCTCTTCATACACCCACGACCTTTCTCCTGGCTGGAAAGGTAAAGCAACATGTAGTTGTTGGACCAATTATATACATTTTCACTATTTAAGTTGTAAATTGTAACAGTATGCATTGAAATCAATCAATGCATTTTACACAATAGAGTTGATTTAAAGGGTATATGTGAGGCATCATTGTTATGTTTTTGCAAATACGTGCTGTTGCCATGGTCATGTATTCCCAGTAATATGCTCAATTAGGATGCCTCTATCACATATAATTGATTAATCTGTGGCTTATTTTCATGATTAATCCATTATTCATTTAGTGTATGACACGTCAGGGGAAAAAAAAATTAATAAAAATGGCCATTACAATGTCTTAAAGCCCAATTAAATATCAGCAGATTAGTTAGATAAATAAATGCAGCAAACACGACTAACTAAAGCCCTTAATTTGTTTTGATTTTAATCTTCCATTTTACAACATGATCACTATTTTGCTTGAATAATTCTGGCAATAAGACAATTCACTTTTTTTTTTTTTTGGAGCAATCATTTTTGGAACTATTAATTTGTAAATGTAATCAAATGCCTCATTAGCAGAAAATAAACAACAGAAATGGCCCAAGTCCAAGACGAAATATTTGAAGAATAAATCATCATTATCAGATTCGCTACAAAACACACTCTTTTGTCCTTTTCCAAAGGAAATGTGTTGCCACAGTCCGAAGATGATGACATATGATGGAGCAGACTGGAACAAGTCATGTGACCCAGCAACCGTATAACATGCAAATTGAAAGGTGGCAGTGAATTGCACTCTGAGGAGTTATTTGCCCCGTGGAGAGTGCCACTGGCAGCCAGTGTGCTAGCATGAAACCATTTGGCCTGCTGCCTCCGCTCCCAAACACCCCGGCCCTCTGACGGACGGCTCCTCTGTAAGAGTGCTTATGAATAAATGATCTAGAAATGTTCTTTGTACACTCTGACTTCATGAATTCTACAATTTGGCAACAATGTTCCCACCCTGTTTCCTGGAGGGACAATCTCTTTTTTTCTTTTCGGAAACACATCTCATGCTGAAACACAAGATTTGAATTTGAAATGGAAAATCTAAGCATTCTTGATCTGCAGTTGTTGTACTTTAAATGTACTGTAACTGCTTTTATATTAACACTTAATTTACACATTTTCACACAAAGCAGTCTTCATTATCTCACATGCTTTAACAGTGTGTGATATATATATATATATATATACAAAAATATGTTATAGATGAAGAGCATTTCTCCTCTTAGATACTACCAGACATCTTAATTACTGAATTCCATGTCGTAGATGCTCATCTTAAGTATACGACAGCCGAGCCGCTGCAAAAACAAGCAGCAGATACAAGATATATGGACAGAAAATCACCTCAATCTCTAGCTTACCTCTTCAAAGATCACTATAATCAACTCAGCCGTCAAGTTATGTTTTTCCAAAGTGAGTTAATTAAAAAAATGTTCTTCCCTACACCATAATTATTCAAAGCTCTTAAACGAAGTCCATGTAATTAGCATCATTTCATGGTCAAAAACCTGACTATGATCCGATGCCCAAGATGTAGGGGGGGGCTTGTTTGTACTTGTTTGTTCAGCAAAATGCAAGCTAATAACAAATTGCAGGGTACACACATTTCTTTTCAATAGAACGAGCTACTCGTTCAAGCATGAAATCATTATGAATCTGTGGCATATGGGAGGGATGGCAGGCGACGGCAGAGGACTGCACTCACTCGCAGGCTCCATCTCAATGAGATCCTCTTCAGCTAAACCACACGGTCAATCAGTGTAATCAATCGATGACGTTTCATCCATCCATCAATCAATCTGCAACTTTTAGTGGCAAGTAAATGAGCTGTAGCTCCGTGTCCTGTCACATTCTTCCATTCGCACCAAGAGCGAAACACAAAGAGTTTGACCGCTGGATGAGTTCTATGTATTCGCCGGATCAGTTGTGTTTATTCACATCACTCTGGCTCGACGTGTTGGGGTGGAGGGGAGGGGCTTACCTGCATGTACACACTGACTTTCATCAATCATGGCTGAAATAACCTCTAGTGCTGCTTTGAACATGTTGTGGAGTCCCAGATCAAACCGTAGACTCATGTTCACAATGTTTACTGAGGTAATAAATCAAGTAGGTGGGGTCATTTTCTCAGACTTCTACACAATCAAACTGATTTTTTTTTGCAACCAGGGGAGTCGCCCTCTGCTGGTCATTAGAAGGAATGCATGTTTAAGGTACTTCTGTATTATCAGACCTGGAGGTTGCTGCCTGGTCACACTCAGACGCTATTGTGTCACGAGTCCACGAGTGCTGTTCACAAGCAAACGGTGGCGAGGGCTGTCGACGGATTATGTTATTCTATTGTTTTTTTTTGTGATTAGATGCGTTATTAAATAGGAACATTTTCCAAAAGGTTTGGAGTGTTTGTAATCCAGAGGTGTTGATCCGATTACCAAAATGAAATACCGACTCCCTAAGCGATGAATAAATAGTCAAATATCTGGGTCCCCTCACTGGAGAGCTGTAAACACAATACATTTTGTCACACCTGTGTACCTGTTTGAAATACGCTATCATTTGTCTTAAAATAAACCTTCTGGTGCTACTTGTCTTCAGAGATTAATGATCCTGATGATGATGTCATCAGGGTGTTTTGGGTCTCTTTAATAATTAGATACGTTTTCCCAGGTGACCCGACTCAAGTTGGGGGGTGATCAGCCCCCGACTTGAGTCCAAGTGGTGCCGTGCTCCACGGATCCCCCTTTCAGGCACCACCGGGCATTTTTAGCAGCTTCCAGAATGTTCTTGGCAACTCTTCTGCACTGCAGTCCCCTTAAATCCAAGGAGTTTGAGAGTTCACTCCGGTGAATGACCAGCAAAACCCCGGTACCCAACTTGGACTAGCTGACAGCGAGCCCTCCAGCTGTTTCTACAGCTCTCCCTAACAAGATGGGAATATTAAGCCCTTTTTACGCCTGTTGGCTTCCTCGGCTCGGTCTTCCCAGCGGACTTTAGGTTCCAGTAGGACCATTTGCCAAGTAGACTCCGATGTTAACACTGTGTCTCTCTGAGTGGTTGCAATGCTGCATGAGAGACTGAGCCCAAAACGCAGTCAGTTGATTTCATATATTTATTATTGATATTTAGCTTTAGGTGGTGCAAAGACTTAGCAGTAGAACATCTGAAATTCGGATATTAAAATTATTTTCTTGGAAGGTTGAAGAGAAACAAAACAACTCTTGGAATGTACAAGTCAGGTCAAGTTGCCAAAAAGACGTGATTCTTTGGCTTCTCAGATACTGTTGCATATCAACTCTGTTTAATAATGCTTGAGAAAAAGAAAACCAAACTGTGGGAATCTGGGTTTCCTTCTCTCTTTCATTCAGTGGCTCCCCTGTGTCTGTGATGATAAATTGGCTGCTACTTTCCTTAAACTGGGCACAAGTACAATCGCTAACACCGACTCACACACAAAGTGCACACAGTTGGTTTTTGGCAAATAATGTTTGCAATTTTAAAGACCAAATGTGCAAATGCACAATGGAACCTGCTGCTGAACAGAGTTGGAGCAGGATGAATACATCAGTGGAAGGAATACAGTAAAAAAATCAGGTCATGAGGAAGTCGGAGTCCCATCAGCTGCTCACGTTTCCAATTTAACAGAAAAAAACTTGTGATTTTCTTTGACCTTTTTGTGGAACTACTTAAGTGCCTCTATCAGCTGCTAGCGGAGCTTCGGTGTTTGATGAAAATGACACGACTGCTTTAGAGAGCTTTGACGAGCTGATGGCAGAATTAGCCGTCTGAGGAATGAGCTGAATCTTCTGTTCACTAGCGGTTGTTTCTTAGTGTTTCTGTAGAAACGGAACCAAATATTCTTAGATAAATGGGTATTTACTACTCCAATGTGCCATCATTTTCACATCTGAGCACAATTGACTAATTGCTGCATGCAGTAGGATGTTTTTTTTTTAATTCCCAGACCAAAAAGACCCCCCCCTCCCTAATTCAACTGATGGAAAAGGCCTTCTTGACACTATCCACTGTACCAAATAGCACTTTGAGTGAATCATGCAGCAGCAGCGCCTTTTAAACTTCAGAGTGCTAGTGTTTAAGCTAAGAAGTGCATTAGGCCCATCTTCTCGGAGCCCCAAAACGCTTTGAGCTAAAAGATTCATCTTGAACAAGGAAAGTGCTGCACTGCAGAGGCCTTGGTGAGAATTAGCCCCCAAAACGTTCTTGGTTCATTTAACCATTTTGGAGAGCTTAACCCCTCAGATACCACTCTGAGAAACAGGTTTATGTGGTGGTGGGTTGAGCTTTGAGCTTGTGCAGTCAATTTGTTGTCTATCAGTTTTTGCCAGGGGAGAAGAGTAATGGTGTCATCATGGAGAATAATCAGTGGAGCGGAGCACATTAGAGAGGAAGTGTTATTGAGCAATGTGTTACCCTTTCTTGTTACTTCCTGGGAGAGCAATTACTGTGTTTGAGTAACCAATGATTGAGACAAGATGTGGTCGCCGTGTGTGTAATTGATGGGCGTCGTTGCATGCAAACAAGGTGAGTTTGTTTTTTAAAGAGCAGAGCAGTTTTTTTTTTTTCCTTTTCTTTGGAGGTTGCTGTAAGTTTTCAAGCGCTGTTTCGTTCCAGAGTTTTCCTCAATCAGTGAGCCGCAAAAACACATTTTGAAAGCAAATGGCAGAGCAATGTTGCTATCAGTGCTGCTGAGCAATACCGTAACGCCAATCCATCCATGGAGCGCCTCCCTGCAGCTCGCTGCCGGTAGCCATCGTCTTGGCCCCTCACACACACGCACACACACACACACACACACACACACACACACACACACAATATATATTGTATATATCAATTTTTGGTCAAAATATTGAATACAATTCACACAGGGTCTGATGCCTTTTGTATGAGTTATGGGAGCTCATATGATTCTGACACAATCAATCACAGCAGGAACAATAGTTGTTGAAGGTGAGCCGTTTGTAATTGTTAAATTAAAGGGAAAATACACCACCTTTTCATGCAGATGTCCAGTTAGTACTGCTGGTAAAAATGTAGTCCGCTGAAGTAAAGTGAAGTAATTCCCCGGTGGTTGCCATTTTTGATCTCCAGGCTCTGCCTACGTGTTCCAGAACCACAGATCTTTTCAGGACGTAGCATTTTCCTTTTTTAAAATAGTGATGCGCTCCCCGGCAAAAATCGCACCATAATCATTTCACTTTGTCAGTGAAAATGAGAATTCTGATGTAAAAAAGTTGCTGGAATGCTCAACTCAAACTCATGAAAATGTTGCTACTGCAGCTGTAAAGCTTGTCTTGTTCTAAGTAGAAGTGTTCATTCTAGGTATTCCGCATCCATTCTGCTTAAATCCTCCAACAGATCTTAACATCTTCAGCTAATCAATCAAACCGCTTTTCCAGGAGGTTTTGTTTAAAAAGATACAACTTTAAACATCTATTTTTGTGCATGTATTTGTTTTCTCGCAGCTGTTAGCAAATCCCCTTATCCTCCAAAGCTCTACAATTAAACCTCTCATCGATTTCAACCTGTGAGCTTTATTCATTCTTATTTTGTCTCACCAGTCTCTGACGTTTTGCTAAATTATAGCTGTCAATATTTTTTTCTCTCATTTAGAGCGAAACATTAAGATTACAAATTGCGACATCATCTTTATGAAGATTGATGCTCCTTTCATCATTGGTTTTCACTCACACACAGCTGGGTTTCATCAGCAAAGAAATGCCAGATAAATTAACTCACCAAGCAGGTGCACAGACGTGGAGGAGACAATTTAACCTTGGAGCAATTTTAAGGGAATCTCCAGTTAAATTAGTTGGAGAACTAAACTAAGTAAGCTATCCATCCCAACCACTAGCATATGTTTTATTTTTGCACATTTATTATTAACACATGATGATTCGCCAAAAACAAATTTAGCAGTGTGGCTTGGTTCGAACCACGTGGCAGATCTTCGCACCCTCTTAATGAAAATCATGCTACCTCCGTACATTAATTCCATTATTTACCTTAGCTGGACTTTGCTGCCCACCGGCTGCTAATAGCTTATGTTCCTAGCTCTCTTACTGCCCATTTCATTATGGATTTGTTGCCAAACAACGTTGCATCATCAGCAAAATGTGCTATTGTCTGTCGTCCTGTCCAGATATCATGCAAACCGATTAAGAGAAGATTCTCTAATTCCAACCAAATGGTCGTTGCTATTAATAGATAGATCTTCAGATTGAAAATCATCCCGTTTTCTTTCAAGATAATCCAGCTAACATACTCTGCTCTCCCTTACACTTTTAAAATGGACGAATTTGAAATCAGGATACGGTGTTACTTGATCAAACACATGACCCGCTCATAAACAGGATGATCATGTCCAACTAAACATGATTTTTAAGAATAGTGACAGTCAGTGTTACAAAATGTGAAATGGAGAGATATTGAATTTGAAAAGCTTTCTTTTTTTCATATGGAAATCCAGCTCAGAGTGTCTGTTCTGGTTAGTTAAAGTGTCAACCTCTCTCGATAGAAAATAGTGTTTAAAGGTGACAGTAAATCCACCTTCTTTTCACACCTCTATATCAGACCTTTCTTCTGATGCACATATGGACACATGGATATGAAATGCATACATTAATATAGAGAGAAAACATGTTTTTCATGCCTACACCAGTTTCATAATGTGTGTGTGTGTGTGTGTGTGTGTGTGTGTGTGTGTGTGGGTGTGAAGCTGCATCAACAGTTTAACAGGATACTGATACATATTTCGTTTTTTTCCCCCCTTATTTGACTCAAAGATTGCGTTCCATCATACTGGAATCAACTATGAACCTTTTCATGTTTAAATGTCATACGTTGACATTCTCAACTTCAAATTATTTCATCACGTTAACTCTGACTTCAGATGATAACTCGCTACTCGCCACAAGACGTTTGCGTGAAGGTTCACATTTCATGATTCCACTGTCAATCATTAATCACACGTGTGTGAAAAGTGAAAAGCAATCCGGCATTTAGACTAAAGACTAAACTGTCGACGCCGACGGCTTCTAGAAATATGACCAGAAGATGAATGGCTTGAATCCCGGAAAACCGATATTGCACATCACTAAACTTTAGTGGCTTTAGTGAAATGGAGGTGTGGCAAGCGGTAGAAAAGGGGCGTGGTCTAAGCAGGTAACAAAACACTCCTACACAACTGGGGGAAAATCCTGCCTTGGAGTTCAACGTAAAAGGTCATTTTTTTATATGGATTTTCATTAGCATTTTACAGAAAAACGTTTTCCCTACACACTTTTTAGCACAAATCATTCCAGGGGACAGTTTGAATTTCTCCCCATTGTCCCTTTTTACAGCAAGTAAAGCAAAATGACAGAACGGTCGCATGTAAATGATTTAAATTGCCTTATTCGTCACCCATTCAATGAGTATAAAAGAGGTAAATTAGCCCTGTAAGTGTTCCTAAATATTCCGAGAACAAGAATGCATTAGCGCTTATTAAAACTAGTCGGAACGTGATTTCCTTAAATAAATAATGCATTATTTTTTTTTACAAGATCTCATCTTGAACGTGCCCAAGTGTACAATAAGAGGCAGGTCAACCGTCAGAATACATCAAGTCAAATGTATTTAGTTCATTAAAAGCACTAATGGATAACTGGAATCTCACAGTCAGCGGCAGAATTAAGTTGTTTAAGAGTTTGAGAAGAAGCAAAAAAGGGGGAAAAAAAGATAATAAAAATGAACAGGCTTGCATAAGAGTAGCCGAAGGATCCAGATGCCCCATTTTTTCAGTAGCCATCATCAATCAAACATAGAAAATGAAGTAAATGTGTGTTCAGTGCTCTTGTTCTCCCAAAGTGTGTTTTATTAAATAAACCGGGGACAGTGAGTTGTAGCCCAGATGATAATAAGGTTTAATGCAAAGGGACAATGATGATGATCAACTATTGTACCTGTGGTTCCTTATCCTACTATCGCTGAAGGTGTTGAATATTTTATTCAGTACGTCATGAAACTTTGCTTGACCTCCAAAAATGACAAATGCTGTGAACTGATACCGGAGTAAGGTAGCGTCCGCATTCTTACGATTATTATTTTGTCTGTTTATTTGAGGAGCATTTGTACGTCAAAAGTCTTCCAATGTCTCCATTAGCCGTCTAAACGGTGAGCTTCAGGATGGCATGAATGATGCAGATAAACATTTAAATTCAGGAAGCAAAAAAAAAAAAGAGTACAGTTGGCTGTGAAATTGATCTCCGCCTCACACATACGGTTTCATCTCTCAAAGCAACACCACAATGTTTACCAATATATCCTTAGCTTGTCCGTTTGAATAGTGCGTGCAATGACATTTAGAATATGCCCTTTAGTCTGCTCTGCTCATTAAAGGTAAGGCGAGCGGTGAGAAATGGCTTTGGATTATGTAAAATAGAGCCGGGTGGCAGGAATCAATCTGAAAAAAGTCCAGACCTTTGGGCATTTATCCCTCTGAGGGAAGTCCCGATGAAGGTGTGAGCGGAAATGCATTCGCGGTACGCTTGTGAATAAGTTAGCTGAGTGGCACATTAATACATTATATATATATATATATACAACAACAAAAAAAGGTACTGCTGTAACGCCAAGAAAGTAATAAAGAGATGAAGTGGTTCCCTACTTGGCGAGAGCTCAGTACTGACATCCTTATATGTTGAACAATGACAGATTACTGATCCGTCCATGTAAACTGTAACATAAATCACATTGATGGCTTTTTTTGGGGGAGGAGGGGTCGCCTTCCTGGCCTCCACCTGTTTCCTCAGGTCGCCAACACTGTTACCTGCGAGGTGGTTGAGGGGGTGGGCACTAACCATCCCAGCACATGGAGGGTGTTTTTACTCCCAGATGTTGTTGCCAAATCTGCGAATACAGCCTGATGCGCTTAGGCCTAATTAAAGCCAATAACCCATCTGGTTTGATCCCACACTTCAGCTCCGACTGTGAGTTTACAGCCTCCGTCCTTTTTTGGGTTATGTTAATTTGCGCTGATGGACTAGGCGGCATGTTTCATCACTTTTTTATCCTCTACAAAAAAGTATTTCTGCCTCGTAGAGAACCACATCAGCATTAACTATGTGGGCCTTTAAAGTGTAAATGAATCCCACACAAGAACATGCTGCCTGTTCTGTTCCGGTGAATGGTTGTGATTTATTATTGCTTTTTACCTGACATTGGTCTGTTTCTGTGTCCTTCTGTGACTTCCTGCAGCAGGCCTTTTGCACAGCAGACTTGTCATGGTAAGCAAATAAACAGGCGTTTCTAATAACATCAATAATGGCTATGTTCTATCCAGGTGTCCCAGTAAGTCACGACAGTGTGACGGTGAGCCAGAATGCACCAGAACCCATAAACTGGAACGGCAAAATGAGATTCAACCATCTCTTATTTATACCTGCTGCCTTTTCTACTGCGACATTCTGTACATTACATATACTACGTGCAATCTAGTCCTAATACCTCCCTTTAAAAAGGCCACAAACACTGCGTGATTGGACGTGAGACCGTGTGGGATACGACAGACGCGACCGCACTCATAAATAATTAATCCCGTTGACCCGCGGGGGCAGACCGCTATGAGGAAATCGTCTCGTCTGTGATTTCTGTGACTGATATTGTGATTGCAATTATTCTCTATGAATGGCTCCACTTACTGCGGGGTTAAAGAAGATACTTGCTTCAAAGACCCGGATCTTGAAGGCTCCAATCACGAACTTTTTAAGGTGATTATCTCAAAACCGGGATGTACTTAAAAGTTTAATTGGGAGACGCCAGCAACTCCATTCACCAGCTGTCTATCATTTACATTCCTAACGAGCTACGACTGCTAATGAGCTACCTGCCTGAAACGGGATGTGAAATTAGAAACGCGATTGTTTATCTCCAGGAAGACTCACCACTCTGTTGGGGCTTTGTGACTTTGTTCAAACCTAAAAATAAAACCCGAGTGTTTCTTCCTCAAGTAAATGGTCTTCGGCCAAGTTGTAAATAGTACAGACACTTGCAGAGGGCACATTATCGGGACGACAGCCACTTACTTCCCCATTCTTTGTGTTACCAGTTAATTAAAACGGAGTTTTACATCATAGCCTGTGATGTAAACGGTTGAACCTTCACCTTTTACAGTGTGTCAAGGCATGCTTAATTAACAATATTTTAAAATGGAGCGAAAAGGCTTTTTTGAATCGTGATTTTTGATGTGTAAAAAAACAACACTCAGCCTCAGTGCCACCACAGAGAGGATGAAGTAAAATAAAAAAACAACAATCTGAAATAAGAAAGTAATTTCCATTCTAATTCTGTATCTGGGTCTGGTCCAGTACACACATCCATGAGCGTGTAGTTGTTTTATTCCCCAGTAAAGTTTACTTTTGGAGCACAGTGAGTCTCTAGGAGACGGCAGGGAAGCCGTGGGTGTGTCGAGTGCAGAGCGTTAAAATATTTTTATGGTAAATATGGAGTGAAGGTCAGGCAGAGGAGCAGCACGATTAAGGCACATACAACTCCAATGTGACATTCTTTATGGCGGTTTAGATGTTTTCTCACTGAGACGCCCCACAAGGCATGACAGAACACAAGTACAGTATGATTTCCCTTCCTCTTGATCTCCCCCTCGTTCCCTGTCGCTCATTCCTTCCCCACTGTTTGAAGCCTCCTCACCTCACATAAACTCGGTCGGCGGTGGGGATGCAGAGCGGCAGTCTGCGGTAGGACCGGCTGCGTTCTCCGGTTTGAAGTGGAGATGAGCAGCAGCTCCGTCTCCGCATGGATCCTGCTTTATATCTCTTAAAGCCCCGAACAGCATCAGGACGAATGTAGAGTGTTTACTGGGTGTCGCAACAAATTCTCCACTTTTTTCCCCCCTCTCTTCTCCACACTGGCAGTTTCACATCTTTATGCAATGATGGTAATTACAGTGGAGACCTCAGACCTCCTTGTGGGTTTTTGCTCGGCCGACACCAACAGGTTGCGTGAAAATCAAGCCGGTAGTTTTCCAGTAATCCCGCTGATAAATAGACAAAGCATAACCTCAGCTGAGGTAAAAATATCTCATCAAGGTAATTTTAGCAATCATGAGTTTCTTCTGTGCAAAATTGGAGGTGCGATCTCACTGTGAGGCTGGCGTTTCCAGACCAGCATGGGGGATTTTTAAGGATGGGTTTTTAAGAAGATGCTTTCTCTCCCCGTTAGCGAGCGCAGTGTGAACCAAAGACGCCGTCGACATGCATCTCATTCCCACTGTGCAAGTCTGTACCTGCAACATATCCCCAGTACAAGCTCTTGCAATAAAATAAAATAAAAATCTGACATCATGAATGACCTGAGGCATGTTCAAATCAATATTTTGATAGAATGCAAATAAAAAAAATTGGAGTGACGGTGTGAGGGGTATGACCTAAAAGCCGGTAAACCAGCACCTACACTTGCTGTAAATTATGCAAATTCATCAACATGCATTACATTTGTATTTGTAACATTTTATCACTTCCTCATGAAATTCTATTAATACCCCGTTGGTAGTTTTCTTAGTTCTTCTTCTTATTATTATTATTATGAGCTGCTCCGTCGTCAGGCTGAAGTGAAACCATGGCGTCGGTAACCTGAGGAGAAAGAGCAGAAGAGCTCCGAGGAAGGGAAAGTAACCAACTAAAGTCTGCTTGCCGCTAGGCTAATTCATTTAGTGTAAAAATGCCACAGGCATGTCTTGTTGCTGCTATGTGCAAACCTTATTTTTTATAGATTACAGCACACTTGGAATGCACTGCAGAAGGATTTGTGTTCTTTGGACTGAGGTTTTGAAGTACCTTCAAACTTAAAAAGGGAGTTGGGATCCATCTGACTGCTTGCATTCATGGATTTAAAAAGAAAAGAGAGAGCCACTGGGAATCACCGTGCATTCTAATTGTTGGCAGGTGAATCGCTATTCAATTGTGAGGCTGGTGAATATTTACACCTCTTCATACAGTCTTAGTCACTTAAAATAAACAATGTTTCTCCCTCCACGGCATCGTCCCTGGATATATTTTTCAAAAACTCTGTTATTTCTTTTTGTCAGCAAGGCGTTAGTTTTAAAAAATGATGTCAGTTCATGTCTTGAGGCTGATTCCACAGTCGTCGTGTTGTGATGAAGGCTGGTTCCCTGCTTTTCCTCCCCATTTATCCATAACAATTATAAACTGCTTAATAATAATAATAAAAACCTCCAGTTGTTTAGCGCTCTCTGTTGTTTACAGGGGCGTGTGCCCTTTTATAAATAGTTTAGACGGTTGTCCAAAACAATCAAAGAAAAAAGGGTTTGAGGCCTTAGTAGGAGGCGATACTAAATTGTGACGTTTTAGATTTCAGACTGGAGCTGAATCTTAAAAAAACATTTGCGGGTCTTTTTCATTGGCAGGGTTAATGCAGGGCTACTATTGGACCTAAGGCGATGTGTGTGCAGCTGAGCCAATGTAATGCCTTACTTTTGACTGAACTCGTTTTGCACTGTGTGTGTGTGTGTGTGTGTGTGTGTGTGTGTTATGTAATGTTATACCTGCTGTCCTTTCAGTTGACACCTGTTGTCAATTGTTTCCCCAGTTGCGTGATGGATGAGCAATTTACACAAAGGTTAAATAATTTAAATCTTTTTCTTTCTTTCTTTACTTTTTGTATAAGCAGATGCCAAAAAAAAGCAGCCTAAAATGAAGTCGCGCTGTGAGACACACCGACAGTCATCCCTGACTTGAATATGAATTTGTCAAAGCGAATAAGAATATCTGTGTGTCGTCCTCTAGAAGTCGGCATGCCTCCACCACAGCTGTGGAGCTCGTAGTAAATATGTGGCGTAGGCCTAATTAATGGGGTATCTAGCTTGAGAAAACAACTAATTACGGTAGGTGTAGCTTATTCATGCCGTTCATTAAGACATCCGGCTCCGTGGCCTCCAGTAATATTGACATCAGACAGCTGCCCGGATCGTACAACACACACCCGACCGCGCAGAGGGGAATGTCACTCCGACAGCATGCAGATACCCTCTAGCCGTGACCCTATTTGGATTGTAATAGGTGCAATGCAGCATGGCAGAAGCTGCTCCACAGGATTGGCTTGACTGCCTTCAGCCATCCAGGGAAAAAAAAAGAAAAAAGAATTAGCTCTTTGGAAAAACTCCAAGCAAAAAAAAATGAAAGTGATAAGAAACGCAATAAAGGAAGAATGGCCTTTTGGTGCAGCCTGCGCTCCGAGAGCTTCAAAGAGCAGCGTGTCAACAGACCAGATGCAGCGGCAGACATGACTTGCATTACTTACTGATGCAGAAATTTGGATTTCCTTCACTCGTTCTGTGAACAGTGAACACAGGCCGTAGCCTCGGTTGTTTAGTTCAAAGATGCTCCATCAAGCTACAATATCACTAACTCCTCTCCCTGAATAAATATGGTCTCATTTTTGGGGGGTGGGTGGGGTGAACAAGCTATTTGAGAGCGAAGCAGACAGGTAGAGAAGAGTCAGGGTTGGTCTTTGTTCACTGTTCCAGACACTAAAAGGAAAAAGCAGCAGGGGGGTGCAAAGGATCAAACTCCCTGCATGCATTTGTGTTAAAAGGTTCTGTGAGTCAAACATATGTTTTAATGCATTTCAATAACGTTTTGTATTATTCTCAATGTGGACACCTTTTGACTTTCTTATAATATCGGTTTTCAAATAATAATATCGGTCTCCCAGATGAATAATAATCTAACCTCGACCTCACAATTTATAATTTTGGTGTCATTCAACCTCATGTCCTTATTTCTGTAATATGAGCAAAGCATTTGTCAGTAATACAGTTAAGATGGAAACAATATGAATGTGTTGCTACTAAATATAGTCTTTACAAAGGAGGGAGAGTGAAGTGAAAAGAAAGGCGCTGCCCTCAAGACAAAAGGGTTTTAAAGTTTCCAGCTTCGGTTATTCTCTGTGTCGGTTGCAGAATATATGTGGATTCAGACTCCAGACCATGATTACATAAGTATACGATGATCACAATAAAGTTATGGGCAGACACAAAGGTACAACAGTCATAAAGATCAGGTTAACTCAAACAGACCGACGGTTCAGAACTGTGGCGAGCGATTTTACCTTTTTACCCATAATGCTTATATTCTTACTGTAATTTAACCAGATTGCGATGCTGTTATATAACCCTTCTGGATCTGATTCACACCTCCGATTCCCCTGCAGCCCTTTTTATATCTTCCAGTGACCTTTGGGATTCGGGTGTTTCTAACTCTGAGCTTAACATCCTGTGATTCCTGGCTTCATATGCTTGGCACTTCTCCACATTTAAACTTCTGTTTTAAATCCAAAATACAGATTTCATACCAGTCTACTTCCTTTGCTTTGCTTTGAACTCATCTAAGAACATTTTGTTCAGCGGCTTCAACCAGCTAATGTTGTTCCATTTCTGCGAGAGCCAGAGAAAAGACAAACTACCGGATGTGATCCACATATTTACAGGTTAAGAAGAAATAAGTGATATGAAGTAAGCCAGGTTTGCCTCCCGGGACTCCTGGGATTTCTATGAAGTATTTCCACAATAATCAGTTATTATGTAATTCACAGGAATATCAGTCGAAGCACAATGAGGCTCCGACAAACAAACAGCCCTTCAGAACGATGCAGAAACTTGCCTACAGATTGCCAGGTTCAGGCCTCAGGCCCCAACTCCCATTGCAATGTACTGAATTAACATATGAGGAGCTAGTCATGTGACCTGACCCATCTGGGCTTGGTACCTCCCAGCTAAAGGAACAGATAATTCATATACTGTCAAATGGTAAACATGGAATTTGAAATGAAAGGCTAGACTGAAATATTTGAATCGAATCACAAAAAGACTAATAAACATAATGTTTAAATGTGGCAAACAGTGGGAAGGAAAGCTTGTGTAACATAATGTAATGATACTTACTCTGTCAATTCATTTTGTCGCTGGAGTGTAAATATATGGCGCTCACTAAATTGTTATACCTTAGTGTAAAACTAAATGCATAACGCATTAAAACAGCCGAAATAGAATAAAGTCTTAACTGCTTATTTCTCATCTCTTGGCGGGGGAACTCATCACAACGGCCACCTTTCATTTCTTTAGACAGGTGCACATTATTCTACAATTGGTCTTTAATGAGCATGCCGTGTTTGTGCAGATCTTTCTGAGCTGGAGGCCCGACTTCATTCATTTTAGATGAAGCGCCCGGAGAGATCCCACATCAATATTCAGCGCCGATGATTGCGGGAAGCAGGCCGAGATCTCGTCGCACCGTTGTTCCGCGCGACGAAATGTCAAACGTAAACATGTGCAGTTTGATTTATGATATTTAAATGACACGTTTAGATTAATGGCTTGAACCAACCTCTGTGACCTCCATTAAAGGGACTTTTAATAATTACCTTCGGAGTCATTTGGGGAACGCTGCAGGAAATGTTTTCATAATGAGGGAATGAACTTATTTAAATGTTTGATATCCCATTTGGTGATTACGCTTGTTGTATTCAGGGAGACGCATCGACCGGGTATTTATGAATAACACCGCTAAAGAGCCCGCTGGTGTATCGATGACGAGGAGTTACCCTGCGACTGTTTCCTCAGTTTACTCTAGAAGCCCAAATACCACCAAGATTCACCTGGAGATGCAAACGCAAGCAGAGATTTTTACACCAAGGATTTGTGCTGTGTGTGTGTGTGTGTGTGTGTGTGTGTGTGTGTGTGTGTAGCCGATTCTCAAAGTAGCTGATGTAGATATTGATTTGCCGAGGATGAGAAGGATAAGAGTATATCCGAGTGGGACTTTGGCGAGGGAATGAATATTCCTTGAGAGGCTGGAGTGAATGTTAACAAACTCCACGAGCACCGCCAGCTTCGCCACGAGGTAAAACACCCGTTTATATTTAAAGACGCGCTATTTTAAGATGGAAGAACAACGAGTTTCCTCATGGCGGCAGCGAGGATCTCCTTCCACAAAGAGTGATTTAAGGAAGTAAAACGTCTCAAAAAGTTGTCAAAGTAGAAGTAAAGTGTGTTTTTAATATGCGTACGTATACACAGACGTGTGTATTTATAATACAACGTTGTTGTCTTTGTGTTTGTGCGTTGCCTGTTACGATTTGAGCGTTTGACGATCAGCTGTGTCTCGATGCCGTGTACAACAACATGATGACATCAGGTTAATGAGAGAGCTGCCAAAACGTCTTGCTAACTGGCAAAATCAGATCTCTTATTGTCTGGGTCGAATTCCCACCTGGGTGTTAAACAGTCTGATAGATGCAGCCCGGGAAGAAAAAAAAAATGATGAATAGCTTTTGTTTGGCAAATTAATACAACAACACAATCTTGGCAGTGTCATTATGGTAAGCCATCTCCGCTGACAAAAGAAACCGGGTAAACATACTTAATATTCATCAGTAGCCTTCAACGGAGTAAATGAAGTGGAAAAGGAACAAAAACGCAGACTTTGACGTTATTTACATCTATCCGATTTAACGGGAACATATTTATTTCACCTTCTTTTACACTCCTCGCCCGTGCTTTTTAATCATCATTTAGGCGTATTGGTTGAGGTGGTGCCAACTAAGGACATAGTTAATCAATGGCGGCCAAATCTGAGCGCTCACAATAAATCATGAGGTGTTTTTTTTTCCCCCTCCCTTCCATGTGCTGTGCCAAAGTGTTAGCTTTATTTTGAGAAATTACTTTTTAATTCCATTTGTGCAATTCAATATTTTCCACGCCCCCTGCATCGCAAAACCGAAGGTTAATGAATACATGAGCAAAACAATATTTTAGATGTTTTACGTTTGCTACAACCATCTGGTGGTTTTTTTCCGTCCAGATAAATAAAAATGAGCATACTTGGATGAAAATGGGAATGCATGTCAAACCAACTAAATACAGTTTGAAAAAACGAGGCGCGAGACCTCTTTAATTTGTCCCGAACATTATGTTTCTTATAAATAGCTGTTGTACTCGGAGGGAGAGGCTAATTGGGTTTTTGGAAATGAGACGGTGAAAACCAATGAGATTACCTGTAGTGTAACTGCAGGTGACTCAGGAAGACTACTGGAACCCGTTCTCCTGCTGTTAACCATGATTGCAATTCCTGACCCTCATTTGCATGAACCCAATGGTATTAAGCCCTTGGGCTTTAAATAATAATTATTAGATATGATGCACCTGACTGTTGTAAGTCACAAACTCGCCACGAACGGGCAGAGAAGCCGATAGCTGCAGCAATTTCTCCACCTGTGCACTTGCAGCTTGTAGCCGTGGAACAGCGTTCAATGAGGGTTTTCAAGCTCTAGACACCCAACTTGTCTGGAGAAATCACAAATCGGGAGATGTTTTTTAAAGTAACGAGGGATACAAATGTTCTGAATTTATTTTTTCCGCTCGATAGCCCTGACCTTATCCTCGAAGGTGATCTTACTTATTGATCATGTGTTAAGCATACTTGTCAATAGTTGCAAGAAGACCATTTTCCTTCTCATTCTTCTCATTCTAATCCATCATTACCTCTGCTGCTTTTCAGTGTGTGCCTGTGTGTAATTATCTCCTGCCTTGCTCATGTCAAAATCCAATCAATTCTGATAATACATCAGCCAAGAAAAGACTACAGATAAACGATAAAATAATCATAACCATTACAGACATAATGATATGAATTAAAACACTTTTACATGGGCAGACCTGAGAACAACTCTTGAGTTGTTGATAATTACCGTTAGCTTTACAATTTAGGCCTTTTTGCTTCTCATTCTCCGTCGCCATTGGCTGACATGATGAATGCAGCTGTTGGCCAATAGACATCCATTCAGTGAGTTGGCCAAAAATCTAATTTAGGCTTGTTGCTCTGGCTCGGACGGCTGGCGTCCTTGTGATTTGCCAACAGCTGATTGCTACTGTTAAAAGAACATTTTTAGCAGCTAACTAGGTAGCCCACCTTCAGTGCAACTCTACCGCAGTGAGGGTGCACGTCTACATCAGCAGCTATAAACTGCTTCCCTCTTCGCTTTTCTTGCTGATCGGTGGCACAACTGGGACTGGAGCAGATCCAGACCTGCAGGTCTGAAGCCGCTGGCACTGTTTGTTTCCTCTGTATGCGACCGCTGCCTGAATAACACATGGAAACAACAGCATTCACGTTGGGGGACACGTTGCATTTTTCACTAAAGCAATTGGGGAAATAAATGCGGTAATTACAGCGCGATCCACTCTGCTGCATGCGCTAACAGAATGGTACATCCACTTTGTTTTTTTCCATACCCCCTCATTTTAATTGATGACAATATTCACGCACCAAACCAATGTTTTCTCATGCTCATGCCATTAAGTTTAGCAAGCTGCTCATAGACGTCTGCTGCAAGCTGGCACTTGTTTTATAATGGGTTTGTGTGAATCCACCTATCTGTTGATGAACACGGAAGAAGCTGCCGTACTTGTTCTCATCCCAACACGAGGTCTGAACGTCCACATCGTCCCAGTAATGGTTGAATGTGCCGCAGACAAGGAGCAGCCGGGCGTGTCCCTCCATCCCACACGAGGAGGAACGTCTACACTATTACACGGAGCGCTCTGGAGATTGTGTTACCTCTATAACCTTGGCCACGAAATACTGGATCAGGTGGATAAAGATTGCAGCCTCCACAATGTTGTTTATTTCTCCCGGAGTGCCGTGCACACGCAGCATTTCTAAATTGGCAAGAGTAAATGTTGAGACCTGGGTGATTTGTACAGGCCTGGCAGAAAAAATCCTCCTCCGTGGCAACAAGGTCAAACAAGAGGAGTGTGTCTGGAACTTGATCCGCCTTGCAGAATGACTAATTTGGTGGATATTTGTTCATTCAGACTGTGGTTTATTGCACTCCAGCATGTTTAACAGGGAGAGCGGCACAACATGGATGTAGCAGTAGTAGCATGTGATACAGATAGATAACAATCAGTCAATTTCTCTTCAGGAAAATTATTCAGGGTTTTTTTTTTTATTACCCAGCTTTCAGTGGAAATGGCCTTCATCTTCCAGTGCGACAATCAAGAAAACCCAGGCACTTCTGCACCCCGTATGGTGATTAGGGCCATACGTCTACATACTCTATGGTGTGTGTGAGTTAAAGGTAGCAGGAGCAGTCTGCATGCCCGCAGTATATTTTAACTTTAACATGATTTTAAAAGCTCTCAGCTAATGTTATTTTTCTTTCAGTCATTAATACACGCTATAATGCTCCTTCCATGTAAGCTAACATGCTTCCGTTATATAACAGCTTCATTATATAACATATGTTTGAATAGCGTGAAAAAAAAAACATCTTCTTGTGATATCGTATCGTGAAAATCTACAGTTGAATTTTTTTTTGAAAAAAGGGGGCTTTAGAGAGCTGGAGCTCGGCCCAGTTGTACTGATGCATGCTGGTCCACGGGCATGAACGCAGGGCTGAAGGTTAATTGCTACCAGATGTTCATCAAGTGAAATCATCAGTCTCCTGTAGTTAACGGACCAAGCTTTACCAATAGCTTGGACCTATTCACGGAGTTTGAAGGGAAGTCCAGCACTGTTTGGAGGTCCATGTTTTAGCATGTGATCCAGTTTGATCTTCGGTTTGAGTCTAATCAACCCGTCAGCTCGGTTTCATTCTTGCTCCAGGCGCTCACGTCATGAATCCCAGCAGCCTGCAGTATATTCTTATAAAGCGAAGCCTGGAGGCATTTTTGTGAATATATTTTGGTTTTTGGTCTTGTCTTGGTCTCCATAACCCTGCCTTTGCACCAGAGGTCCACGGATTCAACATTATCAAAGTAAGTGATTTTCATGAAACGTCCATCACTTTTTGCGTGCACGCTTTTGAAAATCCCTCCATCTCTTTGCATGACAGTTTACTGTGGAGTTAGTGAATAATCTAACAGAAAAAAACAACATAAAGCTTCAGTAAAAGATTTGCTAGGGGGGCGAAGTTAAGCTCTGATGGCAAAACTGATTGATGATGCTGTATTTATTCTAATTTTAGTTTCCAGAAGAATGTTAAAAGAGTGTATTTTTAAACATTTAAATCTGGGAAAACCTATGCAACGTATTATATACTAAGTCACAAGTTGAGCTCAAAATTTAAATGATCTTTTCCAAAAGTAGGGGGGGCAGGACTTTTCTATCACCTTTACATTGGAAAGAAACAGGGAATAAAAGACTGTATAGCCATTGTACAGTCGTGAATGAACACAAAGGGTTTCCATTATATCTTACTGAACATGAAGTATGCTTTATATGATTGGTGTTTTTGAATTAACACGATGAAAAGGCTGATTGAAATGAGCAGGGTATATCATGTTGTCTTTTTTAAAATTGCTCAAATCAATTAGGTTTAATCTAACTATTTGTTTACTGCTTTAGAAGTCTCGTTTAGTGTCAGTGTCCTTGGCTTTAATAGCAAGTTCTTGCAGTCTTAATCAGTCGTATACTCTCACAGTGCTTGATTCCGCAGCTACAGAAACGAGTGTGTGTGTTTGCGTTATCTGTCGTACTGCTGGGAACTCCTGCAGCTCCACTAAATCTGGGAGAGAACAGCTTTTCCCTGGTTTAGAACATTGATAAACTGCTTTTACCTGGTTTCCTAAAAGTGGGACCAAAAGTTCACTACTCTGAGAGTTTTTAGGCGAGCAAGGACTAATATCCTACACTTGGATACTCCATAAATACACAGCCAGAGCTCACATTATCCTGGATGATGGAGGGAAGTTGAGGAGCTGCATCATTATGCCCAAAACAGATAGGCCTACCTATACGTGCAGGATGAACTAGACTTCTATGGAGTTCTTTGGTTCCGGGTATTAATTCAGTGTGAAAAAGACTTCAAAAGTGTATTTTAACGCAATCCATTGAAATAAAACTGATACCTTCAAGCATGATTACTAACCTTGCTGACTTGCCGTTGTCACCTGACAAAACTAGCCAATGGCATCTCATCAAGCGAGCAGGAGAAATGGCGTGCTGTAAACAGGGATTTGGGGATTAACTCTCCTTTTATGTGGGAAGATAAAAGACAGGCTGGATTAGAAGAGAACCGATTAATGTTGAGTTGTGCATGGACAAAGGCAGATAAATATTCAGTCATAATCCTCCAGTCTATAATCAAGATGACAAACACACAACCTGATCATGGAGGTGGAGGTAGAGGGGGAGGGGGAAACATCCATGGAAAATCAAGACGTTGGAGAAGAAATAGTTATCTGTTTGTATGCGGTTTATAATGTTCTTCTGGGAGTGAAGATATTCTTGATATTACAGATTTTACTCTGGTTTGAAAACGATTCAATAATGTAATTACACAAATCCCCAAAATATGTAAGCATATAGCAATTTCCAAAATGTTAAAGCAATCCTTTAATGATGTTAAGGGAAAGTGTTTTGTAAAATTGCAGATTCAATCTTAACTTTTACTGCCCTGTGGGATATACAGAACATTACAGTCAGAAATGAGTTTTTACCTTGATTATTAAGTAGTTATGTGATCTCTGTTTTGGGAACTCAAGCATAACGGCAGTGTAATGTATTATACTACTACTCTATTTTACTTTCTAAGACCATCAAGCATTACTAATTTACATTGTTGATTAATGAATTCATTACCTAAAGAAAGTAGTATCAGGTGGTAGCTCCTTTTTATTATTTGTTGTGATTTAAATTACACATTCCATGGTTATTCCAAAGGTGCGGCACACATTAATACATGAATGTGGATTATAAAAAATGCATTTTAAATAAACCATGAAAGAGAGGTCCTCATTAATAGCTGGTGACCCTAAAAAGTCAGCCCGCCTCAGCCTAAATTGTGGCTAACTTCATGGCTTTTGCTTTATTCAGCAGGTGGCAAGAAAGGCACAGATCTTGTAGCCTTTACTCATCAACAAATAGCCTTGGTTGGTTTTCATCTGTGTACAAAAGAATGTGACATATATGTATGATGATGCCTCAAGGACATCAGGCTGTGGAATTACCTGAGCAACAGGCTCCAAAGAAAGAGAAGGGCTAGAAACCTCGATGTACTCGCTACTGTGGAAGAATTAGCATCCAATAGCTTAATCACAGAAATAAAGTATTCATGAAACCCCATACAGACCATAGACATGGTCATTCCAGCGGGTCAGATGCCTTCTCGGCAATGGCACGTTGGTGTTCTGACCTAGAAGTGAAATCTATGACATTGGGCAAGCAACACACATCATCAGGTGTGAGTGTGGTTTTAATAGACCTGGTTTGCTCGTGGTGGACCAGAAGATTCATATAGTGCTCTAACCAGGTTGCCAGACCATAGCAGACAGTTTAACTTCACAGTTCAGGAGTCCTAACGGCCTTTAAGAATCTCCACTGATGGATAAATTAAGCATATTTAACTGCAGAGGGCCACGCCGGGGCCAAAAAGAATTGTATGATTCTGGAGCTATGGCATCCAGACCCGGAGATCTGTCTTTGTTCATTGGTTTAATGGCTTTTCTTAGATCTGTTTTAGAGTGATAGAGGCCTCTAATGAACAGAGGGCCCCTGGAGGCAGCTTAGGTAAGTGTAATGGTTCTAAAAAATCACCACAGACTTTCTCATTAACCTCCAACATGTACACATTTTGATAGAACAGTTAAAAAGTGAAATGAATCCGAATCAGATCGGAGGTGACGTTACCCTCTTTAGTCCTAATTGCTGAGTTGTTTGCTGAATGATCATTCATCCTCAACTTAAGGCGAAGCAGGCGGCTGGTAAAGGGCTGCTTATATAATGATTCTGCCCCGTGCAATAAATAACAAAATCTGCTTTCTGTCTGAGAAGACCATTCATTCCATCCGGTGAATTCAGTCACTGGTGAATGTTTTCAGGTGAAATACTTTATTCTAACCTAATTTCCCTCTCTAGATATGTATCCTAACTTTAAGGTATTGTTTTATGTATAATGCAACACTGAAGGGACGTCATCTGATGCATAATATATATTTAGTTTGATCTAAAGTTGTTGTTTGAAACGGTCGTTCTGGAGTAGGATGGTGTTGAAAGAGGCGGCCTTGTATCGACCGGCTCTGGGCGAGAAACGACATGAGAGAGCCGATGATCAGACGGCGACATCGGAGTGATATCGATGTGAGGGAAGTTCACTGAAAGGAGTTTTGAAGACAAAGAGACAATTCTCCACTCTGGAAGCAGGAAAGGAGAACGTCCTCGTTGAAGTGTTCATCGGACGCCATGCGTCAAATACTCTGTAATCATTGGCTAATTTCTGTTGCGTGCTGGATGCCAGTCGTTGATCTCTGCTCTCTCTTTCCCCCTATTCAGTCAATATCCTGAAGCCATAGAGCATTCAAATTACCCCCTATCAAAAACCGACATTGTGGAAGATATAATAACATGGAGGCCAGTGACTCATAGAAAGGCTGATCGCAAGAATTTGGAGCATATGTGTGCCATTAAAAAAAAAAAGAGTAGACGACCATCACCCTACCCAAATTAGTACTTAAATGATGTTTTGCGTCCATGAAAACACCATTGAAGGAACTAAACACATATTTCATTCTAAATTCTATGTACGTCATTCATGTAAGTCATGATAAAACTAATATTCTTCATTATACCCTTTTTTAAATATGAGCATGACATAGCTGTGCAGGCATTAGTGGGCCTGATTTAAAAAGACTCATGAAGCATAGTTATTACGTGCTGAGTCATGCATTCAAATAAAGTCTGACTAATGAGGAGGGAGTGCAGAGGAATCTTCTGTAAGCCAGCCGAGCCGAGCTGGTATGTTTTGGTAAATGAATCTGTAAACTCCTGTGATACAGTCATTACAGGGACATTGGTGACATTGTACTCGCTAGCAAATTGAAACAAATGAAACGGCTTTAATGAGTAAAGGACCTCGTCTGGTTGTAAATGATAGCGGGGTGATGCAAGAAGTTAATAAAGGAGGCTCGGGGACTAAACCAGGATGTTATTTCACCCTTAAATATCGGCAACACACTTTCCAGGAGTGAAGAACTGTACATTGATGAAGAGATTTCTTGTTCCTATGGTCCAAGATTCATCCTGAGCTGTTTGGCCAAGACAAAAGTAAGCGGAGCTGATCCTCTGAATACCAAACAGAAGGGGTGAAATGAGGATAGATAAGCAATTACGGAGATGGAGAGAGTGAAATTCTCCAAAGACGGTTTACCCGGGCACCGAGGGATCCCTCCTCCCCAATTGCAAGTAATGCGGAGGAGATGGTCCGAGACATGTTCATAGATGTTGCTGCTTTGGACCCCTGCTGGCACAAAACAATCCCTCGCTGCGGCAGATTAGATTTCACCGGAGAATAGAATATCCGGCATGTTTGCTTTTCTGTTTATCCTCTCCCCTCCCTCCCTCCCTGCCTTCTCTTTGTGATTCACAAGTCGACTCCCGTGACATAATAACACAACAATACGACACCAAGCCAAAATCCGCACGGAGTCGCTCTTATGAGGTTGAATCACAACACGTTCTTTCACCCTTCGGTCTGTTTCTGTGCGACTGAAGCAATTGTAAGGAAAAAAATTGAGGTGCAGCCACACGTGCGCATGCATGTCCGCTGTTTTTGTGAATGCTTTCACGTGTGTGCTGTGAAATTGACGGATACGATCACCCGCACTCCAAAAAAAGAAAATTGAGCGCATGAAAAATGAAAGAGAGGCTTCGGCTGTGCTTTGACTTTTCCACCGCAAAGCCTGTGACCCCAATCTCAGCCACCAAGAGATGGGAAACACATCAGTCATACTGATTCTCAGTTGTAAGTCCTCATTATATCTAATTCACATAACATTTTCCAACACCCTCGACACTCGAGCTGTCCCGATAATGCCGGATTGCCGGTCAGTCACAGTGATATTGAAACACAGTCCTTAAACTGCACAGGAATTATTCAACATGGAGCCGGTCTTACTAAAATGGACTCTTCCAAATGTTGTCATCTCATGAATGTCATTTCTAACGTTCATAATTCCAGAGCTGGAAAGTATTAAAATCCTAAAATTGACTAAATGTCCCATTGACATAGCCACCCATTTTTAAAAAGAAAGGTTTAATGTGTGTTGGTTGGGCTCCGTCCAGCTGGCTTAGATTTGTTTTCTTGTAATATATTTGTAATGGAAAGTTTATTTCATATTCCAGGTATTCCTCAAAAATGGTTTTCATATCGGAGCATTTTGATTCACCTTTTTATCCTTTTTAAGAAAGTGTAGTTATTGCCCAAAGCTTCCAGAAATGGGTCACAAATGCATTAAAATCTCATAGGAAACCTTATCAAGTGTAAGAAAACCTCAGGGTTTTACTGAAGGGCTGCTGGTGGGCAAAGACATCGGGATGAAAACTGCCTCCATCTGACAGACAATCATGCAAATCACTGCAGATTGGGCTCGGGGTCCAGCTCTGCATCACCACTCCTAATCTATATACGGTTCACCATTTTGGATTCTGCTGCTTGTACAAGGAGGAGTGGCATTACATTATTTTAAGGGAGAGAAGAAGAATCTACTTTTTTTTTTCTCTCTTAAAGGTCACATATTATGCAAAATATACTTTATCATGACTTCCAGGTATAGAGACCCCTATAAAGAAAAGATCATCCGATCTCCTTTTTTCCAGCTCCATTTATCAGAAACCCTGTTAAAAAGACATCTCTAGTTAGACCATCCTTCCCACAGAGAAGCTGCCGTATCTGCAGCCGATTTCCTCGCTGTCGCAGACCTGATACCACAACGCCAGCCAAAGCTCCTACTCCTTCCGTTGTTGGCTGCAAGAACATACTGGAAAGTCTTCATGTTCTCTCATCATCCACGGATATGTGACCCAGTATTTCTCGGATTCCTTCTCAATGAGGGTCAGTACCCGGTAGGATGGTGGTGGTGGATCTGTACCGGCTGGCTGGGACCCGACTTCAAACCCAGAAACTGTAAGTTTAACCATTTTTATGCTGTTTTAGTGTCACTGTAATGAAAGGATTGGTGTTAGATAACATGTTTAGCCTTTTTTTTTCCCCCACGCTGCCTTTTGTGAAACTCAGCTGGTTATATTTAGGCTCCGGTGATCCACGCAAACTGTACGAAAGCTCCAAAGTCGTCGCGTCACTTTGATTATCGTTAGCACGCAGCCAATCTCGGCTCTCTTGACACACGGAGCTTAAGTGACATAGTTGGTTTGAATCACCAAGACAAATTCCCTATTTGTGCTACTTGGCAATACAACTATAAATGTAGTGAGTGGGTGGGCGAGCAGGGAGAGGGAGAGAGAGAGAGAGAGCCACTGGTGGGTGAGCTCAGAGGCGACAGCTGGAGTGGCGTAGCACACGTATTTATTGAAATACTGTCAGCAGACCTCACGCTCCCCGCTCTCCCCCAGTCTCACTTAGTCGCTGTTGGCTCCTCGTTCCGACTTCCCAAGTTTTTTATAAGTCACAACCCTCCACATGTTCTGTGTGATCAACGTCTTCCTCCGCACCTGATTCAAGTCATACACAGCTTGTAGCTGTCGCCGTGACTACACATGTAGGATGTTGATGAAGTTATAGTCGATATTTTATTATGACGGTTTAATGGAATGCTGATTCTGCCATGTTTTACAGGAGACCTGGTGGTCGGTCCCCCCGTCCCTGTTTGATGAGGTTATGAATAGCCATCAGAGGTGGAGGAGCATCGGAAAGTCTCCGAATCTACAAGAAGACTAACCCAGGATGACCTCTGACCTGAGAGCTCCATTACCAGCTGACCCAACTTCATTATAGCAGAAGCCTTTTACCCTGAGGAGGATGATCAGGACAGTTTATGAAAGTTATGTTAATGCAACGTGTTTTGATTTTTACCGAATTATTTGTTTTCCTTTTAAACTTCTCAGAATTCTGTGTTTTTTATGACAAAAGCACATTTTCTCATCAGAAAGTGTCAAATCATGAATAAAATTTCAGCAAATCATGAGAAAATATTCCAAATTGTATTCATTTGATGCAGCACAACACAGCACTATTTTCCTATCAAAGAAAGTGCTTCAATCCCGTTATGAAATCAAACATTCCACCATTATACCAAAGTGCTCTTTGGCTGTGTTTTACATAAAATTACATAAAGGTTGTGAAAACCCTTATTTTCATAAAATTGCTTCCTCGTTTCACAGCTGATCCATTTTCCTCATCAAATTGGGAGTCTGTGATTTCTGCCTCATGGAAATCCTAGATTCCTCGCTAATGACCTGATTCATGCACTTGGCTTGGCTCCCCTTCAGCAGCCAGGAGAACCAGAGCATGTGGCTCGCCCTCTGCATCCAGAGGCAGAAGATGTGGCTCTCGATCAACTGTCACCAGATACAGAACTGTGTGTGACGCTCATGTGTCATCAGGGGAAGAAAAGCCAGCTGCAGATTGGAAACGGAAAGAAGTCGCTCTCCTCGGGGTGATGGAGGGGTCGCCGTCTGCAGAAGCTGATGTGATTCTCAGAATAAAGTGCTCAAAAACAAAACTGAAGCCTTGAAATCTTGCAGCAGGACTGCTGCCCTCTGGTTGCAGCACACGGATTCCGTTAGACAGACTTCTCAAGCTTCTGACAGCTGAGCGCGGGTCCACAGGAGCTGTACGGGTCATCAGATGCACCGGCAATACAGACTCCAGCACCCGGAGGTGCACATGCAAAAAGGCCTGACATTGAGTACTCCATGCCTGAGGCAACCGCATAGGATCAGGGTGTGCAGATTCATCGCAGGCTGACAATGACGATGATGAGCCAGACAGTAAAAAAATTACCAACAAAGTTTAAGTTTTCCTCGAAAAATAAACATGTTTATTATGATGCCAACATTTATTTTGATTAGTGCCAGTTTGGCAGCCGCAGTTATTTTGAAAGTTATATAAAAGTTATATTTTTAACTGATATTTAAATCATTTCATTTTGAAATTTAAGTCAATCGATGCCAAAATGTATATGGATTGCAGCCAATTTATGCTGCGTTGTAAACAATTAAACTGCTTCAAAATATCATTTCAGTAAGCAGACAAAGTTGTGGAAACGCAGGTTAAGAGACACCATCGGGGAAAACTTCCAGCCACTCGGATGTCTTGGAACTTTTCACATATTCTAGCGGGAGAATTTTATGACTCATAAACATTTGTCCCATTTTCTGTTTCAATCTGCGTGAGGTTCACTACTTTCTTTTTCCCCTGCCTGTACCATTTAGTGACCTTTCATGTTCGTCAGACTTTGACATTTTGTCACGATGAACCAGAAATGGCTGTCGAAGGGCGGCATTGACACGATAAATGCAAATGACACGTGGTGACAGTGATGTACTGTAAGTGACATACGCGGATATGATCTCCCTTCTGTAAAGGACAGAAATGCCCCCGAAGAAGCACATGTGTTGGAGGGGGGGGGGGGATGAAGACCATCATTGATATTGGTCACAATGGGCGTGAGAGTGATGGTATTTGAGAATCGCTCAGGCGTCGGACCGTTCACCTCTAATGTCAGAGATGATTACACGCTAAATGAAGTAATCTGGTGCTGCTGCTAATCATGGTTAAAGAGTCCGCCTCTTTTATCACCTTGGCCCGGGTGTCACATGGACTTGATGACCCCTGGCACCTTTAAATCAAGTGGGGATAAAAAATTGGCGATGGCACGAAACAATGGGGGCACTTTCCCGCTCTCAAGGGCATTTGTCACTTTTAGCCACCAATATAGTGGGTATCGTGGGTTATTTAGCCCAGATATATAGCGTGGAAGTGAAGTGGTGGTATAAATTGTTCATGTTCAGCGAGCGGCGCCCCGGCTGGAGGCAGAATTATTGAAATACAATAAGTCATTTAGTAACTTGGGCAGATTTCCAGAACACATACAGAATGACCCGATGTTGGTTGTTTTGATTTGATAAGATGGCGAAAAAAACAGTCCAAAGTCCAAAAAGACTTAGTTTACCGTCACATGGGACAAAGAAAGCAGCTAATCCTCACAACCCAGGAGCTGGAACATTAAATGGTTTGGGAAATTTGCTTGAAAAAAACACAATTGAGGTACGTTTTCATTATTGTTTAATCGTTTTGTCAGTGAAATGTCAGCGAATAGTAGAAAAGTGTTCAACACAATTACCGACAGCCTCAAGATAACACTTTCAAGTGGTGTTTGTTTTTCCCCAAATATATTTTCAATTTAACTTCCAAGACAAAGTAAAACAGCAAATCGGCACAATTGAGCGTCCTGAATAATCACAAATTACTCAAATAGTTGATCAAGTGTCGATTGACTAATACCTTAATTGACGAAGAAACTCTACAAACAATTAGGCCAAATCGATCGTCAAATGTGTCGGTTTTAGGGGCAGATTACAAATGAAGATCAAGTCAATCCGTATGGAGCTTTCTGATAAGGACCCTGATGATGTCATCAGTTAAGCAGCTTCTAGGGTCGGTCGGTTCAAACAGATTGGCGATGCTGTTTAGCGCTCATCGTTCTCTTGGCAGTGGTGTTTAAGTGGAGCGAGCAAGTAAATTTCCTTCTAATCGACTAATTGTTATAGAGCTTAAGGATCCCTCAACGCTGACAATTCAAACATTAGAATAAACATTAACAGAGTTTGATTTGGTCGTTACACAGTATGCGGTTCGTACTTTACAGTCGAATATCTGAATCAACATTTGTAGCAGACGGATCATACAGCGTATTACTGCGTCGCGTAGACAAACAGTTTAAATGTATTTCACATTCTGCAGGAGTGACGTGATCATTATGACTGCATTTATTGTCCACAGAGGTGATTTGTGAAATAAATAAAAGGGTGGGGAACTCGTCTATAACGCGGGGCCTCTGTTGGCTCCGGAGCTGGCGGTGGAAGTGGGCCACTGAGCGATGTGGAGTGAGAAATCATATGTCTTTTCTACAGTGATGAGGTGCTGCGAGAGCAGGAAATAGGGGTTGCCGGTCAGCCTGACTCCTCCACTCGCGGTAACCCCAATTCGCAATGTTATTCCGGTTAAGGTCAGCCCGAGCAGGAGCACATATTGAAGGCAGAGAGAGGGGGGGGGGCGGACGACCTGACAATGAGCATGTAAAAGAGGCAGACGGCGACAGAGACGCAGTCAGACTGAAGTGAGAAGTCGTGCCGGCAAGCTCGCCATTTAAAGTCGTCTCAATAAGTTTACAGCGACAGAAATTGAATGAAGGGTGTAGCGATGCGGACCCTGCTCTTCTAACTGGTTTTGATGTTGCTCTGTGGACCAGAAACCTCTAAGAACAAGAGACTGTCTCTCCTTGTCACAGTGAATATATACCACCTACTTCCAGCCTGCCCCGCTGTGCTTTCTCCTTACTCCTTGTCCCCAGTGCAGTTTCCAATAGCAACCGGCTGAACCAAAAGAAGATTTTTCAGTCGGCAGATTATTATGAAAGATATGTCGCCGCCGTTCTATGGCATCCACCTCTGTAGATCACCGCGGAAGATGCCGCACATTTGTAGTCTCGAGATCACTGAGTTTCTTGCTGAGGAAAGAGCTCCGAGGGTGGGAGAGGGGAGGGAGAGAGAGAGGGAGAGAGAGCGGGCTGTTGCACATGTCTGTTGCCATGGGGATTCTGGCGCAGTGACTATGCAGTAATGCGGCTGCGGGAATGGAGGATTTGTTTTTCGCAAGGGAGGCTCCGGCTGAAAAACTAGTGTGCATGAGCTGGAGCCTCAGCTACCAATTATGTGAAGAGGGGGCATTTATTTCAGAAAAGGGAGTTTGGACCGGAAGCGAGGTGCTGCCTCAGAGACCTTTTTTTTTTTTTTTTTTTTTTTGATGCTTTCATACTACCTCACTGTCCAGATTGAATTAGGGATCGGTCGCCACGCGAACCGACGCTTCGGGGAGAAAAATCCATTTCAATAAGGGGGAGACAATGGAGAGCTAATGGAGGCTTCATAATCGCATGTTCCCAAGATAAACATGTTAATCAATTACGAAGCCGGCACAGAAAACAGTAATTTATTGTTCGAGAAGAGGAAGCTGCTTTGAATATTGCGGATGTAATCACCAGCGGAGATGAATTAATTTGAATTAATACTAAAAATCGGCCCCGACACACACACACACACACACACGTAGCAGTATTTTAGGTAGGTTGACAATGACAACCACAAACAAAACTAATCTGAATAGTATAGTAATAGTAATAGTAGAATAGTAATAATTCGGATTTATATAGAGCTTTCTCGGATACTCAAAGATGCTTTAAATTAGATGCTGAAATACAAATACAGAATACAAAAATAAAATAACCAGATACAGGTGGTAGAGGTGTGGAGAGGCAAAGGAAAGGTGGGTTTTGAGTCATAACACAATCGCAGAGTTCAATTAAAGCCATTATAATAAGTTTTTTGAATGAAAAGAAAGTAATGGAAGGTCAATGCTTCATCCATCCTTTATTGAAACAATTATCAGTGAAAACATTCAAGCACATTCTGTAACTGAAGCTGTCAGATAAATGTGTTGGGGTAAAAAGTATTTACAGATGTGTTGTAATGGAGTAGAAGTACCATGAAACTGAAATACTCATCGTAGTAATGTGTAAAAAAAACAGCAACATTCTTGTGAAACTTTTTTTTTATTTAGTAAATTCAAACATGCACACTTTAATGGCCTTTTGACTTTAGCACTGGGCTCGCATGACTTCCATTGCTGTGTGAGAGTCACTTAACTCTTTTAATTAGCAGAGAAACTTCAGTTAGAACGTGGTAGAAGCTGCACACATGGTGTGTATAAACCCTTCAATAGTTTAATTACAAAAAAAATCCCCACAATGCCTTTGATTTATTAAATAGTGAAGTATATAGTTTGCTAGCGACTTGATTCCTATTCTTTTCCCTTTTCCCTCCATTATAAACCATGTAAATGAGAAGCTGCCTGCTGTGGATGAGCATGCAGCTAACAAAAGGACTAGTGGAGTATAATGTGGCTGTCAGGGACGGCTCACAGTGGTGGAGTTAAATGAGTTTGTGATTATGTGTTGGCATCGTGTGGCCTAACAGCAGCTCATCTCTCATAATCCATAAGAACACAATTGCAGGAACCTTTACTTTAACATCTCCTCCAGTTCACGTTCATCTGATGTGACGTCAAGGCTCAGCAGTCGATCCTCATTGTGAATGTGGTCTGATTAGCATGAATAACCAATGGGACTCTCTTATCAAAACTTTGTTTTTGTAACTTGTAGAATCAGGATGACGTTCACTCAAACCTTCTGTTTAAACGCAGTCGTATATTTCAGTCTCTGCACGCTCTTCCTCCTCCTCCTCCTTTCCCAACAATCCCACATGCATGGACTCAACGTACCTGGTCTGTATCCACAACAGGTCAAATTCATATCCCAAAGCAAAGCAGTGGTGGATCCCATAACCATGCAAGCAAAAAAAAAAACGTTTACAATTTGAATGGCAGTTTTCTGAAGCACAAAATCCAATTTTTTGTGCACGAACACCTGACTTTCTGACAGAGCTGGTGTCTCTCGCCTGTAATGAGATGATAAAAGCGTTGCGTAATTGTCGAGAGCAGCCGAGGTTTGGATGCACTGCGTCTCAGGTCTCATGCATGTTGCATTACAACCCCCTAAAACATCAGGAAAAAAAAAAAAAAAAACGACACCATTTTCCTCCAGTGGAGTCAGACACATGACTTTCAACCTGTATGACATTCTCCCGTGTCCTTTTAAGATGGCACAAGCTATTAGGCTCACCGTTCCCGCTGTGACAGATGTCTGTAAAGAGGGATTTACCCTGCACATTTCTTTTGAGTGCCCTTGCAGGCCACGAGAGTGGATAATAGATCTGTAAATATAGCTTTCTTGCAGTGCGGTGTCAGGTGCTGTATACATTTATACAGCCAGGGAGCTGAGAAAAAAAGCTAAATGCTTTTAAAAAAAAAAGATTACAATCAATACGTGGGCATTTATGCATTTTATGAGTTTAGCTTTTTGAGAAGCAACTCGAGGGGGAATGTGTCTGTAATGAAGCCAATTAAAACTTTTCATCAAAGTCTCAAAAGGGGCTTTGATACTGAAACAGATGAGTAAATTACAGCACTTGTGCTTCTCTATCAAAGAGCATGCAATTTATCCCCGCTGTCAATTGAACATTAGGAAAGTAACAAACAATAAACATATGTCGTCCCTATGGAGGTGGTCCTTTGGGAGGCCGAGGCTAATTGCCTTTAGCGTTCTAGCTCTCTGGGACAGATGTCGTTGACTTGGGAATTTGAGTTTTTTTTCTTGCCTGAGACAAATCTGTCCGTAAAACCCAGATCTTGGTCGGAGTCGGGTCATCGGGATATGTCTCGCTTTTCAGCCTTCAGCAGTAACCTGCACCTTTCTGCAGCTTTCCTTGACATCCATTACAATGTCGGGATAAACCCTGATGAGAAATATCTAACCCCCGCTGTAACATTGAGAAAAAATATGTTCAAATACGGGTGTTAAGATGGCAGTTAAAATGAAATGGAATATGGACTCGGAGCCTCTACATCTCTGGCTGAAATAAATGCAGTCGCATCGGGTCATTGTGAATAATTGATGTTTACACTCGCAGAAAAATGTCAAGAGTGACGGTAATGCACTTCATCTTTTGCCCTTTTCTAGGATCCGTACTATTCAACAAAAAAAAAAGGCCTGACTTCATTATGCAAATGCTCAGTGTATAAATGTCTTGTTTGTGGAGCTGTTAAGGCCTTTACACACTGGGGGCGATATTTTCGTGTGGTTAATTTGCGTACATTTTTTCTCAAACTCTCAAAAACTTTTATACACCAAAATCCCCATCGTTTCAGACGATTTTTCTGGGCTTTTTCCGCCACAAAAGGTGACCAATCATGTTGCACTGTATGGTTGGTGTATAATGCATATTCAAAACCTGGTCTATAGTGTACAAGAACATGACATATAACCTTGACATATAACTGTGAACTCAAATCCACAGAATAAACTCCATAAAACAACCCAGACAGTACGTTCCACCAGATAACATCTGACCTCAGACTGCTGGGTGCTGCTCTGGGTCTGTAACTTCATTTTCTACCATTTTCTTGTTTTTTTTTGTCATTTTGTGCTGAATACCTAACACCACCTTATTCTCTACTTGTGTCTACTGGCTCTTGGCTTTTACTGATGAATGATAACAAAGACGAGGATTTGTTCATCTTCTATCATACCTAACTGTCGTGTCCTTCACTTCAAATTGAGATCAAACTTTTGTATCGTTGCTAAATGCTGAGGTGTGGCTTGCACCGGAATAAGGCTTGTTTTTAGCTGTTTTTGCCGTTGTAGTTGTCTTGCGGACCCTACCGGCCATTGGTGTATTCTATAAACTGTGAATCACTGCAACCAGAAGAGTTCCTTGAGCATCCAGTCATAGATGAGGACCAATAAGTATTCGGCAGATGGGGCCAGTAATATGAGGATATTAGCCGCAGACAGACAGATAGACATACGCACTCAGACACACCACCGAACACATGATCTCCCCACAGGCTGAAGCCTGGCGGAGATGACAAACAGATGAATTAAGTTTTACACCACCACAGTTCTGCTTCAGTGCACTTCGAGCCAAGATCCGGAGCACATCCTTGTCCCTCACAGCTCTTTCAGCAACCTTTCAGCAAATATGAGCGTTTAGCAAGGGAGTAGGTTTGATTTTGAGATTGGTGCAGACACAAAAGTGCTCCAAGGCAGCGCTCCTGAAAGTTGACGTTTTTTAGCATTAGCAATCATAATTTCACATGATGAAGATGTTATATGTTAGATTACTTAATATTAATTATATTTAATAATTATAAAACCACATGATCGTCTAGAATCTGAGGTTTTATTGTATTTCCACTAGGGATGCACGATAATTATCGGACCGATAATTATCGGCCCGATAATAGGAATTATGACGTCATCCCGATAAATCCGATACAATTATTAATACATCCGATAATCCGACGATAGGATGTGTGTGTTAAAACAGTGCTACGGGTGGATTGGGACGAGGGACGTTAGTTTTTTTCTAGGCGCCTCCCGTTTAGCATGTGATGTGGTTACTGTGGTATCACAGGTTTCGGAGGAGGGAGTTAATCCACAAATCGAGCGCTCCCTTCTCACGCCAGGTTCACACTGCACGCGGAAGCGCCGCGGCGCAGCGCGCCGCCGAAAATCGCGAGCGATCCGCGCACCCCCGTTCAGACCAGACGCGTATTTCTCCGCGGCGGTCGACAAGCGCTTCTGCTCAGCTGTTGTTCATTCAGAGCTATTTTTTCCATTAAACCCCATAAAATTAATACGCCATGTTTCTGTAACCAAGAAGTTTGTACACTTCTTGTCCGTAGAGCGCGCGCGAGAGAGAGAGAGAGCGCGAGAGAGAGCGCGAGAAAGAGCGCGAGAGAGAGAGAGAGAGAGAGAGAGAGAGAGAGAGACACACACAGACAGAGAGTGTGTATGGTATAGACAGTAGTAGTGCAGATATACCGTTGAAATACACATATTTGTTTATCTACTCTTCACATTATATATATATATATATATATATATATATATATATATATATATATATATATATATATATATATATATATATATATATATATATTGTCATTTTATTGAAGAGTCAAAACTGTTCTTGGCTTTCTTTTGTTCATAGTATTAACACATTATCATGTCACTGTGATACATCTGGTATGGTGTTTGGTAAAAGGCAAAGCTATGCTAAATCTACCTAAGCTTAGTCATTAGTGTTTTTGACCTGAATTTGATCTGAATATACATTCAAAAACGAATAACAATATTATCGGTTATCGGTATCGGTATCGGTCCCGAGGAGCAGAAAGTTATCGATATCGGTATCGGCTTCAAAAAATCAATATCGTGCATCCCTAATTTCCACCACACATTTTCTTTATTTGTGTTTTTAAACCGTTGCTCTCTTCTACACAAATACATGAAAATAAGAAATAAAAATAACTTTAAAAAAAGTGCATCTCTTTGGCATTAAATATTCTTTTATTCAATTTCTATATTGTTGAGCCTCTACCTATACACCCTTGAAGTAACTTACACTTTGACTCCTAAAGAAGTCTCTTATATCCACTTTTCTTTTCTTTGACATCCTTCAAATCCTGTACAGCACGCACACACACACACACACACTCACACACACACACGCACGCACGCAAACAGACACAAACACAAATATAAAAAATGACACCACTGATATTAAAATCCATCTAGCTGACGTGACCCAGGAAGAACAAATGCCAAACATGTTGACAACCTGCAGATAACATGCACTGCCTCTCGTCCGGTCCAACTAGCAGATTGCAGGTAGTTTTAACAAGCAGAAGGAGTGGCAGTGGGGACAGCCAATCACATGTAAGTTAGCGAGAAACTGGCAGCCGATCAGGAAGCGGTATTCAGGTTAGAGGCGGGACATCTAGCAGAGACCAACATAACCCTTTGTGTGCCATAATCATTGACTAAACACTACGGACAGCGGTTGTATTGATAGTGAATACACAGTAGCGGCTGAATATTGGTAGGGACGTGTCCCTAGTGTCCCTACCCAATTCTACGCCCTTTGTGTTTAGTCTATAGTTGTTGCTCATTCATCTTTGGATAGAAACGTCTGTATGCCTGCCGTTAGTTGTATAAATTGCGTCCTTAACGACGGTTAACTGTGGCGTATAAGGCATGACTGTTGCATCCAAACGTAGTGGATCACAAACATAATGGTGGCAATCACATCGTTAATGTCGCCTTATTAACGATAAGCACGTATCTGGTGGTGCATAAACAGTTTGTCCTGTGACTCGAGGCCGCTGTCTCTCGGTCTCCCTCCAAGTGGAGCTGCTAGAAACAAAGCTTGACAGGACAGGAAACACATAAACAGGTGTGGAGAAGTGTTGCGGTCCCAACGGGGCCCTTAGGGGTCGCTCTGAAGGATTTGTGTTTACTGCTCCACTGGACATCTCATATGGTCGTTCCTATCACTGTAACACTTTTCAGCGTTTAGAATGAAACCCATAACCGTCTGCAGTAATGGCCCCCTGGGATGATTTATGAAGTAAACTAGTGATCTAAGAAATTATTTTTTTCTTCTGTAATTATCCCTACAGATTATCAGACCAAGCCTCTTCATTTTGGGTTAAAATATATTCTTCACATCCTGAAGAAGGTCAATAGACTTTCGCCACCCTCGTCACACAGGAAATACAATCTATAATAAATTTCAAGCTTAATTTACATTTGGAAGCATGGTTTATTATGTGAATCGCTTGACCCAGAATACTGTAAAGGAGCCATTTAGAAAGTATTCTGTGTAAAATGCTGCCGGCCCTCAATTGTGAACTGAAACCTTATTGATCTGAAATAATGTTGACTACGGTAGAGGGATGAAGAGCGATCAGTACCTTACTGTACGTGACTGCTATACGGGCAAACACGTGCGGCTCATTATTTTCAATTAGCTCTTCCTTACTCGTCGGTTTCGCTCTCCCGCTGCTCCGCTAACAGCTGCTCCAGTTTGCGATTAAAGTAATGCTTCGTCCTGAAACTGGCGGCCCGAGTGGTTCGCGTCGCAGCAGGTTATATCGGGACAAAGCCGATTCTCAGACCGCCACAACCCGACGGGTCCGAGTTGCGCTGGTGAGCTTCACACGCACCTCGGAGTGACAACCGGACCGTAATGAGGCGCAGTTATTAATCACTTGCCAATAATCTGCCCCCCCCTCCAAAAAAAAAAAAAACATCCGCAGACAAAAGGATTGTTTCTGAGGGCGCAGCCAGACGAGGAGCCAAAAACAAGACTTTGAACAAACTATAGTGGAAACCAGCTGGGTGCTTGTTTCAGCCTTGCCACTTGTTTTCTGTGAAGCGGATCACTGTAGCGGCTCACAAAGCAACACAAAGGGAGAAAAAAAACCACATCAAATGCTCATTCATGTATTCTCCTGAAGAAAGCTAATGACAGAATAACACACATGGCATGTAGCCTATTTCTTTTAATAATGTGTCGGTTTTTAACAAGGCTGGAAGAGAAGCTTTGCACACATCACGCTGTCTGGTAATGGCAAGAGAAATGTAAATGTAGGTAACAATACTTATGATCAAGGAGCTTAAATGAATTCTGGTAATGCATATTGTTCATCTCTTCATCAGGCCTGTGAAAATGTAGAAAAATTCCAAAGACCTGAATCCCTTACATGGTCTACAAAATGATTGACTCATGCAACCCCTAGTGGTACGAATGGTTTATCACTGCCAACCCCCCACAGACTCCCCCACACTCAGAGATGATCTAATTTTTCTACCTTGTGCCATTTTAAATAGTTTTATCAGTATAATCACCAAATTATAGGCACTTTAATTCTGCCAACTCATGCAGGTCTCACATCAATCAGTGGTGGCATCCATGTGTGTGTGAACGGGGCGTGATTACATCCGACGTAAAGTAAATGTATTGAAATACAGAAATTACCGACTGTCCCTTTTCATTTACCTCCTCATTTATATCGTTCATTCACGCTTAACTTGTAATCCTGGTGCGTCTGACAGCACCCCGAAGGCAGCATAACACTCATTTGTTAGTTTAAATTTATGCAAAACACATTCAGTTTGTAATAATCTCGGTTAATGCGCGCTGAAATGTAAAAAAAAAAAAATACTAGTTCACAACGTGGAGTCGGCTCAGGGACCACCAGGATCACTCTGACCCCTCCAGATGGCCGGTCCCATCAACAATTAGCCTTTCCACAAAAAAAACTTGGCTGGATGGAGGGAAAACAAAGTAAACTGGATAGAAAGTCTGGAGCTTCTTGAAAGGAGGCTCAGCAATCAGAAGCCGTTCCCAGTAGAGATCATCACTGAACAACCGGCGGCATGACTCACACATTTCTAAAAACACCAAACCAACATATAACTTTGATGGTTTGATAGAGAAATATCAATACTGTTGCTGAAATAGTCAATTAATCAATTAATTAATTCAATATTCCTATAACTGTAAGGAGTACTGATGCTGTATGCCAATTTGATAGAACAGAATGAAGGATAATTACAATTCAATGTTTCCCCCAAACAGCTCACTCTTAATGCTAAATTAATGACTGGTTATATACAAATGCAGGTGAAGAAGAAATTGTTTAGGTTATTATCTGTATTTTCAGTCACTTGGGTAATTTAGAGTGAATTATTATAGCAAAATGTAATTGTCCATTGTTGTACAACCATTCCTAAACCATTGGGCAGATACATTTATTTTATTTATTTTTTATTAAAGCAATTAATGACTTATAACCAGCTTGTAATGTATTGTATCTGCCTGTACTTCATGAATCTCATTACTTCACTTGAAGCACCCAATGGTCACTTAGCATAATCACATTATAATGCATTATAACGGTGATTATCATACATTATAAAAAGGTATACTCTATTACAGTGACAGGCAATTATAAATGCTATGATTCTTGACCTTAAGTCATTATTAAATGCTTTGTGTTATGAAGTGTTCTAAAGCATTACTAACATGTTTGTGCACGTTTGATACAAGTAGTACACGTTTAATATAGTATATATTATAATATAACACTGATATTTGTATGTTTGTGATTAATAGTAGACATAGGAGTCACAGAAAATTCACTTTTAATGTAATACTTTGAGTTACTGTTTATCTGTTTTACTAAGTAAAATGATGAATTTCAAACCACGCTAAGAGCCGTGTAGAGGCAGCTCAATATGCTTTTCCGAATGTCGCATTTAATGGCATTATAGGTCATCCTATGTTCAATGAACATAGGATGACAGCTAATATAATCGTGAAGAGGTCAAATCATTTCCATTAGTACATCGTTTAAAAAAAGCTCTTAATTTGACAAGGTTACCACCCATCCATCTTCTTTACCCGCTTATCCCATTCAGGGGGGGGGGGGGGGGGGTTGGATCCGATCCCGGCTGACATTGGACGAAGGCGGGGTCCACCTGGACGGGTCACCAGTCTGTCACCGAGACAACCGTTCACACTCACATTCACACCTACGGGCAATTTAGCCATCAACCTATCCTGCATGTCTTTGGAACACAGACAGAATACACAGCGGACCGTACATTCAGCTAATCAGCATGCAACCTTTGACCTGTCTTTCCTCAGTGTTTGAGGTGATTTAAAAACTTCAAAGTCCGTTCATTATAACACATTTACATTATTGTGTCCATCTTCTTTTTATGCTGCCAGACAATTTCCAAGATGAACTCTTCCACGGTGCCGAACACCAAGGGCACGGCAGAGGGCTTCCTCTTGGCGATGGTATTGATCTCTATGTAAGCAGAGACAACATTAAATGAATGTAGTGAGCAAGTCATCTGTGTGGCAATGACTTTGTCCTGAGCAGCAGCGGTGATTTGTGTTCCAATATTATGCATTTTATGCCCTTAGTCGGTTTACAAGTCTTCATATTTCTCAACGTTCATTATCGGTACTGGGAAGGCATCTGGTTCAGACTTGGCAAAATAAAAACTCTTTACAGTGAAAATAATAGAGATCTATAGGGCTGTCCCCTATTAGTTCATTGACATATCTGGTGAGCAGAAGATTAAAAGCTTTTGTGTAATATTAATAATAAAGTGTCAGTAGACTCTTTGTCAGGGACATTCATAAGGATCTAAACGTATTTCAAATTATAGTTTGGAGGTAAAGTTGAGTATTTGCTTCATAACTTAAATATGCTGTTTCATCAGCGGCCTCCTTTAAACTATTAACTACTTTCACATTAATTCATCCACAGGCTCCCATTTTCTGTAATGTACCCTTTTAGCTTATCCAATCATGTATTGTGCTGGAACGAAGCCATGTCATTACCATTGTTACCAAAGAGTAATGCCAACTTCTCATGCAACCTCTTCACAGCTCAGTCACGTTTAAACTCTAACTGAACTTCCTGTATTTACGACTCAGACACTGTATCTTCCACTTCAAAACACTGGAAAATACATTTGTCCAAAAATACACTTCATTTTACAATAAATGCAGGACAATTTGTTGTAGATTACAATATTTTTTCAGTATCCCTCATATTGAGCATATATATTTATTATCTGGAGATTTGAAGAACATTATGTGTAATATCAGGAGTCCATGTCAGAAATAGTAACACAACAAACACAAATTAGCAAAAAACTGTGTTTAATTCGTGAGGCCAGAAAGGGTCGAGTGGGTATAGAATTGCATAGCTCTGGTGTAGAGAGACAGTTATGCAAACGTTTACTCTGCAGTCCCGACTAATGTCCGTTAGTAATGTTCTTGCACCGTCGGTGCTCTGAGGTTTTCTAGCTGGAATGTAAAAGTCTCTGAACTCTCCTATGAAACCCAGTCAGGTATTTTCTAACTTAAAGCACCCAGGCGCCCAAATTGCTTTTTCTTGCAGCAGATCCACCTAAGACCTTCGGACCATTCTAAGGGTTTAGAAAAGGTTTGTTGGGTCAACTTCATCATTCTACATTTCCATGCGATGCTGATACACAAATCTCTACTTTTTCCCTGTATGTGAGGTTATTGCTGATCCACCGGGGAGCTTTGTTGTTATCCCGTGGAGGAACCATGTCTGTCGTCCAGATAGAGATTATGAGGATTTCTTCAAGAAATGTTGTTTCCACCTCTCCCTCCCTGTAGGATGGGGGTGTTAACTAAAGTCTAGACCCTGTCCTTGGCTGCTCCCCATCTAAATCTGCTAAGGACGCCTCTCTTCCACTGACCTCTATGCCATTTAACCCCAAATCCTCTCAATGATAAATAAATAATTATCCTCTCTGTCCGACCCTGGCGCTTCAACTCACTGTTACTTTCCAGCAAAGAGTTTGTGACTTTCATAGCCGCTCAAATGGATACATTTATTAATGTCAATGTTACACCTGACATCTCGGCTGCCACTATCTGGGAATCATTTAGGGCTTATCGGAGAGGTGAGATAATTTCCTATACGGCTCTTCAGAGAGGGCGTGCTGCTGAAAACAGGGCTAAGCTTGGCCGGCTTTTATCAGACCTTGAATAAAATTAAGCCTCTTCACCTACGCCTGACCTCTACAAGGAAAGTCTCCCTGTTAGGGCTGCGTTTGACTTTTTGTCGTCTCTTTAAGACTCTGCAGAAAGGCTTCACAATCGCATACATCGTTTTTTTCTGAAGTTGGCGACGGGCCTAGTGAGTTCCTTTGCAACTCCGTGAAACGACACCGTCGCATTACTTGGAGAACGCCGTCGCAACCGAGGAATCGGTCCAAACTCTGGGGTCAATGCAAAGCGGAAGGTGCCCCGGCCTTGACAGCTTTCCAATTGAATTCTCTTCCAGGCTCTTTCTGATAAGGTGACCCCCCCGACTGCTTCTTAGCATAACGTTTAATGAAACGTTCAAAACCGGTCGGCTCCCACCATCCCTTCCTTGGAGCCTCCATCTCGCTCATATCTCATTTAGCTGATATTTCAAATCAAGCATTTCTTTTAACCGATTGTCACTGTAATGCTGAGCCAGCTCCTTTTTTCCATGTTTTTAATCTAGAATTCAAGCTCTTCATATCTCGTTTTTTTTTTTTTTTTTCTCAGTCAGCTGGTGTGTGAAATATCCTGCCCCTTACGTAAAGCTTTTGAAGCTTTGCACACAGTCCCCAGCCGCTCTGCAGAGCTAATATTATGATCAGAAAATCCTTTAAGGTGAGTTTCCAAATTAGTCTTAAATGTTGGGTCCCGAAGCAGCAACCCGTTTCGTCTCACCCTGTGTCAACTCGACTTAATCGTTATGTCTAACCGGAGCGTGATCATGACAGAGCTATCGCCCCGATCTTCCAATCAGCTACTTCCTCGGTCATTCCTGGAGGAACCAGAAAATAGTCTATCCCTGAGTATGATTTATTATGTGGAAGAATGGCTGCTCTTTTTCTCGTGGATTGACCAACGTCCAAATGTCTACCAGAGAGCTGTTAAGTTGATCTATCCCCTCGCAACGCGCTATGACACGTTATTCCAGCTAATTGGACATCTTCTACCTGATTGGAGCTCCCAGCAATTAACGCTTCACCCTCCTCAATCTCCCGTTGTTAGCCATGTGGATAAAATATAGATTTTTTTACTCCATCAGTGGTGGGCTGCATCCATAACCACCTGATCTCATCATCTTAACTATGTCTAAGTGGATTGAGGCATGATTGTGAATTAATTCTTGGGGTTCGAGTGGAGCTACGCTGTTAGACATCCAACTTGTTCGCAAAGAATTGAACTCTGCACACAATTTTTAAAACTTATGCTTAAATGTATGATCTAAACTCTCAGCCCAGTGCCATTGTTTTCACTCAAATAGACACTTTAAATAATGAAGGAGATGATTGGGTACATTTCACGGTTGTCTTTCGAGCAGATTCCCCTCATGAATTATATATAATATGCATGCCCGTCTTTCTTCATCATAGAGGTTGCAATCTGTCTGTACATGCTCGACGGTTTTCTGGTTCATCAGTGTGTACATAGTCCAGTATGGGCGCTCACTTATTCTATGGACTGTTTGATTTCATCCTATTCTCAGACGAGTAATGACCATCTCTTCCCCTCGGGTCTCGCTCTGTATTCCACCAACGCCTCCATGTTTGTGAATACTGTAAAGATGTCAGGATTTCTGCCAGGTTTGACACATAACTGAGTCATCTCCCGAGACGGCCCACTCGTAGCAGTCAGCACATGACATAAGTGACTGAATAATGATCATAATGACAAAATAAATGGTACAGGTTTTTTTTGTATGTATTTTTTAAATAACATAATTAATGACAGATGATGATCTACAAGGTAATTCATTAATTCATCATCAAAGCTATTCAAGTTAATGTGTAATTATAATTGTTCAATATTTTCTTTTTAAATTAAACGAAATGTCTCAGATACAAAACAGATGATGGATGATGTGTGTATACTAAAGCCTAGGATCACCTTCATCTATCTGTTATATCTATTATACTCAACCTGATGTTCATAACAGAGATGCTCTTAAAATGGAACTAGTACCTTTTAGCTACTAGTTTCAGTTTCAGTTTCAGTTTCCCCTCAGGCTGGGTGGTCAATTTGGTGGTCGAAATTCTCAAGCTTGTAAAAGTGCCAGAAATCGAAACTCCACTTTCTGGCAGTTTATGGAAGTTTTCTGTGCTGCCTATAAATTCTCAGGAACAGGTTGTCAACCTGGACGTCCCACTTTTCATGCAGTGTTGGTGATGTCTGGAAACACGGAGCCGATCCAATAATTTGCAAATTAGACCGCAGACTGTCTCTTTGCTCGCAGTCTGAACACAGCCTAAGTGAAATATATTACTTTTTTTTTCTATAATTCAAGGAGAATCAATCCACTAAGCACAACTTATCGAATTTAATCTGATAATAAACGCATTTTGCTGGAGGCTACTGCTGTTGTGTTTTGATGTACAGAGGGGAAAACAATATTTTTGGGCCCTTGAATAATGAAGAATCAACATTTTACCGTTGGTGCAGGGTGAGTTTCATTCCTTGATCCTCTTTACAAACCTGCCTATTTGTCATCAGACTGACTGCAGGAACAGTCTGGGTTTGGCTCCGACACTGCAGTGCTTACCAATGAGCCGTCACGCCGCTCTAAGAAAATCTTTGATACAGTCCCTTAAAGAGCGCCTCCCTGCTACATGCTCACGTATGGGCATGAATCCTGCCTACATTTCTGACCCAAACAACAGATGTAATAGAATGCTTAAAAAAAAGAACAACAACTTGTGAAATCGTTGACACGTGGTTGCAAACGATGGTACATAAGGTCAGCAAATGAAGCGGTGCAAAAAGAAATATGAGCTGAGACTGGGCACACTGCAACCAGTCAATGAAGAAGATTAATTGTCTTCCTTTTTTGAAAAAAACTCACGGAGAATATTATTAGTGCTTCACAGAAACATTCAAATGAGAGAAAACACTCAGGGGTTAAAGGTGGGAGACATTAACTGGAATGGGAAGTACCACAGTAGCAGTACTTTTGCCTGGTGTCGTATATCATCCCGATAGTGTCACATCCATGATACGGTCTGGTCTGATTTGGCATGGCGGCTGGTGTGATGTCATCACAAGATGTTCTTGAGTGACATTGGGCCTCATTTATCAATCTTGCGTGAAAACGGGCGCAGATCTGAGCGCAGATTTGGTCTTACGACAGGACACACGTGCGATTTATGAAACGTTCATATCTGACCAATCTCAGCGTACGAATGAGCGGGCCTTGATAAATGCGGCGGCTGAATTCGATCGTCATTAACATGTTACGCCCATAAATATTCCTGTTTCGGAGGCCTCGCCCACTGAGGTCAAACATGGAGAGACGAAACATGGGTAAGAAAAGAAACTTTTCTGACACAGAGATCGGCATCCTGACATCGGAGGTGGAACACAACAAGACAGTGCTTTTTGGCAGCCTGAAGGGTGGCATAAAAGAGGCCCAAAACAACGCTGTCTGGAAAAAGATAACGGAGGCAGTCAACAGCGCTGCCGTAGAGGAACGGACTCCAGCTGAGGTTTGAATATAATTCTCAATAACTTAACCCATGCCTAACGACTTAAATGAATCTTTTCATCCGCAGCCTAAAAGCTTATGTCTGCTAACTGATCAAAACAATTCTTTACATTTAGGTCAAGAAAAAATGGTCGGATATGAAGCTGGCCATCAAGAAACGCGTTGCTGCGTTTAAACGCAGCATCAGGCAGACTGGAGGAGGCCAAACAGACTCCAGCCTGATCTTGACGGGGACGGAGGAAAAAATTGCCTCCTTAATTAGGTCGGAGTCGATCTGTGGCATAAGTGGTGGAGGTGACACAGAGATCCCTGCGGTCCCTGAAAACGCGCTCACGTCTGACACGCGCGTATTGTTCCTCCAAAATAAGCAAGTCTGCGATCATCAAGACTTGATAACTGTCAAAGCATCTGTTTAAATAGGGGAATGAATAAACATCTGACCAACCACAGTGGAACGATGATTATCACAACAGGTGCTTTCATTTTTGTTCCAGTTCTGTCACACCCATCGGACAAAAACAAAAACAATTACACATTTTTGCCTTTAGTTAATTTGCAAACACACATTTCTGCTTGTATTTATGATTCTTTCACATTTTAATTTGTAATTATTAGTTGTCATCTTAGGCTATTTATCCCATTGTTTAATTTTTTGAAAGTGGTATCAGTAAAAACATGGGCTTTAAAAGAAATGTTTTCGTTTTAATAATCCGTTTTGATCTGTTCTAAATATGTGACTGCTTATGCTTAATGACAGCTGAGGTTTGTTCATTATTTTACGCCAGATTTTGCTGTGCTGCACCGCAAATCCATAGACTCGAATTTGCGTACACGAGCTCAGACCTGACGTGAGATCTGATCGCAGCTTCCGCTTACGTCCAAATTGATAAATGCCGAAGTTTGCGTGGAAATGGTCGTACGCACGGTTTTCGGTCGTACGTTCGTTTGATAAATGAGGCCCAATGTGTTGTTACGTTCCATGTTTACATTGTAACTGGGTATCATCCAAATAAGCTGCGCATTTAAATGAGTAGTCCAGTACAATCATGCCTGCATAGGTTTTTCTTCTCTATATAACACACAACATATTGCATGTGTTCTGTATTGCACCATCCCTCATGGTGGCGGACGTTGGCGTCCTTGTGTGTGACCTCACGAAGGCATCATGAGGTCACAGCTCTCCGTGTGGTGAAAGATAAATGTCGAGGGAAGTACTTGAGTGCAGAATTCCAGCGTGCTGTGTACTATACCTGTTCTACACGGCGTATCCCCATGTGAAGGAGAGACGAGAGGACATCCTCCTCTGAGAGGCTCGGCGATGCACGAGGACGGCGGCGGCGGCATTCCCCGGATTACAGGCTACAAGGGCAGGCCACGCTTTGTTTGTGTCGGGAGCAGTGTGTCGGACAGGCAGCGGAGTAGGACATTGCTGCCTCGGGAGACTGTACTGTTACCTTCAGCACCAGTCAGATGTGCGAGCGTGTGACCCTGTCTGCTTTCTGCTCGATAGTGAGAAGCCGGAATGCAAAATTCATGAATTTACCCTCTTTGACTTGCAAATGTAACAGTTCAACCCAGATATTTGGAGCTGGCTGTCCTGTAATCCCATCCGTCCAATGTCCATGCTGCTGCTTCTTCATTCGCTGTATCAGCAGAGACAATCTTGAGCCTAAGTTACATGTATTTGTTGACCTCTAATAAGTTCACTTTTATACTCAAGTCTTCAAACTACAAACGTCGGAGCCTTTTGCTGCCTCATTTCGCAGAGTGCCTTTTGCTCTGGGGAGCCTATTTCATTGAATTTCACAATATTCCCATTTTAATTTCCAAATCCAAATAGTGAAAGCAATTCACTTGTGGTTGCGGCATGAAAAAGATGTCTCCCAGCATGCACTCACTACCAGTCCTGCTTCTACTGTTACTGTTTACTTCCCTCTCTCTGCACCTGTGGCTTGGGGTTAAACTCTGGTTTACGTTGGCAGATTAAACTCACGAAGGGGCTGCATCGGTTATTTCACCGCGGAGGCGAAGAAGAGCCCGGTGGGAAGCTTTTGTTGCGGGGCCGTGATAAGAACCAGCTGCTTCTTAATGACGGAAATGTCAAGCAAGCAGCTGGTGACACAGTATTCGGGGGGCAGTCGGCATATGGATGGTGCCGGCCTGCAGGGAGTGGAGGGAGAACATCACCTGGATCGGTCTGATAGTGGAAGAGGGGAACAGTAGACTGTTGTTCTGCAGGAAGCTGAAGTCATTCTGTAACTGCAAACCATTCTATATGGTTAAGTTATGCAGTGATGAGTTGAGTGAGTGAGTGAGTGTGTGCGTCTCCTTGTCTGTCCATGGCTAATCTCGCATTCTGCTGCAGCAAACCTCATATTGTGTTGGGTGTCCGGCTGCGTGCTCGAGGACCTCTCGTGGTTACGGTGACTCACACTTTCTCAAAACATTTTTATTGCCTGTTTGGTACCATCATTGACTGCCTGCTGACTCCGCACTATAACACAGCTGGGTGCATCTTGCGCCCACAGTGGGGGGGGGGGGGGGGCAACAGTTTACAGCCTGTTTGACTAACGGCTAACGGAGCTACAATTCATACAATGCTGCGTTCCTCCCAGCTGCTGCTCTGCGACTCACCTGTATTGTTGAGGACGGTGTGTTTGGCTACCCGTTAAACACACTACCGATGCACACGCTGCTGTTGCTCGCCACGACTCAGCCGGCAGACAGCTGGTGGTCTACAATCATGCTTTTTGGCAAGATTGCACGACGTGTATTGAAGGACTTGGAGCCGATTGCTTGCATTCATCGCAGATTTGTGTGGAGTTTGAATGACGTGCAATTTACAATTGTGGGTTGTATTCAAATCAATCCCACAATGCAGCAGCGGTGCCTGCAGACGCACCTGCCAGAGATCTTACACCTTTCTCGTGGACGAAATATCACCATGCCGACAAACCGAAAGGCTAATACCAGAGAAGAGCACGAGAACAAACAGGCACACTTTCCTTCACCCCATTACCGAGTCTAAAGGGAGCTGATGTATTTCTGGAGCATCTTCTCATCCGCCTTATCCTCCTTTAAGGTACAAAATTGAGTGCATTAGGCCCCTCATTTGTGCCACCAGCTATTACACAGCACCGGGCTTCATGCGTGGCTACTGAAGCAAGGCGGCTCTGTCTATTTGAACTGTCTTAAACTTCCTTCACATCCCCGGGCTTTGATCTCTGCAGAATCTGCAGGGTGTTTGTATCAATATGTATCATATGGAAGAATGAAAAGAGAATATAATAAAAGGAATGTAAAGAGAATATATAGAAGAAATAAAAAAGTATGTCACAGTCAATTATAGTGTCATTTTTGAATGTGAAAGTTTTAGAAGCACTCGTGTTTTTTGTGTGTCCCCAGCTCCAACTCAGGCCTGGTTTAATATTATACTGGAGGGCTTTAATCAAAACTATGAAGTTGTTTTGCATTCATTATTGCTATGGGAGGAAGTGATATGAGCTGAAAGCAGACGTATCACTCTTGGAGTTGTTGAGAGTAGATAAACGCTTGATGCACAGAGCAATGACGCTATGACCTCACGGTCAACCTTTGACACCAGCTTGCGGAGAGCAACAGGGAAATGAACAGGACTTGGTGACGGCTGAGTTAGACAGTTAGTGTCGCTGAAATCTGAGGAGGTGCTAGCTGAATGCTTGTTGACTGCTGTTTTTAAGAGAGGAGGAATCGCAGCTTCATTACTGTCGTGGTTTAACAAATCTGTGAATTGTGACATCCCGACTGTCAAGCAGAACTCCAGAAAATCCAAATTAAAAAGACAGTTTGCAGAATCAAACCATAACATTTTAGTAATTTTTATTTTATGTGTGTGTAAGGTATAAACAAAAAGTGGGGATTTTAGATAATTTATTCGTTCATTTGGACAAAGTTCCTAAAATGTGACGTATGTCCAAACGAAACTGAATGTGTGGGCAGGGTTCAGCGAGGATGAGTCTCCGGAGATGAAGCCGTACGACTGTTCACTTCCATCCACACCTCCCTCAACCGTGTTGTTGACAAATTACACTTCAACCAACGCTCTTTTGGAAAGCAACAAGTTTTACCAGCTCATATTCAAACACACAACACCTCTCCTCATTTCCTGTCTAGGAAATATTTACAAGTGTGTGCATCCATACTATCCTTTGCTAGAAAGAAAAAGATGTCCTCTTCAGCGGAGAGTTCAATGAACCACCTGCTTTATTCGTCACTAAGGACCTTTTATGTGTTGCATGGACGTGTTTCTCTATTCATTTTACAAGATAAAATCAATCAAATTGAATACACAGGATCCACCTTGAGATCTTTATTGTCTCTCTGTAAGGTAGAGCAGCAGAGGCATCGTTGAAACGTATGGAAATCTATTTCCAGACGATAAATCTCACAAAATGCAATTTAATTTGCACTATTGACGGTGCAGCTACGGCCGCCGCCGCCGCATGCCTGTCAGCTCGCAGCAGATAGACAGAAACAGAGTTATGAGAGATTAACTTGGTATACGAGTCGGTCTTGGCTGTAAAGTGGAGGACTGACAGGTAAGATACGTGGGCTCGGTGAGTCAAGACACAATTTGAAGTGTTAATGCAGTCACAGGAATGGAGGAATGAAACTCGCGGCCAGAGCTGCCGCTGCTGCTGCGTGGGTTTGGCGACTACGTTTAGAGGTATCTGAGGTGTGTTTGAAACGGTGCGAGCTCGGAAGAGTCATTTTGTTTTTGCTTTGTCTGTCGTGGACGCGCTGATGTTTTTCTCGGCTCAGAGAACCTTTACCAATTTGTAAATGGCTACTGTATTTTATGTGTCAGGCAAAATCTGAATGGAAGCATAGATTCACCACACAGGCCATGTTTTACACGGTCGTAGGTTACTCTATGGGGGGTTGCATCACCCCCCCACAGGGGTCGTTCAGGAACTCCAGGGGGTGCTGGAAGCATTCGTTTTTTTGTCGAGGGTTCTGTTATTGAATGCCAGTTTATTCATTTGAATCTACATTTTCATAATGTCATCATTCCACTTGTTTTTCTGAATCACAGCTGCGTCGCTGTGTTTGCTTCCGAAAGCTCGTTGGAAGTGATGAAGTTAACATTTGCTCGTACATTAAACCACCCGATGGTGAGATTTCAGTTTCCCACCTCCTGACGAAGATCAGCAAACAGCCACCTACCGTTATGACATATGAGTTATTAAAGTCTAGGCGTTTGTGACTTAATTAAAATGAATGAATGTATCGTTGAGGTGAAGAAGTGCCACATGCACATTTAAAGAGTTAACAAACAGACACAGCAGACGACGGAGGAGTAAATTATGCCGACATGTATGTTGACTCAGCAGAGATAACATAAATATTTGAAGCAATGAAGAATGCCCTGGAGCCTGACTCCATTATAGCGCATTATAGTCCATTATATTTTCATATTTTGAATTGTCACCTGGGCCTGACTATTCTTTTGTATTTTCTTCACATACATTGATATTTCCTCCATAAATTGGTGGGTAAAATTTGACATTTTCTGAAGTGGCTTTCTGATTGGCTGCTGTTGTGATCATAATGACACATAAAAACACAGGATAATAATAAGAAAAATCATGTTCAGGGACAATTACACTACATTTGAAGTGATAGGGGGCAGTGAGGGTTGTGGATAATGGATAAGGGGGCGCTGGCCCAAAAAAAAACCACTGCATCTGACATCAAACATTATATCCTGAATGTGGAGCTGAAACATTTATTGATGAATTTATGAGTCAATCAACAGAAAACTGCTACTATGTTGTCATCATGTTTTTACTTGTTTATAAAGAAAAATGTAGTTTCCTGCCTTCCCTCGTTTTACATCAAATTGATCTAAGCATGTAAAGCACATGAACATCGAGTTGACGTCTTCCAGCCGTTTTAAATCGACAGCCTTAGCTGGCAGGAGGAAAGGTGAAGAAAAAATGCTCTCAAAGGATCTCCTCGATAAGGAGGTGACGTTCACTTAGCTTTCCGAAAGAGTCTGGGTCAATCCTGCATGGGTGCCTTATCGGCCTTTTTTTTTTCATTTTTGTTACCCATTTTTTGCTCCTTATCTCGCCTGCATCCTGTGTCTGGTTATTGCATGAAGGTGGGATTGAAGGAGGGCGAGAGGTCAAAAGGTCGGGTGCCGGCTGCAGAGGCACGGAGAGGCGAGGGCTTATTCTTATTGGCTCATATGGATAGAGCACATGGCGTTGGCGTTCCTGAACGCTACCCACCTTTAATTACATGTGCACTCCCAAAGAGAAAAGGTCCTGACACCTGAGACCTCACGCGTTCATCTCAACGCATGCCAATAATTGTACGAGGGATGACTGATTAGATTCCACAAAGTACTTCTTTCAGCGCCGCGCAGCTCTTAGCTCTTTGGGAAATTGATCAAGGCTCGTTCTTGAATTCATTCAGACTGTTTGTCTTTTGAGGAGCAGACGTGACGAAAGTGTTAACAACTAGTTGTGGCAAAAAAAGATGTGGCACGGTCCATCTGCCGGGCAACGCGTTCACAATAGTCACATGGCTTATGGAGTCGTTTCCCCTCGTCAACGAGTTGTCTCAACTTGACCTTCGACGCGTCAGCAAAAACAAGCTCCACTCGGTGGCGAGGGGTTAAGAAACGCCGTGAAATTGAGCGCCGCTTTCACCCCTCATGATTAAACACAAAAAACTGACATGCAGGTGTTTGATGAACAATCTATTATTCTTTTTAATAAATCTTTCAGTGCCGAGCGTGATGGACAAGGCGCACCGCGTGGGCGAGGGCCGAAGCAGAACGGTGCTGAATAGCAAACAGTGTATGTTTTACATAACCAGACTCTCAGGGGGTTGAACTTTTTTATCTTTTTGTTTTCTAAACGCTCTATCCCAATCCAAATTCAACTTTAAAACGACTTAAGCTGGCGATGCTACGTCGAGCCAAGCATCATGTTTTTATACATTAGAGTGTGAAATACTGACAAAGAGGTTCTTCTTAAAAGGCACCACTGAGTACATTTGTGGTCAGCAGGACTGGATGCTTTTCCGGGATCTAGCTCTCCCAGGGGCAGGTCATGATCCAGGCTTTGAAAACCATCGTTCTACTCTCTTGCCAGTCCGCAGACAACCAAACAAAAGGTCATCTTTCTCCAGGCGAGAACAGCCCCCCTTAGGATGCGTCCCCTGCATGCCTAGCATTAATTAGTGTGTTTCCTAATGCTCGAATATTACCATAAACCACGTAACCGTTTTGTAACAGTGAATGTACTGTTCTTAAATTTGAATACCTCATAACAAAACATGGATGTTGCCACCAAGTCCGAGTGCTCCTCCCCCTCCCAGCTCAACGCCTCCTGAAGCTGCACCTTAGACCCCCTTACAGGATCTTAACAGTAGGTGGAGGAGGAGAAGAAGAAAACATGGCTCTAGGGATCGCAGTGACGGTCTGACGGTCCATCTGTACAACTAAGGGATGGATTGCCTTGTGATATAGTGCACTCATGGTCCCCAGAGGATGAATCCTTTCGACTTGCCCGACTTATCCTCTCGTGTCACCGGCAGGTCAGCGTTTTCACTGATTGTTCTCAGTGTGTGACAGATATCCCCAGGCAATTCATCCTAGTAACTTCGGGGGGTCAGCTGACGTTTTCCAGCACGTCGACATCTTTAGTTTACAAGTAAATCACTGGGAAACCATGGGATTGATTTCCACGGTTTCTATGTTCCCCACAGGATGAATCCCTCTGACTAACAATCTCCTGACTTCCCTCTGGTGCCACCGTGAGGTTGACATTTTTCTTTTTAATTTCAGTTTGTGAAACAACCTGCATCAGATGTACTGTGTGTTTAGTGCTAATCCGCAAATGTCAGCATGCTGACAAGGTAAAACGCACCGCAAACATTAATATTAAGCTGCCGATGCCAAGTGCACTCTCAAAGTGTGTTAATGTGACACGATTATGTACAAAGTGTTTTTCTTATTTATATACTATTATCTTTTTTTATTTAATGAGTCTTGGGTGTATATGATGTTTTCTTTAAGGCCCTATGACGTGTTTCTATCACCTGATGTCACAAAGAATCAGAAATGAAGGATATTATATTATTTTGACCATTTGTGAGCACAATAGTGTTTATTTCAGTCATGGTCGATGAGGGAAATACTCGTTGCTACGGTGTGGGTGGTGTCTATGGAGTCTATCCTCTTCTTTTCTGTAAAGAATACTGCCAAAGATATTGACTGTACTTACGAGAGAAGTCAAGGGCGAGCTTAATCTCGTTTTAAAAATTGGTCCCAACTTTAAACCAGATGATTCAAATTCAGCCACTTTTTAAACCTACAGAGGTTGAGTGTTTGGTACGTGATGATAGCTTTAAAGTATCACTTTAAACTGCACTTACTGTCATTGGTCGTTTTTCAAAATTCATCTTTTAAAGTTGAACCCGTCCCAACAGTCAAACGCTCTCCAGAGGCCGTCCTGTTTAGTGGGTTGAGTTTTTCTAATACTCAACGTGAATTTCTCTCCAGTCCGCCTTAAAGGAGGTCACACCCAGGACGTTTTTCTGCTAACCACCCAGGCAGGGTGCCACGAGAGCGGGCAAAGGTCGACCTCAAGGTGGCTTTTGAGGAAGGTTTGGTCGCAGGAATCGATGGGTTTCTCCCTGTTGGTTGGCCAGTCATTAGTTTTTAAGATACTGTCAGGTCAGAAAGGGTCAAATGAAGGTAATCACATAATGCATCACATGGCAGGGTAAATATGGCTCAGCGTAGTGCTTTGCGTTCCAAAACAATTCATTATCATATCACATACGACGACTTAAGCGATTCCACTTCCATTTTTCCGCCGCGGCTTCTCTTGATGTGAATATGTCAGCTTTGCGGCGTTAAGCTCAAAGGCACCTCTTGAGCTGGAGGTTAAGCTTTTAGCTTAGTGGTGTAGCTTCTCTCTTTTGTGAGGTTGGGAAGACTGGACTTCTGGTTTAGACTCCTGTCACCTGAGTGAGGATAAAAGTGGCTCAGAGTCGGTGATCGGCGGCGGGCAGATCGACTTGAGTCTTTATCTCAAGAAGGCCAGAACAGAAGAGTGGAAGAGATCAGCCAACAGTCTTTTAGTCTTTTAGATGTGAGGTTTCTCAGGCTGTCACATTCGGCATCTCCGGCTCTGACATTTGCCTCTGATATTAAAGGTTTTTTTTTCTTCCGTTCAGCGGAGATTTCCATATATTCCATCAGCTGTGTTTGCTTCACTGAATTAGAAACACATTGTTTGGCACATGGAAGCTCTTTTGACCAATCAGACATTTAGATAAAGGTAACACTGGGCTCCCCCCTACATGCGAGTTGAAAGGAGACGTATAAAGAGTTCTTGAAGCTTGGCTTCTAACCTCTACACGCGTCCCTAATCCGCCATCAAAGCAAAGTGAAGAATCCAGGCCATTCTGGGATGTTTTTTGATCCATGCATATGTTCTTTAATGCAGGAAGAGCTATCTAACAATTCCCAGAGCTGAAGGTGATCGGGACATCTGTCTCCTTTAGGTTAGATCTTCTTTTATCATCCCACAAGGCTTCCTTTGGGATTTTTCAAATAGGAGCTGGTTCAGAGGAGGCCCGTGTTTCAGGGTCGGCCCTGAATCTACAATAAGCAGGAGGAGGGATTCGCCGTCCGTCTTCGTTGGACAATATCAAAGTTCAAACGTGAAGCGTCCTCCATTTACAGTCAGGGAATGTCTTACCCCAACCTTCCCATGTATCTTTCAGGCATCTTGTCTGATTTTATAGTAAGTGATTGATTTTTTTGTTACATTTTTCTTTCAACTTTTCTCTTTACCTTCTCCCAGTCTCAGTGGTACTGGTGTTGAAGTGTTGGGTGAAGTTCCAGGTCAAATATGGCAAAATCTGAGAGATTTGATTTGATAGCAGGCATGTCAATATATTTCCAGTTATTGTGTTATTGGATGTTTACACCAATGGGCTGTTTGACTGTATAAATCAAGCAGCTAAAAATATATCACTAAATATTTGTGCATCATTTGTGGAACATTAAAGCTGCATTGGATGAGTTCATCATGTGCCGCAAGCTGCAAAGGCAACATTTACAAGAAAACACACTAAAGTTGTTCCCTATTTACACACACAGGAGAGCAATTTTCCTCTATAATACTATTAAAATTATATTAGATTCCTGAAGTTCATTCCAGCCCTAACATACAATGAAACACTATCCTGTATGTTTTTGTTTAAATTGTTTGGCCACCTGACGAATGGAAGTTCAATATTAATTTACTTAACTAAAAAGGCTTAACTTGCTCCTGCAGCGGAGGTTAATAAGATCTGTACGACACAAAAAGCCAAACCTGCAAAAAACAAAAAAAAAGGGTTGAACTGAAGGATACTTAAACGCTCTGAAGGAAACTGCAGAGTCAGCTGGTAATTCTCCGTGACTTTGTCACTTCAAGCAACACTTCTCACATTACACAGTCATTTCCTCCATTATTAACATAAAAATATGAATGAGTGCATCTTTAAGAGTTATTTAATGCAACCGTGTCTCATTGGGTGACTGAAGAGACAGAACGGCCTGTGAATCCCAACAACCTGAAGCAGTCAAATGTGTATGTTGACCTTTTTTATTTTTCCCAGAAACACCACCAGCACTTATAATAGCACCTCCTTTAATAATAAGTATGTTGCTTGAAGCCCTTGATGGCAGGTGGAAAGCGCTGGTTTGGAGTCGGTTAGAACAATTGAAAAGCAAATGCTACCGTCTCATGGATCACCGCGGTCGCCCTTGATGTTTACCGATGGCGGGGTCACACGTGCTCACAGAGCAGGGGCGCCTCCTCGGGAGATGAAGGAATCAAAGAGGATGTAGCCCCCCTTGTGTAACTAATGTATGACCGAACGTGCCTGCCGTGATGTGATCTGACAACGCAACGCGGTGCTTTTTGCAAAGGGATATGGATAAGTTGTACACCAGAGTCCACGCACAGCAGGGGGTCGGACTCTGAAGACATCCAGCTTGATGTAACTCGACAGCAAAAAAACTATATATATAGATAGAGAGGGGGAGAGAATAATATTGGATGCAAGGATGCAGCACCCAGCAGGTATGTGCCTTAAGATGTCACCCCCTTTCAAATGAATCAACAGCAGAGCAGGAGGGGTTGGTGGGGCGGCTGGTGCCAGGGGGCTGCAGAGACCTTATCGTAAAAGCAGCTCGTGGAGCAATCATGTACACAACGGCACGCGCTACACCAGCCATTGCTCGCACTCGTGTCCTTTTGGATTTAACAGGCGATGGAATCACAAGTGGTGCGACGTAATTATTTCCGACCGAGCAAATTAAACAACACGTCAACAGCTGTAACTTTAATCATTGTTCCAAGGACGCGCAGAAATTAAATGTTTGTGTTGTTGGGGGTAACGGCGTAATATACGGCACCTTGTCTCAAGGTCAAGAGGGAAATGTATGCAGCAAAAAAAAAACCTGCACTAAGTACCTACATGATATTATGTTTGCCGGATGGTAAAGGACGCTGTCATAAAGGGTGTGTGTGTGTGTGTGTGTGTGTGTGTGTGTGTAAAACAAATTGCAATCTGTCTGTCAGCTCATGTTAAATGGAGTGCACCATCGATGAGACATGCAATCTGGTGTCTGCTTTTGTTAGGGGCGAGCAGTCGCTTATGAGTCATGGCATTCAATATAGATTTTGTACGTTGCATACATTTTGGGGAGGATGGCGGCAAGGTGAAACGTATCGTTCCTGTCATCGTTCGATGACATCATGCCGTGCCCCCCCCCCCCGGCAAATGGCGGAAACAACCTTCAGGGAGAGTAAATATTGTGAAATATTTAATCCCATTTACGTTGATAGATTCATGCCTGATACAGTTAATATTCAGTGAATTACGAAACGTGGAAAATATTCCTGACCACGAGCCATTGAGGGTATAAATAGACTTCAAACACCGTAAGGCATTCAAATCACTTGAAGTGTGTTCACAGTGGAATAAATAGTATTCCAATTCCCCTTTCACCTCAGCTGATGTGGAGGAATTAACTGTCAATCCGGCGGTAGCCTTGCTTCATGCTTCTTTTTTTTTACATTACATCTATGTGAACGGTTTTATAAATTACCTTTCTTATCCTCACAGTCATGAAAGTCCTCCATTTTATTTTACACTAACAAAAGCATTTAATATTCCGCCGGCAACCGCATTCAAATGGCCGGTGTTGCAGGGAGGTCAAACACGAACCAGGGCGCTCCTCTAATATAAAAAGATCGCCTCAAAGCGGCCGGCAGCCGAGGCTGTTAAAGATGTGGGCAAACGCCAGGAGCGGCGTGCCGTAGTGCCGCCGGCTGCACTGCCAAGTACAGGATAGTACCGCCGTGATATTAATAATCATTGTTCTCTCCGTCACCATCAAAAGCTTAAAATCCAGTTCTGTGATTAGAGCCACAGGTGTTTCGCTTCTGGTTAGAAATCCATCATGGCTTCCAGCTACGCGGCCGTTTATGACTCCTGTTCTCGGTGCGACTGATCCTCTGGTTTGTCACCATGAATGAGAATATGTTCTTAGTGAACTCAGCCAGCAAATTAAGGATTAAAACTAAAATCATCATGTTTTCTTTTTTGTTAGCTTGTTGTTCCACGTGACGGATGGACGCTCTCCTTTCTTTTTATACATCTCACTGAACGATCGTTTCCCACCGCCGTCCAGGAGGATAAAAAAGAATAAAAGAGCGAGTGACACATTGTTGGGATGACAGACTGAGTGTCGTGGAAAGGAAAGGAAAGCTGCCTTTTATTGTTGGCACACTCACTCATCCCACCTGCGCTTTGTCAGGATAGACGCCGTGCCCCTTTGTGACTCAAGACGGCCGATGCATACTAATCCAGCCACACATACCTGCAGATCTCAGACCAGTCAGGAGTGGCAGCCTGCCTCCTCTGGTAGCTGCACAGCTCGAGTGCCACTTCCCTCTGCTGCCCCATGTGGCCTGTACACTATCGGGGGGGATACTGTGCATCTACTTTATAGCTGTGGGTTTATGTCTGCGTCTCAAAGGAGTGGACGGCTGCATGAGAGGAATGAATCATTTATAACCAGTCAGTGAATCTTTGTGACACATCGAGGAAGAAAACAAAAAATGTGACTGTTTTATGCAGCATTTCCAGACGCCGACATCAAAGCATGTGTCATTATTATTATGCTTTCAGGGGGGAAAAAAGTTCACATCCATCAGGGTGAAATGTGCTCCTCTCTTAAGTAGCCCTGATGGCTGCTACTCCGCGTCTCCCAACACTAAATATTTACGCCCTGTAAATATTTGAGGGCCGGAAAAACATGTACCGTCGTTTGTTTTAATCATAATGCACCTTTCGTGATTTTTCCCGAGGCTTAAAAAAAAAATCAATCCCCGCAGTGTGCGCAAAGATGCATTTAATTTTCCCTCGCTATTAATCTCCAGGCCAATGAGATGATTAATTACACTGTAATAAAGGCTTGTCGCAGTCAGAACTCTGTCTTTATTCATGAAGGGGGGCTACATTTACATTTAAATGTGTTCATGGGCGGCATGTTCTTATCTGGCTTCAGTCGGAGGGCGCGATGGGTTCAAGAGCGAAAGGAGGAAAAAAAAAAAAAAAAAAAAGAAACGTGGTCGGTGGAGTCGAAGCGAACCGGGGAATCCTGCGTGAAACGGCCGCTCGCTTTGTTGACAAACTGCAGCACAAATCTCATGCAACCAGAGGTTTCCGGTGTTTGCTGAGGGGAAAGACAAATTTGTCCCCTGACAGTGCAGATAAATGGTTTATTGAAATAAGCGATGAAAGGGCCAGTAAAAGCATCTTGTCACCTCTTTTATAGTAAATGTGCTGCGTGATTACAGAGGGGGGATGGGGGGGTTACGATTGTCTGCTAATTGAATTGTGTTTTTGATATGTTTTGAGCACAACAGACGCGCCTCGTTAAGTGTTGCTGCTTCCAAAAGGTCTAAACGCACCTCGCACGTCGACGGCGTGTCAAATAAATAACTTAACCGCTGTTCTTACTTATTCATTTGCATTCATGCGATCCATTCATTAAGATGTCGTTTGGAATAAGCCGACCGAGCCTCGAGCGATGACACCGAGGCCAGGGAATATTTAGGGAAGGAGGGAACTGGAGGTTCCTGATACCTCCCGGCTGTGTAGCCATTCATTTGACCTTCAGATGGTTTTAAAGGGAATCTCATTCAGCCATGTAAAGAGAAATGGCTTGTGTTAATGCAGAGGTATGCCGCCTGAATACAGAAGAGACTCCAAATTTTTCGGCTTACGGCTCGCCTACTAATAATGAAGCCCTGCCCATCGGTACTCCAGGAGGAGATAAATGGATGCTGTCTGTTCGTATGTCCAGCGCTCCAATCCTACTCTCTCTCTTTATCTCCCCTCCACTGTCTCTCTCTCACTCTCTTGCAAGCATATTTTCCTGCTTTCCTCCTGCACTATCACACAAACACGCTTGCACATACCCTTGGAAAAAAATAAGGAAGCGGCGGCGAGGGGGGGGTGTTGAAATGCATGAGTTAAGTTTTAATAAGGGAGAGAGGTAATTTGAAAAGTCTTTGGAGGTGTTTGGAAATTTATCAATAACAACCAGCTGGGATTTCATGCATGGGAGCATTTGGTGTAATTGCCTGCACATCCCTGATAGAGGTTCCTCTTCAATAACAAAAAATATGCTCTTTAATGCGAAAAAAGACTGACACTACTTACCGTCTCTTCCTCTCTTATTATTTTTTTAGTTTTGTCTGAAAGAGTTCAAAAGATGAGATGGCTGTAGTTGTTTTTTTGGGGCCACTAGCGGAACGCCCTTCTAATTTATTTCATCTGGGTTCTCTTTGTACCGACGCTCGCTGCTCGCAGGTTTATTCATGCAAAAAGAGATATCTTTAATTTTCTTAAGATTTCTCCACTTCAAAGGCATTAATTTGCATTCAGCGGCACAAATTTAAAGCCTCTTTTTGAAACAATAACATTCCTCCTTGTAAGTCATTCCCTCTTAAAGCCGGAGCCAGCTACAGAGGAGCATCCCTTTTTTTTTTGTGTAAAAATATCACAGGTTATTACATTAGTTGCCAGTGGAAGATGTGCTATTGTAAATTATAACCCGTCCTTTGTCCCATCAGTGCGATGCCTTCCTCCACAAAGTCGCAGACAGGATTCGGTTTTGACGGTATCGAGCCGAAACAACACGACAACTCGATCTGTTTGCTATACATAAACATGATTCCAGCACGTAAACTGTCAATACGAGCCCTAACCACAGGCATAAAAAGTGTCATAGATGGATGCAGAAGGTTTTTAATAATGAGAAAGCTAAGCTTCTCTCGCTGGCAGTTCATATTTCACTGAAAGGCTGCCATTGTTATCCATCTGATCAATGAAATAACTCACGGACCATAAAACAAACCGAAAAAAGCTTGAATGTTGGGCTAAACGTCGCCCCGGAGGCCCTCGGTCTGCTTTCAAGAGTGATCCGGCTTTCTTTAGCAACATCAGACGTTCTGGATTTGAAGCGGGGGGTTCCAGGTTTTATTCTGCAAAGTTATCCAGATAACCCTGCCTCTTGGAACCAGAGCCAGATCCACATTGATCCCCCCTCACCCCGTCCCTCCTTTCATATAGATTCTTGTCGAGGCAACTATAAAGCAAAATCGTCGCCGGCAGCCTCGGAAAGTTGGAATCTTTTGTTGACGCTGTAAAAAGAAGCCGGGGTCGGACTAAATTACACATGAGTGATAAGGTCGTGGTCAACGGCAGCGTAATCATCCAAACTGGAGATTGGATGTCTGTTTGACTGTCAGAGAGTCGTGCAGGTGGGGAGGAGGGAGGAGGGAGGATGGGGGGGGGGTGCTCTCTGCTGTGCAGGGGAACAAGCTTAGGGCCTCATAGTGTATTACAGAGGGAATAACCCACACCGCCACCCTTGCTATCAAAATTGCTTGGGAGGAGATTGCTGCGGGAGGTTGTGTCTGTCTCCACGTCCCCGCTTCTATATTTTTGTTCTGTGCCCAAAGGTGCTTCACTGATCTCAGGCCAAAAGCTGTGGGAGAAATTCTGCCAACTCACAGAGGATGATAGCTGGAGGAGGGGGGGGCAATTCAACAATCCACCACAGAGTGAAGGAGAGAGTGAAGAAGAAGAAGAAGAGGGACAGAGAGTTGGGGGGTAAATGAAAAATGAACTGGAAAATGTGGACAGAGCTCCAGCCTCTTATCTCCTCTTGTCGTGATGTTCTCTGAGATAAGCGCCGCCTAAGTATGTTGTCGGGTCCATTGAAACACATTACTGAAGGCACCACAAGTTTCCGGGGGGAAAGTGCTGCGGCGCTGCTGCTTGGCTAACCTTTTCCATTCCGGGTCGTTTTTTTTTTTTTGGTCGCCCCGTTCATTGAGCTAGAAATTCCCCAGCTTTCTGGATGCTGCGGTGGGAGAGAGCAAGCCCTGTCGCCCAAAGGTCACGCACTCACTTCCTGCCACGGTCTCTACGCATCCATCAGTAGGCGTGTGTGTGCTGTCGACGTGCGCCCGGGATGCCTGAACGCTTAGCCGCTCGCCCATTATGGATTTGTATGCGATTGCTATTTCCAATAATCATTAGTCAAAAACAACACCACCGTGTGATTGATTCACATGGTTGTTTTTTTTCCTCTTCGATATGACCGATGTGGAGACGAGCTTCTCCCACGAACGCCGGACGACTGTTATCGCGGCGTTAAGTGCATGTGCACTCAGAATCTGGAATATCCAGCGAATTATTTGAAGGCGTTAAACCCGGACGGCCCCAGATTTTAAGTACAGTGTTTCATTTCAAAGAGGCGTTTTGTCCCGGAGAGTCAGGAGGGATTGAAAACCATTTACTTCCACGCAAAGCTCCGCTCAGCAAGCTCGCCGTCGCAATACGTCTACACGGCGAAGCTGCCATCGCTCCACGCCACCACGTCCATGTTTCTTGTGGAGCTTTCTTTGCTTACTAAAGTGGAGGCGAGCTTACCTAAGCAAAACTCAATTATGTTTATGGGTTCAGCTTTGTGACACATGTACACTCCAGGTGCCATGTTTGCTAATAGCATCAGAAGTGACAGCAAAAACAAGCTAACATAAGAGAACATATTCCATATTTTTTCCCTGTTACATTACGTTAATTTGGTTTATACAGTACATATTCTACTATTATTGTATTTTGTGTTTTGCATCTGCTACGCATGCTTTTGTTATTTGCATCCCCCTGTTGGAAAATGTACATCAAACATAAATCACACTGTAGAAAGTGACCATTCTTCAGTCTGCTGATCAAGTGGAGCTAGACAGGTTGTGTTTGGACATGGAGGGCAGTCAAGTGCACACTGCGCTTAGCATTCAAGTGGTTTAATCCCAGAGAATACCGTTGCTAGGCAACAAACAAACATGTTTTGTCGTCTCATGCCCGCTATTTAAATAGTGAACGATACGCTATAGTCCACCTTTTTTGCCGTTTTGCTCACAGAAGTGAAAAAGGGAGAAAAATAGATGACAGACGTCGGCGTGCGTCACGAACACATGACCTCTGAGCTGATAGGTTTCCCATTGTGGCGCTCTGACGCGCCTCTTTGTTGTCATTTCTCTGATTTTTTTACTAAAACATCCTCGACTGGAGGCATTTGAAGAAAAAGAAGAACTCAAGGGCGGCCCTTATCGGACCATTTCTGAGTAGATTTGTTGAAGCTCCTCTAAAAGCAGAAAAGATCTGACTCTGAGTGATATATAAAGCTAAAAATCTGAACTATAAGTGTCATAGTATAATAATTATGTCATAATGGATCCTTTGCTTAAATCAAATAAAGATCTGATCTGCATCCAGCCTTTCTTCTTTGTTTTAGTTTCCACTTTTCACTTCCAAACAGTGAGCAAAGGTTTATTTTTTTGCAGACCTTGATCAGCCAGCCGTAAAACAGGAAGTAGCTTTTTGGAATTGTATCGATCAAAAAAAAAAAAAAAAAAAAATAGCAAGAGCCTCTCGTCCCTGACTCTCACTCCGAAGCACATTTTAAGAGCCGTCCTCTTTTTTCTTTTCATTTCCAAGTATATAAAGGCAGCCTAATTTGTTTTGGAGGACTAACACAAGGGAGGTCAAGCCCGCGGAGCCATTAAGTTGTATATCAATGCTCCGATTTTGCCATTAGCGCGGAAAAGATAAGACGCGGTCAGAACACAGAACGGGGCCTCGCTGCCTGTTTTTGATGAGCTTTTAGATCATTTTGTTTTCGTCCCTTGTGATTTTGCTTCCCGACGGTCGGAGGGAAACATCCTATCCTTCTCTGAATGTCCGTGTTAGGTGCGCTGACAGCTTGTTAGCGCTCCCATAATGTATAAATCTGCTTTCGCCTACTATCTCAACTGTTGCTCGTTACATACGGCAGCATTTCTTCCGCCGCGTAATTGGCCGCTCGCTAGCCGGGCGACCGGTAGGAATCGCCGCGCTCATCTTTAAAGCAAATTGCCACGGAGCAAGTCGTGTGTTATTAATGATAAGCAACAATGGTCTACTTTATATGCTGTAGTTTGCACTGTTCCAATGTATGCAGACTAAGTAAGTAAAAAAAAGAAAAGAATAAGAAGTAAGCTTTGTTCAGAAGCTCCATTAGAGCCCGAACACGAAGCCTATAGTTCAGCAAGTCATTATATCTCGGCGAGTGGAATAATTCCTGCTTTCCCATATCTTCCCACGTCGACTGCAATCACATTGTGGACAAATTTATCAACAATTGTCGAAGCGTCAACTGCAAGTCTCATTTTGAATGCCTGCCAGGACGAGCAAATTCGCCGGCTGCTGATATCAAGCCGCGTTGATAAACGGTCGCTCACACCGGCGGAGCTGCGTGTTTGCATTTGCTCAATTATCACTCACGGGCGAGTGTTTTTCATCAGATTAGGAATGTGACATGCCTCGACATGTGTCTGGGAATAAAGAAGCTTTTTAGTAGGATCCCCAAAGGAGCGTTTCACACACTCGTGTTCTTCCCCCAAAACAAGCGGCGGAGGCATTTGAATTACAGGAACGACAGGGTAATACATCAGGCCCCGATCAAAGCGTTCCATGGGAGTCAGCACTATCGGGCGGTATTTCTCCGAGATGATAGAGAAGGAGAGTGAAACCTTTTGAAAACAAATTTGTCACGGGGGATTATTTTTATCTTTATGATGACCTTGCAGTAAAAGAAACAAGCAGCAAAACATCATATTAGCGAACCTTTCAACTGCTTCCCACCGCTTGATGATACATTCTGATTCACTGGACCCCCCTGGCTCATAGACCCCGGACGGATATGAAAAATATATGAAAAACGATTTAAATTCTAGCGGAGGAATTTATTTTGATACAGTGAAAGTTTTCCCATCAAAGTACTCAATATCCAGCTCATGTTTACTTGCACCTCTTTTACTCTTGACCTATTTCAGCCCCCAGCTACCCATCAGCCAATAATAATTAAAAAAAAAAGACTTATCTTTGGGAGTTATGTGTTGAATGTATGGTGTGAGAAACCATTAAGCCAACTGGTATTTATCCTCACATCTTTAGCCCAGTGCTCCCTGTTGCACCGCCGCTGATGGATTTGACGTTGGCCAACAGTCTGAGTATGATTCATGATCAAACAGCTCCTGAACCTGGGTTTTATTATCCATTACTGCTGTCTGTCAACATTACATTACCCTCCACTGTTCATCTCGCTGTGCCAGCACCAGGACACACCACCAGAAGAAATATGCTCTTAAATGTAGTTCAACACATGCACAACATTGACTAATATTGCATTTTTCCCTCCATCTCTCCACCCATCTCCTCTTTTTTTAGCTCCTCTCAAGGATGCGGCTGATTTCATACTAGAGGGGGGGGGGGGAAAAAGCTTTGTGAGCCTGAAATTACAGAGTGTTTTGTGAGTTCAACTCTCAGAACAATCCAGTTATCATCCCTGTATAATGTTTTATCTCCGGCTCTTGACAGCAAAATGCAAATATGGTTCGTCAGAAATCAGCAAGTCATCTTTGTTCCACACCTGAATTTTAATCGGCACATTAAAGTCCCGGCACAATCCGGCTGTTTCTGCAGCCAAGAAATGTCACTAAATTTAGAACAATGCTGCCTCGGAATGCAGTTGAGCAAATTATCCACGGCTTCGTTTTTTTTTCTCTCTCCCTCCGCCTGGAATAGTGCAACTATTTACATGCCTGAATGGTTCAGGGAAACGCAGCAAAGGCTCCTGAACTACACACAGACAATCTAGGACTCCAGTCCTGCTGCACTGCGTTGACTCCCAGTCCACTTTCCAAGTGATACTTCCCTGAAATCCTTTAGTCTTGAACCCTCGCCGTCATTAGACCTGAACGCGTGGCTCCAAAGCGCTTGTATAGTTTGGATTTACAGCCAATGGTGACCTAGTTTCACAAATTCAGTATCAGAATACCCGCATGCACATTTCAAATCACTGCTACAGTATAAATCCCTTCTCCACTGGCTTCCATACACTAAGAACGAACCAAGAACCTGTGTTTGGGGAGGAGCATCCATTTGTATGATTGAGTCACATGAAGCAGGTCCTAATAAAATCACAAGAGAGAAAAGGAGTAGAAAAATAAGAAAATGGTGTCGGAGAAAAAACCTTAAAAGTTAAATTCTGCTATTTTAAATCCTGTCCGCCTGGTTCCCCTGTGTGAAAATGCTCAAATAAAACTTTACAGACCCTGAGCGTCCCTTTTCTTTTTAGAAAATCTCATTTAGAATTTTCCGGGACAAACTTTTGATAAAATAATTTAAACATACCCTGCTACCGTACTTTGAACCATATATCGGTTTTGCTAATGGGTTTTGTCAGACGGGAAGTCCAACTTTTGATGCTTGCGTATCTCCGAGCTGCTAATTCCAAGCTCACAGGGTGTCAGATGAAAATAGACCTCCCCACACAGCACACCTTCTCTCACTGATGCGTGTGCTCTCGCTCAGTTTTAAATGGGTTTTATTGTCCGAGTCTGACATTTCATTACGCTGAAATCAGACAGTTAATAATGTATGGGTTGACTCTCTGAATATTGAACTATTATTTATTGTGTTTTTCTGGATAGTCTGATACGAGGATTTGGGAATGATCTAGTTTTGAGCCCGCTTTGGGGACCCATCATTTCAAAATGACCCCCCCGACCTTTGTGTTTCATGCTGGGGATTTGAACAGGATGAGCTCACTCTTACTTGACATCCCCCCAGATATGATTGAACATCTCCAGACCTGCGTAACATCCGTTTCCTGTGTACTGCTTTCCTGTTCCTTCAGCAGCGAGAGGCAACCACATACAGAAAAAAAACGCATGCTTCTGCTGTACGTCATCCATCCTATCATCTTTCCAGATTTCGCTCTTTTGCTGGATTTGAGCTTGCTCTAGTCTGCATCCGGGTCTCTGTGTTGTGTAGCGAGATGAGCGTCCCCTACTTGCACCCAAATGCTGGCAGAACTTTCATTTATAATTTCCAACGCAGCCTCCATAATGTTCGGGGGAGAAAAAACCCCAAACGACCCAAATGAGATGCTGAGCTTGATGGTTGTGTGTGTTTAGTTTGAGAACTTGTTGAGAGCAAACAGAAGAATCTCCCGACTTCATCGCATCCTGTTCACAGCATCTTCGGCCGTTTGATCCACAGACAGCCACCGGCTCATTAACCGAATGCTATCGGGGAGCAGATTCACCGGGATGATTGGCTTCCGGACGGATCCGACGCCCCGGCGGTGTTGCCTTTCGTCGGCTCCGTCGCGGACGGCACTGAAGTGCTCGTGTGCCGCCAATTCTGAAATTCTCTCCCCGCACTTGTTACCAGGACAACGTGCTCCTTCAGTGCACCCATTAAGGAGATAGCGGGGAGGATGGGTGGAGAAAAAAAGGAGAGACGGAGGGAGCAGATGTTGAGGTGGTGCCCTGTCTATTCTCAGCCCCTTTCTGGAGGTGTTTGGTCATTAGCGAGTATTCCATGCAAGCAGGGGGGGGGGGGGGGTGGGGGGGATGGCGTGGGATCAACAATTTCACAAGGTCTCTGCTCTTGAAAACACACGGCTCTCGTCTGCCAAGACTGTGAGACTTGTGAGTGTCTGTTTTCGCCTGTGATCAAACATGCATGACAGCTCGCCTTCAAAGCCAACAAGGAAGCGAGGAGCGGCGGCGGAGCGTGCGATGGCCGCCGTTGAGAGGACACGCACACTCACACAGAGCGGCTGACCCTCATGGCTTCCTCTCTGAATTGTTGATAGAGGTTAGGGTAATACCCAGGTCGGTGCTCTTATTTATCAATAATGAAATGTCACGGCGGTTGCTTGCGACAGTTCCATTGACCCGTCTAACGTCCGCGGGAGCGCATGATATCAGTGAAGCCTTTTGAGAGTTTCCCCCTCCAGCCCCAAACAAACCATTTCCCACTGTCCGTCTGTCATCGTCTCCTCTGCAAGAAGGAGAGGAAACAATTAACACTCGGTTGCTCAAAGGCAAACGGCACAAGAGGCTCATTTCACTCCACGCTCCGCGTTGGCATCCGATGACTCATGCACACGCGTCATGGCAACGCATCGCCGGCTTTGAGTAACATCGATGTTGTTTCCAGAGGAGATGCTGTGCAGCGGCTGGATTTTGACGGCGCTTTAAAACAAAGTAGAGCAGCTTTAAATAGGGGTGGGAATCTTCTACCATCTCACGATTCGATTCGATTCCGATTTTTGGGGCTACGATTCGATTTAAAATCGATTTTCGATTCAAATCGATTTTCGATTCAAAACTATTTGATTCATAATGATTTCTGCTTCAATCTATAGGTGTGCAAAGGATCCTCATGATCTACTCCAGTCTGCTTTGCGAGAGAATGACAAATGGAGACATTAAACTGTCTGTTTCACATTTAATACGTTTTAAACATGTATCTCTGCTCAGATGGATTTATTACAACTGTTAAGTAACAAAAATAAGAAATGCCTCTTTATAAAAAAAAAGAAACAGTGCAGTTAAAGATGCTGCCTTTTTAAATTCGAAGGAAAGTGCCTTTTCCAAAAACAGTGTGTGGACCTGCACAACTGCTACTCTAAGTAGCTAGTTATAAAATAAGTTGGGACAAAAATAAAGTGCCTCTGTATAATATATATAATAATTTCTTTTTACATGGAACACAACTGTTGTACAAATGAAAAACATATATATTTCTCAGTAGCTTTAAGAAAAACAAGTTATGAAAATAAAAGTGCTTTTTTTGTGAAAAATAGTAGCCATAAGTTAGCTGCCTCTGCATTTTTGTCAAAACCCGGTTCCCATTGGACTCGTTGGGAAACTGTTGGCGTGGGAGCTGTGGGCCTTTGCTGCCCGAGAAAGTCTTATCGTGGGAGGACGAGTGGAGGAGCTGCCGTTGCCAGGGTCTGGGTCTGAGGAGGAGCAGTATGGCGTCATTTCGGTGCCAAAATTCGCGAGCATAAAAACCATATTCAGCGCGCATAAAGACCACTCTCTGCGCGCTCGCCGTCACTCTCTGCGCGCTCGTCGTCACTCTCTGCGCGCTCGCCGTCACTCTCTGCGCGCTCGCCGTCACTCTCTGCGCGCTCGCGGTCTCTGTGCACACGCTCGCTGTCACTTTCTGTGCCTTCTACGCGCTCGACTTTGCTGAGTTTTGGCACTCTGGGGGCGGGCATTGAATAGACGGCCCCGCAACCCCCCTCCTTTCTGATTGGTCACTTTAAACGCCTACTGTCTCCAGGTCAGAGCCAATCCGAGGCAGAGTAGGGCGGGTCATCATTGCGGTTGGCGGCAGCATTTGATGGCGGAATTGAGATGAGATGTCAGAAAAACAAGAGGTAAGTTGAGGAACAAACAGATATTTAAATTATGAATTTATTGAACAGCTTGCGAGTAATTGTGATGGAGATCCGCAATCTCTCGTCTCAATTCCGCCATCAAATGCGGCCGCCAACCGCAATGATGACCCGCCCTACTCTGCCTCGGATTGGCTCTGACCTGGAGACAGTAGGCGTTTAAAGTGACCAATCAGAAAGGAGGGGGGTTGCGGGGCCGTCTATCCAATGCCCGCCCCCAGAGTGCCAAAACTCAGCAAAGTCGAGCGCGTAGAAGGCACAGAGAGTGACAGCGAGCGTGTGCACAGAGACCGCGAGCGCGCAGAGAGTGACGGCGAGCGCGCAGAGAGTGACGGCGAGCGCGCAGAGAGTGGTCTTTATGCGCGCTGAATATGGTTTTTATGCTCGCGGATTTTGGCACTGAAATGACGCCATAGAGCAGCCGCAGCGAGTCGGGCGGGTTCGATAAAAGCCGGAGGAGCCACCGCAGCGGTACGGGCGGAGTTTGGCTTCGGCTGGAGGAACGGCTGCAGCGATTCGGGCGGCGGACTTCGGCTACGGCTGTGGAGGCGTAGGCAGCGATTCGGCTGGAGACCGCAGCAGCGGCGAGGGAGCGGATCACGCTCGGATCAGCTGATCACCGAACTAACTACAAACTATGAAGCTTATGTCAAGCTCGGTCTTTCCAGGCATTCGGTAAAAAACAAAATGAGTCCAAATCTTTGCCTTCAACGAGGACGGGGCCGGTTGAATCTCTCTTTCCTCCTCCATTAGTGTAGTTTTCTCCTTGTTTTGGTGGTTTCCGCGCATGCATGTGTTCAGAACAGGCTGCGTGGTGATGTCATGACGCCCCGACTCCCGCGTCGTTTCAAAATAAAAGTCGACAGCCAGCGGATTTTTATTATTATATATATTTTTTTAAAAATCGATTTTGGGACATTTTAAATCGATTCTGAATCGGAGTAAATGAGAATCGCGATTCTTATGAGAATCGATTTTTTTGCACACCCCTAGCTTTAAATCTCAGAACCCCCCCTCTCTCCCCCCCGAGGCGATTTTCCCCGAGGCGGCTCTCCCTGAGGTGAACAGATTTGCCGGCGTACAGTGTGGATCTGGATGAGGTGACCGACATTGGGAATAGGAAATGCCGAGCACCGCGGGTCCCTTGGGGGTGCGAGGTGGGTCGGGGGGGCTTTGAGCACATCGTCACTGTACCAGAACGTGGTTTCATTTAGCTGAACAACACCTTGGGTGATGTACAGAGCCGTTTTGGTCAAAGATCAATTTTTAATAAAAAATTCTGAGGCCAGATATTTTCCTCATGTCACGGTTTAGCTAAAGAAAGCAACAATATGGGGGGAAAAGCTTCCCCGTTGTCATAATTCAAACAAATCACACACTTTTCAGGAGACAATGTTCTACCTCATAAAAAAAAATCATAAAACATCCCTATTTGAGACTTTCTTGGCACCGTGGAAGCGGTTGCATCCCTTCTGATTTGATGCAGGCAGCAATTATGTATGACTAATGGAGGACAGGAAGCTTCAGTATTCACTGTTGATATTTTTTTCCAACAGTGTTAACTCAAACTGTTGATCCGCATATTACAACAACTGTGAATAATACACATTATTAGCATAAACGCATTATTTGGATGCAAAAACATGACACTTTTGTACAGTATGCAAAGTGTCCCGTTTTGTTTATGTAGTGTGATTCAGTTTTTCATTTATTTTTACTCTGTTGGTACAGAAATGGAAAACAAGAGCCTTTCTGTCATTCTGGTTGCTTCCATGCGAAGGCAGGCTCAACTCCACCTCTATCCAGTTCCACTCTGATCATGAAAGGACGACGATATTAATTACAGGAATCTTTTCAAGGCTCAAGTGGGAGGATCTGAGGTCCAACTGTTTTCTGCGGCTTTTTATTGCAATTGGACTCAAAGTTCCCCGGAGAAAAGGGACGGCCGGTTGTCATGGCAAAATGAATTGATAAGGCTGGTCTGGTTCACATTTAGACACTATTGATGAAACAATGTTTGAGGTTTAAAAAGAAAAATACTCTGAAATGACATGAAAAGATCTCAATTTCCTCTTTAAATGTAGCTGGTATATGAAGGGAGGCTGGTTAATATATTCAGGGCTGCTCTATATATCATGCTCCATATTCCTTTTAATGGTGGTCAGACAAGGACATTAATTTGTCATACTGAAAGTGCTTATTCATGCATTCATGAGTCGTAGGTACTGTACCGTGCAGACTTTTACATCCAGGCATATTTCTCCAAATGTTTTAAATGTTACTGGTGAGGAACTAGCAGCTCTTATGACCATAAGTAAACAACAAGGATGGAAAATCGAATATTTTTTAACAGGAGCGCTTCGCTCCAATCTGTGAGCGGGGGAAGATATTGTACGGCATCATCGTCTACGAGTGTAGTTATTCTTAGATTCCCGCGTGGACTCTTAATGGGTTTTACCCCTGATTCATCATGTATGAGAAATGTTTATGTTGCTTTACACGTGCCTTAATGTGGAACATCCTGAACCTTTCCGCTGAGAAGTTCTCCTTCTCTGGAGGCTGGATTCAAAATTAGTCCTTTTGAAGAACTTTTTGTGTGCATTTTGCTACTTTTATGTGCGAGCAGAACCACGTTATGATGGTCCTCAGTGGGGGGTTCGGTATAGGCGCCCCTTACTGCAAGTGGACTCTTCTTCATCGATGGTTGGTGTGAAATAATGAGGAACTGGCACTTAAATGTCACTGAGGGAGAAAGCACATTGCTTATATAAATATAGCGATGGGAAATTTAACTGAAAGCATTAAAAAACACAAATATTCGTTATGAAGAACGGACCCTTTCAGACCACTTAAAGATAGAGTCTTAAAGATGGAATCTTGTTTTAAGCACAGAAATGATCATCCTGGACACTCAAAACGTGGGTCTTGATGAGTCGAACATTAAGCAGAATCTTGGTAGCCGGTTGAAGTGAAGCTGATGTGTATAAACTGTTGGGTAGTTGAAAAGCCCTGCATGCCCATTATCCAAACCCAGAGTATTTCCACTGCTTTTGCCTAATGAGACCTTTTTAAAGGACCGCGTCGGCGTTCACAAACATCCAGGCCTCTCGCTCGCTCTTAGTATCATCTTCATTCCCACACAATTTGATGGTTTAACTCCATCCTGAGCAGATTTAAGCATATTTCCATTAATTGGACATGTTTATTTTATTTATTTTTTTGTACAGCAGATGATAAAATGTGCTCGTTTGCTTTCTATCCTTTTACCGCTGACACCTCAGATAGCTGATCAAGCTGTTCTTTCAGATCTAACGATTCTCTAGCTTCATGTCATCTACATTTTAAAGAATTCACAACAAAATGGCTCCATAAATATATCTTATAACAGCAACAGCTGTGTGTGCCATTCTGTTAATGATATATTTTAATGTTAAACCATTCTTCGACATAATGCGTTAACACAGCGTGTCGTTATCTTGACCCTGTGAACTAAAGTGCCTGCTTGGCTTCGCTTTAGGATGTTCTCATATAATTTTAATTAAAATGCATGACCTAATGTCATTAATGCCCATCCTAATTACTAGGGCAGGGATTATCAAATTAATAACTAAACATGGATTATAATCTGCTCATGTGGGCATTTTCATTTGGATTCATTTCCATGTCAGAAAACATGAATACTTGTTTAAATGTTAAGTGTTCATGCTTCACTGTAACTAACGTTTGAATGGCATCTTTATTAAAATGACACAAACAAGGTTTAGTAGTTCATAGACTCATCAGCAAGAAGCACAATAATTGGGATAAATGTGGAGATTCTGATCATGACTGCAAATATTTAATATAATCCTCATTTTACATCGCCTTCATGACGCCTCATAAGTCTGTAACACAAATATACTTTTAGCCAAATTGACACACGGCAATATTAATGTAGCATTTCTTAAAAACCGGGCCCTTAGATTGATCTAACGCCACTTCATAATTTCATTAAAATGTTTCCTGCTTTAAAAGATAAACCCTTACTTTTCATTTAGCAGATTAAGAAGTGCCATTATTATCAGTTTAATTATTCCCAGTGAATAGAGGCTTTTAATGAATAAAACGTCTACATACTGCAATAGTAGTGATTCACTCTCCCTTTAATGACGGCTAATCCTCCTCGGTGAGAAACACTTGGTGCACACACATAAAATCCACAAGGAAATGCAATTGAACTTTAGATGCAAAAAAAAAAAAAAAATATTAGCTGTGATGAGTCTAATCATGAACTTTTTCCTTCCGATGCAGGAAGTGGTTTTGAAAAGTACAAAATAAGCAGTAATCAGATCAACAGTTGGCCATAAAAATCCAATTTAAATTTTTGGATTGGTTGCTAAAAACAGTTGCTATCGCTAATCTTGTGGAAAATATACAATAACAGGAAATTCTACAGATAATGGTACAAAAATGGTCATAGGTCAGACATCTACTGGAGTTAATGCTCCTTAACTTTAAGGCTTCAACAAAAAACAGTTGATTTGTTTTTTTTTCTGTTTGGATGCAAACTTTTGTCTTGTCTGTCGTCATTAAAGAAGTAGTTCCATGACGCCGGCGTAGAACGAATAATAATTTTAAAGAATCAATCATTATGAAAATAACAAGTGAGTCCTTCGAGGCTGCATATATGCAACGTTTCAACCTTGAGGCAACAAAGTGCATATGAATGTGTGTCCTTTATTTGTCCCCTCAGGTGTGCAGGTTAGGCCGGCACTTGTCACTCAACTTGATGGGCTGTTGAGATGACATTCAGCCCGAGGCTTCGGTAACGCAAAGCCTCCTCTGGCGCCCCGAAAGACGTCCACAGAGGAAAGTTAATCTGCGAGAGATGAGATGGTAACCACAGCTGGCAAACCACCAGCGACGCGCATATGACAGTCACCCGAAACAAATCTATACAGCCCAGAACATCCCGAAGGCTCTCAAACTGCCAACTTCTGGCAAAAAGAGGATTTTAACGAGGCCGCGCGGACTTCCTGTCAGTGTCATCGAAAATCGCTGAATTTGTTTCTTAATCTTCTCAAATTACAGCTACTCATTTGTTTTTAATGTGAAGTCTTATGGGTTGTTTAATTTGGTGGCGTTTCGTCTATTTATATACAGTCTGAGAAAATGTGCCTTAAAGGGATACTTCACCGTCGGAAGCATGACTCTGTATTGAAAGTGGGTCATACATGTAGTTGAAATGTAAAATTCAAATTTGGTCACTTCTTGACCGAGAAAAGGCAGACAGTGACTTTTTGGTGGATGGGAGACAAAAACTCCCACAATGCACAGCTTCGCAAGTGCAAGCTTCCAAGCAAGATGGCAGATGTTGCTTTTAGTTTCTGCAAGTGAGGTCCCACCACTGGTCTGTAATAGGTCTGTAGCCTCAGTGGGTCCCACCACTGGTCTGTAATAGGTCTGTAGCCTCAGTGGGTCCCACCACTGGTCTGTAACAGGTCTGTAGTCTCAGTGGGTCCCACCACTGGTCTGTAACAGATCTGTAGTCTCAGTGGGTCCCACCACTGGTCTGTAATAGGTCTGTAGTCTCAGTGGGTCCCACCACTGGTCTGTAACAGATCTGTAGTCTCAGTATGTCCCACCACTGGTCTGTAACAGGTCTGTAGTCTCAGTGGGTCCCACCACTGGTCTGTAACAGATCTGTAGTCTCAGTATGTCCCACCACTGGTCTGTAACAGGTCTGTAGTCTCAGTGGGTCCCACCACTGGTCTGTAACAGGTCTGTAGCCTCAGTGGGTCCCACCACTGGTCTGTAACAGGTCTGTAGTCTCAGTGGGTCCCACCACTGGTCTGTAACAGGTCTGTAGTCTCAGTGGGTCCCACCACTGGTCTGTAACAGGTCTGTAGTCTCAGTGGGTCCCACCACTGGTCTGTAACAGATCTGTAGTCTCAGTATGTCCCACCACTGGTCTGTAATAGGTCTGTAGCCTCAGTGGGTCCCACCACTGGTCTGTAACAGGTCTGTAGTCTCAGTGGGTCCCACCACTGGTCTGTAACAGGTCTGTAGTCTCAGTGGGTGTCGCCCCCAAAATGTTGATATTTGCGTGATATGAGGCTCTTTTTCAGAATAGAAACACAGAGATCTCCGTCTCTGGGGAAATGAGGGAATGATGCACGAACATTCAAAAACACTAACAGGCTTCTAACGATACAAATCTTAATGCAAATGGGTGAAATATCCCTTTAAGTGCTGGTTTCACTGATTTGAAGCTTACCAACGTAACAGCTTTAATTACATTGACTGTGCATATAAACGTTATAGTAAAAACAAGCTAACGAAAATAGCCTCATTCAGTTGCTGTCACAGAGCTCTTCTTGAACGTAACCTGAACGTTATTTCGAGAGCACGCTTAAAGACGTCGGAAAAAAGAAAATTTGTTAAGTCGCCGAGCTGTCGGAGCGAGATGCGTCTGCAGATTGACACTGTGCTAATTGCGGCCTAATTCCTAGGAAGCAACTTATTTTCCCACCTCAACACACACATGCCTATCAGCTGGAAACAACTGCTCAGTTGTGTCTGTCGAAGTCAATATTGTCGATATCCGAGTAGCTGGAACCTCCATGAGGTGGTTTTTGGCCTGGTCTGCTCCTCTCCTCCTAATTGCTTCAGTTAGGTTAATTCATCGTGTTTGTGTGTTTCCGTCTCGCTCTCTAAGGCTTGTACACAAACACGTTAATGTGAGAAAGCAGGTAAAAGCAGACAGATTTGTTTGTTCGGTGCGTTTTAATTGGCCGTAATGTTCAGAGTGTGGTATGACGTTAGCCGCTGCCAGCTCACCTCGTGTGGGCGCCGTGCACCTGCGGCTGACGCGTACAAATACGCCGCTGAATGATCTCAAGATCTCAATTTTTTTTCCCCTCTCCTCTCCGCGTCCATCGGCTAAGCTGTGAAAGATGCTTTGTGCGATGACATTGAATGTTAAAGGATAAATGCAGCTGAAATGATGCGAGATGGTGGCGGCGGTTTAGCTCATAATGTGACCATTCACAACTTATTCTGACTGTTTAATTGCGATAAGTCAGTAATTTCTCCACCTCCGCCATCTTTTCTCATGCAAATGCCCACACTAACAACACTGTATATTAATATTTGTGTGCAGGTGATGAGCTCTAGGAGTACTCCATCAAAAGCAGCTGGATTGCTAATGAAAAAACTGATCCCCGCTCAACCAAGAGACTTTCATCAGCTCAACTGACAGCTGCCTGGTTAGAAAGCCTCTATATTGTCAACGCGGTAAGTTAATTTAAGCAGCCGCAGCCTTTACATCTCAAGTTGGAACAAAGCTCTCATTGTGAGACTCAGCCATGCAGTGCAAACCACGATGGGTAAATGTCAGCGGCATGCTCGGGCCTCACTGCTTCAGAGGAGAATGGAACAGCCGACACTGTGAGGCTATACGGCTTTGAGCTAATTGCTCATTATTTCAGTGTTGACATGCTGATGTATAGCAGGTATTATGTTCATCTTAATGGCGTAACATTTGGTAATAAGCACAGAACAAAAAGGTATGCCTTAACAAACTCAAATTATGTCAAACTAATTAGTGAAAAATAAATTGAATGAAAACCTAATGATCTAATTTCTTGAATTTAAATAAAGTATTTAACTACAAATAAAATATCGAAAGGACCAATGTAACATATATATTCTTTAAGTCCATATAACATAACTGAATCCATTTTGGTAGGTTTAAATATCTGTTGTTGATCAGAAGTATTTTTTTTAAGTTGGCTCAATTCACAACCATTGTGTTTTACTTTTAACTAACATAATACAATTACGTGGAACCTGTTGACAAAATATATTTAATTAAAGTCAATGTTTAAGTTTTTTGTGAAATTGTAGCTTTTCCGGCATAGTTATACGCTAAAGTTTTGCTCCTGATGATTTCAGTTCATCCTGTGGGGAACATAAACTTCTGTGACAAACTTCAAGGTAATCCATCTCTAGATATTTTCGACATTTATCAAAACCACACAGTCAGCGGATCATTAATATCGGGAGGATTCATCATCTGGCGATCATGAGCGGTACATTCTGTGTCAATCTACTCAGCAGATGTTGAGATATTCCTCAGCAAAAGTGAGATTCATCCTCTGGGCACCACGCATGTCTGTGCTGCTGGTTGTGGAGTCATTCCACCAGACAGGTTTCCAAGTAGCTCCTGAATTTGGACGTTTGCATTTTCTTTTACAGAACAGGTAATTTGAAAAATGGACATAGTTTGCCACTGTGGGGGCATGGCAGTGAGTGTTCACATAAAAGGTTGAATCGTCCTGTATCGTTAGGAAAAACATAATTAAATCCCCAATTTTCCGTGCTGTTACCCTTTAAAAGGCTCCTCCAGACATAGCATCGTTTAATGAAGAGCTATCGGGCCGAGCGCGAATGCAACACGACACCGGGAGGGTCGAGGACAGATGGCGGGCAAGGTGTCGTATCTGGGAGCGCGACCGTGAAACACAGACCTGGTGCCACAACCCTTGAACTCTGATGGATGATGGATCGCTTCCATCACCGGGCCGCCGGTGATGTTGTGTCGAGTCCGAGATGTGCAATGTTCCTGCAAGTACGAGCTGCAGGTTAAAATGGGAAGTATTTTTCAGCACACACGGAGTTGACGGAGAGAGGCCGTGACGGGTATTAACAACCGGGAGCGGGTAAATACAAATTACAGCCTCGCTTTTGTCTCGTACAGTACAGTGTTTCTTTTTCCACTTAAAGCTCCGGCGGGTTCGCGGGGCATCGCGGTCTCCTTTTGAAAGTGACTGTGATCTAGTTCAAAGATGTACAGACCCTCAGCTAAATTCCATACTGGATTCAAAGCCACACAAAAACTTCACTGGAGTTTGCTCAATCACCCATTCACTCACTCGCTGACTCCGTTAGCCTCTTATGGGCACATGTGGAGCGTTCCCACCCAGCGGCTAATCTCTAGCTCCCTGTGCTAGATTTCCTGCTTGAATGCACTGTAATGACATTTATATCATTTTGTGAGTAGCCTACTCGTATTACTTATAATTCCTCCCACTCGCATAAAATACGCATTGCATTATTCTGTATATGGAAGAAACATTGTGGTGATTACAGAATAAATTGTAAATTGGAGTGAATCCCTCATAAATTGCCCATCGTGGCTCTTTGGCGTCATGTTCTGCCGCTTGACTGGTTATCATTAATTTTCATGCGGCGTATGCTTTAAATATGAATTCTCCCACAAAGAGTTTAATCAACAGTTCATGTGCTTGGAGGGCTTCTGGAGGCCCGGGAGGTGTTAAATGAATCATGGATTGCAGCTGGTCCTCTGGTACGAGGGGTTCGCAAGGTCATATATGGCTGAAAGGGCAGAGGGCTAATAAACTACTCTCCCCAAATAACTTTATCAAACTGGAAGACTCATTTTTTTCCCTTTTATATCCCCTGGACCTGGTGTTTCGTTCCTCTTTTTAATTAAGATTCACTATGATTTGGCTCCGACCGGAGACGCAGACAGCAAGCAGCTGGTTTCGATGGTACCAGGAGGGAACGACAGTGGCTCTGATCCACGATCGGATCGTATTCACAAGTCAATGTTTAAACACACGTGTGCCGTGGACAACCAGTGGATTAATTAGGTTTTACTGGGACGTGTTCTTGCTGTTTAGAACACATGTCGAGCTGACTCCCAGCATTCATATGCAAATAATTCTGAAAGCCCTCAGTGCGAACACGATATGACCAAACTTTGAGTGGATGTAATTAGAAGCACAATCGGTAGTAATTAATATAAGAGCCCAGCTGATGAATTGGAGGCTGATCACTATCGGCAGCTTAAGTTGCGTAGTTTGTCCACCAGAAAGAACTGATGAGAAACACTATTGTCACAATCCCTAAATAACCAAAATTAGGCCAAGTCAAAGTAGTAGTAGATTCCAAGATGCAGTACCAGTCTAGCTCTTTCTGATATTTATTAAAGCTGTATTTAAATGTGTTTCTACCACATAAATATACACTCAGTGACCCAACCCAAGACTCCTTGGCTTATTGAGTATTTAATGTTAACTGTGCATTGACGTCCAGCCGACACAGAGCAGCATGTTTCTGGATATTCACCGGCCTTGTAGTTCTGGTTCGGTTCACCAACTAGAGAAAAATATTTGGGTGCCTGACTTTCTCCAGCAGTCACTGTTTATGTTTTCTCTGTCTTCTCTGTGTCCTTTTGGGCTGAACAAGAAGAGAAAACCTTTACTGAGAAAAATCAGCCGCCCACTATCTGGGGCTGGATGACACTCGTCATGTTGTTTTTATGAAGGTCAAGTCCCGGTTTAGACACAACGTGTTGGACAGTGAGATGTGTTCATTAGATGTGATATCAGGTAGATGTGTTCATTAGATGTGATATGTTTTTGTTTTTTTCCTCACACTTTACACTCGAGGGGAGATAAGTGGGAAAAGCACCTTTCTGCCCTCAACTTCAGTTGATAAACACTTCCATTTTAATGTTGATGAAAATGTACTTTTCTTTTCTAAATGTTTACAATATTTCTTTACAGTGAAATTCTGACTATATGCATAGAAGCTGTGCAGATCTAAGAGTCTGGTCCATAATTATACTTGAATCCAACGCATTGTTTTTTTGTCTTTAAAGAGTACAATGGCACAATAACCAGAAATCATTGCGATGGTTGATAATATTGTCATTTTAAGACCATTAATTAATGATAATATAATAAAGCATAATAATGCACTTTTAATTTCTTAAAAATAGACATGAAAATGTAAAGAATATATATATAAATACAACATAATTAAAATAAAACCACACAGCCAGTAGAATAAATAAAAATAGACTCCCAGACTCTGAAAAAAGAATTGTGTAATGCCAGTCCTGATGACATTACTATGTAAACTAACAAGCAGGGATCACTTTGGGCAACATCGAGGTCAGCGACGAGGACTGAGGTCATACCCATATATCTCATGATAAGTCGATATCATAATTATTGTGACAGGTCTGCCCCTCGCAAATATATTATTCATAAATGACAGCCACTAAAAGGCCGCCAGCACATTCCTATACAATGAAAAACTTTATACCATCATTGCATCACGCACAATGGACAATATCCACCATCCAAGTCAAGTCATCCCACATCCTTCAAGGATTCTCACCCGGGACTTTATTTGCGTGGCGTTCCCGAAACTCACCGACGAAGCAGATGCTTGTTTCTCTTTGCCAAGCAAGTCCCCCTAGAGGAGATTATTTTTTATTTATTTCTGACATGTTAGTGTCTGTAGTGTTGATAAGACCGTTGGCTGCTCATCTAGTCATCGATTCATCATCTGTTGTCAACGGCGACGCAGCTTCCAGGTTATCACCCTCCCCGGGTTTCACTCTTCCTGCTTTCTGTTTTGGCCTTTTTTACACCGCAGGTCTTTTTGCCGGTTCGTGTAGTGCGATGCCATACTCGCTTTTGGTGGGTGAAGAGATGCATGTAATGTCACGCTCGTGGCAAGCTGTGGCTTGTTCAGAGAGATTAGTGTCAACACACACACACACAAACACTCATGAATACACACATATAACAGATGATGCGATCCCACTCAATGCATAAGCGCCCAAGTGGCACCTTGCGTTAAAAAACACGCCTGGCACTGCCGGTAAGTGTTGTCAAACGCTCCATAAACTGGAAAAGTTAACATTCCCCAAAGGCACATCAGAACCGGCTTCACCAGCCCGCAGTAAAACTCCTCCCATCACTTCTCATTACGGGCAGTGTTTCCTTCGGTCGGAGTAAACGGAGAAAACTTTTTATCTATTAGGTGAAACGACGAGCCTGCCAGAAAAAAAACAAAACTGTTCAGCCACAGTGCACACACTCTGCTCACACTCTGCTCACTTCAAAAGGCCCATTGAACCATAACAACCATGGAGAGTACAGTACCACCACACACACACACACACACATTCACACAAAATCCCTAGAGCAAATACTGTTTGCAGAGTGCGCCTGTATGTACAACGGGGTCAGATTTTGGCATGAGAACACACACACAAATCCCAGAGTTAAACACCACCTCAACGCTGTCTATTCGCCTTTTTTAAACGGCAGAGTGAAATACCGTCACTGGCATAACCATCAGCCGCCGTCACCAACCAGTCAGACCGAGGGGAAACACATGTTTTCGAGGATAATCACCTCATCAGCAGGAATTTCACAAAGATTGCGATAGAAACGCAACAGAAGCTGGAGGCAGTGTACTGTTTCCAGATCTGCGTCCTAGTCTCCTTTTAGCTCGGCTCCACAGGGAGCGGAAGTGTGACAACGTTGTGTTTGCTGTTCCTCCCCACCTTACTGCCTACACGAGCTCCTTATGTTCCTCTTGGGAGGTTCACCAGGCTGTTTTAACTTTCTGCAGACTTTATTGTGCTTTAATTGTCCCGTCTTTGAGCACAGAAAATGTGTCCTGACGCATTCTCGGTTGGGTTCACAGTTGTTGGGTTTTTGTTATTTGTTTTTTTTTTTTTGCATTGTGTAGGCTGAAGTAGCTCCCGCTGCTGCTGATGACTACAGAAAATGTATGTAACAGAATGATGGAAGGCTGTGAAATACACCCAGGGGGGATCGAAATATCTTGTGTGGGAATCCTTATTAAGGTGCATGAATTTTAACATGCAAACAAGTATGAACAACCTGTGAAGGAAACCAGAAATCCCCCTGTGGGGTTTTCTCTAAAGCAATCTTGCATAATATGCACACCTCCTAGTAGTAGGTCCCGAGTGCTCGGATGGAGCTGCATGTAAAAATGCCAATTGTCCCTCTCCGCCTCCAGACTCTGCACAGTTTGGCCATCTGTTTCCACACATGACCTTTCTTTTTAATTGCCCAAATTAGAGGAGAATGAGGAAGCCTGGCCGGGTGCTCACTCCTGTCCAGCTCTAATATTGAAGAAACAATTGTTATTTACAGTGACAAATAGCGCAGGGGAGCTGTGTCTGTGTCAGCTGCTTTCCACCTGGCCATGTTGAACACCTGCCCAGAGCCAGTTTGGTTCACTGCAGCTGGCTAAGGTGAGCGTTCTATCCTCGGCAACCTTCTCCTGCAGGCTCTGCCGTGTTGGAGGGGAGAGAGCTGCACTACCCAGACAGTGCTATATCGCATTAATCCCTCCTCCCTGATATTAACTTCTGGAAATATCGAATGTAAGGCGCTGCGGAATCGAAGGAGGAGGAAATAGAATTAGTGTTGATGAAAGGAGGATGATAGATTAATCAACCACACAATCTTGCACATGTAATCTTACAATGATCCTATTAAAACGTTGCCCGATATTGCTTATTTGTTGTATAATACGATCCATTATCTCTGACCGAATAATGTGAAGGAACACGTGGTCTTTTGGAACATATTTTAAGTCTCGCATTCATTGAAACGGGGCTTTTGTGCCTGCTTTCCACAGAGGATGCATTCGCTTTTATGTGTGGCTAATCATGCGGTTTTTGTGTTGGATGCTAGATTACGCTCCAGTTATCAATGCGACTACTGTGGTTGAATAGGTATTAAGGATAATACTCTCATAGTGGAAATCATTTGGTGTCTTTCAGCCCTCTAATTCGGGGGCACTTGCCAGGGTGGCATTAGTACCCAAAAGAGACAGCTGTTTATTTATTATGAACTATTCATCTAATGATCTTCTTTCTGTACACGAGAGGAAACGTCTCTTTAACCCAAAATAATGTTTTTGTATCACAGAATACATGAATTTCATAGTGTGGGAATAGTTTCTATTATTGACATTTTATGTAAATGTATGACTAATTAAACGCCGCTCCCTCCAGTTGACCTGTGGATTAATCCATTCCTATTCCATGGATCTACTACCTTTAAACGAGTCGATAAGTGTGCAGAACTGAAGTTGTCGAGGCTCACCACCTTTAGCAAGAAAGGTGAGCATGTAAAAAACAATTATTTGTAGCCACAGACTTGGCTTTGTGAATCGTGAAGCCATTTTTTTTTTTTTTTCAAATTCTGATGTATTTTCATCGTGTTTGTAAAAGAAAAAAAAAACAGGAATCCAGGGAAATGCCAGGAGTCATTGTTCTTCTGATACCGAGACAAGCACTAAGTTAAGACCGACTCAAAGCAGAACATCTCCTGTGTGTCTTCTTGTTCTCCTTTCAATGGAAACACGCCGACACAGAGACTTGTGACACGCTGCTATCTCGCTAAGGCTTGTAAAATAATACAGGCACCTTCCAGTAAGCTTGAAACAAGGAGGGCTGATATGAAATCCCACCCTCATTATTTATTGCAGACAAAATGCGTTGGCCTCGGTGGAGGTCACGCCGCTGTAGCGACTGTGGTCGGGGTCGTATGTGTGGCCGATGGGCAGAGGTTCCAGGGTCACACACTCTGACGAGCCTCGGGGAAGATGTGTAATGAAGCGTTAGACACAGCTGGTGCTCGCCAGGGCAGGCCCCAAGTTACAACCACAAATGAAAAGGTCACATTTTAGGCCAAAACTGGTTTGTATTAAATGAGTGGGGGTTTTTTTTGTGGTGCTGGGGAGGAAAGGTGCCAGCACTCGCTAATGGTAGGTCAACCTTGGTTTGAGGGGGGTTGGCGTGCGGGTTAACTGCGAGGAGAGATGATGAACGACTTTGACGGCGAGCGTTCGACCACCAAACTTCTGGCGTGTTGATGTGTCGATCCCCGCCCGACGCCAAAGAGAAATGCACCGGAAAGCACGGCAGAGCAGATCTCATCAAGTAATGTATAGCGCCGGCAATACAATGAACGACGAAGGGTAGCCCAGGGGTAATCGATAATTTGAGCCACCAATCTGTTCCAGGTGCTTTATGATGTGACTGAGGTAATTATCACCGGATCGATGAAAGAGTTTGTTGTGCAGAGGAGCGGGTGAGGGAGGGGTAATTGGTTTCTGCCGCCAAACTCATCTTATGTATGTATTTTCCCCCGACCAGGGGACGGGGGTTAAAAATGAATCTCTTTAGAAGCGGGAAAAAGTCAGTTTTGCCCCGCATTCCATTTCGTTCATTCCGTCTGGGTTCAGGACCAATATTCAGAGATGTCCATGGGGCTATTTGCATTTGCATGCATCATTTAACTCTCACAAAGGGCGCTTTGGTGAGTCTTAGAGCAGGGAAGAATGTGCCGAGGTCGGGACTAAAATGGGAAGGGAAGAGAAATGAGAAAGGGTGGATTCGGAGGAGAGTTCATTTGCGAGGGTGAAGAATAAAGTCTTGTCGTTTTCACTTGCATCTATTTGCAAGAAAAAGAATGCTCACAACAGTTTTCCACAACCTTTGACTCTGCGTACAGAGTTGGGCTGGAGAAAACAACAGAAGCAACTATTTCTGCACCACATCTTATAAGATGTGGCCGCCAAGTTTTGTATCTCCAATAAATTGCAAGATCTTTGAAGTTATGCACTGTGTTGAAAAGAGGTTTAGATGCGGTTCTAAAGTAATGTAATGGAAAGCTGATTCAGTGGAGAAACCAGGACTGCAGGGGAGAAAGGAAAAGGCGGCTGGGTAGCCGGTGGGGGGGCTCCGATGAGCCAGGATGAGTGTGACTTTGAGGGGGTGTTGGTTGTAGAGGTCCCACCAGGTTGGCCTGGTGACCCGGAGTCGGTGAAACTGACTGAGGTTTCTAATGCAAACCTCCTCCAGAACAGGGTTTCCAACAGGTAAAGCTCATTCATGTTGATATGCATTTCCACCTCTGACTGACCCTTTGTTCCTTCAGCTAATAATCCCCGATGCTTCTCCACACCGACCTCACGCCGCTTCCCCGCAGACGATTCTCCTCAAACACTCTCCTTTTCTTTTATTTTTGCTGTTCAGCTCCCCGCGAGTGGACTTAACCTTCCGTCTGCCCTCTTCTTATTATTGATGAGGGATCTTGATTAACTCAGGGCTTTAGCTGTTGTTTAATGTCACTTTTGGGTCCTCCCAGCGTCCAAATGAAATTTTGCACAAGCTAATTATGCAGTAGGGGGCATCCAAAGTGTCCTCCAGAGCCTCCTTGATACACAGAACTGGACTCATGGGACGACTGTCTTGCAGTGGTGGTGGTGGATGATAGACTGATGGACACACATGTACTTTAAAGTAACACAGATAATCTGAGTCCAGGGTTTTGATGTGATTGGATGCACCAGATGCAACAAAAAGGCCTTTTCCCTCCCTAATAATAATAATAAAAAATGTATATAGAGTATGAGGAACTGATATTTAATCGCATCATTTATGAATCATTTGCATTCTTTTTTAATTTGAGTCTGAACTCCACCTTCCCCGCACCAAACTACACAACGGTATCCCGCGTTTGTTGCAGTCCATCTCAGTTCCTCCTGCACCTCTAAGCATATGCAGCAGGTCCTTGTAATTCATTGTAAATGTGATTGATGCTCGCAAAAACACTCCAAGACAGTATTGCAATCAATTATGTTTGATTTATCGTCTTTGCCGTTCCGGTATGTATTGTGTAGCCGTTGTAACAACAGAAAACCTTCTGTGCAGCCTCACTCACAGAACCGTAATCACTCTTTTTCCCCCCCAACTCCTCTGTACTGTACGGCATCGAATCAACGCTCCAAAGCTGTGCTCGTCATATTTCATTACTGTAATTTACAATGAAGGTCATTTTTATGAATTGAGGAAAGACCAGTTTTTGTCCAAACTTAATTAAAAGTCAGGCGTAGCTTTTTTTTTTCTCTCTCCTCCTCCTCCTCCTCCTCCATGATTCAATAATCAACAGAAGTAAATCATCTACAGTCTATTGAATCAGTCGCCAGCAGGCTGGAACAAATGCAAAAAATAAATAGACCTGCGCTGGCATGCCCTGACTTACTGGCAGGAGCTACAAGGTTACTCCGTGAAGCACCTTTTAGACGACACGGCTCCAGTTGTCACAGAGAAAAGGCGGCGTGGAGCGCCGTGCTGTGATCTATGGAGTGCTGATCAGCTATGATATCAGCTATAGTTATCATATCCTGTGATTTAGCGTGATCACAATACATCATGGTGCTGCCGGTGCCACTGGCTTCACTAATTACTAATGGTGATTTAATGTAACGGCGTGACCATTTCCTCTCCTGTGCAGGCCCCCGTCCCCGCACTGTTGTCCTTGTAAATTAGGTGTGCACCGCTGATTAATGGTTAACAGCCAAGTGTTCCAAGAGAGGCATCATCAGCAAAGCATTTAATTAAATGGTTGTCTCAATTACTTAGCAAACTAATGTAGCTAAAACAGAAGCTAACTTTATTAAATGTCACCCGCTCAGAAGAGGTGTTACACAAAGAATACTCATCTATATGGATGCATGTGTGAGCCCATAAGTGGAAATGTAAGACGAGGCTTTTTAAAAACATATATATTTAACCCCTTAATTAAAAAAAGGCTGGTAGACGACACAGTAATGGTACAATCTGAAGGATATTTTTCGGTCAAATCCAGAAGAAATCCCCCCTCCTCAAATTAATTGCTTCTATCAACTGTTTCAATTCCTGAGCTGCACTGCAAAAGACAAAGTGCCGAGCCAAACACGGTGCCCTGTGCCATCAATCATTGCTCCGTATTAACTACCCCACCTCCCATTGCAAAGAAAACAATTAAAGTTAAACTTGTTGATTTGTTATGGTAGACCATAAATCACACTGGTACGCGAAACCCCACCATCTCCTGGGGCCCCTTTTCATGTTCCTTCGATCAGAGAGCCGAGGTTAGAAAAGCGCCGCTTTGAACTCGTCCGACGGTGCTCGCTTTATTTATTTCCTCGTTTGTTTTTGAATAAAATCATAGTTGCCTCAGTCGCATTAAAATATGCTGAATTCAAGCTCGTAACGTGAGCCTATAAGCGTTGCGTGCGTACATACAGATAAAAGGCTTACATTATTTGGAAAGAAAAGAGGAGGCAATTTTCAGAAGGAGGGCGATACCGAAGTAGTCGGAGATTAATGGCGTCTGTGTGGCATTACGGTGCTTCTGACTTCGGCGTTGAGACGGGAGAGAAATGGCTGTTTATTCCGGCGGGGTGTCGTTTTTGAAACGTGAAGTGACACATTGTTTTGAACGGTTAAAACCGTTGCAGCTAACGAGCTGTTCTCCACTCATAATGTTCCTTCTTTTCCAGACAGGCTATTGATTTGTCAAATTGAATTTTTTTTGTTTTGACAATAAAACTTCTGACGGCCTATTAGGGCCAAAAGAGGCGGGCAATATTCTAAGAAAAAAAAGTCAAATTTGCTACAAAATCACAGATTTGCTGCTTTATTATAGAGGTCATAGAGGAAGTAAACATTTGCTATGACAACAAGTGAAAGCTACAACCACCCAATCAATAAACACTCATGAGATGACAATTTGGCCCATATATACAAAAACATCAACAACCATCGACAGCCATCACCCTAAGGACCTTAACGAGGCGTTGTCACACGTTGTGATGTATTATTTAGAAAAATAAATGCAACATTCATGGGAAGTTAGTTTTTCTACAGTGGCCCTCATACGCCGTCGTAAAAACTTCATCTGCCACGGTAAAAAAAAAAAAGTGCTGGAGGCTCATTGTATGCATTCGGCCACCGCTACTAATTGTATGCATTGTTAACACAGGAAGTGAGAGGAGCCCCCCCTTAGCTCGCAGCATATCTGGCACGCTCATATCTCCGAGTCGGTGACATCCGGGGATCACGCAGAGAGCGCACAGAATTTCTCTGCGTGTTACATTATGGGAGCACGAGGAGGAAGAAGAGCCAATTTGATAATGAGATACAGCACAAAGGCTGTCTGCGGCCGCTCGGCTTCAGCGGCACAGGAGACCTTGTTATTGTCCGGGGCAGGCCACGGGTCACACGGTCTGTCTGGAAGATTTTTATGGATGGAAATTTGGTCTGAAGAATATTAAGTGCACCTAGTCTGCAGGAATGATGAGACTTAAGACGTGTTTCATCAACTAACGACACATCAAAATCACCTTGTTAAATTGAACAACAAATTCTGTTAAGGCGACAAATGGCGCTCCAGGCAGTTGGACAAACGAACACATTATCAATGCTACTCGCTTGATGTCAACACACGGTTTATGTTGTCACTTACGGAATTTCTTTTAATCCGATAATTGAATGAAATCATTACGCCCATCACTGTTTTTTTTTGCCTGCAAAGCTAATCTACTCCTCCCGCGGTTTGCACTCAGTGGCTGGAAAAGCAAATTAAGTTGTTGACACTGGAAATGCATTACAGCCAACCATTTAAAAAATAAAATGAATAAAAACAAGTCACCCGGGTGGGTTAAAATTGTTTTGCTGCTGTTTATTAATCGTGAATTCACATTTAAAATCAATCGGATTCTGCAAACAAACCTGTGTGCTGAGGGGGAAACAGCATAAAGAAGTGATATCCATTAAACCGCCATTCAAACTGCTGTCCCACCTAAGTAGGAAACGGCACCTTTTCTTTTCCACAATAGCTGCCCTGACTTCGGTCATTACTGGCAACATTTCGTCTCGAGAAAAGCATTCTTTATGCTTTACAGAGGAGAGAAGCTCTGTTCAGAAGGCGAGAGGCGTGAAGTTCACAATGTTGAGAAAAACCCAAGTGAACTCGAGACCAAGAGGTCAAAGAAATGATGTACACCAACCAAGTGCACTGGATAGAGTGCAGATCACAGGTGTGTCAGCAGCGTTACAGCTGGTCTAGACACCTAACAGAACAGATACTTTCTCATTTTAATTCATGCTTATTTTTGCAACAGTGCACTGAGTAAATATATCTATTTATTTTTGCTGCTCTTTGAATGTCACAGAAATATTCTTGCACCTATACTCCTCATTTAACAGAAAAATATGACCGCACACCTTCTGAATTTGAATTTCTCCCTTCTTTTGGACCCGAGCTAAGACTAGCTTAATTGCCTTGTTAACTCATCGTAAAACAGGATGTGAGAATATGCCGGCTCTGCACGCTGTTTCCCCCCGCTGTCTCCCTCTCTCTCTGTCGGCTGAGCAGCTCTCGTCCTGCGGGGGCAAGATCATTCAATTAGCGAAATAACATTTTTTAAAAACCCAGCCATGAACTCAGACAAGTCACGTTGTCACGGTCTACTTCGTAACGCTTCCTCTGAACAGAAACTGTCTGTTTGGCCCACCTAGCTGTATTGAACCTGTTAACTGCTAGCGCTGTTAGCCAAACAGAGGAATAATTTGTGTGGAAATAAGATTAATTTAATGGTCAATAACGTATTTTGTCAATATAATGTTTTCCAAAATAGGAACCGCTGAAAGTACGAGAGCTCAACCAATATTTGCCTGATTTACATTTACATTTTCATTTAGGTCATTTAGCAGACGCTTTTGTCCAAAGCCTGATGGGTCCTGTAGTACGCAATAAGGCAGACGGACACATAGATACTCACAGGTCTCACACACAGCTGAATACATCATCTCCTGGTGGAGATACTCAGAGGCTGGAATGCTCTTATAGGAAATCAGCATGGAGTACATCCTCCAAAGCTCAAGCACATCCTCTACATCTACGGGGAATCTTGCCAATTTAGCCTGAAGCTCTCACAACTAGGCATTGAGCAGAGACACAGCGTCCACATCTAAGCCAGCTACCATGGTGTGCGAGCACATATTGTATAACCGGTTGCCAATAAAGTCACTTTGGCTGGTCCCGACTTTGATTTTTTGGCCTGTTTTCAGAGCGCCGACTCTGTCTGGCGGACGCCGCTAAGCTAATGAGCTAGCCACGAGAAGTGTAAAAGCCTACCTGCTGACTTCAGAGCCCAGTCTTTCAACTGAAAGGCAGGACCGCTAAGAGCCCTGCTGAAATACATTTCTTTCAATTAGACTTTGAAGAAGCCTCGACTCCCTTCCACTCAGCCTCGCTGTTCGCCTGGCTGGGCTCCCATGATCCTCCTTTAATATCATGAATAACCACAGGTTTGTTGTCTGGTGGAGGACAAAGGAAACACGAGCAGATTTTAGTTTTCCCGGACTTTGATTTGTATAGCACTTAGCCAGTATTCTGAACAATTAGCAGCTAATAGCATTGATGTGCCGGCATCACTGCCCTTTTAACCAGTTGTACATCAAATGAAGTACTTTGTTTTCCTTCAGACAAAAACAAAAAAAAAGCCAAGTGACCGACTTCTTAAAAGTTTGAGCACTCCGCAGACCAATTTAGATGAGAAAAAGTTGTTGATATGAAGTCATAACGCTTTGATTTGTGGTGAGACATTGGCACAATCTTTATGTACTTTTGGCACATTGATTCTGGATGCTGCAGGGGTCTGCAGAGAACGTTGGCTATTTGGAGCTTCTGTGCACTCCACAATAACAAGGACCGACTGTGAGATTTGTGCGAAGCAGTTCTGTTTGAGCTGTGCACATTCAAACATAGTTACCCAGAAGGCTTTTTGTGTTTTGTCTCAGTGCAAACTACGAATTACAGCATTGTGTAGCTGCTGCAATTTTAGTAAAGACGAGGGGGGGTGATGTTGGTGAAGAGTAGAGAATATAGCAGGCGTTAAGTGAACACTAAAAAAAACTCTGGTTTTAGGACTGCAGCACCGAAAATGTGAAGCTGTATTTCTGTGCAGCAGAAATACCGACCGTGTGTGTGTGTGTGTGTGTGTGCGTGCTAGAAAGAGAGCTTTTTACTGTTCCATTGGTCTTCCACCAGATTCATCACCACACGAGGAAGGCGTTCTGCCGTCTCTTTTCTCACACGGCTGACAGATAATTCTAAATCACCTCCTGCTTTAGGAAACCGGCGGCTGCTGGATTGTTTTAATCACAGATAATTGATTTTATTTTAACAAAGCGTATGAGAGGAGAATTCCCACCGCTAACAGATGAAACTCCAGCGGGGGGAAAAAGGAGTCGGTTAAGCGTTGCGTTGTTACGGATTTTCCAGAGGAAATCAAATGCACGTGGCTCTAATTGGAAAAAAAACGTGTTCCTCTTTGCTGCTTTTATGATCCAAATGATGGATTAAAAGGGACTGGATTCCACTCATTTCGAGGAAGTTAATTGCCTTAAAAGACGGAGTGGATCAGATGAAATTGTTCAGGGGGGGGGGGGGTGTACCTTAATGTCTTACAGTTATGCCACTAGGAGGCGCTTGACTGACTTGGTACCCGACAGAGATAAAACACCTGATGGCAAGACGACCTTCCATTTTTACGCTGGAACAGGCTCCCCAAAGTCATGAAGGAAATTGATGGAGTACACAGGTTAAAATCCGCTGTGATAAAATAGTGTAGGGACAGATTCCATTACATTGTTATCTCATATTCTGCTGAGATGTGTTGTGGTAGGATCCACCCATTGTGAATATTTATTGCCTAATGTAATTTTGTGTGTGTGTGTGTGTAGTTTTTAGTGTGTTTAACTGTCATGCAGTCATATTTGTAATTTACTGCTGACTATCACTTTACCACATTCCATCAAGGACCCCAATGTAAATAAGCATGCTTGTGGTATTCTGAAATGATGCCCACATCCTGTACTAAGCACATTCAACCAACCAATCAATCAATCAGGTTAAATCTAAATGAATTGGTGTGTTTGAAATTAAAATTAAACCGAAATCAGCCAAATCTAACAAATTCAAATTACACAGTGAATCAGAATCTGTTCTATTAACTTAAAATCGTCTTACGAGTCATTTAACAACTGGCCTTTGAGGAACACAGGTCCCCCTGCTTTTATATTCCTAGAACTGTCATTCATTTAATGGGCAGGGGGGAGGGGGACCTCGGCCACCTTAGTAATTTCTGCTCTGACTGAAATTGCATATAATTGCAGGAAATGCTACAGGCAAGGACGTTTTGGTAAATGTAATGTTTGCTTTTGGCATTTTGTGGTACGAGAGCCTCCCACTCGCGAGGCTGCAGTCTGTATAAACTGCTCTGCTGCAGATTTATACAAGAGATCCTACTTGTCGGCTGGAGAGTACCCACCACCTCTTACCTGTCCCCTCCAATTGTGTGTCTGATATCTCCATGGATACAGATGCAGGTGCATGAAAATGCTATATGTGGGTAAAGTAGACCCTATGTATGGCTACTGTTTAGGTATAAGTGATTGCTCTCCAGAATAGAACAGCATTTAAAAAAAAACAACTATTTTCATAAATTGCCCACCTGTTCCTAGTGTGCTATGAAGCAGAGTTATATAGCCTTCTTAAATAACACTAAAGCAGATGTGAAGCTGACTCAAGCTTATTGAATTTGCTTCAAGGTTGTCTAAACATCTATTTACTTGTAAAAAAGGCTTCGATGGTGACGTCAAGTTTGCTTTGCAACTACTCATCATTGAACAAAAGTACAAAGAATCATAGAAAAGACGTTCTGCAGTTGCATGCTGAGAGAAATGGCTTTTTTTCCGACAACATGGAGGCTGTTTGGAATGCAGCTTGTTATCCTGTAATTTGAGCCGAGGCTCCCCTACTGTCAGCGATAACCTGGAAATAATGTCTCAATGCTTTTGTCTAAACCCCACACCGTGCAGGTGTATGCCTGTATTGGCAGACGATCCGTGCTTTGACAAAATAATCCCTCTCTCCATGGCGGACGTTTTCCACCTCTGACGTTTTCACCAGTTGATCCGTATTCTGGGACTCTTCAATGTTAACCATGCAGGATGCCTCTACCCTCCACCCCACCCCTCTCTCAATTTCCTGGGTCTCCTTTCTCTTCCAAATTGAGCATCGCACGTGGTTAATGATCATTTAAATATTATAAATGAGGAGTATTCCTGTTCTTTTCGGTATTTCTTCAGGAAATAGATTGATGATGGAGGAGCGCAGATCGAATCACCAGTTGGAGATTTGTGAAAGCGACTCATTAATTAAACGATCGGCCCCCGTAGTGAGTTTGTCTACATTAACGGAGGAGTAAAGTCAATAAATGACTTACCCCGTCTTGCACTTAATTGCATGAACTATTGTGTAGGTTATGAATTATCCTCACAGCTGAGCTTTTGATCTGCTGACGTTACAAAATCTTGTAAAGTGCTGTGTAAAAAAATATATTTGGATTAAATTATAATCCACTCCGGTTTACAAATCTCATCACTTAAATGATGCCGATGGTCTGACAACTTCAAAAATATGAAATAATGGCAAATAATGCTGCATAATGTCCAGGCGGACATAAATTAGATGGGAGAAACATGCTGGGCAGGTCTGGCACTTATCGTTGTAATAAATAGCCTCACCCCGCTGTATCAACTAAAAGGCCTCTTGGTTTAAATCGCTATTTATTTATGCATATCTTAGCTCGGGGTGAGCGGAGTTTGCTCACTGGATCTGATCCAGCTGCTGAAAACACCTGCTCAGGTGGGGCAGATGTACCCCCCCAGGTACACTGACTTGCAGCCAACAGCGTATTAATTAATGCACTTGGACCTGGACAGGATTAACAGCACACACAGGCCCAATTAAACCCAACTGCTTATTAACTAAGACGTAGACCAACATTCACCTGCATCTCAGCAGGATCCGCAGCGCAGGAACACTCCAAGCCAGGAGAACATGTGTTGTTGTCGATAACGGGCGAGCTCACGCCTTGGCTCTCTTGCTTCTGGCGGCCTCTGGACCTCGGCCCCGGTGGGGGGTCCTTGCCGTAATCCACCGCGCTGACAGGCGTGTACAAATGCTGTCGCGCCAATCCGACCGACCCTTAAAACTTTCACTTCAACCAGCAAATTGGATCTGCTCCCAAAGAAGGGGGTGTCACTTCAAATACACGACCTTTGTTTGGAAAGTGCTGCTTGTCCCGAATGTCGGCGTGAATCATCAGCTGTCTGACGCTGGTGGTTTAGCATCTTGTCACGCTCACGTCAGGGTTATCGCAGTCATGAGTGAATAATGTACAACTGAGATTTCTACAAAAAGCTCTAATACGTCTGTGCCTCAAAATCCAAACAAATATGGATCCCTCATATCCTGCTGCCACATCCTTTTTCCCTTTCTCAGTTAACGCTGAATGACTCTGCAACACATAACGACGGGTTCTCCAGCCACAGTGGCGAGCTCCCCCTCAGCAAACGCAGCAAAGTGATTATTTTGCACTCGGGGACGCGGCGAGACCGCCACCTCCATTTAAAGTCTGTTTAAAAGTGAGTCCATCTCATTAAAAGGCGCCGCTAAGTGACACAAGCGTGTACTACAACCAAAACTCCATGTTGGTTATTATTTGCGATTAACCTATACGTTGATGGATCGCCCACACATTCATGAGATGGAGATATTTGCCTGTGGATGCTGGTGAAATTAAAAATGAAGTGGTGCGAAATGTATTCTGTGTGTGTTCTTGGGGCACGGAGCCATAAGCTATATGAAAGTGATATGATGTAACTCAGTCATTAAGAAATGGCCGCTTCACGCAGCCTATCTCCTTGGTCTGCCACCCCCGCTGGTAATTTCCCCCAGTCAAGGTCATGGCCATCAGCCATCAAGCAGCCATCAGTCATTTCCTGGCAAAGTAATACATATAAGGGCTAATCATTAATTACCATCGCTTGACATGGCCTGCTTTTTATTATAATTTGTGACAAAGGCGAAATCAATAATGTTTTAATGAAATAAATCGCGTGGCGTTAGGTGTCAGCGACAGTCTGGGGTTTTTTTTTTTAGCTCACAGTAAAGTCACATCAAACTTTAAAGTGGCTCGGTTTATCCACAGGCAGAGTGATTGAATATGATTTGCCCAATCTATCCCAGCGTTTTGCTGTTCTTTCACTTAATCCCTGGAGTGCAGATGTTGTCAACTCGATTACAACTCCTGGCATGAATGAATACACTTGGCACGGTGACATCTTTTAGATAAATATCTGTCTACTTGAGAAGACACTTTTAAGCCTGCAGCCCCAACAAGATTAAATGGCTGGGCAATTGTTTGTGAATCTGCAAGTGATTTGAAACAAAAGCAGAAATTATTAAATATTTTTTTTCTCGTTTCATCCAAAAGAGAGATTTATTCATGGGGAGATTGGATCTCGTAGCTCTCCTTTTAAACATCCCTCAAAACATACAGTGCATTTCATATTCCTGACAACTTAACATGAACGTATTCCATTAATTTGATGGCTAGTTATCTTTTCAGAGCCGGCCAGGGATTAAAACCCCTTGACTGAACAAGAAAGGTGAAATGACTGATGGGCTGACATCAAACTCACTATCGCTTGCTGGGAAATCATAAGTAGAAAAAAAAAAAAAAAAAAACGTCCTTTCTCTGTCATCAAACGTCCATTATTATTATGTTTTTTCCCCATTTCCCGGCAACCTGATAATGCTCTTGTATGGATAGCCATACTAATTATGCCCTGCTGCAATATGGAAATGCAGTGAATGAGATATAGGTGAAACAGAGAGAAGGTCAAGATACTTAAGCCCTGTTGCAAATGTGTGTTCATTTGATTTCATGTGGATGTGAAGGAAGAGGAGGGTTCAGCATCGATTCAAAGTCCCCGACACAAAAAGTGTCTGCCAGCCAGACAACAGAGATGAGTGTGAGGGACGGAGAGTGGTGGTGGGGGGGGATATGGGTGTCCACCAAAAGTTGAATATTGGAGGGAGGGAGGAGGAAGGACTTGAGAGAGAGAGAAGCAGTGATGAGAGAGCATTAGTACGAGGAAGAGAGAGGGAGGAAGAGTGAGGAGTGATAGAGTCGCAGAACAAAAGGAGGACAGAAAATGGAAAGCTGAGGAAGAGCAGAGATGGAGGGGGGGGGGGGTGAGACGGAGGACAGGGGAAGTGCTAGAGTGCCCCCCACAGGCCTGCCGACGTACCTCCATAGCAACACACGCCGAGCCATGAATCACTGTCATGCATCGCCTGTGTGAATTGAAACATTACACAATGATCACCTGAATGGCTGCTGTCATTTCCCTAATATAAGATATGCGCAGTGAAAAACACAAGTACAGATTCCTCTTCTTCCTGACAGTTGTTTTTTTCCCCCGGTTACATAAACTTCATAAAGACTTCTTCAAATATGAGCACATGCAGCCGGAGAAAACGAGCAAACGCAAGCATCTGACAGTCTACCGTCACAAACCGCTAAATAGACCGTTGCCGCGCCGACGCCCGTAGACTTACCTTGCTGCTAAATTCATGCGGAAAAAGGAAACTCCACATCTCCAAGGTCAATCAACACATCACTTCCTACTTGTGTTACCATGAGAACAAGAGGCCGAGCAGTCTCATTTATATTCGCAGTCACATGGATGTACATCCGCAATAGCAATTAAATGCCATTTTGCTTTTGTAGACAGAAAAAAAGAATACACCGTGAGGGGGTGATTACAAAACGGTCCATCTGCAGTAAATTGTGATTTCATTTCAAGAAAACTTGGCTTTTCATAGATTTTTCATGCAGCCCTGAGAGAGGAACACATTTTGACTTTGTTGTAATAATATGCAAGTTTTTATTATTTTCCCATTCATTTCAAACAAAAAGTGGAGTTCATTCAAATTGAAAGTGGGTGTTAAAAATGCCAAGAGCACATTTTTAAATAATTTTATGAGTGAACACGATTCGAATCAAGCTAAAAGCGAGAGGGGGCTCTCGATTGAGTGCACGAACAGTAAGTGCCCTCCATCTCTGTGTCTCGTCGGTGGAGTTTGTTCAGCGCGGCGGGGTCGTCGAGGGGGGGGGGGACTTTGGTCTGCACCCGAGTGTTCAGTCGGTGGCAGAAATACAAACACACGACTCTGCCTGTGCTGCAGTCTCGTCTCGTAGCTGTGAAGGAGCGCTGCCAGGAGCTGGAGGACCTTCAGGGAGGAAAAAGGGGAAAAAAAGCATATTTCAAAGAGGGACAGGCAAAGAGTGTGATGAAAGGCTGATGAGAGAGAAAGGTGAAGGTGAAGGGGACGCATTTGTCTTTTTAGTATTAGCATTTTTTTTGCCTCATTTTTAAAATTTCACTCGCCATGCTGCTGCTGCAAAGGAGGTCAAAATAATGATACACACAAGTTAATGCTCAACTCAGTGGGCTCCGATTTGAAGGGTCAGGTGTTTCATGACTAAACATGCTGAGGCTCTCTATAAATAGTGCTGAGCGAATGCTCATAATGGCCTCGGAGAGCGGGGGAAGCATGACTGACATTTAGCATGTCCATATATAACAGAAAAGTCCCAGACCTGCCCGTAAGTTGTCCTGTAGGTAGCGTGCCGGAGTACTTATTGATTTGTGATTGCCTCATAAAGGCAAATCTCAGCAAATAAGGAACCAGGCGTAAACGGTCATGCATTTATTCATTCTCCCCTTGACCCCGCTCACCCAGAGAGGAGGTGGGGAAACCAAATCAGAAATGTGTTATGCATGCTCAGTGCATGTTGATCTGAAACATTTTTTATCATGTAGCAAACCTCATCTGCAAGTGACCTCTGCTCTTACAGTCCTCCAGAGGTGAGAGACTTATCGGGGCAGCAGAGCTACTGCTAGCTGCTACCAAAGCTACTGGTAGCTGATAGCAAATCTACTGATAGCTGATAGCTGAGCTACTGCTAGCTACTAGCAGAGCTCCTAGCTACTGCTAAAACGTTCAGTGAGACAAAATATTCCCAAAAGGGCACTCCACAACAGTCATATTTTCTTGCCTCAAAGTCACGTAGGTACATTAAGAATGAGTAGAAACCAAAAGTACAAGAGGTTAAACTCCAAAAAAACTCCTAAAAGCCAATATAGGTGTATTTCCCAAAAGTGCATTAGGAGCAGAGCTATGAGCTACTGCTAGCAGGGCTACTGCTAGCTGCTAGCAGAGCTACTGCTAGCAGAGCTACTGATAGCAGAGCTACTGATAGCAGAGCTATGAGATAGCAGAGCTACTGATAGCAGAGCTTCTGATAGCAGAGCTACGAGCTACTGCTAGCAGAGATACTGTGCAACTGCTAGCAAAGCTACTGCTAGCTGATAGCAGAGCTACTGATAGCAGAGCTACGAGCTACTGATAGCAGAGCTACGAGCTACTGATAGCAAAGCTACTGCTAGCTGATAGCAGAGCTACTGATAGCAGAGCTACAAGCTAGCAAAGCTACTGCTAGCTGATAGCAGAGCTACTGCTAGCATTTCTTTACTGCCGGCGGACTGGTCCCGGCTGTGCGAGCTGTGGCGGCATTATCTTACACAATACGCCGACTCTGGCTTTGACAATGTTGTTTAATGAGTTTTTATTTGAAAAATGGTGCAATGGAAATATTTCAGTAGGAATCAGTTATTGAGGAGAAGTTTTTATTTCTCCGATGATTACAATGGCACCTGGGTGAGTCATTATATGATATTGCTGTAGACACACCGAACAGAGCTGCTGAAAGTGTTTTAGGCTGGCAGCAGACCCAGGAATTTAAGGAAAAAATGCTGCAGGAATAGAACTGTGGTTTTACAAATCTGATAGACTAGAAGGTTTGTTTTGCGTGATCGTTCATAATGAGTATAAAGGATATCAGGTCAGGTCGTAGCAGTCCCGGCGAGAGTCTCTCTAACTTGGATCATGAAGCCTGTTAGTGTAATGCACCAAATCAACAATGTCTGTGTTTTTTTTTTTTCTTATATAATGCCTGGGATTTTGGCAGCCGAACATGATTTATAAGTGTGTGCAAGCATCATTAAACGTAAAGCATCAATGCATTAAAACGTCCAATCAATCATCAGTAATAATTTGTAAAAAAAAATAAATTGGGTTTCAAAAGTAACTGCTCCTTCTCAACACAATGATTGACCATGCCTGTCCATCCGCCGGCCGCCCGGCAAGGACTTCACAACAATGGCCCCACCTGGACTCTGCCGTTCCAGCTCAATGTAATCAAACGGCGTGTGCTCAGAAAATGCAGACATGTTAAAATCTGAAAGGATGACATTAAGGATGAGAGATGAACAGGATGACAGAGGGCTGTGTGAGACAATAAAATCAAGGCCATCCAAGAACCAAGATGGATTGATGAGTCCATTGAGTGGAGATGGCATGCAGCCAGCTAGCACAGAGGTCAGTGCAGAAGGATATCTCTTGGAAGAAATGATGCATTTAAGAGGGCCAAGGCTGCCAGTGTGGGCTTTCTGGCGGGGAGAGAAAAGAGGGGCGATATGAAGAGAGCGATGGACGTGGAGGCGGGGGCAGTGGAGGCCGGTATGTAGATGAAGCGGAGACGTGAGGAATGTTTAAAATGAGCATGAGAGATGACGGCGAGTGAGAAGAAAGATCTATTAAGCAGGAAACAGGTAAGTGGACAAGGGGAAGTGGGAAATATGGAAACGGGAGTGAGAGAGAGAAAGTAATGAGGGGTAAGGAGTGGAAGACGCGACGCGACAGGTGGAGAAAACATGATGTGATGAGCCAAGTTAATTTGAATTAAAGCTTGGAGCATTAATAATACATTTGTCACATCATCTGTAACACTGTTTGAGGATTAAAAGGAGGGAGGAGGAAAAAAAAAACAAGAATCGCATGAACACAATGTTCACCGGAGAGGCTCTCCTCGTTCTGCAGAGACACTGGGGACACAGCGTGAGCCAAAACATTACGCCTAGGGAGACTGGTTTTATTAAACACACTGATTATTCAATGAGTCAGCCATTCACACAAATAAGGAGGAAATTAGGGTCTTGAGCCTTAGTCACAAAAAAAAAAGAGAAATCTCACCCATCTGCCCGTTGTGATTTGCTGCGATGGCTCCGGTTCAGTGTCTGCTCACACCCTGGCTGGCTAATTGAGTTTTTTTTTTTTTTTCTCGACCAGGTCCACAGTGAAATTTATGCAACCCATCTGGCGTATAAATAAACAATGCTGACAGAGATGAAGTGTACCAGTCAGAAGTTTAACGTCTGACTTTTCAAAAGGTGTCGGCTCTATTCACAAGACCCTGCCTCTTATTCCCTCCACTCCCCTCACCCTTGACATCCCCTCTTAGCCCGAGGGCTGCGGAGATCCACGCTGTAATGTCGAGGTTCTCTCGCCTCACTTTTCTGTCAAGGAGATAAATGCTGCACGAGTTATTAGGCGACTCGTGGCTGACTGATATCCCCTACGGAGTCGCCTCCTGTTGCAATGCAAGGTTAACAGACTAATAAACAGAGGTATTTTGAGAGGAGGGGGTAAAGTAGAAGTAGAAAAGCCCTGTGATAATGGTGATTTAACACACTCGTGAGATCTGAAGAAAGACGGTGCACATTTGAAGGAGAAGAGTCACGTAGCCTGAATGAGTTCATTGGGAGTGTTTCTCCAAATCAGAGACATAGACATAAAGAGCTTAACTCTACTTTCAACTATGCCATGATGATGTTTGATGTGTCAGCTCGTTGCGTTTCTCTCTATTTAGAAATGCAGTCAAAGAATGAAATGAATCCCCTTAAGATGTCCCCAAGGGAAGTTCTTCAGATTTCTACTTTTTTTTTTTCTCTCTCTCTCTCCTCCATCTGTCAAAATCATACTCTCACTCCGATACACAGCCCGCGGAGTATATAAAACGAGAAGGTTATCGTAAATGTATATTAAGCTTTTTAGAAGCACAGTTGACAACTACCGACGGCTAAATCGCTCAGTTGAAGCAGAACCTGTTCTCAGGCAAGTTGAGCATCCTCATAATCCAGGTCATATATAGAGCTTTCTAACCCACAGGAGCATCATATATGCATGCATGTGCACATATTAGGGGAAAAGATAAAAAAAAAAAGCTCCTTCTCGGGCAAAACAACTGCAAAGTATACTTCAACGGATACAAAAACTGTTTTTCTACGTCGAGGGAATTCTGCTCCCTTACCGAGAAAATAGTAGATAAAAAGGAATATGGCCTCTTTAAAACGGCGAAACCCCGTGGCACCGTGACTGATTTACAGTGGAGCGGCCATTATTAGACGATTAATCTCCCAGTCGATTGACAGAAAATCAATCGAATGTTTAGAAAATCGTGTTTTAATAGTTAAGGCAAAAATGACAATCATTCTGTGTGAGGATTCTCTGCTTTCACATTCTGAACTGTGTTTTAATGACCCAGCGATGAATTGATAGATCCAGGAGATACCTTGCAGATGAATTGCTAATGTCATTAAGTGTTAGTTGCGACTCTGATTTATCTCCTATTTCTAGCTGTGATGGAGTTGCTTTGCTGCAGGCGTTTTCTACCAGAGAGTGAGTTTGCTGCGTTTCGCCGCTGACCTTTCGTCGCTCTGCTGTTTCTTCGATGTTTGCGATGTCGTTTCGCGTGACTCTCCAGGCAGACAGCGCTAGTAAGTTAAGGCAGCTTGTGTTCGAGTTGTTCCTTCAACCTCTCCTCGTTGGGCTCTCCATCTGCCTGGTCTGTGTCAGCCTGGCAACTGTCCAACAAGCCTCCCCCCTCCTCCCACTGCCACCGCATTCACACGGGAAAAGAAATACCTACAGCAACGCTTTGATAGGGTTTTTTTCTTTTTTCTAAAGCGCTCAACACCGCAGCTGGCATTCTCTGGATGAGAGGTGTGAGTGTGGTGATGCACAAAGGGCCGGCACTCCTTGTAGTGAAATGTTGGACAACTTTGACTCACCTCCTTTGACCACGCTGGCTTCGGTGCAATCCTCAGCCTGCTTTCACTGTGACAGCTAAGTCGCGTCCCAGTTCGGCTGTCAGGCCCCCGCCTGCGTCACGTTGTGATCCCTTTTGACGGGAGAGCTTTAACCTGCCTTGCTCGGAGGAATGTCCCACTCCAGACAAGTTGCAGATGGCGGCTCGCCCCCTCCGTCTTTCTCATTGTCCTGCAGAGGTGTGAAGTCCCTCGAGGCAGCTTGCAGAGCAGCAGCACACGTGCTCTCGTTCATATAATCTGTTGCCCATAGAGTTGGAATATTTTGTTTTCAGACACAATCATCCTGTTCATTCCTATTTAAATACATCAGGTGCAGTGATTACATTATGTGTCCCAATTAACCAGGTGGAAATGTATTCATGCATAACATTTGTTTGGCGCGATAAAAGGCATTTGCAAATTATTCCAACGTCATGGAAGTCCCTGTAGTTTTGAAACTACTGTATTGAGCACGTTTGAGGATGTATTAGTGATTCTTGTGGCTGAATTTGCCTTAATTTGTAATTTTGTAAAGATTTGATGTATCATTGTTTTAGTTTAAGGGAAATTGTTTGGCAATTTCTGAATTTGCACGTTGATTTTGCGTTGCAGTCAATCAGTTTTTCCACTAAATACTTCCTTATTCTTACTCGAGTAACTACTTGGATGACTTCTTTTAACTTCTTCTTGAGTTATATTGTTCTAAAGTAACAATACTCTTGAGCACAGTTTTTGGTTACTCCACCTCTGCGTATATATACCTCCAACCCTCGTTACTTCACTCTTTGTTGAAGTCAATTCCAACGTTTTACTGAGAAGCTAAAGCTGCTGTTGCTTCTGCTAGTTTCCTCTGTTCTTGACCTAGTTCATGGAGTTGGATTAATTGAGTCAGTTTATACAGCTGCCAACTCTACCAAACCCACCAGGCATCTACCGGTCTCAAAGACCCCACCAGAAGACCCACCGTGCTCAGTCTGTCTTCATGCCTGCCGGGCCTCAGAGCAGCAGCTCTTATTTAAAAAGTCGTGGGAGAAACTCCTGCTTTGCTCACCACGGCGAAGATGTAAATTATCTGCAGATTTCACATTAAGTAGTAGTCATTTCAAATCCGGGCGAGGAATTTCAAGGAAGAGCCATTTATAGGAATGTTAACTCCCTGATAAGTTAGAATTCATATCGTATTTTTTTTTACAATCCATTATTCCAATCTTTCGTTTTCTTCAGCTTATCTATGCTTTTTAATTACTGTTCCATATGAGGCTACGCCTGAATACGAGCACCAACCTTTTTGCCTTTTACATTCCATAGAGTTGTAATTTGCCCACATATTTACATGCTATCAGCGGCTGCATATTAAGAAGTAATAGTTCAGCAGCCTTTCCCCCTATCTGCCATCACAGTTTATTCTCAAGCTGTCTGTGTTTACTCCGTTGGTATTGACGGATTGTCACCCAGGGCACACCCTGGATGAAAGGTACACGCTGGTCGACACAAGCTCACTGTTATCGTGCCCTCCTGGGATCTGTGCTTATTGGTTGATGCACAATATGAGCCCCTCTTTGAGCTACGGGGGAACTGGATCCAGCAGGTCTGCTCGTGGTATCTTGGACCGTCCTGTTCTTGGCTCTCTGCACGGCCGAGATAATATTTGACTTTCACACCCTGCCGGCTCATTCCCTCTGTAGCACTTTACAGCCGGAGTAAATGTTGTATTATATCCGTACTTTGTGTGCACTTTTAAGGCTCTTAAAGCTGTCGCGTTTCACACGGACGTCTTTTTTTGGGTTGTTTTTAAAGGAGCCTCATGGATACGTGACACACATTTAAGGGACATACATCTCGAGCCAATCGGCTGTTTGCTTTCTGTGTAAAGAGAGCTCGGGGCCGATCGCCCGGCAACACTCACATCCGCTCCCCGTTATTTAAATTACTTTTAATGAGAGACGCAATCGGCGATAACTTGCGTTTTCAGCCCCGACAGTCATTAGATGCTAGCATGCAAATTGCGAAAAAAGGGCTTCCCAATTACCACTTTCCTTTCCCGTAGCAGCGCTTGCCAGCGTTTGTCAGGGTCTTACTTTATATCCTCCACACTGTCGGCGTTACACTGGATGAACCGACCAAAGTGGAACGCCAGCTTATCTGCATACAGCCCCACTTTCCCAGAGAGGAAGAAGTGAGACGCAACAACAGTTGGCCTTCCTCCGTCCCTCGGGACCTGATGAAGTGCAGAATTAAACTCCAGGAGAAAGCATGTTACATTAAATAAATATGCACTGCAAAAAAAAAAGACAGGACCTTCCCCTGACACACACACACACACACACACACACTCAAAAATCACAGCTGATTTAACTTCTGCTGCTTTTGTGCTACTTTTATACTGTAAAATAACCTTGTTGTTTTTATGCGGTTGCAGTGAGAAAGACAAATATCTTGTACAAACAGTAATGTCAAAAGATAAATGCATTGTGTTAAAGTAACCCTGTAAAACAAATAAAACAGTAAGGTAGCTTCTGGCCCATTCCAAAGCATTTATTTGGCTTTGAAGCAGAAAGTCAGGTTGTCCCAGGTTTCAAGGATTATTAGGTGAGTTTGTGCTGTCAGGGATGTGCAGTACTCAGGCTGTTATAAATGGTCTGTTCTACTCAGGGACCAAGTATCCTATCAATCTAACACTAGAGTATCGTCACTTCTTCAGACCTTGGTGGGCTCTGCTGTTAGAAGGAATGGACTGTCTTTTCTTTGCGCTAAATCATAATAACGCTTCTTGTTTCTTATTAGTTCGCCATCTCTTATTATAAATCTGAACATGCGACTCTGCTGCTTTTGTCCTCCCCAGTCCTGCACGGGCCTTGTTGAACAACTGGTGTTACACTAACGCCATGCATCGACTTGATTTAAGATATGGGATTTCTATGCGGCTGTTCAGAGAAGCTGAACACCGGCCTTCACTTCTGTATCTGTTTACTGTTGGATCTGAAAATAAATATTGCCTTTTGAAATGCAAATCGTGGCGTGCACAAAAGATTAAAAAAAATACAACCAAACAAACGTGTGGAGCTTTTCTGCCGGAGTTCCTCTTGCCATGGAGCAGCGTAGTGCGTCTCTGTGAAGATGTTGTCATGCTCCGGGGAAACCATATCTGAAGCATCTCGGCAGCATCCTCACATTTCTCTGACCGCTACCTCAATAACGCCATTTGCATCATTATTGCGAGTGTGAATAATGAATAAATTAATTTCGGTGGCGAATGCAAAAAAGAAAAAAAAAGTATGTTTGTAGTTTTTATCAAATGGGTTCCACTGTCCGGAGTGAAGGATCCCCTGCACAGATTCATCAGATTATTGGGACTTTTGATCTTCTCGCTGCGCTTTGAGCTGGTGTCTCTTTGTACCATGACAATTGAGAACCTATTCATCTTCTGTGCCGGCGGTTTCTGATGCCTTTTTGAGTATCATAAAAAGATGTCCTCCAAAAAGTTAATCAGACGAGCTCTTGATCAATCGCAGGGAGGAACGCAATAAAACATGTATAAATGTGGTAAGGGGAGTTCTCGCATTGGCTACTGCACCTTGTATCTTCCCCGCAGATTGATTTCTGTGCTGTGTAGCAGCAGAGTCGACTAAATATGTAATAGGCTCGCTATCTGTAAAGCTCAGGAAATTACGAATAGATGTTTAATGAACTGGTTGTACTTCGATGCATCACCTCGGCGTGTGCACGTGCGTGGGAGGTGGGAGGGGGAAATGGATGGAGAAGGCAAACCCTTTTGGTCAAGAATCGAAATTGCGTTATCTCACCATCAGTCTTAAATTAGACCGTCGGGTGTGTGATGTCGCCTCCTACGGAGGGAATTTCATGCAAAAGCAAAGCTCTTTGCATCATTTCATTTGCAAACATTAGCGTGAAGGGTGGAGTTAATGTGATTGTGCTGTACGTAAGCAGAGATGCAAAGACGATATTGTTGAGGAACACAAGCGGTTATGCAAATGCCTTTAAATGAGTCTGAAAGTGTTTAAGAAACAAACAAATTAAGCCCACAGTCTGTCTGGTTTTTGGACCGGATTTCCATCCCTCTAGTCCCGAGGCCAAAACCGCCGAGACTTTTCTTGAAAATGTCAGCGAGACAGCTCCGAGGACTGGTAGCGACAGTGACAGCTGACAGCGAATGGCTGGCTGACATCGCCAGATACCAGTATCACATACTGCTATGAGTCAAAATGCAAATAAAGGTTGCAAAAAAAAAGCAAATTAGCAATAAAGTAAACCTCCATTTCACTTGTTTCTGCCCCGGTTTCTGTTGTGTGACAGATCGGTGTTCTCAAACTTGTATTCCTTCTCGAAGATGACGATTATTTGTGCTTCAGCACGACGACATCGCTGCGGCTAAATGGACGACGGCGTTGGGAAAGTTGAAAGCAAGTCCACGTTCAAGCAATGGCATCAAACAAGCAACACAACGCCAGGAATAGAAGATTAATGCCGCTGCCTCGTCTAATGTACGTTTCACTGCTTTAAGTAACGCCGAGCCTGATAGATGATTCCAACGACGTCGTGCCACTAGTTGCCGTTACTCCCGGAAGATGCAGGAGTTTGTTACGAAGCTTCGCCGCCAAAGGTCCGATAGAAAACAGAAATATCAAAGACGGACCGAGGCGATTTGTGAATTCCTCCTCCACACTCAAGTGCTTTCCCTCGCCGCGCGAATAGAAAATGCTTTTGATCTAAAACTTGAGGGCCGCTGTGTTCTCAGATGACAATGAATATTACATGGAAACAGCCTTGAGATGAAATTCGGCTTCCTGTCCTCTACAATGATGTAGCGTTTGTCAACAGCAGCCTAAGACCTCAATGAGAAGAAGAGGAGGAGAGAGAAAAAAAACCACTCTCCGCAGACTTTCCCCGGATTAGCACGGCAAATAGTTTAACCAGCCTCTGTGACAGCTGCTGTCACGTAATTGAATCCTGTAATTCATCAGTCATTCGTGTTTAGCGCCAGCACAACAGGTGACACGCTGATGAGACATCAACGAAGAATGAAATGATGAATGAAACCTGCTGCTGCTGTCGGCGGCTGGCGCCGGCTCTCCCGCCGCCCCGAACCCCACGTCGTCTGTGCGTTTTCGGCTCCATCAAAGTCAAAAACGCTACTTTTTTCGAGCAAACATCGCACAAATCTTTTGAACGCCGGGTAAACACCTCATCATTCCCTCTCTCCACACGGCGCTCCATTATCTCCCCCATTGCAAGAGAAAAGGCTAAGGAGGAAGAAATAACCATTATGAAACGCAATTACATGTTGCTCAGGGGTCCGAACGCCCACGCCGTGCATTACATCGGGCCAAATTTTCTTTTCGCCACGGTGAGTGGTTTCTCATACATATTGCACTAAGGAGAGATTATGTCAATTCATTTCCAGCAGGCTCTGACATCGTTTTGCAGTAAGTGTTACACTCAAAAATTGATGCACCTGGATTCCGGCCAAGTCTTTACCCCAGCTCCAAACAAGAATTCAAAAAAAGGTCGTTTTATTACAGCTCAAGTTTAACATTTTAGCAATATTTACCCCAAGAGGGCCTGTTCGTGGTTTCACACAAAATTCCAAAGCATTGAAGCCGGTTAGTTTAGTTGCCTAGCTGCCAGCTGTTGCTGACCGGTTGCTAGGCGACGTGAAATCAGTAAATAAGGTGGAGTGGCACTTGTGTGACGCAGTATTGACGTTTATTGGCACTTATTCCGATGGCTGTGAGCAGATGAGCTCATCGTGACTCACTCTTAGAAAGGGACGCTGCAGTTCGTAAAGGATGCACGTGAGGTCGGATTCCCACCTTAAATCCAGCGGGTGTCGTTATTAACATCATGTTTATTTCCCTGTAAAGCTCCAACATCTTGAAAGCAGTCTGCAGATGCACCAGGCGCCTGATTACTTTCACCAGCTCTTCATTAGTTATGCCTTAATCACAGATCATAGCAGCCGATGCACCTGGGAGTGAAATGTTCTTCATATGGCTGCTGGCAGAGATGAGCTCTCCAGTTGTTTGGTGCCGTGCGAAGCTGTCAGCCCTCATTTGAGCCAATTGCCCCGCGGAACTCAATAATCAAACCTGTAATAACCTCACACAACCTCCGATGTGCCGGTGTGCAGCCTCCCCGTCTCCTCCGTCGGCTCCGTGGTGTGCAATTTGAGTATGAGTATGATTACTTTTTGTGCTATTTTCCCTCAAAATATGCCCACCTGAAACTTCATTTTCCAAGTTATCTCATATGGTTTTCTTAAAATTAAGAAAACACATTAAAGTGACTATTATTAAATGTATTTTCTTCATAATTCCTACACTTTCTCCAGCTTGAGTTTTTGATTTGTCACAAGCCGAAAGTTACCCTTTCGCTACCTCTCTTTGTTGGACAATGAATGAATAATTTATATAAAACGTAACATTAACTCGGCTCTTCAAACCTGGTGTTATTTACAACAGCGGTACGAGATGGGAGCTCTTTTATATGCTGATTTGTTTTCCTGTACTGAAAATAAATGATTGTAAATCATGCATAAAAAAAAATATATTATCTTCAGAATGTTTTTTCCAGTAGAACTTTACCCATCCGCTTCAAAACAGATGCTGCTCTTTTTTTTTTCCAAGCGATAAATTTGACTCGTTTCACCGTCAAGGAAGTGAATTATGAAGCGGCACTTTTATTTTCCTAACAAAGCATTTCCCTGAGCCTGGATGAGAATGAAAGTTTCCCATGTTGAAACGGATCAAAATGTCACCGTGTCGGAGTAAAATGCCACGCTGGGAGTGTTTTGGAGAGAGTTTAATTCCATGCAACAGAGGGAAGTCTCTCTTTGAAGATCCTGCATCTCATTCGGTTTAGACGATACGTCATCAACCTGTTTGTCGGCGTCTATAGTATTAAAATACGGACCAGCATGCAGTCTGTTGCCTTCAGTCACATGGGTTTATAACCCGGTATTACCCTGTCCGGTATGGTTGTAAATGAAAAGAGTTTTCGGGCTTAAACTTTCCTGGACAGCTTCCCTTTTCTGCTTTCCCTAACAAGGCCGGCGCTCCATTCCACTCGGGACCTTTCAGATGCGTTTTAGTCTCCGCGGTGTGATGAGGTGCCAAAACTACCAGGGGAAGGCACTCTGTGGAGAGTCTGTCAGCGTGCTAAGGATCAAAGCCATTTGCAAAGAGCACACACACACACATCAAACACCGCCGTGCCACGTGTTACCTAGCAACCCCAGACCAGGTGTTGTGCAGAGTAGGAAATATTAAAGCCCGGCATTCTTCCTGTTTTCTGCAAATACAATTTTAAAGGAAATCGATAACGCCGTGAATGTGTACTGCATGCGAGAGGACCGGAGGAGCTGCTGCTTCTTTTTTTTCTCTCTTCCCCTGGACTACGGCAGACAACAGGAGTGTGAAGAAGATAAGAGTGTAATATCAAAAACCTGAGGCGGTAGGAAAGAAAATATGAAGGAGTGACGCATATCCTCTGATGGATCACACTAATAATGCTTGTATCTCCTGTCCATATAAGGAAATGCACGCTGGGAGTGTGTCGTGACGGACACGCACCTCGCCGAAGAGAGGCGTGTGATGCGTGGAGCTAGAAAAAGGCCCAATTCCACTGAGTGGCCATGTCAGAACGGAGTTAGGCAATTATGTGTGATGCGGCGGCGCTCTGAAAGGGAGGCGCCCGCTTTGAGCTCTAAGGTGAGGCCGCCGGGGTCCTCGCGCGTCTCAGTCAGCCCTTTATCATGATTAGAACACAGCTGTCATATTAGTCGGGGAATTATGCAGCGTTACAGTCCTACAGTTTAACAAGGCCGAGCAGGGGGCAGCCATGCCTGCTGTTACCGGCAACGACGGCATCAAACCGCTGGCGGTGTGCGAGGTCAGACCCCACCTCCACCCCTCCCCCCCCCCCTTCCCGGTGAAGTCAAGTGTAAGTCAACCCCGGCGCTGTGATGTTGTTTGAAGTGCAACGACCGCCGAGAATCAGGCGAATCCGTAGAAAATGTTAATGACATCATGCGTTGCCCGCGTCGCCTTATTTACCTACAAGTGGTGGCAGCCATTGCTAATGTGGAAAAAAGTAAGCTGGAACAATGTGTGTCAGCCCCCCCTCCCTCCCCCATCGGGGACACTTGAGAAAGCACAGCGAGTGATTGTGGCGCCGCCGCCGTCGTCCCAGCTTGTCTGTCTTAGCCAGCAGAAACAGGTGTAAGCTGTGAAAGTGCTTGATGAATGTTCTCTTTAGGGCCGGTGACTGACTGCCCTTATTCAAACAGCAGACAGCTCCTCTGGCTAAGCACTCCGGGAGTCAGATACTGTACATGGCTTACACAGGCATACAGTGTGACCACACACACACACACACACACACACGTGTGCAAATATAGACACACGAGGACACGTTTAGCGTGCTCTACATGTCCCACACAATGCCTTCGCTTTGCTCCACTTTGATAAGAGGACGCTGGTGGGAAACGTGATCGCTGATTGATTCGGTTTGTTGATGATAACAGACATGAGCTCCCCACCTGTAGCCCCCCTCCCCCTCCCTCCCCCCAGGGGGTGGTGTATGTAGGCGTGTGTGTGTGTGTGTGAGATGCATCCATTCTGATAATTATTACGCTGCAAGGATGAATAGGCCGAGAGAGGATACAGCCTCACGTATGACAACTTAATCAAGCTCGCGTAAAGGATGAAAATAGGATTAAAGAGGGGGAGAGAGGAGGGAAAAAAGACGTCTCTCTTTTCCGGATCTTTGAATAGAGTCTGAAACAAAAGGACAGCAGCGGATGGAAGGCCTGCCTGATAAAGACAGACTGTTCCCCCTCTGGGCTGAAGGGATGACTGACAGAAGCACAGGGTCGCGGTCTGACGAAGGAAATAAAGAGTCACGTTTAAACGCAGCCTTCATCTTTTTTTTTTCAGACACTATGAGATGCATTAAAGGGAAATAAGCACCAAAAGCAAAAGGGGAAAAACAAAAATCAGCGCCCACTTTCAGAGCAGTGCATCCTTTATTACTTTTCGTTATTGCCTTTTTTTTCTCTTCTGATTCGTGGTCGGCCTCTGACCCTCCTCTGCTCTTTTATTTGTTTCGTTTTTATCTTTATTTCATACATGCGGTTTCATCAAAATTGATAGAGACCGCATGAAAAGCTTCTGCAAGCATTCCTTTCCACCTCTACGTGATGTGATGTTAAACATGACGTGAATGGGGGATGATGAGGGCTTCGTAATAACGGTCATTGGTGTGGGAAGCTGCGGTCCTTTAACCTTTCAGTCGACACCCTGCCATGTGTCCCTAAGAAACCAATTACTCCCTTGTCTGATGCCTTTCCACAGCTCGGCATGCCAACTTTTATTCAGGCATTCTTTGGTCTAGAAGAGCAGTTATTCACTCTTTAACTATTTATTTCTGTTTCTTTTTTCTTTAATCTTACGTCTTATACAGAATTCTTTTTTAAAAGCAAGTTTTGGTGCAGACTTTTCTGCTGACAAATATAATATCCTTTCAAGCACAATTGAATTCATGGAAATAATGGGCAATTAGAAAGACTGAGGAGGTTTTGTTGAGTGCAGTAACATGAACGTAATGTGAATTTGTGTTTGGGGCAGCGAAGCAACTAACAAACAACTAACACAGCAGCAGAACTGGTTCACTTGGTCCAGCAGGACATCATGCACCACGGACAGGAGACTACCTACAGTATCAGCCCCCGAATACAGTAAATACATTATGCATTCTCACGCGATGTGTACTCATGCTGCACGTTATGTAACACTGGCCGCGCTTCATTAAACGCAGTTAAATTCAGTCTTGATACAAAGAAAAATAGTTCCTCCCCGTCATAGTGGTAGTACTCTACACTAAATAAAGAACTCTGAATCACTGAAAGAATTCTATACACACACAGACTTGTGTTGCCTTCAAAAGCGTCTTGTTGTCTGCATCGTGACTCTTCTTGTTCTGCCTTGATGCAACTGAGCTTTTCCACCGGGGGGGAACCGAACGCCTGTTTAGCTTTGGTTGTCACAAATTTCACGACTTGGAAGCAGTGTGTGGGGCTGATTATGATGCTTATCTGTATCGCTTCAGAAGTTGTATCTTTTTAAACAGGTGTTTCAAAGACTTTAAATCGCTGTTGTTATGGCTCTTTTTTTAAGGCGGCTTCACAGGATGACATTTCTTCAAGGCAATGATCCATAGATGGATGGATGATGGATGGATGGATGGATGGAAGCAGGGATGATGGATGGATGGATGGATGGAAGCAGGGATGATGGATGGATGGATGGATGGATGGAGGGATGGATGGATATATGGATGATGGATGGAGGGATGGATGATGGATGATGGATGATGGATGGATGATGGATGAATAATGGATGGATGGATGGATATATGGATGATGGATGGATGGATGGATATATGGATGATGGATGATGGATGGATATATGGATGATGGATGGATGATGGATGGATGGATATATGGATGATGGATGGATATATGGATGATGGATGGATGGATGGATATATGGATGATGGATGGATATATGGATGATGGATGGATGATGGATGGATGGGTGGATGGATATATGGATGATGGATGATGGATGGATGGATGGATATATGGATGATGGATGGATATATGGATGATGGATGGATGATGGATGGATGGGTGGATGGATATATGGATGATGGATGATGGATGGATATATGGATGATGGATGGATGGATGGATGGATGGATGGATGGATATATAGATGGATGGATGGATGGATGGATATATGGATGATGGATGGATGGATGGATGGATATATGGATGATGGATGATGGATGGATGATGGATGGATGGATATATGGATGATGGATGATGGATGGATGATGGATGGATGGATATATGGATGATGGATGGATGATGGATGGATGGATGGATGGATATATGGATGATGGATGGATGGATGGATGGATGGATGGATGGATGGATGGATATATAGATGGATGGATGGATGGATATATGGATGATGGATGGATGGATGGATGGATATATGGATGATGGATGATGGATGGATATATGGATGATGGATGGATGATGGATGGATGGATGATGGATGATGGATGGATATATGGATGATGGATGGATGGATATATGGATGATGGATATATGGATGATGGATGGATGATGGATGGATGGATGGATGGATATATGGATGATGGATGATGGATGGATGGATGATGGATGGATATATGGATGGACGGACAGTGATTAAATATATTTTCTTGGACATATTTTGAGAAAATGTACTTCATCACATTGTCAAAATCTCATACAAATACAATGTTTCCATGGATCAGCATGCTTGATATGGATGGATGGATATATATATATATATATATATATATATGGGGCTGCACGGTGGTGTAGTGGGTAGCACTCTCGCCTCACAGCAAGAGGGTCCTGGGTTCGATTCCCGGGTCGGCCCGGGTTCCTTCTGTGTGGAGTTTGCATGTTCTCCCCGTGTAAGCGTGGGTTCTCTCCGGGTTCTCCGGCTTCCTCCCACAGTCCAAAGACATGCAGGATGGGGATAGGTTAATTGGTGACTCTAAAATTGCCCGTAGGTGTGAATGTGAGCGTGAATGGTTGTTTGTCTCTACATGTCAGCCCTGCGACAGACTGGCGTCCTGTCCAGGGTGTACCCTGCCTTCGCCCAATGACAGCTGGGATTGGCTCCAGCCCCCCCGTGACCCTGAATACAGGATAAGCGGTAGAAAATGGATGGATGGATGGATGGATGGATATATATATATATATATATATATATATATATATATAGTGTATATCGTCCCATAGTCTGGCCCGAGCCTGAAATATTATATTCATGTTCCGATCACTACCGGCACTATATCTGCTTCATCTTATCTTCAGGGAAAATGTAAAATTGCAGGAAGATTCCTTGAATTTTGACCCTCCGACACCACTGATGATCAAACGGCAGATCTTCCACAAAGCAGTCGCATATTAACAAGGCATGAATGGATGTACGTACTCTTAACAATGACAAACGGAGCAAAGCTCACATTATCATAGTAATGACTTTCAACTTGTTGAGTCCTTTCATTTCCCGTCTGTCGGCTCTCTGTCGTACCTTCTCTTTTCTGACGCATTCGGAGACCTTTAAAAACCGTTCACACGAATCTCACACTTACAGAAATAAACCTTCTTATTCAAAAGTTAATTCTGAAATTAACTGACTTATTAATTACGCATTGGATTGTATCATGGACGATCTCAGAGTTTATTTTACTTTTCAAGTCACTAAAAAGTCTTTGTGTGTCTTTGGCAGAGGAGCCGGTGCAACAACCCCAGAACAACATTAGTATCTGTGGGCAGCGCATGCTTCATCAAACTTTAATCACTCCCAAGTGGTGTCCTCCTCCTAATCGAACACACTCAGGCCTCGGCCCAGTTTGTCACCGAGGAGATGGGTGAAGTAGAAATGGGACGGCCTACCCTTGTTATAATGAAATGATACTATATATTGCAAACGGTTTAAATGATATCTCATGATTGGCAAAATTCCCATATGGCTCTTATAATCACGAACCGCTGGCATAAACTGTAGCTATTCCAGTCTGCGTGATGACGGGCGGTGCAGGGAAACACCTGGGGAGAAGACGACAAAGAACAGCGCTGCTATTTCCAGTCGATGGGACCGTGTTGTTTATTTATCTGATGCATTTAGTGTTTTCAAGTCCATGACTCGATAAAAGTACATTCAACATTTAACCACCGACTAACTCTGCAACTTTGCATGAAGGGGGAACTGCAGGGAAGAGAACTCGACTTATGTTGCCGGTTGCTGCGCGAGGATGACTCAGCGCTTTGTTCCGCTGCCTCACAGCGGGAGGCCGAACCCGACCAGCTGGGGCCTCTCTGTGTGGCGTTTCCATGTTCTCCTATCCGTGTGGCATTCCTCCTGTTTCCTAATAACATGCAGGTCTTGTTAAGTTCCTTGTTGCGGGTGTGAACGTCAGTGTGAAGGTGTTGATTTCTACGTGTCGGCTCTGTGATGCGGAGGAACACCTGTAGGCTGCGGCTCCCGGGGAACAGGACGTGCAGATACACAGAGATGGATTGATGGATGTTACGTGTCAGCGTTGATTTGATTTGTATTAATAGGGGAGAGGCTGCAGACATCGGAGCTCAGGGGTCAAATCACTCAAACGTCATGAGACTCATTTGTGAGAGGAAGAGACAGTTCAGCTGGAAAACGAAAGTCTGTTTTCTTAACCTTAAATGATACCGAAAATATGAAATCTGAAACACACGGTGACATATTTAATGCTGCATAATTATGACCACCAACTCTAAAAGCTGTTTTTTTTCTTCCTTCCTTCCAGCTCTCATTGACATTCTAACATTTAGAATATCTCATCCAGTCACAGAGTTTACCATTCAAACTGCTCCTTTTAATTCGGACGCCTTTTCCAAGAAGAGGTCATCCATTACGGGTAAATGTTGTGCGTTCAAAATGCAAATGAATGCAAATTAAGTACAAAGTATCAGCTCAAAATAAGCATCAAAACTAAAAGTGCTTATTAAGTCGATTTCATTTACTGTCCAGATGAAGCAGAACTGCAATGATGTAATTGGCTCTTATTCTAAAGTTTTGGGGGTTTTGGTTAAATATGCAAAGAATTCTGGTTTTATTGCAAGAGGAGGTTATTGAAATGTGAAGGAGCTGTATTGTCTCATTGTGGGTTGTCCTCTCCAAAACACTGAAGATGGGTTCCAACCTTCCTGATTGAGCTGTAGTTAAACTGGCCAATTTGAATAGGATTGTATTCCTCCGCGGTGCTTTCAGTGTGTTTTCTGTGGCGTAATCTCTTTGGACGTTAGTTAATTGTGTAGCGGACTTAATTGCAAAGCGAGGAGCACTTAGGCCACAAAGACACACAATTGGCACACATGTCCCCCCCCCCCCTCCCCCTCCCCAAGAAAGCCCCGCTTCCTGCCACTCAGGCCACATGAAGGAAATGAAACCAAATGGCCACTTGTGACCGTGTAGCAGCATCACACGATGTCAACAATCACTTCTGCATTATGCAAAAAGTGGGTAAACAACAGACTGAGGGACACAAATTGGCTCAACACCAGCTGTCTAATTAGCTTTGTGCTGCTCTTGAAGAGAGGAAGAAACGGGGAAAGCGGGGAGCCGGCCAGCCATCGGTATTCTGTTCCCCCACCACCACCAAATCAGACGGGGTGCTCCAGTTCTGGTGCATGGGAGGGTTCAAATAAGACACACAGATTAGATCATACGTTAAGTCCCCAGAAGGCCTTCGCTCGGTTATTTTGGTAGCGCTGTAAAGACTCACAAGAGGCTCGGGTAGAATTTACATTTTAATGGAGCCTTAGCTGATTGTTATTATGTGGAGTTCCTCACAGCTGCCCAGTTTGAGCTCGACGTGAAGCACACAAAGCATATACTGTGAGTGTATATATATATATATATATATACAAACACACAAAATCCTGCTGCACATGCTCCCACACAGGCCCCACTAATTTAACACACTCCTGCTGAGAGGTTGTTGCAGAAACAAATTGTCCTGTAAACATAGGGAGAGAGCAGAGGGGGACACCCAGGGGTGCTTTTCATGAGGGGGAGAAAAAAAGTCATTCTCCCGCAGCTCGATGTGGCTGGAGAAAAACATTAGCAACAATTTTCCTGCATTAGAAATTGCAGAAAATAGAGGCTTTTTGTATTCTATAACACACGAGGTTATCAGGTTTGAAAAACACACATGTAGGGGGGGAAATGAGGTCGTCTTTTTTCCGTTACTGACGAGCGTTACTGACGGATTTCTTCTTCTCTAACGTGTATCATGTCAGAATCGTCGGGACTCGTCACTTCACTGTCATTTAGCAGCAGTCTGTGTGGGAGTGGAGACAAATCCACATCCCTGCGTTATCAGGCACGCTGCAGTCGGGCGTGGGGGGGGGGGGGGGGGGGGAACGTTCAGTCACCTACAGCGGCGGCTGCTATTCACACAGTCCAACGCTTAGAATTCAAAATAGAATTCGGCCGGTTAACGGCGTTTGCAGTCAGCGGCATTCCAACGTGCCACGAAGGCGGTTTTCTGTAAAAACACCTTCCACCTGTGAATGCCACCGGCTCCTGGCACCTCCAGAATAGAAGACACCTTATCTGCAGCCCCCCTCTTATCAGCTCAGCCCCCCCAGTAGAGAGTATTGCCAGGTAGCAGGTTGTCATGTGACGAGCCACAGTTTCTCCCATGTGATTGTAGCACAACTGTATCGTAACGAGCTGACTTTGACCCTTGACCACAGGGGGAAACCGAATTAGTCCGATATTTAACAAAGAGACGTTGAAACGTAGAGCCTCTTTCATGTTTATTCTCTCTCACACTTTCCCCGTCTTGCGTTTACTAGCGTCAAGTGTTCATTGTCCTGTTAAACAAAAGGCTGATGCAACAGTCTGTGGCCGGGCGTCTCTCTCTGCCTGGCACACCATTAGCACAGCAGACACCGACTCTGCACTCGCTGTCGGGTAAGAGCGCCGCCTGAGCAAACGGCAGCGCAGCCGCGGACAAAAGCCCGGCGATGAAAGGATCCCGCAGGTTGTTGGAGGGATAAGTACGCCCTGAACAACCGCAGCTCCGCGCCGTACTTGTTGGCTTTTAGAGGAGCGAGAGGGATGAGGACATAAACAAGATCTGGGGTAAAAGAACATCTTACATCTGTGGTTTGTCACGTGTGTTCTCAGGTGAAATACAAAGCCTTAACCTGATGTGACCAAATGCAGCATCACATGATTACATCTCAGGAGTGACGGTGAATGATGGGATGATAGTTTGATGTGAAAATGGAGGTAATCATTTAGTAATGCATGTAATGTCTAAAGTAATAGTAGCAGCATTAGCTCCAAGATGTGCTAAAGGGTGTCTGCAACACTGATAGCCCCTCCCTCCAAAGCCACTCCCCCAAAATGATCATTCTGAACATAAACATTAAACATTTGATTGTTCCAAATGTTTGAGGCCAAACGTAACAGTTTGGCCTCGTTGCTACCTGTAGATTTTGGCCACCTATTGCCCCGTTACATACATTTCAGTCTAATTTGAATCCGGTATACTTAATTGTTAATACTAGGGGTGTCCCAGACTAAGAATTTACATAGTCGACTCTGATTGGTCAAGTCGACTGATCGTTCAATCATGTTTTTTCTTCTTTTCTTCTTCTTTTTTGCTCATTGATTGAAAAAGCTTGGTAAAAGTCGCTCTCCAGGAGCTCCAGGGGGACAGCGGGTCGCGGGCGCACCCGTGTCCGGGATGGAGGCATCACGGACGGATGCGGATCCCTCTCCGCTCTCCAATGATCCTGTGTTTTGCCAACGATTGGCAGTCGAATCAGGCTCCTTAGTTCGAATCGTCGAAAAGTCGACTATTTGGGGTCAACCCTAGTTAATACCAATCTGATAATCTTCTTTGGTATTTCCATTTGACTTAATTATGACGTCCTTATGATTTTAACCGAGCTGCTCCGATCCGTTTTGAACACGAGTGCAACGCTCGTAAGGTCGGAAGGCAGGTCATCTGAATAAAAGGTGGATGGCTGAATTGACTCGGGAACATTGAATTGACCTTATGTTATCGGGCCACGTCTCTTTCTCTTCTCCCACATGGAACATTAAGGCTCCTTTTCTCTCGCAGTCTTCCTCTCCTCCCCCTCTCTCAGTTTTTCTCCCCCTGCTCTCTACACAGCTCCTTTTTCCCTCACCGTCAGACGTTATCTCAAAGACCAGATCACCATGGCAACAATTAGTCACATCGTCATCGCCCACACTTGTATTTGATGGCTGTTTTTATTTTGGAGGGGTTTTTTTTTTTTTTTTTTTGGTCGATGCGAACGCACCTCGCTGGCAGACCTCCAAGAAACCTGCTCTGAAGGAACAATGTTGCCATCTGTTGGATCCACGTGTTTGCACACACAGCGGCTGGCATCGGACAAAAAACAGCCACCATTCCTGTGATGACTCACGACGAGCTATCACATGCCAATTTTTGTGATCAAATGTTTATTTAACAAGAATACAAGTTACAGCCAAAGAACATGACTCATTAATTGACATTAATAGAAAACAGTACAAAATTGACTGTAAAAACTATATTGAAAAATAATAAAGATATTGGTGTTAACCTTGCGCTTCATAGGTGCAAGCAAAATCAAACCAAAAGTACATAAAAAAAAAAAAAAAAAAAAAAAAAAAAAAAAAAAAAAAAAAAAAAAAGAAAAGAAAAGGAGGCACCAACCCCCCACCCGCCCCACCCCAACACCCACACACAAACCCAATCAGGAGAAACAAGGAGGATAGAGTCTCACAACAAGATATCAAGTAAGGGAAGAGCTCATCTTATAAGTTCTTTCAGTGAGTCAGCTGCTGCACGCCAGTTGTTTATGGTAGCCTCATTAGCACCATTAATTCTAGCAGTTGATAATTCTAGATAAATTACATCTAGGAAAGTAAGTGCCCAGTGTCTGATGGTGAGAGAGTGGGGAGGTTTCCATCTTAAGGCTATCAACTTCTTGGCAGCTGTCAAGCCAGCCAGTACAGTGCGCTTTTTGATTTTAGTAATATTAACTTCTGACAAATCAATTAGCAAAAGGACAGGTATAGTCACTGGTATGGTCACTGATACTAAATCAGAAAGCTTGGCTGCCACCTTGGACCAGAACTGTGAAACTGGAGGGCAATTCCACATCATATGCAAAAAAGTGCCAGAGGCCTTCATAGAACATAGGCTACACAAAGGATCAGTTATCAACTTCATACAGTGGAGTTTGCGAGGGGTTAAATATGTTCTGTGTACATAGTTAAAGTGGATCTGCTGGTGGTCTGGGTTGCGGGAAGCCTCTCTAATATTTGCCCAGACCTGAGACCAATCAAAATCAGAGTTCAAATTGGGGCAGTCATACCTCCATATTCTGTCAAGTGGTAGTTCATTATAGGAGGCCTTCAAGAAAAAATGATAAAGTGCAGATACTACACCTCTCTTTTTAATTCGAGTGGCAAGTAATTTGTGTAGTGGGTGAATGTGTAGCGGTTGTTGTGCCGGAGCACCATGTGCCTGTAAAGATGATCTAAGTTGCAGATAAAAAAAGAACGAGTTTGCTGGCAAATTATACCTGTCTCTAATATCTTGAAAGGTGCGCAGCCCAATGTCACTATATACTTTGTCTAAAGTGCGAATATTACTGTTACTCCAGGCAGCACAGGAAATAGGTCTCCCTCCGATCAGTAGGCCGTGGTTGTTAAAAATCGGTGTAAGTGTATGCCACTTGCAGGAGATCTTACACTGAAGCTCAGCCGCACGCCATGTCTGGATGAGCTGTGAAACTATTGGGCCAAAACGTAATCTGCATTGTTTATTGGATATGTTAGCAAAAAGAACATCCTGCAAGTTCCAGGGTCTCACACAGTTTCCTTCTAGCCTGCGCCAGGAAACCAAGGCATCAGAGTCATGCCACACAAGTAATGGTCTAAGTACAAATGACCAGAAATAAAACTTAAAGTTTGGTACAGATAAGCCACCACTGGCCACACTTCTTTGTGTGATGGACAGTTTAAGGCGCGGGCGCTTTCTGTTCCAGATAAATCGAGACACACTAGAATGTAGTTTGTTCCAATAATTGACAGGAGGAGAGAGGGGAATCATTGAGCTGATAAAATTAATCCTGGGTAAAATGTTCATTTTGACTATAGAGACACGTGCTCTAAGAGAGTTAGGGAGACTAATCCACCTATCCAGGTCTGCCTTAACTTTATTAAATGTTTTTGAGTAGTTATGCGTAACAATACGGTTCAAGGACGGGAAAATTTGTATTCCGAGGTACTTAAAATCCTGGACAACTGGGATGCCAGCTGGAAATTGCAACCCTTTAGCTGAATCATTAAGGGGGAGTAACGCAGATTTGGTCCAGTTGATCTTAAAACCTGAGAGGCAGCTAAATTCTTCACAAATGGACAGTAAGTTAGGTATAGATTGCAGAGGCTTCTCCATGAAGACCAACACGTCATCAGCATACAATGACAGGTGGTGATTAGAATCATGAACTGAAATAGGATGCACAATGGGGGACTGACGAATCATCTGAGCAAGTGGCTCAAGAGAAAGAGCAAAAAGTGCTGGCGATAGGGGACAGCCCTGTCGGGATGATCTGGTGACAGGGAACAGCGCAGAGGAGAGTTGGCCGGTGAGTACCAGAGCTGAGGGATTTGAATACAGGACCTTTATCATATGAATAAAGTTATTTCCGAAACCCATTTTTCCCAAAACCGCCCACAAAAATGACCATTCCAGCCTATCGAAGGCTTTCATAGCGTCAAGGGATAGCACTACAGCTGGTACTGTTTTGTCCACTGCTGCATCGACTATATGGAGAAGTCGTCTGACATTGTCTGCAGCTAGCCTAGACTTTATGAATCCAGTCTGATCACAGCTAACTAATGTCGGCATGTGATTCTGAATGCGTCTGGCCAGCACCTTTGCATATATTTTAAGATCTGCATTTAATAAACTGAGAGGTCTATAACTACTGCAGTCTACCGGGTCCTTGTCTTTCTTTATGAGCAAGGATATTAGAGCTATATTGACATCTCTTGAAAAACTTCCTTTGTCTATAGATGTCATTATCATGTCTAGAAGTAACGGACTCAGCACATCCCAGAATTCCACATATACCTCTGGAGGTATTCCATCAAACCCTGGAGATTTGTTTCTTTGCATGTCGAGAGCTGCTGCTTTAAGTTCTTCCAGTGAAATGGGTGCGTCTAGATGCGCTGAGTCAGCCACTGCCAATTGTGGTAGATCTAATTGGCCAAGGAAGTTCTGACACTTATCTCTATCCAACTGTATCTCCGACTGGTATAAATTAGAATAATATGTGCAAAAGGTCTCATTCACCTGCTTAGGATCAGTCAGAATTTGGCCCGTTGTTGACCTGATAGAAGGAATGTCAGCAAAGTACTCGTTGTTCCTTATTTTGGAGGCGAGAAGATGGCTGGGTCTAGACCCCTGAAAATAGTAACGCTGTCTAGTCCTATGTATCAGGAATTCTGATTGCTGTTTTAAAATATTATTAATCTCTTTTTTAATTATTTCCCGTTGTAGTTCAACCTGTTGGGAATAGTTATTTTGTAAGGTCAGTTCTATTCTAGCCAAGTCAGCTTCCAAGGCCTGCAATTTAGCTGATCTATCCCTACGCATATTTGAGGCAAAACGGATGGCGTTGCTTCGTATGAACCCTTTGACTGCATTCCATAAAATCCTGGGGTCACTGACTGAGTCTACATTAAAGTCCAGAAATTCCTTTAGATGGGACAGAAACTGAGATTTATAATCATCATTTTTTAACAAAGTGGTATTAAAGCGCCACCTAGCAGCACGTTTGGATAAGCAGCCCAAGGTTGCACCGCAAAAAACTCCTTTATGGTCTGATAAAGCAATAGATAGCAAGGCAGCATCATTAATTTTTTGAAAAAATTGTGGTGAAGTGAAAAGAAAGTCTATCCGTGAAAATGATTTATGTCTGGCTGAAAAAAAGGAGTAATCTTTCATGGTTGGGTTAAAGGAACGCCATACATCTATTAGACCGAGGGTCTTAGCCCATGACTGTAAAGCTGCAGTTGCTAGCTGTTGATCTTTGGAGGCGCTCAAGCTAGATCGATCGTCTGTATGCCACACAGCATTCATATCTGCCCCCACGATGAGAGAATATTCAGATAGTTCTAACATCTTCTGTGTAAGTATGTCATAAAAAGTCTTGTCAAATTTGTTTGGAGCATAAGCAGAGACAACAGCTACCTTCCTCCCATACAATTCCACCTTGGCCACTACTATCCTTCCTGCTGTGTCCGCCCATACATCCAACACCTTAATTTTTAGATTACGTTTACAAACAATAGCTACTCCTTTACTTTTTGTCTCAGCTGAAGAGGAAGCAATTGTATGGTAAAATCTGTTGGCCATGCGACCAGAGTCTCTGCTTAACAGGTGCGTCTCCTGTAGGAGAGCCAGGTCAATTTTCCGCCGGCGCAAAAAAGTAAGGACGCTGGTCCTCTTGTGTGGCGTATTTAACCCATCGCAATTCCAAACCAAAACAGATAAATCACCCATTACTGCATGCTGAACTCAAAGTAATCGACCATGTGTGTACCTCATCCTTGATTAGCAGTTTCAAGTTCAACTCCTGTTTCCCAAAATATGATAATAGCAAAGACATCAACTTACCCCAAAATACCCCTTGATGGTGCCCGAAAAACAACATGATATATGAAACCCCATGAACATTAAGGCTCAAAATAAATAAGCCAAAAAATAATAAAACCCTCATATGTTTATCCGTGATCTAGTATGGATATGGGGCCGCACATGCCAATTAAGACCTTCAGCTCCGACCAAGAGCCGGGTACCTCGATCATATTCTTACAAGCTTGAAACACATTAAAAAAAAAAACACACACAAAAGCCCTCCGGCTTGAAAAGGTCGACATGCAGCATCAGCCTTTCATCCCCTTGGACATGAAAGATCCAGAAATACGCTGCCCTCCTCTAGTTGCTGATATGAAGGGTGATTCAAGCCTTCTTCAGGTGAAAGTGTGACCAGCATTAGTTACTCATCTTCATACTGTATATCTCGAAATGGATACTCTTTCTTGCAGCGGGGTACCGACTAATGTGAGAGATAATATATTGGCTGAGATTTTGGCTGAGTGCTACCCTTGAAATTTTGGATCCGTTTCTGCTCTCTGGAGGTGCTAATTAAGGTTTTCTTCTTTTTTTTTTAACCGTTAAATGATTTAATACCTCAGTCACAAATAATTTTCCATGTGGGACAGATCATTGCTCTTATTATTTACTCTGCTCGCTCAAATCCTCGCCAAGAAAAAGGATATCAAATTGTTTACCTGCGTATATCACAGGATTGCACAGAAACATATCCCTCAGAGAGCAAAAACTTCTTTTTTTTATTAAAGGTAACTCTGCTTGGGGCATGTTTTGCACCAGCACCAGGTGGGTCTCCCTTTCCAAGAGGAGCCCAAGGCTACATATTATTTATTATTCCACAGAGCTGTTTAGCGAGATATCTAATTCAGCATCTTTTAGTCCGACCAGACTCTGGCACACGTCTGTGTTTGCATTCTCCAGCAATAGAAGGCGGCGACTTTCCCTCTTCTTGGACCGTAAAACTCTGCTGTGGCTTGCCAGGCCGTGGGAAATAAAAGAAGACAATCGGCCTGCAGATGCTCAGGTCTTCTGTAAATTGAGTGGGAACTATCAGCTCTGCAGCCCTGGAGGCAGCTTCACGATAGCTGTGGATTCCAGTACAGATGTGCAAGCATTATGTTTGTACAGTTAAAATGTGTGTCTAATATAAAGACAAGTGTGTCTAATCTGAACAACACTCAGCTCTTCCTCTTAGTTTGTGTTTGGATTCTGCACGAGCCCCTTATCAAATAAAAAGATTGTCGAGTGTTTTCCATTTCATTTACTGTCACTGCATTTTTTAAAGTTTCCAAACCAAAGTGTTGCTATATTTGGCTGCATATTGTAGCACCCCGCCGCGAGGTAAATGATCTCCCCAAAAAACCTTGGCTTAAAGCTGGAAATTTGTGCATTTTATGCGTTTGCAAATTAATGCAAGCACCTCGTTTCCTTTCATTATTTATTCATTGGGAGCAAATGTTTTTCTCTGTATCCATGTGGAGGCTTTTTCCTCTTCACAGGAGACAGATATGGTAACTCGAGTATTATTTATTAAAAAAAAAAGGAATATAGAAAGATCTTAAGAAATACTTTTTTCATGTTGCACACCATCTTCCATTCCTGCAAATACCAGACTGAAAACACTATCTTGACACAGAGGGATAAAAATACTTTCTGACTTGTTTTTTCAATTATTGCTGAGTTTTCCGTGTGAGGCAAAAAAGCCTTTTCCCCCTTTTTTTCTTTTTTTTTTTGCAGGCCGATTTGCATAAAGTTTTATGGAGATTACCAGTACATAAATGCTTCGACTGTTGATCCCTTGCCAGTCAGTGTTATTCAGAGATCTGGCTCGGAAATCTTCAAATATCCTGAATATCAGTATAACGTTATATAACTGGATGGAAAAACACATCAAGAAGGCTTTGAGTTTAATCTGATTTGGGACCCCATAGGTTGCAAACATTCATGATTAAGCCTTGCTATTCAGAAAAGGGTTCAACCGACACTGATCTTCAGGAGTAAGTTCTCCCAAATATCTCTCGAAAATATTGTTTATGTGCTTCTTAATGAGCTCCTGGTTGAATTTACATCCTTTGCATCTTTTTCGCCAGTCGTCTCCAGGAAGTGGTCAGGGCGCCCCGGACCTTACACAACCCCATTTAATTAAGCTGCATGGAGATCTTAACGCAGACGCACCGCCATCCCGTTGTTAAAGCCTTTTCCCGAACCTTTAAACGTCTGTTGTACGAGGCGTCCTTAAGACCGCATTGATCCTCTCGGGTGCATTAACCTATCAATGCGGTCGGCTCCGTGCATTATGATTAAGCACATGGGAAAAACACCCACGTCCCTCACTCAGAGGTCAGAGAGAGGCAGCTACAGTAAACCACAAGGTGCGGCGTGGAGTAAAGTCCCCACATTAATATTGATGAGATGGGAGTTGATGCTACGGCATATCCATCGTGGGACAGAGATGCCCTGATTGAGTGTGTCCAGCGGTGTCATCGGGGCCATTAAGCCTATGGCACATCGGGACCATAAAGGTGGGGCGGGGGGTATTGATAGGGACACGCGGTAGGTGCATGGGGGATAGCCAGCCATTGAGGTGCGTAATTAAAGTGCAAGAGGGGGGTATTGTGGCGCTGGCGGGCTCCTTGCCACGTATCCCATTGACTTTCAACTGGATGAGGAAGGTCACCAGCAAGGTGTTTAGAGCAATCTCCACAAATTGTTGGACTGAGGCTTGATAATCTCCACGGCTTTAATGGATCTCAGATCTGTTTACCAAGTGAGCGCGCCCTACAAAGTCATTTGGCAATTGTTTTACCCTCTAACACAATAATAGAACTGGAATTGGCTTTTTGATCAATGACATCAGTGGTTAAGTTGATATATTTAATAAGCACGGCAACCTTGAGCCTCATAGAATTACTGTGTGTGTGTGTGTGTGTGTCGGGGAGAGAGTTGTGTGTTCTGTACTGTACAAACTGTACGGAGGTATTCTTACATTCATACAGGAGCCGTTTGGGTACATTTTCTCTTCGATGTCTCATTAAATTGTTCTTCTCCAGTAGTTTGACCTATAGAATGTCTCTGAGCAAACAGCTGCTTTACATTCACAACAAACCGCGTAATGCGATAATGTGCACTGTCTGTTGTTTATTCCTGTATGTTTACCCCGAACTCCCCAGACAGCTGATTAGCGCACGGAAAGTAACTATGATTACAGCAGAACCTCCACTGCTGCTGAGTGTACAGTAGTTTTAAAAATAGTGAGGGGGAGGATATGGAGAGTGTTCTGTGCTGTCTTGTCATGTGTAAGAATTATTGGATTTTCACTGAGGCTGGGCGAAAGGGAAAGCAGTGAGTCCGCGGAGAAAAAGGGACCCCGGTCTCTCTCGGCTTCCAGAGTTGATCTGAGCGCTGTAATGTTTCCTCTGGTCTACTCGCAGGCATTAATGGTTGAATGGATAGGATTGGACATGCCTGGAGACTCAACCAGCCTCTAGATTCGCTCGAAGCGAATCGCAACAGCCTGCATCTTAAGCTCAAATAAGCACTGTGGTCACTGCCCTCCCAATAACTTCAACAACTCCCGCGTGTGAAAACCTCCCCTCGCTCATTTGTAGCTCATTTATCAGATAGTTATGCCGGTCTGCTTCGAGAGAGAGAACCCAAAAGAGGAGAGGGAGAGAGGGAGACGGCTGCCATACAACCAGCCGTAAGTGATTCCACTTCCACAGCAGCAACTCTGACAGTGAAAACAAGGTTCTAATATACACGTTATGTGAGGACCCGATTATCACCTATAAGATTGGAGGAGTTGGAGTCTATTAGGCTGACACAAGGAGAAGAGGAATGAGCAATATGGAGCTACTTAGGACTTGTTACGCCGCATTGCAGCTCAGCAGTGGAGAAATATCCACCGTTTGGAGCCGTATAAGACGGGATTCTTTCTTTGTCAACGTAATTTCACCGCGGCAATATCCATAATTCACAGTGATTCTTTTTTTTTCTTCCCGGCCTCCTTGTCTTTCCCATGTGAAAAAAAGTTGGGGGATGGATTCCCCCCTAAGTTTCATGAAAAAGTGTCAGATTCTCGGGCGAACAATGAGAACACTATTACAAGACTTGGCACGGAGAAGCCTCAAAGGCCTTGGCACAAAAGCCTGTACAAATTGAGAAGATAGAAGTGCAAACTCATTAGCTTACCAGGTTTCCAATCACTGCACTTTTTTCTTATTTTTTTATGATTTTTTTTTTCTTATATGCTGGATGTTTCAGTCTGCAGAGCTCTCATCTGATGAGAGCCATTTTGCAAGACTTCAAAGGATACGATTCTGCCTTAGAACTTGTGGCTGATGCTTCCAGCACTGATATATTTTGTCAGAACATATATGTTATGAAATATGTTTCACCTTATGAACGCTTCTGTTCTCATTAATAAATGGCGTTGCATCACCCGGAGCACCCGCCTTCCGCCTTGGCGAGCCCAGTGAACGCTGCATTGTGGAACTTCCTCCACCAACACGTCGCTCCATCCAATGCAGCGCTAAAAGACGGAGATATTTCCCAAACGGCACAGAAACAACACTTGACATTGAGTTAAAAGGCAGCAACCCCGGATGAATCAGCCCGGTTTGATCTTGCGTCAACATGCAAATTTCAAAAAAAGGCCACAACCGAAATAGCAAAGTGTTTAAGCTTTGTAACAGGTGGAGCAGGCTTCATATTTGATGTGAAAATACCTTTGATATCACACAAAGTGAGGTTTGACGGCACACACACAAAAAAAAAATCCCCAAATCCTCCAGTAAAATATGCTATTTGTGATGCGAACAAAGCCCTGGTAAACGCGTTTGATGTATCACATGTGAGCACATTTGATATTTGCCTCTGCCTCCTTGTTTCCTTCCTGTTAACCCAGCTGGTTGTCTTTGCTCCTGCCACATCAAGTATTTAATCTGCAGTTTGAATATTATGATTGCGCTCCATCCCCCGGATTCATTTATGTAAGTGACTGGATTTCAAAACTGCAGCCATACGCACGTACATTCATTGCACCCCGGCTATCAATGTGCTCCACTTTTAATCGTCCCCCTGGGTACACCATATGGGAGATGTGGAAAAGATATACTGCTGTCATTCGTGATTCTGTCTTCTTTTTTTCCCCCTTTTTTTTTCTCTTTTTTTTAAAAATGTGCTGCCTTGCACAATGATGGTGTAGGTAAGATATTACCCTATTATCCCATTAAATTTCGTACCTCGGAATCTGCAGCGTTCATTCTCAGACAGCTCGTCTCCTGCACCATTTTCCTGCTGTTCTGTGAAGATGCTCCTCGGCGATGCTGCACTACCATCTGCTGGGGGAAGCGCCGGGGCAGAGCCGGTTCCCCAGCAAACACTCGACTCCTCTTCGTCCTCTCTCCCTCCCTCCCTCTATCTCCATAACAGAGATTGATTTCTCTGTCTGTCACTGATGACATTGTACGACTGCTGTGTTTAAATTAGCCGCACTCTGATAAAAGAATATAAATGAAGCGAATCTCCCCGGACTTAAAAATCTCACAATTCATTGACAAAATACATCGAGGCGCTGTAGCAGTAACACAAGCCCCATTGATATGGCTTAAAATTGACAATGACCTGCGACAGCTCCCGTTGATGATTAGGCGGCTGTCTGGCAGCGTGCTAGAGGAGAGTGCTTGACTCCGTGCACGGCAGAGACAGCCAATAGCCACAGCTGTTTGACTCCCCTAAAAGACAGCACAACACATTATGTAATGCAATTATGCATCGGCATTAATAGCAGGCAATTGTGCGGGCAACCTGCCAGCTGGGATGGGTTTATATAACTGCCAAAAAGCGGACAAATAAAAGAGAAATGGGCAACCTCAAGGAATCTGCAGGCGTGCACATGCAGATGCCGGCGCACGCTCTCCCTCCATCAGTTATCCCTTCTGTTCGTGCGCTCCGCCTTGAGACAGTTTAACAAATTGCTATGACATAATTGTAATATTGCTTCCAGTATGTCACATTGTTAATCTGTATAGCTTGGCTTACGTTCAGGTGCCGCATATCGAGTTCAATCGTTGGTGAAAGTGCTCTCGCACAGATTCATTGAATTAAGCACCGCATGCATAAAGAAGATGGAGAATAGCTTTGAGCACTTTGTGTGTACAATTTGCATAATGTCTTTAATTTTAGCACATCCATTATTATACCCAAAGGATGGTTCGATCAGCAGACTGTAGACGGGCCCCACAGTGTGTATAATGCATACAGTGGATAAAGGAACACTTAAACAAATATGTTTACATATAAAGTGTTACATAAATTACCTCACATTAAGAAAACGCGTGTGTTCTTAAGAGATATGGAGGAAGGGTCACAGTGACAAATACGTCATGAATAAATGGTAAAAAACGTGTAAATTCAGCTTTTTTTTCCTTCTACATCAGTGTGAAAGATGAAAGTTCATCTCGAGCCATTTTGGATGCCGCTGAGCTGAACTCGGAGACAACAGAGAGGTCGGACCGCTCAAGGTGATGACAGCAGCATCCTGCTGCCTCTAATAACGGCCACACTCGGCCCGCCGGAGGAGCGTCACATACAAGTAAATATTTCATCCTGTGCGACCGAGCGCACATTAAACTGAATCGATTCATGCACGTCTTTGAGTTGATATGTATCCTGGTTAGTGCTGTGAATAATAATCACAGCCCCGGCGAGGAGATAAACAGTCTCTGCTGCCACCTAGTGGCGTCGGCTCTGCTTTACTTGTGCTTGTTTATTCATCACTTAAAAATGAATGTCAAGAATGTTTTCTACTCAGAGACCTGCTGCAAGCACCCCCCCCCCCCACACACACACACACACACACACACACATCTTATTTCCATACAGTTTATGGCTGACTAAAGAATATTAATGCGTTTTGATACGGTAAGTGTACCCAATCACTCATGATTGCTTTTAAGGGAGAGTCAAGCTCAGATTTGAAGTTCCTCGCAGGCAAGGGGTTTTATTTTCACTCCAGGAGGCAAATGGAGGAGGGGGGGGGGGCTTGCAATCTAAACAGCTGTAAATTTCAGTAGTGCGGCCTGACCCGTGTCAAGATTTTATACCTCAGATTGATTGGTGTTATATAATGCTTGCTGGGACTGACCGACTCCACTCAGTGGATCTGTTAAAGGAAAAGCATTGTGCTGGAGCTCGGGTTGTAAAGACGCCATGATGGATAAAGGCGGGTTCACTGGGGGCTGAAAGGACCGCCGCCAACTGAGAAATCTGACCATGCTAGCGATTTTTTTTTTTTTTTTTTTTGAGCTTCCATGCATTTTTATTCCTCAATGTATCTCCCAAAATACAACGTGCAGTGAATCACCTTTTATTCTTGTCTGGTTCTGTGCAGTTTGAGACTTCAGATACGCTCTCATTAACGCAAACCCGCACAGCTATAATTTTCTGCTTCGGACCACTGAGCATATCTCCTGCAAACATTTTAATTAAATTTTCATGATTTCTGATGGTGGATATGCTGCAGCTCTGGACAAATTTTTCTTTGCAGTGTGCAAGTTAATGTAGTGTTAGTGTAAAAAGGGCATCTGTTAAATGGGTTGGAAAAGCAAGTCCTCAAAGGCTCGACATCAGGCTCTTATATAGCAAATAACAAGCTCCTCTGATGCACAGAAGGCAAATCTGCTGAGAGGAAGCTTTACAAGGTGCTGTTCATTAAAATGCTGTTAACTGATTTGGCCAATCAGAACCGAGTCCAACTGTGACGCGTTTACTGGAATTAGTCTCAGTCCCGTAAATCTGAACGCTACTTGTGAAGCTGCAGAAAGTCATTAACACTGAAGCTAAAGTCAAATGTGGATTATCGACAAACACTATCTTTAAAAGGTGCTCAAAGAAGGACAGCTTTTCTATCAACCACATGCAATCTCAGGCATTTCTTCAGTTCATGAACCGATGATTAAAAAACCACAAATTGTCATGATTTCAACAGCGTATTGAACTTGATGTTGAAATGACAAATGTATCCATGTAACGCAGGTTAACACACACAATATCTGTTGAGCTTACATGATTATGTTACATACTGAATGATTTTACATCACAGGACTGTAAGTCTGTCCCCTTTTGTCCAGTATTCCCAGCATGCATTGTATTTGAGTTAGCCCTCCAGAATCCTACCTCACATCTTTATTCTATATGAGATTACGTGGCGGAGACTTGTGTGTCGTTTCGTGTAGCTTAGCTGAGTCATGGGTCTTAGCTTTAGCATCCATTGTTATACTCACTCCCACAATCATTTGTCACCTTGACTGCAGGAGGGCATCTATCGTACTTATTCTGGTCTGAATGAGACATAATAATGATAAACCGAACCGAGCTGACACGTCAGTGTGACCGAAGAGCTGTTGGCTGAATGAAAAGCTTTTACTCTGTAAGTATTGAACCTGGTAAAATGACATTCTTCAAGCGTAGGAGTCTTTTGTTTGTTGTACTAACCGACTGACACACATTGTTAGAGTGAGCATTCACAACCCACTGTGGCTGATTTGAAAGGCTCCCTACTTTTACATCTTAGAAACTGTGTCACAAGATTTGGCAACTTGTCAGACCCCCTTTAGGGACTTTGAAAAAAAAAGCAACCTGGCAACGATTCCAGCAAGTTTTTGGGCATACATGAAGCACTTCCCGCTGAGGGGAGTAGCCTGCTGCTCGACGGAGCTGCTGACCTCCTGCTTGCTGTGGCTGAGGCTCAGCCGTGTCCTGTGATTGTGGAAGAGCGCCACATAAGTTGGCTTGCCTGGTTTTGTTTTAAACTAAAAGATCTTTTTCTTTTTTTTTAAACAATGAAACTGTACTTAACCAGCATGTTATCAAAATTGCCACGTTTGCTGTAGATTTCATCACAGTAAATTGGAAGATTGCTTTAGTCATAATTCAGTGGGTGACATTATATCAAATATTATAACTGAGGGTACTCAGATAGCTCACCTGGTAGAGTCACCCCTACTCTCTCTCTCTCTCTCTCTCCCTGTTCCACTCTATCAACTAAAACGAGATTTCCACTTCGAGGTAACTTCCCTGAAAATACATATTACATATTTTCAAGAGATACTCACGGCGACTTTGTCAATGGCAGCCAAATAGTTGGTAAATACTCTTAAGTCCTTGGTCCAATTTTTTTTTTACAGAAAGGAAAAAGAAGAAAGCGAGGAGTATCCTTGCAAATAGCTTCCATCCTCTCTTTAGTCAGTTTGAGGTCTTGGTCACCGGGGGGCGCTATAGTCCCTCAGGCAACTAAAAAATGTACTTAAGAAATCCTTGCAAATGCATGTGTCAACACTCACATGCCCATGTTTAATGCTAGCAATCAATTAAAGGGTGTGTTTTTTATTATAAGAATATAATATAATGATGTGATGGTCTCAGAAACAGCTCTTGCATGTAATATTCATATGCAGTTTCGGTAGGCGATGCTGTAAATGCAAAATGACGAGCATGCAATTATCGCAAAAGACCACAAGAGGGCAGATGCGTCTAAAAAGTCCAATCAGTCAGCGAGGAAACCGAGATGCTGCATGTATCCACTGCACCTCTGGGGCTGAAAGCAGCTTCAAACACTCCTGGGTTGCCTGTGTGTTAAGTTTCCCTGCAGGGTTTTTCGATGGAAGTCAGTGGTAGACCGTTTATATTTAGCCCCTTCCCTGCAGGGCTGTGTGGTGTCGGTTCAGCACCATGGACAGCGGCGCGGCTCGGTTCAGGACCCTGGACAGCGCCTGAGTGGAACTCACTGGAGGTCTACTTACTGTTCAAAGCAGATAGGAGTATCTTACAAATCACACTGTTATTGATGGAAGGATGATAAATAAGGTCATGATGATTGTTCACTTGTTGCCCTACAAACCCACGAAGCCAAAACACGTGTTTTAAAGTGTTTCTGGTGATTCATGGGAGGTGGGTTTGATAGTTTAGGATGGTACAACACAGATAAACTGCTTCTTTCCTTTTCTTTCTTTCTTTTTGTGTCGGACAATATGGTGGTCATACCTTCCGAGGTGACGTCCCAGCAGGAAATGGCGCACAGTGGCCAGATCCGGGTAAAGCGTCCTCCTGCGCGCTGAGACCAGATGAGGCAGGTTGGGGCAACTTGAAGGAGTAGGTAGTTACGTGGGATTTCCTCAAACTGGAGGGGGAGAATGAGGATTTCGCAATCACTCGCCCACTACAACGAGGACCGCGTCACTGTATCTACGTCAGACAGGGGGGGAGGGGAGGGGTGGTGGGGATCATGGAGGCTGTAAATCATCTCAGTGAAACGTGTGCGGACGTGCAGAACCCAGCCACGGCGACATTAACGCAATTTAGCGTTTATGAGTCTTCTCTGGTTCTCGTTGGGTCCGCTAGAAAAGACCAGCGCCGGATGGGATGCTCGATATTCTGCCATGATTCGAGCTGAGGTCATGCTCTGCTCTGATTGGCTGGGACACGTACGCCGCAGTCGTAAATGAAAAAAAAAAAAAAGGCCTACAAGATCAATTCACGAGCTCGTGACCGCATAGCGTTGAATTTCAATTAAGGACTAATACTCGGTGTGGGGGAAATATAGTCCACTAACGTTAAATTACATCTGTAATTTCCTCTTTCTATATATATATCCACCCCCGTGTCTTACATAAAGTGGTATCACCCTCCCGATCACGTTCCATTATTGGCACACTACACACGAGAGGGTAATTGGTTTTAAACGTCTTCTTCATCATCATGAGTCTATAGTTAGACTGTACGATTCTTAATTGGTTAATTGAGACACTTGGAAATAAAAATGCAATAAAAATGTATTAATAAAGAATAAAAATGGCGTGGCAAAGTTAACTCCAAAATGGAGTCCTACAGAAACCATTAAAAGTAGGTCAACTAGTCGAAATAAGACGTTTTTTCAGCATAATTTCGTATAAAATGTTGACGAAATGTTGGAAATTGCACCCAAAGTCCATATCGCTGATGGTAATGTTATAATATCAGTGTTGTAGAATATTCATAGTCATTTTAAAGCCATATCACATGTTTTTTTTTTCGTATGGACATTAAATTACAGTCATGTTCTTGCTGTACAAGTTGACATCTCTGGTCGATCAACAGTGGAGGGAACCAGTGATGCTTTAGAGAGGGGGGTGGAGGAGGAGGGGGGGGGGGGTTACGTGATAGTCTCAGCCGCACCGTGAAGTGGGCCGTCCCTGTTGGTGGAGATCAGCGCGAGGAAGGCCCACCTAGTGATCATTTGAAAGTCTATCTCCTCCTCATTCAGACGATAGTGTGACTCGACGGTGCGACCGAATCATAAGGGGACAAGTCGACAGCTATTTGTAAATAGGTAAGGACGCCTTTTCTTCCACTCCTCCATCAGCATCAGACTCGTTTTTATGGATATAGAGGTCACCACCATTATTCCAAGACCATGCATGTGAGCGTCGTCATCGGAAAGCACCGCGCGTAAAAGCTCCGGACCGACATTCCTACAGGCCTTCATACCAATCATCCCGCTTTTTTTCCTCTCAGATTATGATCATTTTGTGTCTGTGAGGGAGATTCAGTCAAATGCTCCGACACCGTGAAATGATATGTGGTAAATGAACACCAAGGATGGAGGAGTTTGGAGGATTTTTGCGCGTAACGCACAACGAGATGATTCTATGTTAAGTGTGCAGCGATGTCCGCTTTATTCCAGCGTTTCCTCCAACGTGTGGTCGGATTACACCCATCCATGCGCGTGGATGTGATAGTGGAGAGATCGTGCTTCCCTTCCCCCAGCGGCGTCGTGTAGCTTTTGCATTCTAGTATAATATGATCTACATTCCCTTAAAAAAGGCCTATTTTCTTTTTTTCTTTTCTCTCTCCTCTTCCTCTCCTTTTTTTTTTACCCAGGCGCAGCCCTGCCACTGAGAGTAGCATTACACGCGGGCAATAATTAATGAGCGCCTCCACAATTAACCATTTCATTGACATCTTTTTCGCCCTTTGAATATTTCACGAGGATGTGAAAAAAAGGGGGTGTGGGGGTTGAACGTATGAGTGAACAGAGGGGTCTTTACTACATCCTGATGATGGTTGGGCTGCAGCTGTCAGGAGCGTCCACTGGAGGCGCTGCTGCCTTCTTTTACTATAACTCCTATAGTAGGCCTGCAGGAACAGACAGATATGATACCACCTGAAGCTGGCTGTTAATACGAGCTGTTGAATGCCACACAAATGAGACGGTGACTGACGGCAGGTGTGGTCGTTCTTCTCCACAGTTACTCGGCCAAGATGGATGTGTTTATGAAGGGTTTGTCTAAAGCGAAAGAGGGGATGGCTGTGGCCGCGGAGAAGACCAAGGAAGGAGTTGCGGTCGCGGCTGAAAAGACTAAAGAAGGAGTCATGTTTGTAGGTAAGGTGATCAAACAAACCAGACCATCTGTCTGCAGGCGGAGGGAGTGTGACTCTCCTGCTGTACAGTATGCATGAGCAGCGTGGAGCAGCAGAGAGGCATGTCAAATGAATTGCTTAATATTTAACCTCTTTGTTGAGCATCACGCTACACCTCCATGCAGGATTTCTACGGGAGAAACCCACAAATGACTGACATGGATTTCAGAGCACTTTATTATGTCAGCAGCAGTCGTTTAATAAATAAATCCGCCTGGCAGGGGATCAATATCTTTGCCTCACTGATGCAGGCTGATGCAGTATTTAAGTCATCAGCAAATTGACCCTTTCTATTATGTAACCGTCCAGTATTAAGGATTTCTGTGTGTTATTTTTTTTTTTTTAAAGAGACTGGGATGAGGAGTTATTTTGACGTGCGTGATGTGATGTGATGCGAGGCTCTCTGAATGTCCTCGTGCCCCCTCTCGCCTGACTTGCCTGGGCTACAGGCCGGAGATGGGAGCAGGGGTGGGGGTGGGGGTGGGGCGGCAGGATGGTGGGAGCAGCACTCGCCACATGTCAGCGCATCGGACGGCAGCAGATTGTAAAACAGTCTCAGTCACCTCCTGGAGACGAACAGACTGAAGGCCCCCCCATGCTTTTCTCCCTTTACAGTGCTGATGATTCTGTAATGGACGCCATCACAGATATCTGCACAGATTAGTGCCTCTGTTGCATGAGCCAAATTTGAGCCTTATATCATTGGCCCAATCCCTTTCACTCGCTGCAGATCATTACTCAACTTAACACACGTGACGTGGAGGTGAGTGGGGAAAGGTTAGCAAGCAGCAAAGGAACAATATGTCTTTGATCGGCTTGTGTTCAAAAAATGAAGCGCTGAAAAAGAACTTTCACAGTCTTCCTATTCCAGCTTGATGCTCAATTTATAAAGGCAATAATATGCATTTTAATGCCACAATAGCTCATGCTAACCAGTTCTGTTGTCTAAATAATTTATACCAAGCTTAATTCATTCAAATACTGAAGAAGATGAACACCCACCATATTTTAGAGAACCTAGTTTGAGCTGTATATGGTTTTGATATATCGAGGTTACTTTCATTAGCACTTGATCTAATATTAATATCTTGATTATTCAATAAATCATTTGGTCTGTAGAATGTCAGAAAGTGAAAAATCCTCATCACACGAGTCCTGCGTCAGCATCTTCTGCCCGTTTTGTCCAACTAACGGTCCAAAACCCCCAAAAAAGCAGAACATCGTCATGATTGAGAGGCTGGAGGTTGATCATGTTCAGCTTTTAGCTTGAAAAATGACTGTAATGTAGCACAATTAAGTGTACTGAACAGGTGGGACGATATCGGATTTTATCACGTATCGTGCGGAGAAAAAAATACATTGTGGTGGATTTCCATTAATGTGATAATCATAAATATCGTCATGAGTGACTCGAAAAAGCTTGATTTAAAAAATACAGGACACAAAATGTGATATATTTTTATGCAGGGAGACTTAATGATTTATTATTATTTAAAATAAACGTTCACTAAAACACGTGTCTCATCTGTGATGCCATAAAATAATTTCTTTCTTAACCAAATGTAAAGTGATCGCAGTAGGTTTTCATGATTATTGGGATAATATCGCGATTATTTTTGATAATCATAAATTTTCATATGGTCCCCTTATTGAACATCACCTGTTCTATTATATTAAATAGGATTTCATCCATCATAATGACAAACTGCATGTCATTTGTGAAGAATAATGTCTTCAATATTGGCCAACTGAGCTTGTTAGCTTACAGTTGGTCTGTTAGAGGTGAATAGGGGGGGGCAGATGACTCAGGGGACTCAGAGCTGGACCGAGGCCCCGGATCTGCCAGCCATTACATATATTTACTCAGTCAGCTGCTGAGCTGTTGTCAGAAGGCCCAGATTTCCAGCGACACCCCTGCTGGTCGCTCTACAGTCACCAGCGACTCTTCCAGGACAGGTTGTCTGATGCGTTCGCGTTCAGACGGAATCAGATGACGGCGTAACCAAACACGTCGATCTGCAGTCGGGACACGTGCAGTCTCGTCTTCCTCTCCCCCTTTTTTTTGCCTCCGGTGCAAAGGAAGGAGCGTCTCTGTGGCGTCTCCGTGCTCCTGCGTGCCGCTCGTCGAGCGGCGAGTTGCCCTAGAAAGCTGCGTATGATTTGCTTGAAGGCCCTCTCTTGGAGGAGGGGTGAGAGTGCTCTGATAGGCCCGTGGCCCACCTTTTGACAGCTGCTGCAGACCGCCCACCCAGCTGAGCCGACGTGCCATTTAATGTCACAACTAGCAGCTTCTTGCAGGGAGCATCTCCAGCACGATCTGTTCCAGCCTCCTCTCTACAGGTTCATTCAGACGAGAATCTGTTACCGACGTTTGGAAACCGCAGCGACAGCCTGACATCGTGTTACAAAGATGATAACACTCTTAATAATCTGTTTATTGCTCATGTATATTATCAGTACCGAGGTGACAATAATGTAAAATCTGGAATTTTATATTCAGTTGGTCCTCATTTAAAAGTCACACCCAAGAAGCAAAACAATTACCTTTTTTATTGCAAATGTTAACACTTTATTTAATTTGAATTTGACTACTTAATGAGCTTTAAACACATTTTTGGAAACCGACGATGAAATCCGATATAGCTGCACTTCATTAGAGCAGATGCTTCTCCATCTCACATGGATGTGCTGCTTTGAGGCTTGCTTTCCACAGCGATTGTTCTGCACTCCATCATCGTTTCATCTCTCCGCGCTCGGCTTTTAAAGGCCCCCGGGGACCAATAAGGCATTGCGACTGCTGCACAGTAGAGAAGATGACAATGCCTGAGTGATCAGGACCAGTGAGCGCACGTTTGATTGCCCAAATATCTTGATGGGGCTCAGTGTAGATGGATGAGATCTGCCAAAGGTTAGGGGATTGATTTGTGGTTTCAGTTTATTACACTCCTCACAACCCAAGGGGAGCCGCGGCCACGATTGTTGTCTAGTTCCTCTGGAGCTGTGTCAAACTGGGGATGATTGATGCTGCTTCACTTAGATGAAAAATAACGGGTCGGTCGTGATGGATTAAAATTAATGTTTGCAATGATGCTGCATTTTGAAGGAACTTTTCTAATGGATTTTGTATTTTTTCTTATTTCAGGTAGCAAGGCCAAAGACAGCGTGGGCACAGGTGAGTTCCCTCTCTCTCTCTCTCCTCTTGGTCAAACCCAAACGTCATTTACTCGACGCTGCAACAAGCATCAGTTTCATTACAGTGACGAGACACTTGCTCCCAGCTGGGAAATGGCAAATGCATTATGGGAGATGGTGAGGGTTTATGTGGCGTAGAGGGTCACGTTTAAGTGGTAACTTTGTACGGTAATGGATTGAGAAACAAAAGAGGCCAGACGTCATGTGCATGCTTTTAATCAGTGTGTGTGTGTGTCTGCAGTGGCGGAGAAGACCACCGGAGCCGTCGGGAACATCGTTGCTGCCACTGGTCTGGGGAAGAAGGACGAATTCCCTGCTGACATGAATGTATGTACGCCAGAGTGTAATATATATATATATATATATATATATATATATATATAAATGTATTATTTCACTTCCGAAAAGTTAAGGGACTCACAAGACACACATAAAACAATGGTAAAAATCTAAGCAGCAGCAGCTGATATATCCTGACTCTTAATCCTCAATAGACTGGATCCTACAATTCCCATAATGCAACCCAAGCATCTTTGGTGACATCATCAGCGTTATTTTTTCAGACTTCCTCCAGAGCCACAGAATATATTAAACCCCAGTTTTCCCAGGCTGCATAGAGCTCATCTAGTCAAGTAAATTAAAGTCCATATGTCAAATAAATAGAGAGCCCCTTTAATTCATCATGAAGTGACTACAAACAGCCTTAACGATACAACAGCTTTCCGTTATTCTTGATCGAGCTTATGTATCAACGGGGAAAAAGACACTTCCAAGCATTAATTACAGTTGGCAACTTCCTGTAAGTTGTGTGCATTCGAGTCTGGACCGGGTCTAGTTGCCGCGGCGCCAGATTTAGACAGCGGGGATAAACTCGGCTGATCAAATTTGCATGTCCCTTCAACATGGAGCTACTGGTCCGCATCTGTTTAAATCCCCCGCTGTCAGGAACAGACGTCGGCTGTGCTTGAATCCCTCCTCCCAGATGAAACATGATCACGGATTTAGGAAACATTCGCTTCATTTACGTTAAATACAGGACGCTCCACAGCGTGATTCTGCTTTCCTCGACATCCGAGTGTAAACTGCTGACAGACAGCTTTTAGACTGTAACCAGCCTAAGAAATGCCATTGTGCTCGGGCTTTTTGTTTGTACGCTTTGCTTTATTGGAGTGAGCTTCAGGGCGAGTTGTTGTTCTGCACACGGAGCTGCCGTCAATCTAGGAAATACAGCTTGGGCTCACAGCCGGTTTCACTGCCCAGGTGCATTAAACGACCCTGAGCAATCTCTCTGAGGGACTATCCGCTTCCCTCATCACACTAAAGCTTTTCCATTATTCTACCCTGACCCCCTAAAGACCTTTGCCAATGCCACCACTTTCTGTGTCCTCTCAGACCAGTTTATACACACTTAGAGAGAGGATGGATTGGACTATATCTACTTATACCCGCAGTCTTTCTCTTGTTTAACAACCCACCCATTTGTGCCATTATATATTTCCCTTAAATAACCGTTTTAAGGACACAAAATGAGTCTTTCTCTCCTGTTATGAACATCATTTTCCATGTTCCGTTCTGATTAGGTCTTTATGGTGAATTTTCCACTGTGCGACACTTGAGGCCAATGCTAATCGTGTTGGTGGGCTTAAAGCAATAACACCAGCTTGATTCACTACAGGATTATGGTCTGTTCTTCTCTGACCTAATTGACTTGATTAGTGTCGGGTTTAAAAATAAATGTGTGCTGACCCACTAGCTTTGTTTTTAAGGGCTCGTAGTAAGAAGGAGCGGCGATGATGGAGCGCTGTCTGCTCCAGGAAGCTCTCAGCGTCAGGAAATCAATATTATCTCACTATTCTGTGGTTTTCTCGTCATCAATGAAACCCTTAAAATTACCAAAGAAGGAATTGTACCTACCGTTGCATCTTAAAGCTAGTAATGCATTTTAGAAACATTTTTGTTATATTTGTTGACATTTTCATTACATCCGGACAACAATCAATAAATCAAACAGTCAAACTGTATCTGTGGCTTTCACAGGACGGCAATTAGCCCAGCCAATCATGTCATCCGGTGTTCGTTTTTTGTGTTTATTATGGCGCTTTAGGGGGAGTGGCTTTGGAGGCGGAGTTTGTGTCATAAACTACATTCACTAGAAAAGAGAGAACCCTTCTTCTATTCCACCTTTAAGAAATGTGTCAGAAACAATTTGTCAGGAATATTTTTTCATGCAAGTGTCTGTGAGAGCCTTTAAGAATAACAGTAAATGTTCCTTCAACCATGTTTTTTTAAAGAGCGTCTTGTATTTATCTTGGAAAATCGGACGCTAAGCTCTGTGACCCGAACGTAATGATGATGCACGACAGTATCGTAGTAACTTCTGTGACTGTGGATCATTCCCTGTCCTCATGGTGTCCGTCTCCCTGTCTCTGCAGCCTGAGGAGTACGGGCAGGAGGCCATGGAGGGCCAGGGGGAGGCGATGCTGGAGCCAGAAGGGGAGACATATGATGAGACCCAGCAGGTAACCGGCCTCCACCACACAAAATAAAGCTTCTCACGAGTCTGCGTTCAGAACGATCCAGGAGTTTTATTACAAATCGCTCTTTGGAGTGACAACGTCGATGGAGGCTCATCGTTGCTCCGTACGGTGACACATTTTGAAAAGCACTCCACCCTCCTTCACTTCTGCTCCACACAAACACTACAGCTCATTCACGCTGAGGTAATGCTTCTCCTCTCTGGAAACGGACACACAGGGCTCAACATGCCAATTGCCTCATAGCGAGTACAGTAGATATAGCACCACCTACCTACACGCAGCGTTGGTGTGTGTGTGTGTGTGTGTGTGTGTGTGTGTGTGTGCAGGGAGGATGTGAGTCTGACACAGATGGTTATTTTTGGAATTTGGCTGTCAGGGGCGAGACAAACTGTGCAGAAACCTAATGCTTTGAAACCAGATTTCAAATAGAGTAAATAAAAATATCACACAGTGCAGTCAATGTGGAGATGATCATTTTATATTTATTTTTTTAACATTCTTTGACAGAATACTTTTAACATACGTAGAGAAATATATATATATATTAAAAAAAAAGGTATTTAATAAGAAACCAGCTTCAGTTTGGAGCAAGATTACATTTTACATCAGGATCTCTAATAACATTCAATGTATTCAGATTATTTAGTTGGATTATCTTTTCATTTCCACTTGCGCTCCCTTACACTGGATTAGTGCATCCATCACTAACGGGAATAAATCACAGATATTCCCTGAGATGCAAATTAAAAGGGAATTTCTCCGAGGCAGTAGCTTGTGTCATCCATGTCCTCCTCCATCTCCCTCCTCCGCATCGTTCCCCTCCCCCACCCCTTCCCTACACCAGCAGTGTGTGAGCTCCGTCTGAATGGGTGTGGTGATGACGCTCTCCGCCTCGGTGCATTGTGGGTAATGCCAGGGTCTCCCTGCATTGCTGTGAATATGAAGCCTGGAGTGCTGCAGTGAGTGAACTCAAACCCTCTTAGGGAGGATTTGAACATTAAAAAAAAAATCCAGCTCGTCCGGTGTCACGCTTGGTTTGTGTGAACGCATACGATCGTAAGACGATTGCACATTCCCGGAGGCTGTGTTTTATTTTTAATGATCGTGTGTGTGTGGAGGAGGCATGTGCAGGGTTGCAAGGATGCTGGGAATGTGCTCACGGCGTCCTTGAAGCTGCTGCGGGCTTGTGCTGCCCTCTGCAGGCTGGAGAGGTGTGCACCAGCAGGGGAGCTTACAGCTGTGATAGTGACATCATCCCCTTCAGCGGACCGCGATCATGTGTTACCATAAGCTCTTTGTCATGTATATTCTTCTTAAATGGCTTTAAGTCCCAATTTCAAGCGATTAAGTCGTACTGTTGAATTTAACCCGGAGCTTCTCTGTGCAACGGATGTGACCTGATGTCTCTTTAAAATGGGTTCTTCTTTCCCCAGGAGAGCCAGGACTACGAGCCAGAAGCATAAAAAAGCACCAAGTCCACGCCACCAACCAACCAACCAGCAGCACAATAATATTTCTAACGATAAAAAGGACAAATGCTGAAACGATTACAATTATACCCCCTGTTGCAAAAAAAACAACAAAAAAAAACACACCAAAAGAAAACGACGAAGCATTCCCACGGAAAAATGTTCTTCCTTCAAGACAAATCTTTTATTATTATATATTGTAAATGTCATGTTATTAATGTAATGTGTTGGGTGTAGCTATTTATTGAGACGTAGGATTTGTCCTCTCTGTCTCATTTCCTTGACTCCCTCCCAACGAAATGAGACCAGAGCCGGGGCTCGTGACTTTGTACCTGTGTGTATCTGTATTTAGAAACGTGCAATAGATGTTTGTCATCTTCCAATGAGACATTGGGAGTGGAAAAAATAAATATGTCCGGTTGCAAGCAGATATGAAAAACAATAATATCCTCCTAAGTGTCGACAATGCCTGTTTGTGGGTTCTTTCTTTTCTCTTTTTCTTCTTTTTCTTTTTTTTTTGCATTTCTTTGGAGATTCCTTTGAACTTTTTTGAAGTAAGAGTTTTTTACATTGTATCTTTATAGTTGCTTGTGAAATCATTCCAGTAAATCTGTAATCTCTGAAAGTGACAGAGTATACATGTCTGTGTGTGCGTGTGTTTTGTGTTTACTGAAGATTTTAACGAGTTAAAGTCAATATATTATGTCTTGAAATCATAATGGTTGTCACATCAATATGTGCTTTAAATTGCAGGACTTGTCAATATAAAGGTTTATGTGTTAAGCCAGACATACATTCCTCTGTAAATAAAAAGTAAAAAAATGAAACCAGTCACTGGTGTTGCTTGATGATGATTATTCTGGCTTTGATCACTCATTAGATGTTTAACCTCTTGTAAGCAATTCTGTTTATCCTGCCAGTTGGTCTAAATCAGGGTCTATTATCCATCGTCCCAACATGTTTCCCCTTTTTTTTTTTCTTTTTTTGCTCGCTCTTGTCTGGTGGTTTGATTACAGGATGTGTGAAATCTGCTGAGCTGGGCTCTGGCCCTTGGCAGGACGTCGCCATAGTTGGGATGCCAGTGTGATGGAGGCCCTCTGGGCAGCGTTTTGTTCTGGTTAATCCGACCGGAACGCGCCGGCTCGGTGGCGTCGGGCCCAAACGGAGGGGTATAAACCAGCCTCTCCTGCCGCTGTGGGCTCAGGCCGATGTGTGGACGCCGAGGGGACAAAGACGGAAAGCCATGGCCTCGTTCAAGAAGTCCTTCGACAGCCTGAAAGGCACGAGCCACTCGGCCGCGAAGGGAGTCACAGACACTGCAGGTAGAACTACAGCCGGGGGATGACACTCGGGCCCAGCGAGGTCTGGTGGTTCATCTTCAGATTCCAATACATGTTTAATTTACCAGAGTTGAAGAGTTAAAAAGCAATAGCTGCTCCCCCTCTGATGTCAGTGACTGTTCATGTGTTTTCCAGTGCAGGCAGCTCAAGACGCTGTGCAGCAGGTGGCAGACTCCTCCAAAGAAACGGCCAACGCAGGTACAGTGCACCCTCCTCCTCTGTCTTTGGAAGCTTTATGATGTGAGGTCTGGTATATCACTCCGAGCAGACGGGAGTTAGATTACATGACGAGCTGACGGTGAAAAGACTTTGCTCCCAAATAAAATGTTGCATGGTCGATTAAAGATTAGCCAATGTGGCTTATTTAACACCACTATAGAAATACAAATTGTAAAGGTTTTGATATACATTTAAATATATTCCTAACAGACATAAGTTTCCATGCGAGTTGCCAACAAAAGCTTGATTCTGATCAAACTCTACACGACTTTCTCCGGACAAAATACTGACGGTTTGTCCTGATTGTTTCTCCCCTCTCTCCTGCTTTCACTGTGACTCTTTGAAGCTGCTCAAGAAGCTGGCAGACAGACTCAGACAGCCATAGGAAAAGCTGCGGACAAGGCCACGGACACCATCAAGGAGTTTGGACAGAAACTGGAGACCAAATGATCCCTTAAAAAAAAAAAAAAATGACATTTCTAGCTGAAACACTGGAGCCAACTTGTCTCATCATCCATTTTAGAGTCTGTTGGCATCAGAAAACCTGAAATTATACATAAACTCCTTGCAGCTAACATTCCATAGGAAATCTTTATGAATCGTCTTTTTATTTCATATTCTCCTCTCACCTTTTCCCCCTTTGTGTTTCTTGCTTTATTATGATTTTCATTATATGTGACTATTTTGGGAAATAAAAACAGCAACTATTTGTCAGGTTTTTGAAATGTGATACCCTGCCACATACAGACGAGATAGCACCGTTCGGAGCTGCATCCTGTTTTTTTTATTTTGTTTTTTTTTTCTCACCACAGTCATTATTTGCAACACATCGCTGAGAAGACTGGCCTTTGGCGGGCTGATGGCTACTGATGAGAATATGATCAGGGCCGTCTACCTTGGCCCTGGGCAGACACACCTCCCTTGCATTACGCTACGTGGTTGCTAGGCAACAGCAGTCTGTGGCAGCCAGGGATTGGTGGATGCCTTTGAATTGATGCTGAGACTGCTTCTGTGGGTACACGGTGTTCTGGGCACGCTGCAGCTCACTGTTAACAATAAAACAAACCCTCCCCCCCCCCAAAAAAAGTGGAAGATTCGTATAAAAAATGACAGAAATGCAAATATTCCTCACAATCAATGGAGGCTCCGTAGAAGAATATGTGTCGCAGAGCAGAGAGTGTGGAGGGAGGCAGGGACGCGTATGAAAGACGTGGTGGTTTACAAGTGTGTGTTTGTGTGGGAGGTGCAGCTCTTCTTCCCCCAGGCTCCTTCAGCTGAGATCCCCCGCTGTCTTTCATGTGCTCTCTCACCGTTACAGCAGTTATACTCATATGTACTTATATTTCATATAAAAAAAAGACCAGAGGTTGCATTTTGCTCTTCTGGTCCTCTAATAAGGCTGTGATGAGTTGCAAACACAAAACATAATTGGTAGGAAGTGTTTTTTTTACGTTTTCAGTCTTTTTGGACACAGAGTGGACACATTAATGTGGCCTTCGGTCACACAAATTGCTATGAATCCTAAAAGTAATTATCCGTAATTAAGAGAAATATTAAGAAGTCCTCACACTGATTATTTGTGATAATGTGAATGCTTTTATCTCCATTTTTTTGCCTTAAATGAAAGAAAAAAACATTTTAAAAAAAACCCCTCTCACTAATTCACAGGTGCATCCCTCTGCACACAGTTTGCCATTGTGTTGCTATGAGGACCTGGAGTTAATTACTATGATTTAGCGATGATGAGAGAGCAGAACAGAGATTTTGCCATTACATTACCACTCACTGCCAGAACCTGACCGTGGTTTCCAGGGAAACTGGAATATGTGAAGCTTTTCAATAGACACAGCCACAGCTTAAAGAGAGAGGATTGCCTGAGATAGATTCTTCTGGAGACAAAAACCTGTAGCCACTGCAATCGCTATCAATCAACAGGGGAGGTATACGGACAGATGTGCGTCCGTCTCCATCGACGGGGGGATTTTTTTTTTTTTTTTTTTTTTTTGCTGCGACGTTTGACCCAAATGTGAGCGAGAGTTATGGAGAGACTTCAGTCTGACTTGGACTGCTGAGGTACGTCTTACTCATGATTTCCTCACAATTTGCTTCATCCGGTTTATTTTCATAGTTCACATTTTGACTCTGGATTCCTGTGCATGGCTTTTGCTTTTAATGAAGCAGAACTTGAATGTGAACTACGTTGATAGATTTCCAGGCACAATCTGACACATAATCTAACAGTAAAATGTACAAAATCTGTCATTTAATCATGTGTTTGATAGTAAATATCCCAGATTAGAGTGTCCTGTAATACAAAATAAGCATGATTAATGTTAGTAATGATGTAACTTGGTTACATGCATACCTCACATTGATATCGCATGAAAGAATATGTTTTATTATTTCATTTTCATGCTCCAGGCTTGTTGTTATAGTTACCAGGAGTGCAGATCCGATGTCAGGATTGGGGGGGAAACAACTTCGTAAAGGCTCGCCATATCATTCAAGAAGTACTGCACAGGGAATCTTTTATTGTGCTTACCTTTCTTCTTTATTTGTTCTAAACAGCCAACAGCGCGTATCACTGCTTACGTAAAATATTAAGGGTCTCTGACATGTAATGTCTACTCATGTTCTTATCTTATCTCCCTCCAACCCTCCGTTTCAATCATTTATTTTTAGATGCAAATCTAAAAGTCTGAAAATACATTTGTTGAATTTTTAATAATTAAGGGTATATTTTATTGAGGGGGGACAATTCATGTTTTCAGATAATTTGGGGGGACATGTCCCCTCCGTCCCCCTCGGGATCTGAACCCATGATAGTTACTGATTCCGGTTTGCTCTAACGTGTCCGTGTCCGTGTTGTGCCCCTGCAGGTGCTTCCACCACTTTTTAATGCGGAGACAGAATGGGAAGTCTGAAGGACGATGCGATGAAAGGTCTCAGAGAGGACCACAAGCCTTGTGAGAAGACGGATGATGAGAAGCGTCCAGGCGGCTCGGATGGCAGCGCCGAGCCCGACGGACCTCAGATAAACACAAGTCCGGAGTCAACAGCTCCTCAGCTAGAAGATCCCAGCGAGAGAGACGAGAACGCAGAACCCAACGATGAAGAGCTTTCAGTGGAGGGTCGAGGGACAGACTCTGTGCAGACTGGTGACGTCCCTCTGACACAAGATGATAAGACGACAACCTCTAGTAAGTCCCTGAGCGAGGGAGATGAGGGAACACAGAAGGATGAAACATGTGGTGTGGAAGAAAACATATTGGTCCCTGTCCCAGCGACCCCCGGCCCCTCGGACCCACGTTCCCCAGCTCCTTCTGGCCAGCAACACATGCGCACGCAGGTCAGCCTGGAGGTGGTCCAGTGTTGCTCCGTGGCCACCAGCCCCATGACGCCTCCTCAGGACGGCCATTCCTTCTTCTTCCCAAACTCTTTTGGGAAATCCGGAGCCGCCGCCGCCGCCGCCGCTGCCTCCACTAAAGACGCGGAGCTCCAGGTGGGTCGGCTGGTGGAGTTGTGCTCCGTGGCCACCTCCCCCATGACCCCGAAGACCCCGTCCACCTCAGCTTTCCAGAGCTCACCGGGAGAGAGGCGGCGCAGAAGCAGGAGGGAGTGAAGAACGGTGAGGCGGAGAGGGAGCGTGGCCAACAAGAGAGTTTCCCCGGGACAGAAAGTCTAGGAGAGGCTGAGTCTCTGATAAGTGGAGCTTTGACATCAAAGGAGCCGAGTGAGGACTTCGCCTCTGCCTGCTGCACCGCCACGGGGTCAAAGGTCTCACCAGAAACTCCGGAGGATAGTCAGCAGCAATGTAAGCAACAGAGGATGGGGAGTATGGATCAAGACATTACTATCCTGGTGACCCACTACGGCAACGGTGAGGAGGAAGAGGAGGCTGACTCGTCTTTGTATCCCATTGAGAGTGAGATGGTCAAATTGGATGAATATGAGGAGCAAAGAGGGATCGACGGGGAAGATGAAAAGGAAAATATCCCTCATGTACAGGAAACATCAAACACAACCCCGCCGCAAAACAACACGCAAGAATCTTCCGTTTCTGTTTGCACCGAGACAAAAACGGACGTAAAAGTTGAGGCGAATGAAAGCAAAGGAGACGTGGCGAAGCCTCCCGTCCCTGAATCTCCAGCTCCCTTCGGCTGCCACAACATCCGCACGCAGGTGAGCCTGGAGGTGGTGCAGTGTCAGTCTGCCGCCACCAGCCCCATGACCCCTCCCGAAGGAGACCACGCCTTCTGCTTCCCCAGCACTTTGGGGAGATGTGGCGGCGTCGACGCCGAGCTGCAGGTGGGTCAGCAGGTGGAGTTCCGCTCCGTCGCCACGGCGCCCATGACCCCGAGGACGCCCACGGTCACGACCTTTCCTGAGATTGTGAAGGATGCGAGCGTAGAGGAGAAGATAGAAGAGGAGGAGGAGGAGGAAGTGACTGAGGAGAAAAAGGTGGAAGCAGCTGAAGAGGAGGAGGCGGTTAATTGCAAGGAGAAAGGGGAGGAGCCGGTGCAGGAGGTGAGCTGGGATGAAAAGGGGATGACGTGGGAGGTGTACGGGGCGGTGGTGGAGGTGGCCGTGTTGGGCTCGGCCATCCAGAAACACCTGGAGAAGCAGGTGAAGAAGCAGAAGCAGCCCTCCTTGCCTCCCCCTCCTCCGCTCAACCCCTCAGCCGTGCCCCTCTCCCCAGAGTCCATCCAGGGAGGGGGTTCTGGTCCGGGGAGGAAGAGCCGCCCGGGGAAAAGAGGAGAGCGGGACGGGGAGGTGAGCCGGCGCAGGAGAAACCCCTTCCGCCTGCTGATGGAGAACATGCAGCAGCCACACTGTTGCTCCGGAGCTCACACCGCCGAGTGACACGACGAATTACAACAGCTGGTTGGAAGAAGAGAAGAAATGGTGTAAAAAATAATAAATCACATGATGCATGTGTCTGTGATGTGCTGACTTACTTCAGAGTGTCTGGGACGTGTGAGAAGCAAAGCACCTCCACAAATGAGGCTTCTATGATGGAGTATTGAGATTCAGCCATACAGGACGGGGGAACAATGAGGGTGACTTCTCTTTGTTTTCACTCAGACCAAACAGTTCAGTCTAAGTTTAAGCTTTTGATGCTCCTCCCCCTAAAACCTGGGACGAAGAGGAGCATGGGCAGTCCTTCTGGTTGCCGAGAGACTAGATGGTCGACGACGGTAACAGTTTTTTGTGATTTGTGAACTCGTGACCCGGAGGTCGTTTTTGTTTTTGAATGGAAGTTAAAATTGCTCTAAATGTTGCCTTGATGTGTGAGAGAGAGAGAAAGGGAGTGATGTGTCGCTACTATTAGTGCAGGCTTTTGTTTGTCTTATATTCTGCTTTTAGATTTGGCACAATGACTTGTTTGTATCGTGAAACGCATAAAATATGTACAAACGACAAGCACAATCAACGCCTGACGAGAGGCTCCTCCTAGCCATTATTTATTGACTTGACTTACTGTGTTTTAATGCCATTGGTGATTCAGTTTGTAAATTATGTGGTGAAACTTATTCCAAATGTGTTTTAGTTCCGAGGTCGTTGGTCGGTGTCAGTGGTGTTAAATTCATAGAAGTGGGATCAAATCCACAGTTGGAGAAATTGATTTGTTTTTATTCATATCTCATAGTGATACATTCATTTCGATGTCAGTAAACAGTGAAATAATCGTTTCAATCTGCTGCTTGTAGGAAGCCACAAAGCCAAACTGCATGAGGTTTTTATTTCAGCGACGAGTTTCTCAACCCAAAGTGAATTCTGATAAATTAAACGTTAGAAATAAAGAATTCATTCATGTATTGATGACATGCAATATTTCCCTCTTTTTTTTTTAACTTTCTTTCTTGTAGCATCAGCTGCAACGGAAACTTAACAAATGTGTGTTTGACATATATAACGTATAATACAGTTTATTTCCAAGCAAACCAGTTTTTAAAACGTCACTTAATATATTAACAAAAATAAAGTGATTCACATGTGCAAGAAACTATCGTTTTGCTTTCATTTTGCTTCTGTCCATTTCATTTCTTTCATCATCCCGGGTTTAAGTGAAGAGAGTTTCAAAGGAAGAGTTTGACATTTGGAGAAATGTGCTTATTGCGAGAGAAGGTTTATACTCATGTTTTTGCACTAAATCTGAAGCTGGCGGGCAGTTAGCTTAGCTGGACTGGAAACGGGGAGAAACAGCCAGTTTCTGTGCTTTTGAGGTGCAGTCAGGCTGTTTTTTGAAACTTTGGACGGAGCCGGACTCGCTGTTTTTCCTGTTTCCAATCTAAACGTGAAGCTAACTGTCTCCTGGATATGATTCCTATTCATTCAACTGTTCCCATAGGTTCATTAAACGTTTTCACAGAGTCGTAGCTCTCATTTTGGTTTCCCTTGAATTGAATGTTTCGACACAAAGCAACATATTGGTCACAACAGAAGGTCTTCGTCCAACTCCGTCAATGCGTTTGACTGGATATCGGCTGACTGATTACAGAGAAGCTACACATAATGTCCATCTGAGGCTTGTTGTCAACTCCCTCCGTTATTCCCATCACAGGTCTGTGGTGCTGAACGCGGGGTTATCATGACCAGCGGGAGGACCGTTGGGGGCCTTCTTCCGGCCCCGCTGGGCCAGCGCTGCACCCAGAGGCTCGATGTACTCCGGGGGACCGCTGTCGTCGTCCTCCTCCTCTTCCTCCTGGATCATCATCTAAGGAGGAGCAGGCATGTTTTGAAAAGACCGTATTCTACAAAGTAAGTGAAGAGATGGAGTTTCATGTGTAAACTCACCATGGAAGGTTTCTCCTGCTCAGGAATGATCATATCATCGCTGTAGTCCAGGGAGTTGAGGCTGTGGGGGGAGAAGACCAATCAAATCAGTTTGATTGGAAGAAAAGGTCACATGCCAGTCCTTTCGTCACGACACGCTGTGGCAAAATGTGCACCTGGAAACGCTCCCAGTTTATCAAGCATCGTCACGGCGACAGAGCGGAGAGCGAGGTCGTGTGTCACCCCCAATCGGCAGATGGTGGAGAGACATTTTTTTTTTTTTCCATTACCTGACTTTGTCCACGTCCGAGCTGTCCTCTTCCATGTCCAGCACCATCGTCGTGTCCATGTCGAAGTTGAGGTTGAGGACGGGATTGGCCCTGTGGGCGAGTAACGGCATGCATAGGTTATATATAACATACATGTTAACGTCTCGTTTAAATCATTCATTCATCCCGTTGGCTCTGCGTTGGTCCTCACCCCTCCATGGTGTACTTGTTGGTTCCCGGCACCACGTGACCACTTTTCTGGTTGTCAGAGGTCACCATGGCTGCAGAGTTCATGGCTTTAGCCGCCTTCAGCTTCCTCCTGTAGCTGTGGGGTGAAGCACAGACGCAGCAGCTTTTCACAGGTGTGTTCAGATCAATAAGAAACCTTGGTTAATAGTGTGGCTAATAGTTAATCGTCCCGTCTCTAACTTGATTCCAAATCTCTTTTCCTACTTTCTGCGGGTGCACAGCAGCGATGTGGTGAGGATGGACAGCACGATGATGAGGCCCGCCACCATCCCCATCAGGCTGTACTTCAGGACGTCGGTCTCCGGTTCAATCACGGGGGTCGTCCCCTGGAGCACAAGTAGGGAAATCTCTTTAATACGTTCTTGTCTGCGGACCTGTGAGCTCTCATTTACACGTCGTTATATTTATTTTATTTTATTTATTTGTTTATTTAACAGGGACAGTGCATATTTATGGACAATGTAAATACACTAGAAAGCACAATGGCTTCCTTTTCCAGTTCTAGTTCTGACACATTTATTTGTAAATTGTACTAAAATGTAAAAAAAAGACATGCACTTTAATGGAACAAACCTGCAAGTTTACTCACATATTGCTATTCTGCAATAAATGCCTCTGTCAGTACGTCTTGATTATTATTTTAGTAATATTAGGAATATAATTTAGAGGGCTTTAAACCAAAAATCCGTCACCTTGCTTACACATTTTCCCACAATGATAATACTATAATAATCTAATGTGTTCTCAGACATAATAATATATGACTTTGCAGTTAATTTAAATCATTTTTTAACTTCCAATGAGGCTCAATATGTTGTAGTTTTGATTAATATTTTAACAGAGCTCCTCAGAAGTGGTCTACAGCAAACATTAAAAGTTATTTTCTATTGACTTGCATCAGGGATTTGGATATATGGAAGTGTTGTGACGTCTGTGTTGTAAATTTAAACCATCAAATCAAAAAAAACGTGCTGCATTTAACAGGAATAGCACTGGTGTGTTTCCTGCTATGATGTCTTTGTGACAGAAAGGAGACCCTTTCTGAAAAACTCTAAAAATGCTCATACTCACAATGTCGGCGAGGCCGAGCTCTATAAATACAAGAGAGTGTTTAGGATCAGAGATCATCTCTTCCACTTCGTGGGAGGTAAGAGCAGTCCCGTTGGAGTAGACGAAATATGCCACTACGATAGTGTTGGCTGAAACCCTAAGAGAAGGAACACAACTCTCTCACACATTTGCAATAATGAACCTAAATGTAAAAACCTCATCAAATATTTTGTCCTGGGTCACTGGCACCACCTAGTGGACAACAGCACATGCATGCAATTGAAAAGCTGAAGTTTCTTTTCCAGCCAAAAATGTATTATCTATAAATATATATATACTCACAGAATGCATCATTTTAATCTTGTGATTTAAATGTAGAGGTGATGAGAAAAGGAAACTTGCCTGGATGCTTCAGCCCCGTCAGACCTGATTGAAGCGATGTCAACAGCAGCCTTGGTGGCAGAAATAAGTGCGCTAGAAAGAGAGAGATCAGAGGAAACACAAAGTCAAGACATGAGAGACACAAGTGTCAAATAAATAAAATGTTTCCCGAAACACAATATAGCATGGAGAAATGTACTTGAGTATTTCATCGATGCTTGCTTTAACGACGTCTATGGGCTTTTTAAATTCAAGTTCCACTTTATATGATTCATCCACTGCGAAAATCTGTAAATGTAAAAAAACAAACAGGTGTTAATGCAGACTGACATCATACTAGCTATCTGCTGTTTTCTTGAATGAAAGTCCAGCTCACCTCCACTACGGTGCTGGTGGAGAGGCCGCCGGTGTCGGTGGCACTTACGTTCACCAAATACTTCCCCTTCAGTGATGATTCGAGGCCCTCGCTAGTTCTGAAGACAGTGGAGGAAATCATGAGCATCGCCATGGACACCCAGAGTAAAAGAGTCTGTGGTCATTTTGTCTCCCTGTTTTTGTCATTTTCCATCTCTTTGTAGCTGACCTGTAGTCATGTTGTGTCTCTTTGTAGCTGACCTGTCATGTTGTGTCTCTTTGTAGCTGCCTTTTGTAGTCATGTTGTGTCTCTTTGTAGCTGCCTTTTGTAGTCATTTCTGTCTCTTTGTAGCTGACCTGTAGTCATGTTGTGTCTCTTTGTAGCTGCTTTTTGTAGTCATGTTGTGTCTCTTTGTAGCTGACCTGTAGTCATGTTGTGTCTCTTTGTAGCTGCTTTTTGTAGTCATTTGTGTCTCTTTGTAGCTGACCTGTAGTCATGTTGTGTCTCTTTGTAGCTGCCTTTTGTAGTCATGTTGTGTCTCTTTGTAGCTGCCTTTTGTAGTCATGTTGTGTCTCTTTGTAGCTGACCTGTAGTCATGTTGTGTCTCTTTGTAGCTGCCTTTTGTAGTCATTTGTGTCTCTTTGTAGCTGCTTTTTGTAGTCATGTTGTGTCTCTTTGTAGCTGACCTGTAGTCATGTTGTGTCTCTTTGTAGCTGCCTTTTGTAGTCATTTGTGTCTCTTTGTAGCTGACCGGTAGTCATTTGTGTCTCTTTGTAGCTGACCTGTCATGTTGTGTCTCTTTGTAGCTGCTTTTTGTAGTCATGTTGTGTCTCTTTGTAGCTGACCTGTAGTCATGTTGTGTCTCTTTGTAGCTGCCTTTTGTAGTCATTTGTGTCTCTTTGTAGCTGACCGGTAGTCATGTTGTGTCTCTTTGTAGCTGACCTGTAGTCATGTTGTGTCTCTTTGTAGCTGACCTGTCATGTTGTGTCTCTTTGTAGCTGACCTGTAGTCATGTTGTGTCTCTTTGTAGCTGCTTTTTGTAGTCATTTGTGTCTCTTTGTAGCTGACCTGTAGTCATGTTGTGTCTCTTTGTAGCTGCCTTTTGTAGTCATGTTGTGTCTCTTTGTAGCTGCCTTTTGTAGTCATGTTGTGTCTCTTTGTAGCTGCCTTTTGTAGTCATGTTGTGTCTCTTTGTAGCTGACCTGTAGTCATGTTGTGTCTCTTTGTAGCTGCTTTTTGTAGTCATGTTGTGTCTCTTTGTAGCTGACCTGTAGTCATGTTGTGTCTCTTTGTAGCTGCCTTTTGTAGTCATGTTGTGTCTCTTTGTAGCTGCCTTTTGTAGTCATGTTGTGTCTCTTTGTAGCTGACCTGTAGTCATGTTGTGTCTCTTTGTAGCTGACCTGTCATGTTGTGTCTCTTTGTAGTTGCCTTTTGTAGTCATGTTGTGTCTCTTTGTAGTTGCCTTTTGTAGTCATGTTGTGTCTCTTTGTAGCTGCCTTTTGTAGTCATGTTGTGTCTCTTTGTAGCTGACCGGTAGTCATGTTGTGTCTCTTTGTAGCTGCCTTTTGTAGTCATTTTGGGTCTCTTTGTAGCTGCCTTTTGTAGTCATTTCTGTCTCTTTGTAGTTGCCTTTTGTAGTCATGTTGTGTCTCTTTGTAGCTGCCTTTTGTAGTCATGTTGTGTCTCTTTGTAGCTGACCTGTAGTCATGTTGTGTCTCTTTGTAGCTGACCTGTAGTCATGTTGTGTCTCTTTGTAGCTGCTTTTTGTAGTCATGTTGTGTCTCTTTGTAGCTGACCTGTAGTCATGTTGTGTCTCTTTGTAGCTGACCGGTAGTCATGTTGTGTCTCTTTGTAGCTGCCTTTTGTAGTCATGTTGTGTCTCTTTGTAGCTGCCTTTTGTAGTCATGTTGTGTCTCTTTGTAGCTGCCTTTTGTAGTCATGTTGTGTCTCTTTGTAGCTGCCTTTTGTAGTCATGTTGTGTCTCTTTGTAGCTGCCTTTTGTAGTCATGTTGTGTCTCTTTGTAGCTGCCTTTTGTAGTCATGTTGTGTCTCTTTGTAGCTGCCTTTTGTAGTCATGTTGTGTCTCTTTATAGCTGCCTTTTGTAGTCATTTCTGTCTCTTTGTAGCTGCCTTTTGTAGTCATGTTGTGTCTCTTTGTAGTTGCCTTTTGTAGTCATGTTGTGTCTCTTTGTAGTTGCCTTTTGTAGTCATGTTGTGTCTCTTTGTAGCTGCCTTTTGTAGTCATGTTGTGTCTCTTTGTAGCTGACCTGTAGTCATGTTGTGTCTCTTTGTAGCTGCCTTTTGTAGTCATGTTGTGTCTCTTTGTAGCTGACCTGTAGTCATGTTGTGTTTCTTTGTAGCTGATTTTTGTAGTCATGTTGTGTCTCTTTGTAGCTGCCTTTTGTAGTCATGTTGTGTTTCTTTGTAGCTGCCTTTTGTAGTCATGTTGTGTCTCTTTGTAGCTGCCTTTTGTAGTCATGTTGTGTCTCTTTGTAGCTGACCTGTAGTCATGTTGTGTCTCTTTGTAGCTGCCTTTTGTAGTCATTTGTGTCTCTTTGTAGCTGCCTTTTGTAGTCATGTTGTGTCTCTTTGTAGCTGCCTTTTGTAGTGATTTTGTTTATCTTTGAAGCTGCCTTTTGTAGTCATTTTGTGTCTCTTTGTAGCTGCTTTTTGTGGTTGTTTGTGTCTCTTTGGAGTTGCCTTTTGTAGTCATGTTGTGTCTCTTTGTAGTTGCCTTTTGTGGTTGTTTGTGTCTCTTTGGAGTTGCCTTTTGTAGTCATGTTGTGTCTCTTTGTAGCTGATTTTTGTAGTCATTTTGTTTATCTTTGAAGCTACCTTTTGTAGATGTTTGTGTCTCTTTGGAGTTGCCTTTGTGGTTGTCCATCATTGTGGCAGTTGTGTGTCTCTTTGTAGTCAGTATGTGTCTGTAACAATGTTTCTATGCCTGCAATGTCTAAAAACATGGTTTTATTCTCCGCAGTTGTCCACTTTTAAGTCATTTTCGAGTCAGTTTATTGTCTATTTCTGGTCATTTTGTTATTCTTTGTAGTCATTTCATTTACTTTCCAATAAGGAATATTAACAGTCACTTCATAAAGAACAAAACTTGAAAATAACTGCAGCAGTAAACACATATTTAGAGCAAAATGAGATATATGATGTTGAAGAATGACTATTTACTCACTGAATAATTCCAACATAAATGTCCTTTTGCTGAGTAGTGACGGCCTCAAACAGCATCTGCATGGGCCTCGTCTGATTTTTGGTGTCCTTAAATTTGACGTCATTCACTTTAAATTCAATCTGCCTATTTATTCCAGAGTCCAGGTCTGTAGCCTGAGAGAAGCAAGAGATACAACATCTGGAAATCACGCCACATATCTCACTTACAGCATGTCAGTTATTTGGGTTTCATTACTCACAGTGACGCTTGCCACCGACGTGCCCTTACTTGCACTTTCTGACACCACCACTGAAATCCAAAGAAAAAAAAAATGTGTGTTGACTTTAAATTTAAATGACTTGTTCCAATGACTCTTTCTTTGGATGGGACAGCATGAAGTTCAATTTAAGGGTGAAGCAAAAGCTGTGTTGGATAAAATGTACATAAAGTTAAACAATCTCAAATATTCACTCACCAAACACAGCATCTGAGAAAATGAATTCTGGAGCGTTGTCGTTTATGTCTTCAATGTTTATGACCATTTGTCCTGAAATGTATATATATTTAAAAGGATTAAATTGACACGAGATGACTTCATGCTTTTACTATTTTGCCTTCTGCACAACGACCCAGTGGCTGACCTGTTGTGACACTGTTGTTCTCTCCTTTCTCTGTGTACTGATCCACCACCTGAGACTCGATCACCACCTGGTCACACTCTTCATAATCCACCGTGTGCTTCGGGTTGAGTCTGACTTCCCCCGTCGGGTCCAGGATGAACCAGCTGCAGGGCGTCAGAGAACCGTTGCATCTGCATCTCATGGATTCCAGCTCGTAGATCAAGGAGTGGTTCCCGTCTTTGTCGTGTGCCGTGAAGTTCCCGACGGCCCCGCTGATGGTGGTGTTCTCCTTCACCGTCACGGGGCCCGACGGCTGGAACTCGGGCCTCTCGTCGTTCACGTCCAGCACCTCCACCATCACTATCACGACGGCCGTCTCCTGCTCCAGGTCCGCCGCCTCTACCTGCAGCTTGAATTGCTTGAGCGTGCTCTCGTAGTCCAGCTCGATGTCGGGATCCACGGTGATGTTCCCCCTGTAACCCTCCTTCTCTTCGTAGGTGCGAATGATGAAGCTGCCAATGCTTCCCTCGATGATGCTGAAGGAGATGCGGTCAAACTCTGCCGTTTGGTCCATATCCTCAGCCTGAACAGAACCCACAAAGGCACCTGATTGGATGAAAAGTATCATTAAAATCCACAGGCAGAATGTATTGAAGGTGATTTGGGAAGTTAAACACCGACCTTTTTCGCCTTCTTTGACTGAGAATTTGTAAGATGAGGCTTTAAAATGTGGTTTGTTGTCATTGACGTCCTGGGATGCGTGAAAAGAAAAGATCGGCAGTTATCCTCCTCCAGTTTCACAGCATCAACCATTTGCTACAAACAGCTGAACACTCACTTCTACATTGATGATAACTGTGACCGTGGTGGACAACGCTGGACTGCCTTTGTCAGTAGCGGTTACGTTGAGCTCGATCACCCCGTCCAGGTCCGGGTCCAGGGCCTCACGGTCCAGCTCGCCCTTGTTTCTTAACACGCCAGTGTCGGGGTTGATGGTGAAGTTAGCGCTGTACTCGCTCGGTTCGATTCTATACACTATTTGGCTGTTTAGTGTACCAGATTCATCTGCATCAGTTGCCTGTCCAAATGAGAAACATCAGACTTCTTACTTAATCTCGCAAGAACACTGCATTGACAAAAAAAAAAGGGATGTGAAACACCTGAAAAAGACATGTGGGCACTCATGTGTGACTGTTGATCATCTCAGCCCAAAAATAACTTCTCATGCTACAGCAAACAGCTTGCTCTCTTCTGGGAAGGGTTTCCTGCAAGATTTGGGAACCTGGCTCCAGTTGAGTGATAAGATCCGGCTCGTTCCAGTTTATCCAGAAGCTTTAGACCTGATCGAGGCTCTGTGCGGGCCGATCTACTTCTTCCACACCGAGCTCTGAAAAAGCATTTCTTTATGGACCTGGCTTTACGTGTCGTCATGCTGAAGCAGGAGAGGACCCTTCCTGAATTGTTGTTGTTATATTGAAAGAGCACTACTGTCTCAAATATCATTATACGCTGTAGAAATAAAGGGAACTACATCTTCATTACGTCTGGAGGGTTGAGGGGCACTACTGCATATCACAAATACAACTGAGTTGCATTGTGGGAAATGACAGTTGGATAAAGAGGTGCTTTTGCCTAAGCTATGCTGAAAACAAGTCCACCGTTTTGGGTTTGAAACTGCTATCCCAACTGCAAGACCCATTTTTTTTAATTTTCCATAAATTAAAATGAAATAAATCCCAAATCCTGTTAAAAATAGCCACCAACACCTGTGAGATGCAAAGGCTACCTCCCACAGTTACCTCGATCTTGACTTCAAGCGATTCCCCCTCTTTGACGAACTCCCGGTAGGTGTCCCTGTTGGCGACCGGCGCGTGGTCGTTGATGTCGGTCACGGTTATCTCCAGCACCGCGCTGCCGGGCTTGTTGTCCGTGTCTCTGGCCTGCAGGGTGGCCGAGAACAGAGATCTGACCTCGCGATCCAGCAGAGTTGCGTTTTTCACACGGACCGTGCCCGTGTGTGGCTCTACGTCAAAATACAGACGTCTGAAACAACAGATGCAGACCCTTCAGGGGTGTTGTCTTAGCAACCATGGAAACACATTCAAATAAGCAAAAAGAAAGAGGTTTGGCGTACATGCTGTCTGGAAGAAGGCTGTAGGTGATGTTGCCTTGATCCATCGTGTCTGGATCCTCTGCCTGAGGGGGGGGAACAAAAACAATGAGTCCTCCTCAACTGCAAGTGTTTGTTACATGAAAGCTCAACCTTTCTGAGTAGGAATCCAGAAAGTAGAGGACGTACGGTAAAGGTGCCCAACGGCGTCCCAGTAGGGGAGTGCTCGGACACGTTCAGCTTATACGTGTCCTGTTTGAACATGGGGCTGTTGTCGTTGGCGTCCAGGATGTTAATGGTGACCGTGGCAGTGGAGGCGAAGGTGGGTTGGTCTTCATCTATGGCGACGACCTGCACCGTGACACAAGCAGGGGAAAAAACAACACACACAACCTCAGTGCTTTTGCGAATCACAAATGTGAAAGATGTCACCCATATATTGATCGCAGGATCTCTCACTTGTAAAATCATCTGCGTTTTCTCTTCATAATCCAGTTTTTGGGGGTCCTTGACCAGAAGCTGAACAACGCTGTCTGATATGGTGAATTCTGGCACCACAGAAAACACGTTCTTGTCCTCTCCCTCCAGGGTCAGTTTGGTTTTGGCAAGCTGTGAGAAGCCAAGAAAAGAATATTCACGCTTCAACATGACTGCTTTCGCAGGAAAATGCTTTCAGTTGAGGAAAAGTCTTTTTTTTATGTTGATGATCTTTTCTTCTCACTTTGTCCAGATCTTTGACTGTCATGTTGATGAAAATGGAGCCCAACAAGTGCTCCACGATCTCTCCCGTGAAGTGGCTCGCCTTCACGCAGGAGAGCTCGTCTACGCACTTGTAGAACTCGGGCTTGTTGTCGTTGACGTCGAGGATGTTGATCTGGACCTTTGCTGTGGTGTAGGCGTGAACCCCGTGGATGTTTTCATTAGCCTCAGTAGCCTAAAGTGGAATAAAATAGAATCATTTCACCAAAAAAACTAAATGTTCTCCATGATTCTGTTATATTTCACGGATCGCAGCGGGCATCTTCCTTTAGTTTGGTGCTGGTTCTGGTTAGAAGTCGTGTTCAGGGACGAAGATCAAGCCTGCAAATTAGAGCGACGTCTTGTACCTTTACAAGACCTGGTTCTCACAATCCTCCCTCCCAAAACACCTCGTCTGCTTTCTCGCCCACTTCTCTCTCCTTACAGGAGCCGCAGGAAGGGTGATGAAGCCATGGAGCATTCTGGGTAACAACTTCTACTTCTAATAAACATCTCTACAACCCGATTAACATGTTACATCTAGTCTGTTTACTCAAACAGCATTTAAAAAAATGACTATTTGTGGTTTTACAGGAAGTTACCGTCTTGGCACAGCGAGGGTACTGACGTCTTGACACCGTGAGGTTGCCAGGCAACCAGCAGAGCCTTGTGGTAGGAGGATTTTTATTTTATTTTCTTGACCTTAGACGAGCCAGTTGTAAGCCATGCTTCTATTTATGCTCACCTGCTGGCATTATATTCAGTGTTACCGTGGAAATGTATGTGTAGATTGTATGCAAGACGGACATAAAGTAAAATTACAGGAGGAGGAAATTGATGTTAACTCAACAAAAACAACAAAATGTACCTTTACAGTCAGGTCAACAGAGTCACCAATATCTTCTCTGTCAATATTGGACATCACAGCTATGACGCCACCAGTTCTTGAGATGTCAAACAGGCCAGCTACTGTGGATTCTGTCGAACAATGTGGAGAAAGAAAGAAACTTTGTATTCACTCGCTGCACGACAAATTGTTCTCGCACAAGTTGACAATGCTCACTTTCAATGCTGTAGATGATGTCGTCGTTGATACTTGTGTCCTGGTCCAGGGCGGTCACTTTAAACACAGACTGGCCCTGGCGAAGAAAAAACGATAAAATTTGTTTTCAGAAACCTGGAGCAACATTTAAACGTCCATGCAGGCTTACTGCCTGTAGATTTGTATGTAACGGCCCAAAAATACACACTAACGATGGGGCTCGCACAACACGCAGCTGCATGCAAATTAAAAGCAGATGTCACACGAGGAAATGTGTCAAATGGATTTTTCCTTTTAACAATCCAGTTGAACATTTCTTTCCGATGATTACAAAATGCAGCAGCACTCACCAAAGGAGAATTCTCTTCAACTCTCGCTACGTAGGGAATCCCAACAAACTTGGGGTCAAGGTCTGGGACGTCAATCACCGTGATGAAGGAAAAAACAGAACTCGAAAATTGATTGATTGTGTCATAATGACACCGGCCTCCACCGTCCTGTTAAGAGACAAAACCTTTTTTTTTTAAATTCCACACTCTAATGCTTATAAACACACATTCATATTTCACATTTCATATTATAATAGCTACATATTTAGTGGTATTAACACTGAAAAAGTATCATCATTTCACTGTATTATCTGCATTAATATTAAATGAGTCACTTCAGAGATCAGTTTTTTGATCTTAGGTTTGCAAAGGGTTTGACCAAAAATAAGCCGTACATTTTACAGTATGCTCCTCAGTCTGATCTTCTATTACATGCAAGTCATAAAAAAGGAAGCTTGCATCATTTTGGGGAAATATGTTAATTAAATTTCATGCCCAAAGTTAGGGGAGAAAATTAGGCAACACTCTTGTATTGGTCTGTTTGGTGTGAAGCCATGGTTAGCTTAGCATAAAGACCGGAGGCAGAGTGAAACAGCTAGCCTGGCTCTCAAAGGTAAAAAATAAATAAATAATAAATAAATACGGCAACCAACGTATTAAGATGTTAAATTTAATGCGTTAAATTCCTACCTAAAAAGTCTAAAAATGGTGGCGTTATGGAGGGACTATTTCTTGGCGTAGCAGTGACTTCCCAAACAATCTAACTGTTGCTTTTACTTGCATAGTACTTACAGTTGCATTAATTTTCAGCCGATAGAAAGAGCTCAATGCAGTGAAGTTCAGACTTCCAGTTAATTTGACTTCACCAGTTGTGGACACGATGCTAAAAAGACTGGATCCTTCACTGGGAGTGACCTTGAAAATCAAGTGAAAATGATGCTTCAGTAAAGTTTGTGGAACAGCAGAATATGATATTAATGATTTACAACAGAAGCTTACCTCAACGATGCTGTATTGAACACGACCAGCGACGAGAGTGTCTGCATCAGTGGCATGCACCCTGAACAGAGTAGTACCTACGGGTGTATTCTGATCAATCCGATCAGGACAAAGACAACAATAAACAACACACAAATGTCTCTCAGGATTAAAGGTTGAGTAGGTGATTCTATTCAGAAACACTTTGTTATATTACTTGAAATCCTTGTATCATACCCATAGAAATGAATACATTAAATGCACTCGTGGCAGGACTGTAAAAACCCCATCAAATCAAAAAAGTTGTGCCAGAGAAAATAATTGAACAGAGGTCTGAAGGAAAAGGGCGGGACTTTTTCCAGTTCTGCGGTGCATTCAAAGTCAAAGTGTTTGTTTCCAAATGACCTACTCAACCTTTAACAACCATGTAAGCACATTTTGACATGTTGATGGATTGGCAAATTGATGCCGGAGTTAAAAATAAACAAAAACTGAGAAGCAAACAGATTAAGAGAATCATTAACTGATATGTTTGACTTACTTCTCTGATCTCAGTATCGTATGAAGACTCCTCGAATCTGGGTTGGTTGTCGTTGGCATCGGATAATACTATCGTAAATACTCCTGTCCTCTGAAAGACATAGCATGGTGTACTCTGAATAAAACCAACAAACTGTGTTATGAAATGATGAGTGTTAACTGAAAAGCCACTTACATCATTGAGACCATCAGAGACTCGAACTCCAAGCATCAATACCTGAGCAGTCTAGAATAAAAACATAGACAAAACAAAAAACAAAAAAAAAAACGTTAAATTGATGGGACACAGAGAATCAAAATGAAACTGTTAAATACTGGAGGGTCTCTACGTCCACTACGCCATACCTCTCTATCTAGTTTCCGACTGACTGATACGACCCCAGTATCCCTGTCAACTGTGAAGTATCCGTCATTGGGCTCAGTAAGGGAGTAAGTCAATTTGTCATTTTCTGCGTCTGTTGCGTTTATAGTAAACACATCGGTACCTGTGAAAACAGCATCAGATGTAAATATAAATATGTGGAATATCTATTGAGCTATGATGTTGTAAATGTCGTAAATATCTACTTACCTACTGGGATGTCTTCGCACACGGAATAAACACTCTCATGGATTGTGGGACTGGTATTTGCTGTAGAAGTAAAATCGTCACACTGTTAAATAATCGTCTAAGTATTTTTTTGTCAAAATTGTTTTGTTTTGTTTTTTTGTTTCAAGATAATGGCCTATGTCAAGTGTGTTACACTTTTGGTGAAGTTTTTCCTGAAAAACTTGAAAAAATGAGTTAGGCGATTATTTTTAACAGAGTGACGAAATGTTAAGAAGTGATGTAAAAACTATAATGACAAGATTGCAATAAAATGAATTGATTACTCACCATTAGTTAAACCGATGAGGCACAACAGGAACATGCGTCCCATGATCCCCTCCATGTCTGCAAATGAAAAGAAAGGGCAATCTAATTAGTACAGCTGATACAATTAGTCTGTTCATTGATTAGTCGATCTGTGGCTGTGTGAGGTTGTACTTATAGGCACAGTGGTGCTCTGAGATATGTTGACGTTTAGCAGGGATTTGGTCATTAAGCAAAGCATTGGACCTTTAAAAAAAATAATAATAATAATTTCCTGTAGATGAAACATAGCGGGATCCGTCGCAGGATAAAATAGCAGAATTTCTTCCACTGTCTTTTATGTAACATTTATATCCGCAGTACACTTTTGAGCCACATGAGGGAGCCTTAATGTGTTTATATGCCTCTGATGTAGCCTTCTATGAAAGGTTTTACTGATGAGAGGAAATGAAAAGATTGAGACTTCAATTTAATTACGCCTGGTTGCATTTATTTGATCCATCCATACTTAACTAATATGTTTTCAATAATGCAAACATAAAACAAAGTTGTGGCCTCCTCTAAATGGCCGGTTTAATCATTCAAGATAATATAAGATGATGTGGAAGGAATGTTCATTCACCCACAAATTCATTCTCATGAATTATAAATACGTTTTATTAGTTTTATTCAACTTAGTAAAACACCAACATCATTCAACTTAATTAACATGCATGATGCACCCAGTTATATTCAGTGTTATAGCTGGACAAAATGACAAAACGGCTCTTACCCTGATTTATAGGTTGATATTTAACAGCATATTAAATATGGCCGTAATTAATTATAAATATCACAGCAGGCGTTGTGTGATGTCATGGAACAGAGTGTCATAACACGTTGGATAGTTTCATTACCGAGAAAGCGTCAGCTGTGATTTCCTCTATGATGCTGATAAAGTTGGAGGCAATAAGGCAATGCCTGCTTTATGTGGAATGATATCAAATTGGAAAATGTGGTTTCATCATGTTTTCTAATGTAAGCCAGAACTTGTAGAGTAGAATAATTTCAGTAAAACACGAGCAAGAACAGAACCGCTTCATCTCATCGAGCGGAAGTTAATTTTCAAGAGACAAACAACAAGTAGGAGATTGTACATTATACCCCTCGGTTGTATTAAGTTCTATTGTTCCTTTTTCCCCCACTAGTTCCTCTGTTTTTACTTTGTTAAAGGCAGTAAAAAACATTATCTGCACTTTTGACAGGTTGGAGATGTTATAAGCAACAATCAAATTATAGTAAATGTGAGAATAAACCGATTTCACTGCTGTGACTTCAGATTTGATATCTCTATGCTTCTGAATTGTTTAATTTAAATATGTATCGAGTATAGGCTATAAATGTACTCTACACTTATAGTTCAAGATATTTTACTAAACTGACATCATAACATCGAAAAAGGTAAATCGAATTTAAAATGGAGCGTTCAGACTTACCAGTTGCCATCCACAGAGGAGTTTCTCCTTTATGTCTCAAAGAGACCTTTGGCTCTTGTTCCTCCCTGTGATTATGGTCTTGTAGTTGTAAATATAAATAATTAACAAGAAGAAGGAGCGCACAGCCAATAAAGAAGCAGTAAAGCTCCTCCCTCTCTATGTTGTGTGCATATGTAAAAAAAAAAAAAAAAAAATGAAAGCACTGAAATGAAATAGATAAAAATGTCCACCGGTTGTTTGCTCTCACGTGTGGCTACATTATGGCCGTTCAAGCCTGCGTAGTAATGAGGGACGGAATCGGGCGAACTCTTTGGCCCGTCATTGGCTGACCAACCCTGTCGCCAGTAACACATGGCCCGGTGCCATACTGTGTTACCAGTGTCCATGCCAGAACCCAGGGGCTCTTTTGTTTGAATGGGTGCTTCTGTTGTCATGGCAACCACAGCAGTCTCTTGGCCTCCATTGAGGAAGACCAGGGCCTTTCTAGAACATGTCTCGTCAGAACCAATCAGTGGACCGATGGCTTTTTTCACAAAGAACAGATCCATGTACCTCCCTAATGAGCTCTTCCCAGTACCCCCCCCCCCCCCCCTTTCAGCCTGCCCTTCTAATTAAGGGCCATTACACAAAGGATTATCTTCTTTTCTACCTACTGGATTCATTTATTACCAGACATTTGCCTCAAAACAAAAGCACGGCCCCACTTCCTCTTAATTACACAGATTTTAGAATGGAAGTGCAACACCCTTAGAAAACCTAACGTGTATACAATAAATGTTGGTAATTACGATTATGAAATATTCAGCTGTAATACTAATTGCACTTAAGAGAAAATTACATTTTTAAAAGGAACAGGAAGTGTTTTAACCGAGTCATGCTAGCAGTTCTGTGAAGGTTAGAACCAGCAGTGCTTTGAGCTAAATGCTAATATCATCACGCTAACGATGAGATCATTCATGCAAACGCACTGATTGTCATCAAGTATGGTGTTCGCCACGTTCACCACCTTAGTTTAGCATGCTAGCGTTTGCTAATTAGTCTTACACACAAGAGTGCCGCTGAGGCTGATGGGAACTTTGGTATTTGGTCATATCTACCAGTGTGTTGGACAACGTGACATTTTGACCTGACGGCTAGAGATGACGTCATGGGATAATCAAAGATTATAATTAATTTTAAGGATGCCATGAGTGCTGGTACCAATACTGCTAGCATGTGTTGAATGCCAGAAAAAGTGTGTCAGGTGTTTATGATATAAAATAAATTCAGCCAGTTGAATAGATCACTCATAAAAAAGTATATGGAATATTATTTTTTCATCCTCATAAGAAAAAACAGTTGATGACAGACATCTGTGCCTATAATCTAATCCGACTTTGGTTTATGATGTTCCATAACACAACACTGCCACTCCTGTCTCCACAATAAAGATATCTCAACGAGGTGGGAACGTCACCAAAGTGATTCCAGTAAACAGAAACATAATAAAATAAAATTAATAAAATATCTAACTCGATGAATAACTTAATGATCCCAGGGTCAGTCAGAGTGTTTCCTCTCCACATAGGCATGATGATTAAATAATTCCTGATAAGTAACTCACGCTCATGATTTAACAAACAGAATTTTGTGACGAGAATGACGGAGGATTATGGAAATGCAATAAACAATGATAAGTTACGTTTGCCAAACATAAGCATGTTGGAAGTTGTATAACTTCCAACCCCTTTTCTCTTTACCTTCCTTTTTTAGGGTCAGGACGGGTTTGGTGTCGTATATATATTTTATTTTATTTTTTCTGATTGTGCTTGTTTTTTTTTTGTTTTTTTTTCTTGACGACAAAAATGTTAATGTATTTAATCTAGTGCACTTTATTAAGATCTAACATTAAAATCAATGTAGACTACTGATTCCCTGTTGAGTCTATCATTAAATCAGGTCAATGCTGCTGCTGCTGCTGCAAAAAAATAGACATAAATCGCTTAAACTTTAGCGAGTAATAGTAAAAAAAAATCTTTAAATCCAGAGTGTTTAAAAAATGTATCTGACAGCTGTTTAAATCACATAGGAAACACATGATTAACAGAATTTGATGTTTTATGAGTCAAACTTCCCAATAAAGTAGATAAACTTACCTTCTTTACTTATCAACCTCCATCTACAACCTGATGTTATTGTTTATTCTTCATTTCACAACATTCATTAGATTTAGTCAATGATATGGTGTGTATATAATAACACTCAGGAAAGGGCCATTCTGCATAACCAATACTTTTAATACTTCAAATTAAAGTTGCAGGTAATAGTTATTTACCCAAAAGTGAATGTTTTAATGTATGACCTTTACTTGTCATTTGAACTGTGGTATATGGAAGCACATTACCCCCACGGTCAGGGGGAAAAGAGACGCTTTCTCAAACTATTGACTTAATATCTCAAAATATTGACATATTATATCAAGATATTGACTTAATATCTCAAAATATTGACACAGTATATCAAGATATTGACTTAGTATCCCAAAATAATGACTTAATAACTCAAAATGTTGAATTAGCATCCAAAAATATTGACTTAGTATCTCAAAAATTTTAATAAAGCTTCTTTTTTCTGACAGTGGCGGAAATGTGCTTCCATAGTGGTATTACTAATTTTACTTAAATAAAGTATCTGAGTACTAAAAAAAAAGGAAACCTCAACTTCCTTTCCATTATTGGCGACCCTGAACTTGCGAATCACACGGACGCACGTCTTTTCTGTCCATTACGGTAAAGATGGCAGCGTGGCGTGCCGCTCTCCGCTCTGGGAAATACGCAGGAATGGGGGGGAACTGCAGAAACTCAGTGAGGCTGGATTGCCATTTCCAAAACACCCCCTCCCTCCCCTCCTCCCCCCAAAAAGTGGCGATTACACAAATCATCTCGGGGGTTCGCAAAACCACAAACGCGCACAACACACCGACAGAATGCACTGACAGCACCAGAATCCAACGTTGAGGCACCTCTCTTTTTTTTTCCTCCTTTTTTTTTTTTTTTTTTTTTTTTTTACAGCAGTGGTGAAATCCACGGAATGTTCCACACGGGAACAGCTGACCACAGGACGCCGCACTTAGCCTAGCGAGATGTGAACGTTACGAGGGGGGACTATCCGCGATCAGATGTTCGCACGTTAACAATCAGGTAACCGCATCGCTCCCTCTTTGCTTGTCGCTTTGTCTCGGTTGGATTTGTTTTTGCGGTGCGTGTTTACGGCAGATGTTCAGACGGGGGTTATTAGGGGGCTGTCATCCTGCTCAACCTCCAGCCCCTCCTTGTTTTGCTGCTGCCGAGCGATGTTGTAATGTTTACATTTAGTTGCACGGCGCTTGTCGCTTCCCTCAGTCGGGTGCATGTATATTAATGTATATATTCTCTGGGATGCATTCAAAGGGAACATATGATCCGGTGCTTTGCAGTCAAAAGAGACGGAGACGTTTATTTATGAACTCTTACCGGAGAAAGTGGGCCCGATGGGTAGCAATAAGGCCCAAATAAAGCTCGATAATCCTCAAGTGCAGCATCACGTGAAGTATTTTTTTGCAGCTACGTTCGCTGGCCTGCAAAAAAACGCTGAGAGATTTCGCACAATAGCTGATTTTCACTTGATCGACTGCAATATTACATAACCGGCTGTGTAGTGTAGCTTCCGGACTCTGTGGCCTTAGTGGAGTCAAAACAGACCTGAAGCCTTGTGTCTTCTGCAGGAGAAACATTTAGTGTGTGTGTCCAATGGGCTAAAGCTCTCTGATTAACATACAGTTTTACTTTTGGTAGAAAAATAGTCAAATTTGTTTTACTTTTCAAGTCAGTGAGGCTCAAATGGTTAAATATTAGGTTATTTGGAAAGAGTGTGACCTTTATTATTACTATTATTTATTACTATTTAGTACTTCTAATAAGTATTAGCTAATTTACTTAAGTACCATACCATAAAAATGTAAAAGTCCTCAATTCAAAAGTTTACTTGCACAAAAGTATTAGCAACAAAAATGCACTCAATGTATTTTAAGTAAAAGTACTCATGCAGAATTCCCTTGTCAGTGTTGTTGAATATTACTGATGATAGATAGATAGATAGATAGATAGATAGATAGATAGATAGATAGATAGATAGATAGATAGATAGATAGATAGAACACCCAAACTGGGACAGTTCGCTCCAGCACAATCCATAGGAACCGTTAAGATACTGAAGAACCCCTCAGGCTCCCAGGCCCGAGCTTGAAGGAAGGAAACACTTGCTAGATAGCTAGATGGATAGCAGTTACAATATTAAATGTGTTATCTACTGCTTGGTAGGCTTAATCAATAACAAAGCATCGATGTATCAAATGGCAATGCAATTATACTAAAGTGCAATGCTGGAGTAAATGTACCTGGCTGCTTTGACCAATTGCAAAATACACTGTACATTAAATTGTCTGTTGCTAGATACAGTCAGAAAAGGGAGAGAGAAAAAGGATTAAGAGTATTTATTTGGTCTAACATCGGGCTCACTATATTGATGAAGGACGTTTAGTTAAATACAGTTTTTAAGTGGCTCTGTAACCTTTAAGGGAGCTTTTTGCAGCTACCAGCATCAACAGGAACAGCTTGTTTTGATACATTGGAGCAGAGACTGGCTGGGGAGTCTGCTGTCTGTGTTTGCTGCGCGCTGATTGGTCGCTCGCAACAGGAGGCGTGGCTTCGCAATAACAATGCATTTCAAGGAACATGCACGCGCCAAGGAATGTTTCCTGTCGTCGCGTTGCTAACGTTAACCTTCCTCACGTTTAACGGCTATTCTCGATCGGCTGAAACGCTCCAGTTAACGGACAGACTGCCTTTCTTTTTGTTGCGGTTTTCTGGATAAAAAACAGGATCCACCCCCCCCCCCCATGCTGCGGCTCGAAGCGTGTGTTTAGCCGACAAGCGCTAGCAAGCTAACAGCAGCTCTATCCGACATTGTCAAAAAAAAATCTACCGGGAGGAAACAACATCCCAGCGATAGTCGGCTAACGTTAGTTTCGACCGAGCGATGGTGGTCGCTTAGAGACTGTACACGCAAGGATAACTTGATGGGACACGACGTTCCGGAGGTTGAGACACCTGCCCGTCTTCCGTTGTCACCGAGCAAGCACAACTAGCAAAGAAAGTAAGATGTGTGCTGTGTTGTTGGCCAACTCGCGTAGCTAAACATCTCCATACGATGCTGTTCTCTTTGTCTGCGGTGTAACGTTACATTGGCTGGATTACATATAACTGCTTAAACGTGTGTTAGCATGTTGGCTAGATACCTTGTCAACAGTTTATCTGCGGCTGGTGAACGCTGCCATGTCGGGACAAAGCGTTAGCCTAGCTTGGCTAAAGTTAGCTTCAACAGGGGGGCGTCGAATTAGCCCTGACAGTTAAGAAACCAGCGGCCGCGATGATAATTGCCACTTTCGCAGCTATGTGAGGAGGGGGTCGGGGTGGGAAGAACTGGTGTAACGGTACAGTGGCCTCATAAATAGTGCGGTCCTGCTTGCCTTTCACATCTTTTGTTGTTGCTTTGTCTTTTGAGCACATGGCTTTCCATGTTTTTGTTCAGGCAGGCTACAGCGACCCCTATTTTTCTGTCATCGAACATCTCTACACAGCAACTTTAACTAATAATGCACTCTCACTGTGTTTTATTTTGTAATATGTGTGATATTCTAACATTTGAGGGAGAAGATGTTAGTGTGGGCTGTGTAAAAATGACCTGATGAACGTGTGTGCCTTAATTTGGTTACAAATGCACCTGTAGCGTCTTTTCATGTGATAATGGTGGTTGTTGTTGTTGTTGTTGTTGTTTTGAAAGTCTATAAAGGTTTCAAGTGTATTTCCTATTAATTAAACAGTTATTGAAAGTGCTACTGGGATATTGTTGCAATTGAATATGAATACACAAAAGAGAAAAGACAGTGTGGAATTAAATATTATCCAGACAGACAATTAAATGCCAAGGTAATTTAAAAAATATAAAACAAATGTTGTAGGGAAAGAAAACAATTTCCTGAATAAACAAATGTGCCCACATGCATTGCATGTGCCTTTCGTGAAATATGAAGTCAAACATTTTCTCATTCCATCTCCTTAAATGTAATATTATTTGAATAATTGTCCCAACATATCTCCTCAAATTTTAAATCATTTTTTAAACGTTTAATATAAGGTGTTAAGATATGACTGGTACTGTACACATTTCACTTGATAGCTGTTATTTCATGGTTGGAAAGAATAAAACTAGCTTGTATTTTTCACCTCATGACTTTCCATAATGAGCAGACTGTGTTGTCAGTTGATAGATAAAGGATATAAATACGCAGCATAAGAAGTAGGGTTGTGATTTTGTCAATTGGTGTGTTTTTGCAGGGTTAAGACAATCAGAGGCAACATACGAGTGCCTCCACTGTACAGTTCCCTCTCCCAGAGCGTGACTCGTCTGCACGACGTCACCAATGCGACCATGGGAAATAGCAGTAAATAGGCTGCCACCAACAGCCCCCTTAAACCCGAGGAGGTTCCTTGGAGAGCCCTGCAACGCCACAGTGCATCTCAGGAGAAGGTACAAGTCTGCCTTGTCTTTCCATAAGATGTTTTTCTTATAAAGATTTATTTGATTCGGTTGTACCTCACTTGAAAGTATGCAAAATAACATTGGGATACTTACATCATCAAGCAAATGTCAGCTTTGTGTGTGACTCATGCTTTGAAATGCACCATTATTTTCCTTTCTGCCTTTAAAAACAGTAAATAAACAGTGTATTTCTGCATACAATGTTTCCCAGCCTCTATCCAGCAAAATCACACATGTACTCATTCAAATTAGGGTAATTTTCGCGCACCATTACACAATTGTAAAAAACATGACAGTATGCTTTGCTTGTTTCTCCATAATATTTTACATTTCTGAGGACAAACACATACTGCTACATTGCGTGTATGACTCTTACTTACTGCAAGAATAATTAGTAATTAAATGGATTGCACTACATTTCTTTTATATAAATTAATGTTTGACAACACAAGCCAGCATTTGCCCATTCTCACACACATTCATACACTGACACCTGCTCACCGGGAGCGATATAAAATCACACAAACACCAATTCAGCAACCATCGTGACCAATTTGGGGTTCACTGTCTTGTCAAAGGACCTCTTTATTTTGGATGGACAGTATATTAAACCTCCTGGTCAATTTTCCTTTCTGTGTGATGTTCCAGCCCACCAGTGAGACGCCAGTGGGGGAGACGAGACAGGCCTGTACTGCACACTTCTCTGGTCCAGGATGAGAACTTCCATCATCTGCTTTTCTCCCAACATCACCAACAGGTTCCTTTAGATGAGTCCAGACAATACAGCCACACCAGCACACCACCACGCATGCTTCACCCTGCTGCTCAACTGCCCCAGCAGAGCCCCATTATGGTGGATCTACACGACCAGGTAACTGAACAAGAACAACCTGATGGGTAAAGAAGACATAACATTTATTAAACACAGTTTGTTCCCTGACCAGACATATTCCACAGTAATGTGCAGATTTAATATGAAACATGCAGGGTGTTTTTTTTTTTTGTAGGATACATTAAATCCTTTTTTTTGCAGATATGCTTCTGTTTCAGGCAAAGTGTGAGTCACCCCCTCTCCCCCTCCCCATTTCTTTTCTTGAAAGATGCACCAGGGATCCGTTCCAATATCATACACTGTTACAACGGTGACGACCCATGGGTTTCCCATCCACACCGGGCAGCCCCTTCCCGGGTGCAACACTCAGCAGCTCCCAGCATGCTCGGTAATGTTCAGCGGACAGCTCTCTCTGCTCTGCTGCCTTCCTCCTCCTGTGAGTTTGAAAAGGAAGAGCCCAAATGTCAGTGGCATCCATGTAGCACACCATATCAGCCATGCAATCTGTCACCGTTCATGACTAACAAATAAGCTGCTGCTGTTACTGTGCAGGATTTGTGGTTTAGTCTTGATGTGTTCGCACAAGTATTAGATTCAGTTATTGAACCTAAAATATGATTTCTGCTGTGTGTTTTATGTGTGGCAACAAACGAGACTTCAGAATGATAGTGTGGTGGTTTTATGTAACGCGTTGTTTATCTTCACTCCATGCTTACAACATGCTTCCATTATAACTGCTTTGGTTAGAGCTTCAAAGTGTTGTTTGAATGTTGATGCAAATCAAATTAAGGAGGAAAACTGACTTACATAACTGTATGTCCGCTCTTCTGTGTTTTTTTTTTTCTTTTCTTTTTTCTTCTCCGCAGCTCATACAGGCATGTACCATGCAGCATATGCCAGTGTCTTATCAAGCCTTTCCATCCCTGATCTCCAGCGAACATTTTGTATTGCACCCGACCCCATCTGTTCCCCCTCACCAGCCGCCGCACCTTACTCCTTTGAGCCAGTTTGTCCCTTTACAGCCTCAGCACCCACGCATGGTGAGTAGACCACGTGTTCATTAAGTGGATGTTGAGTGTAATCGCTAGTAGGGCCCAATGAATTATGTTTGTTTTTCCCCTCAGATATATATATTTTTTTCATTTTAAGTTGTCTAAATTCAGTGTTTTATGATTTAAGTACATTTAGTGTTTTGAGTGGAAAATCAGGGCTAAAGCTGTGTCGTGTGAACTACGCTAGCCGTCTCTGAGGGCCGCTTTGTCATGACTGTTTGTGTGTCTGGAGGAGCTTAGCCTTGTGCTTGGTGAAGCCACAGAGAGAAGCGTAAATAATACCATGATAGTGCTGTTTTGTTTCTGTTATGAAGAAAACACAAATTCAATGTTTATCATCAAATTCCATGATTTTGTCCTACACTATTTTGTTGATTTGGATCCATATTTCGGATCTGACAGCAAACCCTTCTCTCTACACCTCTTCTCTCAGCCTCTACAGAGGGTAGACAATGAAGTTGACCTAAGAGGGGACCAGCACCCATTAGGCACCTTTTCCTACCCTCCCTCTCATCACCCACCAGCGCTGCCTGCTTCTCTGCCCATACAGTATCTTCCTCAAGAGCCTCTGCATCAGGAGCTTCCCTTTGGAGTGGTAAGATAGACACTCGAGACATTTTCAGACCTTTATGTTCCAGGAAAATTCGCAGTGCACTTTGGACTTATTTTTAGCATGACCTGCGTCACACCTGTCCGGATCAACACATTAACAGATAGAGGCTGTCCAGCACACACAGCCTCTGCAGGCCTTGAAAGATCTTCAAAAGCATTGACCTTTGTATTAAATTGGAAGCGAAGCGTAGTGCTATGTCCGGTGTGTGAGCAGTAGTGGGCAACAAGAGATTCTGCTGTTTTCTGTGGAACGGTAGAGAGGAATCATGGGATCTGGAACTTGGGGAGAACAGTTGGTAGACAGGGGAGGAAAGTAAAAAGCAGGGGATGTACATATATTATCATTCATCAGAATAAGATCCTTTATGTTTTTGGGCAGTATCGCTAGTAATAGAATGTTTCTGTGTGCAACTGTGGGCTATATTAACGTGGCGACAGCTGAGCCGGCGGCTCACGGTTAACGGTGCTAACGGCGCAAACAATGGGACCGCGCTGACGGAGCTTACAGTGTTCATATGATGGTGAAGTGGAGGGTGAGGGTTAAGCTTCTGCGACCATGCTGTGGGTCGGGATCAGCTGTAACGGCAGTATGAGCACGGTGCAGAGCAGCGGTGATTAGCTAGCCAGGGGGGCACACACACTGGCACGCACATGCACTCACATACACTCACACGCACTCACATGCACTCACACGCACTCACATGCACTCACATGCACTCACATGTACTCACATACACTCACACGCACTCACATGCACTCACATGCACTCACATGCACTCACATGTAGTGTGACTTCATTTTTTGTTCGGGTAGACATCACTCCACTGTATCTCTTCATTGCAAATAATTGTTTGCTGCTTTATTAATACTCTGAATTTGGAATTTAGCACTTTTAAATGAACTTGAATTAATGTATTGTTTTTGGCTAATCTGTCCATCCAGTTTATGCCAGTTATCCAGGTCCAAGTGAAATTGAAGACAATATTTATTATATAAATAGAAATTATTGTTTGACTTGCTGGAAAGTACTGGAAAAAAAGTTTTATCATACTTTCATAGTTTGGCTGCTATGTTTGTGAATTTCACATTCACATTCTTTGCATTCACAAGTCTAACTAATACCTTTACTTGCTGTATTGCAGTAATTGGTCAAATTAATTTGTACTATTTCCACTTGACTTTTCCTGCTATGAAAGGTCTCCATGTCTTTGTAAAAGGTTTATTAATCTAATCAACTTGTTTTGGAACAAAAAATAATCAAATGCTCTGATGTACTCATGCTGCTAAATGGCATTTGCTCAGTTAAAGATGGACAAAACTTTGACGGGGAAGGAATCATCAGCCAGTGATGCATCAGTTAAATCCAAAATATCTAGAAACACATCTCAAGTTCACTTTAAGTATAATATATTAGAGTAATATTATATCATTTATCTTGTATTTAAAAAGTCTGGCAGTTTAATCGCAGTGTAATTTACATAAATCCCTAAATGTCTGTTTCTCTTCAGCCATATCCCCACATGCTGCCCCGGCGAGTGAGTGGGCAGCGGTACCGGTTGCAGCAACCTCTCCCCCCTCCTCCTCCCCCTCCATCTTACTACCCAGGCTTCCTCCCTTACTTCCTGTGAGTACCTGCAGTAAAATCTCCGTGTTCGTGCAGTATAGCAGTTTGAATCATGTGGTTATTTTAGCTTGAATGTAAAAGTCACCTAGCCTGATGCATCAGCCGCTTACTTCATTACATTTCATATAGCGTCTGAACACGAGCCGTAGAGATTCGTTTGCTTCCGGGAGGCGGTTGCTTCCGTTTGCTTCGACTAATCGCTGCTGCTTGGCGGTGACGTATGCTATGCGCCGGAAGCCGGGTGGTTTAGCATTGTAGTCTTTTTGAGCATATTGAAAACATGTGTAGATGTAAAACATGTTTAATATCCTGAATAGTTTCAAGCACAGAGCGTATAGCTTCGCCGACATCCATCTCGTCAACTGTTTACCGCAGCTTGGGAACTACACCGGTATTTCAGTTTGGGCGCTTCAGTTCGACGTCATCGCCCGTCATCGCCCGTCATCGCCACATCTGCTCGCTGATTGGTCCGTCCGCTCTGGCGGACGGAGCAAACCGAAACGCATTGCTAGTTCCCTGACTATATGGTTGAGGCAAATTAAATTTGCCGGAACCAGTAGGCGGCGCTAGCCTGGCTAAAAGTCACTGGCCTCCAGAGTTTAACTCTTCTACGATGTGTGTCAACACTACAGCTGCGTTAGGCTTCATAATATGCTGCATTTAGGCTTTTGCATCTCTCCTTTTCAAAAATGAATGGAGTGAAGAAGCAGGACAGAAGCGATGAACACTAGTCACCACACAGTGCTGCTTACAATCACCGTGGAGTCGCAGTAATTGTGTAATTGGTGTGTTCCTCTCTCTGCTCAGGTCAATGCTTCCTGTGCCTCCAACAGCAGTGGGCCCAGCCATCAGTCTAGACCTGGATGTGGATGATGTGGAGATGGAGAACTATGAGGTCAGTGCAGCGTTCCATTTGGCAGCTATTTTAGTTTAAGTCCTCATCTTTAGACGGACTAAAACTTTACGGACGGACTTTAGTGACATTTAGGTGTTTTGATCCTTCGTAGTTTTAGACAACTTGAAATGGTTTAGTCCAGTTTTAGTCAGCGAAAATTCATTACATCTTCATTAATGTTATCATTTAGTCTTAGTCCTGTGTCAAATGTTCTTTTTCATCAGATTATATTGAATATTTCAGTCAAGTATAGTCTAATAAGTTTGTAATTTTTGCAAGATTCTTCCTCAAAGATTTTCTTCTGTGGAGTTTGACTGAAGTGTGTTTTTTCATTTCCATTAGTTTGTGTTGCGTTGTGTTCAGTCCACAGCAATCCAGTGAGAATGACTGTTCATTGCATATTAAGGTTTACCTTAACTTGGAATATATTAAACATTTTAGAATTCAAAATATCAAGTTATTCACAAGACACTGTAGGAGAAAGGACACATAACCTTCCCTTAAACGATATTAAATCTCCAAGGTTATAGGTGACTAAAAATAGTTCATCTGTGCGTCTGTCTCTCTCCGTTTGTGTAGGCGTTACTGAATCTGGCAGAGAGATTGGGCGAAGCCAAACCACGAGGACTCAGTAAAGCCGATATAGAACAACTTCCGTCCTACAGATTCAACTCAGAGAATCATCTATCTGAACAAACGCTGTAAGTCTTCTCCTCACCTTTTTCATAAAGAAACATCTATATCCAGCTGACTTCATCCTCTGTCCTCCTCAGGTGTGTTGTGTGCTTTAGTGACTTTGAGTGTAGGCAGCTACTTCGGGTATTACCTTGTAACCACGAATTCCACGCAAAGTGTGTGGATAAATGGTTAAAGGTAAGTTTTAACAATTACGCCATTTGACGGCGTTCTCATCGCTTTGCATGAATATTTTTGATATGCCGTCCTTTATGCTTAAATGTGTCCGCTTTCCTTCCAGACCAATCGCACTTGTCCTATCTGCCGAGCCGATGCCTCGGACGTACACCGAGAGGTGGAGTGAGAACTGTCTCTGAGTGCTGAACTGGATAGCTGCACACACCAGAGTATGTCCCAAAAACTGGGGACACCTGCCACCTTACCGACGTCCACCAGTAAATATAGCTTACCGACCCACCACTCCTGCCCCTTCCTAAATAATAAGCAATCCAGGATTGTTTTCTGGAGCCTGTTGTACCTCTGCTGTGCTTCATTGTCCAAGTCTCATGAAACCAACTGCCTATTGCAGCCTATAGCCAGAGCTCTTGGATCGCCGGCCAGTTCTTTCTCTGCCCCCCTCGTCGCAGATTCCAAAGATTTCCCCTACAATGCATTATTTGCTGCTTTTTGTTTACAGGGTTTCATTTTCATTTAGTGGATTTGGTTGTGGTGTTCATGAATAGTTGGAGTCGTGCATTGGAAGAGGTGAGTTGGGAGCCCCGAGGATGATAGGCTGGACACCTTGTGCAATTAGCAAAAAAAAAATAATAAATACTTATAATACTTCAACATGGGTATCTGTGTTTGGAGGCGACGCCTGACCATCATAGATGCATGTTTGTGTAGATGTTGGGCAAAGTGACTTGTTAATAATGTATGTTCTGCAATAATGTATTGATCATTTAAACAGTTCTACCCCTTTATTTGTTTTAGATTTGCAAATTCTATTGTGAAAGTGTGACTTGCTACGGTTAAATGCAGATTCTGATGTTATGGCCTGATGTTTATGGACTGCAAGTGATGGGACATGCAACTGTGAGGTTTCTTCTACCCTAGATTATCCACTCTGGAACACAGATCTGTACAAAAGCAGTCATGGATTAATGGACTGCGTCTTTTTGAGGTCATCTGGCATAACTGCACAAGTGCTACATCCACCCTCCACGTCAGCATTGTTCCTCTGGCAAGTGTGTATGCGTGTGTACATATAGCGTGCGTGTGTGTGTGTGTGTGTGTGTGCGTGTGTGTTTGTCCTATTCACAGAGCCAATGCATTGTGTAACCACTGGATACAGGGCAGCATGCTAGGATTTGCATGAACTGTTGATTCAGACTAGCAATATTTTAATCAAGCATTGCCACCAAAATTGTTGAATTTTAAGAAAAAGAAGAGACAAAGAAGCATTACTAAAAGAACTGCTTGCTTATTCAGAAAGCACCATGAAGGAAGACTAGCATGTGGTTCCACCCTGACTGCTTTTAAGGATGGGGAGTCCTTGTCTGAAGGCTGTGCTGATTCCGTAAAGCTCTGGAGGCCTGTGCAGAAAGCAATATGTGCAGTGAGTGGCGAGTTTTAAATGAACTTTCTTCCCCTTTTAGGAAGACTGGGCTTTTTATTTCATTGTTTGTGAGCCAAATCCAATATACAGATATAGCCTACTGTTCAAGATTTCAGATCTGCCTTCGTATGACCTTGACAAGCACAAACCTATTACTAACCCTGAAAATACTTTGTCATTTCCACTTGTTTTGAAAGTATGCCGTTTAAAAAAACAAAAAGGACAAAAAAAAAAAAAAAAAGGTTTATTTATTTGTTTTATCTTCTAGAGAAAATACATTGAAGGAAACCGTTTGAGCACTAACATGTTTGTGTAACGTATGTGTTATAATCTGGTAACTTGGTCAGGTCATTGTCTTAGGCCACGGTAACGGTGTTGTAAAAGAGAAACTGTATGTATAGCTTCCGTGTGAATGCTTTTAGAAAAACGTCTGAAGACAGAAGAATGTTGAAAACCCTCGTAGAAGTCACTGGTGACGCTCCACGTTACGGCGACTGTGTTTCCCACGGTGATCAGTACGGGGTTCAAAGACACAGAGCTGGGGTGTTCAGTAGTGTAGAAACACTGTTAGACTTCTAGTTCCCTGCTTGTGTTCTCACACACACACAAAAAAAACAACACTTTTTGGGGTAGGATGGAAAAGAGCAACAAATGGACTTTTGCTTTGACTTCACTTTTATCTCTTAACTGCCCCACTAAGCACTAACAGGCAGTTGTAACCGTTGCTTTTGTGTGTAAAGGGATCTTGCCTTTTCTTTACTTTTGTTTCTTAAGTGAATGTGAGTCTTTGATGTGTGTGCCACCTTCAAGAGAAAAAAAGAAGCCATTTAATGAGTTAAACCCACAGCTTTGAGAATTAACCTATGTGTACATATCTATTCGCTGGCATATATTGTAAGTTAAAAAAAAAAAATCACTCAGGGCCTCACGGTATATAAAAATAAAGGAGAACAGTCCATTTCAAATGGAACGGTTGCCATGAAAAGGGTATATCTGAATTTAGTGTGGTCGTTTTCCTCAGACCACAGATAATTTAATGTAACCAATTATAATATTCAGTTTTGTCGGAAATAGTAGATATTACATCATTTAAAGACAGGCATGCGAGAAAAAAGATCAGTAAATATGTTATTAATATTCACTGAAAAGAGGCAATGTACACTGCAACTCATTACAAATGTATTCTTCAAACCTGTTTGACTTTTGTTCTTTTACTCGGACCGTATGTTTGACATAGCGGTTGTGATCCCTTTTCTAAATGTGCCGCGGTGAGCACTCTCCTACCTAATTCACTCCCAGATCTACTTCAGAGGTGTTTTGCATGACTTTAAAAAAAAAAATGAGAAAAAAAAAGAGAAGTTAAACAAGGGTGTTATAGTGGAAGATATCTCAAATCTGGTGGGGACCTATTTAATGGTGCACAATATGCATGCTTGTCAACCAGATCCCAACTGATTTTTAGCTCTAGTTGGCTTTGGGTTCTGGAGGTTTGGATCTTAACGCTCAGCTGATAACTGCCATGCATTGTACTGCACACATTTGTAATAGAACTGAATGACTACAAGATTTTATTGCGCTAACTTCATTTTATAGAGGGAAAAAAAAAGAAGAAGAAAAAAAAAAACTGGTCTTGAATCCAGAATTCTTACATACATTGTGTTACTGTTAATGCCCTAACGACTGAAAATGACATGCTCTGAAACTACTGTAGTTTATCAAAAAGCCATAGTGAAACGGTGCTAGATGTTCTGCTTTTAGGTATGAAAACTCACTTGCGTGAATGCAATAGTTTGTCATGGATCCCATGTATTCTTAAAGCATGTTATACTAATACCCCTAAACAATGTCAGTGAAAATCAATATAGTTTAAGGGATTTAAAAAAGACTTAATAAAGTGTTGTCATACTTATTTCAGTGTAGTACTGTACCTGCCTATCAGGCTCTTGCTCTCAGTGTATCAATATCTTAACATGTATTGTTCACATATAGATAATTCTTATTAATGTTTCTTATTTTGGAGTAAATATTTAATTGACAATATCCAGCTACCCACTTAAATAAAAAGATAACCTCCCGTTAAGGCCTAGGTATTGAGGTGACTTTTGACGACAACTGAGAATAGAGTCTTGTAGTCTTTCTGTTAAGAGTTATTGAATAATCTCACAGCTTGTGTGGTGCAAAAATGTGTTCCAATAAGCAGCTAAAATGTATTTAGGATTTGTGATTGATTGCTCCGTAGATGCCATTTATTGTTTACCAATGAATTTTGCTGTGGTGGGATAGTGGTTTACTGTTCTTACTCTCCCTGGCCTCTAGGGGTCCTTGCCTGAACACCAGACTACCCACCCGCCAACAGAGCCAGGGGCATGTGTTCTGTGTTAGGCAGATGTTTTGCTTTGGTACTTGCACATTTACAGTTACCTCATTTTTTCCATGTTTGTATTGGGGGGTGGGGGGGAGAAAACAACTAATATATATTATATATAGGAAATGGTTCTTTTTAATGTTATAATTTTTCATTCCATTGGAATCATATTGTTTGTAGCATTTAACATAACTAGTTAGTGTATTATATATACATCTGTATACTGTTTGAAATTTTTAAGATTTGTACTTTTTTTAAATGAAAGTTGCTAGTTATGCTTTACCAAGTAGTGCAATCATATTTTTTTTTAATTGTTGTGGCTGATACGAAAGGGTTGTTCACTAATAAATGTATGATGTATACCAATATCAAAATTTGTCGTATTTGACTTAAGCTATTAAAGGGTAGGTTTAAAAAAATCTAAATTTTGGTAAAATGTCATAATAAGAACATAATCTAACAATTGCTGTGAATTTACAGCAGGATCCCAACAGAAACCTATTATTCTCTTGTATTAAAAAAAAGAAAATATATTAAATGACGGCCATGGACCGTTCTGTAACAGATCCTTAATGTATTCTTAAATACAGCATTTTAGTGGTAACCAACCTTCCAAACTAAATTAGGTAATAGCAGGTTTTTGCAAGGAATCCGGACCACTGGATCTGTTCTTTTCTTCATCCGTCCCCATCTTACTAAATATTTGGTGAGTTCATCATCTACCGCTTATCCTGTATTCAGGGTTGCGGGGAGCAGATCCCAGCTGTGATTGGGCGAAGGCGGGGTACACCCTGGACAGGTACCCAGTCCATCACAGGGCCGACATGTAGAGACGGACAACCATTCACACTCACATTCACACCTATGGGCAATTTAGAGTCACCAATGAACCTATCCCCATCCTGCATGTCTTTGGACTGTGGGAGGAAGCTGACACGGGGAGAACATGCAAACTCCACACAGAAGGAACCCAAACCTGACCCAGGAATCGAACCCAGGACCCTCTGGCTGTGAGGCAACAGTGCTACCCACTACACCATGGTGCAGCCCTATCTGGTGAGTATTCATTTTATTTAATTCATAAGTTAGAGCAAAGTATATCGGTGAAGTTTCCAGTTTGTTTGCATTAATGAATATGTTCACATCATGATACGATTCAGCAGCTAGTTAGAATTTCCTAGCATTGCATATTTATCAGACAACACAAAGAACTCAATGTCATTATAAAAAGTCATACTATAGCATGTTGAAAATGTTCATATAAAAAGTAGAGTAGTCACAGCAAAGTGTCTAAAAGGGTAAATAATTAAAATTCATAGTATAGCATGTCGGTAAAAGTCATTAAAAAGTCATAGCATGTTGAAAAAAATAACAAAAAGTCATAGTATAGCATGTCGGTAAAAGTCATAAAAAAGTCATAGCATGTCGAAAAAAAAAAAAAAAGTCATAGTATAGCATGTCGATAAAAGTCATAAAAAAGTCATGGCATGTCGAAAAAAATAAAAAGTCATAGAATAGCATGTTGATAAAAGTCATTAAAAAGTCATAGCATGTCGAAAAAAATAAAAAGTCATAGTATAGCATGTCGATAAAAGTCATAAAGAAGTCATAGCATGTCGAAAAAAAACAAAAAGTCATAGTATAGCATGTCGATAAAAGTCATAAAAAAGTCATGGCATGTCGAAAAAAATAAAAAGTCATAGTATAGCATGTCGATAAAAGTCATAAAAAAGTCATGGCATGTCAAAAAATAAAAAGTCATAGAATAGCGTGTTGATAAAAGTCATAAAAAAGTCATGGCATGTCGAAAAAAATAAAAAGTCATAGTATAGCATGTTGGAAAAAAGTCATAGCATGTCGAAAAAAATCACAAAAAGTCATAGTATAGCATGTTGGAAAAAAGTCATAAAAAAGTCATAGCATGTCGAAAAAAATAACAAAAGTCATAGTATAGCATGTCGATAAAAGCCATAAAAAAGTCATAGCATGTCGAAAAATATAACAAAAAGTCATAGTATAGCATGTCGATAAAAGTCATTGCATGTCGAAAAAAATAACAAAAAGTCATAGTATAGCATGTTGGTAAAAGTCATAAAAAAAAGTCATAGCATGTCAAAACATATAACAAAAAGTCATAGTATAGCATGTTCGAAAAAAGTCATAGCATGTCGAAAAAAATAAAAAGTCATAGTATAGCATGTTGGAAAAAAGTCATAGCATGTTGAAAAAAATAACAAAAAGTCATAGTATAGCATGTCGATAAAAGCCATAAAAAATTAAATAGCATGTCGAAAAAATAACAAAAAGTCACAGTATAGCATGTCGGTAAAAGTCATAAAAAAGTCATGGCATGTCGAAAAAAATAACAAAAAGTCATAGTATAGCATGTAGGTAAAAGTCATAAAAAAGTCATAGCATGTCGAAAAAAATAAAAAGTCATAGAATAGCATGTCGATAAAAGTCATAAAAAAGTCATAGCATGTCGAAAAAAAACAAAAAGTCATAGTATAGCATGTCGATAAAAGTCATAAAAAAGTCATAGCATGTCGAAAAAAATAAAAAGTCATAGTATAGCATGTCGATAAAAGTCATAAAAAAGTCACGGCATGTCGAAAAAAAAAAAGTCATAGAATAGCGTGTTGATAAAAGTCATAAAAAAGTCATGGCATGTCGAAAAAAATAAAAAGTCATAGTATGTCGAAAAAAATAACAAAAAGTCATAGTATAGCATGTAGGTAAAAGTCATAAAAAAGTCATAGCATGTCGAAAAAAATAAAAAGTCATAGAATAGCATGTCGATAAAAGTCATAAAAAAGTCATAGCATGTCGAAAAAAATAAAAAGTCATAGTATAGCATGTCGATAAAAGTCATAAAAAAGTCATGGCATGTCGAAAAAAAAAAAAGTCATAGAATAGCGTGTTGATAAAAGTCATAAAAAAGTCATGGCATGTCGAAAAAAATAAAAAGTCATAGTATAGCATGTCGATAAAAGTCATAAAAAAGTCATGGCATGTCGAAAAAAATAAAAAGTCATAGTATAGCATGTCGATAAAAGTCATAAAAAAGTCATGGCATGTCGAAAAAAAAAAAGTCATAGAATAGCGTGTTGATAAAAGTCATAAAAAAGTCATGGCATGTCGAAAAAAATAAAAAGTCATAGTATAGCATGTTGGAAAAAAGTCATAGCATGTTGAAAAAAATAACAAAAAGTCATAGTATAGCATGTCGATAAAAGTCATAAAAAAGTCATGACATGTCGAAAAAAATAACAAAAAGTCATAGTATAGCATGTCGATAAAAGTCATAAAAAAGTCATGGCATGTCGAAAAAAATAAAAAGTCATAGAATAGCATGTTGATAAAAGTCATAAAAAAGTCATGGCATGTCGAAAAAAATAAAAAGTCATAGTATAGCATGTTGGAAAAAAGTCATAGCATGTTGAAAAAAATAACAAAAAGTCATAGTATAGCATGTTGAAAACTATAACAAAAAGTCATAGTATAGCATGTCGATAAAAGTCATAAAAAAGTCATAGCATGTTGAAAAAAATATAACAAAGTCATAGTATAGCATGTCGAAAAAAATATAACAAAGTCATAGTATAGCATGTTGAAAAGAAGTCATAAAAAAAGTCATGGGGTGCAGGGATGTTGTTTCAAAAAAAAAAACCTGCTCGTGTGATGCAACGTGACAAGAGTCGTACAACAAAAAACGCCAACATTTTTAAAATGTTTTTAATTTATAGTTGGAAAATTACATCTTTACATGAGCCCATTCAGATGTTACAGGCAAAACAGGCATCTATGAGTAACCACAGGCACACTATGGGCAGACTCGTACTATACTAGATAGAGCCACATGGAAAAGGTGTGGCCTGTTAAATATTGTATTTTTAAACTTTATGAGCTTGAGGCAGTCCGCTTCACATAGTAAACAACCTGCATTTGGTCATTTTATGACACAGATGAGTCCAAAAGAAATAATATAAAAACGTATGGTAAGTTTTGGGGATTTTAAATATCTAACTTATGTACAGGTCATGGCTCATTTCAAACAGGGTTCCCATATTTCCTCCACGTCCAAATCCATCAACCAGCTCCCTGAAGTAGCACATTTTCTCTCCACACAACTTAGATCGTAGCAAAGCCAAACCACGTTGGACCAGTGCCGTGACTCGACGACCACCGTGGAGTAAATGTGCAAACTCGAGGGCCAAAAGGATGTTGAATTAGGACGCGTGGACGCCAAAGACAATCCTTAAACTGAGATGAACGTAGCAAAGGCGTTCACAGAATCATGAAAAAACTGTACTTCTCCACGTTTGTATCCTGCGTGTTTAATAGGTATGAATACGATCTCGGAGCTCATCAGCCATCGGGACTAGATTTCTGTGGTTATGCTGTAGCCAGAGGATATCAGGCTACTACGCTGAGTTGAGCCACTACGGATCGTGTCACAAGTAGATCGTTAACAAGTTAATTTTAAACCGTATGCTGACCTGCTTTTAACCAACGCCTGCCAAATATTATTAGTCGCTACCACTGAGACAAGGAATGGAAACCAGAACACTTCTGATAATAAAATCTTGATGAATACAGAATCTGTTGATAAAGATTAGTATTAATACAACCTGCCTTCCTCGGTTGCCCAGACAGGTATTTGTGAAATGGTTCTGGTTTTGCACAAAGCAATGTTACCGTTTCAGTACATTTCATTATTCCTTTGCTGCAACAGTTACTGGTGAGGAAGGACAAGAATTAACTGGTAGCTAAACAATGGAAAACCAACTTCTTTGTCCCCAGGGATAAAAAGGAGTTCAAAGAAGGACTTCAAGAAATATTTATTTGATAAAATTCAAGACTTTCCAGGCTATTGGGAACCCTGTACACACAACCAAACAAGGACTGGATGCAGGGTGGTTACATTTTTCCAGGTTATGAATGTTTTTTATCTCAATGATCACTTGTGCATAATGGCCATTTAACAAAATAAGAAAAACAAAAAAAAGTGGGTGGGGGTGGGTGGGCGTTTGAGGAAAATGTGTTTCCATTATACAGGAGGTATGCCATCTATTAATCGTCTGTAAGATCCTGAACAAAAAGGACCTCAGAGCGACTGAGTCCCGCCTCTTTCAGTGTGGGAGGGTTGGGCTGCTCTTCAGTCGGAAGGCAGGGCAAGACTCGACGAGGGAAATTTGTAATTATCTGAAACTTCTCTGGGCTTTCTTTCAAAGAGAAGAGGAAGTCGTATATTACCTGTGAAAGAAACAAAATGTGATTCAATGGTAGAGAAGAAATGTAATATTTGTGGCTGTGCATATTACGTGCTTTGACACTCGCGGATTAATGTCCTAAAAACCACTGGATAAGACTGTCACCCAGGGGTGTACATGGTGTCGGGATAACGTTGGTGCTCACCGTCAGAGACTGCCCAAAGAGGAATCGTCGCTCTACTCTTGTATCGTTGGGCAGCTTAAACACTATTTTGACACTTTCTGGATCGTCTGCAGAAGGCTCTGGGGGAAGACATTCTGACTTCCTCTCCTTCTCCTCTTCAAGTGTCTAGAGTCACAACAAAATTAACCAACATTAATAAAACATTTTGTGTTGTGTGTGTTAAAGGGCCAGTGTGTAGGATTTGGCAGCATCTAGTGGTGATGTTTCAGATTGCAACAAGGGCTGGGCACTATGGACAAAATCTTCTATCCCAATTTATGTTGTAATTTCATATTTAAAAAAAACATGTATCACAATATACACTTTAGAAATCATCACATGGTAAATCCTACTTACACATCTCATTATTAGAGAAAAAGTCTCACCTGCTGATTTTGATCTTTTGCCTATTGTGTTTTTCTTTTTCTTAACTATAATTTCACCACCATCCCAGAAAAGTCCCCCAAAAATATTAACATCCCAAAGCCAGCAAAAGAAAGACATTTTGGAATTTTCACAGCTTATATTATCATCATTTATAGATATTCGCTGCATAAAACACAAAAGCACCCTCTTTACGCAACTAAATATATTCAACTTTCTTGTCAAAAACTTAATTTTACAAGTTTACATTTGAACTTATCTTGATAACACTAGGATTTACCATCAGCCAACACATTTTAACTGAATCATACTTGTACTCTAGCCCTTTGTCCCACCGGCACACGCGCTGGTCACCATGAATAAATTACAATTACAGTCTCAATTACACGAGTCTCAATTAAATAGTTAAGTCTCCATGTATAGATTGGCATGTACAACACACATGTAATGGAAAGTAAAACTCACTCGTCGTCTCCGCTCCTCAGCAAGAGCACTCTGTAGGACCTTCTCCTCCTCTGCCCTCAGCTGCTCCTCCTCCTCACGTTTCTTTCTGTCCTTCTCTTGGTCTGCACGGAGGGAGGCGAGATAGGCCTCATCCTGCTGCTGCCTTAGCACCTGGGTCTGGTTCCTCTCCTCCCTGAAACCAAAAACAATGTTCTTGTAAACTGTGAGGTTTTTCTAGTACACTTGCCATTAAACAGATAAAGATTTAATGTAATTTGGGTTATTAGATTCAGAAGCAGCTAAAGACAATTAAGAGGCGGCTCCTTCTAACAAATGTCTTCCCACCTCCAGGTCTAGACTGACGGGGATCATCACTATCTGTCAACAAGCGTTCCACTTGGTGGATTTCTGTCATTTGTAACTTCAATCGTGGGATTACACCAACCAACAAAAGTGTTAAAGTGTTAAAACTGCCAGTTTCCGGATAACAATATGATTAAGTGCCATTTTAAGAATTAAGTCCATAATGATGATTATCGGGATAATATTGAGAATCACAATTGTTTTGGTGCCATGCCTAATCAAAGGTCAAGGTCACTGTGACCTCCCCTCTGTCCCGTTCTTATATCTCACAAACACCTAGAGGGAATTTCATTCCATGTGGCACAAACAGACTTGGACTGAACTGATTACAATTTAGTGGTCAAAGGTTTTTTTTTGGCAATAACTCAAGAATTCATATGGCAATTATGAAATGTTCACACAAATTTCAATGTAAATGGAGATGAGATGGCTCAAGCCAAGCAACGTATTGATTTCCAGTACCGTTCAAGGCGCTCCGACATCAGATGTGTTTGGTTGGCTTCCATGATGAAGGTGAGCTGATTGATGAGGTCCTCCGGCTGAATGAGACCCTCCAGCCTGCCAACCACCGTCATCTTTCGATCTTTTAGCATTATCATGGCCAGGAATGGGTAGGTGTTCTCTCGCAATGCTTGGGACACTGAAATACACCAAAATAATAGAAATGTAATCTCCCCGTAAGTGAGGGTAATCCACAGGACTCATTTATGCTTTTAATCATGTTCACCACACATATCTTCCATGCTCCTTGTATCAGAGTGATGACAGAAGTTTCAATGAAGAAACCTGGGACTATAAACCCAATAAAAGGACAATCAACAAAGATAAAGACAAGATATAGGACACTTCACCTACATTCAAATACGGGTTTTAGTTTGTCTCACATCTCACTTTCATTGAGGAGGCACATATGAAATGTGTGAGCGATACTTTAAATATGTTTCATGATCACAGCAGCCCTTTCTACATTCTCATTAACTGCAGACACAAACATGTGGGTTATGTGTGTAATGGAAGGTTAAATAACAATACATTTGCATACCTCTGTAGCCCTCAGGCTTGCTGGTTGAGCATGCCCAAAAGAGCATTCGTGTGTTGAGGAAGGTTACAACCTCTTCTGTACATAACGTGGAGCTAGGAGGAGACAGATCAGTAGCATGAAAAAAAAAAAAAAACATTTTATAAAGGGAACACCTTTTTCATGTGCAAATAGATACAAAAAAAAAAAACACACACGGTATTAATATTTAACTTGACCTTATGTGCCTTCATAAAATGTGGCAAAGACCAATCAAATTGCAACTCGAGTAAAAACAAACTCAAGCAACTGTAAGACAACGTGACACGTAACACATTTTTGATGGCCGCCACTCGATGCAGGTAAGTAAGGTAATAAGTATCATACCGGCAGAACTCGTCAGTGTCTTGATGATCCTCCCCATGAAGGTACACTAATAAGTAGCGGAGCTCACGTTTGGCATCATTCAGTGCCTAAATGTGAACAAAAGCAATGCAACATATTGCAATTTCACCTTGTCCACCAACTGAAATTCATTCAGAGCAGAAGAAAAAAAAATGTGTTCTCTGAACTCACCTGGCTGTATGTTCCCTGGTAAAATACAGGGTGTGACCGACCATACTTCTCCTCAAAACTATGAATGAAGGACACAACATCTCCAACAGGGTCTGTCACACGACCACGAGGATCTGGCCTGACGAACCGCAGGGCAAACCTTGAAGAAAACGGACATTGTGGTGATCAATTAACTTCCTCTATCCAGCAGCTCCAAGATTAAAGTCGATGTTTGATGCTTCAGTTACCTGAATATGTCCAGAAGTGTGTAATATGTAAATCTGAAAGGTAGCATTATCAAGTAGTAACTCCATCCTAGTAATCCCTGAAAGGAAGAATAAAAGCAGTCTATTACATTAAAATAGCAGAAAACAGGAAGAAAACAAAATTACCAGATGCTGTTAAAATACAATAAAAATGCTGAAACCGCTTAGAAACACTGAATTTTCTTCAATGACTGGCTTACAAGTAACCGTCATGGGAGAATGCAGCTGAGTCAAGCATTTGCAATAGATTTAAAGAATATTGTGAGAGAAATTCAGTATAATTTGTGTGGTGAACATATTTACCTTCTATTTAGAGATTTTGTCTTAAAAGCATAAACATTAAAATGAAAAATATATATAAAGAAAACCTACCCTTGGTTGTGGCCTTGAGACAATGTAACTATATACTCTATGGTCTGCTGTATTGACCTGTAATGGTCTGGATGGTGGAGGGTTAAACACACTGGGCACTCCTTCCTGCTCATTAAGTCTGTCTTGTACTGCAGCCTGAAACAGATGCATCCTATTAGAGTAAATGCCTTCAATAAACCTCCCAAAACAGACAGATTAAACAAAGCTATGGATAGATATGCACACAATGAAATAAGATGATAATCTTGTAGTTGCAGTTTGATGCATATGTTATGTCAAACGACACAGAGAGAGAGAGAGAGAGAGAGAGAGAGAGAGAGAGAGAGAGAGAGAGGCAGAGGTACTGACAGCAGAGAAATGAGCAGCAATGTTGTCAAGTGGTAGTAAATGTACAGTGTAGGTTTGCAAATAAATAAACACACACCAACTTTTCAAGCTGTGTCACTATTGTTATGAGTTGCAACCTAACTGGTCTGTTGAACAAAATAACATTAACTTTTAACTACATACATACATAAATAAATACATACATACATGGGATTTAACCTCTGCTTTTAAACCGTCCTTAGCATTAGGAGTAGTGTGCTGCTATAAAGCACCCGGGAGTAACTTGGGGTTGAGTGTCTCCCTACGCGACATATGGACAGAAGGAGCTGCAGATCGAACCACCAACCTCTATGACGACCCCGCTCTTCCCACTGAGCCACTGTTGGGCCACGTTCTCACACCCCCAATAACACTTTAGAGTGATATGGAGCTACAAATTGTTATAAAGCATGGTTGTATTTGTGATATTCATGGAAGAAATCAGGCCTCAATTATTTGTCTCAAACACAGCTTAACCATGTCTTGTGATACATCTGTTTTGATAACAGGACTTGTGATATCTGACAACTGAACAATGTCGCCCACTTCGTAGTAACATACCGAGATAGTGTTGTGAATCCCCATTCAGTCACCTATAAAAATACCATTAGATGTTGGGCTCTTCCTTCATTTAAACAGAACCCCCCCATGTGACTTACCTCTATGTTCCAATTATGCTGTTCTAATGTTCGACGACATTGGTCCATTGATTCCAAACCAGTGAGGTCCTGTTAGACATGGATAGAAAGTCAGTCTGGAGGCTTTGTGTTGATAGAAAAAGGCACGTTTGTATATAATCGATGATTGTTTTCCTACAGATCCATACAGGCTGTGTTTGCTGAGTCAAAACCAAGGTAGCAAAGTTAGCAAGCATCATTCAAAACTAAACTGGCGCGGGTGAGCAAAAGACTAAAAAAATGAAACCGAAATTAACGTCAACATGCACACAGAGAAAAGGAGGTTAACCCAAGCAGGACAACGTTACACGTTAGCTAGCGTTAGCTCCTCCTAAAAAATACCAATTGTAACGTTAGCATAAGATACAGTCAGAACAGGCTAACGTTGGAAATGAATAGGGAGGGTGGGGAGAGATGCATCCCTCGATCTGTCATACAAGCAACACTTTCATTTAGCATATCTTAAAACGAGTGTGTCGCTGAGAAACTTAGGTGACAGCTCAATCATGACCGCTGTGCTAACGTTAACTCGGCAAGTCATCAAGTACGGAGCGTCAGTGGACACGCAACGTAACCGTTAGCCAAGTTAACATGAAGTCAAATATAATTTGCATTAAAACACAGCACGGGTGATGATGGTTCATCAGATGTGGATTTGGAGTTACATATAACACATGTTAAGCTGTTTGCGTCCACCCATGGCCCTCAAAAGTCTGCTAACTTGTTAGCTAGCTTTGCTAACGTTAGCTAGCGTTGCTAACGTTAGCTCTGACTCAAGTTGACGTTAGAAGGGGGGGGGGCTGGAGGGGATAAGTTGACTGCGCAAAAAGCGTTTAAAATGGGCTCAGTTCCACCTATTCACAGTGACTCGGCGTCAACGACGGTGCATTAAAACGTGGGGTTTCATGTGGACACACGTTAGAGTGGAATTTAAGCTGTCTACCTGAAATTGGAGGAGTTTTTCTGTCTGCGCCTGGGATAATTCTGGTTCCTCTGGCGCCGCCATCTTACCTCGCCAATCATCTAGCAAGGCGTTAACAACGTCGACTGTCTTTTCCTGATGCTGGTTGGTGCGCTCACCATCTCTACGGGCTACCGCCCCCTAGCGCTCTGGATGTATAAACACAGATCACCACAATACCGAAACTCGATTTATATTACTTACAGGGAAATTGTGAGTGTGACTGTAACACAACAGTATGTACACACTAGTGATGGGGATATTTTTGAATAAAAGGGTTAAAACATGTGATTATATCACCTTGCAGTATTGTGAAACATTTGTCCCTTTTTTATTACAATGTATATGGAACCAGGGGCATCAGCATTTGATATGTGGTGGAGTCCTGTTTAGCCTAACCCCAACCCCAACCCTAATTTTCACATTCCTGCTTATATCTCGGGGACGGAGGGTCGTAGAGACGGGAGTGGGTGACGTCTCACCTGAGTCGACCCTTCTTAACACACCAGTTTTTAGCTTACCTTTTTGGAGATACAGCCAAAATAGAAAAAGGAAGTAACCCTAACCTCAACCCCAACCCCAACCCCAACCCACCCAACCCAACCCCAACCATAACCCTAACCCCAGTTTTCACATTTCTGCTTATATCTCAGGAACGGAGGGTCGTAGAGACTCGGGAATGGCAGCCCTTTTAGCTGACATTTCTTCAATCGTAGAAAAACAGACAAACATACACTTGTTTTTTTACTAAAATGTGTTTATTTGTCCATTTGTGGTTGGACTTCCTCCAACTTTATCCAACTGAAAAAGAAAATCCAGTGAAATGTGTAAATGTAAAAGTTGTAAAAGCATTCCCTCAGGTTGAATTGCCAGAAAGGTTGTGTACACTTGACAAAGATGACAAGCTAGGATAATTTAATTTTCATATTCTTAAACATTCTGTAAAATAAAAAGCAAACATTGCATTGATACAGTAGGATCAGGAAATAATCACTTTCCCAGCACACTGTAGAATTTGTATGTCCTAATTTCAAGTGTTGAGCCAACCAACATCACTTTTTCCCCTCCACCATAATGATGTGGTACCCAAACTTTGTCTTGACAGGAGGGTCTGTGTAGACTGGTTTATCCATGGAGCTGACAGATAGGGCAAATGCTGCTTCCTGGAAAGGTCCAACCATGGAGCCTCGCGTCATCCAACCTAGATCACCCTGTCATGACCAGAACAATCATGGAAAAAAACACAAAGTGACAAAACACATGAGTAATAAAGCAATGAGATGTTTTAACAATTGGGAGCGTTTGTGATGTAAAAGCTTTGTTGTATAGTGACGAATCCTTACTCCTTGTCTCGCTTTGTCTTCACTGTATTGTGATGCAACTTCACTGAAACGGACTCCAGCCTTCAGTTTCTCCATGGCCTCCATGCATTTTCCATGTTTTTCACATAAGATGTGTCGAACCTGGGGGGAAAAGCACAGATCATGAAGGCGGGGTTTAAAAGCCAAGGAATAAACAGCAGATTGGAGGCAACCTACAGTAGCAGTTTATGTCAAACTCTTACATGCTTTCCAACACTAGCACCCCCTCTTTTTTGAGGGGGTGCTGATGTTTATGCAGCCATAATGCTTATTTTTCCAGTAATAGTCTAGAGATGTAATACAATGCTTGAGGACATACTGGAGCTCTGACTTTGACAAAATAAATATTATACTTTCCCCCTCATAATTGTCAGTTGAAATCCCACGCCAGGACTAAATCAACAACAAAGAAAAAAAAGGGGGTGGACGACTGAAAATATGTATTCAATGGCGACTTCTGTAGAACAGAGTCTTCATTGAGTCACCTCTTACTTTACTCATCGATGATGCCCAAGTTCATAATCTGGTCACTCAACCACACATTCAGTGACAATGCCCTTCCAGCGAAATCATCCAAAAGATGCATTGAGTTCGGAGGAAGAGAGGAAGACAATCATCGTTTGGTGTGTAATTTTAAAAAAAAAGCCCTGTGATGTCACATTTGATTGTTTGCAGTGCTGCTTTGTCATCAACGTTTACCTTCACAGCAGTGCCTCCCTTGGGTGTCTTCTCTTTTTTGTCCCCGTCTGCGCTTCCCGAAGCTGCTGCTATACACAACATGACGACACAGAAAACATCATTAAAAACCGCAACACACCAGCGCTGTAGCGAGCAATATGACAGTGTTGAACTAGCTACATCATCACGTTTGCCACAGGCTAGTTCATGTAGCTGGCTTTAAGCTAACAGCTAACCACACGTAACTAACAATATATAGGTAATGGCCGACTAACCTTTACCGCCCTTGCCACCTTTTCCCTTTGGTGGCATTTTAAATTGGCGTTTACTGAAATTCAAGCTATACAGGAAAAGTTAAAAGCACCACAACACGCGCTCATGCTATGTTGTGATCAAGATGCGCAGTAACTTACTGCGCAGACGGTCCGTGTTTCTTCTTCGTTAACTTTTAATTGGCAGATTGCAGCCACTGGACGCCCATACCGCCACCTAGTGTTATGTAGCTACCTGAGCGCAACCATACAAAATAAAATAGGGTATGCCTAAATCAAATATGTTGAATTAAAATAAAACGAAAATGTGCCCATAATGTCGCTTTCATTTAATGCATTACTTCCAACATAAATTTACTCTAAATATTTACCAACTTTTTAATGTCAGTAAAATGTTTTTATATATTGGATTATTTAAGAGGCACCTTTTATTAATTCATCAGCAACATGCAAATTAAATGCTGCTGTAAATGTGAGGCAAAGGCAATTTTACATCTGAAGTCCCTGGACAGATGTTAAAGTAATACTAAAATGCAGTTTTATACAATATGTATATACAGTAAATACATATATATTTTGATATATATAAATGACTCGGAAACTATATTTCTAAAAGTATATTTTGTGATTTAGCTCAAGAATCAATGAGAGAAATTAGGGGTTGTTTTGGTGCTTTATTTTAAACTCAGAAAGAAAGAAAAAACAATCAAGAAGTTGCATTGTAGATTAACATGAGAGAAGCATTCAAAATCATTACACATTTCCTTAAAGCACTTTTAAGCTAATGTGTGTGTGTGTGTGTGTGTGTGTGTGTGAATAATAACTAAACACAGAGGCGTTCAACTTCCTGTCTGTTTACGCGGTTACCGTGGCAACGAGACTACACAAACGCTCCGTTGCGCAGGTCTTAACGTCGAAATGCTGTTATTAGGGACTTGAAACGACCCCCAAACAACATGGAGCAGTACGAGAACGTGCTGTGTTTGGGCAGGGGGGGGATGTCGGACGTGTTCCTGATGAGGCACGCGGAGGACAAGAGCCTGCACGCGGTGAAGAGGATCAAAGTGGACGACGCAAAGGCGGCGAAAAGCCAGAAAGCGATCCTGCGCGAGGCCGAGATCATTAGGGGGCTGCAGCACCCCCACGTGGTGCGCTGCAGCGGCGCCTTCGTGAACCCCGACGGCTTTGTTTACATCGTGATGACCTACTGCGACGGGGGGACCCTGGACGACCAAGTGAAAGAGAGGAAACCCGCGGAGTTTTTCGCAGAGGACACCGTGACCGGATGGTTCGCGCAGGTCGCCGCGGCTCTGAGTTACATCCACGCGGCTAAAATACTGCACAGGGACGTGAAAACCATCCAACGCGTTGCTAACGAAGCGAGGCGTGGTGCAGTTGGGGGACTTTGGGATATCCAAAGTAATGACAGACACGGCGGACATGTCCTCCACGTGTGTCGGGACGCCCAGCTACCTCAGTCCCGAGCTGTGCCGGGACGTCCCGTACAGCTCCAAGTCGGACATCTGGGCGCTCGGCTGTCTGCTGTATGAGATCTGCGCCCTCAGAGCTCCGTTTGCAGCCACAAACCTCCTGAGTCTGTTCCACAAGATCACCAACGGGGAGTACGACCCGGTGCCCGGAATCTACTCTGACGGGATCGCCTCTTTGATCCAAAGGATGCTCCGTCTTGAGCCAGAAAACAGGCCAACCGCCGCATGCGTACTCGCCTGTGCCTGTGTGCGAGACCACCTCGAGTCCGTCAAACACACACAAAGTGGAGGGCAAAACACGGAAGCAAAACATCCAGATGTTGTCAGTGGGCGGGGGGGAAACGAAGACGACGCGGAGGTGGTCAGTCCCGGTGATGCGGCGGAGGAACGCCGTGATGCTCCGTGCGTAGGCGGGCCAAACCACGCCGACGCCAACTACCCCGAGGACTTCGATGAAGATGAGAGTTCGTCCTCTCTCGAAGACCTCAGTGAGCACGCGGGGTCGCCCATGGACAGTTCTGCTGAGCCTATTGGTAAGAAATGTGTCCAAAGTACTCAAGTATACGACGGCGAAAAAAAAAAACCGGAGCCGAGAGAGGTGGGCAATATTCTGAGATTAAAAGTCACAAATTTGACAAATTTGGTCATCTTTTTGACCTTATTTGATTCTGTTTGTGTGTCAGGAATGAAAGAAATATTAAAGAAAACACAGAAGTGATCAGACAATGAAGGATCAGTGACAAAAACATCAGAAACATGGAGACCTTTTGTGATAATCAGGTCCAGGGTGTGTCCCTTACAATGAGTAGCCTCTTTCACATGTTGAGAAAGGTCAAATGTGTCTAGAATATTAAAAAGTTCTTTTCCACCCATGTCATTCAAATCATCAATATGAAAATTAAAGTCACCGGTTATAACGAGGCAATCGAAATCAGTGGAGATGCTAGACAATAATTCAGTAAAATCATCGAAAAAATGTGATGAATATTTAGGTGGCCTGTAAATAATTAACAGGAGAACTCTGGGAGAGCATTTCAACACAGCACAAAGATATTCGAATGATGGAAAAACACCAAGTGACATCGGTTTCCCCTGAAATGTATTTTTAAATATAGCAGCAACCCCTCCCACCTCTTTTCCCAGATCTACAAACATCAATAAAATTATAGTTGGGGGGTGCTGTCTCGATCAGAATGCTTGCACTGTTATTTTGTTCTAGCCATGTTTCAGTTAAAAACATAAAATCAAGTTTAGAAGTGGTAATAAAATCATTGACTAAAAATGATTTGTTATTAAGAGACCTAACATTCAGCAGACCCATCCTGATGGTGTTACTGACAGGCTTTGAGGTTGACTTTGATTTTGGCGAAGAACAGGAATGAGATTGTTTAGGTTGGCTGTGTGTTCAAGTTTCCCAATGTTTACTCTCTTAGTAGTCACAACAGGAATGCAGAAGGTGCCATGCTTTCATGTAGGCGACCTTGGGTCCAGCTGATAATGCGGTCTACTGCTGAACCCTTTTCTGTCTCAGTAATATTCACGGCTTACTAAAGTGAAAAGTATATATGCTCTGAAATGTTCTCTAAAGTATAAAGTGTGACTATGAAGGACATTTCTACTGGCTGTATTTTCATTTGCAAATCCACTGAATCATATTAATAAGAAAAAATAAATAATAATAAATAAAAAGATAATTCTCCTCAAATGCATTAAAACAAAATGAACGGGTCTGCTTTGAGGAAAGTAGAAAGTACATATATTTGTTTTAAAATGTAGGACGTAAAAGTAAAAACAAATACTCGAAGTACAGATACCTGAAAATTCTACAGAGTATTTGTACTTTGTTACTTCCCAGCTCTGTAGAAATGTAAAGTGAAATGCCTCATCACCGGAGAAGCAGTCAGATCCTTTAGTTAAGTAGAAGTACTCTTAACACAGTGTACAAATACTCATGACATTCATTCAAGATCCTACTTAAGCAAAAGTGTCAGAAAAATCTCAAGTTCTATATGGAGTTATATCTGGTACATTATTATTGATGACTAATGCAAGTATAATTACAGTTATAGCTGGTCGAGGTGGAGCTTGTTTTAACCATGAAAGTCATTTTTACTTCTTTTTTTAAAAAATGAATCTTAATGGACCAATTTGTGCTCACAATTTGAGATTTCTAATTTATATGGGTTTGTTTTTTCAAAACCTAAGCCTTCAACCCCTCTTTCTCTCTTCTGTCTCAGAAGAAGTTGAGTACGCCGACGACTTTGAGGAAGCGGATGTGGAAGAAGAATACGAGGACGAAGCAGCTTCAGTTCACGCCGCTGCTCCTCAGCACGATGATTCAGTCGAGGAGTTTCAGCTCTGTGATTCTGGAGGATTAACCATCACGCTGAAAGCACTGAAGGAAAAGGACTAAACAATGCAAGGGACTACAATGTGATTAAAAATAAAAGAACCACAGCAGCTGAACAGTAAAATATCTGACAAGTGCCTTAATCGTGAAGTGTTCTATGCAATTTCTAAAAAAAATATGTGAGATAAGATGTTTTATCTGCTCGATGACGTTGAAAAGACTTTTCTGATTACCTTTATAAGGAGTGGCAGTAATGATGAATCAATAAAATGAGATTAGATTACCCTAAAAACTTGAACGTTATATTCAAGCTTGTGCAGTTTTTGAATCACTAATATATTTTATTTATATTAGGATTTCTTAACTGATAAACTATACATCACAACATTACTTTCGAAAACATAAAGAAGCAACAGCTGGAGTGTCGAATTGTGATAAACAACACACAACATATCCCGGCATCCCATTATCTGATCTAAATGTTTGTTATCAGTGATTTTTGATCCCGTTATGACACATTTTATTTTTGATCTGCATGCAGCTATGACTTCAAAGGAAGTATGTGGTATTTGCAGATAACATTTTTTTTTTTATTTTTTTTTTTAAAGCCCCTAAAAATACGAAAGAATGAGAAACAAATTTAGAAACTGAAATACAAACACTGGACAAAATAAAAATGAATATGAAACATTCTTGTTGTTTTCCATTTCTCTTTTGTGGATTTGCATGTCATGCGATTTGTGCTTACCTTAAGAGCTTAAGGCTTAAGGTAAGTTGATTTTGTCACACACAAACGCTGCCCAGTACAACTTGATGTATTTATAAATCCATCCCGATGGGCCTGGGATCGAGCCGGTTGTACCTGATCCTCCTGTCTCACATTGTTATGAAGGGAAAGCCTCGTTCTTGTTATGTGGAGATAAAAACAAGGGAAATCTTCTGAGATCTCACGACTGATTAATAGAATATTCACACTCATGAAGCCATGAAGTGCTCCGTATGGAAGGGCTGGCATTCATGGGGGTCATCATTTTAGTTTCATTTTCTGGTTTCTTTTTTGTCCCGGTTCAAAGGCAAATAGTTGACTATCACGGGACATACAAAGTTTGAACTCCTCATGCAGCCTGAGTTTTACTCTGGAAACGCCTGAACAAATTAACACGAGGACTTTAATTGATGGTTTAAAAAATAAAACACAGCTTTATTCTATATCATGGGGCAGCTAGTATTATGAAACACCCCAACGTGTTCCGATATAGAATATAATACAACAGGAACACGGCCTGTTGTATATTATCACTCATTTAATATACTTATATGGCCCTTCCCATCATTATAGATGACATTCTTATCATTAAAATGACCTTGTAGTAAAGTGCTTTGGGCTTTAAGTTTTATTTGTTGCACTCTGACTCAGATTTCCAAACAAGCTTACTTGCATTCACATGGTGACACAGCAGTCAAATGAGGTGTGAAGCAGACTTTTGCTGTTAACACACTTACAGTCCTCTGCTCTCTGGCACATATATCTTTGAAATCTTAATCTTGAACTTTCTATGTGTAACGGAAACGTACGATTTAGATTTTATCATCACACGATCTCTCATGAGTTGACCAAAAAAAAAAAATTTTTTTTTCCGTTAACTATGCACACATCACTGCAAGTTAGCTGATTTTTCCTTTGTATTTCTCTACCAAATATGGGGTACATATTTCCTGTAGGAGTAGAAAGATCAAACACATACATCATCAGTAAACAGTTTGTGACCACAAGGTGTTTAACCAGCATTGAGCAAGCATGTGTGTGTGAATTACTGAACAGGCCAAAGAGGGGGGCGTTGACACATCAGTATCCACTGGCCCATTATCGGCCATCATGTGTAACCACCAGACTAACCACAAAATCGCTCTGGGAATTGTGACTGCTGACGGTCTTTCTTGCCACCTTTCCGTTACCATCTTCCCACCGTGCAAAGATCCCCTCTTGTGCGTGGAAGAACACCGACGTTCCCCTCAATCCTCCACAAATTGACACCTTCACACTCATCTGATTCTTCACCTGATGGTGTTAAGACAAGACAAAAGCTTCACCGCTAACATGATGACAGCTGCAAAACACTGCAACTGCATCCCCACATCGATACATATGAGTCATGAAGTTGCAGTTTAAAAAAAAAACAGGCTAATGTGCTCACAGTGACTAGCATCCTGACAAAGTCATTAGATAATATACACATAAAAAAAGCAGACATGATGACGACACTAGAAGGAAAACGATTTCAATGTTTTTCCCCCCAGCATTGTCGGCATAACCAACCTCCAAACACAACCCCACATACTACACTTTTCCAACATCGGGGGGGTCAGCTGGACTCGGTTACTCGGTTTCGGCTATTGAAGAGGTTTTGCCTCTCATCAAAGAGGCTTCTTCAGTTCTAAGTGACTAGTGAGGAAATCAGAATCCTACAAGGTTAGACAGTATTAACGACCCTACAAGTTGATCCTGTTCTAGGGAAGGTTGGAGATCTTCTTCTCCAGGTGGACCATCTCTCCATCACCTGAAGTCCGTGACCTTGGTGTCATCCTTGACTCTACCCTGTCCTTCCAGGAACACATTAAATCAGTCACCAAATCCACCTTCTTTCACCTCAAAAATATCTCCAGACTCCGTTGCCGAGACCCTCATCACGCTCTCCTCACCTCCAGACTGGAGTATTGCAATGCAGTATGTGCACGACGAAGTTAATACTGTATTAACGACCATTCCTTACAAGTTAATACTGTATTAACGACCATCCTTACAAGTTAATACTGTATTAACGACCTTTCCTTACAAGTTAATACTGTATTAACGACCATCCTTACAAGTTAATACTGTATTAACGACCTTTCCTTACAAGTTAATACTGTATTAACGACCCTCCAAGTCAATATTGATAAGCATTCAAAGAGAATCATATTAAATGCATTCACTTTAATTATATTAATCAGATATGTCTGTGCGGGGGATGTCCCCACCCCTCTTCCTCACTAATATTGTGACAAAGATGAATGAGAAAGACTTCCTGGCAAACTGAATCAAGTCAAGTCATCAGCATTGCTAATCCACTGGACATGGGAACTGAAACTATGAATTCACCCATATTTGTTATCTCTGCAGACCCCTCTGAGGTGCCAAACCAGAGGGGTTGCCCATCTCAGTTTATTTACCTCCTCTATAATGTACTTCCTTTATCAACGCGCTGTAGTTTACTCTTAATAGCACTGCTTCGGGTCAAAGACACACCCATTCATCCAAGTACTTCTAGTATTTCTAGCAGTTGTGGTAGTGGGTGATCCGTTTACTGCTTACTGTGTGTATGTGTGATTACAAGTACAAACCTTATTGGCTTACCTCCAGCACTAACAAGTGAACAACAGAGAATGTTTGGAATATACTGCCTCTTGAGGGCTCTGAACAGTTCATAGGGTCACTCATCAGGTCAGTGAGCCATTTCTTAATATGATGTCAGCAGAGAGAAAACTGTTCAATTAACCGGGGAAGTCCAGTGGACGAAAACAACCTGTCATTGTATATTTATATAAACTGCATCACTCGATGATGCTCAGTTTGAGAAGTTGGACGATAACCAAGGATCAAGCAGCAACACTTCTTAGGGGAAATTCCATGGCCGTCGTCATAACAATAGGGGAAACGTTGTCCATAAACTTTTGACCATTGATTGGTGCTCATTGTTATGTTATTGCTCAGACCGTTGATCTAAATAAGATAGACGCTGGAAGTTGCTTGCACGAGGCCGCTATTGCATGCATCAAAAGCCGGGATGCTACTGTTCTGCGGCGTCAGCCACAAACTAAACTTCAGTATAAACGGCGAGGGCTCTTCTTTCAGTGATAGTGGTGGGATTTCTGTGGATCCAACATTACAGGCTTCAAAATGACACCTGTGACAAGTGTATGAGATACATTTTAATTTACAGATTTAATATATCACAAGCCTCTTTTATTTAAATTTGTGCATAGTTGCTCAATGGACTCTAGACAAGCAAAGAAGTCGTGCAGGGTAACAAAGTTGCATCATCTTTTCAAGATCGTCTTCTTACAGAATGCAGTGAAACAACATTGTTGCCACTCACTCATAACAGAGGTGAGAAAAAAAATGGTGTAGAGGAAGACATTTATCAGTTAAAAAAATATCCTGAGGTTTGAGGGTTTTAGCCCTAATGTATGCACATTTTTTTTAAAGTGCATCTTCCAGACCACATTACGTTTCAATGTTTCCAGGTAGGTGTACACAATGACATCACTGACTTCCCTTTCCGCTCTGTCCTCTGTATATAAAAAAAGATTGTGTAGATAGTCATCACATTAGTCGTCACAAACAGAAGCTGTTAAGGAAGAGAGAACGAGAGGCGACGCTGCAGTATGATGAAGAACGTGTTCGCCCTAGTTGTCCTGTTGCATCTCTGCTGCGGTTATACAGTAAACGTCACCTTGAACATGGAGATTATTCAAAGGCTGGAGACGCTCAACAAATACTACACCAGCAACAAAATCCGTATCACAGGAGTAAGTATAAAACATGCAGCTTAGTGGCTTTGCTCTCATGGCTCTTGATGACTGTTCAAATTCATAATCTGACAATTAAAATATCTAGTGCTTAATAAATTAAATACTATTTCTTTTTATAGTCAGACATGATAGAGGTGCCGAGGAAGAATATGGCAAAAAATGCCACGGTAAGTTTTGCACCTTCAGCACTGTGAATGGGCTCTGTCCACGATGCACACGACTTTTCACACCTTGTCGTTGGCGTGATAGCCTGACTCGTTATTTTCCCATTGCAGGCCTCATGTGTGAGCGTGTTTGTCAGGGAGCTGACGAACCTTCTTAACAATGTGACGATACACCAAGACAGCCAGCACATTCTCCAAGAACTGCAAGCAAACCTGCAGGCTCTGGATCCACAACAGGTTGGCCAAAGGAAATATGACAGATGACAGATACTGAGTTTTTACTAAGACTAAGAGTATACTGAACTCTCTTGTTTCTCTTCCAGAATGACCACGAATGCCAAACCGTGCGGAAGCGAAAGGTCTCGCGGCCTTTTATACCGTTCACTGAATTCCTCAGGAAACTCAACTCAAGAAAAAGATGAAGATGATGGTTTTCTGTTTCATGCAGTGCTGCTGCAAGTGTTAAGCCTCTATTTATTTATTTACTTTTATACTGATCCGACCAAGTGGATGGCACAAAGTAATGTTCACAATGTGAAAATCCTTATTTCTGTACAGAAATATTGTGCTGCTGTTGTCAAATAAATTATTTACGTTCATAAATATTCACATTGAGTATTTGTAAACCGTTCACTGCTATTTAAGGAACCGATGTTAAAGTGTGTTCACACCAAACGCAAAGCAAATGTTCGCCTGGGGTTACTTGGACACAAGTTTCATTTGTGTTTATTGTCAACAGCGATGATGTTTCATCAATAACGGTTGAAATAACTGCTATTGCTCCGTCGTACGTGTTGTGGAAGTCCCAGATAGGCTGGGTGATGCCAAGATGAATTCTCACGACCGACAGATCAACACAAACAGACAAACAGGTCAATGCTTCAATATGAGCAGGACACACATCGGCTGGTTTACTTAAGCGATATGAACCCGAAATAAATACAATATAATAATATAATACAATTAAAACTGCAAGCAGTGTCGTGACGGGCCCTCGCTCATATGCGGTCATGGAGTGCCTGTGGTCACATGGCATTGTCGCGGCCGCCTACCCCTGCTGGGCTGCTGCTTCGGGTTGTTGGAGCTCGGCTATGCTAACACTGTAGCTGCTCCATCAACACTCAAAATAACGTCAGCTAGGCATCAATACGGAAGTGACCTTGTTTGTACCACAGACAGTCTCTGGTTTATACACATAGTCTGGTTTGGTCTCTGGACTAATGCGAGGTTCTATCCTGGACCTCTGGGTGACCACAGACCGCTAGAACAAATTTTATCTCCAATCCTGATTCAGCGACGACAGGAGCAGAATCTCGTGACTGATAGACTTCCGCATCCACAGCGTAAGGCAAATTTCTCGCTCAGGTTGGCAAGAATTCCAACCTAGACAAGTTCTTACACAATAGAGAGAGCTTAAGTGAATCAGTCTCTTTTGTCTATTCTACCCATCTGGCGAGCAGTGAGACTTGAAATGTTTGCATGCCAGCACTTAAAAATGGACTCGACGAATCTGGAGAGACATGCATGACTGATAAATATGCAGGATCGTGTTCTCACACTAACATGCAGCTGCAGGAGCAGCGAGAGGGCTGAGGTTTTCTAACATTTTGGCCCCGTTTTAATCTCAGCGGTCTTACTCATAGCAGGTTTGCGTGTCTTGCTAGTGGCTAATTACCCTTATCAGACAAAAGGCACTCTGGAGTTTTGCCATAACTTCAACAGATGCACGATCTTAAAGCTGTATCAGACGTTGAGAGGTAGAGGAGCAGCAGCTGCACCTTTGAACACAGAGAAGCAGCAGCAGAGCAGAAGGCAGCTGGAGATAGATGCTCTGAAGTAGACCCACAATGCACCTCAGCTTCCCTGATCTCACCTCTGACCTTTGAACTCTTGAACCCGTGTTTGATTTTGTCTGAACAAGAGGACCTGGGAAAAGGGAAGAACATCCCATCTTTTTTTGAAAAAGCAACAGCAACAGTAAACACTAATAGGACAGGCTTTTGGGTCAATTATAGATGAACGTTTTTGAAAGTGGTAGGCAGAGCACTGATACTAATAAGGTGACATACAAACATCATTAAGTCACAGAGTAAGTTTGAAGATAAAGGATTTGTTCAACATTTTGGGAAATACGCATATTCGCTTTCTTGCCGAGAATTACATGAGAAGATCAATACCACTGTCAATATCTGTCCGATCGTAATTTTAATGCTACTGCCAGTAGCATGTTAGCTTAGCAGGAAGGCCTGAAACAGGTAACATACTAGAAATACTCTGGCACACAAACTCTCCTAAAGATGCAAATTGTTCTTACATTTTTAATTGTTGACTGATTAAACAAATGAAAGATACACTCAACAAAAATATATAACGCAACACTTTTGTTTTTGCTCCCATTTTTCATGAGATGGACTTAAAGATCTAAAATTCATTCCAGATACCCAATATTACCATTTCTCTCAAACATTGTTCACAAATCAGTCTAAATGTGTGATAGTGAGCACTTCTGCTTTGCTGAGATAATCCATCCCACCTCACAGGTGTGCCACATCAAGATGATGATCTGACATCATGATTAGTGCACAGGTGTACCTTATACTGCCCACAATAAAAGGCCACCCTGAAATGTGCAGTTTTTTGCTTTATTGGGGGTCTAGGGACTCAGAACCAGTCAGTATCTGGTGTGACCACCATTTGCCTCATGCAGTGCAACACATCTTCTTCGCATAGAGTTTATCAGATTGTCAATTGTGGCCTGTGGAATGTTGGTCCACTCCTCTTCAATGGCTGTGCGAAGTTGCTGGATATTAGTGGGAACTGGTACACGCTGTCGTATACGCCGGTCAAGCACATCCCAAACATGCTCAATGAGTGACATGTCCGGTGAGTATGCTGGCCATGCAAGAACTGGGACATTTTCAGCTTCCAAGAATTGTGTACAGATCCTTGCAACATGGGGCCGTGCATTATCTTGCTGAAACATGAGGTGATGTTCATGGATGTATGGCACAACAATGGGTCTCAGGATCTCATCACGGTATCTCTGTGCATTCAAAATGCCATCAATAAAATGCACCTGTGTTCTTCGTCCATAACAGATGCCTGCCCATACCATAACCCCACCACCACCATGGGCCACTCGATCCACAACATTGACATCAGCAAAGCGCTCACCCACACGACGCCACACACGCTGTCTGCCATCTGCCCTGAACAATGTTAACCGAGATTCATCCGTGAAGAGAACACCTCTCCAACGTGCCAGACGCCATCGAATGTGAGCATTTGCCCACTCAAGTCTGTTACGGCGACGAGCTGGATTCAGGTCAAGACCCCGATGAGGACGACGAGCATGCAGTTGAGCTTCCCTGAGACGGTTTCTGACGGTTTGTGCAGAAATTGTTTGGTTATGCAAACCAATTGTTTCAGCAGCTGTCTGAGTGGCTGGTCTCAGACGATCTTGGAGGTGAACCTGCTGGATGTGGAGGTCCTGGGCTGGTGTGGTTACACGTTGTCTGCGGTTGTGAGGCCGGTTGGATGTACTGCCATATTCTCTGAAACGCCTTTGGAGACGGCTTATGGTGGAGAAATGAACATTCAATGCACGAGCAACAGATCTGGTTGACATTCCTGCTGTCAGCATGCCAATTGCACCCTCCCTCAATGCTTGTGGCATCTGTGGCATTTTGTTGTGAGACAAAACTGCACATTTCAGAGTGGCCTTTTATTGTGGGCAGTATAAGGTACACCTGTGCACTAATCATGATGTCAGATCAGCATCTTGATGTGGCACACCTGTGAGGTGGGATGGATTATCCCAGCAAAGCAGAAGTGCTCACTATCACACATTTAGACTGATTTGTGAACAATGTTTGAGAGAAATGGTAATATTGTGTATCTGGAATGAATTTTAGATCTTTAAGTCCATCTCATGAAAAATGGGAGCAAAAACAAAAGCGTTGCGTTATATATTTTTGTTGAGTGTATTAATGTGTGGGCTTAATGCTTCCAGCCCGTGTGCTATGCTAAGCAAAGCTAAATGTACAGGCTCATATTGAATGGACAAATCTGAAAAGTGGTATAAATCTGCTTAGTATATTTCCCAAAAATGTCAAGCTATTCCAATAAAGTTTCCCTGTCTTTAATCACTCAACTCTCTGGTAGCTCTCAGCAGACTTCCCATCTGTTCCCATCTGCCTTCCCTTTTCTGCTTGGTTTGTCTGTTCTGCTCTATGCACTTAAAAAAAAAAAGTATTGTCATCTACTTTTCTGTATGTGTCCATCCACTGTCATGGGGCGGTAGAGCATGTCGTTCTCCAAGTGCCCTTGGGCAAGATACTGAACCCTAAATTGCCCCCAAAGGCTGTGCCATCGGCGTGTGAATGTGGGTGAGTGACTTAGATTAGTCACTCCCTGATGGGCAGGCAGCTCCTCTGCCATCAGGATATGAATGTGTGTGAATGTGGACATGTAGTGTCTAGAAAAGCGCTGTATAAATTCAGGCCTAAAACGTCAGAAAACGGTTTAAAAATGAAAAAATGAACGCTATAATTTCCAAGAAATCATGGCGACGATAATCCAACAATCAGAGGTAAGTAGTTTAATTTTTTTATCATTTGACATACCGATACATCGACAAATTGTGTCCACTATTTCTGTAGAAAGCAGAATTTACATCTTAAATTTTTACTTCGTTGTCGTGTATGTAATATAGAATATCCCTATTATCATTATAAGAATGTAGGTTTTACTGTCAGAGGTGTTTATTATTGCAAAATTTGGATGAAGCGTTCCAGAACAGAGTGAGATATGGTTGGGAAATTGTTTTGGGGTAACATACAGTACGTTCTCTCTTATTGTATCATCAATCCTCGAATCCCAAGGCCTTAACCCAGCTATTAAACGTATTGTAGCGAGGATGCTTGTGAAGGGAAAGGGTAAAAGCTGTTTCTTTTCCTCATGTCAGAACCACTTACATCACTGTAAGGTGACAGCTGGCATGTCACGATTGCTTCTGCATCCCATGATGCTCTGCATGCAGGACACCAGCCTGAACTGAGCGACACAACTCTGGGCACGCTGACAGATATTGCCAGGATTTTCTTTTCCTTTTTTTTTTTTCTTTTTTCACAAGCAGTGCACGGTTTATCTGGTCAGAGCCCAGAGACATGACGACTGCAGCTGAAGGTGACATTAGTCTACACATGGAAACTCACCGAAAGGTTGATGAAGAATGATCTATAATCATGTCTCTGGGTATAAATCTGTCTTTCATAAAAAAAAATCTCTTTTCAGTCCTTCCTAATCCTGCACAGAAATAAAACCCTTCATAGGGAGGGGTTATGTCCCTGCAGTTTACAGGCGCAATTATGCTTTTTCTCCATTAGGTGGCCTCAGTAACCTACTGGCCATGCAATGTTTGGCCCTTGCCCTGATTCAGTTTTATAACCTGCATCTTAATTTAATTAAAACCGCACCACAGTGCAGATTTTCTCTGAGTCAAATTAAGAGAAAGCACCGCTGGTAACATGTGGGTTCAATCGGCACCACTCGTGACAAGTCACCTGTTGCCTGGCGTGACGTGCTGTGCATTAGAAGGCAGTATGGCGGGATTGGTGGCCAAGGGGCCACAATCACATGCTCGTCATTCCCACTTCACTTTCTCGTGAATGGCACAACGTCAGAGCGCCGGAGCGCACGCGGGTCCCCGGGATTGTGTTGGCCGCAGACGCGAGCAGAGGCTGCGGGAGGAGCGGTGACGCGCGGGTGCTGTTGCGCGTGCTGTTTATGTATTTATTTATTCAACAGTCAGGGATGTGGAACCCGTCGAGGATATAATGGGACTGTTCTCTGGTTGGTTTTATCGAACAGACGCCAACACCGAGTGCCTTTTTGTGTTGTTGTTTTCATCGGATGGACTTTACGCTGTGAACTTCTGATGGAAGCGATGGGACGTTTATTTTGAAATGTAGAAATCAGCTACTCCGTGAGTAAGAGGTGAGTGCGTGGTGATTGATATTCCCAAAATTATATAAATATTATCTTTGTCATGCACGCAGGAAGGTGACTCGTGTTTCGTCATGCCCTAATAATAACAACGCGCTCATTGGAAAATCCTTATTTATGTCGTTTCAATTTCGCATCATGCCAAAACACACGATGCATCCAGAGCTTACGTAAACAGCAGCGCAAAAAATAAAAGTCTTTTTAAGCAATGTTTGCATTTGCATGACAACAACGATGATCTTAATGAATGCAGATGTGTCCAGTGTTGTATAATTCATTTCATCTAATCCACAGGGCTGCTGATGACGTCAGTCAGCAGACAGAGGATTCCTAAAATTACAGCAGTGTGAGAGCAAACCGGACAGACTTGGTGTCATTACACCGAGGATTTAAGTTACCACCGCTTCCTCACTCCTGCAGCTCAAATGATGTCAAATCTAATTTACCAAGTCGGGGGGCAAATGTCGTGCCCAGAGAGGGTTTGCCTCAAACATCTCATCCCCCAGCATTCGTCAGAAGATACGATGATGGAGATTGTTTGCAAGGCTGAAGCGCGGGAGCCTCCTAGAATCTAATCCATGGATGTAATGTAGCACGACTGCTCAGCATGACTTAAGAGGAACCCCCCCCTGACCCGCACGTGATCAGGGATGGATCTCATGAACCTCACGACTGTCATCGACGCTGGGTTTTTGGAAGAGGCTCCGTCGAGCCGGGTCCTCACCGGCTGTTTCCTCTCCCTGCTCATCCTCACCACCTTGCTGGGGAACACGCTCGTCTGCGCCGCCGTCACCAAGTTCCGACACCTGCGCTCCAAAGTGACCAACTTTTTCGTGATCTCGCTGGCCGTGTCCGACCTCCTGGTCGCCATCTTGGTGATGCCGTGGAAGGCGGTGACGGAGATCGCCGGCTTCTGGCCGTTCGGCTCCTTCTGCGACACCTGGGTGGCGTTTGACATCATGTGCTCCACGGCGTCCATTTTGAACCTTTGCGTGATAAGCTTGGACCGTTACTGGGCCATCTCCAGCCCCTTTCGCTATGAGAGGAAGATGACACCCAGAGTGGCCTATGTGATGATCAGCGTAGCCTGGACGCTGTCTGTGCTCATTTCCTTCATCCCGGTGCAGCTCAACTGGCACAAGGCCCAAACTCAATCGTACACCGCTCTCGCCGGCTCGCCTGGCTCTTCGGGTTTCAACGCTACATCTCAACACAGTCCGGAGAACTGCGACTCGAGCCTGAACAGGACCTACGCCATCTCCACCTCTCTCATAAGCTTCTACATCCCTGTGGCCATCATGGTGGCCACCTACACCCAGATCTACCGCATTGCCCACCGACAGATCAGGAGGATCTCTGCCCTGGAGCGAGCGGCCGAAAGCGCCAAGAACAGACACGACAGCATGGGCGGGGCCTCCTCCAGCATCGCGGAGACGGAGAGCTCTTTCAAAATGACGTTCAAGAGGGAGACCAAGGTGCTGAAGACGCTGTCGGTGATCATGGGGGTGTTTGTGTGCTGCTGGCTCCCGTTCTTCATCCTCAACTGTATGGTGCCCTTCTGCGAGCAGTCGAGCGGAGGGGAGGCCTTCCCGTGCATCAGCCCCACCACGTTTGACGTGTTCGTGTGGTTCGGCTGGGCTAATTCCTCCCTCAACCCCATCATCTATGCCTTCAATGCAGATTTCCGCAAGGCCTTCTCCCTCCTGCTGGGCTGCCACAGACTGTATCCAGGAGGCCAAAACATAGAGACGGTCAGTCTAAACAAGAAATGACTCATGACTCTCTCACAGCACTGACTCATTCTTAACGCTAAGAGTCCGAGCGTTCCTGCAGAACGGCGCTCCTCTCTGTGCTGACTGTTGGTGCAACTGAAGGATACGGTGACCCTACATGTACCCCGCGTTTGCATTTTGGCGAGTGACCCGCCCGCATGCAGACTGTCCGAGCGGAGCTCGCCGCATCCTGCGTCGGTTTCGCCGCATCGTCTCCGATGCGGAAGACGCTCCCTAAAAGAGGAGAGGGGATTTGGGGATTGAGATTAAGACTTTGCTGTTGTGCCAGGGAGCTGGGAGCGCAGCGGTGCCGACACGCCCCTGGGAGAGATAATCCCATGACTGGGCAGCACACACCCTAATGCTGTCAGACGCCGCTCTCTTCAATACCATCACACACACGTACACAAACACAAACGCTGTCAAAATACACTCCTCCAAATTCAGTGGAAGTGCGGCACCCAGCATGCACTCTATGACAAATTACATGACAGCGAACAGAAAAATACCGTTACTCATTACGTGAACATCCTGTGCTCTGCGAGGTGTCCGGCGGTAAAGCATCAGACCAAATCATGTAGCTACACAGATTAGCACGTAGGTAAAGTACGCGCACAGATTTGAGTTTTACATCTTAACCCATTCATGTTGCAATTTGAGGAAAGTTCTGAGAAGTCGACCCTGTGACCTGAATTTCTTTTGGACGTGAATGTACAGAGAAATGCAGCCCGTCAAACTGCAGCTCATTGTTGTTACCTGTTCAGTTTATCGTCAAATCCGACTTTAAAAAGGTCACGGCAACAGAAACCTCATCATTTATTTGTTTTAATGTTGGAAAGTGTTTCATGAATGATTGTCTCTTATTTCTTTGTCCTGTATTTTTCATGAACAACAGCTGATGACCTCTTTTAAGATGAAAGACCGAAACAGAAAAGGTGTTTGCTTGACTTGTGGTGTCTTTGACTATTGTGCTTATTTAGGAACTAATAAAGAATTGTAATTGACTGAATTATGTTCGGATCAATCGGTTTCAATTAGCTTGTTAAAGTGAATTATTAAAGAATAATCTCTGTTTTTAACAACGTGGGTCTCATTTTTATGGGTTTGGCTGTCAATGAGATCGGTCATGATAACATTGTACGGCCCAGTAAGTAGTTGCTGACATCTGGACATCATGAAGCGAGACCATTAGACCAATCCACAGTTTAGCCAGATTATTGAAGCCACTTTATATTTGGAGAAAAAGAACAAAAGTGAGCACACAAAAATGTCACTTATAATCCCTGAAAGCATCATTATTTCTCATTTTTGGACAATTTTTGCAGCTGCAAAAGCTGTTGTTCTTCCTGCATCCAGTGACGTCATTTGACGTTACAGTGATGTAATTGAATGAAGGATGAATACAGGCTGCTGTTTCAGCTTGGATCTGAGTAGCTAGGGGGCGGGCTCAAAAACAGAACTTCACGTTTTTATAGGAGAAAAGCAGCCGCTCTATCATCATCTATGTTATATGATAGAATAGCAAGCGCCTTTGCCTTTATTATCTATTTCTTTGAAATCGTTTTTTCTCCACCATGAGCACCAACCCGCTCAAGAAATAGTCCCACCCATAATCCTGCGTAAATCCACTTGTTTTCACACTTCGGATCTAGCAAATAAGATAAAAAGAAAAGAAACATGTTTTCCTTTTGGTCGCTGCACAGTTTAATAATAGTGTTTGTGTCCATTCTCGTGGAAGTGACTGTGTGCTGCGTGTGTCATTGGCTGTACAGCTTTGACCTTCACAGATCAAACCTCCCGAAGCACATTTCACACCAGAGTCTAAATTAAATCCATTCAGAATTTTACTCCTGCATAACTCTGGTGATGTATTGCCGCGATGAGTGAAGTGAAAGGCCCAATCTGGAGTTGAATTAATGAAGCGGAGAGCAACCGCTGCGGTTTATCCCTTAAACTTAGACGCCCCAATATATTCCGAAAGGAGTGAGAGGGAGGTGGAGGCGGCTGAAGTGTGGCGGGAGAGCAAAGCAGCAACAAACACACGTGGTGGCTTTTTTTAGTTCTGCGAGACACGGTTGAACATTCCCTCACTGTTCGCCAGCTATCGCCAGTTAAAAAGACAAAGAAACGGGGGCTTATTTATCATCATAGTGTTAAATAGCTGCACAATATGACAGGAGGGGTGATCTAAAAGGGGTAAAAAGGCATTTTTAATTTCAGCTTGACTTTAAAGTCATTACTGCTGCTTAATGAGATTGCTTCATGACTTTCACGACGCACCCTCATTAAACAGCAAGTATTGGAAGATTTAGAGGATTTTTTTTTTAAATCAAATTAATTTTCTGCTCATTGGAAATTTGATAAAGTGTAAATACTGCAATGATAACTCTTTCTCCGTCTCACGCACACACACTTGTCCTTTAAAGCCCACTCACTCTGGGCCTCGGACTGTCCTTGCCTCTGCGAAACCTCCTCAAGCATGCTACGGGAAGGGAGCAGCAATTAATTTGACTGACATCATTCAGAGTGATGGCTGAGGTGGTGACAAGACAGGGTGTTTGTGCATGTGTGTAATGCAAGCGCTACCATCACCTGCTCCAGCGCCCCAACCCAGAATCCCTTGCAATGTCAACCCCGCGCTCTGTGAACATTTATTTGCTTTCGCCATCATTTTTGTTGCATCGGAGCTCGTCAAAGCGATACTGTCTTTTTAGATTGGCGCATCAGAGAAGCGATGTTCGACGTGGCAACTTCAGATGATGCTAATGACTGGCCCTGGGGAAATGATTTACTGAGACAGGGAGAGAGGAAGAAAGGGGCAAAGAGAGAGTCTTATGTAAGTAACAAGCAATGGCTACTTAAAAAGGAGACTCAAAGGGTACTCTGTAAATATCACATAACCCACAAGTATCACCAAAGTCAGACTGCTGTCACATCCATAATGAAGTATCCCCGCATGCTGTTTGCTTATAGGCACATCTGGCCACGTGAAAGTGGATTTTTAAATGCACTTAATCATTTCCTTGTCACCCTCTCTCTTAAATTGGGATCTGACAGAATTAAAATGCAATTAAACATTTTGCAATAATCTGTATTACTCTCCATTAAATATGTATTATTCACAACTGGAAGAGCTATCATAATTGCGCTGGAGCCTAATGCATTTTTAATACCTCACACGGCACCGAGATAAGCATAATTGAGAGTGAGCGTGTTGGCGACTCCATCCAAAGTGCGTCAACGCGGTTGCCTGCTGACAGACATGAATGCACTTTGCATGTTGAGGAATGCTGTCGCTCTGTGTCTGATCTCCTTTGTTGAGGTAAACAGACGCTCTGCGCTCATTTTTAGCTGATGGAGGAGAGGGGAGCTCAGCGAGCACACGTCAGGCCACTGCTGCCGCACGCATCCGCTCGTCTAGGGGAAACGTTTCCCATCATTTGTTCATCCGTTCATCCATACGTTTGAAAAAGAACGTGAGAACATTTCGCACAGCGCTTCAAAAATAGATACGAGATCGCCCTGCACATCTTTTTTGACCTTTAGTGTTTGTCCTTTGTGGAAAGCCCCTCCGTTCCTCATGCTAGTTTTACCCCTGCTCGTCATTTTCTCTTTCTTATCACACTCCTCCACTCTCATCCTCCACCCTCGCTCTGTTTACTGTTTGTGCTGCGGGCCGCTGGCTGTGCCGTGCTGCCATTCGTCACTCCAACTGGCTCCAGTGGAGAGGACAGGCCCTCTGACCCTACCACTGGGAAAGGAGCAAGGGAATGAGGGGAGAGGGAGAATCAAAGAAGGCTTTTCAGAGAGAGAGAGCGGAGAAAAATAATTATTACAAAAGGACAGTGAGGGAGGGCAAAACTTTCAGCACTTTAACGACAAGTCAAAATAGAAATCGGAACATACAGACGCATAGATGAAAGGAAAAGCCAATGTTCCCTGGAAGTCTTTAAAACTCTACCACAGGGAACGTCATCCTCCCTTGAGCACGATGCCTGTGATCAGATCATATGATTCACATCATTCTAATCCTCATCAAGTCAATCAGTGACCCCTCTGTTCTTTGTGAGTGCATCTGCATCCGTTATGTTGCTTCACCTAATTAGCCAGGGTTTTCCATTCATTTGACACCCATCTCTAAGTGGCAGGATGTGAAGCAATAAAAGCAAGAAACGATGCAGCAACAGGCTCGCTTATGAGAAGAACACAGCGACTTCCAATTAATCCACTTAACTATCTTATTTGTTTTTGTTATACATGTGGGGATTTGTTCCCCTCCTCCTTCATTGATGCCTAAATCATCTGAACTGAATATCAGAGCATTTAATCCCTCATAAACTGATACAGTTTCCATAGTGTGTCATGGAGTGACCTCTGCTGGAGATGGGCCGAAAATGGAGATGAGTTGACCTGGGACTTTGCTAAATTTGTCCCCTCGATCAAATCCTCCAGTGAAATACAGGCAGCTTTGATGTACTGGCCGCATAAACACTCACATCGGCCTCATCTCTGGCCTGTGACTGACTGTCAGCATGGCAGAGGCGACAACGTCACTGAAGCATGTCAAATAAGTACGAAACCAAGTCAGTGAAAGCAGATCCAATTATCCAATGAATAATATGCTGGGTGCAAATGAGCCTGACTGAGGAATAGTGGCGATGTCCACTGCAGCCACGCACACTCTGCAGCTCAGCTGGAGAGAGGTGCTGTCTGTCGGAGACGGAGTGGAGATCATGCCATTAATGATGCCAACGTTGAGGCTCACGCTGGTAGGATCCCCTATGGGTGAATCATGATGATGCGAATGCTAATCAGCCAACTTGTGGGGAAGAGGAGATGTGTCTCATCCCTTTAAGAGCACAGCATCAGCAGCAGGAACAGGCAGAGACGGAACAACAGAATGATTAGTGACAACTCTGCAGGGACACAGCGAGATAGTTGTCCCTTCCACCTGGGCTTAAGATAGATGACGGCTGCTGTCTGTCTGGCCTAGTAAACAGCGCTGACCGTGATAGGATTTGAGCTGATGCCATGTGTGCCGACGCTCAGACTCGTTAAGGTGTTATAGTGGTTTCAACACCTTTTTTTTTTTTTTTTTTAAAGGCATTATTGGATGAAAATGGTAAACGAAGCAGGAGGGATATATGATGCTTCTTTGCCAAAGGCTGCTTGGGAAACACTATGCATCATTAAAGAGCGCCGTAAATAGTAATGGGAATGTGTTACTCTTTCACAGTTTCAGTTCTCAGGTGATTCGTGCAGTTTCGGAAGAATGTGTCGAAAGCTTCTTTTGCTGGCTGAGGTTACTGTCATGTCACATGACCACAGATACATACATTTATATATATATTGAAGATTGTTTATTGAGTGCCGGTGACGATTTGGTAAGTGAAGCATATCCTCCATCATAATATAAAATAAAAAGAATAAATTATGATCTCTCACTTAATTGGAATCATATTAATTGGAATCATATTACTTATTCTATGCTCTTTCTTGTCAACCCCAGCTTGTTGCTAGACGACTGGAGCTGGTAGGGTCGCTGCTGACTGAAAAAAAGACCTGCACGGCTTTACAGGGACAATGTTGTTCATATTCTCACAAGCTTCTGGTGGTTCACTTTTACACTGTGATGTGTAGCCGTATAGCTTCTATCTTTATCTTTTTCACCTGTTTTCACTGCTGAATGAGTTTGACATCCTGGAAATATCCTTCTAGACCCTTCTGTCTGCTTCACTCTGAAATTGCTTTTGCTTTTCCCCAAATATTTGTGCAGGGAGTGCAGTTAGTGACAGTTCATGGCCTCCATGGTAGCTCTGACAGCTTGATGGTGTAGCTGCAGGGAACAGGGTTTAGCAAAGGGTCAATTCAAAACTACATATTCATTTTGAGTATGTAGTGTGATCATACTGGAATTTGTTTTTGTTGTTTTGCTGCTGGTAGGCAACTCAATCCAGCCTTTCTCTGCTAACAGTTAAATCTAAACATTATGCGAAAATTTGGCTATTTTTATTGCTCATGCATTGAGTGACAGTTGGTTATAAAATAAAATTGTAATCTCAAAGTAAATGACTGATTTAATATGCTTGGCAGAAATATACAACATACATTTAGTATCAAAGCCAGCATCTCCCGGGAGAATTTAAAAGCCAGGCACATTTTTTAGGTTCTGCTCTGTGCATCTGAAAAGGGGATTAAAGAGCGGAGAGGGTAGAACAGAAGACCACTCAGTGACAGACATGCCACTGGAGTGATGGCACGGTGACAAGCTGCACAAACATCCCCAACAGAGAGACGGGAGAGCAGGACGGAGGACAGGGGAGGGAGATAAGGACAGCTGGGCTAGAAAGACCACTGCAGCGCTGAGGACGAAACAGGGAAACAGCTTTAAAGCAGAACCAGACCACTTTCTCCTTGAAGGAACTAAATCTCAGAAAGACACTGTTGTATAGTTTTGTGTTAATAAGAGCCGTGTGCAGTATTTGGCTGGTTATTAGGGCTTCACATTGTTAATGCTATTAAAAGCACATGTTGGCAGACTACTTCATTTCTCATGAGCCTTTCTCACACTGTGGTGTCCTATAAATATGAGAGAAGTACAAGAGATGCATAGAGGGGAGACAGCATGTTACAATCCCGCTCTCTTTAGCTTTAAGTGGTGGATTAGTCAAGATTTAAATTGAATAAAAATAATAATTGGAGCTGTTGATCTATGACAAATTAGTTCTAATTTGATCACAGTGTATTTTTATTATTTTTTGCATTTTGATGGAATTTGTAAACACTGATTTGAGTCATTTTTACACAATTGTCAAAAGAAAAAAATATGCATAACAGCGGTTTTCATATTTTCATTCTTCTAAAAAGGTAAAAACCGGTTGGATAGATTGACAAAGTACTTACAAACGGAGGAGGCAGTTTCTCAGAGCGCTGCCATACTTCTGTCCTTTATAGGTTCAGCGAAGCATCAACACCAAATCGCCAGGTTGTTTTCCTTGGAATGTTAAAATGCAATATTTGTACCTTCAAATGGTCGGACCAACAGGGTCTCGTTGAGGAGCAGTGAGTAATCCTCCTTTTAGAGGAGAACAAAGTCAAAGTGCTCGGAGATGATGTGAATGCAGAGCTTCGGTTCACAAGAAATGATGTACACTAACGTGAGGTGCTTTATTACAAATGTCAAGTAATTTCAGTAAAAGCCCTTTCAAACAGACTCATTCCTGAAGCTAAAGTGACTCATTCTAAATTACTTTTTTATTTTATCAGATCAATGCAGACAGAACCGATGGTTGATGCACTGGATGAATCATAATTAACAGCTGTAATAATAATGAATTAAGAAAAAAAGGAGTCAACACAGCTTCACTCAAACGATCCAGGAATAGAAACAACTCACACAACCATTATTGCAGCAGGATGCTACTGCGGCTTTGCTCCCCCCCCCCCCCCCTTTCACTTCCATAGGAGAGAAGCAGACAGCAGACACATCCTGGTCTATTTTAGGAAGGCACTTGTCAAATAGGAGCACAGCAGGAACCTCTTTTACCCTCTGGAAAGTTCAGATGGGACCAGACGAGCACGACCGGACGCAAACATGCTCACACACACCCACACACACGAAAAACACAAGAGACACAGCTGGGAGACAAGCATTTGTGTTCCTTTCTTTTGCTGCAGCCAGAGAACCGAAAACAATTTAATGACCTTTCTGCTACTTAACTGTTTAATTTGGTGTCACACTGCATCCATGTGGAAAAAAAAACTAAATCTGGCCTTCTCCCCTCACCTTCAGTGTGGACTGGCTTTCCTGTGGCATCCACCTGACTTGATTTTAGGTTTGAATTCAAACCAACAACAGAGCGGGGAGCAGAGCCCACCACGATTCTCCACCCGACCAAATGCTGCTGTAACCCGTGTAACCTGCTGTAACCCACTTCAGGGCTAACTGTGCATAACGATGAAACACGACTCCCATAGGAAAGAAAATCTCTTTTCTGTGCTGCTCATCTATGCAGAGGTCAGAGGTCAGGGTTGGTGACATGACAGCCTCTTAGCGGCTGTGTGTGTGTGTGTCAAGGACACCACAGTAATGTGGATGCTTGGGGGTTTGAACCCATGCAGGTCTCTGTACTCGTTGTCATTGTCTCTTGCACCGCGTTGATACCATATTACTCTGTGACAGCTGACATTTTGGCACAATGCAATTATGAACTGCTTTCATTAGCTGTGATTTAATATTCAAGGCACTCCATCCAATAGCTGTTGAGACATTTTACACAAAGCCACAAATATTAACCTGCTGGTGGAACGAGAGGAAAAGTCAGGGGGATTTCATTAGTAAATTCATTAGTAGTCATCGTCTGCCGACAATGAACGCCTCTGCAAATTTCACTGTTACGATATTTAACTCTGGACCAAAGTGACCGACGGCGAACTTGTGTTGCTAACGAGGCGGGTGAATACACATTGAAATGTCTATTTAAACAAAGGATTTGTATTTGATCAACATTAGGGCGACAGAGTGCTGGACGGGAAGTGGAGATGGATGGTTTTTACTGAGGACTATGTTAATCTTCTTTAATTGTCCCATCTGGAAGTCTGCTCCCCTGCTCAGCCCACCTTCTGTTTATGAATAATTCAATATGTGACCAGACAGGGGTGAAGCTGGCTTTGCTGGATTACATGATCTACGAGAATAGCTACTAGGGCATATTTACATGAGCCTCTTGAAAATGTGTACGTGGAACAAACAGTCCTTTCAGGACCGGCGCCAAATTAGGGACAAGTCCAATTTTCTTCTTCTAACTGGATTCCAAAGTCTGTTAAGTAGACATTTTGGAGACAACAAGACTCTACAGAGAGTTACAAAGACAGCCTCTCTCCCATATTTCCCATAGAACATCTCTGGAATGCAATCCCCATTGCATGTGTCTTTGTGAATCACTCTTTCAGCGCATCTGGGTGAATATCGCATCTCGACGGCAAGCGTGTTATTAAGTTACCAGAAAGTGTTGCAGGGCTCAAACTCACTTCAGTACAATGGAGGCCACGGGGGAGATTGATGATTCACTGGATCTCAGGAGACGGAGAGCGGACGCATAGATGTGTGAGGAGACGCGGACAATGGCGAAGTCTACAGATGGCACTGCTCTGAAAAAGCTCCAACAGGAGATGATGTATACCTCCCGCGAGGCAATGTATGGATGTCACTGTGAGACGGTAATGACATTGGTGCGTCCTATCTGGAAGTCACCTCACGTAATAAAAGATCTAATCTAAAAAAGGTATGGGCTGAAACAAATCTGGAGAAACAAGGACAGTGTGTACTGAGCACAGTACTATAAACAGGAACTTGATGCTGTTCTTTAGTCTTGGAGGTTAGCGGTAATGATGAGCACAGAAACGTTCATCTCAGGCCTTCAAAAGAGCACCGGGGCTCCACGGGAGCAGACACAGAAACAATCACATCAGTGGACTGCTGCTGCTTTGTAGGAGGTGAAAATAGTTTTCCTATAATAATACCCTGGGATATAAAAAAAATCCACAGGGGTTAGAGAAAGAGACAAAACAAGACAAAGGGTAAGAGAGGGCAAAGTAGTGGAGTATTTCTTTTTTTTTTAAGTATAATATCCTGGAGTGTATTGCACTCATTTCTGTGATGACTTCCCCCTCTTGTTGCCATCAGTGACCCAGATCCACACACACAAAAAAAAAAAAAATCCATCACCCCAGAGAAAGCTTTCTGCCTTATAACCTCAAAGCCAAAGCTTTTTAGGTGTGTCTTTATGGTTAAATAGGTCATGTTCTTATGTCGACCTGACTGAGGGAAACAAGTTGAAAGAACGAAAACAAAAGACTGCTAGAGGTGGGATTACTTTGGGGACGAGGTCTGTGCGTTTGTTTGAGCATGCGTGGTTCAGTTGGAGAAACTTGTTACTGTATCCCAGCCTGACTCCACAGTTTGTGCAGGTGCCATCATAATCATCAGAACACAAATTGACATAACAAAAGTCACGAAGGTTGACTTGGCGCCTAATTAAATTATAATTGTAAATAGTCCTTCCTAGCGGCTATGCAACATGAAATGCAATTAGTCTGAGGCAGAGGAAAACCTTTTCAGATTAGGCTTTTTTTTTTAAAGAAGAATTACTTATTTCAAGAAACATATGAGCACATCAGATTTAAAGCAGTCCTATTACGTGATTCTTTGCAGAGTAATTGATCACTAGCCAAAATCACAGCGAGGGTTAAGAATTTATTTTGGCGAGGACGGCCGCAAACACAGAAAATTCACAGCAACGATGGAGGATAGAGCAGATATTGTTCAGGGAAACACACCTGCTCCACATCTTTGAAGACATGATGAAAGCATGACCTCTAATTACAGCACTTCGACCAACACAAATGTCAATAATGTACTTCTCTGGCCTGTGAGGAGTAAAGAAAAAAAAAATCAATATATTCTCACTCTCCCTCACCCCTCCTCAATTTGTCATATCTCACATTACTGCCACCCTTGTGGGAAGAGATCCTCAAATCTGTGTTTTTCTGCTGTGCGATCAAGCGTGTACTACATCTCAGTTTTGCTCCTGCATGCAGCTAGATGTTCCTCCGGATCTCGGTTCTGCCTAACAGGCTAGGACAGGGGAGGAAAACTCCCTCTTCTTTTCTTTAAACACAACGGCTCAGACTGCTTTGTTTTTGCCTTAAACATGTTTTTTTTTTACAGATTAAACAGTCATAATTTGTGTTCAGTCATGTTTAATGAAATGCCAGCATGATGGAAGTAATTAGACAGCTGCATATCATTGTAAATATGCACATTTATCACAATAAAGAGAGGAGGAGAGAAGGGAGGACTGCACTATATTTCACTGCACTTATTCTAAGATTCAATCATATTCTCAATCTGAGCCGAACACTGATTTGCAATGATGCATGTATAAAAGGACCAAAATGCTTCCTGAACTCTAGAAATCCCCAATCCCCGTACTCGTGCCATTTACCGACGGTGCAATGGAACAACGCATCAGAGTTTCATCTTTTATTCACTAGGGGACTCATGATGAATTAAACAGACATTATCTAAGAGGCTGTTAAATCGCGAGTTAGATAGCATGTTAATCTCTTTCTGAGACGAAGTGATATTGCCTACAGTGTTCTGAAGTATCTATTAAATGCCAAGAATAAGTCTATTAATATGATAGTGGCCTTGTTGAAAACAGTGAGCAGCAACAGATGGGAGGCTGCTACACCTAGTGGATTTAAGACAGAACTGCGAGACACTGAGGTTAGCCGTGTCCTCTCTTTAAAATACATCTACAAGTTAATGAATAGACAATGTAAGATGTCTTAATTAGATGGAACAGATCGGTAACAATTAAGATGAGGTGAAAAATCAAAGACCTGACCTCCACTGTTCTGCCTGTGAAGGTCAGATTTGCTCAGTCGGTATATTAAAGGACTTCTCAAAATGTCCAAATCTGCATGTCCACTCTGCGTTGTTTCGTATTTATATATATTTAATCCTTATAAGACGCAAACCCCACTTTTGTGGGCTTCGATCGTTCTCTCCAGTTTTCACATAGAAAAAACATCGGAAACTTGAGGCAGAGGCTATTTGGCAATCAAAGCCATTAAAGACCTGAGCTTAATGCCGGGTTTAATTTCAAAATGGAGGGGAGCAAATGGACTGTGAAATATGTGCTAATGGTAGCAAGTGTTCCCCACGTTTAGGGAGAGAAAGAGAGAGGCCATATAATGCCCTGTGATGTTATCACTGAGTCTACACATATAATTTCACACAGCTTTGTAGTCAGAATTCAGGGACAAGGACAATTAAACCGGGGACTGCAGAGGGACAGCCTGGTGTAATGCTATTGTAAACTCCACAGGGAGAGACTCAGTTCATTTAAAGTATACGGTTTAAAAATACGGCTCACGTGAAACCTCTGTGATGTCCAAGAGAAATGTGAAAACACGTGTTTGCAATCGGGGTCCGTGTGAGATGTGCCATTTGCAGAAAGCATTCATTTCAGCAGACATAATTTCACATCTTTAGAGGAAATTTGGCTGAATACATATTCACTAGAGTGCGACGCCTCCCCACTCGGCCACCCAGTTGAACATCCACCCCCACAATGCATTCGTTGGATACAGATTTATTTATACGTGAGAGGTACAGACGACCATACAGCATAAAGCTCCAAAGCAGATTATAGAAAACTGAATAATTCAGTGGTTTGAAGAATATGTTTTGGTGCATGTGCAGAGCTTCCAAACTACAAATATTCCTTGATTAATGTATACAGAAACTCAACATGAAGTTTAAAAAAAAAAACAGTTTTCAATTCTAAGATGGTACTTAATTTGAGATGAAAACTTTAGGTTGTTTTTCTACAAACAACTCTCTAATTATCTGCAAGACAAAGGTCTTGGTGCGGTTTTATTTTGTTAAAAATGTAGCTAAAGAACATATGAACGTGAAAATTCACCTTTTATGTAGATGTCCATTCGGTGTTGATGTATGTATTAAATTGAAGCAATATATTCCTGTGCTATATTAAAAAGAAAGTTCTCCTGCTTCACTGAGCCGTGCCAGCGGTAAAATGTCCCATGATGCATTGCGTGTGAGCTTCTGACACCCAGGGTCCCCGCCAGCTACGTCTTCTTGCAACGCTAACGCAGCTGCAACCTCAACCTCTCTCCGCTGAATTCTGAGAACTCAGCTTTCTCAGTATTATTGCTTCAATAGACTTCATTTAGCATCAACACTGACTGGACGTCCACAGGAAAGGTTTCAGCTTAGACAATACAAATGCTTTTATAAATTAGTATGGATCAACTACTCAAAAATGCTAGGTTTGGCACACTTTCTAACGCAATAAATGCTGTTACTATGTTATAAATAATAAGTCTGCTGTGAAAACCCTAAGATCAAAAGATGGGAAATGACAATTAATGCTGTGATTAGTTGCACTTCCATGTGATCCATAACACTAAATGTCAACACAGTGGTGTGAGAGGAGAGAAAGCCTCAAAATATCAGCTCCTATGTTATACAACAGATCTCAAGCAGGTCTGTTTGACACATAGATCTGCTGGAAGCATGATTTCTAACTTCTCTGAGCATTGCACTGGATGTGGAGTACAAACTAGGAGGCGGTGGGAAGACATAAGGGCCGTTAGACTCAACTGCAGAGAGGAAACACCCATTCATAGTTGACAACTGCATCTGAGCTTGTTGGGAGTTAGCTCACCAGGTAAATGAGGAGATCAACAATACAGAAGGTTATCCAACAGATTTAATGTCATGTCAAACATAAAATATTAGACTTGAGATAAGCATCATAATATGAATGAAGGGGATATTATAAATAAATATATGTATCAATGGGAACGCTTTGGCTTTTAACCTAGTCTGTTCACCAGGCCAAAATACCATTCTCAAGATGTGATCTCTTATTATTCCAAAAGGAGTGCAATATAAAACATCCCTTAATATAGTAAGTATTAGTAGGAAAAACAAATACAAATCTACAATAAATGCTATCTGATAATCAGATACATGTGGCCTGATCAATATTCAATTAATTATCAGTTAACCAAGATGAATCAGCACAGACGAACATCTTCCAGATGCTATATCCTTATAAATGGACATTTAGAAATGATCCTTGTGGCTCAAGCTGAGTGAAGATCAGAAAGTCTCAGCAACACTCCAGGTCCAAGTGAAGTGTTTTATAAGATGCATGACTTCATGACACTCTATTTTTGTCGGACACACATCCACATCTATGTCACTTTGTGCTGCTTCCTCTCAGGAGGGGTGGAACAGGCTGTGGCCGACCTGCGAGGCATACATGGCCAGGTGTGCCGCGGGGAGAATGGGGCTGCGGCCGTACGAGCAGCTCAGTCCGTAGAGGGCTGCTGATCCAGCGTGCAGGTTAACACGGAGAGGCAATCCTATGGACGGGAAGACCGGGTGGAACGCAGCTTTGGGTCCGATGCCGGACGCTATTTTGAGTTTCTCCACCTCAGCCTCCCGAAGCCTCTTGGCTTTTGCTCGTCGGTTCTGGAACCAGATCTTGACCTGGGTCTCGGACAGGGAGAGAGAGGAGGAGAACTCGGCCCGCTCGGCGATGGACAGGTACTGCTTCTGGAGAAACTTTCTCTCCAGGGCCAGGAGCTGCGTGGTGCTGAAGGGCGTGCGAGGCTTGCGGGTGGTTTTGTGCTTCCTCAAGGAGCAGACTGCTGGACTGAGCTGCCCTAGAGGACATGGGCAAGATGTCAGGCAGGATTTGGGCGGAATCGGACATAGAATTATATTGGTCTAATATCCAAATAACTGGATAAGGGCTGAAACAATTAGTTGACTTACAATTCATTTTATTTTCCTTATGTCAATGAAAAACTGATTTCCTTTGGGTTTTGGTCGCTTGATGATCACCTCACCTCATTAACCTCTGGGGAATTATTATGAACATTTGTCATTCGTATAGATCTTCGACTATCTAATATTGGTTTTCTGACTAGGAAAAAAAAATGTATTATCAGGTGTTACTATAAAAAGACAAAATTGAAAAGAATTTGCGAAGTAAAAGTATTCATAAATGTATCATTTGATAGCATTGTTTATTCTACCTTTCCTACGTGTATTCATTTACTTAAATAAAAACTTGTATATTGAATTATATACACTATATACAAAATATGCATATATCTCTTTAAAATGTAGCCTAAGTTAGGAACTTCATTATTTAACTTAATCATGTTAGATTGGCTCCTTCCTTGGATGATTTAACACAAAAGGCATTAAAAGACTATTAAAAGCCATAAAGCCATTATTACAAGTAAATCCGTATGAATAAATCTTTCCAGATATTACCCCGGATCACTTACGGGGTGGTGTTGGCATCTTAATGGGGCTGGATGTCCATGACGCACAGTCCCCTGGTTCCGACGGCTCTGATTTAATAGATACTAATTGCGGGGAGAAGTGATCCGGCCTTCGCGGCCGTTCATCGCTCACACTTTGATTTCCACCTTTTCTGTCCGTCGCATTCCGCGGCCTCGTGTCTGACAGCAGCGCGTCCACGCTGAAGGGCAGGGGGGACACCTGCGCCGCGCGCGTCCTCGGCCTCGGCGCATGCACATCCTCGTCCGCTGAAAACTCCTCGGCGGAAGACATGCTCTCTTTTTCGGGGCCGGGTCGCTATCTAATGCCAATACAGGACACGCATAACGTTCGTCACAGAGTGCGAACGGTCTATTAACGTCCTGGGTCGTTCGCAGTAAGTTGTTACAAAGTTGCCAAAGTTGTGCTGAGGAGAAAAAAAAAAAAAAACTTGGGAGGTTCTCGGGAATTTCAGTCGATGATGCGTCCTGACTTGTGATTGGATGGTTTGTTTGGGGCGCTCGGGACGGGATCCCTGCGGTGCCACGCCCCCCCAAAAAACAGATAGCAGGTCAGCTGCACATCAGCCTCACTTAGCAGTAATTATGCAGAGCCACTAATGTTTCTTGAGAACAGCTCACAACGTTTAAAGCGTAATCACCGTCAGTAACAGATCCCGTTTTATTTACCCTGCAAATTGCAAACGCTTAGCTGACATTGAAAGTATGGGAAAATAGTCCTGCTTGACATACCGAATTAAAGAGCAAGAATTTTGGATGAGACTCAGGCCTGGTACTTTGAGGAAATAACCCTACTAATATTAAGTAAATCAATACCCTGTCTACTCCATCCTGCAATCAGGCTGTCGGATTGTCCTGCCAGTCTTTTATGAGCATCAGTGTGACATCTGTACTGCTGCATCTTCACAAAAGCAGACAGAACTCCTGATTCAAGCCCTAACTCGCTGGACCTGACACACCAATAACACGAGTGATTACAATGGTAATCAATAAGAAATTTCAAATATCACCGTAGAGAAACCGTACACTCGAATGTGCGAGTCAGTTGGGAGATGGATTATGGTTTTGGGAAGGCTTTAAAATGACTGTCATTACATTGTTATTATTTACAGCTTGTAATTAGGTCTGTGGAATCCGGTTCCTTTAAGCAGGATTTAACAGTAATGATGGAAAATTGCTACCTTCCTGAGGTGTGTGGCGCCCGCTGCGATTAGTCCCAGTCTCTGCTCTGTCAGAGGAGACGGAGGCGTGCCTGTTTGAAGCTTATACCTGTAAGGCTCCAGAGTATTAGGAAACATCATGAGAAGTGCAACAGCAGCTCGAGCCTCTCACCGCTCACTAGTGGGATAAGTCCATGCAGCGTTTTAAAAACCTGCCAAAAAGGGAATGGATGTTAAAAGTGACGGCAGAAGGCTCAATGAGCGAGATTAGGTGTTCGTTCAGCCGAGGGAAGAAATGCTTAGCCGCTGATGCTAAATATACGTGCTTATTGCATGTTGCATGTCTCCTTGTCTACCGAATGAGTCTCTCTCATATACAGATGCCCACTCATTCATAGGCCACCTGTAAAGTGTCCAGAGCTCTGTGATCAGACCTCAGAGAGTGTGTGCTCTCTGTAATCAGCAGGATTACAGTGGCATCAGGAGCTCAACATCGTTATTCTCCATATGAAGAAAAGTGCTCGCACAGCAAGAGCTCACTCTGCTGTAAACGCATGCAAATTAATTAAGGGGCCCATCTGTCATTTCACTGTGCTAGCTTTAAGAAAACAGTATTTTAACTGGCTAAGCTCACTGTATATAAGAGGTGGATGAAGTCATAGTGACGCCACCCATTGGTTTGTGGGTACCATCTTGGATTTTGGCCGTCGCCATTTTTAAATCTTTGCAACCAGTGAACGGAAGTGACCTTATTTGGACTGCAGAGGAGCGACCGGTGGATCTGACGAACACAAGCCGCAGAGCGGCACCTGGAGCAGCAACCTTACTGGATCCATCTGGCTTCTGGTGTGAAGCTGCTAACAAAGTAATCTTAGTGGCTAATTGCATGGTAGTAACGGTAGCATTTGCATATCTGCCCAGCTGTGATGCTATATTTCTGTTGTGCAAACAGAAATTTTGGTTCTATAAAGTTTTTAAAGAAGAGGGGTTAAGGAACAAATGGCTTAAATGTACTTTTATCACTATTCCTCAGCAGTACAACTCCCGGTTATAGTAAAGGGTGTGAAATTTCTGACAAACTGACGATGTGGTTGACCTATCACAACAGAGGGGCCAGCTGACCAGACTGAGCTTTTTGGGAGGGAGGGGAAGGAGCTCAAACGGGGAAATAGAGCCTTTTTTTGAGAATTAAAGCATGTAGCAGAGAAAAGTGGGAAGTACCCTCCTCTAAAGACGTAAACGCTCTGCAATCTACACAGAGAATGAGAGTTCACGGGTTGATCACATTTCTTGGAAAGAGGAAGTTAAAAAACGAACATGTTAACAGAGTTTACAAAATAGGAGAAGTAGATGGTAAGCAGTAAAAATAAAAACAACAGTAGTAGTAGTAGTAGTAGTAGTAGTAGTAGTAGTAGTAGTGTAGTAGTAGTACTAGGGGAAGTTTTTTTTTTTTTCCATCATATCATCGTCTAGGATCGTTGACATTAATCTTCCACCAGTGTGATTTAATTTGAAGTAACTAAGGATCCATTGTGGGAACTCATAAGGTTTCACTGGAAATTGTAATATGAAGAAAAATGGAACTACAGGGTTTACAAAAGTACCCTTAATATGCTTATTCCATTTTTATTTAATTTTTAAGTGTTTCTAAGCTATTGCATGCAAATATAATCAATGCAGAAGACATTAGGCCTTTAATTGATTTTAATGCAGCTTGCAAAAACAAAGGGCAAACAAGCTTCAATCTGAGAGGGAAATTATTTCCTGGGATGCTTAAAGTGGTCAGATGTGTTTTCTCATTAATGCCTCTTCAGGCCCCTCAAGTCAATGCAATCACTACTTCATGGTTAGTTGATGGATCCTCCAGGGCTTCATTGTGTTTCCACACAGTTGTTGTTTGAAGAAAGTCAGTTCATTATATTAAAAAAAGCCAAAACAAATTAAACTAATCCTCTGACTGACAAAAGCACTGGACTTAAACGGTAAATCCCCCATCTCACCACATCACAGTGCACATGTGCAAATGTGTGTGATGCAATATCTGACAGCAATTTTTACTTTTACTTTGACCTACATTTACTGTAAAAAGCTAACCACAAAAAAAATAATTATTCAGCGTTAATATCCCACAAACTTGACATTTAAAACTTCTTCCTGAAAATGAGCTGCGGCTTTCTAAAGGTCACACTGTAGGGTTGGAAATATGAAGACTAAGATCACAAGTGACAGAAATATTTCACACACGACCACACTGAGAAAGCATGCTCCTCTGTGGTTATTAAGACCTGCTATTATAAGCAAACAGAACCTAAGATCAACTTCAAGTAACTGAAGACGTTTCTCTTCTTTATGCAAATATGTAGGAATTAGTACTGCATTAACCCGTTTAATGGGCTATAATCCTTAAATGCTATCTAACTGTAGATTAATGGACATTGTTAGCCAGGCAGGAATAAATGTGCTACAACATAGAGACAGACAGTAAAGCGTGTCAAGTAAACCACATCCTTGCTTGCTTTACACTTGAAAGACAGGTTTTATTCGGTCTCTAACCCCCCACACACACAAACACAAGCACCATCTGCATTGAGCGAGAGCGGCGCCTTCCGCATGGCTTTGCCGGCTCCTCCAGCAGTGATTACACTGTAGTGTAGCTACAACCAGGTGATCCACAGGTAAAATATCACCTTTCCAAAACGGTATGGCCCTCATTTGTCATGGCCTCCAAGGATTTCTCTTTTTTTTTTCAAAAATGACAAGTATTCACAGTTACTACAAATAAATACATAAATATAATAATAATAATAATAATAATAATAATGACTTTAAAGGGTAATATGTTGTCAACTGTGATCAATTGGCTACAAAGACTTTGGGTGCAATTTTATGATTTACAACCCGACACTAACAGATTATTAAAATACAGACAACAGTTGCTGTGTTTCATCTCAACAAATGTTATTCTTGAAATATGCCAATGTATTTAACTGTTTACGTTAATCTAGAGATTGAACATTATCGACAAAATATTATTTTGGTGGCTAATTTGGCAAATTCTAAAAAGGCATTAATATCTTGAAGTGAGTAGTTTAGATGATGGTCAGTCAAAGAACTGAACCGGTGTTTATAAAACAGAACCTAGAAATTACACTTTCTCAACTACATATTCACATTGATGGAGAAAGGCCTAAAGAAAGCATGAAATGCATCTAATTTAATTTTTTGATCCACCACTGTGCTTTATTTGTACAACATGTTTTACATTGGTTGGTAAATGTGTCTTCTGTTTCTCTGCAGATGCCAGCTGAACTGAAAGAGACAAATTACTCTCACACTTCACAGCAGTTTGCTCTCTGCTTGGAAAGGGATGCTGTCTGTTGACTCAATTAAGGCTGATGAAACTCTGTGATAACACTTCATTTCCTGTACCTCGAACACAAGAGGCACCATAATCACATTGTGGTTTTACAAAATGTGTTGGTGATAATTTGTCTTCATGTCATATTCAATTTGGGGATAAAAGGAAGGGAAGTGCTTAAAAGCTGTCAAACAGCATACTTTAACAAAAATATGAGATATATCTGCACCATTTATCACTTTGAGACATTTCAGGATGTGGTACAATAGATGTTAAATTCTCATTCTTAGAAAAAACACCATACTCCAACAACCTCCTTCTGAAGTAGTCCCAGGTATTTATCGGCTCAAGCTCCGATCATACGGAAAGGCGATTAAAAAAGTTTTCGCCCCTTTTCCAGTGCAATGTCACGTGTGCAGTCACTTCCATCAACAGGAATTTGGACAAATATTATAATTCATTAACATATAAAACTAAAGCTAATAATGAACATACTGTCCTCAAAGCCACCAGACTCTAGTCAGAAAACAGTAATTTTACCTGGCTGATCATTGAACAAAACATCATCAAAACCGTCTTTGTAAGTCTGTTAGAATCACTGTTCCAACAATTATTTACTGTGGTTTGAGAGATTGAACAGAGGACAAAAAGAAGCAATCATCTGCTCACAGTGCCGGCCAGTGCAAAGGCAAAGCCTACTCACTATCCATCTATCGCTATTTTAATTTGTTTTCCGTGCCTGCCTTTACGGGCTTACTTTGGTGAGTAAGGAGTACAGGACGCTAGCATAAGAATAATGCTGCCACTGACTCTGCTGACTACGTTATTTTTTGAATATGTATGGGTCCTGTACAACAAAATAAGCTTGTTTCAAACTGCACAGCATCACGGGGCCTCTATTCATGTAAACAATGCAGCGAACAGCCGGTCAACAGGCTGCCGCAGTCTGCCAGTCTCCATGCAGACCGCAGCTCTGATTAAAAGGCCGGTATAACTGCTAATCACAAACCCAGCAGCCATTTATCCTCAATGCCGTAAGGACACAAATAAATCACTCGTTTACTGGATGCTCCAACTCTATTTGCTGCAGAGCACACCAGCCTGTGATCTTTAGGATTCATTTATGAAACAGAGGGTGTATTCACACCTAGCTCATTTCAAAGAGTAGTTTCAATCTGCAGATATGAAAACAACCAGAAAGCATCTTGACTTATTATCATAACTCAGGATCTAAGCTGCTTGTCGTTGTATTTTAGTTGTATTGTGTATTGGAGTTAAAGTGCCTGTTACATGCAATAAGCACGTATATACTGAAAGACTAAAACAAATGAAGATGTGATGAAAATAATTACTGCTGTTGTAAATATTGGGTCCGTAACTAAAGACTTGTGGTGAACATTAGAACAAATTCTGTGAATTTTAGCGAGAACTCTGATGAGGCTGCCACACTGTGTTCAGGGCAGAAAAGGGTAAAACAACTGGCTTCGAAACACAAAGGCAATGAGGCTCATCAATCAAAACATTAAGAAACTGCAGAACAATTTTAAAGTAAATTGTCCATGGTTTAACAGCAATTATTTTACTGTTAAAATAATCGCAGCCATGTGCTGCTCTCAAGCTAATTCAGTAATATAACTTCTGATAAGATGGAGTAAACATCTGGTGACACATTCATTACTGAAATGTGAACAAGTTCAGGTCATTACCCATATTATTCACCACTTTTTGTTTTCTTATTAAAAAAAAGTTTATAACAGATAGAACAATGGTAATAAAGTGTGTTGAAATCAAAGATTTGCCCAATTAACAGTCCATTTCATCATATGTATTATTTTCTGGTAACAGCTACTAGCAATGTAGCAGCTTATGTCACCACACAAGCAGCCAAATGAGATTAGCATTTAGGACAATCTACACTCAAAATATTAGTCTTGAGGAAATATTCTTAAGCTCTATTCTTGTACTCCAGCACATAATTAAAACAGCAAAAATGTTGCATCACCCATAAATACTAACAGTTCTCTGATGCTGCAATAAAATTGGCAGTTGAATTTTCTGTGAGCAAGTAGTAAAAAATGAGTCTACAGTATGAGAGAATAGTGTGACCAATAACTAAGGACAGTCAAACATTGATATTAGAGGAGGTGGTGCCCTCTAGTGGAAACATAACAGTTGTATCTGCCATGACATAATGGTAAATACCTGCAACATGGTGTACTATGGGTTGGTGGACTATATATCATAAATAGCTGTTCAATCTCATGGCACACAACTTTGATATTTTTTCAAGAAGGTTACCTGTAGTTGGATGTTAATGTTTACATAATATTTTGTCCATCCAATGTAATTGAAGGAGATAAAATATTACTGTAAAAAATGTATAAAGACCGCATGTGCTGCATATTCACTCTACTGGACTGAATTAATGTGTATCTATGTACTGAATAATTAAAAAAATAATAAAGTACATCTATCAATCTAAAATCTGAGTTTGTAAAATACCAGACTTATTTGAATAATAATGTCAGGAATGAGGTTTTAACATAGACTACTTTAATAAAACACTGTTAAATGAACATAACATTGTGTAAAAGACTGTTCTCTTTTGATAAATACGTTGTTATGCAGACTGCACATATACATACACACACATATGTAGATTAACCACTAAACTGTGCCTTGTTGGAGCATTGCTGTAACAACATCCCATGCTTAAGGAACTACATGTATCAACTAGTAAGAACCTCAACATGGAGGAACACTGATGTCTTTTAGACAAAGAAGGTTAAGGTAAGTGACCTGCTACTATGGTTGTGGTCCACTTTAGTCAGTCAATGCAGTCTCAAGTGGCCTGGCTGATGACGGCTAGTCTCTGTCTGATAAGCTGGTTCTCCTTCAGCATCTTGGAGATGGTCTTAAGAACTGCAAGATTGGCCTATCCGAGACAGGGGACATACCCAGGGAAAAGAAAGAGGGGGTAATCAAAGACCTTGATCTCAGAGGATACAATGTGCAGAGAGTCTGTGTGGTGATTAAGAGGAGCAGACTATGTGGGTTCATCTATAGGAGTTTTTACACCACATAAATTCTCAGAACAATAACTAATTACTTCATTCAAATGTTCCACTATGCCAAGGCAGTGTAATAACTGAAAGGCAGCCATCATTAATGTTTTTATTCACGCCTATTATCTCACGCTAGTATTCAAGTCCACATTGAATCAATATTTACATAGTGGTGTGTTATATCTAAAAAAAAAAATACTTTTGAATAAATAAAGCCCTATGTATTATCCATCAAAGTAAATTATATAGTTTTTCAACTAGGAAATGCACACACAAATAATGTTTACTTCCAAGATGCTGCAATAAAGATGAAGATACACAGTGAGCGGCCTAAATAATGCTGTTGCACACACACCAATTACTCTTCACCATCACACAAAATGTAGTTCACATGGGGCCTACCTTTTCCTTCTCGTTCATTTCTGTGCTAGTGGGTCTCTCAGAGAAGAAAAAAACATCTCCATCAACAGGTTCACATTCAAAGCCAGCTCCTGACAACAACAAAAACAACAAATGGAGTATGAGGCTTCTTCTGCCAGTTTAGACCACAATATGCACTTCATAGCTTATTTGGGTTTTGCCAATTTGAATACATTTATGTTATTGACTAACTAGCTTGATTAAGATATTATAAACCGCAGACACAGTTTTTTTACCTTTTGGCATTTTGAAATGTTTTGTTAGTGATTAAAAAGAAAAGCGAGTGTGGTTAACTTGAGGTAAAACAGATGTCAGGGTGTGCTCTGGGATGGATACACAACACCAGTGTAATGAAAACAATGTAATGCAATCATGTGCACAACACCACAAACATAAAAAAAATTTAAAAAAAATGAATCCGAATCAATGAATCCGAATCAAACCTGACAAAACGTGAAGCCTGAACAAAACAAGTTTGTAGGAGGGATTACAGTCGTTCCCAGCCTTTTTTATATTATTTATTTTTCACAGGGAACATACACATTGATCAACACCACCATAAATGAGTGTTAGCCAAAAGGCTAATTAGCAGCAGGTCAGATTACATCTACGTTAGCTTTAGCTAGCTAGTTGGCTAGCTACAACCCAACTAGCTAACTTGAGCTAACCGATTTAAGCTATCATTAACATGGACGTTACCTCCTCGGCTCACAGTTGTCTTGGGTTTATTTGCAGCGGGCACAGCCAACCCCTTTCTCGGGGTTTTGTCTGTCTTCTGGGACGAAGTGCTGTTGACTTTTTTTAATTTGACTTTTAACAGGAACCGAGTTTTTCCAACGCTAAGGTTACGCCGCTTGTTCCCGCGCTTGTCCCGCTGGCCCCACCGAGAGGGGGCCTCGAGCTGGGCGGAGCGGTGCACAGTCTGGGGGTCTGGTGGTGGGGGTTCATCTCTCTGACTGGAGCCCAGCTGTGAGCCGAACCGGGGCACATACACCGACCTTACCGGCGACATGTGTTTCCTTCAACCTGGCTGACTGTTTTCTATGGAGTTTTTCTTTTTCTTCGCTGAACAAATTATGCTCAGCCAGCCAGCAGGTGGCGCCCGGTAACGTGGCTTCCAACGTGCGGTTTGCGTGTGACGTCAGGCGTAAACGTAACCAACACCAATCCTAATATTTCTTATTTAAATGTATTTTATATGGTACGTTATACTGGAACCATTTTATCCCCAGATTTATTTCCTTTTTTTCTAAATGTGCTGTTAAATGTAAATTGTATGTGTACATGTCTGATCTGCTGTATAGGTGACATTTAATAAAGTTTGTTAAAAAAAATGTAACAATTGTAAATAAGTAATAATTCTAAATAAGAATCCATCGCTGTTTATAGCTCTGGTTTTGTATATCAAATAAATAGTGGAGTATAATAGTGTCCTAAATGGTATACTACACGAGCAGAGGTTTTAGATGGAGTAAAATCGCTCTGAATTTGGTAGACCATTTCAGGACTATGAACAATTATCCATTGTTATAATAAATGATGATAAGATGCATTAGGGTTTTACAATAGCATGGCATTTTGTTGCTTAGGTCTAGCCTTTTGGTTAAACAAAATAAACTGGCTTTTTATTTGACAAGAAAAGGTTTGTTGGGACAAAAGATAGGAGGTTCAGGTTAGCCAAATAGCCTGAAATTTGCCTCAGGCAGCCTATAAATACCTCTGACCTAATTTAACATAACCCCCCAGATGTGGCATTTAAATGTTGTCAAACAACAATGGCCTCAGGAGCGAGATTCACATTTACTGTAAAACCTTCAGGGGACAAATTAAATTAACAAGGGCCTCGCAGAAAATACTGAAATAAGGAGTCCCTTCTCGTCGATCAACATGAGGCATATAACTCTTCCTCACAGCTGTTTTATTCGTTCAACAACTCACATTACAAATACTTCAAATGTATGCATACAGTTACAAACAGTTGGCAGCAAATGAATATATGACATTAGATCTTTGTTTTACTTCAATTCTACAAACCAACTATAAAAACTGACGTCTGTATTGTAGCGTAAATTAATCAGGAAGAAAATATAAAAATTGGAACTTACGTATAAATGTGAAATGACTTAACAAAAATCAAAATGATATCAGGTAAAAAAAAAAAAAAAAAAGTTAATAAATATAACCTTCCCAGCATACAATTAAAAACTATTGAAATTTTGCAATCAAGTAATACTAACAGACATAATCAATATTCTTTTCTTCTGAAAATGTGGAGTACAATACAGCAATTAGAAAAACTAGACACATCAAGTTTAACACATCACCCCAAAAAATATAACAAAAATCTGATCAAAATGATAGTTATACATTTCAATTGAAAATATAGCAAAAGCTAAATACATTTCGACCTAGTATATACAATGTTTTCAATCACAGTAGCATGGTAGTAGCAAAATAAGTAAATAAGCACAAAACTAATGTTTAAAAATAAATTCAGGTATAAATTAGGTTTTTTTTTTTTTTTGCAGACATCAGCATGAACAATAGGAAACAAATAATGTGTAAATGACTGCATGGTTTATATGAATTAAATGACTTGCACTGCGGAGACTTGTTTCTGGGAAGAATAAGTATTGCACATAATGGCTCAAAGTTAACTTGCAACATTAAATCACATTCAGGTTATGTCCCAAAGCATGCCACATCACAAAGGGGGTCAAGTGATCAAGTATCCTCACCTATGTCCTACTGAGTGTCCTCTACATTACAAAACGCATCCAAAGTGTTGTCACTGTGTAGATTGCATAAACATCATGTCTGTGTAAGGAAGGCAGACTCCATCATGTAAAGAGAGGCTACAAGAGAGGTGATCTCAAAGAGATAAGGAAAAGAAGGTTAAAAAGGAAAAAGGAGATCTAGTGCATTACATTAGGTCCTGCATTAACACTAGCCATGTTATTTCTGTATTACATTATGCATGCCAAGAATAAGTAGAACTTACAGGCAGTCCCAGAAAGAGGATCTAAATATTCAAACAGCTGATATCCACTCCGGTGATAGAAGGGAAGATTTCACATTGACCAAAGCCAAAACATTTACCCTATTGATAATCTTATTGACTACACCTAGGAGCGAAATATCAGAATATAGTTTCAAGACTATCAAAATCAGTTTAGAAAGGTCTTGTCATGCCTTAGGATCCCGTAATTATGTTTATTAGGACAGAGGAGAATCCATATATGACTGGCTGATGATAGCCTTATTTTTTTTTGTTTGTTTATCTACAGAATCACACCAATGCACCACACGATTTTCAGATTTACCAGCACTTAAATATATAAAAGCTAATTGAAAATTATATTAATATCATTCATTTTCTTTTTTAAATTAAGTTTACCATAAATGCAGATCTCTTAGTAACAAAGGTACAAAATTATTTTTCACCAAGTGAAAAAAATGAGGTATTGCAAAAGGAGTTCTCCCATCTGTGAAAAATGTGCCTAAAATGACTATTGAAAAAAATATTTAGAAAAGTAGTGCATAATAAATGTATATATGTTCATGACAAAATAATCAGCTATAAAACACTGTACAAAAATCAGCAGGCCATGTATAAAATAATATCTTTATCTCTGTGACAGCAAATTCTAGCTACTACCATATCCAACCACAACACTTGTGATAGAAGCTCCAGTCATGGTAGAGCGTGCAGTGGTACACCATGAGGACAGCTCAGGGAGACTGGACTGTGCATTCCCATTAGTTTGTACTACATTAGCATGTTAGCTTCCAGTGCTAATATCCCTGACAATATAAAGTGAGCAAATACTACTGCCAATACCTGAGCCCTGAGGGCTGTGTCTTTATTAGCCGACACCCACAAACCGAAACTCCAAACAACGCCAGCCATTCCTCCGCCAAATGACAAGAGGACACAGCATTATCCTAAAAACCCTCAGATCAACATCTGCTTTTGATGATGCGTTTTAGGCCAATCTTTGGTTTGCCCTTTCTGGTTACAAAGTGTGTCGACTTTTAAACCAAAACCTAAAAACTCATGCCAGCAATCGAAACACGCGCCAGACTGAGGGGAGATTTTGTTTTGTGACATGGCCGGATGCTATACGCTGAGCTTCTGGAAAAAACCCAAATCGCCCGGCCGTCTGAAACGGTGTCCCTCCTCAGTTCAACCCAACCATTTGCACTCAACCTTTGGTAAATGGTACAGTTGTTCTCTAATCCTGCAAGCGAAAAGTAAGAAAATGCACCCTTCTTAAACTCAACTTCCATAGTTAGTATACTGATTTAGGTATGATGAACCTCACTTAAATTTTATGTTACTCTTGACAACAAATGTAAGCAGCTTTGCCAGCTAACACCAAAAGAAAGTACAGTCAAGTCAGAAAACATCTAAATCCAAATCTAATGCATCCATATGCTCATGCACACTTAAAGTCAAAACATAAATGGGATTTCACTCTCTTCTTAGCATTTACTTCTTTTACAAGGCCCAATTAAAATAAACTAAAAGAAAAAATAAATTAAGTTGTTTTTTTTTTTTTACTTAAAAGAAAAGTGCATTTATTTTTCATATCAAAGCCCGTACCCCTTCCCTTACTACCCCGTTCTTTCAATCCCTCCCCAGCCGATCCTGTATCTCCCTCCCTTGCCCTCTCGCCTCAGTTCCAGCGGAAGGAGATGTGTCGTGGTCGGTCGCCTCCCTCCTTCACCAGCGGCTTGTGAAACTCGCGGCCGGCCCGGGAGTGGATGGCTGCCCAGCAGTACTCACAGTAGTACTGCAGACAGGTCACGTTGGCGCAGAAGAAAGGAGCAAACTTCCCCCCACAGCGGGTGCCCTGGCACTCGTCACACAGCTGGTCGTCCAGGACATATGGCTTCACTTCCACCTGAGAAAGAGAGCGAAACACAGAAGAAAACTTAAAATGGAGGTCAAGAAAAGTCGTTCAGATAGGTTAAATACATATTTTATGAACATCGATTTATAAGACCTGAATAGGAAGCTGCTACCATCAGATAGACTCACCCGTTTATCAATCTCCCCGTGCTGCAGTTGAACAAATCGGGCACTAATGGCTGCAATGTAGCTTTGCTGATTGGAGAAGGCTACTCGTCCCGCCCCTTTTGGATACTTGAGTTCAGGGTCTGTGTCAATCCCAGCATAACACACTCCGCCATACAGACGGTCCATGATCATGGCAAGCTCCACTGGAAGAGCAACACACAATGCAAGTTAATGGGATCATGACAACTCCTAAGAATGCAATGCATTTAGGGGTCACCCCACACACACACACACACTTACCTGCTCTTAGGGGACGTGGGACCCCTCCTACAAAGATCGTTTTTCTGGGGTCCAATGGCTGAGAGCCGTCCATTACAAAGTCACTGTCGTTTAGGTTCCAGGGCCGGATCTGGACCTAAAAAAAAAAAAAAAACATGAAAAGAAAAAACAAATTTTCCTCTCAGTCAGGCTCTACTCATACATTTTGGATTGTGAAAATGAAAGCAGCTTGCTGCTCATGTAATATGGATTAACACATTTCTTTGGTTCAATTCGACTGCTGTCGCAGGATGTTGTTGGTGGCAGTGGCCAGGGATTTTTACACTAAGCCTATATACTGTGGATGCACCAAGCGGTGAGGTCACCTTTAATGTTGTGGGGCAGAATAATGCAACGTCTACGTCAGAGGACATAATAGCTGAAATAAACTAAAACAATCATACAGTTGAAATTGCGTGTGTGTTGTTTTGCAGGAACATTTTGAACTGAAAATATGCAGTGCGCTAAACTTACAGTACACATCTGACGGATTACCACAGCAGAGTTCTCAGTTGGGCAAACAAAACAAATGGATCTGTACTGAACTTTCCAGTTTTCTGAGCTACAATGACCCGACGGTAAAACAAAAAGCAGGCTTGTGCAGGTTTAACGTTCGAGTTAGTTTTGTACTTGCTGGGCAAGACGGATAGCAGGTATGTAGCAATAACACAGAATAACAGACGGACTCACAGGCTTGTCCTTGATGGTGGGACTGGAGACGCACAGGTAAAGCTTTCCATCCTCCTGAATGCAGGCATCGATCAGGGCCTGAACGGAGCTCTCGTCTTGAAACAGCAGGAACGCATATCCTGGAAAAGGTTGAACGGAACAATGAGCATGCACGACAAGCAAACACTCATCATCACGGTGCTGGAGAGTCAACACACAACGAAAAAAAACATGATGTTCAACTTTTTTTTTGACTCACCCTTGGGTGGAAAATAGGACTTGCTCTCTGCCTTGTGAGGCCAGTCAACAAACAGGTGACCAAATCGGCGGAAACTGGCAGTAATTTCATCTGAAAAAGAGAACTCGAGTCAGCTACAGTATTTTGTGTTGTGCTGCATTCAAAAAACTAATTACGTTATTAGTTTCATATATAGTATAGTTGAATTGAGGCTGTACCATTACAAAATTTGTGATATATCCACAAAATATATGCCATTCAAAGATTATGGCTACCATCATAAAAATGCTTTGTTAAATCTTTTGATCTAAAACATTAAAAGCATCCTCTGTAGTCAGAATACGTCTTTACCTTCATCTATGTCTGGAGGCAGCCCTCCAACAAACACTTTGCGTGAATACCGCTCCACACGTTCACCATTGAGGTGGGGGAAACAGTGAGCTGATCCAAGACCAGCGAGCCCCTGGTCGCCGGACTCGTCCTCCCCAAAAGACCGCTCATCCTCCATGGGGAACAGAGACGAATGGCCTGGCGGAGAGAGCCATCTGGATTACACACATTGCTTCACCAACAGTTAGCTCTAAAAGGCTTTTTTTTAAATTGCATTAATATTACAATAAGCAGGGAATTTGATTAGATGTAAATACATTAAAAACATATAGCGATGACTGCTAGTTTTGATGACTCAGGAAAAGCACGAGTATTAACGCAAGCACATCTTGGCAGGAAACACTTGAAGGCTTTTACAGCCTACAGAAAAATACAAAAGGGGCTTAAATGCTGACAGTATTCAAGGCAGGGTAATCAGTGACACTGAACAACCAAGCAGACAAACAGAGGGGAAACCACAAAGTCATTATTTCAGGAGTTATTACTGCTTTCTAAATCACATTGAAGAAATCAAGACACAATCACAAGTTTTACCTCGTCTTCTGCCATAACTTCTTGCTGCATGTAAAACAACACAAAACACCCTTGAAATGACTTCTCTTTTTATTTTGAACAGGCACAAAATAAGAAGAGCAAGAAAAAAAAAAAACTACCAGGGCTTGGAATTCATATTTGTTGGATCACCAACCAAAATGGCTACTGTATTTAGTCAAAGAAATACATGAATTGTAGAATTGTCTATTATATCTACTGATATGAGTGTCCATTAATTACAACTGATATCCTTGGTATCATCTATATAGTCTATAAACTAGAGAGACAGCATGCCGTGTAATTGTTCCCCACAGTAATTGAATGCCTCATTGATCACTTATGCATGTAAAACAAATTCAAGCCATGCTTCTTGTGCTACACTCTCAGTAAACTCCCCACATGACTGAAGAGAGACGTTGAGCATTTTATCTTCAAAGATGATGATTCACATCTCTATGCATGGAAAAAGGCACTGAATTTTTTACTGCAAAAATAAAAACAACTTACAAACGTGCATAATCTTGCCTCAGTGCGCTATAATTAATTTACTCTATTGCTATTTCATACTCGAAGCCGGTTTTGTTTTAGTCAGCCATTTTGGGCGTGTGTCACATCGACTACAACATAGTTTAGAAATCAAGAAGAAAACGATCCCTCTCAATCATCCCTAGATGTTTGTGGCAGTGTCTGTATCTGCAGAGACCCCGCCCTCGGCTTGAATTTTATTATTTTGCCATGTTAGGATTTCTGGAGATCCACCTCTATAAAATAGTGGGGAACCCTTTGCCGGATCGTATGAACACATCCAAGAGGAAGCTACAAAAAAGGGTGTATAAAACCCGGGGAGGAGGAGCCAACTTTGAATGTTGCGTTTACAAACCGCAACCGAAAAATCCTATTCAGTCTGCTTTAAAGTCATTTTTATGTTTTTAACCTCCTGTTTAGCTCTAGATGTTTCTCTTTTGTTATATTTTTTGGCGAGTTCACCAAATTCCTATGAACTACATTTTAAATGCAACACTTTATTCCAGCATTTGGCAGACATTGCATTCGACATTAATTCCAAGCCCTGACTTCTGCTACAGCACTGCATATTTGTATGAATGTCATTTACATACCATTCATAGGTAGAGGCCCGTCTCCACCCTGGTGAGAGAAGCCGTAGCGTCCTACGTGACAAAAACAGGACACAGCAGAACATGTCATGACATTTTAGTCCTTTCTCTTGCATATAGATTCCTCCCCAACCCATTGAAGTTACGTTTGAGTGGTTTGGAATAGTCTGTTCTGTGTCTACTGGATAACCATGACAGCACAAATTTGTATAAAGTATGAATCATTTGGCAGGCAAATCAAATGAAATGTTTGTCTTATTCTTGCATGCAAGCAAAAGGTGAACGCAAGTGTAATATCATATGCTAGCAAAATCCAAAGTGCAAGGATGTGTGCTGTAATTTATAAGCACATTTTATTATTGAGGAAGCTGTAAATTTATAGCAGTAAAAAAAGAGAAGTTTCTAAAAAGGCTGTACATGCATCATCTAGCCCAGATTAGCATCAGCTGGCTGTGACAGAGGGGTTCATTTAGGATTGAGTGCAACCAAAACTGAACTGGCATGTTTTATTAATGAGAGTTAGCTGAGATCAAAGAGTCTCTACAGCAGAAGAGAAATGCTGCAGGTGATTGTTTTCATGAGTCATGGAGAATAAGACTGAAATGTGCTGCAACAGCCTTCAAAACTGACTTATCATATCGGCACCCATATTGAAAGAATTTCAATGACACCCAGCCCTACATGCACATGTAAACTAGAGGTAAATTTGAAGCAGCTCATTAATATTTGGCTTTTGGTTGTTCCATTAGCATATTAGCTTTGTGGCGCAAATTATAAAGCATGCAACTGTTTTAACAAAAAGTGTCTCACTAACACACAGTTTTTGGGACCTAATAAGGATCATGACCTGTTCAAACTCAAATCCTGCTGTCAACACAATCTGTCTGCATTGTGAAAAGAATATCAAATTTCCAACTTGCCGTCAAATACACGCAACAAACGGCTGTATTTATCTACAGCCAGCAGTGAGGAAAAAGTATCCTTTCTTCACTATTGCTAGTGTGGGAACCAACCTTTCAAGGAATCCTGCTCAGCCCTCATAATGTCAATCAGAGAGTTCTCCAGAGAGTGCATGCTAAAACCATCAAAGGACCGTGTTCTCTCCTGCTGAAAGAGGGGAAGACAACAATTAGCCTCCTTATTTCCCACTTCACCATCGAAAGCAGCAGAAGCTGCAAGAGCCCCGATGGCTTGCCATGATGCTAATAGCTAATAAAAAAAAATCTGCAGAGAATATCCCTGTAGAGACCTTCTGCAGAAAGCACAGCAAACAGAAAATGGATCCCAGAGTATGTTACCAAAAAAAAATTTTTTTCAAAAACACCTGCATATCTCTGCACCTAATTCACATTTCCCACTGTATCTTATAGCATGGGAAATGCTCTGCCTCTTAATGAGATACAATTCTAATTCATAGCTCGAGGTAAAAATAATAATTAAATAAAATAAATATATATATATATATGTGTGCATTTGAATTACAAAAGCCCAGGAAATCTAGAAGGGAGGGTGTTTCTCTGTGTATCGAAATGGTTTGAGAGCATGCAAAGCAGCAGTGGAGCACAAGACTTCTCAAAAATCAGGACAAGAGGAAGGCCTTGTGATCAGAGCAGATGATAACAATACTCTCCTTTAATGCAATGATCTAGATAAGACCTCAGACACAAGCACACACAAGAACACACACACTGGCTCAACTGACATCTCATTTTGATCAATGGCTTATTTGTTGCATTTGTACAGATGAGCATGTTTTACAGAATTAACATAATTTACACATGGAAGGCCACACTAAAAACTAAACTTAGCTGTATTGGGCATCAAGCCGCAGTAATGTTGGAGACATCTGGCTGTGATATGCTCACCTGGAAAGGGTAGACACTGTCACTGCGGCTCATGCTGTCCTCCACCCAGCCCTTGTGATTGAATCCAGAGCTATTTCTGGGGAACTTCTGAGAGGGAACCTGTAGGACAAGTGGATGAGTTTCACGTTGACCAAAAGCAGTGTGTGACATATCAATTCATGCAAATATCCTCTCTACATGAGAGAGGATTCATGACAATTTCATCTACCTGATTGTTGGGGAACGACTTCTTCAGCGGGGAGATGGAGTTAAGCCCTGTCATCCCTCCACCTACCCCCCGCCTGTACTCTCGGACCCCCTGTGTGCCACCCCAGCCACCATACCCACCGGGGCTCCAGGAGGTGGATGTGGGAGTGGAGGGGCTCTGGTAGCTTCCCCAAGGTGAAGGGGGTTTGCTCTGGGCAGGAGCGAGGTGGGGCATTTGGGTGAACGGCCCAGTACGATGGGGGTGCGGAGGGAAGGAGGGCTGGGTTGGATGGGGGCTAGCTGGGGAGCGCCGGTGCTGCTGAGGGACCCCCTGACCGTGGGGGTGGTAGTGCTGAGGATGAGGAGTGGGCGGGTGGTGCTGGGAGACAGGTCCGATTTGTGGAGAGAAACTACCTCCTCCTCCAAAGCCAGGCCCGGCGTGGTGGGAGAAGTTCTGAAATAGCAGGGGAGGTCCATTGGCGTTGGAGCCAGCCGGGCCGAAGAACCCTCCGACATCTTCCCCGACCACTGGAGACTGGGTGGATGGGACAGCAGGGGACCAGTTGTTAAAACTGGTCAGTGAGGATGAGGAGGAAGTGGACTGTGCACAACTTGTACCCATTCCCAGGCTGTCCTGGTAGTCGAACCCGCTCAGCACAGGGGACTCCATCCTCAGCTTTTCCTTTCCACCACTGCTCTCTAAAGAACCCTTCTCCAGCGGGCCATCTTCAGGAAGAGCTCCCTCAAGCTCTCCTAGGCCTCCCACGGCCTCCTGCTGGCCCGGGGACAGGGCCTGAGGCTGGGTCTGGACCTGAGACTTCTCCTGCATGTCCTGGAGGTCCAAGGCCTTGGACTTGTCTGACTCCAGAATCTCATCTTGCATGTTACTGTGTTGTGCTACAGCAGGGAACAGCCAAGCACTGCCCCCATTGGTGGAGCAGGTGTTGTTTACGAAGGAAGGGGGGCTGGGGGGGTTGGAGGGGTGGTGAGGGTGCTGGGGTTGGAGGTGAGGAGGGATCCTTACAGGGAAAGCAGATTTGTTACCACTGCCGTTCTTCACCAGAACTCCAAACCCGTAGTCCCCCATTTAGGACACCAAGTAAATCTTCAATTCAATTTTGGCTTATCACCGTCTGTGGGTCCAGGAGTAGCAGGGAGGGAGGGGGGGGGCAAAAAGCACAAGGTTGTGTTACCTCAAGTTTATCTGGTCTCTTTAAAGAAAAAATAAATAAATAAATCAAAAACAACCCTGATCATACTCAGTGAATGTGCTTGGGCTGCACCCTGTCTGGTCTTGTGATGCAATCAATGAGATTAAATCATTGACTCGCTTGGCCATGGGAGGCCTGGACGAAATCTAACACTCGGATTAGCAGACAGGCAACCACGAAAAAAAAAAAAAAAAAAAAAAAAAAAAAACACCCAGCCTCACCAAGCACTAGGCAGCTAACAGGCTGGGCTGGTGAAGCTGACGTCTCTAAAGGTCGTTACGCAGCTAGCAGCAAGCTAACAGCTGCTCCGCCACCTTCCATGTGCCCCATTAATCACGCCAGATCCCAGCAGTCACATATTTTTAAAAGGACCTTCGTGTTTTACAGCGCATCCGTCAACGCAAAAAAAAAGAAAGAAAGAAAAGCGTCGTGGTGCCTCGCAGCATTGGACACTTACCGAATAATCTTCACCTTTTTTTTTTTTTTTTAGCTCTGCAATGACCTCCTCATACGCCACCGTTTAAACACAGGGAAATGTTGATGACGTCTCCTGTCTGTTCTGAATCTAGGGTAGTTCCCTTCACCGAGCCGCTAGGCTAGGAGAATAGCTGATACCGCAGAGACGTAGTAGCATATTTGCACAACCAGCTGGGACGCCATAGACGAATCCAACGGCTACACAAACGTCCCCTCGAAATTTCACCAACGTTCAAGCCGGCGTCGTTCGACGAGACGACGGCGGAAATTTTCCACGACACCGAGCGGTTAGCTATGGTGTAACGACACGGCTTCTTTAACACGACCTCGTCTGTTTCGTGTCCTGTATGTTCAATGTCACACAGCACTGCCAAAACCTTGTCATCATTTTTTTTTTTTTCTACACGTCGAAATAACGCAACGCAACCTCGACGGCTGCGCTAACGTATCGACGACCGTGTTGTGTGTGTATGTGTGTGTGTGTGTGTGTTGGGCGATAGGCCGGGCATAGCTACCTTCAGTTCGGCGTCATGACCTTATCGTTTAGATGTTGCCATATTTTAGCGTTTTCCCTTTTTCTGCATTTCCTAGGCAGCCGGTGTAAATGGTCTCTTCTCTCTCTTCTAGATGACAGCTGGACCAGTCGGGAGACACTTCCGTCTACAAGCCCCGCCCCCGCCATCGGCCACCAGCCACTGTGTGTCAGGATTTCCCTCCGGAGCCCCACCCACTCCGCTAAAAACCCGCCATTCGATTGGACGGTTGCCGGCGGGCCACGCCCACATCACTCCTTTCTCAATGAATGGCACATGCACCCAAGACGTTCTCCTCCCAAATAAGGATGCCTTGAAATCAATGGGAGGAGTTGTTCTAATGTAAGGGGAAACACATTAAAGATCCAAGGATATTTTATCTTAACCCTCGATAAAAACTAAAATAAATATACATTTCTTATAAGAATATATGAGGAGGCCAGTGGGATGCAAAGGGTTAAAACCCCAAGGTTTAGTAGAGGTATTTGCATTTATGCCAAATGCAGATGAGTTAATTTGACTAAGCAAATGTTTTTTTTTTTTACTCCCCTCTCCACCTCAGCCTACTGCAGTTGTCCAAGATCGGTGTGTTGTGTATCAGGCCATGCCGTGAAAAGGCAATGGATTAGATTAATAGGTATATAGATGGAGAGATCCTTTTGTTTGATTTGGTTGAACTAATATAACCCGAGTCCATAGCAAAGCACCGCATAGCAATCTCATTAAAATAAGCTGCTGCTATTTTCAGCGCATAATCGAGCTTGAGAGCTTGATTCATTTTACTTTGGCCAGATCTGGTCTGTGCTCTGATCATACCATCACATGGTAATACGGATGACATCTTGGCATACAGGACATGCAATATAGTCTCTGAGCCAGTACCTTAAATAGAAGTATTATAGACTTACAGAATACGTTACTCGAGTGGGAGTAGACTTTCTTGTGTTAAAATGACTCATTCAAACAGTCCTAGTAAACATCACGATTGCGGTCACTATAGAAGGGCTTCAGGGTCTGCTGGAGCAACAAATCCCTATGCAGTTCTGTAGTAGTGTTATGACTGTTTTTTTTATTTGTGAGTCTTAAAGGTTGCTTTATTAAGCCAAATCAAGGTCAAATGGAGTATCGCTCTGATTGCATCATAACACCACAACTGTAGGCTGTTGGGTGACCGTTTTTTTCTAAATAAATAAAGATAGACTTGCTGGTTTCACAACTTAGTAAAAAAAAAATAGTTTCAGTTCGTTTTCACCCCAGCTGTGTATTAGGCATTTAGCAGCTTATTTACTGTTTCTTGTTGAGTTTGTCTTGTAAACGTAGTGTTCCAGTCCACCAAGGCAGACCCACCCTTCATTTGTGTCCTTTAAGCAGTAGCACACCCCACCCCACCGCTCTGTGCAGCAGGGCCTGTCGGAGTGGTTTAACAACACACACAACAGTGTGTCTTTAAGCTTCTGGTTTATTTTTTTTTACACACACAACACACTGCTGATGCAGATGTTGCTGGTTTGATAGTCTCAGGGCGGTTATCAACCAACTCAGCAGACCGTTTGGTAGCTATGGCGCTCTGTTGACTGAACACCAGCGAATACAAACTCTGTCAAAAGGCTGAGAGTCTGGCTGTGTGTTGGGATCCACCATCTTACTGCTTTGCTTGCTGCTTGCTGTAGGTCTTTCAAGGCTGACAGTAATTTGAGCACAGTGAGTTGCGTCAGCGTTTTCTTCCCTGAGAGCAGCACGCTTTGTATTCCCCAGTGAAACTAGGTGCCACTCGTTTTATGCAGCTACACATGATGGTTCTGCACAGAATATAATGATTTTTTGATGTTCCAACTTGAGGGTAAATACAGGGTAATGCTCTTTCTGAGGCCCAGCAGTAGATTCAAAGTAGGCTTCACCCTTTCACCTCGGATTGCTACTTAAATGATTAATCTATGGAAGGAAGGCACCCGGTCATTAATTCATTAGTTCACACCGGAGCGGAGGGCAGATGTTCACGGAGCACCCGAGGACGACCATCTCAGGTTTCTCCACTCAGAGGCGCCGTCTCTCTTTCTCTCTCTCTGCTGCTCAACCTCCACTCAGATGTGATCTCTGCTGCCTCCATATTGATATAGAGCCACCGTTGCCATATCAACCACGCAAACTGGGAGATTTTCTAGCCCAGCCGGCAGCCCATTGTTTAGCCAGGTCATCCGCCTCAGACTCTGCATTGTTCAAAGAAGCCGAGAGTGACACGGCAACATTTCTCCCACACGCCGAGTGTGTCACAGCGCACTCTGTGGCCTTTCTTATCAGCTAACTGGCTAACGTGTGACACCAGCAGCGTGCTGGCAACGATGAGGTCAGCACGCTGTTGGCATGGTTCACACAGCTCTATTCATCTGGGGACAGGGGGGCAAATATACATGCACATCGCAGTCGCTCTCAATACTGTAGTAATTAAACCTTTATATTAAAAGAAAAGGAGGGGCGTAAGATGCAGTCATCCCAATAATGTCTGTTCTCTCTAAACAAGCAATGTTGTCGTTTCAGACAGATTTTTTCCATATGTATCAAGTCAGTTTAAAAATGGGGGAGATTTTAAAATAATGCACAAAATTAAAGCAGCAGAGATATCCTGATTTTGAGACCTTAATCTGGGTCAAACTTCTGGATTGTCCATTAATCAACTTAATATGCCCCAAACTGAGATAATTGTGACATCATCGGGGTAATTTCTTTCAAACTTGCAAAGCTCCACTACAACATAAGACAATAAACTGTTACGGAGGATAACAGGAAGTAAAGATACTTCAGAGTCACATTTCAAATCAAAATCCGAGACATCAAGTACCATTATTAACTATTCATTTCTGATTGATTTCAATCAAGTAACTCAAGGCACCCCTATTAAAAATCAATTACTTGCACCTGCTCCCACCATCTGTCCTTTAAATCAAGAAAAAGAGAGAGGTGTCACCACCCAGTGGTCATTTGGTATCACTGCACAGAAGAGTTGCTTTAGAGCTGTGGTGCTGGAATGCAAGGCAGAAACACATTGTACAGCAGAGGGATATTACAGACGCTGTGTGATATGTTATGTGTCATGTAGACTTTCCTCTTCCCTGTCACACTGGAGACAAAAAAAAAAAAAAAATGAGGGCAGGATTTGTGTGTCATATTCCCATATATGGCCAGCCCATATGTGCCTCAGCATACGGTACTTCACTTGACCCTAGAATGACTTAAAGCTCCAAGACAACAGTTGGATGTCTACTTTTCAAATCAGAGCATTGTGTAAATGTTTAGCGAAGCAATGTATACTGTTGGGACAATTCATAAAAGCTGACATGGCGAACCCTCCCATGCATTGCATACAGTCCAGAGCAGCTGACGTAAATGTTTTGGCGTTTCAATAGTGAGGATATTTCCAGTCCTTGAAACTTTAAAGAAAGCCTGTATTTCACTGTCAGAGGCGGCGATAGGGTGTCTTTTCACTTGAGTGTATACCTGAGACGACGAGGACTTCTCCTAACCTGCTGCACGTTACATCCTCTAGTATTAATCCTTCATCTGGTGTTCATCACACACTTTTGTACCACTTCAGCGTAAATAAAAACTACATTGACGGACACAACATGTACAAAATACAGACAAAAATGTGTTTAATTGATAACAAGGTACATCTGACTTCATCAGTCCAAATATATTTATGATCATATACCCAATGTCTCACAGGTGAGTTACAAACTTCTAGACCATGTTCTGTATTTTCAACGGTGAAAAGCAGAGTCCTTGTGCTTGACGGAGGAAAAAAAACAACGTTAACGTGGCGATGGAGCATGAACAATACCAGAAACGTGGTTAGTTTTATTTTCCTCTGAAGACAAAGAAAAGCCATTCAAGCCACTACATTATTACAAAAAAAAAAGCTATATCAAACCTAATGACAGAGAGCTGAACAGATTGTCACTTTACACACATACAGTACATTCTCAATATTATTAGCTTATGTCTCGTACCGGGATGTCACAGGAATCCCAACTTCCACAACAGAGTAAAAAAAAAAAAAAAAAAGCCTGAAAGCCTCACTGATGATTCAATCCCTCAGAGCTTATAAATGGTCTCTAAATAATTGGGAAAAGAACCAAAAAATAGTACCTTTCTGTAAGTATACCAGGAAATTAAAAGTGAAAAACTCCTAGTTTGAGCCACAAAATCTAAGCAGGTTTTTATTTTATGTTCGCACCAATCAATCCCCAGCACGTCCACAGCTACAAGCATGTGACTGGCCTGAAACAGTCAAAAGTCTGTGACCTAAAAGATGGAGATAAGAAGAGCACTGGGAGAAGTAAAGATGGAGTGAATCCTCAAATTAAAAAAAATAAGTTGTCTCTCTCTCTCCTTCTCCTCTCTGCCTCTGTGTTGCTGGTTCTTGGCCGAGGCCCAGAGGAATTCTCTGGTGGCCTCGGTAAATATAACATTTAGAATAACAGCGCCAGAGCCCCTGTGTGTGGACTTAACCCAGTTCCTGGTTCCTCGCTGCGTTGCCTGCGGCTCTAACGGGTAGAATAACAGGCCTTCATGTCTCTCCCGACCTAGGTAAGGGAGCAGAGAGGAATAAGGGCTAATTTAGAGGGGCCAGAGATCTGGAGAGTTTCTGTCAAGCCTCTTTCCTGCCCACTGGGACACCACAAGAGAGGAGAATTGATCTTCTGAAGAAGGGGCTCAATCTGGTCCAAAGGCCCATAGGGGGATACAAAGCTCGCTGCTGTAGTTGAGAAGTAAAAAACCAAGGTTGCTCAAATGAAACATCCTTATACAGTAAGGTCTGATTGGAGGGCGACTGCTCTGGTCTTAGGTCTTAAACCTGCAGCGGTCAAACACAAACTGACAATCATCCAAAAGTGCAAAATCTCAGATTTCTGTGGCTCGACATCTTTGCAAAACATTTAAAATCTCCCCCCACGACACAGTATCATCCATTCACTTAAAATCACAGAGAAGCGGTCGCTGTGGACAATAACAAGTTTAGGCACCGTGATGTGTGTGACTTTACATCGGGGGAAAAAAAGGACTCGATTGAGCCTCCTTCTCTTTGCTGCAGTTCAACTGTCGTTTTTTGCTTTTTCAGCCAACAGTTAAGATGGAAAACCAACTCAAAAGAGTGAGAGTGCATAAAAATGTTTTGTGAACAAGGAACGATAACGTCTCCCGGAGCTATAAACGCGACATTAATCCGTAAAACGTCACAGGGACACAGTTCTCTGAAGCACGATGAAACCACGACGTCTTCTCGGAGTCGATACTTATGAAACGGAGAGAGTCCACGTCGTCGCCGCCCAGACAGCGGCGCTCGATAAAGGATCAGAAATCAGTCTTGGCTCTCTTGTGTCTAGCTTTGTGAAAGACTTATCAATACACAGACGTGTGAAATAACATGTTCATATTCATATTATTACATTTGCATCCTCTTTAGAGTGGATTTTCACTTTTAAGAATGCACAAGTTTGTTGGCTTCGTGGCCATCATGCACTACAATTCATATGTGCCAGAACTGGACTTGAAACCTGTACAATTTGTATTTAATCATCAAGTATCTATAATTATAATACACATTCCCACTTTGAAACAACAAATGGTGTATGTTACATATCTACAGACAAATGTGTGATGGGTGCCATACTGTGAGGAGAACGACAGAGAGCACACCATATACTATGTTATCTATAGTTTTTTGCATATTGTAACTATATTTATACATGTTTATATAAATATAGATAAGTATATTTCTATGTACATTTTGATACTTCGACATTGCATAAAGAATAAAATAAATAATACAAATATAATCAAATCTTACAGTAAGTATGATTTGAGAAATGCTATATTAGAGCCAAAAAAAAGTCCTAACAGTTGAAATAATCATGATAATAACAATTATTATTCAATTAAAAAAAAAAAAAAAAAAGTCGTGGCCTACAGTCTGGCTAACAGTACAAGCTACACCACAATTACCCTGCAAGTTTACTATGTGGGACTGCTGGAATGACTGGAGAGGGCGGAATAAGGACAGGAAAGGTCGGGGCTTGTTTCCTTCTGCTCAGTCTGTCTGGGAATTTGTGTGTGTGTGTGTGTGTGTGTGTGTAGAGAAGTGTGTGAGCATGGTTTCGTGTGGAGGTGTGCATAAGTCTGCAAGTGTGGTTTTTAAACGTTGTAGGAGAAGGGAGGGGGCGGGGTCCAAAGGCAGGGCAGTCTCCTGCACTTTCACCTCCGGATGTCAGTGGCCTCGGGGTCTTCCTGCTCAGCCACAACTCCGGCGTCTGGAGTCTGGCGGCGGGGTCCCTGACTGCGATTGCGCGGGTGAGCGTTGAAGCCCGCCTTGGCGGGTTTCTCCTTGTCGCCTTGCCGCGGGGGGCGAGGGTGCTCCGGTTCCGGGTGGGAGGGCAAGGGGCGGCGGTGCTGCTCTGCGGCGGAGCCAGCGGGAGACGGGGCGAGGGAAGAGCAGAGGCTCAGGCTGTCGCACAGAGCCCCCCAGTTCTGCTCGCACTGGAGCCGGACGCTCCGCGTCAACGCCTCCTTCACCTCCTCTCCACAGCTCAGGAGAATATTCACCAGCTCCACATATGGGCTGGGCAGAGACAGGCAGATAACTCACATGAAGCTTGTGATTTTCATGTTTGGAAGCACAATACAGCTAGGTCTAGGAAACGACAGGAATAAACGGGATGGTACTATTACTATACACGGAAGAACAGGACAGCCTCAAACTGGCAGAAGAGTTCCAGGGGAGGTAAAACAATGGAAGGTCAAAGAGAGAAGGACATGCATCCAAATAAAACATGCTGTCCGGAGCAGCAGCCACTCACCCTTTGGGGAAGAGGTCTTGGAAATGGATCATTTCCACCATGACGGCCACATTCTCCTTAGCGGCGGAGCACAGGTTGTGTTTGATGTAACACTCTCTCTGGAGCTGGAACACCATCTCTTTAATGGACACACACTTCCTGCTGATGCAGCTGAACTTGTGCCGGAGCCCATGTGCCATACATTTCAGAGCATCCTTGATGAAGGACTTCCCCTACACACACACACACACACACACACACAGACACAACTGTTGGGTGAACCCTCAAGACAAAATGCGTAATAGTCGTGGTGGTTTGGAGATGTTGCACCTGCTTCAGTGCGGTTTGTATGAATGTGTAGCGTCTAATAGAGAATGAGGTGATTACATTCTGCATGAATAGCGGTGAATTGTGTGAGTCTTCTGCTGAAATCTTCTGGATTTGTCTGCCAAAGATTCCTAGAATGTGACCCTATAGACATGTAAAGACCCCAGTCAGGCCTGGCTTGGCAGGACTTCAGCCTCTCGCTGTGTATGAAAAGGGAGCTAACTAGGCGTCTGGCCAACTGGCCCATGACCCCTTGGGCCTAACTGTACACCAGTCTACTGAGAGGGAAGTGAGCTTCCCAAGGGAGGAAAACAGATTATGAGGAGATCAGTGTATCTAAGATCTCACTTCTTGGAAAAAGTTATGTTTTGTAAGGGGGGGGTAGAAGAAAAAACAAGGCACAAGTAAACAAATCTGTCTATAGATGAAGAGTGTGGAGAAGCAAACCAGTAAAAAAAAAAGGGGGGGAAAGGAATGTTGCCTCTGGTTATAACCATTTATTTCTTTGCAAAACACACATACAAACTAGTTTAGTACCTGAGAGTCAAATTTGCCAGCGTTGTGCAGGAACGTCATGCAGATTTCCTGTAGCCCTCGAATCTCGCAGGAGTTATTCTCAAAGCACTCAAACACACCACAGCCGACATCCCCTGCACTCACCAGGCAGTGCTGGATCTCAGCTGGAAAGAGAGAACAGGTTAGGGGGAGGGAGGGAGGGGAGGGAGGGGAGGGGGAGGAGGGATCATATCATCTGTTCACAGCGGCAGATTGTTACGGCAATGAAGAACCATACGGCTGGAAGGCACAACTCTGCCGCACCAATCACAGAGCCGATGTGGCCTAGAACTGTTTCCGGAGACGCGGGCCTAGAAGGGATGCGGGGCGGGTGGAGGAGGCGACGGGTGGTGGTGGTGGTGGTGGTGGTGGTTGGCGAGGAGGGGTGAGGGGGGGAGAAGTCTAATTTCCAAAGCTGAGGGGGCTCCTGCGGAGGAACACTTTGTGACAAGATATTCCTGTGTCATTCTGCACCACGATCCGGCTGCACTGCCTGGCATTGAGATAAGGTGGTGCATTGCAGATACAGCCATGACTACTTGTGGAAAACCCAAATGCGGATTTCTATTGTGTGTCAAGTAAATGTGCATCAACAAGTCTCTCCTCAGGGATTTAAAAAAAGGTGCTTCATTAACTAAATGAGGTACAACAGCATCAATGCAGGCAATTAAATATATATATGCAAGTAAATGTCATGTGAGCTCCTGAACACCACTGGCTGGTGCCCTTTTCTCTTTTACTGTGCCATGAAAGACAGGAATAAAACAGATGCTCAAGGACAGAAATTACCATGTGAAAGTGAAGGTCTCTCTTTTAGCCCAAATTGCCATCTTAAGCGCGCGTTATTACGAGACACGTGACGGGGAACCTGCCACACAAACTGCTGGTTACCAAACCTCACAGCGGGTTTTTTTTTTTTTAACTCTTAAGTTAATATGGCAAATTGCAGGTTCGGTAACTGTTGACTTTAGTAAAAACATCAGCTCCGAGCAAATCGCGCGTGTAATTATAAGTGGTGCGCGTAAGGACGTTTTCGGATGCGCGTCAATGTTCGCGTAAAGAAGAAATCAATAAGGATTAAATGTGATTTATTAGAAAAAGCACGCTTGTCAACAAAGATCCTCTGTTGCGTGAAGGGGAGGGGGGGGGGGCAGTAGTAGAGGTTGAAGAGCTCCTGCGGGGATTTGTAGGCACCGAGTTGAACTTTAATGCGCAGGAAAAGTGAGCCGCTGTCAGCAGTGCTTGTTTTGGCATCGCGGGAATGTGCTTGGATCGTACGAGCTCGGCCGCGACGTGCATTGAATTACACAGTGGTGTTACCAGAGGTCTCTGCTGGGGAACCTGCATTGGGAGTTTTTATCTCAGTGCGTAGTGCAAGATAACAATTGGAATATTTCGAGGAACACGTAGTGGGGTCGTGAGGCATGCTGAGTATGAAGGAGGGGGGGGGGGGGGGAACCATCCAATAGACTTGAGTTTCAAAGAATGCAGCAACCCGGTGTGGTGTTAGTGCTTTGTGTTAATTAGGCAAGACGCGCGCGTGTCTTCTGCCCCCCCTCCCCTCCTCCTCCTCCTCCTCCTCCTCCTCCAGGAGACTTGCTTTAAGAAATAAACTCCTTCAACCGCACCACTGCACCCCGTCACTGCGCCGCAAATCCCAACATTTCCCCCAGAATAATACACAAAAAAAAAAAACACGCACGCAAACTGTTATCTATAACGTGCGCACACGCGTACAGCAGCGGCGGCGGCGGCGCGCACACCTAGATAAGCTGGCGTATACATTACCTGTTACCTTGCGCCGATCTATTAATAGTTTACTAACATATTGAGTGTCTGTCTGGGAGTATTTACAGGATATCGCCTTTCCGACTTATCGAAAAACGTACGTGTTCACCGCAGGAGGGGAAAAGGCATGATCGTCCCCCAGCATGCTTGAATTCGCAGCCACAGAAACACGTGTACGGACAACAAAAAAAAAAAAAAACCCAACGGAGATGTGAAGAATCTCCACATTCTCCTCCGCGCTGACACTTTTCTTTCTTACCTGTGTTTTGCAGCGACAGGCGTCCTTTCTGGCTCGCCGGTTTCTCCGGGAGGCTGTCGTGGATGTCAATATTATCCGATCCCACCACTTGCTCCAGCACCGACAAAACCAGCAGCGCCACGGCCAGTTTGACCAACATCGCGTCTCCGTATATAGCGGGCTCCGATTCACGGCACACACACACACACACCAAAAAAAAAAAAAGATCCGGCAGTGTGTGTGTGTATGTGTGTGCGTGTGTGTGTGTGTGTGTGCGAGGCTACACCTTGGATCAAGTCTTCGGCGCAGGCTCGGTGTCTTACGGGGGCAGCTGTGGGACCGAATGCATGAGCTGGAAGTGATGCTGCCTATATTTCTCGGAGCCTCCGGGTGTCAATTCGGATGAAGGAGTTAAGCAGGTGTTGTCGGTTGGGGCTTCACAACCAATCAGAGACGCAGACATCCACGTCCAAGGTTTTTAAGGGAGTGTCCAGTGAAAGTCCCCCTTTTTTTTTTCTTCCTTTTTTTTTTTTTTGCAATAAAAAACTGGCGCTAGAAAGCAATATTCATGAGTAAGTTGACTGTGACAGCTTTCGGATGATCAAGCAGTTTTTCACAAACCGACATTTAAAAGTAATGTTCAATTTGACATGTTCAGCTTCTCTCATCTGCATGCATTTGCAAGATAACTCACAGTTCCTCCTTGTTGTTGCAGGGAAAAGTCAATAGAAGTCTGTTTTTTTTTTTTTTTTGTTTGTTGCCATAAAACTGGAGCACTTATTTATGCTAAGTATGAGAGCAGTGGGAGGATCAAGAAATACCGAAGCTGGAGAAAATTGAAGCATATGATGATCCAGCAAAAGTTAAATAGGCTTAACTTGTGGGTCTACAGCCTACTAAATGCAGTACAGATGCAAGGAAGTGTTCTCACAAAGGATTCTGCAGAAACCCTCAATGAAGATGAATTATTCTGTATGATCTTGCCATGATATGATAGTCTGTATTGATTTAAGATCATAAGCTCCTCCAAACAGAATACCTTTAACAGACTTATATACGTGGAAGTGACTATGAAGGGGTCCGCTGCCCAGTCTGTGACAATGAGGTCTCCTAACCACTACTACAGGGAGGGATCTAAGAATAGGGGACCGACGTTGGCATGGTTGCGCATTTGGAGACCTTAGAGGAATCTTTTTCAAGAGCAACACTTGAGGATGCCATGTGGAATAACTGCAAGCAGACTGAAGCCCGCAGCAAGAACATAAAGTCTCTGTCTCCCCGAATGTTTCCAGTGACCTAATGGTGTTGCTAATTTCAGGTAAAGGCCTCTATAGGAACCAGTGATGCGCTGCAGGCCAGCATGTCACCCACATGGGGGGAAGGGGGGAAGGGGGGTACCGGTAGCAAGAAATGTGACTATCAGTGTTCAGGGTGGGCAACTGCACGTTGATCCCAAGCCTCTAGGGGGCCCAGTGATACTAATTGTTCATTCATTTTCTTAATTACAACATCACAACCTCACCATAACAAACCTCCAGGAAAGGCACATACAGGCAAACACATGGCAGTTGAGATTTTTTCTTTCCCACCCAAAGCGGCTTGTTCTTGGATTGTGGGAGGAAACTGGAGGATTAAAAAAACAGTGGCTTTCTTATCTCTGGAGGTTTGCTGGTAAAATGCTCTGGTTTGAAACAAACAACCTTCCCTCGAGCCTGGACTCCTGGAAAATATAGGTTCCCAGACAATAAAACTGCATTGTGATTTACGTTTCCGACGTTTTTTTTCTGTCCTGGATTACATTTATATTCATCACAAAGGAGAAGTCTGCGTATAGGTCAGAGGTCACGGTGGCGGTCGGCTCACAACGCAGGGCTTTCAATCGTTCTTGTTCTTTGCTTTTGCTGCCTAAACATAACCAAGTGCTTTTGTGGTGTTTTTTTTTGGTTTGTTGTTTTTTTCAATTTCATAGTCATTCTAAGCCAAACCATATTTATTTTTATTTTTTTTTTTACTAAACCTAACTATGTAGCTTTGTGGCATCTTTCTGTTTTGTTTTGTTCATTAACCACGTGTTTCCAGCTGCGACTGTTCGTACCACAGAAGAAGAAGTTTCCTCAAAAAACGAAAATGAGAATTGCTGTTTCGTTGTATTGGGGAATGTAATATTTGCAGGTGACAGGGTTGAGCTGAGAAACCTTGAGACCCCTGAGACGAAAACGTTACGCCACTACTCAAGACCCCCATAAACAAACGCGTGTGAAAGGCCGAACAAACGTGCATCTGCGACTTTGAAATGTTCTCATCATAAGATTTCATTTGTTCTAATAGAACCCTTTTTTCGTAGGACGCTCGCTCGGTCTCCTGGAAAAAAACCTTTAAACCCCCTCACGCTATATTTAGACCATCAATGAAATTAGCCTACAGCAAGAATTGGACTCCTTGCTCTAATCTAACCAAAATGGCCATCACTTATAGCTCTAAATAAAGATAATTATTATCTTCAGACTGCAGTATCTATCGGTTTAATTGAGGTTTTTTAGTCAGTGGAATGAATTTTGGAGAAGTCACCACAGCCGAGAAATGGGAAGTATTTTGGCCGGGAGACGGTGCAGCATAGAAAACCTCAACATTTCAATATTCTCATTATATTCTCATGGTGGATGTGGTGGACTTTGTCTCTGATGAACTCTTACCTTTGTCCTCGATCCTCATCAAATGACTCTTAAGACAAAGAGTCAGGCTTTTTTTTTTAAACATTCTCTAATGGTCTAATCTAAATGTAATACAGCATCATTATAGACTTTGTTCTACTCAATAAAAAAAAAAAAAGTTGTTCCATTCTATGCGCCACAAATTGGCTTAAGCTTGACGAGCACAGAACGGAAATTGCAATGCAGCAGTATTTCTCAAAGTCCACTGGATTTCCAGCAGGCTCACGCGGGGAGGGTGTACACGCACCGTGGCGCGCGCGCGTCTGGAGATGGGCTTGGATGGGATTGGATCGTTTCCAGTTGTGCCTATACCACAAACTGGAATCTCCTGCTCAATTCACGTCTGTTAAAAGCCGCCCACGCTGTGAACACACCCTCGATTTGGCCCAATCGGCGCGCTGCAGCGGGACCACAGGCTTGTAAGAGTGCGTCACCGCTGCCTACTGGTGCTGCGTTCAGGCCGTATGGGAAAAAATACCGCCAGAGGTCTTCAAATCGAGAGAGGCGACCCGGTGGTGTAGAGACTTTAATATTGTGTTTTCTTGCATTTTAAAGCACTTAATTAATTTAGAGTAGAAGCAGAAATTAATCCTTTCTCCATTGAATGTCGGTTAACAAAAAAAAAAACATCACTCAAGGTCCACTTACTAGCTTTCTCGAGAGCCACATTTCCATCCGTAGTCTTCCTCAGCGCACAGAGAAAGCTCAGTGAGTTATCTCTGACATCTCTTAACATATCGCCATAACAACGGAGCAATCCGCCGGGGAACAGCTGGCAAGGACCTTGAGGGTTTTTTTGTCTACCGTTTCAAATATCAAGACTATGTTCACAACATTTTTAAATTCTGTTCAAGGTCACCTGTGGACCGTCTGCTATTGAGCAGTTTTTCTGTGTTTGCTTCCCATCAATACGCCAAGAAAGGCAGCAATGTCCCAATAAAAGGCAGGGAAGAAGAAGACTTCTTGCTCGTAAACATCAATGTAAACAATGCAGGATTCAAACTTTTCAAAAATTGTGTTTGCAAATGTTTTATGAGGAAGGAAAAACATTTGTTAGAGCTCGGGGAGTGCAATTTATCCAGTGAAAACATCACAGGGCATCTTAACGGCTGGGGAACTAAGAGCTGGGGATTAGTAGTCTACTTTTAGGATAATTCACCACAAGAAACCTGGAGAGAATTGCCCAAAGTAAAGAAAAGTGGTTCTCTCAGGAAGTATTTCATATTTACCGCTTTACATGAACGCAACACCAAACGCCAAACATTGGCAGTGGGAACAAGAACATTCAGAGGTTTGCCTCACCAAATGAATGGACATCATGATTTAAAATTTATTCACAACGTTTAAAATGATTTCCAGAAAAGGAGTGAGCAGGATAAAAAAAACAAAAAAAACACCTTTAACGTTTAAATTTGTTGAGTTGAACTACGTTTCATATTGTGTGAGCTTTCCCTCGCCTGGTAATGACAGTCATGCTAAAGCGTGAGGATTGTCACGGTCTGGTTGCTACAGCTGGTTGCGTGACAGCTAGAGTGCTATGTTGTTGTTTCCTCCTTCTTCTTCTTCTTTTTATATCAAATCTGTCTCGTTTCAGACGTATTAGAATCTGTTTCATGTTTATGTTGCGTAAAGGCAATTGTCTCCTTTTGGTGACACTGTCCAGAAAATAGACAAGTATGCTTTGACAGCAGCAACGTTCATTCACTTTGACTGCTCTACTGTAAACATACAGAAAGCAGACATGTGTTCCGAGTTGGGACCCCTGGGGCCCTGGCAAGTGATCAACCAATGAAACCACAACAGAGAGGCCAGGCTGGGGTGTGTGTGTGTGTGTGTGTGTGTGTGTGTGTGTGTGTGTGCGAATGGGGGGTCACTTCACTGAGAGGGAGGCTTCTGTAACAGCAATTAATGGAACTAGTTTACAGACTCCTTATAGTACTTTACAGGAAGCATGTGGGTGTAATTTGGCTAAAAGTTCAGGCTGAGTTGTAGAAAAACGGCTGGACAAAAACTCCTGAGTGACCCCACAGAGAATTCATTTAAACACTTAAAGGATCCTCTTCACTTACATGCTGTTTTTTTTTTTTTTGCTGTCAAGATAATGATAATGCATCCACACTGCAGGTAAAAGTGGGCCCTATCAGGTATTTCCCTTCAAATCCTTTCAGCGTAAACAGAAACTAAACATTTTATTTTACATTTACATAAATGCTCTCTTTGTGATGCTTATGACACATCTTATATGTGGAAATTGTCTGGTGCAAAAGAGTATAGCTGGAGGTGTCTGACTGCATAGTTATTTTTGGAATGGAATTTGGAATTTTGCCTCAATGCCAACAAGAAAAGCAAAACAAACAAACAAACAAACATGCAAAAACAGCTCCATGTGGTGAGAGTTGGATATCAATCTTCTCTCAGCAATAAAGTGAATACACCAAGTTTCAAATATGCTGAATTATTCCTCCAAAACTAATATGCTAGGCTGGGCTGGACTGTAATTTAGGTAATACAATTCTCACTCAAGAATGCCAGGGGCTGATTTTTTAATAATAATAATAGCAATAATAATTTTAATAATATGGTTCAGACTGATGCAGGACATAGCCACAAAAGCAGAATAGTCTAAAAAAAAAAAGTCAGTGCAGTGAAACAAAGCTGAGCATAACTTATAAAACCTCTCTGGGAGAAAGAATATGCAAAGTGGAGCAGCGGCTGTGAGAAGACGAAGCCACAAAATATCAAATACCAAAGTCTTCGAGGAACTTGGAAATGATATCTTAGTTTCTAAATTTGGCTCAGGTTGACTGTGTGCGTGTGTGTGTGTGTGTGTGTGTGTGTGTGTTGATGGTGTCAGGTGAAAACCTCGTGTCTCCTGAATGTCTACTTTTTTGGGAGCCTCGTTTAAAGAAAAACATGCTTGTTTTAAGCGGGATGACACTGCATATTTGGCCTCATCCAACATCATTTTACAAGTCCAAGGAGTTGAAAAGCTGTCTCAACTCATTAAAGAGCTTGTAAACTTGATGTTTTGCACTGCTAGTGTGCGTACTACAACAGAAAAACATGCAACTTTTGCAACATTGAGCTGCAAAGTCTCCAGACCCCCCCCCCCCCCCCATCCCCCTCCCTCCCATTTATGCAGTCTTTGGTGTGTTAACTCACCTGACTCGTGAAAAGAGAGGTTTTACTGACCCAGCTCAGCAGGCAAACTCTGGGCTCTGATTCCAACCGGTGTGAAAGCACCACATCTCAGACCCTCACTTAACTCGCCTCAAACAATGTGCTATTATAGAGTTTTGCTCTGTATGGGTTATATTGCTGGAGCGCTGGCAGATTACAAAGTGCTCCGTCTCATTACTGTCCATATAAGCCCACAGGCCTCGCCAGCACAAAGGAGTGATTGAGTGATAAGGGGAAAGAGATGGGCCCTGTAGCTGCCCATGAGAGCCCTCACCTTGGCCGCTGTAGCCCTCCGATGAGGGCAGAGGTGATGTCATCGTGGCTAGAGACACAGGGGTCGACCCCTCTGATAGGTGGGCAATGCTGGGAACAAAAGAGAGCAGCTGGGACACAAAGGCCCCATTTAATGAGAGTGAGACATGAGGCCAGAGCGGACTCCGTGGGTGGCACATAGTGTCATAGCCGCTGAAAAGACCGGTGAGCAATTAATCATCCGATTCAAGAACTGGGCAAAGGGCTTATTATGTAAGGTCAGTTTGGACGGCATCGTTGAGGCAAAGGAAGCCTTTCTGGGTTACACTTCTATTCGATCACACTGATGCCCCAAATGTTCCCCGATCCCCATAATATTGGACCCAGGGATGCTATATTTATCAGGATGGTCAGGTCCAACAATTGTGCAACATAATATGACACACTTACCCCTCATTAGAGATGAAGGGTCCTTTGTGGCAGCCTGACAATCATTAAAACTTCTCCCCTGGCTTGGCTTGTTTACTCTGTGGTAATTACCAGGTGATTGTGTAGCCTGTGACCCACATTCAGTCAGGTCAGCCAAGACATGGGGGATAATTGACAATATTCAGAGAAGTGCACGTAGAGAAAGAGTGTTAGAGTGGATAGCCATTTGTTCCTGCCTCATTAGACTGTGTTAGAAGACAAGCTGGCTGACAGTATTCTTGCAGTCGAACAATACCCCCCTTTCCACTGTAAGACCAAAACTCGGGCTCCGGTGTGTAAATGTGTTTGAGGGGGCATGTGGCAGCCTCGTTTATCCGTTTATGCATTCATTTATTCGCTCGCCGGTACTATGGAAAATAAATGAATAAACTGACTGTGTAATGTATATGTCCTCGAGGTGAGCTCATTTGACCCAATATAGCCTCTGAAGCTTTTTTGGAGCGCTCTTCAGCCCCACCCATTTCACCTGTCCAAGCGAGTACACCACTTCTCCGACCACGACAGAAACAAGTGACTGTCTGCACTCGAAAACAAACATATATGCATGTCTGGGTATGCTTTTTGCAAATCTGGTTGTGCTATTCATTGTGTAAATGCGAGAGCAACCTGTGAGGTCCAGGGCTGTTTTAACGGTCCGCACAGGAAGATAGACATGGTGAATAACGTTTGGAGCAAAAACAAGAAGTAAAAACAACCTGATGAATTCTAGAGACTCAAAGGACTGAATGTGATAAAAAAAAAAAGTAAACATATGACACTTTTGACAGCTTGTAGATGAGGGCATGTGGTGGGATGGTTTATGAGGCTGTGTCAAATGTTTTGGTAGTCACAGCCAAATATAACACTTGTTTTTGGTTGCATCATGCACTTTGAAAAAGTGAACCAGCTGCTAAAAATTGCAAAAATTGCAAAAAAATAAAGCAAAAATAACACCAACTTGTCAGCTTGGTTTCATGCGGTTGTTAGGAGTTATAAGAAGTGCGAAGTTATCCAATTATCCAGTGCCCCTCGGACAAATGCTGGACCCTGTAGGATTTTGCATTCGTGAGGAATAATAACCCTTAAAGGTAGCTCAAAAGCGTAATTTGTCTTAATTAGAGAGCATTGTTTCTATACTAGTGCTTTGGTTTGACTGTTATAGTGATAATACAACAGCCTTATATAAGACTACCTGCATTTTATTGTAGTGATCAGGAGTGCATTTAGCATTTTTTCCCCTTATTTTGGGAGAACTATTTTGTGATAGTGGTATAAATAAAGCACACGATATATTTAGAATAGTTGAGGTTAATTAGCCAGCCCACGAATTAGTGGTTGGGTCCAGATCAAACCAACATGTCACAGATGCTTGTGAACCTCAGTGCCATGAGGTTACAATTGGATGTTTTGGGATACTTGTTGTTTACAATGCGTGTTCTACAGTTAGGGTTAGTCCGGGTTGCACTTAGGTAATTAATTGCTTTGATGGTGTGCGTTGGAACATGTTGTGATTTTCCGTAAGACCGGCGACTGAGAGGGGGGGGGGGGGGGGGGGGGGGGGTCTGGGCTGCTGCAGCAGATGAAAAGTCCTGGGACCGTACAACCTTACCAAGAATTCCCAGGATTCCAGTTCCTAATTATGACATCCGCGGAGCAGAGGCCCAAAATCACCCCACACTTGCGTGAACACGTGCACACATTCCAATTAACCCTCTGCTAGCATCATCACAGACAAGAGTGCAGGGAATGGATGAAGAGCCCTAGAAAAAAGAAAAGGAAGAAGAGTTGGTCTGCATGTCTGATAAGATATCATCGAGGAGTTCATGATTGCCGTGTTCCTTTCTGTCTCTGCAGGCATTCAAAGGTCTGGTTCTGCGTTCCGTATCTGGAGGAATTTGGCATCAAGTAAAAGGTCTTTTTGAAAAGGTGAGGAAATGCATGATCTCCTTTTTTCTGCAAATTTTAGCTAAAATCGATTCCAAGCTTGATTTAAAAAGGGATGAAACTACGCCCACTTCTATTTGACCAGACATGCAGCCTCGACAAACATAACAGGAGAGTAGCTTGGAAGATATAGCGATATGCGGCCCCTGCGTCTCACTGAGCGGAGGTCCGTTTAGGAGACTGTCACGGCTGTAGCTACTCAAATTCAGCCAGGGATCCAACTGGCCACCAGCCCGCTATCCCGCTCATTTTCTGTAACCAGTGTAGGACCAGCATGAAAACATGGTGGAAATTGCAAGGTAACGTTAGCTAGCTAACTAGCCAGCTGCTAAATGAGGAAAAATTACACAACTTAAGCATCAGGAAGCACATTGTTATCACCAGAACGGTCATTAGCATTGATTTTGTAAGAAGCTAATAGTGTAATGATATGTAAACGATACTGTGGGGAAGAAGGGTTATTAAGGCATTAACGGTCTTTTATTTCATGGCGTAGATTCGTGCCAAATGGTCAACTATCTCAGAATTTGCCCTGCGAGATTAGGGCTCATTAAAACTGCGGCTGCCATTTTCAACCATGGAATGTAGATTTCCATAAATTTGGTAAAAAAAAAAAAAAGAATTTAACGCCAGCACTGATGTTTAAGTGAGCAAATAAACTTACAGAAGTTTGTTCCTTACAAAATTATAACTCATGATTGTTGGAAACAACTCTATTAATTCGGCGTTGGGTGCATGTTAGTGAAAGTATGACATTGTTGGTATACTTTACTAGAATTAACAAACGGCACTTTATCAAATGATCTAAATTGCTAATTTAAACTAGGCTAATCTTAGTGAATGTAGCGCACGCTAAATACAGAATAATTAAAAGGCGTCTTTAAGTTTTTATTGCTTTAGTTAAACCTGAAACAACTTATATTTTTGGCCACTTGGGGGAAGCAGAAACCAGCTGGAAACGCAAACCTGAGATATTATCACCTTTTAACTTTATAGGGTTGACCTGTTAGCAAACTAGTCTATTTGCACATCCATCCAGCAGATATGAAGAAACATTAGCCCTCATTTGGAGTTGTGTTTTTAGTCACCCTATAACAAGTGCAAGTCCAGTATTCACTCTCCTTTTAGCACTGTTTTGGGCACTACCAACTCTTGAGGGGAAATATCTGGCTCATTAGCTGCTAAATGCTCCATTATGTTCAACAGCAAGTCCGTCAGGCCTTCGGTCTGTCAGTGAACAGTCTGTTTTTAGAGCTTCTTTGCTAAAAACAGCTGCGTAGCAGTGAGACACTATGACTTTAGCCAGAAAAGCCAAACAATGAGCTGAAAGATGCCAAAGACGTAATACTTTCTTCGGACGAGGGGAGTCAAAGAGGCAGGTGATACATTTCTGTAGGTTCATTTCACATAAGCAGTCGTGTAATCTATTATTAGTAGAAGAACATTGCTGATAGCACTTTAAGTAGGATAAATATTACTATCTAACTATCAAGCCTGTTGTTTCCCACATTTCCCGTCCACATCAAGCAGTATCGGGATGGTTAACTGGGTTGTCAGCCTGGCTTTGCATACAGCTTCTTCATTTCATGTGCCAGAAGTGCTTGGGACACAAATTCTCTGGTGTGTATCGTGGGAGGTACAAACTCTGCATGGGTGTTTCTGTTTGCTCTGTACATTTTGTTCCTTGGGGAAATCTCACTGATTAAGTGTTACTATTTTGACAATATGTCAACTCACAGGGAGTGAAGATGAATTTATGTGCTTGACAGTTCTGTAAACAGCATTGCTGACCAACATGTTCCCGACCTCATCCCAACGCCGGCTGAAAAAAAAAAAAGGGTCAGAAGACTGCCTATTTTAGTGCTGCTGTCAGACTGTAAAACTGTAATGAATCGTTTTAATTAAAACTCATGAAGTGCCCTCACTCTTTTTTAATTTATCTTCTAAATAAATCTCTGGTGTGAGTGATCAGTGAGTGTGCATGAATTCTCTATGACACAAATATACCAATTCCTGAAATGCATATGCATGCTTTATTTTTAGGATGGAGCCCCTGGCCAGACCACTCTGTGAGTCGCCGTGTGGGATAGAAGGGCCCTTTATTAGAGATGGCACACAGGGGTCCTTCATAAGGCCCACATGGGCACTTTATAACATCTGACATAAGCATTTGAGAGTGCGGTTACCAATGCTTGTGGTTGATGCATGGCTGATGGAGTCCAGTCTTAAGGGGTTGGAAGGCTCACTCTTACCCACTTTCTCTCCCCTCTCCACTGCTCTTCAACCAAGAGAAAGAGAAAATGAGAAAGAAACAGGAACAGCAGAAGGAGAAAGGGGAAAATTAAAATATAGTGATGCTGGACCAAATACACACAGAAGCAGTTGGATAAACACCATAAACTTCATATAAAAGCTTTGAGGGGGCTTTCGCAAAAAAAAAAAGCTACTAATCATTGTTAGCCAATGCTATATAAGTCTGCACAAAGGTGTTGGCTGACTTCATTAATGTGTTAAGTGATTCCAAATGATATAGATGTTTTCTGATCCTGTTTCCCTTTCTGCATCTTTATCACTACTTTCCACATAAAAACTGCATATAGCCAAGAAAAATATGATATCTTCATTTCTGGTCTTACACATCTGTGGGAAAGGTTTGATTTGGTTCATCCATTTGTTTAAAGTTAGGGGAAGGTCATGTATTGGGTTGAAATGGTTGTGCTAGCCAAGCCACCAAGGGCGGCAAGGGTAGTGGTGCTGATCATCACGTGGATTACCATATAGCATGCACAAATGCCTTCCAAGACTTCTCCAGCAGATGTGAAAGATTCTGAGAGTGATCTGGTGAAGAGGAGTATAAGGAGGCCGTAATGCATCCAAAGAGAAGCAAAGGGGAAGGCATGGAGTGATCTGGTGCTCCTGTGGTTGGACCTTGCCAACCCTTGTGGTCAATGCCAAGATCAATTACCTCCTTTTGGATTATTAGCAGAAGTGGGGTGCCAAGGACCCCTGAAATAGATTGTTGTGTGGTAGCAACCAATCAGCTGCCATCCACAACACAAGCAGACTTGAGGTCTGACTTTCCGACGTTGGCAAATCTGGGTTGTCCAGGTGTTTCAAGGATACACCGGTATGCCATTATGCCCAGGGTTTTATGGCCCCTGTTACCATATGATGTTCCTATGTCCACTATGAAAGCCCTGGAGAAGATCAGCAGCTATCTCTAAGGGTGGTATGGCCTGCCAAGGAGCTTTAACAGTACTGCACTGTATGGGTCCACCAACAGCTCCCCTTCAGCAGCAGAAGAATTTGTAAAGTAATCCAGACACACCAAAAAAGCAGCGGCTGTCATTGAGAACCGCACAGGCAAATAGTGGAGCGCTGCCATAGAGTCACAGGTGGCGAGGCACAGTTAAGGCAGAAGGATCAGGGCAATCCCAGCCGAGCTCTACTATCCAAGCTTTCAGATTGGCAAAGCCAAAGGAAAGCAGCAACAACATCTCCTCCAGGAAGAAGTGTGCACAGGAGGTCCAGGTCAACAAGCTGGTCGGACTCAGTCGACAGGTGGGACAAGGTGGGAAAACACACTGCAGTGGCAAGATCTCTTGGTTGGATTTCTGGCGTGTTGACTTCCTTTGCATGAGATTTGTGATCCAAGCCATTTATGACACCTTCCCAAGCCCAGGAAACATTCACACATGGGTGAAATGCTTTCCTTCCCTGTGTGTTGCTGAGAGAGTGTCCCTTCAACATCTCCTCAGCAGATGCCCCAGAGCCTTCTTCACTTATAATGCAACATATCTAATAGACGTTGAAATATTTTTGGGAATAACAATAACAAGAGTCAAGTCAAAGTATCACCAAAGCCAGAAGGTTCATGAATGTCTGTACAAAATGTAACAACAATCCATTCTGTATTTGTTTAGATGTTGAACTCTGGACTAAAGTGGTGGATCAACTGTCCATCTCTGGAGCCACTAGCATGGCTAAACACTTCTTGGCTAAGGTTTGGAACATATTGTGGTCTAGTTTAAAAAAACAAATGATGTGGTTTTAGGAGGAGGATCATGATCATGGTTAAAAAAAAACATGTTTACAGCTGGTATTAAAAAGGTGACGCAAACAGCAGTCAATGGTATCACCCAACCATCCATTCAGACCTCTTCCCTGAGAACTTTTGTGGTACTTAAACAACATCACACTGATTCCACCTTTGCTTCTTACAGTGGGTCATAATTTGCATGGCCACACAAGATCCTTCTCAGGTCATTTAAGGCATTCGAACAAAACAACCGGCGCTGTTGTTTTTGTTGTTGTTTTTTTCTGAGGACTGGTCTCCAAATTTATCCAATGACTTCCAGGTCAGGAATGTTAGATGGCCTGCTACCAGTTTTCTGGCCTTGCCTGAGTGTTTGTGTTTGTATCTCTATGTGTGAACATTCCTTGCATGGCCAAGCATCAGAGTTGAGTGCACAGAGGGGGATCAGTGGAGTGCTTGTAGACCAACTCAGTGAACCCTGGAAGGCTGTTTCATCCTTCATCATTACCTTGTGCTGAAAGATCACAGTGAGAGAGAGAGAGAGAGAGAGAGAGAGAGAGAGAGAGAGAGAGAGAGAGAGAGAGAGAGAGAGAGCAGGCTGCCTTCTGTCATTTGTGCACACACAAAACACATTTCTATCCAACTCACAAATCCTGATCTATCCCTTACAGCTTTACTTACTTATTGCCTCTGGACATATTTCATTAAGCCATGTAAGAAATCTGTTGTCTGTGTGGTCGGTTGGATTCCAAAGCATGAATTAAAGTCATTTCTTATGTATAAATCTGAATTTCTTAACCTGTTTGACAGATGTTAAATCCCTACAGTCTGTATATAATAATAATGTTTTCAATATCCCAGTTTCCCTGTGAAAAAATTGGCTAAATATGTAGTGAGGTATTAAGTAGAATTGTGTTTCTTTTGTGTAATTATCAGATCCCTGGGTGCATAGCTCTGAAACAGCAGTTTTAGTTAAACTAAAAGGAAAAATAAATTAGATAGATTTTGGTGATGTTTTCCTCTGAAGTAGAAATACACAGTTTAGGTAGTAGGCTCTACACTTAACATATTTTTAAGCACCTTGGGGGCCTTTTGTAAGTTATTTCAGGGTACAATGATTCATAACATAATTCAATGTTTCTTATATCTAAACATTCTGTTAATAATTTTGCTATATGGGGCCCTTTAAGCAGAGGCCCTGGTTGCCGAACATAAAAGTTTGCCCCCGGTGTTTTATATTGTGAAGCAGAGTATATTTCACTGGTGTTTCTGACTGTAAGTACAGTAGTTGCAACTCGGGAGTGTGACACAAATATGTCAAGTCATCTGCATTGCTCAAGATCCAAGAAAGCCTTGAGAAAGCCTTGAGTGTGAAGTTGTTTTTATGAGTGGTTCTTGAGAAAACTGCAAATAGCAACACCACAGGCCAAGCGGTCGGCAGGTCAGGTATGTTTCAAGTGGGCAACCAGACTAGTTTAATCTAAATATATCACAACATTCACGTTCAAGTTTGAAAAATCTCCAGTGACCCTGTTTGCATATTAAGCAATCAATGTTGAGAACTCTGGTGTAATCATTTGAAGCACTGCTGCTCTTGTGCAACAAGTTGAAATAAACTGGACCTCTAAGTACTTGTTGCAATGTTGATGTCTTCCTCGAGTGTGAACCTCTTGCTTGGCTCTGAACTCTGCATCAAGGGAGACCACATGGCAGAGCGATACATTTTTAAGGTCCAGGGAGCCTCAGCGCACAGAGGTGCAGATTGGTTTCCATGACTTTGCAATGGTGGGCGCCACTCATCTTCATGGTTGCGGATTCCAACCCCCAATCTGCTGATTGCGCTGTCTTGGCCATCCTAGCGTGCGCAGTCATACCTGTGGGTTGGATGGGAGCTGCAGGCAGCTAGTGAATTGAAGTTGAGCGTTTATGGTGTGAGAAGCAGCCCCCGGGGTCTAAACATGGTCATGGTGGAGTCTTTCACGGTAGGCAGACAATGGCCCCTCCGGTGCCTTTGTGGCTCGAAGCTATTGCGGTTGGAGCTGATCTAGGCACAATCTAACATGTGAATCACGTTAGCTTAAAGCTATACGTTAGTGGGCTAATCCTTTTGTTTAACAGCTAGCTGACCTCTATGTGTGGTTTCCTATAGGCTTATTAGTGAGTTTGATTTAGCTGTTAGCCCAAAGCCGGGCTTCTTTCTGAGGCCTGAAGTGGATGAAGTTGCTGTGTGGGCTCTTTGCGCCGTTGGTTTGGGTTAGAGGGAATTGGCCTGAGGAGCTGAGGATGTAGGAGACATGCACAGTGGTGGGAAGTATGTGGTAATTATTGTGTTCAGGACTGCCATCTGTCAACTCTCCGCTTTTAGATATTTACTGGACCCGCATTCCTCCTGCTGGGTTGGTGGATGGGATGCACTTTGTACTGTGTGAGTGTCTGTGTGTGTGTCTGCTAAATGCATGCATGCAGTACACAAACTAGTGCATATAGTGTGGACCCCAGATTCTGTGCCCCAGGCCATCTTCCGTCATAATACCTTATTGTCTAATTCTCTTCTCTCCCTCTCTCTCCCCTCCGTATTTCCCTGTGGTTTATATCTCCTCTACAGATTCAGTTTGTCTTTTTGAGTTATTTACATTTTTCCTAGACTCAGTTATTCATTGAATATACAAATATAACTTGGTCTGTTTATGTGTGTGTATGTTAGATTCCAAACATTCTCCTTGTAATGATGTGCAAAGAATTAGGTGCATTAGTCGTGTCTACTTTTGAGGACAGGCAAGGGGGGGGCTGAATGCTTTTCATCAGAAAAAAACAAAATTCCTTTTTGCATTTCGGTTTGTCCTTTGCAGTCTTTCCAAGATAAACAAATAAGAAAATCTGCAAGTTTGTCTTTCACTGTTTCAAGTGTACCTGAGTTCAATTTGAGCAGAGCTCTTGGTTTTACTAACTCAATGCTTGTACATGTGCATGTGGGTTTTTCCGTTTGCGCTCTATAGCTGGTAGAAATAGATTAAACGTTTGTATTTGAACTGATTTTTAATATCTATGTTTGGTATAAGCACTTGGTTTTAGTAGAGAGAAATAAGCTGATTAAGATTTATAAGTAGGGAAGAGAGTACGCACCAAAAGCCATTAGATGTCTTCTCCTGCACAGCTGTACACAGGAACGCCCTGTCAATCAAGACAAAACAAAGTACACCATGGGTATGAATGCAATGGCAGTTGTGAAATGAGAGATCTTGGTTTTGTAAATGTGATGTTTTGATCTCGTGGTCATGTTTTGTATTTTCTTGGGTGAGACTAAAGACAATTTTCCTGTCTCGGCTGGAAAGTTTATTCTATTCTATTTCACTCTGCCAGAATGATAAATAAAGGAAGCTTTAGTAGCATCGTCTTATTTGAAGGATTATTAGAATTCGATTTAGCTAATGAAGACATTATTTGACCAAATCCTCAAGGAGACTGTAAAACAGTTGTAAAAGAAAGTAAATCGACGAGAGAGACATAAGGGACAAAAAGAAAGGCAGACAAGGTCAGGGCGAAAGTGATACAAGACAGGCAGACATGACGCCAATTTCATCAATCGTCTCACTTTGGATGTCCTGTCTCTCCAGAGACATAGAGATACATTTTCCTGCGTATGCTACTTGGGTCCGAGATGGTTTCAGAGCTCCACACGGGTCTGCCTACCATCCCTTTGCAGGCTGAGACGTGTGGTGATGTCAGAGGAACGACTTGTGTCTGAGAGCTGCTCTTGGCATCGGGCCAGACAGGTCGGTCAGTAAACACACCACTGGTCCCCTGTAGTGTGTTCAATGTTTGAAGTATACACAGCAGGCAAGGCCCGAGCAGTGGTCTTGGCTGTCATGGTGGGACCCTTGAAGGAGTCTGTGTTGTTATAGGAAGGGTCCCAAGCCACGGCATTAGCTCTTATTCCCCACAGCCACTCATGACAAACCAGCAGGCTTTAGATGTGGCTTTCCCGCACACACAAGAGCAGAGTGGTTCAGACTAATATTTTATAGACCTGTAAAAACAGCACCATAAACACAGGCTTCACTGAGTAACACATGGGGGTCTTGTCCTGTAAACCAACAACTCAAAGAGGCAATGATTTCTGCGTATGCAGCCATTAAAATTGTGTGTGTTTAACCCCCATCTGAAAAATGAGGTGTTTGATTCCATGTGTGTGAAGTCAGAAATGTATACGGCCTTGCAGTAGGGGTCGCACATCCACAGCGCTCGGCGTGGATGCAGTCGCCTTAGCGCCGTGTCAGCGATGACTTTACTCACATCTGACATCTTATAGATATCTCTCCTCGAAGATCTCGCTTTCTCACGGCAATAAGATATTTGTTGGCGACGTCTCACACTGTTCCTAAATCAAAAATATTCCAAAGAATAATATTTCTCAGAAATACGGTATAGTGGAGGGTTTCTCGGAATATGCTGTTCCTAGAAAACTGAGCGCTAAATCTAAGGAATGCATTTAAAATGTGGTCCAAATGGTTTCCATGAAAAACTAGGACTTTTGGGACTATCAATAGAAGGCATTATAGTGGGAGATAGCTGCACAAGGGGAGGAAGGATGGCCTAATAATGATCGTGTTGCTCATGAATCAGAGTGCTGAGATGATTGATCCTGACTGACCGAGCATTCTGCCCCGGCAACCTTAGTGGACTAGTTGGTGGGCACTGAGGCCAGCATTGTTTTGTGTTTTGTGGCAAAGCCAGGCATGGGTGCCACCACACATGAACAGAGATAAATGCAGTGAGTGCCTGAGGTTTCCAACGTGGCTGTGTTATATGAGTAAATGATTAATTCACATAGTTGGACCCTGTCTCCTGTCCGCAACAGCACACTCCAAGGCCACACAGCTGGTACCAATTTGCATGCCCCCGCCACATCGTGATCCAACTGCATGTGTAGGAATCATGGCTTATCGCGGCAGTAATTCACTCCTTCCTCTCATGCTGAGGCTATTCTTGGCCTTTCTGCCTCTTTATTTTTAGTCACGGCTGCTTCTCTGGGTCATTGAAGTGGCCTTGATCTGGTGCGTCAGCTCAAAGCAATGGACCCCGGGTACTAAACCATCGTGAGTCACCTTTGGGAAGCATGTTTCGGCGCAGTCACAACTGCTCTCGGACCGACACAAAAGCTGCTTTGTATTGCTTTGTTCCTTTTAAAAGCTGCAGATGTTACCCCTCACCTGGATGAGGTGGAACAAAGAATGCATCTGTGTGTGTCTTTTTTAGCTCTTTCGTGTGACTGTGTGTGTGTGTTTGTGTGTGTGTGTCTGCCCAAAGTTCATCAGGTTTAAATTGTATCTTGTACAAAAGAATCTGGGCCCCATTAAAGCTTTGGCAAATGAAAACAAATAAAAATAGATTGGATGGTCTCTGATAAATCTTCATTAGAGTGTGCCTTCTTTAAAGACATTAAAGTGGTAACTCATAGGACATGTGCTGTATTTCCAGGCTGCAACAGACCTTGAGGTGACCTCGCAGGAGGACGGATGGCCTCCGGGCTGCTCATTTGATGACCTCATTCACCGTTCGGCGGGAAATGAACTCGTCTCCCCATCCTCTGTGTCTTGGCTCATCCCCGGGTTCCTGGGTGGACTGAGAGCCACAGGGAACATGGAGTGCATCCCAGATTAACATAATGGAGTTAATTGATCAAATAAAGTTCAGTTGGGGGACAGTCCTTGAATGCGCTCACTCCTTTTCTGTTTGTTACTTACTGAGGTCCAAGATTACCTCACCCCATTCATCGATTCATACCTGAATCTGAGCTCCCAGGTCACACCAGAGAGTACTGGCAGCTCCCTTTGTCTCTTTCTGTTGCCTTTTCTTTGTTCAGCTCTCTTATTACGTTTGGGGTCAGTGGAAACCGTCAGATGGACAGTTAGCTCCAGGTCTCGAGATTAATGTAGCTCCGACATTTCTAAAGATATTAAAGGAATAGTTTAGTATTTTGAGAATTTGGCTACTCTGTTAATAAGAAGATTGATACCACTCTCTTTGGTGTGTCAGTGGTATCTTCCATTATGGAAAGTTTTCTTCAGAAAACCTTTCAGGAGGATAAACTGCAGCCTTGTCAGTCGTTACGAGACATTCCAAGCAAGCAATTACAAGCTGTAAATGGGTAAGTGATTCAATACCGGGGCTATTTGGAGTCAGTGTTGACATGCTGAGCAGAACCATTCACGCTGGTAGTTAATGAACCACCTGTGCCATCCATCCCACCTGAGGTTCCGGGGAATTTTAGGCTTGAACATCATTTGTGGTTGTTAAAATGTTGTTTTTTTTAACCAGTGTTGCCCCGATTTGTTTGCCCTTCCGGCATTACAGAAGCTCCCAAAGCCATGGCGGCGAGCCCTCCAGTTGTGTCACCAGGCTGAGATCTAGTCTCCAGGGATAGCAGGTCTTACTAGACCAAGATTTGTGGCCGGAGATTGGTTCACCTACCAGGCACCTTGATCAAAGTGGTAGCAACCACTTGTTTGCTCAGATTAGGTTCCCTGGCGCTGTCCTTTTAGAGCCGTTGACCAATGACAGCCTTTTGCACACCCTTTGGGCTTTTTGAGTTCAACCAAATGCCATTTGGGATTTTCAATGCAGAAGATACATTTCAGCACTGGAAAGGGTTGTTTGCAGCTCAGCACTGCCAAACACTACCGTTGTACCTAGATGAGATCATTGTCTTTTCTTCCAGTATGGATGGACAATTGAGCCATGTTGATCTTGTGCTGAGCTGCCTGCAGGAGGATCTTAACGTCAAGCTGGAGAAGTACTACTCCTTTAAAAAAAGAAGTTCAGTAGGTGGGACGCCTTGTCCCAGAGTTCTACTGACCCTCTTTTGGCAGCTGATTTGTGGATGGGGTTTCTAAACTGGCTGCACCACTGCATTGTCTGGACTCTCTGGAAAGGCTACAGCACATTGATGGGTTGGAGAGCTGCATGAGTAGCTTCCAAGAGCTAGAAGGCACTGCTAGTAAGTACACCTATCTCAATCTTTGCTAACTTCTACCTCCCCTTCATTCTTTGAGATTGATGCCAGGCACAGCGACTTTGGTGCAGTCCCGAGATGGCAAAGGGGCCAGACGCCTGATGACAGATGAAGCTCACAACCGGCAGAGAAGAACTGCGGCTCCATGAAATTTGTGTTCCTCAGCATGAAGTGGGCAATGACTGGAACGCTCAGGAAGCCTTTGCAGGGCCAAAAATGTGTGGTTAGGACTGGCAATAACCCTTTAAGCCAGTTAGATACTGCAAAGTTGGGGGCTACTGAGCAGTGCTGGGTTGCTGAACTGTCTGCGTTTGATTATAGCATCCGGTATCATCCAAGCCGCACCAACGAGAACGCAAGATGCTTTTATTCATGCAACCAATGGCCTCTCAAAATATGGACCAAAGGCTGCCAGGAACAGCCTTACCTGTCACCATGCAGTCTGCCACCAGAGAGGGTAAGCTTCAACATTCTGTACAATCTGCTTTAATCGTTCTAAGGTCTCGTACATCGGCTGGCCTGTACGGCACTTCAGCAAATTGATCTGGCCTTTGGTATCTTCCTTCACTTTTGGCACAAGCAAATGATGCCAAACCGAGTTTGATTTTTTTACGGGTGAAAGTACCAAGGTGACCTTGTCGAAATTCGACTTGTAATAAAACATAACCAAGTTACAATAGCTTAGGATGAAGAGGAACTATTTATGTAGCTCTGAAGAGGTAAAAGGTGGAATACAGGTTGAGGACAGAGAGGAAGAGTAGAGCTTGATTTATGCTTACCACATCAGCAAGGGGTCATTCGTAGGTCTAACCATGGGTGGAGAACTTTGAGGAGCTCTGTGGGTGAGAAACCTGCATGGAGAATAAAAGATTTAAACGCTTTCTCATCACACTTCCAACTAATACGTGTGACAATCCTTGCAAACAGGGGTTTCAGGGGAATAGATGGCAAAGCAAAAATAATGACTAACTCTCATACTGCAGTCAATGAACTCTGACAAAGACTGAGAAAAAGGAAGATATATAGCTTGAGAAATTAGAGCGCACATGAGGGAGGAACTGAGGTAACATCTAACCTCCTAGTTTATCTGCATTCCCTCATTGAAATATCCCCACAGGATAAACCTTGTCCTCGGCTCGGGGATCAACTACAGTCTCTTTAAAGACATCAACTTCAAATCAGCTTATTAATGTGTGCGCACTGTTTTTACAGCTGTACATGTGCAGAAAAGGTTCCCCGTATGAGAGCGAGAGAGACAATGTGTGAGAGGGAAGCTGTGAGAGGGTTACTCAAGGTAGCTCCTGTTGTGCCAGATAAGCTGCCACCGATTATTCAGGGAGTTACTTTTAGAATGAAATATATTGGAGGGATATTGAATTTGGAAGGTTGGTGCAGATGACATGCTTTCTTGACTTATGGATTAAATGATTTCAGTGTCATCGATTGCTGCATGAATGTGGAACCATAGTGGCTGAAACTAAATAATAATTATGACGTTAGTTAGGCTATTGTGTTACATACATACATGCTTCATAACTAGCGTGCACCGGGACCCGTCACTGCAGTTTGCTGGATGAAGCAGCAGGTCCAGCAGGCAGGTAAGGGGAAAAACAGCACAATGGGAAAACTTGACAATAGGAAAAAGGGGCAGGAACGCTTTGTATGGCAGTATTTACTAAGATGAACTCGTAAAGAACAAAGGAACCGGGCTGATATATGCAACGGATGACTGACTGGGTTAATGAAAGCAAGTGAGCGGGAGGTGTGGTGACTAATAAAGGACAGGTGAAACTAATGAAAGCAGGACAGACAATCCAAACTGATGGAAAAAAAAAAAACAAAGGCAGAAAGCGAAGTGCTAAGAAAAAAACAGGAAACGCTAGACATGAAGGACTAAATGAAAGAAAGAAAAACAAAGCCTCGGGAGCAGGGCGGATTGTAACATTATCGAGCCAATTTTAAAAAAAGAATAGTGCTCGAGGAGGATAAACACCAGCCAATTATTTATTTTCATCCAAAGTCAGTCCAAATTCTTATTAGGCAACTGATCAATGAAGTGTCAATGGAAAGTCCAACATTTAGCAAAAATTAGTATCCATTAATGGAGCTGAAGTAAGCCACTAGCTTAGCGTAGCATAAAGACAGGAAACAGGGGCAAACAGCTACCTGGCTCTGTTAAGTCCGTCACCATGTGGTTACCAGGCAACGGGTGAAACTATAGTCACTTTGCCTGGCCATTAGTTGCAAAAGTTGTGTCCGAAATCCTTCCCTATTTAGTGTACTGCACTTTTTCAATAGTGAGTTTAACTTTTTGTACATTTTTATATACATTGTCCAGAGTCAGGCTATGTTTGTCCGTGCTTTCGGTCTTTGTGGTAAGCTAAGCTTCCAGCCTCCTGGCTCCAGCTCCATATGAAGATATGTTAAGAGTTTTTTCTTCATCTTACTCCCAAGAGAAACCGTTTCTTTTATTTAGGTTTGCTTGGGTTTTTTACCAGCCTGGATCTCCAAGCGGGAGGCGACATCAGCCAGAAAATCACCCATAAACACAGACAGTGCTATTAAAAAAGGCTCAGTGAAGGTTAATTTCCCCACAATTAACACTGAAAAAGAAATTAACTTATATCAATCATAATGGCGTTTTATGCTTCTCAACGGGTGGGGTCCGTGCAGTCTGGGTCCGGGTCTGGCTGTCCCCGACGTTGGCCGGCCCTCGCACATTTCCTCTGTGGCGGTGTGCCGCGACTGGCTCGACGTTGGCTTGGAAAGGCCCACAGTGAAGATGGCTCCCCGGGCCATGTGCTTTACAGCGCTTCTCGATCGGACCTCTCTGCTCCCCGGGGCCCCTCTGTTGCCGGCAGGACGGTCGACATGGGCGGACTGAGCTCACCGCGGGGGGTCTGCGGCGATGTCGGCAAACCCAGCGAACCCGCCTGCAAACGTCTCGCGGACCGTGCTTTGTGCTTGTGACTGTTTCGGTTTACAAGAACACAAAATTGTTTAGCACCAAGTTCTTCATAGATACAGCCCATTAACTTTGCTTTCAAAGAGCGCCAGACGCATTTAACGTAGCTCTCTAATTTATCTTCCCCATACCTGATGCCCATAAAGAACTGAAAACAGACAGAAGATAAATATTACAACCTAATTTGGGTCCTAAATCATTACACCTGTGTGTGACTGGCTAGGCCCTCTCGCTGCATTGTGTGTGTATGTGTGTGTGTGTGTGTGTATGTATGTGTGTTTGAAGGGTTGATTGCTGCCAACACTTCTTCCAACGTCTGGCCAAGCACAACACTGGCATGGTAGCAAAATGGCCATAGCGAGCGCCTGGCAGCAGCAACCAAGAAGAGAACGCCAAGCTGAGGCAGCAAGAATCAAGTCTATGCAACAACAAAAAAAAGAAAGAAAAAAAAAGGTCACACCCTCACCTCTGCCCTACACTCCACACTGCCACAACACAGGCTTGAGTAACATATTAGCATCTCTGTTGAGTAACCACAAACACACCAATGCCTAATGACACCACATTCATCCAGATCATTTAAGAATAAAACAATATGCGGTGAGAGGAGCATCTGCTAAAGACGGCTACATGGAAACGAGGAGAGGCAGAGGTTCGAGGCTGCTTTGGCCTCTCACTCTGGCACCGATGTCAAATCGCATCGCAGACATTTAGCATTATTCAAATTGAGGCACACTGTGTGTTAGAATGACATTTAGCCTGGCTGCACCGCGACTATTTAACTGTTTTCTAGGAAAAAAAAGGAAGCACTGATAGATATGATTTGTCAAATCCAGTTTTTCCACCATTCATCACCGGGAGCAGCAGTAATTGTGGAGGTTACAGCCTATGGAACATTCCACCGAGGGAGGAATGATGGGGGTGGATAGATTCGGTATCTCTCCTGTGCTGGACAGGGCCTTTCGAACCGTCCTCCATTAAAGCACGAGTTCTGATGAGTGATTCAGTGTGTCTATATTGGGCAAGAACTTGAAACAGTGACATGAAAATGCAGTTGGCAGCAGCTTCACAAATCCCACATCAGGCCCAGGGAAACCATAATCACCACTTTCGTTTTTCAGCCTTGTTTATTTCGGAGGCTGGGGTTACAATTAAGACCATTCGCCTTGCAATTACTGTGTTAAAAATAATAAAACAATTTCGGCCTACCTAAAATACCTGCATTTTGTGTAATGATTCAGGGCGTGCAAATTGAAATTGCAATGTTTGGACATTGTCAGCGAGCAGCGCGAAAGCTGCCCGAGTGATAGAACTATGTTTATCTGGATGTTTGTCTACTTCTGGATTGCTAGCACTTTGTCAGAATGCAGCCAAACCCTGGTCACAATTTCTGCCTGACCTTCACCAGATAATTTTAGCTGTGTGGATGTATAATGTCATGATTTACTGCAAGGATTAGTTTTTCAACAGCCACAACGTAACTGAGAAACGTCTCCCGAGGGCCAGTAAGTAAATTCCCCTGTCAGTATCTCCTCCACACCACCCGCCCGCAAGCTCCCCACCGCACCACTTACCCTAATTTTCCCAATAAAGTCACACAGCTCAGCCGATCCGTGCCCTCAGGCCAGCATCTAGCCGAATGCCCTGGCGCACACACACACAAACACACACACACCTCCGCTGCATCCCCACTACTCGTCCAGGAACTGCATTAGAGCTACGATCACTGTCGTATTAATGTCTACATGACGTTATTTTAAGTGTTGATGGAGCAGCAACAGTGTTATCATAGAATACCTCCGATCGAGCCGAACTCCATTCAAAAAACAAGCATTTTAAAAGTTATTTGCATATCATTTTGCGGACAGACCTAACAACCCATGACTGTGGACTTTATAGAAATTGTCATCATTATATAGTTATTTCGGCATCTTTTTTATCCATTTATTGCAATTAAATCACAACAGAATTGTTTGTTTTGTGCTCCTACCACTGTAGTAAACCAGCCGATGTGTATCTCACTATTAACAGTGAATACAGCTCTATTAAATTCAACCGAGCACCTCTGGGTGATGTTATGAACTCAGACAGGATAGTGTTTGGTATCTGGGACTTCTACAACATGCACAAAGCAGCAGTAGTGGTTATTTCGGCCATGATTGATGAAACATTGTTGGCGTCAACAATGAGGTCAAGGCAATAAATTGCAGGTCACACTATCATTAATATTAGCTGGGCAGCACAACAAGACCTGAACCCAACATGAGTTTCTTATTTACACATCCAGCAGACGCAGAGCAACGTTATGTTCATTTGGAGTCGTGATTCCTGACTAATAGATGGTCCTTCAGTCTCTACTCGCTCCTGGGGGAAATATTTGGCTCCTAAGCTGCTGAACGCTCCACTCTGTCCACCCCGGCTAGTTATTCATTTTGTCTGTCAGACATTTAGAGCTGGGCAGGTACTGTACAGTGGGTTTATTGGAGCATTTTTACAGAAAACATCTGCCTGCTTGGACGGAACTCACGGGTTGATGAGTTTTGAGACTGAATCAAACCAGTAAAAGCTGCGAGCCATAAAAACCAAAACAACAAGCTGAAAGACACCAAGACCTGCAGAGTCACACTACGAGCCAAACCCAACTGCTGAGTAAACGATGATGAATTACATCATTCATTTGTGCACACAGAGGTTTATCGTGTTATACATGCAGAGCTTTTTATCTCTGTTTTCCTACAGTTTTACATCCCTTAATATCGCACTCAGATTTGTATCATTCAACCATTTTTCCCTCCCACAACGTTCCGTCCTTACAGCCCTATGTTATGATTTTAAGAACCAAATCCATCCACTCTTGTAACACTTGTAAGACGTTTGGCAGCGAGGAGCGCCGCGCCGTGTGTGCGAGAGCCGGGATGGATGTGGACGTGCGTAATTCGTGTTTTTGATCCAGTTGTTGTGGAATCTTGCTCAGACTGTGACACATGTGCTGTTAAGATGAGAAATAGCTCGCCCATAAAAAGTTGTGCGTCATATCCTACGCAATGCGAGCCATATAGGCACGAGGTCTGGCTGTGCCGTGCGGAGGGAAGAGCTCGCAGCGCACGGAAAGACCGCGTCTCACACCGAGCTCTGTGCTGCAGGCCCTCATGCACTAATTAGACGTGATATACAGCCTGATGTGTGCTGATTGAAAGCAGGCTCATCTAACTCGGGACAGGGTCCTGTTGCACCGCTGTGGAAGGCCGGAGGGTGTCATTTTGTTTCCAGGCGCTTCTTCTGAGATCAGTTTCATGGTCTCCAGACAAATTTCTTTGGCAGTGATTTTTTATTTTTAGAGGAGGGTAAACTTATTGACGGTGTAACGAGATTGTGGCGGTTCGTGCTCTCGCTGAGGGGGAGGGAGGGGGGGTCGCCAGCTCGCAACCAGCTGTCCATGTGGCGACAGCTTCAGCTTCACACAGAAATGAGTGGCATGCAGCGGGCAGCACAGGCCACGGCACTATGCCAACCATGCCAGGCACTCCCTCGGTGCCTCTTGCAGCATGCGCCCTGTGCTCGGATGTAGTGTCTCGCTTGAGGAATGATAACAGAGAAACACTAAGCCCTCCACTCTTGTTTTCGTTGCGTGACTATATCCAAACCTGAGCGATAAGTGCATCCACCAACAGATTCTTCTCCAGGCTTTTACCATCCTCTCATAAAACGTATCAGTGGGGAGGTATGGAGATGGCAGGACAATTACCCCCAAATAGCTGTTCTCGCTGGAGCTGCAATCAAACATCTGGACGACTCAGCCATCCACAATCAGGCCTTTTCACCGACGCTTTACGACTCTTCTACGGAGACGGTTTACGCAGGCCAGGTCTTTGTTGTCGAGATTCTCTGTTCAGGTGTGGCTCTCCAGTGGAAATGTTATATAAGGTTGGATGGGAAGCTCTTTGTTCAACAGGGCAGAGCTATCCAACAGATCCGCACGGGGAACGATCTCCAACAATTTCACTTCAATTACATGTATTAAAACAAAATGCTGGAACAATTATGCAGCTCGGACCAATACCACGCAGCCACCCTTGTGATTTTTACAGCTGGTTCGCAATTACAAAGTAATTATAGATTAAGAAAGCATGACTTGTGTCAATGAAATAATGGCGGCCCATTGACAAATGTGCCTTCAGCGGCCCAACACCTGGTGAAAGACCAATTGTTGGGTTTAATGACATTGCCAGCTTGAAAAGAACACAGCGGGTGCGCTGGGTTCATTTCCCCCAACATTTGTCTCTGTAATGAACCAACCATTTCTCTTTGGGATGAGGACGGCGCTCAAACAAATTGTGTTCCAGTAACTCGCTCAATGAACCGGAGGTGATTTGACTTCCCGTCAACTCGCACATTATAAGTCAAAATATCACATTTCTGTTTCTTCTGCAGGTCTGGTGCAATCACGGAGCGTCCAGCAGGGCGGGTGACTTGGCCACAACTAAATAAGAGACTAAGTTTTTAATTGCACATGCACGATGCTAACTAACACACAATGGATCCTCAAACACACGGATAGTGAATACAGGTGAAAGCACCCTGACAGAAAGCACATTTGTAGGAAAAACGCTGCATTCAATTAACTACAAAAACACATTTGTGCATACAATGTTTTTATCAACATATATATTGATATATAAAATCAGCATTTAGTGACGTTAGAGGTGTGTTGAGCTTTTAGGGAATAGCATTTACTGGAAACGGAGGCAAACAACTCACATATCTCCTGATTAATCCTTAAAAAAAATGAAAAAGTGTAAAAATGTGTTGTCTTTAAGAAGTTGCGAGGTTTTAAAAGGTGGTTAAGGTGTTTCTTTACACTTTGTTTTGGAGGGATTTAACAAATATTCCACGTTTGCTTTGCTTTAGGCAGCTTTTAGTTACTTTCCGAGCCGTTCCGGGGCAACAGTGTCCAGTAGTGCTGCCTGAAGCCGCATTCATAAATGTTGTGGTTTCGACTGCATTTATCTCGTAATCTTTCATGCAGTCATACAGAAAAACAGAATAGCCTACAGTTTCAGCAGCCATCATAAACGTCTCCACCGCAAATTATGTTCTCGTCTCATTATCTCTGCGCTTCCAAATGAAATGTTTTCTCTCTGTCTTGTGGATCTCGTACGGACACACACACACACACACACACACACACACACACACACACACACACACACACACACACACACACACACACGCACGGGAGTCTGGTGTCAGAATGTGCTGATTCAGCTATTCTTCATCACGCTGCGTTTGAAAAAGAGCAGGCTCCGTTTACCGACAGAGGGGTAAAAATGTGGGAGAGAGATGCATGATGGGGGGACGTTGGGTTTTTTTTTTTTTTGTCCTGTGATTTATAACTACCAGTTGGAACTTCTCACAGCGGCACTGATTCACTTATACAAGTCGTTTCGGTAGCGTCGGCCGAAGCCAGCGGTAATGATGAGCTGCAGTATGCCAACCACATGGTGGATGCTGCCTCCTCAGACCTCAGACTGTCCGTACACAGATACACCTTGCTGTTTGAGCCGTTGGGAATACGCCACCGTGCCAAAAAAAAAGCATTCGCTCCCTTCATCACTGACCTGCTGCACACATATGGAAAAGAAGTGGACACGTGGCACTCTACCCCACAGGTGATGGGGTTGATTCTGTTTGTGTTGTTTGACTTTTTTCGTTCTCTCTCCATCCATCTTCCTCCCGTCTCGTCTCGTCCCTCCTCCTCCTCCTCCTCCCCCCATTCCTTTTCTGTCTCCCACTTAAAGCTGCTTCTCCTCTCTGTTGACAGCTTTGCTCGGCTGAAAAAAAGATGCAGAATTACTGAGTAAAAGGGAAAAAGAGAGCAAATAACAGCTCTTAGAATGTTTGGATTGTGAAACCAGAACATTAGTACAAACCATAATGGCTGGCCCGGAGAGCCCAGCGCCTCTCCAGAACTTCACTCTCACAGGCAATGATGTAACGCCAGCCATTTCATATGAAGCATTCGCTTGTTGCACTCCTCAAAGTCTATTTATACCTTCTTCGTCTACTCAAAATAAAGCCGCCTATGTTAGGCTGATGCCCTTTAAATAGCCTGTTTGTTTAAACTGAAGGGATTAGAATACAACTTTATGGGGGCGATTGCTTCCTAGAATTCTGGAAAACTTTGAATTGGTGGATTACAAACGATGCAAGCTTCTTTCTTTTTTTTTTTTTTTTTAAATCACGAAGAAAAAAAGGATGAAAAGAAGAACTTTATAATGTCCCTGCCTTGTTAGTGATGATGTGTTGCGCTCAGATATCCATAAATGGCTGAATTCATGGACATAAAATACATGTGACTCACTCAACTGGCAGGTACAACCTGCTGCGCTGTCCAGGATAGATACTTTTACTACTACAAAGCAATGTGTGTGTGTGTTTGTGTGTGTGTGGCACGTGTGTTTGTGGTGCCAACCAGGCCTCAGTGTATACTACGCAGCAGAATAAACAAGTCCGTCTGTGTTCGCAGTCTGTAATTAAAGCCGTATAAAAGTGCACACGCATGCAGTAACAGCACACGTCATGGCCCTCGGCGGCTGTTTCCTCAGCCCTTAGCATGGGCTTGACAACAGCTGATCTAAACCATAGCTTCTCCACACACACACACACACACACACACACACACACACACATATGAAACATAGCATAAAAAGCTGCACAGACGTGGGCCACGATGGGGCTGATGTGTATCATACAGTAAATGCTGTGTAATTGAAAAAAAAAAAAAAAAAAAAAACCCTAACACCCTTTCGCTGTCTTGCTTCATCAAAGCCGGATTCACAGATTCCCTGCAGGGAGATTTGATTGTATTTGCTTATTCCCCCGACGGCTCCACCGCCACCTCGGCCATAAAAAGAACCCCGTCGCGAGAGAAGACTGCATCACGCTGAAACCTGCCAGCGTTTTGGGCTCAAACGTAGACGTGCATCCATTGGCCCGATAGTCTACCCTGAGTTGAGCTCATAGGGGAGTCAGCCTCCTCCGCTCAAACATGACAGCCACCTATGTGTGTGTGTGTGTGTGTGTGTGTGTGTGTGTGCAGGTTTCATCCTGATGGGCATTCAAATGAATTCTGGTGCAAAATCACATTTTCCACCCTAAACATGACATTTTTGTTGGTATTTAAGTGTCAATCACTGCATTTATAGCAGGTTACTCTATCCATCCATACACTCGACAGACGATGTAATATAAGGTTGTTTATATTAAAGTTACCAGTGGAAGAATGTAAACGCTGACATAAGGCCTGTATGTGTGTCAAATAACGTGGATGTGCACATGAAGATGCCTGTGTGTGTGTGTGTGTGTGTGTGTGTGTGTGTGTGTGTGTGTGTGTGTGTACACTCCGGTGAGCTCCCCATTATAGTTTCTGACCAGATTTTGCCCTCTGGTGGTGCAACATCGGCAGCACTGGGGTTTTTTTTCTTCTCATCACCCTTTTAGAAAAGTGAAAAAGCATCACAAACAGCTGCAGACCACCGACGCATGATGAGTTTTCACTGTTTGATTTAAGAAATCTGCTCCTAATTAAACTCCTTTTTATAGCTTAAATTCGGGCATTTCGTCGTCAACTGCAGGTAAGGAGCTCCGGGCGAACGCCCGCTGCAGCCGAGCATTGAATGGAGGGCTGTTGAGAGGAGTGAATGAATAGCTCTACACTTAGTTGTGTGTGTGTGTGTGTGTGTGTGTGTACCCATGCATATATGTACGTCTGTGTGTGCGTCAGTCACCAAACAGATCCCCTTGGAGCCAGTGATGGTCCAGAAGTCCCACGCATTTCCCATGCTCACTCACACCAAGCAGCGAGTTCCACCACTCTCCCTCTCTCTCATTTTCACCCTGTCATGTTCTCTTCCCCTCTCCTTCTCATTCTCTCGCTCCCGTCGCCACCGCTGCCATCATCATCCCACTTTGTTTTCAGCTGATTTTCAGCCTGACCTCATCTCTGGAGGAGGATAATTACCAAATGGGGACACTGAGTTTTAACAGTGATTTCGAGGTCAACGACTCGCTCACGTTTTGCAGGTCCTTTTATGTCCTCGGCTGTGAAACTCGCCGATGCCAACCTCGCCCCCCTCCCACTTCTCTGACCTCTGTGCATACATCAGTCCATAGTGAGATTGCTTTAGGAGTAATCACTGTAATTTCTCACTGTCTGAAGAGTTGGCAGGGCACCTGTCTGTGCACTGCGTCTTGGAACATTGTGTCCACGCTAGTGCTAGATGTTAAAGAGTGGTGATTGCGGAGAATGTGGCATGGTTTTGCAGAATGCCAGCCTATTAAGTTCAGCCATGCCAAAGCTATATTTGTGTTCCAAACGCTCTGCTGAATTGCAAAGTAGAATGTACTGTACATTTTTTTTTTTTCACATGAAAACACAAGAACTGGCTCGACTTTGCAAAAAAAACAACAAAAGAATTATGAGAAACGCCATCCCGCCCCTCGTAATCGTCTGCGTTTTTGATTGTGTGCAGGCTGAGCGTCGGATAAGTGGGTTTTTGTCATTCGTGTGACCCCCCGTTAGGGGAACGGCGTAGGAGCAGGTGGTCGGTGGCGGATAGTGCAGCGAGATGGGGGGACCCTGAGAGAGTAAAGCTAATAGGATCTGTGCTGGTATTCCACTCACCTTGAGCATGTAAAACACTATCCCTGTGGAAGCAGCATGAGGTGGGGGGAAGGGGTCGAGCTTTTCTTCATGCCTGGACATAGATCACATAACTGGGCCAGCAGCGTGGGACTGAGCCTGCCTCAGCTGTGAAGGTAAACCACAAGAAAAACTCTTAAGATCGACAAAAAAAATTAATAAATTAGATTGATTTTTCATCACAGGAAGTTTATGACGACAAGTCAACATGACCATCAGGACTTACCATGCCATTTTAGGGCGGTTTTAATTAAATCAGACACACGCATGAATCCGCATCCATCACTGCCCTATTCATTCCCCGGTAACACCCATCACCGGCCATAAGTGTCAGTTTGAAGGAGCAGCATTCAGGGAATGTAACTCATGTCGTACGTGCCTCGAGGTCGCCACAGAAATTAAGCACATAGGTGTAAAGAAATGCCAGTCAGCCTCTCCATGGCTCCTTCAGTCCGGCTCCTGGCAGAGGGCTGGCGAGGCCCGGGGCCCAGGAATGCTGTGCCCATCTGTCAACACAGAGCTGCCTTCCCTGGCAGATGCCACAGAGAGGATTTTTGTAACCTGGCCCTGGGCGGATTTCATAACCTGGCCTGGCAGTGCAGCAGACGGTCTTGGGGCTGCAGGAAGATTATACGCGAGCGTGAGACGGCGCTGCATACATATGTGTGTGTGTGTGTGTGTGTGTGTATGTGTGTGTGTGTGTGTGTGTGTGTGTGCAGCTCTCTCTCCACAAGTTGGACTTCAGGCCGATGAAGACCCTTAAACGTTTACGTCTGCAGACTTTTACCGAGCTTCCATCTAACAAATATCTACCATCTCCTGTGCTCATCTCTCTCCTCCTTCACCTCCCTCCCCCTCCCCCCCCCCCCTCCCCCGTCTCCTATCTCTTCCCACCACTCTCCTCTCTGCTCCCGTAGCACTGATATTTATAATGAATGGTGTTCTCTATGTGGGGCCTGAATGTGTGTGGTGGAGCCAAGGGAGCACCACCTGAGTGATGATTCTGTCTGCCCAAGTCTCTCTCTTTCTCTCTCTCTCTCTCCCTCTCACACACACACACACACACACACCAACACACACACGCCTGACCTGCTGGGAACACAGGGTCTTGCTGTATCAGGCCTCTGTGGCAGGGGCAATTAGAAAGGTCCAGACGGAGCACAAGCTCTCTTCTCATACTGTCCCCATTAGAGAGGGAGAGACAGGCCATGAGGGAAGACAGGAAGAGGACATGCATGCTGTCTCTCTCTCTCTCCCTCACACACACACACACACACACACACACACACACAATGGCTGTACATCAACCCTACACAACCCTGCGCTTGATAAAGTGACTTAGTGGCTTCACCATTCTAATTAACCATTTTTTTAAACCACTTTTAACCTGCCTCAACAGACTTCCTCCACCGTCAAATCCAGACACTAATGGGACGGAGTTGGACGAAGCAGTGTCCAGACACAATCCGTGTCCAGGATGACGACACAATGATCGATGCTCCCAATGCTGCAGACTCAATTAGAGGTGACGAAAACGGCCTCGGAGTCGTTGAATGGTGCCGTTTATGTGTGCGAGTTCAAGCGTCCTGCCAGGGTTTTTTTTTTCTTCTCTTTCTTGCACAGGAAGCATGATGCCAACGACTTGGTGGCCTCCGTGGCGATATATGTACGTCAAGGCTCAAAGTGTGTGTGTGTGTGTGCGTCAGGACACAGGGCTCATCGTGCACAGACACCAGTGCTCTTTTCCACGCCACCTTTGTCTCCACATGAATTATCCATCGGGCCAAGTGTGGTAATCAAGCTGCTCCGGCAAGTCTTATTACAATGTTGGTCATTTAGCCTATTAGCAATGCTCTTACCTCATTTCTTGGTCAACTCCAATTGCATGGAAAATAGAGCAGTCAGCATGTTAAATGGGCTCGGGGAAGGCTGGGTGAGTTAAGGGCCATAAAGCGACGGCAGCTGAGACAGCACATGTAGTCTCGGCGGGGAGACGCTGTAAACCTCAGGGCACATAGTCGGTCCTGGGTCACTGGACAACTCTGCTATGATGAGCTCACAATCATGAAAACTAATATTTAAAGCGGGGACAGGCGAGGACACGGAGCTATACTGTATATTTACAAACAGGCTGAGCATTAGGGAAAATTACATAGCTTCTCGTGCCCCAGACGAGTATAATTTAGAGTCGGAAAAGTTCAAATGCACAGTTCAAGGCTTGCAGGGAGCAACGAGGAGGTCGGGCTCACCTGCTGTGAGACTTTCCCGTCTCAGTCAGGGATAACAAACGGGAAATCATCCTCTTTCTAATCTGAATATGATGTAATGATGTGATAAAAATCTTATATATACATCTCATATTTTATCCAAAGTGACAGATTTGTGGGAGGGTTAGTAAAGTACTGTAGTAGTGTGATGCTGCCCTCCTCTGGCCACTTTGTGTACCAGCACATAGCCATACAACTTGAAGAGAAAAGAAAAGTGGAGATCCCCAAAACACCATAAAAATGTGTGATAAAAATAATATATTGAGCTCCACTCCTACAACAGAATACAGATACAGTTGACTGTAACTTTTTGAGAAATATTTGAAAATATGTAACGATGGAGTTTTGTAAAATGAAGGGAAAAAATTATGTAATTCGGTAATCTAGGGTTTGGACATTTGACTACATGCGTTTCTAATTTAAATAGACGGGCTGCATTGATACAGAACTTTTCTACATTAACAGACATGGCGATGCTTGAAAGCACTTGGACCTTTAGATTTAATATGTTTATGATTCACTATATAGTTCAGGGAGAGTCTGTCTAAAAACATGAAGTATAGAAAAAAGCATACAAATGACTAACATTCAGGATCTCTCTGCATTTGCTGCTTTCATTTTGAGTACCCCTTCAAAAATACGTTGTTTTAAAAATAAAAATAAAAAATCCAGTTTGCATATATCAACACCTGTCCCTTAAAATCCATTCATCAGCTCATGAGCTTCAATGCAGCAGTATCCTCCCACTGACCTCAAAGCTCAGCTGTAGACAAAACTAAAGCAGCCACAGAGTAAAAGCCATCCTCACACGTCCCCCCGGGAGCCCTAGCATCACCTTGAACCCAGCACAAGCCTGTGTGAAGCCCTGCCAAGCCTATGAACATGACCTGGGAGCGTTTGTCGGGGGCGGAGGATGCAGCACAGAGAAGGGGATGCTGCTGCATCCATCACAGACAAGACAAACGACGCACAGACAGATGGCACTCGACATCGCTGCCGTTTCCAGTTTCCAGTTACAACAACCTGACTCCAGATCAGCGGACGCTTAAAGTCACGCAACAACAAAACCGACACGGCATGCCGTCCGCCGTGTGACCTTTGCCCCCACAGGACTTCCACCACAATCATCCTTTTAATTAAAAATCCACATTGTCTTTATACATTACAAATGAGCAATGGGCTGAAGTTCTTAAAGTGGCCACATGGTGGTGGTGTAACTCAAAAGGGAGTGGAATGGTAAACCATCGGCTGGTAAACCACATCAGTCACTTCTAAATCAGTCAGTTCACAGTATCTCTCCTCCACCCCAGTTGCTAATAAAACATCCCAGGGTGCAGCAGGGATGGAAACTCCATGTGAGAATGCCGTCGCCGAGGCCCTGACCTTGGACTGGAAGCAAATTGGACGGTATCAAACCATTAACTGATGCCTCAGGGAATACCGAGGGATACTGGGAGATCTAATACATAATGAACTATTGAAAGAAGGATGGAACAGCAGGTGGTGATATGAATTTACAAATATCAGGCTACGAGTCACACGAGAGCGGTCTGATGTTGAGATGGGAGCAGGATGGCAAATAAAGGGGTTTAGGTTTCATTTCAAGGTAATTTATTTCAGGTCGAGTCACTATTTATGCAAGTTTACTGGTATAATAGTGAAAATATAAGTCGGGCTGAAACTGCTTGAATGACATATAGAAGAAAAAGTAAGATAAGAAAGCTTTTTTAATTATTAGGATGCTGGAAAAAACTGATATCCTCAGAATTATGTAGGTTTTTCAGTAATTTCTCACATCAGACAATTCGTTCAAAATGATATAAATCCCACTACTTTATTAATTAAATTTCAAAATGTCTATATATTTTAATGACTGGTACATTTTAGTATAGAGCATTATTCAGTCCAGAAGTTTGCATTAACTACTGTAAATGTGAAATTAATGTTAATTATTTTTCTGATATCCTCATTTTGTCTCTGTTATATATTTGTAGTTTTGTATGATTTGGATGAGTATTCTTCTTTTTGATTGTTTTAACTAGAAAAGTTTGCATTTGACTGGAGATATTAATGGCTAGAAAATGTGACCAACTGATGCAACTTTAAAAATATAATTGTTTTGCCCACCAGAGTTCTTTTAAACACATTTCTACATTCATTAATTGCAAGGCTGGTAAATGATATTGAACATATTGCCTCATCAGAAGGCAGCAGCCAGACTCTTAATATATTTCCAAAAGAACAAAGCAAATCACTGAGAGTTTTGACCGATTTCAGCGTCACAGATCTTGTAACTCTGTGTTGTAAGATCCTCCAGCAGGTCCTTCTGGTTGGGATCTGTTTTAAAACGGAGTGAGCTTTTTCTTCACCTCCAGGCTTTCCAGACCGGTCAGTCGAGTTCAACGATTATCCTCATTTAAGTTCTTGAAATTCACTTTCTCTGTCTGCGTTTGTGAAGAAAAACTATTTAATTACACTTTATTTTAATGTTTCATGCATTGTTTTATTAGCATGAACGTATATTTTTGTATTTGTGTGTTCCATTAGTGTTAATACGTCTAAGTGTATATTTTTGTGTGTGCTCAAGCCTATTAATGTCTATATCTAAAAGGCAATAGTGTGATTAATCATATTTTATAGTTGGATTATTAGAATTTGTAGGTTTTTTTTAATTAAACTTCTCAACAATGTACCAGGGGTTGAAGATAATTACATTTACTCGAGAGTTTTTCCTTGCCAACGCTGCTAAGTGCTTGGTCGTGATGAATTGTTAGGTAAATAAGATTTTAAGGAGTGCAGTCTGGATCTGTATGAAAGGTGGCGTGCAATAACTTATATTAAGCTCTACACAAATACAAATGAATAACATGTATTGAACTGGCAATTTTCTTTGTAACATTTCCTGAGACTTTCTACATTTAGGCTACTCCTTTAAGGGAAATGTTGGATATCTTTTTTTCCCTCACAGATCACATTAATTACTTTGCATTTAAGAATCACATAATGAAAATAATAGTATACCTCAGAAAATGTGATGTAAAACTATAAAAATAAGCCAATCATACATTATATAAGGACCAAAAACATTCAAATACTGCTTATAAACAATAATAATGCATTCTTCTGAATGCAAACTTAAATTATACAAGTCTAAATATTATACTATTTAGACTTGTTTACTTTTGCAAACACAACGTTCTGAAACCAGGGATTGTGAGACACCAAGCACCTTCACGTGGAGAAAGTGTAAAAGGTTTGCTTCGTCATTCTTTACCGGATTAGATCCTACAGCCTGTTGCCTCCTAATTGGTCGAATCACTTAACAGTTAATGGATCTAAGTCACTAAAAAGCCTCCAGCGCTTGTTAAAGCGGCGTTTTGCGCCACCACGTTTAGGCAAGACACATTTTAATTTGGGTCTCGCGCACACACACACACACACACATGCACGCGCGCGCACACGCACAACCGGTGAGGCTCCTCGCTGCGACCCTCAAAATACCCACACGGTTCGTGCGGCGGAAGTTTTTAAGCAACCTTATCTGCAGCTTTATCTGAGTTGGAGATGTGCTGCAGAAAGACAGGTCAAAGGTCACCGCGGGGCTGCCGCGGGACGGAGCATTAGGGATATGAAACACATGCCAGGCCTGTCATGTTCAATTTACAGTCTCCTGGACGGTTTACTGAAGACGTGGTTCGTTTGATGGACGATCCATCATCCCGCTGGGTAGATCGCTTAAAGAGAGATCTGAAATTTCTCTTTCAATCCGTGACGCGAAAGAGTGGAACTATACGATCAAAAACCTGCAGGAAGTGGAGATCCATCATGATGAAAACGCCTTCAGCGCCCCCGCCTCCCCTCCGTTTACGTTACTTCGCCAATTATTACAGCACGAGTCGGCCCAGTGTTGACTCTCACTGCGGCCGAGAAAGATCTCCCAGCCATTCATCAGCTCTCGAGGCGCACAAATAGTCTTTAAAACTATAAACACCATCGCCGGGTCGGAGACAGAGGGACCCATTTACCCCGCGGCTGTGCTAAACGCTGGAGATAAAACAAACGATAATACTGTCTGTCTCCTGTGACCGTCTCCACAGGCATTAATAGCCGTTTTAGTGCCAAGCGTGGCGGGGGGAAGCGCGCGTCACGCGTCATTACGCACGGCTGTTTCCATCTCACCCCCGCACGTCGGACGAAATTATTTGTAACTTTGCTATTGTTCGCCCATACATTACTGTAATGTTTGTTTAATTGACAACATCTCGTGTACCTGTGCTCGAGAAGGCGCACCTGGAGGTGACGTCATCGGGATTTAAAGCCGATTGTTCGTCTTGGATTTAAAAATGGGTCGGTTTTAAAAGTTGTAAATTGAGGGTGTGGTATCTGACACGTTTCGGGTAACCTGGCCCGCAGCGTGGGTGGGAGTGTGTCCAGGTTTGTTGTCGTCTGTTATCACGTCCTGATAACGCAGACAGTGGCTCCAGGATCTCTCGGGGAGGCAGACAGCGCGCTGTGTCGCTGCTGGTTTCAGGTTCCGTGTTCGGGGACCCCCAACCTGTCGTCTGCTCCCCCTCTTCCGTGACGCTCGTCTGCTCCCCCTCTTCCGTGACGCTCGTCTGCTCCGTTTCCGGATGCAGGGAGACGGACGGACGGGCTGACACCCCCCCACCCCTCCCCCCACAATTAAACCCTGTTATAACTCCTATCAGGAATCTACATGATGCAAGTTCGACTACTCACTTTTAGCACACATGTGATGTCCACACAGATAAATAAAGTTATCTTGGTACTTGAAGATCCGTGTAAACATCCGTCTAAATGCTGGAGCATTACACGCGTTTTCTCCTGTGCGTAATGGCTGCAATACTGAAAAAAAAACATCTTCCTAAATTACATTTTTATTTTGTCAAATCAAGGCTATCCCAAAACAAGGATCAAGCATGTTGCAAACTAAATTTTTGTAAATAGGGCTGGGCTGGTGCGGGTCTACTTGCAGGAGATGTATCTGCATTTAGCACGTCTGAGGGTCCCACTGACTCCCTCCCCTCCCTCTGCGTCACCAGGGGAGAGGGAGGCCAAAGAGGGGAAAAAAAGGAAAAAGTTTGGAGACAAGAGTTGACATTCAAAATGCACACTTCACTCAAGATCAGCCCGCTATCCCAAACGAATACTTAAATCCGGTAAATACAAGCAGGAAGGAGAGGGACTTTGTGTACGTCTTCTTTGTTCCCTCCACATGACAGGTTAATAGGTTTCTCTCTCGCTCCTTGGCAATGTTCCCCAGCCCCAGCACGTCCACTCCCTTCTCCGTAAAGGATATATTAAACCTGGAGCAGGGTCATGACGTTATGGGGTCTTCTCTGGACGTTTCTTCTCGCATGGACTGCTGCACCGCGCCGACCTCCTCCTCCTCCTCTTCCTCTTCCTCCTCCTCGTCCTGCATGCTGGCCCGCCTGAAGCAGGAGCCTCTCCGGGACATGTCCACCGCCGCCTCGCTGTTTGGTGAAGACCTCCACGAGTCCAGAGACAGCAGAGGCAATGCGCTCAACTTCGCGACGGCGTTTTATGGGAAATCAGTCATGGAGATGGAAATAGTGAAGGATGGGGAATCAGACGCAAAACGTAGAAAAGGTGAGTGGATGAGGACAGAACTTTGTGGTTTTTGGAGGCCTGTGAACAACGAGGCCCGCAGGCTCGTGTCATGTGTGCAAAACGCAGCAGATGCTTCAAAAATAATAATAAAAACTCAACTAAAGCAATAAAGCATCGACACAGGTAACACTCTCATATTATAGACTTTGAAATTGGATTTTTAAAACACATAAAAGCTGAGTTGAAGTCGTTTTCTTGCTAATTTATTTAAGACTTTTGCAACTTATTAAAAATAATATCTAGCCTACAAAACTGACAAATAGAACGTGATTCAGCTACGCGTCAATTAATGTTAATTAGGCTATTTCTCGAAAGATTACACTGAATGAATGATGGGAAATTAATTGCCGACATTGACAAATAAACAATAGTAAGCTGTGTAATATGATAGAACAAATGATAGAGACCATTATTATTATTATTATTATTATTATAATATTATTATAATTAAGCTGGAGACCTTTACAATACATACCCCCTCTGTTAATTAGTCACTTTTGCAGATAAATATACACACATTTTCATGCTTTCTCTGTCTGGTTTGATCAGAGGAGTTCGGTCCTCCATCCGAGCCCACGGAGGACATAAAAACGGAAGACCCGGACCGACCCAAGCCCCGGAGACGCAGGAAACCCCGAGTCCTCTTCTCCCAGGCGCAGGTGTACGAGCTGGAGCGCCGCTTCAAGCAGCAGAGGTACCTGTCCGCCCCAGAGAGAGACCACCTCGCCGGCGCGCTCAAGCTCACCCCGACCCAGGTGAAGATCTGGTTCCAGAACAGGAGGTACAAGTGCAAGCGGCAGAGGCAGGACCAGAGCCTGGAGATGGTGTCTCTGCCGCCGCCGCCGCCCAGGAGGGTCTCGGTGCCGGTGCTGGTGCGGGACGGGAAGCCGTGCCTGGCGGCGGACGCGGCCGCCTACAACCCCTCCTACAGCATGGGTCACATCAACCACTTCACTTACAACAACTACCCGGCCTTCAGTAACTACACAGGCCCCGGCTGCAACACAAACTATGCGTGTAATTACCCTGCAGCCACGATGCAGAGCATGCAGGGATCCTCCAACAACGGGAATTACATGAACTTCGGGGTCGGGGAGCTGAATAACGTACAGAACACGTTCTCCTCCAGTAACGGGGTGTCTTCGTTACATGGCATTAGGACGTGGTAAATATCAAATACTCCTGTATCAAGTTAAACAGGGTTATTGTTTTCTGACTGCATGCATATTTAAAAAAAAAAAACGTCAAAGAGTTTGTGCAACTTCTCTTATATGAAATACTTTAGGTAGTTTTTACTTTTTTTCAGCACCAGTTTTGTCTGAATAGTCTCCATTTTTATTTATTTGCGTGACATTATGTGACATGTTATTTGAGAGAAAATACAAAAAACCACAACCGTAACATTTTAATTAAAAGCAAATTTAAATAACATCTTGTAGTTTTATTTTATTCTTTATTCTCTTATTTTTATTCTTAGAAATCAGACAGTGTTTTCAGTGAATACTGTTCGTATTCATGCCCCTATCGTTGTTTTATTATTATTTCATATTACTGACATGCAACAATTTAATTCTAATGCTTCAAGTTGTTTAATATAGTAATTGGTTCTGGTCTCAATCCCTAATTCATTAAAATATAGAATACAAGTAAATAGTGAACTATAATCATGAGTGTATATAACCCGTACCTCTGGGTTTAACTGGTCTGAGATCCACATAGAGGACTCACACATCTACACAATCTTCATATGGTTTGTTTCTGGTTAAAAATGTTCAAGTGGCTATTAGGAGGCTTCCTTCAATACGCTCCAACGAGGTTAAAAGGTTGTTAAAAGTTTACACTTTTTTTACAACCCGCTGTCAGACGTGTGTATACTCTACATGCGTGTTGGAAAGGCCGCAAGCCATGACCTTGACCTGTATTAAACTTTATTAAATCAGGTTCTGCTGAGGAATCAAGAGTTTTTAAATTCTGCCAAACTATGATTTTCCATTTACTGTATCGTGTGTACAAGTATTTTATATTCTATCTGCCAACAAGCATCCCGAAAGTCAACAATCCTTTTTCTCTGTACTTAAAATCAAGATGTTTTACCTGATCCCAGATATTTGGACAGCTACATTATTATTAAAGACTCCCTTTTTGAAATTGTTTCTGGATAAATCAGTGTGTTTTATTTGATTGAAAACAGGGCTTCCACGTACAAATATTCAGATAAATAACTTAACAAAGCTTGGCTGCAGAAACCCCTACATGAGATTCTGTCTGGTTGTTTACACCATCAGTGTGGTGCCACGTATACGCTTCCCCTGAGACCCCAGAATACTCGTCCAGATAAAAACCCCAAACACTTGATTGACACTATCACGGTGCTAAATGCAAGAATAGTCCAATTTGCTTGACAGAGAGCCAGAGGCCTCGTCTAAGTGTGCAGTTCTATGAACAGGCGAGGGACGGGCTCTGCCCAATGCCACCACTTTACACGAGTAAGAGACATCTCTCAGGTCTCTCCACACACACACACACACACACACACACACACACACACACACACACACACTTTAAACATACAGCCTTCACAAACACACGTTTGAGAAACATGTCAAGTCAGAAGACCTTATGTTTATTGATGATAATCACGACCACGTTCACATATATTAAACAAAATGGCTATGCCAGTGCAGGGTAGCAAGGTCATGTAGCTCCTCTGGCCACCCTCTCCTCCGAGGTGTTGAAAAGGCAACGTCAGATAACGGCACCGCACGAGCCTAAAAATATCCCCCCCTCACCCTCCGCCCAGGCCGGGGAGGGAGAGAGGGGGAAACGGGTCGGAATAATCTGCTTTTCCGGGTCTTATCTGAAGAAAGGCAGGGATGCATGCTGCTCTATCTCTGCCAGTGTGATCACTGCCACCGCTGCTCTGAGCCGTTCTGCTCCGCTGCAGAACAGAGCCGGGCTCACGCGGGCGGTGTGGGAGGGATGTGGTGGAAAAAACGTTTTTTAAAGTTTGAACACTGAATGAATAAAACATATTTGATGTGCGCATATACAACTAAACGCACTCTTCTGATCATCCAGCGAGGGAAGTGTATCATTCTCAAAGCACAGCATTAACTAAATATAACGCTGTAATAAATTAAACCTCCACAGTAAACCTTATAAATAACAATTAAATGAAAATGCTTGTAAATCATTTTCTCAGTGACTTTAATTTATCAGGTGATGGAAAATTGGTTTGGCTTCAATATCAGTTAGTGAGGAACATATGAAGGAGGGGCCGTTCTGTTGTTTTTTTAAATTTAAGTCCTAATATTTCCCCCACAATCTTAATATTGTGACATTTAATTAAAAGTACTATTGCTTAATAGTAATTAAAAGCATGGTATTCTACTGCAACACTGTATTAACTACATGCATGCCAGTAATAGCTCGTTGAACTGGAATGAAAAGTGCCATTTGTTTTGTGATTTCCCACATCTGCACGTTAATGAAACCATCACATTTTTAAGCGTCTGAAAATTCCATTCTGTACTTTTAAGAATAATGTGTGTGTATTTATATATACAAATATATACACATATACACACTCTTGATATGGGGAATACATATAAACACAAAAAACTAAAATATCTTCTACAGGAATGTACAAAAGAAGTGATTAATATGCGTCATCCATGTCCGATTTTATCCAAAGCGATAGCATCACTTTCTCTCCGACCAAAAGATGAATGTCTGACACATTTTGTGTCGCCAACGTCTTCTTTTCCAGAGAAAAAAATGAATTATTCCCCCTGTGTGACGAACCTTTCCAACAAATAGAACACTGTAGTGGAACTATAGGTTTATCTTCGCCCTTTGTGGACAATATTTCACCCTCGGTGGCGTCACAGTTCAGCAGAGTGAGCACTCCACATTCCACCGAGCGTACGCTCGCGTGTTACGCGTGTGTAATATGAAGCGCAGCAGTCAGCTTTGTTTAAATCATTTGCGTTGGCCGTGGAAAGTAATGTATGTGGTAATGGGAGAGCTCCTTCCAAAAAAAAAAAAAAAAGGGGGGGTACCTGGTCTACAGGAACGGGAACAGTCTCTTCTTCAGGATGTAGAGAACTGTGGCGAGGAAGAGGGCGATGGCCAGGAAGATGAGCAGTTTATCAGTGAGCTCTCTGCGGTTGTACTTGGTGATGAGCTTCCTCCCGAGCTGGATGGTTCCCGTCATGGTCTTAAACTCCTCGTTGGTCTCGTGGATCGTCCTCGAGGAGGTTGCTTCAAACAGAAGATACACAATAGTGTAATTAATTATCCTTTCAGACGGCATGCATTAACACAAATGCTTTAAATCCATTAGTTGGTGGCCACACCAGCCAAAAGCATGTATCCATGGCAACACAGCGATACAGGAATGTCTTTAAAAATCTGAATCAAAGACGTTCAACAAAACAACTACATTTTAAAGTATATGATATATACCTCTGGTAAAAAAATAAAAGATGATTCGGAATTCAGCTAACACACACACTTTACATCAGGCGTGTCCTTCACCGACCTAGTGATGTCATCGTCTCCTCGCTCTGCTGAACCTGCTGCGCCATCATCCGGCTGATGCTCATGAGATTCTCCGTGATGTCGCTGGTTGTCGTAGCCAGGTCCTCTTTGGTCATCTTCCTGATGAAATGACAGAGACAAGAAATATAACTCATATTAATGTCCTTGTACTAATTAAATGTAGGACTACAAGGATGTAAATTCTCTGAATTAATGTAATTGATGAGCGCGTATCACACATCAGCTCACCTCTGCCGCACATCCGCGCCGTCAAGAAGTGCCTGTTTCTCCATATTATCTATGGACAGTTTGCTTGCCAGGTTGGCTTTCCTCCAACCTGTCTGGTTACTATGGAAACAGCCATAAATGAAAGTTTAAACAGCTAAATTTCACATGCTTCTATCCCACCAGTTTGGCAGAAATATCTACACAGAAATGTGACAAAATAGTGCTCTTTATAGTCAGGGAATGATAGATTATAACAGACATTACCTCAGCATCTGCTTCCTGTGTCCCTCCACCTGACTGATCAAAGCAAGCTTGTCGGACTCTTTGTCCTGCTCCAAAGCCATCTGCTCAAAATCCTGTCAAATAAACAAAACAGCACGAATGCTCTCTGAGCCGTCGATTCTCAATGCAATCAAGTTCCCTCACGTCTGCGGAGATATTCACAAAATAGGAGTTTCTTACCTGAATCCGCAACCTGAGATTGTGGAAACTCTTTTTCACGTCCGCGTTCAGTTCGGTCAGCTTGCTTTGAGGGCCCGTGCACTCATTGATGTCCTGGTGAGGCGACAGAATGAGAAAGAGATGGGCACGTATGTTTACATCGGTCACTGTTGGGAGAACTGCAAAGACACTGGACGGTATTCTGAGAGTTTGAGATGATCTCTGAAGATGAACTACCAGTAAGAGGTGCATCTTTATGTTGGATGGGAATAAACAGAGCCTGCAGTGAATATTTTAATGATCAATTAATCAGTATTTCCTCACAATCCAAAGGGGCATTCAAATTCCTTGTTTTTTTCCCTGATCATCAATTTAAAAAAAAAAAGGCATTTAATTAACAATTATGAAAAAAGATGCAGAGAAAAGATGATATTTGACAAGCTATGATTGGTAAATATTCACACACATTAAAAATCTGCCTGTTTATTTTCTGTTATCGATTAATTTCTAGCTAAATCATAAAAAAGGAAAGCTATCAGGGGGGACTACATTATTACAAATATGGTAAAAATAAAAAACAGTAGTGGGAATAAACGAACCAAACTTGGTAAAGTTTGTAATGTAACGTTTAAGAGCGTTTATTCTGCTGGAAATCAGAATATCTCAAACTGACAGAATGAGTTAGCGTTGATGACAGCTAATTAACGACAGTCCAGTTTAACTTCTTCTATAACTGGCAGTTTTTTTTTTTATATATTTGGAACAAACCCGGAGCGCTTCTGCTTCACCGGTACCGGCTCGAGCGGCTGGTACGTCACCGGCGGAAATGCTAGCACGAATGCTATCGTTTCCGCCGGGTAGCATGAATGCTATCACACAACAACGGGATTCCTCTGTATGACAGGCTCAAACACTAGCACGTCTGCACGCGGCACCAAGCACTCTTACCAAATTAATACTCGCACCTGGATGAGGGCCTTGATTTCCAGGTCATATTTCAGTATTTCTTGTTCGCATATTCGGACGTGGACATCTGAAGACGCCATGTTGGAAGCGGAGTCGGCTGAAGCTACGGGAAGCAGGAAGGTTTATTTTGAACTTCGACTTTTGCCCATGCAACCAAACGGCATTTAAAAACAATCCAGTGTATAAATAAATAAATAACCATATGCTCTATATAAAATAATGAAATATAGTTTAGAAAAAGTGAAAAGTTTTAACCAGAAATGCACTAAAATTACAATAGTTTTATATATTACAATATATAAAGAAAATGCAAAAGCCTAACCATTATATATTTGATAAAGTAAATACATTGTACAGAGAAAATGAAATGTATATATTCTTCAGATAACACAACGAGAAGACATTAAAAATGACATTACTGACCAGGAAAATTAATTCAACACTTTTGGCAAAAGTTTTAATGCCATAAATGGGCAACAAAAATGACAAGTGGAACATTGCTGTTGATTATTGGTTTAATAATTAACTATTACATCCATCACTATTATTATTATTATCATTATGAGACAAAAAGAGATCGCAACAAGCACACATCACACATTTAAAGGCACGGCCATTCATAGCAACACTAGCAATACACAGGATATACATAATATACAAACCAAACAACAAGTGAAGGTTGCTTTAATTTAAAGTAAAGCACATTCAGTGACATCTCTCAGAAGTCCTTTGGGAATCTTTTTTTTTTTTTGTGGAAGGCACGAGTGTGGACATCACTAAGTAATCACACAGATCTGAGTTTAAGGCAATTCTGAAGTAATTATCTGTGCATGAAGTGAGCAAACATCCATTGATATGCATCAGTGGCAGGTCCTCCCCTGCTGGGACAAATTACAAAGTTTTAGAGGAATAAAGCATGAATACACATTCTTTAGGCTAATTTTAGGTTTACTACATTCCCCTCTTAGAGGAAGAAGTTTACCTGCATGTCAAGAGTCCTGGAAGAGTAGATTAAGACCAGTGATAGTTCAGGTACCAGATGGTGTCCGACGACAGAGAGGGCCCAAAAAGTGGGTTGAGCTGGGCCAGAATTGCTATCAACCAGCTGATGGAGAGAAAAGGTATGAAGATCACCGGTCTAAACAAAACTGTGCAACTAAAGCTAAGTAATGTGGTATATTTCCTGCTCTCTAACAAAACATTATGTCTGCATTCAGGCCCACATTTTGTCCTGAAAAAACATTGAGCTGTTCGGATACACAGCATCAAACGGAGGGCCTTTGGGAAAATAACTTCACTACGTTGTCTCTCCTTCTCTCTTCCACCCATCTGACATGTAACACCATATGCACACTGGCATTTAACTGAATATAAATAATTAATCACAAGATAGAACTACTAGGTGCATGCATAGCAGCACTTACTGCTGTGACAAGCTTTTATTTTGTTTTTATTATGACAATGCACACGAATTCATATGAGAAATAGCCACATCACATGAATTAAAAAAACAACTATTTAGTAACAGAGCATAATGCTAAAATAAATCCTGGAATTATCACAAGAGTTTGATTATACTTACAACAAGTAGCAGCAAACAGCAGTTAACACCAGCATTGTGACTATGACTCTGTGGGAATAGGAGAAAAAATGTTTTTAAAAGTAGTCTATTGGCAGTTCAAGTGGGTTTAAAATACATCACAGGCTATTAGCATAGCTTGATCTCGTGATGCGAGTGACACACATAAGGGAAGTTTCGTTAGGCACATTTTCCAGAGACGGAGTTTATTCACTTGAGTTTGTTATTTAAATATATGGGAAAAGACATTATAGATTCGCAGCAGTCAGATGTAAATAACAGCATAAATAAAAGTACTATGCTTCGACTCACACAGAAGGAAGGGCTGTCAAATTAGCTTCAGTTAGACAGCTAACCATAACTTTTACACACTAATGTTTGCTCAACAGGTTTAAAATCAAGTAACGTGGATAAATATATATTTACAAAAGTATCTATCACTATATATAAACTGTACAACTACTACCAAACAAATGTCACGGGACAACACGCAATAAAAAAAGAAGAAGAAAACTTCACACGGCTAGCTCTCGGAAGCTAAAGCGAAGCTAACAAGCTCACCCTCTGTTTGGTCCTTTGGGGATGAACCAGGGCACCACTCCTCCGATGATGCCCCAAAAAAGAGTCACCACGGACATGGCGATCACAAAACTCAGGTCCGCCATGCTGTTGGTTTCCTTTTTTACTTTAAAAACCCAAGAATCTCTCAGAAGTGCAAACTTTCCACTCGAGACAAACTTTCAAGCTGCTGCTAAGTTCCTGTCGGCACACAGAAGAAGACGGCGCTGTATCACGTGACCGTTAACCAGAGAGGGCGGAAGTAGAAGGAGTCTCGTGCTTGAACATGTATCTGGACACGTATCTGGTTTAAAATGTGGACTTCCTGGAACAATCATGCAGCAACGACAAGTTAAAATTCCTAATTTTGAGAGTAGTGCTATTTTGGTAAAGTTACGATTCTGTTTAGACTTTTCTGTTCGGACTTCGTAGAATTGGTAAAAGTTCAGTCTGTGGTAAAGTGACACCTATCGGTCATTTTGTAGAATTACACAATTACTAGTACCACACCAACAACCGAGCCCTGCTGTTAATAAAAACGTTGAAACCTTTGTATCTGATTGATATCACCATGAAAGTTCCTCATGTGATTGATACATGCTTTTAATATTCATTTATTTTAGTTTTGCATTACAGGTTGTCTAAAATTGTACATTTAAATATGCAAATTAGGCATTCTTTTTTTTATTATATTATGTGGTAATTTGGATTAATTTCCAGAACAGAAATCCAAACATTGGATAAAGCTAGATTCAAAGTTTTTTTTCAACTCAATGGTTTTTGGATAATTTTTATATATATATATATATATATATATATATATATATATATAAATGATAAACAGCCATTAGAAAACAAGGTTTTTAGGACTAAAATAATAAAGATATGAAACTGAAAAGTATATTGCAAGTGCAACTGAAGTGGTCTTCTGGCTCAGATTATGAGAATACACTAATCTCAAGAAAATGCCTTTCAAAGCATGCATTACAGAATGTCATGCATTTTGCAAGATGCTGCAGGTGAATAGTGTAAAACATTTAATAGACATCACCGTGAAATATCCTCACTATGAGCACCAAGAATATTCTGTATTCCAGTCTTCCTGAAAGTTTGTTTAGATGAGCAAATAAGGCATTATCGCTAGATTCAGAAAAATCTACTAGGACGAGAAGACATGTATTAAAAAAAACACAGCTAAATGTGTCTCAAAATTGCCTGTCACGACTCACCTTTAAGAAGACAAATCCTTACTTGGTTTTATGTGAACCCAGAGACCAATTTAAATAAAATTGTAATTTCTATGCAAATGTCCCACCTGGGCCTTTGTATCATCTTGCCAGCTCAAGATGTGTTTCAACACCTCCATACTGTTCAAGGATAAGGAATAAAAAACAGCCAAGGCCCATACACCTCCACATCTTCACTCTACATGCACCTTTTCACTATTCAAAATTAGTTTTTCAGCCAGCACAATTCATAAATCAAGTTCTCTTGACCTTTAACTACTGCATTGGATTAACAAGAAGTGCACTTGTGTTTTAGCCTCTGTATAAACCTCATATCCCAATATTCTATGACAGATCATGTCAAACAATACAACAATCTTTTTTGTTAAGACTATCATATTAAAGTATGCATGTTTGAAATATAAATTCCTAAACCTACAAACACCGTGCAAAGACAAAACCATCCGACCTGTACACAAATACACAGATGACAAAGTATGGTCCATTTACACAGTTTATTGATAGCAAAAGATCATTTTCACTCCTGCATCTTCTCAATAGTCTCCTCCTTGTATTTGCCCTTCTCCTTTCCATCGGCGCGAGACTTGGCCTTGCGCTCCAGGATCTTCTTGCGGTCCTTGTCCAGCTTTAGCCTGGTGATGACCACCTGCAAAGGAGCACAAATAGTAGGTTGGTAAACAAGAGAAGGGATGCCTCATGGCAGCGTTACCAATCGTAAAGAAAGATAAAAAAAAATGTCTAAAATAGAGCCGGTGACTTCACAACTACTTATAACATTAAAAAGGTATGCTCACGATTTATTTTAAATTACTCGACTAGGTACAAGTTGACATTCTGAAACATTTAAGTTAAACAAACACTGATAATCAGTAAAACCATTACAGATACAAGATCAAATCCATTAATAAAAAACTTAAAATTCTACACAACCTTTGAAGAATGGTTTTTACAACCATACTTCAAACCAAGGCCTCACATGTTGCTCGCGATATGCATGAAATTCCACATACATTCATATTGAGGCCACAGAACTACATATTACTGTCAAGCTCTCCAACTCACTGACAATAACGTTGCATGTATTAACAAGGTTGAACATGAAAATGCAGGTGCAGTTTATTACACACATTATGGCTGCATTCCATTCAGATGTGCCAGTTCCAGGGGCCCAGATGTTCATGCTGGCTAAATCTTATGGCTTGGCATACTCGACCACTTAATGTGCCGTTGTGACATTTGAACATATCTGAATATTAATTAATAGTGGAGCTAAATTCACCACTCTAAGTATCATACTGTGGCTTGCTTTGTCCAGTTATTACCTGTAAGAGCACAGCCAAATGCTGTGTCCTTTCCATCAATCACATCTGGGTGACTGACAGGTTTCTCACAGCCTATTGACTTTCTACACTTGGCTTTCACAACACAACACTAGAATTTGATCATGAATACAAATATTTCCGCCAGATGCACCAAACGCAGCCTGAGTTTCTAGAAAATGGAAAATTAAGACGAGCCTTGTATCGGATAAGGAAAAACCATTCAACAGGCCTTTTGCACAGGTGACATTTTGACTCGTCGTAGAAGGAAAGCAGTTGTTCATATCTCTAATTTCCTTTTCCTCATTCAATCAGATGAGGAAAACTTCAGGAACCCCTTGATACAATGCAAACAGTAGTACAGCCTTGAAAATTACCAGTTCGATTACCTCACTGACAAGATTCTCAAAAGGTGGCATTTCATATAGTGTGTTCACACAACACACTTTTGCCTCACAGTACTCAAAAGTTGGGCTGTGGGATAATTTGCAATTATCTGCCGGGGAAAGGTGGGGTGGGGCATGCCTCCATCTACATTTCATCAACCATGGCCGAAGTTACTATTGCTGCTCTGTAAATCTTGTTAAAGTCCAAGATACGTCAGTGACAACAAGGAGAATCTCAACACTGACATGTTTTTAAAATCGTGTCGCAAAAAATTCTCAATTACATTTGCATCTTTGCATTGCCTGTATGTAATTGCACAAGACTAAGAGTTCAAGTAACGTTTGGAGTGAAAACACCATTACAAGGCTTTTCTGATGCATACAAGAGTCTAGTTTTCTTGTAACTATGTGTACACCCCATTTTTTATTCATGAAGTGTTGTAATTCTCTACTTTCACACAATTTCACTGCTGAACTACTTTAACATCATTCTGCAGTTACAAAAACGTAAAAAGATCAACGCAACGAACAAGCCCGCTCAAGTCTGGATTATTTGATGGACCTAACTGGCTGAAATATTGTAGACAACAGATGGTAGTTAAGGTACCATCTTACCTTTGTAGCACTCAAGTAACTGCCTCACACATGAAAACGTGGTGGAAATCATCAGAAACATTTCTCAAAATAATGCAGTCCAATGCAACACCAAAACTCATTACAGATTCAAAGATCTTCACAAACCTAAATCAACACATCTCTGAAAACGTTAAGAACCGAACACCCATATCTTTCACCTGGTGTGCACCAATTTAAAATAAGAGCAACTTTGGTTCAGCATTTTCAATCTTATGTTGAAAACAGCAATTACTCTGCCAATCCCACCTCTATAATCGCAAAGTGCTTGTAAGGTCTTTCATAAGACTTCTGAATCACAACGAAGAGCATTTCTCCAGTGCTTCGGGAGCAGAATTTAAGTATATTATATATTATCTCGGAAGACAGACAGATTTAGGGATTCACACAAATGTGATCTCACCTTGCTGGGATGGATGCCGACATGGACTGTGGTTCCATTGGCCTTCTCTCTCTGCACACGCTCGATGTAGATGACGTACTTCTTCCTGTAGACCTGCACCACTTTGCCAATCTGCTGGCCTTTGTAGTGTCCACGGACAACCTGTTTGTGACACAAGCAAGTCAAACACCTGAACTTGAACACTTTACATTCACATCACAACAAACTTCAAGCAACCAAAACTACTGTACCTGGACTTCGTCATCTTTGCGGATGGGCATGGACCTCACATTGTACTTCTGGCGGAGCTCCTTGCACAGTGGGGAAGACATGATCTTCCTCCTGATGTGTGAGGGGGCATTGAAATGCCTCTTGCGGTTCTTGCGGCGGGAGGATGTTACAAATGGATTCAGCTTCATGGTGCTACGAGTAAAAGAGACAAACAACGTTATTTACCGGTTGTTAAATATCACAAGTTGGAAAACGTTACTCCTGCAAGCACAAAGATCTTCAAAGGGAAACCGTAGGCGAGATGAAGCGCTCGTCTCAAAACGTGAACAACTTTGAGTAACGTTAGTTTCTCTGCACACCACCTCCACTAAAAGCACAAGTAATGTTAAGCATCCGACATTGCAACCAATCAAACACCTAACGTTACGTTTACGCTTTCAAAAGTTAAGCTAGCTGGCTAGGTTGTAGTTCGTCTTCCAAGCGGTATGCTAAGCTAGCAAAACGACGCAAACGGATTAGCATATATAACCGGAGCGATAGCATTTCCGTGGCAACAACAACATTAGCGAGCTAGTTACAGACTAAATAAAAAGCATTTTCACTCTAAATGAAGCCGAATCACTTCGTTAGCCCCGGGAATTGAGCACCTTCGCTAGCAGTAGCCGACATGCGGATAGTGAACGGACCTAGCAGGGGTACACAACACTTGAGACGTTTTAACTATGAATCTATCATCAATCTGGATTCAATATTGTCCGTCTTTTAATTGTGCCAGTGTTCACGAAGTGTTTAGACGTTTATAGGGATACACATTGACACCAAATGGAGGATGGATGGTGATAACTTTAGTGAAATTGTCTGTCAGGAATTCTTACCCTGCCGTTTACTCCTCTATGGCCGGCGGAAAAGAGACTCGTAGAGTACTTCCGCTGGCATTAGTTCACACTGAAGTCTCGCGAGATCTCAACTAAATGGGAATTTAAAAACACCACACATCTCACAGTGGATATCATATTAAATGTGGGTACTTACATTTAATCATATTATTATAATTATTTGAATAATTATAATTATTTGAAATACTGTTATGTGTCATAACTAGTCATATTAGTAAAATCTACTGAATTCGAATTATCGGCCGATTTTAATTTTTCATTCATTTTGATACTTGTTTTTTTTTTTTTTTTTTTTTTTTGGTTCTTGCCTCCTTTTCTAAACATTATTCACTGGTTTTATATTATATATATTTTTTTCTCCACCATTAAAACTCTCGTTTGCTGTCCATCCAGATCGCCACAAGATGGCGCCAACCCCAATTAATCAATAAACCGGTCAGCAGTTGGAAGCAAGTTTTGTCTATGATTCATCAAGTTTGGGCTTATGTTCATCAAACACTGTCCTGTCATCATTTTCCTACCAGTTAGAATAAATAACCGACTCTGGAAACGGGACAAAACAACCAATAAATCAACGTGGCACCAGGAAATATGTAACTCAGTTAGGCTTTTATTGATCTGTTATAATAATAATTATTATTATTACTATTATTATTACATCCTGCCTGGCTGGTGTGGTAACATCGTGGTTTAATTATCATCATCATCTTTGTAATTACTCTCGTTACTCAACAAGCTGACAAACAAACAGGAGGGTGGGGGGGGCAGACCACTCATACATTGACCTCCCCTCCTGAGAGGACAGAGACGACCCTGTGCCCTGCTCTCACTCAAACAACTACACTGACTGAGTGAGAACTACCGTCACGGAAGCGGAGGTGCGCTGACATCGTGCGCTGTTCGCTCGGAGCCTGGTGCCTGCCCGCCTGCCCGCCCGCCCGCCTGCCTGCCTGCGCCGTCTGCCTGCGAAAAGTGATGCTGTCATAGCCCCCCGCGCCGCGGACAGAGAGCCTCTTCCCCCTCCCGCACACTCCCCCCCCCCCCCTCCTCCGGTTCCCTCTCCGGCTTGCTGTCGCGGCGGCAGTGCGGATGTGGAGCCCGCGACGCAACGCTCTTCACCCGTCGGCAAGCATCGGAGAAGAAGATGAAATGTTTTTCCCGTTACCTCCCGTACCTCTTCCGTCCTCCGAGCACCATCCTGTCTTCCACTTGCCACACTGAAGGTAGGGTGGGACGCCGAGGAGGGGTGGGGGTGATGGGTTGGTGGGTGGGTGGGGGGGCGCTGTCATAGACTGTGAGTTAATGCTGACTTTGAGCGTGTGACGCGTTTCGGAAACACTGTGGACCTACTGGGGTTTGTTGTCAGAAGTTAGATTGTCTTGTTGTAGGGCTGCTTACACACTGCAGATGTGGAGAGCATGAAGTTGTTGGAGATATTCTCCAATGTAGATGTGAAGGAAGAGAGATGGAAATGACAGTGTGTGTGTGTGTGTGTGTGTGTGTGTGTGTGTGTGTGTGTGTGTGGAGTGCAAAGAGTAGCACTTCTCATTCTTCTTTCCTTGGAGCTGTCAAGCCGACAGTAACGCTGAGATCAGTTTCTGGAGTTGCATGACAACTCCATAGCACCTTAATATCATTAATTTCACCCTTTGCTATAACCTGTTAGGCAACGGGTGTCTTTCTGAGACCGTATCAGACATAATTCACCTGTGATTCACTCATTTTACAGGGTGGAATTTCCTCAAAATGCCAAAAAGATCTTTACCGTGCAAATACGCCTCGATGTGCAAAAAACCCGCGTGAACCTGAATCGACGAGTTCATAAGAGCACGGCCTCATTCATCCTTCTGATTGTGCTGTCGGCCCAAGAGGGGTCTGAGAGTGTTTGTATAACCAGCCATTTACTAGGTCATAACGTGGAGACTGAGCCACTGCATTATTTAGCCTTGCATGGTTGCCCTCCTTCCTGTGAGCGCTCTGCCCCGAGCCCCCCTGGCACAGGGAGGAAGATAGTGTGGTAAAAGTGTACAGCAAAGTATGTGGTGGTCATAGCCAGGGCCCTCCACTGCCCGTGCACATGACCTATATACTCATGCTGTATATATTCAGTAAACAGGAGGAAGACTTGAAACACTCACTCAGGTTCTGGTACCCCTCGTTTTCTCCCTTCCACAAGCAGTTTTACACCGACCGTCCATTTACAATATGAGTAAATTGCTTCAAGGTATAAGAGTTAATCCTGTGTGTATAAACCATCATAAGGACATCAAGGGGTTGTGACCTATGAGAGCAAGAGGCATTGGATTCATGAAAGAAAAGGCAAACTGGTCGAGGACTGACACACGTGGACAAGCAACCAAGAAAGTGCAAAAGAAAAGAAAGAAAGTTGCGTAATTTAAAGTCAAACTAGTCGTCATCTTTTAGCTGCTTTGTGGCAAACTGTCACGATGACACGGTGAAACGATCGCAGCAAAAACAGGAGATCATCTTAAATCTCTTAAGTCATCGCGTGACAGAGGAGGAAAGTGAGATGCGGTTGAAAAGTACTGAAAAAAGGTAAAAAAAAAGTACTCATGGTGATGCATTAACTTGTGCATATCTTATACTATTTCATGTTTGAACATTTTATACACTATATATACTGTACATACACATATAGCCAGATTCTCTGCCATATGAAGTATAGGTATATAAATAATGTGAGCTCCTAAATCTGAGAGCTCTCTCTCCCTCTCATCGCCTGAGATAAGGGAGTGGTATAATAGAGGAAGTGATAGATTAGCAGACATGGAGCTGCGATGCTACGTGATCCTTCGCTACTCTCTGGGAAACATCCAAACTAAAAACGGCCAGCGAGAGACCCTCATGTGCTGGAGGCCGGCAGGGTGTGATGACACAGCAGATGACCTTGGAATTTGTGTAACATCGACAGAGGCCGTCTCATCTGCACGCCATCCGCTGTCTGTATGTATGTGTGTGTTTTCTTTAAACGAGGGAAGAGTAAGAAGCCAATCAATACGTCAACGGGTGTTTGCGTTGGAGGTATAGTGGCCTCGGTGTTTTGCACTTCCTGCCTTGAGCTCTGCCTTTTTCCATTAGACCTCCTGGTCTCGAGGAGGCTCGTCGGTGCACCGCTGTAGTGCTTGTTTTTCCCCCTCTCAAGCTGCTTCCCTCCCCTTCTCCTCGACATCTCCCAGCATTCACGTCTGGCCCAGCTGAGCCGAGTTCACCCCGGGGAAGATGAGTATGCAGCAGAAAATGCATTATATAAGTCCTCGTCCTGGGCCACAATGTATGTGCGGTCTCTTTGTTTATCTGGACCATTGTGGGGAGCAGTCAGACTCACCTGGGTCCAGTCTCTGAGGAGCAGCCTGCTTTTGACTGGGTCTTTATAAATGTGTGTGTGTGTGTGTGTGTGTTTTAGGCCTTTGTGTAAGTTTCCCAATGTGGTGTTTCTGCTCTTTTGTCCCCCTGGTGTTCTCTTTTTTATCTCCCCTCCATTTCACATCAATCTGTCAGCTGTGGCGTGACGGATTAGGTCCTAAAGGTTTCTGATGGGTGTGTGTTTGTATGTGTGTCTGCCTTCAGCTCGTCAGGGGGAAACATTTTTTTGCATCCCCGAGTGACACCTCGCCATCAATCAGTGCAGCCCGGTCCTGCCTCGGCTCCCTCGTCTTCCTCTCCGTCCTGTTCCCGCGGTGTCTCGCCGCCTCCGTGATGCATTATTTGTCTGAGTGTGACAGAAAACAGCAGAATAGAGTCGCGGAGACGACGACGGGAGGGGGGGGGAAGTCTTTGATTAACGGCTGTAGTTGACAATCGTCTTGTGGGCTTTATGTCTTTTGTATTGCAGTTTTTTTTAAAACACAGCTGTTTTATTTATAAGGAGAACAGTGAGCTCGTCACGGCGGCGCCCGAGGGCGACTTCTGCTGGCATTTTGTCAAAAGCGTGACACTGAGTTGAGGAGTTTAGTGGGCGAGGAACGCAGCGTACGCTGGTGTGCGTGCACGCCGTTATCACACATCCTGCTGGGTTGTTGTTATCCAGACAGACACCCACTTCACAGCTCAGAACACACTCCTCGTCCTCGTCGTCCCGTTCTTACATGCCGCCGGGGACAAATACCCTACATACACACACACACGAGGCATCTGCACACACACACACACACACGTGACTGTTGTTTCAGTCGGATCAGCTTTTCTGTGCAGAGGGTAGAAAGACGGGCGAACAGGGAACAAAAAGGTGCTAAAAGAGAGAGAGAGAGCAGGGAGGGAAGGAGGGAGAAGTGATGAAGTGGTAGTTATCCCTCCAACACGTTGCTCCTCTTTATACTTTATACCGCCGCGGAAAGCAGGAAGCATGCGCTCCCATAACGGCGGTGAACTTGCAAGGGAAGGACGAAAAAGGCAGAGATACCCTGACTTTTAGTCTCTAGTGTGGGGAACCTTCCAAAAAAGGCATTGGACCCTACATTTCCCATAATGCATCCCAATAGCAGCTTTTGCCTGTTAAAAGTTGCCCAAGCCGAGATGACATCACTATGACATCACTTATTTCCTGATGGTGTAATACTCTTCATCACATGTAAACCAAAAAGCCTCTTTAAAGTGGAATTCACGTCCTGACAACAAACAGCTGTTCTGCTGAAGTGCCCTAGAGCAAGACACTCCCTCGTTTGTGGTGTAGCTGGAAGAAAAGAGGATTTCCCTTCAAACATGAGGGCGGCAAAATCAGAAATGTCTTTCTGATTGAAGCCGTATTCATTTGATATTTACTTCTAAGTGCCATTTTTTTTTTACTAAAGCCTTTTTTGTTTTGCGTTGATAAAAAAAGTTTATATAGTTAGACTTTCAAGGAGCGACATCACATGATGCATGTTGGTTGATCTGCATACACAAGCTGAACCATACAACATGTGAAGCTGCATGAATTGATCATTTTATGTTGACATCAAATAAATGTGTTTAATATGAGAGGAGCCGCCTAATTGTCTGCCTTCACCCTGAGCTCTACGGAGCGTTTTAGCGTCTCTCAGTTCATTGTTTTTGATTAGTAAATAGCCAACTGATTGCTAACTTTATGATAACAACAACATGTCAGTGTTGCGTTTACAGCCCCGAGTGGTCGACCTATTAGTGAAGATTGAAATGACCACGCTGGTCTTGTTTTCACCAAGTGATCCACTAATCCAATAAACTGGATTAGTATTGAGCTGACTAATCAGATCTTTCATTAGCCAGATGTGGCCTCGTGTCCAATCCACATTAAGTGCCATTTTTCTACTTGCAGAATAAAAAAAAAAAAAAAAACAATGTAACAACCCTACACAAGAATCAAATTAAAATTTTAATAATCCTAAAAAGAATGCTGGTGTATGAAGCAGGTAAACCTGTGTGGGCGTCATAATCTAGTCCCTACAGTAGTGACTCACAACATTATCCCGATTATCATCCCAGTAGGCTTGAAACTCTTCCAGATAAAACACCTTTAATTAGGTAATTATAAATCATAAGGTCCCCCTGCGTAAATAAAGGATAAATAATGTTTTAAAAATGGAAACATGAGCCTGTTTTTTATTTTTAAATCAGGTTCTATTTTCACTTCTTTACCATGATAGACAACTAGACAGCATTTCAAACACTCCTGATGATGAAAGTTCACCACTATTAACTTATTATGAGTATTATTATGCCAGGCTGCATTTCATTATACATGGATCCGTCCCTAGTGACTAATGGGAGTCCATGTGGTCGGACCCCGGCTCTCGTAATGCCCCGGTCACCCGGTGGTGAAGCTCCTCACCGGAGTGTTAAAAGCAGCGGTTGGCGACTACGTGTGTTTTGCATCAGACGCCAACAGGGGGAGTTAGCAGTGATGAGTCCACACTGGGGCCAAAACCTCACCATAACTTTATATTATACAGTAGCTTCTTTAAATCTAAGTAGGGTTTTGTACGTTTCAGGTCAAACTAAGGACATGGGAGAACAAGACCGTTGGACATAAATGAAGGACATAAAAACGAAAGGCTGATGTATTTTTTGGAAAATGATGAGCCGAAAAATAAAGTTAGGGTCCTGAATCTCAGGACGTTCTCTGGCAGACGGCAGTGAGATGAAAACACCGTAACATACCGCCCGTCTTTCTCACACAGCACTTTATCCTCAATCTCACGTTACCACAAACACACTTCCTGCTAGTTCCTCGCAGCAAAGTCCACATGAAAACAAGGAAAGAAGGACCGGCACAGTATCAGGGAGACCCCCTTCACTCCTGCAGCCTCACAGGAGGGAGTGTATCATTACAGCAAACACAGTGAGGGCGAGGAGTCTCATCCTCTCAACCTTGGGCGAATGTTTCACCTGTAGCCTTGCGACGTGGCGGTTAGTCTCGGTGATCGAGCCCCTTGCTGCATCGACTACTCTCCTGTTGAGAGCTATGGAGGCAGACAATGAGGCTACTTATTGAGCCGGACTTATGGGCCTTTGCTGGCAGGCTGGCACAGAGACAGACTACTATTGGGATCGGGGTGTATATATATATATATATATATATATATATATATATATATATATATATATATATATATATATATATATATATATATATATATATATATCAGGATGGGCTTCCTCTCTCTCTCTCTCTCTCTCTGCCCATCTGTCTCTGTGGTTTTATAAAAAAGGCTCCTGATGGGTTGTGTGAGAAGACAGCTTTGCAATGCTGCAGGATGCTGAATGTTAGTGCTTTCATTAAATCGCCTGTATTAAAAATTACAGCAATAAAATATATAGCAACCGACAATAATTTTCAATTTGTTAAAGTCATAGATGCTAAACTGATTCAATAGTTCCGAGGCAACAATGGCAATGCATATTTATTTCTATAGCACCCTTCAACACCACGGTAATTCAAAGTGCTTTAACATTAAAAGCATTCAACGGTTGGATTACTCTCTTTACTTCCACGTTAATCTCTGTTATGATCTTTTCATATACTGTATACTATACTTTGAGTACTATGAAAAGCACCCCATAAATAGCATGTATTATTATTATTATTATGATTATTATTATTTCAAACCGAAGTGACTGGAGAGTGACTATGACAAGTGCTCAGCATACCCAGATGACACACATGAATAAAAAGAAGCTCTCGTTTTTGTCTCAACCCTTTTAAGTTTGGCAGAATAGACTCGCTTGGATGAAACTTTAATTAGGCGGTGCAGCAGCAGAGGAGCGGATTTACAGCTGATGAGAATTTACTTTACTTAACTGTAGTAAATTGCTGGAAAGTACGTAATAATCAAGTGTAGTCCAGCGTGGCAGCTGTTCCAAACCAGTGTTATGACTAGGATGGAAATAAATAACCACATGTTGGTTCCCTTTCTGATTTCTCTGAGCTCCCCATGTCTGGCTCACATTGGCGTTCCCCGGGGAGGAGGAGGTTCTCCAGGAGGTGTCAGACGAGAAAGGACCCGCTTCCTCTCCTGAAGTTCTCCAGAAGGAAGAGGCTAGAAATGACATTTCTTCTGCTGTGGTCACGCCCATAATACCTCCGGCTTATCAAAGTGTATTTTACACACATATTATATAATTACATACACCCAAGCAAAAGGAAGTCACGGTAGCGATTAAAAGTTTGAGACGTCATGTCCACGAGATGTGCTTATGTCAGCTGAACCCAACCACGGAGGCGATGGCTGGGATCCAATTAGGTCTCTCTTTAGGTGACCTTTTATAGTTTCCCAGCATAGTTTTTTTTTCCCGATAAAACCGCTGAAAATAGCCGTCCACAGTTGCAGAGTCATCAGAATAAACCCGAGTAACGCGGTCGATACGGAGCAGGGATCAAACCAAAACACGAGTCTGGAGCAAAGGTGGCTATAGATAGAAATGTGTTTGTTTTGTCCCGTCCGTCATCAACACCATGGACGGGGTGTAGCCGCGCCTGTGACACCAGAGAGATGCTCCATCACTCCTCCAGCCGCGATGCAGAGAAGGCTTTTACTGTTCCGTCTGAATGGGGCTGTACGCATCAGCCATGGCACCAGATAAATAATGTAGCTTAATGCTACCGTATGAGGCAGCCGACCGCAGCAGTACATGAAGTACCAGTCTGTCTCTGCCACACACACACACACAGGAGTTATAAAGCGACTCTCTGAATGGATTCATGGCACATGCCACACGATGAGTCATGAATCAGCAGACCACTTCTCTCCGTCTGCCTCTGCCTGTTTTTAGATGATTAGATATTCTTCTAGTTTTAGACTTCTGAATAAACAGAATCTACCTGCAGAACGTTTTTACTGATTCACATACACATACACACACTGATCACACGGCGAGTCTCTTATTTGTAGCCATTAATAAACAGGACAGGAAGCAGGAGAAGTTCCCCTGTGTGAACTGTATGAGTCATCACCTAGGCTCATTTAAGCCAGTATACATAACATAAATATATATATATATACCCCCAAAACATCTCTATAGTTTCATCAGAAAGCACATTACACATGTATTTCATCCAAGCTTCTATATCCCTTTGTTTTATTGACTATAAACGTATTGCTAACTTATCAGTATCATCTTTTTGCTATAAATAGCACTAATCGCATAATCAAAACCCATATATTCCTGATATATGCAGATAATATGAACCATAATCATGACTTGCCATCACTATAAGGAAGGAAACAAAGTCACTTTTTCACTTCTCTCCAGAAAGACTGAAATGTCTCATCAACTATTTGATCGATTGCCATGAAGACGGTGGAGACGTTCATGGTCCCCTCAGGATGAATTCATTATAAACATGTTGATCAACTGACTTCCTCTTTGTCATCCGTCATCACCTCAGAATATCAGGATGTATAGTTTAATCATCTTTAGGTGCTAATTAGCAAATGATGACACTAAACGAAGATGGTGAACATTACAAACGCTGCTTAAAAACAGCATGTTGTACGTCTGCAGCAGTTTATTACTGGTGTTCCACTTGTAGATCATTTCCCAATCAGGACCGTATGAGGGCTGATTACCGGGAACAGTGATTAGCACCATGACGCACAATGAGACACCGAAGAGTCCACTTCAGACAGGTAGAGCTCACTCCAACAATGCTGGTTTCATCCAAACAGAAAATACACACCACGTACTCTCATGATATATTTAATCAAATACCTGCCTATCCTGTCTATCACAAGAATAAACACACGATGTACCATCTTTCTACATAAGTAACTCATAGCAAACAAGGAAACTCACATTGTCACATGGTTCTGCTGCAGGTGGTGCACACCTGAACTCAATCCCATATATGGGCTGTGATCAAGCTGGCTCCTCCTCCAGACCTGCTCCCTTCCTATATTGGATTGGAAACAAAATGCATCAATAAAGTATTTAGATGTATATTTTCATGGTGTTGAAGGCGTGTGTGTTTAAACACACATGGAGTTTACACGCTTCGATGATGAAAATCATCAAGCCTACGTGTGCAGTTTTAATTCCTCGAGTAAAAACCACAGGTTAAATGTAAACTGCAACCTAACGGAGGACTTCTAAGACAGCAGCTGACAGCCACTCACACTACGTTGATTTAGTGAAGAGCCCTGTTGACCAGCTGCGCCTCACCGGAATTTAATCAGGTTTCTTTTAAATCCCAGCGCTGACACCGTCGCCGTAGCCCGTACTCACATCTCCCTCCTCTCCTGTGGGATTAGGCGGACGTGACTGAAGGGGACTCCGTGGCATCAGGGCTTGTTATCTCATTTGCTCAACATATTCTCGGTCAGGCTTGAAAGACGGAGACTCCCGGGCCGATTTCAGACAAGGACTCCAAAAAAATGATCATCCACCCCAACGTCTACATGTAGAAAATCAACATCCAAAACATCTGTTACACAAAGCTACAAAATAATTGTGAATATAGAGTGCCAGATGATGATTATTGGGTGATAATTAATAATTACTGATACATAACCTAAGTAAATGACTGTCGTGTCCCAACTAACAGCCATGATCTAACTTTAACTTTAAAAGTGAGTCAAAGTTTGCGTCACTCTGTTACATAAAACGAGCTTTGTTCAGTTTGTTCTCAACCTTGTCCTCTCTGTAATTCGCTCCCATTGATCTGACCAAATGGCTCTGTGACCCACCTAGCGTATAATGTATTTCGGAGGCCTGGTGTGTGACAAAGCACAACGCTGAGTCTAAATTAGGTTTCCCACCAGCAGCCAATTTAACGCTGGGAAATGACTTACAGTAAAAGTTTTTGAGGGTCACGACCCGACGCCACCAGGCCAATCTATCCTAAGAGGCATTATGGATTTTTTTTCCCTCTCCGGTGTGTAATCACCGACACAAACATCCTCAAAGTGACATTGTGCTCGGCTCGTCTTGTCACAAAACTGTACTGGGAAATACAGCGGCTCGTTCTGGAGATTTAGACCGGCTGCAGACAGTTGGGTGCATTTCACCGAGCTCATCCGGCCCTGTTTGAAAGTGTTGCTGAGTCTAAGAGTTGCAGTCAGGCGGTAGAATAGAGAGGGTGATGGATGGGGGGGGTTGGAGGGGAGAAGATGAGAGTGCAGATTTGGGGCGGGGAGGAAAGGAGCTCTTTTCCGGCAGAGTTGAATCTCAGGCTTGGCTGCGGCACACTGCTCTGCCTGTTTTCATACCAAGCGCTCGGATCTGGCTCCCGACCAGCTTCGGCGAATAAAAATGCTCCCCCCGACCCGCCCTCACGCTCCCTTTCTCTCCCTGACGCTTTGGCTCACCCCTCTCTCCCCCCTCTCCATCTTTCTGACTCTCATTCACTCCCTTGTTCCTTTTGCTCGCTATTTTAAATTTCATACCTTCACTCTCTTTCTTCACCCCCCCTCCCCCCCATCCAGCCTTCCGGTACTCCAGAGGGGTGTGGGATCGGGCCTCCAGGTTTCCATAGTGATACTTTGTATCCTGATGTCATTAGTATTGACGATGTGCAGCTAGGCCAAGCTGTCCTGGCACAGGGTCTGTTTACTGTTTACCCCAAACTTAAACCATTCACTGTGATTCATCCGTGTGCGTCCATGCATGTGTGTGTGTGTGTCTAATTGTCTTATTTTACATTCAGGTTGGGATTGCAATGAATGACTAAGCAACAGGTAGGAGGAGGGGGGGGAAAAAAAGCATCTCATTTGTGATAGGCTGATGAAAAAGTGTGAAGCTCCAGGAGCTGGATTTGCACCAGAGAGAGGCTTGGCGAGGTGGAAACGGTTGTTTTTACGTGGAGGAAACATCCTCATGTCTGTCTGCTCCGCTCACTGTGCGATCACTGAAGCGTGTCTGTGGAGCCCGACTCCACCACCTCTCCATTCACGTTCCCCCGTGAGACGCCACACCCCCCCTCCACAAATGTACCGCGTTTGTATATCCGCTCGCTTGCGTCGCCCTCCACGTGCATGACCTCACCCTGCAGCCCGGAGCTCTCCTGCAGGCCCTCAGCTGGCAGGTTGTGGCTTTTTCGGCGTCGCCAGAGTAATTAGCTCTGCTCGGCGTCTTAGGCCAAGAAAATATGGATCCCGTTATCGATGCTGTCACATCACGTGAACGCAGAGCTCATCTAATATGCTTTACGCAAACACGAGCTTGTTTCCACAGACGTGAATCAAACCCTCTCTGCATCCTCTTCAGTGGATATTTTATGTATGAAATAATGGCTGAAGACTGCCTTGGGATGCAGGGGGAAGATAAGCACATCCTGCATTGATTGAAATATGAGTCTTGTCCTTACTTACAAACACACACACACACACACGCAGTTTATTTTTGGGGAACCAATAACCAGAAAGCAGACACTGTATTGCAGCTGATATCTGCTAATCTCTGATAAATCAGTATTGCTTTGTACGTCTGGCAGAAATATGAAACATGAAAAGGAACTTTCACACAGATCAAGGACTGTGGATTTTGTCCCCCATCTCTGACTTTGTAATTGCAGCAGAAAGGGAAGTCTTTACAGGCAGTATGAACAAGAAAAAACTCTTTCAGCACACACAGGCTCTGTTTTATAACCTCAATCGAGGGATCATTATAACGTGTAACAAAGCTCTTCTACTCTTACATATTTATATTGATATCTGCCTCATAAGTCTACTGTTGTTGGATCATTGCCTTTGATTTGATTGATTTGTTTCCTGGCGTGCCCCCAATGTACACATAACCCTTCAATCTCATTTTGTCTCTCATCCCTAACAAAGACAGGAAGCATGAACGCTTGTTTAAGTTTGACAGGCTGACAGCGAGCTGTTGGAAATCATGCACAGGCTGAGGTTAATGCATGTGTTTCATGCCACTTATACACTATGATGATGACGGTATCGCCCTGGTTCAAACAACGTGCAATACTTCATTTTGCCAGATGGTGGTGCTCCAGGATCACCTCTATAAATGCTGAGAGGGAGGTCGCTCATGTCAGTAAGCTCAATTTCATTTTAGTCAATGTATGCTGGAGCATATATAGCATCGATAGATCGTCGGATTTACATAATGTAGATGGTAGGAGAAGACATTAGACTACTATGCATTAGAATGCATATTATTATGTCGTTTCGTATTACCTGCGTATGATTTCACGTGTGTTTGAGAGCCAGCCAGCAGGACAAACACACAGATGGACTGATCGCTTTCGCCAGACCGGTCTCGCCTCACACTCCTCACACTATGTCAGAGGTGGCAAGGCCCTGAGGCCGCTCCCCACCAGAAATCCCTCATTCCAAATCAATACATAGAGCAATAAAAATTAAGCCCTGTTCGAATGAGAAACTGTCCGGGTGAGCCAATCGACATGTTCCTATTAAAACAAGTTACATGAATTTATCATCACAGTGGTGGAGCCTGATCCCACCTTAAGCTCTTCTTCAAGTGTTTGTGTGTGTGTGTGTATGTGTGTGTGTGTGTGGTTCGATAGCATGGACGGACAGCTTGCCACCCTGTGGGCACCACGACTCCGGTCTATCTGTGATCCACGCTGGCAGCTGCTCTGCCAAATGGGATTTTCCTGGAGATTACAGCCTCTAAGTGTGACACGCTTGCATGTGTTTGTCTTTGTTGTTGACGGAGGACTATTGTAATATGTGTGTGTGTGTGTGTTGAAGGAGTGGGGGGGTTGGGATTCTTGAGCCGAGGCGCACAGAGAACATGTTCTGTTGTCACATGGGGCTGGTTGGAACATGATTGAACTCCCTCTGGCTCGCTGTGTACGCAGAAAAAAAAAAAAAAGGGAGGGACCGCGTTCAGATGTGGGGGTCAGACTAACGCCGCTGCGGTTCTCATTAGCAACATTAACCCTGGTTGGATGGACCGTATCCATCCTGTGAGCCTGTGCACAGTAAAGAAGGTGATGTCACTGCATGTCAACTTCTCGGTGAAGACGTTTTGTGTTGAATTGCATTGGAAAGTCATGGTTTATGGCCAAAATATGTGCAAAACGAATGGTGGAAATCAGTCTCATGTTAACATGATTACATAAAAACATCTTTCTCCATTTGATTGCAAGTATGTTAGCATGCTGGCGTTAGCATTTAGATCAACACTCATGTTGTTGCTTTAAAAATGACTTAAATGTCACATAATATTATATACATAGAAAATAAATGATGAGATAAAACTGCATTCTGCCAAGTGAAAACTGTTCCAGTGACTTCTGCCGGTAAATAACATCTACAAACAAAGCCAATGTCGCGTCTCACCAAGCATCACACTTGAATTGATGATGTGATTTTTGGAATTGGTCCGCCGAGACCGATCGTGACATTTAATGAGTTTTTGTTGAATGTATAACAATTAAATTTGCTTTATTCAAATAGGAGAACCATTACGGACGCTTTTTACAATATGACAGGAGTTTTCTCATTATTTTGCTCATTTGTCTATGAAGCAGCTTCTTTGGTCACTAGATGACATCATCGTAAACATTCTCTATCTCGTTTGTTTGAATTAAAACAGCCGTATTATTATTATTATTCAATTTCTTCGGGTGGATTTTCCCTTCAACCCTTTTTCTGTTTGCCTCAGCGCCTGCTGAGTGAAGAGCTGTCCGCGGTCCTGAACACAAGCAGTGCACGGACCCTCGTCATGTATGGGGAGGAGGCTTTGTAGTCACTCACTAACCTGCTTAACCTACTTTCCACTTGCCGGGTCTCTCACAGAGGAAAGTGCTGTATGGATAAATATAGCATGCTTAAACAACACACGCGGTGGTGTATTCCGAGTCCTCACCCTTTAATGCATCGCTGATCATTTCCCTTAATGAAATCCAGCGTCGCTCCGAACACGAACTCCTCATGTTCGGCCCATTAACCCAACTGGTAGAAAACGTGTTGGGACGCGCTTGAACCTTCATTGAGATGAATATGACCAAAATAATGACATTTTAAGAGCTTAATTGTCCAATTATGTTGACAGCTGTTGTGCTGCATTGCAATGCCAGTTCAATTGCAGTTTCCTAGCAACCAGAGAGGTACAATGCAATGATTTTCTGTTAAGTGGCATCATTTCCCCTCAGCGAGACTAGACTTTATATTAGCAAAACATATCTAAATCCAAAATGTGTGCATGCTTGTTCCCCTTTAGGGTGTGATGCTTAAATGCAACACAGCAAAACTGCAAGTATGTGTGTTTTGAGATATAGACATCCATATGGTTTGCATCTGTAAACCCTCGAGGTGTGTCGGCGACCATGAAGCAACCATGTTGCAGCAAACACAAAATCACTTCAGTTGATTAATGTTCATCCAGAATGCTCCGTCCTGAGCTAATCATTGTACATGCGCTCTTTTCAATTAATTCATTATCAAGGGAGGTGGAGAGAGGGAGGGTGGAGGCTGGGGGAGGGGGAAAGGAGAGTCAGGGGGGGACAGAAAATCCAATCCTGCTGGTCTGAAGACTCGGAGCAATGGAGCATTAGTCTCATCCTGATGTAATTGGAATGACACCAAGAGTAAAGCCCGCTGATTTAGGGACAGCCCCTAGGCTTGATTTAATGCCCTCTACCAAAACTATACATCCGTCTTTTTATCTTTCTCTCCTTGCCTCTCTCCGCTCTCCGGTGTTTCCTCCCCCCACCCCCGTCTCACACTCTCTTCACTGCCATGCATCTCCATCTGTACGCGCTTAACAAAACAAAAGCTGCGTTTTATTATATTTAACGCCAGAAGATTAGGAGCTCTCACTTACTCCGTATGGCATTTACACACTTCAGCGGATGCGTTTGACTCTCACCGAGGTTATGCTTTTTTATGACTCCATATAAATATCTCCAAAAGAAGAGAGAGAGAGCAAAGAAAGGGTAGACTGAGCAGGTGTATCCAAGCCAGGGTGCTTCGTCCCCGGGGTTTGCTGCTGCTCAGTCCCCTGACAGATGGACTGCCAGGGCAATCCTATTACCCCCATGTGTTTAGCTCCTCTTAATGCCAGGGTGGGTTGAATGGCTAATGGACAGCGATGAATGTTTGCTGGGAGAGTCTCATGCAACTGAATGATCCCTATTTGATTAATAACTCTGATGACTGTGATGTAAAACCAGCGGACGGGCGGCGAGACGACGTTGTGGCTGAGCTAGTGCACTCTGACACAGCCTGTCTCGCCGAGGGCTGTCATATTAAATCAGCTCAGCCACCAAATAGGATTTACTGTATATATTTCACGTCATGATTTCACCCGTCCTTGTCCAGCGGAGATTAAGAAAGTGACTTTTTTTTTAAAAAACGTCCCATCATTGCCTATATTGCGTTCAAATGCCTTTTTCATAAGAAAGTATTCGAGAGCAGCTCAGTACTTCACCACTCACGTGTCAAATTATGGCAATCATGAGTACCAAGACCTGTCCTGATAATAATATATGTCATGCCTGACTGGAACATTAAGGACTATACCATTAACCTGGAAATACAGGGTTGAATCTTAAGACTTTTCCCGAATGGACGTCACATATTTGGTCTGCAGTCCATAGATTTATTAATTTTATTCTCTACATTAAACCCCAGTGGGAATATTATTAATTGAATAGCAGGAATGCTTTATTGATAGGAATATAGATCGTGCTAGCGGCTCTGTGGATGGCAATATTAGTTAGTTCCACCACTTTGATCCAGACTGAAATATCCAAGCAACTGTTGAATGGATTAAATGAAATTGTTGATAAACATTCTTAATCCCCAGAGGATGAATCCTGACTTTTCACTGTATCATCAGTATGCTAGCATTGAGAGCCTTTTGCCAGGCTAGTGTTAGCATAGTCTCTGCATCATGTGATGGTTTCACCAAAACTAGACATTCCTGTCTTTTATATTTTTATATTTTTCAGTTCAGAAGTGTTACTTTATAATGTCGTACATAGAGAATACAATGTAAAACTACATATACTGGAGGATTTCCCACATATCCCCCACCGCTGTCTCTACCTGCACACACTGTGGAACTGCAGAAGGCATTTATGGTCTATTTTTAGCATTTTATTTCTTCTTCCTGTCATGTTATCTACCGTTCAGGGGGAATAATCATTTCCACATAACAATCTTGGCGGCACATCTCGTGCTCAGAGGTATTTGATTGACAATTTCATGGACTGATTTGTCCTCGTCTTTATTCATTCATGTTCAAGGCATCCCAGATGTGATTATTTAACCATTTAGAAGGAAACCAGATGTTCCATTATTTATACTTTAGCTCAAAATATGATTAACAATATGGCTCTCAAATTGATCTTATCTCATATTTGATGGATTAACTGGATGAAGATAATCAATATCCTATCTAGGGGTGAGTATTGGCAAGGACCATACATATCACGATACTTTGGTAACGATGCGATACGTATCACGATATTGCGATACAAATAAAGATGAAAACACAAGTGCCTGTATATGTACATCAGATGATATTCATCAGAGGACAAATTGAGCCAAAACTATTTCATTCAAAACAGCCTCTCCATTTTAGTAATTCCCATGAAATTCACTGGAATATGACAAGGATCGGCTAGATCCGAGGTGAACCCAAACGCAGGACACGGTAGAAAGTTGCAAAGCAAGGTTTTATTGAACAATTACAAAATGACAAGGCACACAGGCAAGTGCTGTGGCAAGGGAAAAATTCACTAACTAAGAATCTAAGGATAAGGGTAAACTAAGGTACTCTGGCACAGGGGCAAAATCTAACACTATAACTAAGGAACACAGGCACAGAGGCACTCTAACTCTACTTCTACACGGAGATAAACTAAGGAACTCAGAAACAGGGGAAAGTCTAACGCTATATCAACCCTGACAAATAACTCTAGCTAAACCAAAAAACCTCAAAATCTCGAGGGGCTAACGAGAAACAGAAAATCACTCCAGGGAAATAACCAAGGAGGAAGAGAAGAAAAAGAGGACAAGGTACTCAACTAAACTAAAGGAGCAAAACACTAAACTAGGAATCTAAGGCTACAAACAAAGTGACAAAACAAAAGGCTTCAGCTCAAGAACGAGAGTACGGACCAAAGACGAGATAACGCTGGAGAGTTTGCATGAACACAAGACAATCTGGCACAGGACGCGGGGAGACACAGACAATATATACACACGAGGTAATGGGGAACAGGTGGAGACAATCAGGGCGGGGAAGACAATCACCAGACGCGGGTAAACAAGAGGGCAGGAAGTGCATGTCTGAAACAAGAGGGAGACAAGGTTACTACAAAATAAAAGACAGGAAATGACATGTCAACACAAAAACGCAACTTTGACAAACCAAGATCATGACAGTACCCCCCCCTCAACGAACGGCTCCAGACGGTCCAATGGCACCAGGGTGCGTCCTATAAAAGTCCTTGAGGAGGGATTTGTCCAAGATGAATGATGGGCGGACCCAAGAGCGTTCCTCCGGGCCGTAACCTGCCCAATCGACCAGAAACTGGAACCCTCTGCCACGCTTGCGGACCGCCAGGAGCTTCCTTACTTGGTAGGTGGGTCCCCCGTCAACGATCTGTGGAGGAGGCGGTGGCTTGGCGGGCGGAACCAGCGGGCTGCTTTTCGCGGGCTTTACGAGACTCACATGGAATGTGGGGTGAATCCTCAGGGACCTTGGGAGTCGGAGGCGCACTGCCGCAGGACTGAGCACTTTAGAGACCGGAAACGGCCCCACAAAGCGGGGCCCCAGCTTCTTAGAGGGGATCTGGAGAGGCAGGTTGCGGGTGGAGAGCCAGACCTTCTGCCCCGCCCGGTAGATGGGGGCTGGCCGGCGGTGGCGGTCCGCTGCCTTCTTGTAGCGGGCCTGGCTTCTCAGGAGGAGCTGTCTGGTGGCATTCCAGACCCGCCTGCATCTCCTGATGAGGGCGTGGGCAGAGGGTACCACCACCTCCTTCTCGCTGTCCGGGAAACAGGGGGGTTGGTAGCCGTACACACAATGGAAAGGTGAGATGCCTGTGGATGCTGAGGGGAGCGAGTTGTAAGCATACTCAACCCAAGTCAACTGTTTACTCCAAGAGGAGGGATTCTGGGCTACCAGGCATCGCAGGCAGGTCCCCAGCACCTGATTCAGCCGCTCCGTCTGTCCGTTAGTTTCCGGATGGTACCCTGAGGATAAGCTGACCGAGGCCCCTAATAGAGAGCAAAACTCAGACCAAAACTGTGAGATAAACTGGGGGCCTCGATCAGACACAATGTCAGTGGGTAAGCCATGAATCCTAAAAACTTGGTGGCACATGACTTCCGCCGTTTCCTTAGCGGAGGGAAGTTTGGGTAGCGCTATGAAGTGTGTCATTTTAGAGAATCTATCCACCACTGTAAGGACAGTGGTGTTACCTTCGGAAACGGGCAGCCCGGTAACAAAGTCCAGTGAGATCCCGGCCCAGGGCCGTCCAGGAATCGGGAGGGGCTGAAGGAGACCTGCCTGCGCTCGGGACGAGGACTTGCTGCGGGCACACACAGAACATGCATCAATGTATTCTCTAATATCGTCAGTCATCTTCGGCCACCAAAACTTCTGCTGAATGAAGAATAGAGTTCTTTTAACCCCCGGATGGCAGGTGAGGAGTGAGGTGTGAGCCCAATGGACCACCTGCCCACGTTTCTCAGTAGGCACGAAAAGGCGATTCTCTGGGCAACCAGCAGGTGGCGGGGCTCCACCATTGGCACTCCTCACCTCCTCCACTATCTGCCAAGTTACCGCCCCTACCACACAGTTTCGTGGTAGGATATCTCCAGGCTCCTTGGCAACAGGTTCGGGATCGAACAGCCGGGAGAGGGCGTCCGGCTTACCATTCTTGGACCCCGGCCTGTAAGACAGAGAGAAGTCAAAGCGATTAAAGAATAACGACCATCGAGCCTGACGTGAGTTGAGTCTCTTAGCCTGGCGTATGTACTGCAGGTTCTTGTGATCGGTCCAAACAATAAAGGGCTGCTGGGCCCCCTCCAGCCAGTGGCGCCATTCTTCCAGCGCCACTTTGACTGCCAGCAGCTCCCTATTGCCAACATCATAATTTCTCTCTGCCTGTGAAAGCTTCCGTGAGAGGAAGGCGCATGGATGCACTTTGCTGTCAGAGGCCGCCCTCTGCGACAGGACTGCCCCTATCCCGTCATTGGAGGCGTCAACCTCCACAATAAACTGTCTCGTAGGATCGGGGACGACCAGGATAGGGGCGGAGCTGAACAGGCCCTTGAGGCGGCGAAAAGCCTCGTCGGCTTCGGGAGTCCACTGGAAAGGTGTCCGGGTGGACGTTAATGTGTGCAGGGGCGCCGCTACGGTGCTGAAATTACGGATGAACCGACGGTAAAAGTTGGCAAATCCTAAGAACTGCTGAACTTTCTTACGGTTCTCCGGGATGGGCCACTCTGCAACAGCACTTACTTTTGCCGGGTCCATGCGTGTCTGCCCCGGGGCTATGATAAAGCCCAGGAATGACACGGTTCCGGCGTGAAACTCGCACTTCTCAGCCTTAACATAGAGCTGATGCTGGAGAAGGCGGGACAGTACCTGGCGGACGTGGCATTCGTGGGTCTCTGGGTCTGAGGAGTATATCAAAATATCATCCAAGTACACGAATACAAACTTGTTAAGGAAATCTCTCAACACATCATTAACAAAACTCTGAAACACAGCCGGGGCATTTGTGAGTCCGAAAGGCATCACTAAGTACTCGTAGTGCCCCGATGGGGTATTAAAACCCGTCTTCCATTCATCCCCCTCCCTTATTCTGACCAAGTGATAAGCGTTTCTTAAGTCCAGCTTCGTGAATATTTTAGCGTTTTGTAATTGTTCGAAAGCAGAGGACATTAATGGCAGAGGATAACGATTCTTTACTGTGATGTCATTTAATGGGGCATAGTCTATGCAGGGTCTCAGAGACCCGTCCTTTTTGTCCACAAAAAAGAAACCTGCTCCCAATGGTGACGATGAGGGGCGGATTAGCCCAGCCTTCAAAGAAGTGGAGATATACTCATCCATGGCTTCCCGTTCAGGTCCGGAGATTGAGTACAGTCTGCCCTTGGGCAGTGGGGCCCCTGGGAGCAAGTCTATGGGGCAGTCATAGGGACGGTGGGGAGGCAGGGATGTAGCTTTCTGTTTGCAAAATACTTCCTGTAGATCATGGTAACATTGGGGAACACCGGTGAGGTCTGGAGGCGGGGCTTCATCTGGAAGACAAGGTTCAGAGTTAATGGACCCCTTCACACCCCCCACCGTTACCTTGTGGTTGGAATCAAAACATGAGTCTGTGCAGTTCTTGCCCCAACCCAGAACCTGACCGGTCTTCCAGTCCATATGGGGGTTGTGTTTGCACAGCCAGGGGTATCCTAAAACTAGATCATGCAGAGGGGAATCGTAAACATTAAAACATAGTGTCCCAGAATGATTCCCTATGCTTATCCTAAGAGGCTCAGTCTGGTGAGTTACTCGGAACAGCGACCTGCCATTGAGCGCGCAGGCGTCCAGCGGCTGAGGAAGCGGCTCGGTCCGCAGCCCGAGAGATTTGGTTAATGCTAAGTTCATAAAACTGTCGTCTGCTCCCGAGTCCACCAGGGCCCTGACGTCCAGGGTCCTGGTAGGGCTGAAGCAGGTGACACTGGTAAGCGCCCGCTGAGCAGTGGTCTTGGTGATGCACGGCTCCCACCTTTTCTCGGGGGGTTGTAGTCCGATCTTGGGACACTCTGTGCGGCGGTGGCCCTTATCCCCGCAGTAGAAGCAGAGTCCTCCCTGGCGGCGGCGAAGACGCTCCTCTGAAGTAAGCTTGGCACGGCCCAGCTCCATAGGAGCCTCCTCCCGACTGGTCGATGCGCTGGGCTGGTAAGCAGGAGGAGATGGATAGGTGTGGCGAGGCGAGAACTCCCTCTGGTGGTCACGAGCGGCGGAAGCCCTCTTCTGCCGTTGGCGCTCCCGGAGCCGTGTGTCCACTCTGATAGCCTGCGCAATCATGCCGTCCAAATCCTCCGGCAGGTCCAGGGGGGCCAGGTGGTCCTTAAGGGTCTCTGATAGTCCTCTGATGAAGGCGGCGTGAAGAGCCGCATCATTCCAGCCACTGTCCTGAGCAATGGAGCGAAACTCAACAGCATAGTCCGAAACAGGTCTGTTACCTTGCGCCAGCCTTTCCAGGATCCTGGCTGCCTCCCGCCCGGGTGTGGTGAGATCAAAAGTCTTCCTTAGTGCCTCGGAGAACTGATCAGCTGACTGGCAGACCGGCGACTTGCGTGCCCACTCGGAGGTGGCCCAGGCTGCGGCTCTTCCCGTTAGGTGAGACATCATAAATGCCACTTGAGAGCGGGGAGAGGGAAAACTAGCCGGAGTCATTTCAAAATGAAGTTCGCATTGTGTCAGGAACGGGCGACATAGTTCCGACTCACCCGAGTATTTCTCCGGGGCTGCCAGTCTCAGCGTGGCGGTGGGAGGAGCGGGAGGCGAGCCGCTGGCTGGTTTGGAGCGAGCAGGAAGTTCCCTGTCGGGCGTCTGGTTGCGCAGGAGTGCGAGCATGTCCGCTAGTTGTTTCCCCAGCTGGTTCACCTGGGCTGTGATGGATGTCCTGAATCCCTCTTGGTGAGTGGACATGTCGGATACTCCCTGCATAATCGCTGAGACCTGCTGCTCGTGACGATCGATACTGGCGGAGTGGGAACCGAGGAGTTCCCTGAGCTGACCGGTGTCCGCTGGGTTCATGCTGGCCAGATTGTACTGACAAGGATCGGCTAGATCCGAGGTGAACCCAAACGCAGGACACGGTAGAAAGTTGCAAAGCAAGGTTTTATTGAACAATTACAAAATGACAAGGCACACAGGCAAGTGCTGTGGCAAGGGAAAAATTCACTAACTAAGAATCTAAGGATAAGGGTAAACTAAGGTACTCTGGCACAGGGGCAAAATCTAACACTATAACTACTCGGAGAAAAAAACTAAGGAACACAGGCACAGAGGCACTCTAACTCTACTTCTACACGGAGATAAACTAAGGAACTCAGAAACAGGGGAAAGTCTAACGCTATATCAACCCTGACAAATAACTCTAGCTAAACCAAAAAACCTCAAAATCTCGAGGGGCTAACGAGAAACAGAAAATCACTCCAGGGAAATAACCAAGGAGGAAGAGAAGAAAAAGAGGACAAGGTACTCAACTAAACTAAAGGAGCAAAACACTAAACTAGGAATCTAAGGCTACAAACAAAGTGACAAAACAAAAGGCTTCAGCTCAAGAACGAGAGTACGGACCAAAGACGAGATAACGCTGGAGAGTTTGCATGAACACAAGACAATCTGGCACAGGACGCGGGGAGACACAGACAATATATACACACGAGGTAATGGGGAACAGGTGGAGACAATCAGGGCGGGGAAGACAATCACCAGACGCGGGTAAACAAGAGGGCAGGAAGTGCATGTCTGAAACAAGAGGGAGACAAGGTTACTACAAAATAAAAGACAGGAAATGACATGTCAACACAAAAACGCAACTTTGACAAACCAAGATCATGACAGAATAAATATTGAAAATAAAATGAAAAAGGATAAAGTACTGCATTCACAACGCGTCTAAACATGAATCTTTTTTTTTTTTTTAATCAATCTTTGGAGTTGAAAAATCTATATTGTATTGGACGGCAAAGTATCGCGATATTTTGCCGTATCGATATTTTGACCTACCCGTAATCGTAACCTATTTGAACCAAACATCCTGCTGGTCAGTGCACCACTGGCTGCAGCTATGAGGGTTTGGACTGAAGGTGGAAGGTATCCTCGTATGTACATGTGTGTGCATGCATGCTGCTTGGTATGCAGACGCCGTCTTTGCTGCCTGTAGCCCCTACGACGGCATTCCCAGGTCAAGCAATTACCACACATCAAGGAAAGCAATTGGGCATGACTAAAATATCATTGCCATGTGATCGCGTCCCTATGTTTGGACTGCCAGAACCTAATTTAACCCACTTTGTCCATACGATCGAGGAGAATTGAGGACACGCTCTCCAATTCTGGTGCCCCCCCTCGAGCATTTCCTACAAGTCTGACACACAGCAGCTGGGGCTGTAGACGCGCCATGACTGGTCTCCCACCCAGCCGAGTGGGAGACGGGTGTAATGAGCGAGAGGAGTGAGGTTGCGGAGGAGAACTAGTAGCTGGCAGGGTAGAGGAGGGGAGCATTAAATGAGCCGCTGGAGGGGGTTGGTGCAGAAACTTGAGACAGTTTGAGGAAGGGTTTGCGTATCGACCTGGAGATCACTTGCAAGGGTCACGTGAATCCATTTAAGAGTGGCTGAGGTTTGTTGCTGCTTCCATTGCATAGAGGAGCCGGCGTGGTCACATTCAGACTTGGCAGGACAGGAGGAGGGGGGGGGAGAGATTGGCATATATGCACAGGGAATGGGACAGGGGCAGGGAGGGAGATGGTGGATGTTATAAGAGAGGAAGCATTGATCCTGGGCTCTGCTCCGAGCAGCATTCGCCACTTATTCCCTCATTATACAGTCAAATATATCTCTGTGCCTTTAACTGCCACCCCTGCCCTTCATGTGTCTGCCCCCCCCCCCTTCACCTCCCAACAAAATCTGACAAACCCGAACCCCTCAGCCGTGCCGCTTCATTCTACTAAACCCATTGTTTTCACTGATTCCATTTCAATTTCATTCCGTTTTGCCGCTCAGCTGTAACTTAGCCCAAAGTCTTTTTTTTTTTGCGGAAGAGGAGCGCCGCGTGTTCCTTTTGTCCTCGTAGAGCCTGATTAAATATTGATAGAGATGGGAAGCGTCGCGGGCCGCTCAGTCAGATCTGAGAGGGTCAAGGATGGCGGAGTTTCTCTGCGGATTTCATTAAGAGAGCAGAGGACTGTAAATAGGAACGCATGTGAATCACAGGGGCCCTCGCGGACGCTCCAGTAACCTTCATTATCCCCCCTGCATGGATAACGCCCAGTAATGTATTCCGGGGGAAGATGGAGGTTGGAGGGTGATGGGGTGTAAAATAGCATGTGTAGGAAGGCCCTGTTTTTCGACTACGTGCAGCCTGCCACCCTCACAGTCAGATACCCATTAGTGCAGCAGCAGAGGATTGGATGTGCAAATGGTCCCATGGATTAGAGAGCTAATGCATTTAGGAGAGGGGGCTCCACAATCTCTTTATTGCCGCTCTCTCTCTCTCTCTCTCTCTCTCTCTTTCTGTGTGTGTGTGTGTGTGTGTGTGTGCACATTTGTGTGTGTGTTGAGGCTCGCTCGTACAGGGGAGATACCCTGTCCCTTTGTGGAGCCTGAGAGATTTAGGGTAAAGTGAGTAGATAACGGCAGGGATGCACTGCGGGCACAGCCACACACACACACACACACACACACACACACACACATCCAAGCTTATGGTATGACCAGAAGAAGGCTCGTTGTGTGGGGCGTTATTAAAAACTCAGCATGGAAATGAGATCTTTCCAGAAAGAGGCGTAGACGGCGGCCCTATAATGTAATTAATCAGAGTCTGGGATTTTTCTTCTGCCCTCTTTGTTGCTCTCCAGTCGTCTCCCTTTCACGCTCATCCTTTTCCTCTCTACCTCCTCAGCCTCTCTCCTTTGTGTCCCTCTCTGCTCTCCGAATCCGAACCTCATCTCAGGTGTTCTGGGGGCAGAAATGTGCCATGTCATGCACTCCCCCATACCTCATTAAAGCCTCTTCTAGCTGCTCTTTAGGAAAGCACAGGAAAAGTAGGAGGTGGGATCTGCTGTGAGAGTGGAGATGCCTCTGCAGCGGGGATGGCGATGCAGGATGTTCCGGGCTTAAGAGGCAACCTGCTACCAGGCCTTAAGGCAGCTGTCGGCTTTACGCGCACGCACCTTGTAGGTGGTCATCAAGCTGTGAGCGAGCGGGACGTGAACTCTTTCCCTCTGTGTCGGTAGCTCGACTGAGCGTCACATTCGCTTGTGGATTTTTTTTTTTTTTTAAAGAGCCAGCCGCCGGGCAGCATGGGAGGGGCCCTCCTCTGCTGAAGCGCAGCAGCACGGCGGGTAACTACAGTACGGCTCCGCTCTGCGCACAGTGAGTCAGCTGAGCAGCCGGGACCACAGCCGCCGGTGAACGGGAGAGAGACAGCGAGAGGAGGAGAGGAGGAGAACCCTGCAGGTTCTGGATACAGAAAAGGCGAAACTCTGGGGATGAGAGGCTGACATGGAAACGGCGAAGTGATCGGAGCGAGCTTGTTGACGCATAATCCCGCCCGCCCCGCTGGCACTGGGAGGGGGCAAATCTCGCCTACCTAAACTCAAATCCTCCACAAGAGATTTACGAAGTGCGCAGCTGCTGCGGGTTCAGACACTTCCAAGACAATTCCTTCATTTCATTTTTTTTTTGGGGAGGGAGGACCAGCTCTACAGGCGCTCTTTGGTGATAACGAGCAGAATTTTTTTGTTGGAGGAGATGTTGAATCAGAGGATGGCGCGCTATCCTAATTAGGGTTGTTAAACCCCACAGTTGGATTCGGCACCATCACTGCGTCGCGGACGGTGGGCGGTTTGGATGCGCCCTGAGGTGTGGACAGGACCCGTCCGTGCATCATCACCACCACCACCACCATCGCAGGTATTTGAGCGTGACTGTGTTTGATTACACCGGAGACCTGGAGCCATGACAGCCCCCCCGCTGGTCCCACGGCCCGCCTGCTGACGGTACCGGGCAGGATGGGAGCAGGTCTGCCGCGTTCAGGATCCCGAACCAGCCGATTTATCAATGGAGGAGGAGAGTGACACCCGGAAAATCAACAACAGCTTCCTTCGCGACCACAACTATGCAACCGAAGGTATTTAACCTGATGATGTGGGGGGGAGGGGGGGTCCTCCAAACTGATATACCAGCACCGAAAATCACCCCGAGGCTGTAGCTAGAGGGATGCCTATATCACAGCAAAAATACATGACTGCATAGGAAGACTAAAGCAGCAAGAAAAAATGACTATCAAGCAAATATCAGGCCTATGAATGGCCTGGGTGATGAAATAAATATATAACAACAGGCTTTATAGCCGCTTCGTGCGTAAATGCGCATTTAATCAGCTCAGGCTTCACTATAAGCTGCTATAGGGGTATTATAGGAATGTTTCCCGTCATTTTATCATAAACACGAGCTTGTTGAGTCGCGTGTGGTGTCAATAGCAGGAGATGATGAGGTGGCTTCCCAACATGCATGCTATTTTAAGATGACCATCCTGACCGAGAGGGAATCAGGGCTTTAATCTGGCCAGCAGTGGAATAAAGCCTCCTGTACAGCAGCTTCAGCGTAAACATGTGATGCATTATTGATGAAAAAAAACCCTCATTGTGTTCACTTGTTGAAATAATTACACACAGGATGAGCCCTAATTTTATCAGTGCATTAAAATATGCATATCTTTCATGAATATGCATTTTAAAAACTGGAGCTGTGAGAGCTTGCTGTGTTTTCCACAGCAATATGTGCTGCTCCTGCACATGTGTGTTTCCTCCTCATTGACCACACAACGGCCCCTCCATGATCAGCACGCTGACTAATTGATGAAAAATAGTCCCCTTGTGCCAGTTCAACCAATCAGCTCCACGTCTCCTGCAAAAGCTGCTTGGATCGCTGATCAACATAAAACATTGATTTAAAAGCTATCGTTAATCTCATTACCATCCTCGGTCCCTATTCACTGAGTGCCATATACCTTTTATTTAATCATGCAGATTGTTTGTGAGCGTTAACCGCTCTGCTTATATCTGGAAGATAATAAAAAGCAGTGGGAACCTGAACTCACGGTACTCAATAAAAAAACAGACTTGTCTTTAACGCAGATTAAACATATAATCATCCTGTAAAGCTGTCATGTGACACACAGTACCTATAAATATATCAATAACACACTGTTTTAGCAGATTAATGCGTCTGTGTGTCGATGCTGGTATCTGTTTTCCTCTCATTAATAATTCTGTTTTAACAAATGATTGATTTTAGGTGTTTAGCTGCGTCTTTATCGTTCAGTGTAATGTAATTATAGTTTCTGCAGCACTGGGAGAGTCTTGAATTCATCTCACCATCCCATATTTAACCAACCAAATACATCTTCTTATATGATCTAGAGTGGGATGGAGGGTACATACGTTACTGGTTATACTGGGAGGGAACGGGTGGGTCAGAGCATCCCATCTACAGCTCAGGTTACTGCAGGTTGGAGGAGAAACAGAAGACAGTGAGTCTCATTTTCACATCCTGCTGCTTCCCTCAGTGCGTTTTTTTTCCTTCTTCTTCCTTCTCTTTATTCAAATATGGGAGAGCATCATCATTTGCTCCGCTCCTGCTCTAACAGATGATTCCCTGTCATTGCTAAACACACAGTCGCTGGTTAGGAGCGGTAGGAAGTGGGGGGTGGGAGTGATGGATATCTTTGTTTGATGTGTGCGCTGAGATGAAGAAAAAAAAAAGAAGAACAGTAGGAGATCTTCCTCTTCCAGCTTCTTCCCGTCTCTCTCTTTTAGTTCCTTTGAACCGGGAGGAGAAGTGGGTGGTGACTTCAAGTAAAAGGACTGTCTGGTCTGCGGCCCATCTGCGCCATCTACTTTTGTTATTCCTTTATTGCTGTAATTTATGACTGATTGTCACACCTCATATACCATGAATGAGTGTGTGTGTGTGTGTGTGTGTGTGTGCCCATTCAGTCCATCCTTGTCTCCTAAGTGGTATGAATTCAGTCTGAAGCCAAAGAGCATACGTCCCGGTGTCGGGGTCCTCATAAATTCATCAAAGTGCACATGTACCATCAGGCCCGGCCCGTTCGGGACCACACACACACACACACACACACACACACACACACACACACAGGTCCCCCTCATAAGTGGCGTCGGGCTGGTTGGGATTTCCCTCAGGCCATGCTTGCCCACAGCAGCAGGACACTTTAATGATGTCACATTTTAATGATGTCACTGGTGCTGACCTTTGGTTTGCACCAATCCCACGCCTCGGTGGGTCTGTGGGCGGCTACATTGACCCGGTGTCTGTACATGTAGGTGATGTGTTCACGCTGTGAGTAAAGCTACGCCGGTCAATTCACAGTTGGACGTTTAGAAGAAGAAAAAAGAAAAATGTCTTCTTGAAGCTCAACATTTCCAGAGGCATCGTCGTGTATCCGGAGAAAGAAAATGTCTGATTTGCATTGGCCGTGCCGCCTGCTGATGACACACTGCTTAATGGTGATAGAATGGATGGTGTGTGTCTCACTGCAGCTGTGTACGTCGGCGTGTGTTGAGTCAATGGACTGTTACGCCACTACAACGTTGGTCTCAGTTAATTTTCAAAACCTGCACCTTGGATTGTTCCCTTAATGGATGAAATTGTCAAATAGCACGGCGCCACTTGGGGTGTAAACATGTAAATAGCTTCCTTGCTGTGAGGCAGGACCTAACCTAATGTCTGCTCTGGTATTGATTTCTGGTCCTTTACAATTTAGCTACCGGAACAATGGCCTAAAGATCTATTGGAACGACATGTAATCCCTTCCACCTTCTCTCCCCGACCCCCTCTCTTCTCCCGTTCTCTCCCCTTCCTGCTTCTATATACGTCTGTCTGATGTGAGTACAAGCTTGTGTGTGATGTGACCCCTCTAGCCTTGCTGAATACTGATGCAGTCCCTGTAACAGAGAGCTCACCGCCTTTATTGTAGCTGCCTCTAGTTGCCTGTGCCAAGGCAAACGGCCCGGGGCTACACTTTAGGACCCCGGCATAAAAAGATTTAGCCCACCAAACCCCCAGGACCCATCCATTATTCACCAAGAAACACTCAAAAACGCTGAACCCCGCCTCGGCACATAGCGCAAGAAAAGATAATGTGTGTGTGTGTGTGTGTGTCGGGGGGTCGGTGTGGGGGTGGCGGGCGCTTAATGGCAAGCTGTGAAGTTGGGGCGAGTCACACTCCTTATTCAGCAGCTGCTTTCATCTCCTGATTAGCTTCTTATTAAGTCTGCAGCACCATGAAAATTTAATGAGAATTTATTAAAGAATGGCCGTGATGTTGCTACTGTAGGAAGATTACAAGAAGAAGAAGAAAAAAGTCCCATCTCTCTTAACTGGCGTTGTGGTCATTTGAGGCGCCGCTGTGATAGATAGTACCGCCGGCCCCAAAAAGGAAGCGACGTTTGACCTTTCTGGACTTTATAACGGGATGCATTTGTGCGTTTTTGATAGACTTCGTCCCCGTCGAGGAAGCAGTGGAATCTCTCATGTTTTGGTGACGAGGTTACTGCCGATACAAGGATCTCGGTGTGTACGGCAGCCATCTAATGATCCGCTCCAGCCTTGACAACAGGAAGATGAAAGGGATCGGCACTGATGCAACACAGACAGAGAGGGAGAGACAGCTTTTGTTTTTTTGGCGGTGGATTATAATTCTACACACACCCCCGCCCGCCTCCCCCCCCCCACCCATCCTACATGTTCAATTTCTAAGAGAATACCAAATAACAAGCATTCGGAACGATCCCTCTTGGTATTCATGTACGCGCGCGCGCCAGAATCGATCGGCGAAATCCACCGCATTTCACCGCCGCGCCCCCGTCCCGTGTTGTGTCTGTAGTTAAATGTGCACCGACCGCGATGTGTTAATGAAGTGTGAGAAGTGAAGCAGGAACACGTCTCGCCCATTTCACCCTCAACTCCCTCGAGTGTGGGGATACAGGAAAGGGAGTACACACACACACACACACACACACACACACACACATTCTGTCTCATTCCCACGGGACTGATCCTGGAGAAACCAGGTTAATTAGCTTGTTCACTCCAGATCTTACATAGAGTCATGCTCTTCAGATGAAGAGAGCTGCATTGTGCTCTCTTGCTTTGTGTGCGGCTAATAAAGCCTAATAAAGCCTTAATCATATGGGCACCGGACCAGTAGGTAGAAGGGTTTTATTCAAAGATTCTGATTGATCTCCATTGTTGCTCGTGTGGAGACCAAGCCGTTATCGGCCGCCTATTCAGCGCAGAAACTGTGATTTTTTTGGCGAAGTGCAGATTGATGATCATGGAAGGAACGAGGAGCCGGGGAATGAAAGAGAGAACGGACCCGTTTTATCCCCCCGGCCTGATCCTTTGACGCAAGTGCTGTAATCCTCTCTCCGCCACGTCTGCCCGCTAACAAAGCCTTCACACGACACCATGTTGCTCGCGTCCCCTCCCTCTACCTGGAAATCTTTTTTGCACAACACTTACGCAAGTAGCTTTCCATTTCCATTTTGGATCCGTCTGCCCCGTCTTACACAACCCCTCAAATAACGGCAGGATCAAGCCTCCGTTTGGTTCCTTTCTTTGGCAGGATTACATGTCGTGGAGAGGTTAGCCAGGGTTCTCCTATTTCTGGTCTTTGCTGTAGTCTGTACTGACGAGACGCGCTGTACTGTACCATCTTTTATTGGCCTACTTCCCTCCCCAGACTTCCCCCTCCCTCCCATCTTTTTTTTCTTTTCGAGGCCCTTTCTGTTTTGCGTGATAGATGTTGCATCTATAAATACATTCAATATCCTGGCTCCCCCGCCCCGGCCGCTCCTGTGCACGCCTTTTTCATTCCAGAATCAATGCATATCTATGTTTCCATCCAATTGGTTCGAGTCTCGATTCCATATTGCACGCTGAAGGGGAGTTATCGAGGGTCAGATCGGTGAACAGAAGCAGATAGGAGCCTGTGTTATTTCAGTCATACACACACACACACACACACACAGCAGCAGCAGCAGACCAACAGGCTCGCCTGTATTATTACTGGTGATTGATGTGTGTTATCTCCACCATCCCTCTGATGCATCAAGAAGCGCTGACCTGTGAGTGTCAGACCTGGCTGGCCACGGGATTTATGGGCTTCATCTGGTTATGGTCTGCTGATGAAGCTGTGTGTGTGTGTGTGTGTGTGTGTGTGTGTGTGTGTGTGTGTGTGTAAGTACACATTCGGTCAGATGCTTCCAGTCCTCCTTGAACCCACTGATGTTCCCATTATTAAAAATCGTCTCAGAGGCTCCGCCCACCTGCAACCAATGACGAGTTTATGTGACATCACTGTATGTTGCCGCTTTAACACAAGTCCCATCGGTGGCTAAAGGTTGAATATATTACCTCGCCGGGTTTGAATACATTTGCATGAGGAAAAACTAATTTAGGGAAGCATTCCATCACGTTTGCTCAGGGTTTCGGCTCCGCTGGCTCTCTCTGAGATGATTGCGGGACGTATCCGTGTGTAAACTCGTTTAATGGCATCCATCAATTACTGTTTCTCCTCGGTGACTTAATGGGTGGATGATGAGGGGGAGATATGCAGGGGGGAAAAAGTATGGAGGACAAAAAAGAGACAGAGAGGGGGAGAGGGAGAAAATGTGATTCAAGAATGCTGATTCCATTCGATTTACAGCAGAGGCCTTGACCTGAATGATGGTGTTGGGGAAGACATCATCGTGTGTGTGTGTGTGTGTGTGTGTGTGTGTGTGTGTGTGTGTGTGTGTGTGTGTGTGTGTGTGTGCAGCAGCGATACAGTGTGTTTCTGGGATACTCCCAGGCTGTAATTAGGTCAGAGTGTGTCTTGTCTGTGAAACGTTAATTAGTTTTTGGATTCAAATATGACTAGGATCGCCCCCCTTCCCCCGTTCTTCCAGTCATTATGAACCCGTGGACACATACCAATCCCTGTGGTGTCATTCCTGAATGTGACTTTCTTGTCAACAATTAAATGAAACAAGGACACACACACACACATTCATTGGAAGACACTTAGTCATTCCCACCATCCACATCAGTTTTATGAGGCCGTCTACAGGGACTCCATTGTCTGAAGTTGTGTGCTGCATTGAACAGTACAACCCCCCCCCCCCCCCCCCGATGCAGTAGCAGGTTTTCACTCTATTGCAGCACTCGCTCTTGTCTGCTGAATTACAGCTAGCATCAGCAACTAAGTCTGAGAGCTATTGGCACACACACACACACACACATATATATACACCCCTCCGACTGCCGCTAGAGCTGGAAACGGTCTCCATAGCAACATTCCCCCTCTCCTGTTCAGCGCTCCGCCAGTAGCAGGTCCACAGAGGGTGTGGGGGGTACAAAACAACAAGCTCTAGCTTCTCCCTCTCTCTCTCTCTCTGTAATATTATTGCTTGTTAAAGAGAGGGCTAGCCTCTGCCGTGGTGTGTGTGTGTGTGTGTGTGTGTGACATACATTATGCTATGTCTTAGCCTGAGGCTGTATAATAATTACAATCACCATTAGCCTCTGCTGAATCCAGGCAGATGTATGTCTTTGAGGAGGGGAGGAAGAGCTACCTTAAGGGTAGGTGTCTGTTATTTACTTGTGGAGAAACGAGAGAAACGTTCATCTCACTGCTCTCATGTTTTTTTGTTATGTCGACTGCCCTGCGTTGAATGAAAGTCCAAAAAGTGTGCCGTACACGTGCATGAGCCTCAAATAAGGTTAAAAAAGGTGTGTGATTGTGTGTTTTTTTTTCAACGAAGAAGCGGGAGAATCTCGCAGCTGGGAGGAGAGAGGAGAATGGAGTTCAATTAAATGACACAAATTGGCTCACTTCAGTCAGATGAGGGGTTGAATTAGCATGCAGTTAGTCATCCAGCGGCTTCTCCTAACCCATTATTCACCAGAAACCGTACCGGAGAGTCCTCTGTGGGTTTGTCACCAGATTCCACCCTTCCCTTTTCCCCTGACATGTTCTCTTGAAGTCACTCCACCAGATCTCACTTAAAGGTCTTTCTTTCTGTCTGACGGATACCTTGACAGCTTTGTGCACGTCCTCACTGACATTTCCCTCCCCTCCCTCCTCTCTGCTTCCTGTGTTTGCAGCTGACATTATCTCAACGGTTGAGTTTAACTCATCGGGGGAGCTGTTGGCCACCGGGGATAAAGGAGGCAGAGTGGTTGTCTTCCAGAGGGAGCAGGAGGTAGGAAATGCCAACAATGCAACACTAATTATGCTGCCCTTCTGCTGAGAGCATTTCTACGGCCTCGGAACATTACAAGTTGGGTTGTTTGCTTTTGGATAACTAGCTGGTGAAAAGGGGTTTATTTTAAACGGATTATTAGGAGCAAATATTCAGTGAAAATTCATAACAAAAAACATCTTTGAGCACTAACAAGCTCCTGTTGAGGCATCATTATAAACTCATACAAGTATTCTGCATTTAAGGTACTGTAGAAGAAAATGTGTTACCTTCCAATTTGTTTTGTTTAAATATTACTTCCTCTCGGGAACCTCAAATGTCTTGCTGAGCTGCATTCGTTGTATGTAAGCCTTGTCATGTTAATGATGAGACCCTCTGATCTGTCCCCCTTCCTGGACCATCTCCGAAACACCTTCATCCCACATACTTGATCAAGGCCTTCATGAATGGCCCCTGTTGTGACACTATCTAGCAAGAACCCAGCTGTTCCGAGGAAGTCACACCTTTATGTTGTCTCAGGACGTCTCTTCCCCTTGATGAAACGCGTATTGAATCTATGTAAATCCACTGTTTAGACCTGCCCCTTCGGTTCTGTATAAGTTGTCTCTTGCCTCACATCAGGGCAGATTGGGCTGTGTGGCAACCGCGACATTGTCTTTTCTCCACTGTCAGTGATTAAACCTCATTTGAACCAGCCACTGAATTGGACCTGAAGAGTTTCTTCCACAGTACCATGGTTTCCAATCACACCAAACAATTCATCCTGAATTACAGAGAAATATATGCATATATGGTGCGCTGTACATGTAGAATTTTATATTTGATGTTATGGACAAGCCAGAATAATAAAGCATGCTCACAGGTAACCATGACAACCAGCTGATTTTTACACTTTACTTCAACATCTTAGTGTATATTTGCTCAATAGAACAAAAACACAAAGTGAAACCGAGGCTTGTTAGTTAATGGCTAGAATACTTAATATCTAACTCAAATGTTGCATATCTTGTTAAAGATTATCTTTATAATGTTTTTTTAAGTTTGTGGAAACGGGTCGATGTCTTACTGCGTCCCTCTCCTTGTAGAGTAAGAGCCAGCCCCAACGTCGAGGGGAGTACAATGTTTACAGCACATTCCAGAGCCACGAGCCGGAGTTCGACTACCTGAAGAGTTTGGAGATCGAGGAGAAGATCAACAAGATCAAATGGCTTCCTCAGCAGAACGCCGCCTACTTCCTGCTCTCCACCAACGGTGAGTGATCCAGCCAAAGGCCGGGCCCCGTTACCGTCGGCAGCGCCGCGAGGTGGCAAACTGGTCAAAGGCGGCGTCGATCTGTCACGGGAGCGTGTTTGAACGTGGGCAGGGTGTTACTCGACGGCGGTGTGAAATAACGCCGTGATTCACTCCTCCTCGCGTTGCAGAAACGGTCAGATAGATATATACGAGGAGACGATATTAATATCACATGAAAATGCCTTTTTGAGTGTGAATGTGTTGGCTGTTTCGCTCGGCTGAACAAGTGCCACCAGCAGAAGCGTTTCAGATTGAGAACTTCATGCATGGCTGCCACAGCAGGAACACACACACACACACACACACACACACACACACATCAGCGAGAGAGACGTCTTGCAGATTGTGAGCTTCATGCATGGCTGCTACAGAAGTGCTAGCGGTGGCTGGAGCAGATGGCCGAGAGTCCTGTGGCGATGGCCTCGCTGCTCCGACACCAATATTCACAGCGGAAATTAAAAGAAAAAAAAAGAAAAAAAGGCAACAACCTGACTGCTGCTGCCATCCCCCCCCCCCCCTCCCCCCTCGCTAGACGGCCGAGAAGATGGGAATGTAACTGGTGTTTGGTTGATGCCGCTTTGAAAAGCGCCCAGATGGCTATTTTTTTTTCCCAGTGGGGGAAGCGTAGCGGCGAAATGTAGTCAACATGTAGATTGATATCAGTAACATCAGAATGTACATAGGAGCCGCCATTCATCATTCCTGTGGCATCTTTCCAGCTACGTGCCAGATCGGCCGCCCAACCCCCCCCCCCTGCCTCCATTTCCTATATGTGAGATTCGCCGCGGTGATGCACGATCTGACTGTATATATCGTCTGTGTGATGTGTGAATTACAGACAAGACGGTGAAGCTGTGGAAGATCAGCGAGCGAGACAAGCGTCCGGAGGGCTACAACCTGAAGGATGACGACGGGCGGATCAGAGACCCGTCGACCATCACCTCGCTACGAGTAAGGGGGTCACGCAGAAACGCTCATCAAGGAAATGTCACACGTTGTCATGGAAATGGCTCTGGTCTGGTCTTTTTATGAAATATCAAATATTATGATCTCTAGAAAATTACAGATTCATCTTGAATGGAAACAAAAACAAAACATTTCAAGCTATAGCCTCATGGAAGACGGTTAGCTTAGCTTAGCTTAGCTTAGCCTCCTCCCATCTAGTAGGTGGGATAAAGCCATGCTAGCCAGTTCCCTCGTCTTTATGCCATGCTAAGCTAAGCTAACCTCACTGACTGCTGGTGGGAGTGGATATCAATCGTAAAATAAAATAAGCATATTGCCCTAAATATCAAACCAAATGCAATTTCAGGAAGGAGAAGTTTTTTGGCCTTTCTAGAAAGCCATGCTGACATTTTGACTCATTATGGTAGAAAAAGCCCGGGTGTTCCTGATAACATTAAATCATTCTTTTTTTATCATTAACACCTGTGCTAATGTCAAAACGCCACAAAAGGTCTATCCTCCGTTCGCACATTGAGCGCTCTGAAGTCTGAACGGCGCAGATAAGCTGATTAAATTCAAAATCTTGCATTCAGTCATTTCGCCATTAATCTGACGTAAACCCCTTGGCGATGCGTTCTGTGTGACGCCGTTAAGTTCCCCGTGATATACGCTCACTTTCCAGACGGATGAACGACACCATGACGGCAGCGAACACACGCTGGACAATTCTGAACTCGCAGGAGAAAGTAGGAACGAGTGATCGATATGTTCACTGAGGTGAAGACCACGAAGGGATCATCCTCTCCCCCACCTTCTCCCCCTTTCATTCTTATCACTGCACCACCTCTTTAATTTTCACACAAAGCAGACAGGCATATAGGACAGTGTGTGTGTGTGTGTGTGTGTGTTTATATGTGTGTGTCTGCCATGCCAGATTAGTGCTGTGTTCAGCGTGTCTGTCCCTCTTTGTCTGGCCGACCGGGGGATCATGGCAACCTGGAGGACAGGCCGGGACTGTGGCAATCCTGTTTAGAGGTTGTGAAATCTGCACATGGGGGGGGGAGGAGTTAAATAAAAAACTCTTTGTTTATATCACGATTCAGTATCTCGTCAAAAAAGACGATTTTTTATGTTTTATCCTTTTGCTGCTTATAAAAAAAGAATCCACTTTAAAAGTATTCTTCTATTATGATATCCTCCTTTTTTTAAATATTATAATATACTATAAACCAGGAGGGTCATCTGGAAGGTGCGGGAGCAAGCCGAACGGTGTAGCTGTCAGTGTCGGGGGTTACGGGTTAATACGGTGCGTGTCTCTCTGGACGGCCGGTGAAAGACATGGAAATGAAGTGACACCCATGGAGATACAGCAGCCTGCTGGGCCGCCATGTCTTTCTGTCAGTGCCAGCCACGGACGAGAGAAAAGGGGAAGAAGCAGTCGATTTGTTCTCCTCTCTTGCTCCCCTCCCTTCTCTCTTTGTCTGGGTTTTATCTGGCCAACGGGGGGGCTGCATGCAGACTGGTGCTGGGTGTCTTTGAAGCCCGAGCAGCACTGTGTGTAATGTGTGTTGTGTGTGTGTGTGTGTGTGTGTGTGTGAGCTCGTCTTAATTCTGCAGAGTTCAGTTATCATTCCTCGGCAGGGCCTAGCGATGCCCTCGGGCCGTCTCTCTTCCCACCTCCTTCACTTTCTCTATTTTCTCGCTTTCTCTGACACGCAAACAAGAGAACGGGAGTGAGTTACATGGGAGAGAGAGAGACAGAGAGACAGAGAGAGAGAGAGAGAGACAGAGAGACAGACCAGCCATGTAGCCAACTAATATTCACAGTCTGATTGAACCGGCTCATCAAACAGCCTCTGAGCCCCTCAGTCACTGTCTCTGTTTCATTAAGATTTGTGGATGGATTTGTAAATGTCATATGAATCCCTGGAGTCATCTAGTTTATGGTTCACACACACACACACACACACACACACACACACAAGCAATTTACATTTGCACATAGAGAGATAAATCTCTAAAAATACCTCCAGGAAAACCAGCAGCAAAGTCCATGAAATACCGAATCAGCAGAAAAGCCATCAAATCTTCCAACATGAATCCCTGCCGTACGTTTCCGTGCGTGTCCTCCCCTCCCCCCACACTCTAACTGAGCTGTCTTCACCCATAGGTGCCGGTGCTGCAGCCTATGGACCTGATGGTCGAGGCTACGGCCAGACGTGTATTCAGCAACGCGCACACCTACCACATCAACTCCATCTCCGTCAACTCCGACCTTCAGACGTACATCTCCACCGACGACCTCAGGGTGAACCTCTGGAACCTGGAGATCACCGACCGCAGCTTCAGTATCCTCGAATCGGGTCTCCTATGTTCAGGACCTTAAAAACGAGGAAACAAAAAGGGATGGAGATATTTGTTTGTACAGAAATAGATTTTTTTTTGTCTCGCTGTTCGCCTTAGCGCCGCTCTCTCAGACATCGTGGACATCAAGCCAGCCAACATGGAGGAGCTGACGGAGGTGATCACCTCAGCAGAGTTTCACCCCCAGCAGTGTCACACCTTCGCCTACAGCAGCAGCAAGGGCTCCATACGCCTCTGTGACATGAGAGAGGCCGCGCTCTGCGACAGACACTGTAAATGTGAGTCTTTATGGCTTTTATTTCACGTATTCTATTGTGTTAACTCATATTTTTATTCTAGGGTTTTATTCTCAGTGTGTTTATTGGCCTAGCCTCCCAAAAACGCTGCAAAATCAAGCATCGTATGATAACTGGTATCTGCATCATCTAAATGTTGCTTCAAAGCCTTATTTACAGTTTGCTGGGATACATAGTTTAATTCTATTCAACTACAGAATCCCTTATTTTATTTTAATTAATCTTTTTCCCCGTTAAACAGTCATGTTTATATATTGAGTATTGAAATTAAGAAAACCACTTTGCCTAATTAGATTTTTATTGTAGAATGTAAACTCCTTTTCCTGTTTCCCTCCTAATAAAAAACACAAAGAACATGACACCAGTAAAGCGGAGTACTACCACTAACAATACTACTACCACGGTTGCATATTCTCCACTTTTTTGAGCTGCTCAATACGTTGAGGATTGATGGCCCATCAATAATTCTCACTGTGTGTTTCAAACAATGACTGGCCTTCTCTAAAGCTTCGGTCAAATGAATAATGAATACATTGACATTTTTTTGGCTGGAAAATCAATGGCTTAAGAGCAATCGCATTAGTCGCTCCCGGACACACCTTGTCGTTCGATAACGTCAGTCACTTCCCTCAGACGTGCATCGACGCGTTCGCTGGACCGTGCCTGTTGAATTTCACATGAGCATCTTTTATTTGGAGGCGTTTGTTTCATTGTTCAAACATAAGGGGATGAGTAAAATAAAAATGTTTGGATTCGGGTGTAAAATTTGAAGTGGTGGCATTCGCAGCTGTTTGGAAAAACGACGTGCACATGCCGTTAGGCGCTTTGCAGTGAACACACACACACACACACACACACTTGCACTCAGGACACACAGGTGCTCTCGTTCGCCTCAGGACAGGTCTGTTGATACCGACCTACTGTCTCGCTGCATGAGCGCTGCATGGCTCAGAGCGGTGTCGAACGCTCTCCCTCCCACGCACACACACACACACACACACACACACACACACACACACACACACACACACTTCCTGAACCTTCTACATAAAAAAAACACATCATGAGTCTGGGAGGCTGCTGGTATCAGTGGATAAAGAAATAGGGGAGGATTGCCAAAGTGATGCGCCCCAGGACAGAGAGAGAGAGAGAGAGAGAGAGAGAGAGAGTCCAAACAGCCCCCATGCCGACTCCCCAGGGACCCTATTATACACCCGTGGAGTGGGACGGAAGGGGAGGCAGGGACACACACATGCATATATACATGCACCTCTTATACACAAACACACACACAAATGGGCCCAGCACTTTGACATTGATTTGTTTTTCTTATCCCTTCCTCACCCCCCTATTTTTTCATCTCTCCCGCCACATCCCTCGTTAGACTCCCCGTTGACACATCACAGAGCTATTCTCCAGGAGGAGGAGGAGGAGGAGGAGGGGGAGAATAGTCGGGGCATTTTGGGAGAGATGGAGAGCAGAGAGGGGAGGGGGAAGATGAGGAGGAGGAGGAGGAACAATAAGTTGACAGCTAACGATGGAATGCCCGGCTCTTATCCCCAGCGTGCTGGCCCTGCGCTCAGATCAGCAGCTGCCAGAATCAATATGAATCATAACCAATATTTACCCAGCATGCTGACCCACGACTCTGTCCCTAAACACACACAAAAATAACACCGTGAAGAGATGCAGCTGCCGCCGCAAGAACCTCCGCGTACGGGCGTCGTGGCGGCTGTTATCGTTCGCTAATGATCGCACCAACACCCGAAACAAAATCTGCTTTGTTGAAAAAAACCCATTTCTGTTCAGCATAGCCCTCCTGCGGTGTGAAACCTGTTTTCTCTGTCAGATGATAACTGATTTTTCTCCTCCTCTCGTAGACTTTGAGGAGCCAGAAGATCCCTCCACTCGCTCCTTCTTCTCTGAAATCATCTCATCCATTTCCGATGTGAAGTTCAGCCACAACGGGCGCTACCTGATGACAAGAGACTACCTCACTGTCAAGGTGTGGGACCTTCAAATGGAGAACAAACCACTAGAGACGTACCAGGTAGGCTTTCGTCTTGCTTCAATGCACCTGTTCCCGAATAACGGATAGGCCCGAGACCAGATCAAAACGTATTGATTTCACACTGATCACTCAACGTAATCCTGTTTCACTGTCGCCCCGTCAATCTGGAACCGTGTCATCTTGAGCCGGCTGTCCGTAATAAAAAGACAGATAGTGGCATCGCTGATGCAGCCTGAAGGGCAAAACCTCCCACTGTGTGGTCACCAGGGGTCAGATCCACAGTCTGATCAGGGGGAAGCCATCTTAGGACGGGTTCATGATTGATAAGGCCATCAGCCCCGGGCTCAAGGGATTCTCTATCCAATTCCCGCTCCGCCTCCACCTGCTACCTTGCATCTTAGCGTGGGTCAGCAGGTCTGGAGGGATTATTGAAACCAGAGCATATGGCAGTGCAGCTTATTGTATCGGGGTCCACCTACAACTTCATGTTTTTATTTGGGTTTTTTTCCAGGTTCACGACTATTTACGTGGCAAACTTTGTTCTCTGTACGAGAACGACTGCATCTTTGACAAGTTCGAGTGCGTCTGGAACGGATCGGACAGGTGAGGTTCCTTTTCTCGTCAGTCCCATCAATCAGTCCCCGCGTCGGTCCATCGCATTAACCCTCCGCTCTCTCCCGGTGCCTCCTCAGCGTCATAATGACCGGCTCCTATAACAACTTCTTCCGGATGTTTGACCGGAACACGAAACGTGACGTCACGCTGGAGGCATCCAGGGAGAACAGCAAACCCAGAGCCATTCTCAAGCCTCGCAAGGTAACAGATATTGAGAACAAATATCTATATTTTTACCTATATAGCAAATTTAGCAACAAGCTGGCGAACATTTTAGCTGCTAAAGAGCGTCGTATTTCCCTCAGCGGAGACCAAAACAGAGCTTAGAAGGAGTCAACCCTCTCCTGGAAGTGTAAAAGGCTTTTGCTAACATATTTATCTACTTTTTGAGGCGATATTATATCAATAAATACTGCTTTCTCATCACCGAAATCTGCATTAGCTTCTGCTAAAAAGGTTAGCTTAACGCCTCTTTATCCCCCCCAGGTGTGCGTGGGAGGGAAGCGTCGGAAGGATGAGATCAGCGTGGACAGCCTCGACTTCAGCAAGAAGATCCTTCACACCACGTGGCACCCGCATGAGAACATCATCGCCGTAGCGGCCACCAACAACCTCTACATTTTCCAAGACAAGGTCAACTAAAGAGCTGACCTGCTGACCCCTGAACCCCACAAACACACACACAGGAAGAGGGGGGGCCGCAGGGAGAGCTAGGGGTTGGAGAAAGAGAGATGGAGCCCTTATCGACATCCTTCTCCCTCCCCTCTCCTTGTACCTTGTTGCCGCCGGTCTTGACATTTTTTTTTTTTTTTGCCGAAGAAGCGCAGAGATGAGTATCCAGCGACTGAATCGTGGACTTTGTGGGTGAAGTCGAAGGATTCCTTCGAAATTTGACTTCTGATTTATTTGCCACGCGGACACCGGGAGAAGTGAATCCACAACGAGAGGATTGCTGCATGAATGACGATGTAGCAGCCCCTCCGGGACCCTGGAGACGGGGCTGGGATGTGGGTACGCCCTCTCCCCGGAACATAAAAAGTAGAGCACACACAGACAGAAAACCCTAGTTTACATGATGGTGGCTCGTTGTCATGTAGCAACAGTGCCCCCTCTCTTTCAATCGGCCCATGCTACAGTGCATGTGATCAGTGCAACCTGCTGCAGACTTCCTGCAAAAAAAACAAGAGGAAGGGACTGTTAAGATTTGTCTGCCCGTGAACACAACCGCGGTCAGTGTTTCTAGTACCGATTCTGTGTCTCCGCCGGAGAGACCGCTGTAGTCTGTAATGTGAATGAAGCCCTTCAAGGCCGTGTCAATGGTTTTATTTAATGCTGTTGTTTTATTGAGTCCTTCGCTCGGTCAGTTGAGTCTGTTTAGAAGCTGTGGTGCCTTCTTTTGGTATGTGGGGGTTTGATGTAGTGGGAGGGGAAGGGGGAGGGGGAGGGGGGGTTACTGAGGACGAGGAAGGAGTGTGAATGTTTCAAATGAAATGTTAACTTAGGAATCTTTTTTCTTTTTTTTTTTTGTCCCTCTCTCTTTCTCTATAAAGAAATACAAACAATAAAAAAAATTAAAAGTTCCACTGGGGTCCTAAAGTGGGGGAAAAAGTGCTTGAAGCGATGTAGTCATGGTTACGTGATAGCAGCGGCTACACGCTTGTGAGTTCAGGGGAGGATGCTGTGATATGTACAAAGTAATTGTTGCTCTTATAACGATGCAGTCTGACGAGACAACGCCTACATTCAAGTTTTGTTTAGCAAATTGGGAAAAAAACGAAACAAAAACTCCCCGCCACATTTATTTGGATTGTTCTGAAAATGATCTGTAGATGATAGAACCGTAAACTTGGATCTTGAGATTTCTACATGAATCAAACAAGCGTAGCTCTTTTTTTTTTGCATGTGTTGGATCTGATTGGGATAAAACCCCGACAGCCTGCATATTTGGACATCTACAGATCATATGAGGCACTATGCAAACTCTAAAAATACTCCACAAGTTGCCAGTTTGGAAATGCTGGATTTAAGATTGCTGCGGCGTCTGTCCATGTTTAACTCTCACTGTTAAAAGATGGCTAACGCTCAACAATAGCAGCTTTTGTATTTCAGCACTTCTTGTCAGTTTGGAGATCATCATCGTCTCATTCGTCTGATTTATTTATTTATTTATCTTCTTTTTTTTTTTTAAAGAGCCAACTCCCGTAAAGAAAAGCAGTCAAAGGTCTAAATGAACTCTGTGAAATCAGGGAATTATTAAGTGTGATTCCTTTCAATGGTAATGTCTTCTAAACAACCTCCTTTGTGACACTTCTAATTGAAACAACAACAACAAGAAAAAATCTTTTATAGCTCAGAATGTATTGAAATGCAATTAATTACCATGCCGTCTTTATGCTTACTGGACTTTCTTTGAATAATAAAAAAATAAAAAAAGAATAAAGATGTGCAAGTTGAATGCATTGGTGGATTCCCTCTGTTAATATCTGGTTGATTGTTGACTGTAAATTAAGACCCGTAGGTGTGAATGTGAGTGAATGCCTGTTTCTATGGGACACTCCAGGGTGGACCTCAAGATAATGGATGGATGCTTGTGGTGCAACGGCGCCCTCTTGTGGACGAAGAGGAAGACATCTCAAAAGGTATTAAAGTTGCAAAAAAAAAAAAAAAAAAATTAATATTCTTAAATGAAAAGCAACTATAAAATTTTCTTTGTTTCTTTAAAAACTGAAATTCATATGAAAGTTCTTCTTACACACACACATACACACACACACACACACACACACCATCATCAGCAGGTAAGCATCTCTTAATTGTAAGGAAACCCACGCTGTAACGATTAAAAATTCACAAACATTTACACATATCCAATACATTCGTCTGCTGCCACCGGGCCCATTATGACTTTATTCTAATTGGTCCCGTGAGGCTGTAGTCAACGCACAGTTTGTCAGCTGGGTACAGCAGCTGTCAATCAAACGGCGTCTTTATAACCAGCCGCCGCAGCTGCATCACTGTGTCTGAGGATAAACCCGGGCACAGACAGGAGCTCCACTGTGATTATTGATCGTCAAATCGATGCCTTCTCTGATACGTTTGGATTCAGAGAGGTGCTGTCAATAGATATTTAGATCTCTTAACCTTTTTTTTTATCCTTTTTCTCCTGGCTGACTTTTTCCGATCTTTCTCATATCGGCTCACCATCTCTTCTTTTTGTGTGGAAAAGATGGATAAACTGAGTGGACACAACGAGACGGCGAACAGCTCCGTGGACAAGTGGTCCCTGAACGAACGCGGCTCCCACCAACACCTGGACCTGAGGGTCCTAGTGCCGGCTATTCTGGGAGTCATCTGCGTCCTGGGTGTGGCTTGTAATCTCACTGCGATGGTCATCTTATTCTCCAACGCTCACAGGGGGAAACTCTCCCTCATCAACTCCCTCATCTTCAACCTGATCCTCGCCGACGGACTGGTGCTGCTGTTCGCCGTGCCCTTCAGGGCCGCCGCCTACTCCAAAGCCAGCTGGACCCTGGGCTGGGCGGTCTGCAAGACCGCCGACTGGTTCCTCCAGTCCTGCATGGCGGCCAAGAGCTTCACGGTGGCCGTCTTGGCCAAAGCGTGCTACCGCTATGTGGCCAACCCCACCAAGCAGGTGAGCATCCACCTGGGCTCCACCCTGGTGGTGTTCTTCTTCACCTGGCTGTCCGCCTGCTCCGTCACCATCCCTCACTGGCTGTTCGCCTCGCTGCAGAGAGAGATCCGCGGGCTGGCGTGCGTGCTGGTGGTTCCTCCCGAAGCCCGGGACTTCATGGCCGTGTACGTCAAGGCGTACCCCCTGGGGGTCTACTGCGCTCCCCTCAGCGTCGCCCTGGTCTACTTCTGGAGGGCGTACGGCCAGTGCCAGCGCCGCTCCAGTAAGACTCAGAACCTGCGCACCCAGATCAGATCCAGGAAGCTCACGCTGATGCTCTTCAGCATGACCGTGGCCATGGCTATTCTCTGGCTTCCCCAGTGGGTGGTGTGGGTTTGGGAGCGTCACATAGCAGAGAAGGAAATCAAAGGAGCTCAGCCCCTCGTCCCCTCGCTCCCCCCTCTCCTAGCCATCTCCGCTCAGCTGCTCACCTTCTCTCTGTCCCTGGTGAACCCTCTCATTGTCCTCTCCCTCTCCGACGAGTTCAGAGAGGGCTACCGGGGGCTGTGGAGGCGTCTCACCCTGCGCAAACAACCCCCGCCGAAGCCAAAACCCGGACCCCACAACCCCACAACTCTGCTGTCGCCTTGCCCCAGACCGGAGACTTCTGGCCAGCTAGGGGGGGAGAGGAGCCTCGGATCGAGTTCCCGCCAGGGTCCGGCGAGCAGAGAGGCTGAGCCTCAGCCGGAGCAGGGAGGAGAGGGAGACGTAGACGGGGCGAGCCTCAAAGACGGGATTGTGTTGCCCGACGTGGAGCAGTTCTGGCACGAGAGGGAGACCGGATCGCTGACGGAGGAAAACGATCCCGTGCCGTGGGAGCATCAGGGCAAAGAGGGGGAGAAATAACCAGCTGATCTCCACCACAGTCCTCAGAGAGCAGCAGCTTCATCGACAGACCTCAACTTAAAGATGCTGCGCCGTAAATCATTTGTATTCTGTCATTTGTGTTCATATTATTCAAAACAGGTAAGATGTGCTACCAGCATGGATTTGGACGTGGGATATAAATAGGGCAGTATCATCTGTATATATAATATCGTCCTTTTGTTGTATTTTATTAAGGGAATACTAGATTATACTTATAGTACGAAGGATGAATATGTAAAGTCAATACACAGTATATCTATATATATATTTTCAGTAGAGTGTGTGGTGAAAGAAGAGTGTATATGACAGTTTTATTGGAATATTCAAACACACAATTAGTTAATAAATGGGTGTGTACTGCAAAACAATCCTCTGGGAATCTTAATTGGAAGTTGATGTTAACACCTAAATGTATTTCACACTCTTTATACCCTTTGGATGTTCGTGACGTTGAGGTGGGACGTTTTTTATTTGATTTTTATGTGACAGTGAGTCTCTTTTTGTGAGAGATTGTTTTCCTCTCGTTGTGCATCAAAGTGTTTACAATAAAGACGATTCTCAACAAGTTGCCTGTAAAGTAAAATGATCTTTGTTCTTGTAATTGGTTCAATGCAAACACACACACACACACACACACACACACACTGACATCAGCGGATGGTCTCCTGCTGACATCATTACATATTATATTTTTTCATAAGGGCATCCATTACAATCGCCAAGGGTTCTAATTAGACGTAAAGAGCTTTTCGTGGAGTCGTATCAGCAGACTCACCTCTGTGGGAGTCTCCTTTGTAATTCTATATTCATCGATCTGAATACACACACACGATAGGTCAAAACCTCGCAATTAAAAGGAATAATAATCAACATGAGAGCCGACCTCTGATCGATATTGTCCGTCTGAAGTAACATCCATGTAATTAACGCTACTTTTCACTCAAATTAAAGACCTACACTCCAAATTGGCCGCAGGGTAAAATGTATACGCTCAACATAATAAAATATAAAAGTAAAAAAGACAGAAGAAGCAAATTTAGGCTGTAGGAGACATCGCCCCCCCTCCTAGCCTCACTTATGACATTTTCCTCTCATTAATCATTTATGTTGACCTTTTATTGCCAGAGGCAAGTACCTCAATCAGAGCGACACTTAAGTGTATAACCCGCCATCAGTCCCTCGGGTGGCGACCCGACCAGAAGCACTGACGGCAAAAAGCTACGCGTTCATTGTTGGGCTTCCATTTTTAACCTTCAGCGTATAAAGAGAGAAATGATTAAAGGTTATTGTATAACCAATAAAATGCACTTTGTGCCCACTATTTGTGACACCCTGTGGCTCCGGCATTTACTCTGGTTAATGAGCCAGTAAATCTGCAGTTTCATCCAATTTCAGTGGGAAGGCCTGAAGTTCCGCGAGTAAACAACTGTTCCTACATGTTTATGGTGCAACATCTGCTGTAAAAAGGTGGGATTTTCAGCTAAATTAAAAAAAAAAATGTATCACTGAAGAAAAAAAAGACCCAAAATGTGTCTTATCAAACCCATCAGTTTAGTTTAGGCTACCTGTTTAAATTTAAGACCACCTTTGGCCAATCAGCATTCTCATATCAAGCAACTGGAAAATGGAACTCAATTCCACTCCATATCAGACACTCTACAAGTCTTAACAGTTTTAAAAAAGTCTCTGGACTGAAAGACAATCAATCTTGTGATCATTGATCTTTGTTTTTACTTGTAATATTAATCCTGCTGTCTTTTAATTATGTCTGTAATGTCTAGTTTGTGTGTTTTTACTGTGCTTGAACATCCTGCCCAGGGACTACAGGTGTAAACTAGCTAACCCTGGTATAGAAGCTATAATCTATGCATGGTCCCTGTCAAACAAAACCAATAAACTAAACTAATCCAAACTAAACTAAGACAAATTAAATATGAATCATGCTGGAAACTGATACTATGATAATTCACTATTTTATCCACATTTGAGGAAAGTGAACACAGTAATGCAAACAGGGACTCCAGACACCACCACTGTGGGCTCAGCACGGCTCACCCAGACACACAACAACACAACTCAGGTGTAATCAGAGGTCAAAGTGCACGCACACCTCTTCTCTAAACAAGCTGCAGTGCTTTATCTCAAACCCTGCTGCTGCCTGCACAGCTTAAAAACACACAACAGAGAACTATAGTTCACTCTAAATATTTGACATAGTCTCAGTATGTTTACTCTTAAACTACCCCTGGAGGTAGTGCATGGTACTGCACTCGATAGATAAGCCTCAGTTGTGTTTTTTCTGCAGAATATTTTGCATTTCAAATAAAATACATGTAAAAAATAATATAATATAGTTGCAAATTAGCCAACTGGCTAGAAACCTTTTATGTAACACATCTACAGACTTTGTTATGGCATTGACTGTGATGGCTATGTATGTAATAATGTGCGCTGCATTGTCCCTGACAAATAAACTAATAAATAAAATAAATAATATATGAATAATGGAGCTCAGGGTAAGAAAAGAAAAGCAGAAAGGAGAGAAAATGATGGGTGAAAATCAGTGGTAATCAACATTCCAAGTGGAAAAACAAGTGAGGCTTAATGAGGTCATTATACAAAGCAGGGGAGCGTTCAGCAGGTGAGATCCTCTCCTCCTCGCTGGCCTCCTGGCTGCGCCCCCCCTCCTGCTGTGAGGGGAGGCAGGGGTGTCGCCCCTGTGTTTTATCTCTCTCAGCCAATCATCATCTCTAATGAATGAACCTCCACAGGAAGTGACACGCCAGCTAACGCTAATTATGCTCAACGGGAGAGGTTGGCTGCAATTAAGCCATATTGCTAAATATATTTGCCTGCCAATGTCACATCTCCCTCTGAGTCCCAGCTACACCCCCCCTCCTCTGGAAGACCACTGGGTCTGCAGAATCGACCCAAACGTGTGTGTGTGTGTGTGTGTGTGTGTGTGTGTGTGTGTGTGTTGGAGGAAGGTTGGTTCAGGGGGCCTGGCCTTGGTATTTAGCAGTCTTTTGATTATCATAAATCAGAGAGCTTTAATCAGATGGATGTGGAGATCTAAAGGTCAGGCACCTTCCAGCATTACCAGCAGGGGCGCTTGATAATCGATCGTTTAATAGAAATAATCAGTATCACAACCCCAAAGAACATATTTTCACCTATTAGGGACTCAAGTTAGTGTTCTGGATGTATCAGTTTAACACGCAAAAAAACAAATACAGGCGTTGTTTGAGATTAACAGCCCATTTTAGCATCTTTGAGCTCATTGTTTTGGTTTGGGCCTTAACAACAACTCGCTGTAATTTTCACACACATACCTGTCCAGCACCAACCAGCAGACAACAGCTGAACATGATCTCAGTAGTTGGTAAAACAGAACCGAAAGTCAAGTTAAGACTTACCGTCGTTGCAAATTCATGTTAATGTCGCTCTTTTCCCTGATTTCATGTGAAAATAAGTCACTGTTTGCTAACACGTCCACCACCTTGGTAACTTCACAACGTGACCTGGCAAATGTTGTGCTTCCAGGTTGTCGCGCTGCCCCCTCGTGGCCAAAGTATGAATTAAAAACTAAAAGTTTGAAAGAGTTTCTCTGATCGACAAAATCCATCAAATATTCAGCTTTTCAAGAATCAATTGACTTCTACTACTACACACACACACACACACACACACACACACACACACACACACACACACACACACACACACACACACACACACAGCTTTTTCCACTTACCTGTAGTGCATTATATTGTAGAGAAGGTGGACATTTCTACAGTCAATGTGACAAAAGACAAGCAGTTAAAATGTATAACATTAGATTTTTATTTCCCGTGTGTTTATTTGAACTCCAGTTGAAGACAGTGTTGCACAGTGCCAGGGGTTTGCATAGGTCTGAAGGTTTAAAACATGACAGCTGACAATCTCTTTTTTCCCATATGACAGATAAAAACCAGGTCATCACCCAAGCAATCACGTTTTTTTTTTTTTTAAAAACACGCACCTCACAGTAATTACAAACTCACACTTCTCAGAGGAGTAACTTCATATAAGCATTTTGGTCACGAGGGAACTTCTCCGGACGAACATGCAAACTGGTTCATATTTATGGTGTGATTTGATGTTTAACTGATTAATGTAAATATGGCTTACATTTTCTTTTTTTTTTTAGTTAATGTGAGTTTTATTGCTCACCTAAAGCCAGAATCTTCCTTACTGCAGGCTTTCATTTATTCAAATGGTGAATATTTGACACTAAAAAGTGCAACACCACAATATAAAATCACTGAAACAAAACTAATAATCAAACAAAAAGGAAGCCCCTAACATTCCCTGCTACACCCCAGACACGTATCTCTCATCATAAGCGTATACTTACAGCGTGCATGCAGGGCTTTCCCTGGTCCCCTTTGGTCCAGTTCAAATCCCGTTCCTACTCACACTTCATTGGCATCTTTTCTTAATATAAGATATCCCTTTAACAGCTGATGCTCCTCAAGAGACACCATGATTCGTACATAGGCTACATTGTAAACATTCATTTTTCTCTGTGAATAAATACTCCTGGAACAGCGTTTCAACACTGCCACGCACAAGGAACTATTTCACATTTCCATTTACCTTTGGGACGATAATAATAATAAACAGTTCTTAAATTAACAGCTTTCGCCGTTTCAAGTTGTGAAAGCAGACACATATGGCTAATTTACAAAATATCCATTAAGCCTTAACCTTTAAGATTTAAGACTTAAGAACGTACTTTGTGATATGTACCATGACTTGCTGTGATTCTACCATTTCCCCCCTCGATACACGAGTGTAAAAACTGCTTCTTTGTCAGCCGCTGATATCCAAAAAGACAGTTTGAGGCGGTCCATTATTGGAAGTGGCGGTCCCCAGAGTCTCCCTGAGTTCTTATTTTCTAAAAGAACCACAAAAAAAGGGACGTTAATAAGAGGTTTGTGCAGATTTACAGCAGAAAACACCAACAGATGAATTACCTGTTTGGCCTTTTCTGTCCAGCAGATGGCGCCAGCGCAGCTTTCCCTTTTTGCAGGGCGTTCATGGTAACCTGCAGGCCTTTCGTTTGTTGCTGCTCCTAAATAAAAAATAAACCAATCAGACTTTTCACATTCAGCTCACTGGCACACAAATGGCTCAATTTAAAATCATGCAAAAAAAAAAAATCATCGTCACCTCTGATAGCCTGCTGACAGGACAAGGCGGTGGAGGTCTGTTTGGGGGCTTGGGGATTACTGCATGCTGTGAGGAGGTGGTGGCGCCCAGGGAAGGTGCAGGCGGAGGTGCTGAAGGTGGTGGAGGAGCCTGGTTTGGTCTCTGCTGCACAGATTTAACGACAGGTGGCGTGTAACCCTGAGGAGAGTGTCGTCTGTTTGCAGGCTGGACTTGGACCTGGACCTGAGGTCTGTGGTCTGCAGGTACGGGAGGAGGCTTCACCGCCGGACGCACAAGAGGAGGCCTGGCCCGAGTTGAAGTCGACGGGCTCGGGCGAGGAGAAGATTTCCTCTGTGGGAGAAAGAAGTTGAGGACTTTCTTCCTCACAAATAGAGAATATTGTCGAGGTCTTAGCGGACTTCTTTACCAGAGAGTCCTGTTTTTTCAGCAGGAACGTCGGGTTGGCGTGACCAGTCACGTGGCCTTCGTCGTACAGAGGCTTGACCTCGACCGGCACCGAACAACTGAGGGTTAAAAAGCACAGACCGTCATTTATACAACCACACGACATGAAAAGTCAATCCCTAACATGATACTGCTGTTCACTTTAATGTAAGGTATTTAGTACTCCTAACCTTTGAACTGGAGGTTGAGCCGAGGTCTTCAGCGGGTGTTTATGTCTGTAGCAGCACCACAGTCCAACGGCAGACAGAACCACGAAGAGAACCAGGGGAAGGACCACCAGGACTGGAAGGAGGTTGCCTGTTGGATTTAACACAATAGTCAGAAATCACATGATTTCAAAGACATATTCTAAACTGTGATATAAAAAAAAGGTGTCTCACTGTGGCTGATGACAGGTCCGCTGTCTATGCTCCCACCTGCCCCCTTCTGGTCACAAAGGGGAGGAGCCCAGCCGGCGTCACAGTGGCAGTTGTGGTTGTTGTTGCACAGCTGGTCAAAGAACATATTACACATTAAAAAGGACAACAAACGTGTTTTATTCAAGACACAGGTGTGTAAATAATTTCAAGTGGAAAGGAGTCCAAGTGTCCAAGAGTCACAATTTAATTAAACTTGAATATTTTCCATTTTCCTGCTACTTTCTCCATCTCCTTTGCTGCATTTGAGGGAAAAGTAAAATACTTTTTACTCCATTATGTACATTTTGCTGAAAATACTTTATCTTAAACCAGATTTAGAACGCTTGGCATTGACTTGTATTTCTACTTTTCTATGTTGCTACTTTAAGCTCGGAATACTTCTTGCACAAATGCCAAGGTAATCAGCTTTTCATAATAATGGGCCGGCAGCCAAATCTGCCCCAACACTCTGAGGAAATCCATCTTCCCTGCATCCTTCCTCTCACACACACACACACTAGCACACACACACACACACACACACACACACTCACCCCGTGTCCACGGCACTTGGCATTGCACTCATCTGCTCTGAGGAAAGATGCATTGCGGCATTCTCCATTGAAGCAAAGCTGTTGAAAGAAGACAGTGTGTGAGGAACAGAGTCAGAGGATTCTAGAAGTTTTCACATTTTTTCTTTTATGAACGTCACAAAGATCGGAGCCACAAAATGACAAAGAATTAAATGTGGCTTTCTGACTTTCTAAAGCGCGCGCTCTCTTCGCCGCGACAATAAATCCCATTTATGAAATCTCACCGAGTCGACGCCACACTTGGTCCCCGTCATGACCAGGCCCGGGTCCAGCGTGTCCCCCTGCCCCTCCTCGCCCCCCTGCCCGGGCTTGTACACATGCGTTCCCATACACTGGATCTTGGTGTTGCCCACGGTGACGGTGGTTTCTATGCGGACGGCGTTGTTCTCGATGGGCTTGGAGGCTGAGGTTAAACACTGGATTTTCCCACATTGAGCATCCCTGGCAGAGAGAGTAAAAAAAAAAAAAAAGTCAGTCAGTTCAGTGTGAATGATAAGTGAATAGGAAACACCAAATATTTTGATCCTCACCTGTCCTTACAGCTCCTGTAGCGCCCAAACAGATCTTTGCCACAGTTCCCGTACATGTCCCCGGCTTCATTTACCTTCTTAAAACACAGGTCGGGGGCCGGACGGCCATCTGTGGTGGAAGGAGAGAGTACACACACACACACACACACACACACACACACAATAACACACACATGCAGGTAAAGCATATGTGTTATGTGACCACCTGACGGGGAACAGATGGCATCTCTTACTGCTCCTGTTTTACTACAAAGGCTCTCCAGGGAGGATCCGCCACAACGTGACTATGGACACCGTCCAATAACAATCCATCATCCCGTGACCCGCTGAGGCCTCATCTCTCCCTCTACCCAGCACATACACTATATACATATATATTCAACATCGCAAATATGAGACTGTTTGATGAGTGAATTTGATTTAACTCAGAGCACATGTGCATTGTCAGAATTACATATTAAAAATTAATATTTTCCCATCTACAGTATCTACAAATTAACCCTTTGTGTAGATGTCACATGATATCTGGGTTGTAGGAGACGTTTGTCATGGTCATAATTGAATTTTTCCTTAATTGCTGTGTACTCAACAAAACTGCAATAGACTGCATGTGATCAAAAAGAAAAATAAGTAAATATACATTTAGATTTTTATAGATAATAAGCTTTGGTTTGACCCACCTCGTCCCCAGAGAGAGCGACACTGCTGCTCCAGGCTCAAACACATGCCGGTGTAACAGTAGGCCTGCCCGCCTGCACACGACGCTCCGTCCACTAAATAGAAGTTAGCAGGACAAGACTCCGCCTTCCCATCGCAGTACTCCGGAAGGTCACATGACCCCGAGGGGGCGCGACACAGCACGCCTGGCTTCTTCAACTGGACCGCGAGAGATGGAGAAGAAAGGTATGAAGGTATGAAGAAAGACAACATCGTTCCCAGGAGGAGTTCTGTTTATTTTGTGATTTTTTTATGTAATGTAAGCACCTTGCAGTTATGACAGCAGACGCCATGTGCACATTCAGCCCCGGCTTTCAGAGTGCAGTTGTTGGCATTACAGCAGGGACTGGTACACTCCTGCACAAGAGGAGGAGAGTCGTGAGTCTTGGAAAGGAAAATCTAAATACAGGGTCGTCCATAAAGTTGGAATTATTCGCAAATGTGTTCAAGATTCAAAGGGTTTATTGTCATATGCATAGTAAAGAAATGAAACCCTGTACAATGAAATGCTTCGTTTGCTCCACAGCATGGAACAAATGAGTATAAAAAAAGATAAATAGTATTAAAAAAAGTAATTATACTTATACTATATAATTATAGCGGCAAATGTTATGCATGAATTCATTTCATTGTGAAATAATGTAATTATCACACCTGCTCAAGTGATTACTGATGCATTTAAACAGGAATAAACAGAGGATTGTGTCTGAAAACTAAATATTCCAACTTTATGGGCGACATTGAAGAGACACAACACACCTCTTCTTCTCCACAGTCGCATTCCTCTCCGTCCTCCAGGTAGCCGTTGCCGCAGCGCTGCCCTCCGTACATGGACCTGGTGTTGGGCAGGTTGAAGAGACACTTCCCCCCTCCGGAGCTCAGGTAGCTCTTCAGCTCCTTCAGGTTGCAGCCGTTAAACACACGTGGAAACGGATGCCTGGCCACAAATACACAGCATTGTAAGACTCGGTTTCACACACACAACTCTCACCTATGTGGTCGCAGCTCATTTGGCGCATCCTACCCAGTGGCGGCGGCCATGATGCAACCTCCGTCTTCGGCCTTCGCCTGGCAGCAGCCTGCGCTGTCGTGGCTCATGCCGAAGTTGTGGCCCATCTCGTGGGCCATGGTGGCGGCGACACCCACAGCTGACTCCGAGTGGTCCTACACAAAAAAGATGAGTCCAAGAACACTTCAAGAGTTCTAGAGGAAAAAGTACATTTTTCTGGAAAATATACGATGGTATACGTTTTTAAATTGCCATACTATCTGGACATCTACTCAAGTGAGGATTAATGTTGTGTTTAGACTCTCGTCTCTCACCGTGTTCACTCCACCCGACTGGTAGTCGGAGCACATAGCTTTGAGGGGCGCCAACCCGATGGTGGTGCCCTGGAAGCCCCTCCCCCTAGGAGACACAAAACGCCACTGGGGGATTAGTTCCAGCTGGACAAAACCCTACAGGGACACACCTGGGGATGGTTTCTGTCTAATTAAGGGAGCTGAGGGATCTGGAGGGGATACTGACGTGATGAGCTGAGCGTTGTCGTTGGGCAGCGTGCGGAGGTGTTTGCCCCTCCAGGACAGGAACGCTGCCAGCGTGCTGTGAGGGTTGTCGGAGACGCTGATCATGTCCTGGCTGGTCCACACCTCCAGACCGATCAACGCCACGCGGATGCTCAACGCCTTGTAGTACTGCGGGTGTGAGACGGGGAGAATTTTTAATCCGTCACTGTGAAATACGAGGGTGTGATGAACCGGATGAATCTGTTTGAGGTTATCACGCTAAACACATCAAGACGTTACCTTGTCAACCAAGTTGGCCGCTTCCAGTAATTTCAGTTTGGTCTTCTCGAAACTACTCCCATGCTTCTCAAACTGCGAGGTAAACCACAAATAGACACACCCACGTTATTCTTTATCTGACACCTCCTCACACAGGATGTGAATCAGATCTTTATATTTATCACAACCAGCAATACATTGCTGTCTGATCTGCAACCGTGTCCTCACCTCAGCCTTGTCTGCCACCATGAGCAGCTCCACATATTTCATATTCTGGCTCAGATCCCTTTTTTCCTGCAAAATGGAGACAATTATGACAATTATCATCGGATTGGACTTCAGCCAAGTGATCACCGTTTGTCCCCAACTCACCCTCACTCCCGGCGGTGACATCATCCCCCGGATGAAGTCGTCCAGCCCCTCCTCGTGCTCCGTGTTGCCATGGTGATGCGGGCAGCTACCTCCGGGTAGACGGAGGCTCTCGGCTCTGAACACGGCGTGCCGCTGCGCTCCCGTGGAAACGGGAAGAGGCTCTATCAGGTAGCTGGTGCTTGTGTTCAGTGAAATCATTCCCCTGGGGGAACAAAGACGCCGTTGATGGTCCCATCCAATCAAAGCTCAGGGGAAATGCATGTTGCTACACTGTGGAAATCATCGTTGGGATTCCTGTTAGTTGACTGGAACGGAGCCACGCATCGCAGGCGATTTACTGCCGTTTATAAATGAAGATCAGCTGAGGCAGCGGGAGCGATACACAATCTCTTGGCTTCTTCGCGAGCGCAGACGTCTACACACAAACACACAGGCATGCACCCAGCGGCAGGTCAAGCAGCTGTGGAGAACATCTGGAGAGGTCAGACGCCCACACGTCGATCTCGCTCTATGTTTCTCCAGAGAATCTTTGTCGATAGGAAGACGTATTCATTCACTCGTTCTCCAGATGCAAAACACACACACACACACACGGCTAAGGTTTCTGTCAGCGCTTTCCAGTTCCTCCTCCGTTGCCGTGTGTTAAGAATTCAGGAAGGGTCAGCTGGATCTCCATACGCTGCTGTACTCGATGAACCAACTCTGGAGCCAGTGACCTAAAAAACCCCACTTGACTGCACAATGCACGCAACTGTTTCCAGCACCTTATCTACTCGGCCGTGTTTCATCACAGGCCGGACAGCTGTGCAGGCTTTGATTCTTTTCATCGACACAATGATGCTCAGAAACAAGCTGAGGATCCTCTTTTTTTTCTTTTTTCCCATGGATCTTACTATGGCAACCGCTCACGTTACTGGATTACATTCAGGTTTCTGTAAAAACCTGCTTTCTTAAACGTGTTTTGGTGAAACTCAATTTCTGTGATCGAGGATCAGCAAGATTTCTCATGATAAAAGGGTTTCCAATACGCATTTTCAGTGTATGAACATATAGTGATGATTGAACAAAGTGGGAAATTTAAATAATTTACATATTTACCAGATAGGTTTTCTATCAATGACTCAGAAAACAGTAAGAAAATGATGAAATATCCATTCATTCTGTTTTGTTGGCTCATATTATAATTGCCTGTCAGCTGGAAAACAAATGAACCGCGGCTGTAATCTTAGCGTTAATGGAGCTAATAACTTCAATTCAGAGTGAGCACTGCCCACACGTCTTAAAAATGATTAATGCCTCCATGATTTATCCCCCAGCGCCGACTAAAAACGTCCCTCTTTGCTCTGTATCTTACAGCGTCTCCTTTGCTGAAGAAACTCTGCAGCTACAGAAAGTCCTCTTCCCTGCTCGTTTACTTTTAAAGGGATTTCGTCTTGTGGAAGACCATTGGGACCGACTCTAAATATTTAAAAACTTCATGAACACAGCCGCTCGGTGGAGTTTTAGTTACCTGAGTCCTGAGCATGTGCTCACAGCAACACTTGAGCCTTCCATGCCCACAACCTCCCCGTGGTAGAAACAATGTCCCTGAAAGACAACAAAAAAAAAAACATTGGAAGCTCAACACACAGCCGTCCATGTAGGGAAGCAGAATGGTGCCTAAGAGAGACAGACGTTCAACTAGAGGATGTTGTTATGGAAGCATAAAAGTAGACTTTATGTCCCTACTGCCTCTTGCCATGATATTTGATTGTTTGCTGTGATATCAGCTTCCCTTTACTGATCATTTACAGCTCCGCGCTGCCGTTCAAGACCATCAGTCCGTCTCATACTTACAGTGCTGGCAGGGGAGGAGGACCGGCGGGCTCCGTCGGGACTGTACCATATTTCCTGATATCCAGGGGCCAACAGCTGCCTGGTGAAACACGGCACAGACTCAGAGGCGAATTACAAGACTTTCAATCTCCCGAAACAGCATCAACAATGATGGAAGCATGGCGACAAACGTACAGAGTTAAAGCTGCAGGAAACAGAGGAGACAGAAGACGAAGACAGACTCTCTCTCTTTCTCTCCAGCAGCTCATAAAACATTCACTCTGACGGAGACACGGCGAAAACCCAGACTGCTTTAAAGATTTAGACAAAGATCCTTCACGGAGATAAGAGGAAAACACAAGAGAAGACTGTGGAAAAGTTTGGGGTCTGTAATAAATCCCATATGCACCTTTCCCACATGATGCACTTATAGTGGAGAACAGTTAGAGATCCCATCTGCTGAGATTCCTGATTTGTTTGACAGAGCCACCGTTTACAAATGTCCTCTTTTTTTCTTCTTCTCTCCATTACTGGAATTCCCCCATTAGTATACAATGGCGACGGCACAGGAGGCTCTGATAAATCAGCCGTACACATAGTGAGAGAAACATTACGATGCTCTCTGCCGTCCGTGTGTGACGGAGTGAGTGTTTTCAGACTCCGGCTGTCGACTTAGTGGCCTAATATTTACATCTGGTGCAGATGCTTGTTTTCCTGTCTTTCTCCTTCCAGTCTCAATCCATTCTTCCTGTTTTCATTCATAAAACTCTGTCCTTCCCTCACAGCTGGTTTTTTTTCTCTAAATCTCCCCCCAAGAGTCAAACTCAGGTCCATCAAACAGGCTTTAAACTGCAGTGAAATCAAATTGTAGAGGACTTGACTATTAAGTCTAAAGATGGACCCATGACGTCCCAATATGATTTATGGAGTGTCTTCATCCATTTTCCAGCTTATTTTACCACAAAGTAATGTAATAACTGTCATCTTTGCTGGATAAATCAGTGAGGCACAGTTTAATCCATAAATTATAAGGAAGCTGGCTAGCTTAGCTTAGCATAAAAGCATGAAACAGGGCTCTGCTTGTAGTGACTCTGCAACTTTTCCTATAAAGAAACAGACATGACGCGTGAGAAAGGGTATCACTCTTCCCATCGGACTCTTGGAAAGGAAGTGGATATGAGGGCATTTCCCTAAATGTCAAACTATTCCTTTAAAAGGAAGATGAAGACAAATGAAGGGAAGATGGGGATTTTTTTTCTCTTTTCTCTCCCATCAGATGCCCCGAAGGAGACCAGCCTCTTGAAACAAAGATAGCCTGTTGATGCAATCAGCCGCACAGCAAGTCAAAGCCTTCATCCTTTAACGGATTACCACCCTGCGGTTGGGAAAATGATCACTCAGCGTTAATGCATCCGGCCGATGTCACCCTTAACTGGCTAACTGTGATTTGACCTTTATAGCCGGCCTTCCTCCGGTTTTCCCTGCTTCTCTAACCTCTCCCAAATATTCCCATCATGCTCTCCTCTCGTCGCTCGCTCCGACAGGCGGAATGAATGGCAGAGTGGCTGATGATTGACTGAGCTTTACCCGGCTGCTATACAGGAAGCATCACTTCCTCCACAAGGAGACGAATAACGACTCTTTCTCTCCTCCGTTCTCCCTCATTTTCTCGTGCCAGTCAGCAGCTGTGTACGCTCGCAGACAGACGGCTGTATAACCTGCCACCCGTGTGACATACAGACACAACACGTCATTAACCGAGCCGTCGCCACGACTGGAAACATGACACCAGGCACATCGCTTAAAAAACGCAGATGAAAAGTCCAAATAGAGCACATGGCCACCGTCTCTCATCTATTGAAGGTTGAATTACAGTTAATGACTCATCTGTTTAGACACAAAACAGCTTCTGGGACACGGCTTTACAATGCTGTTGGTGGTTTGTTTGAACCGTGAAAGAACCTGATGAAACTTTGCATCTGTCATCCGGCATGAAACAAACAGGAACCACCCAGAATATGGTGCAGGTGTGATCAAACGGCCTAGTTTCGATGTGATTTGAAAGTGTCTCTGGTTGTAAAAAGTAGAGTACAGTTCAGGTAAACGGATCATTCATTGTGTGTAAAAAATATATATATAAGCTTACATTTTCATGATGAAAAGTGACATATTTTATCATTTCAGATCAAGATTAGGATTGTTATTTATTGTCTTACTTCCTGTATGTGGCCAAAAACATTTTTTTTTTGGTTGCCTGACTGTTGCTTCCCAAAGACTGGGTCGTGACCCCCAGCTGGGTCGCAGGAAATGATATTAGGGTCGCCAAATAAGTTGAAGAGTTTCTTCCATAGTTCTTTACATTCATATCTGCAGTGTGAATGTCCAGTGATCTCCAAGGGTATTGTCCTCACAGCCAAGTTGCCAGGCAACCAGCTGAGTAAACAATAAGATTACATTAAATGTACGGCGTGTTAATAAGCTTTAGAGGTTATGAGTTGCTAAATCCCTCCCTCCGTTCCCAGTCTTAACGCTAAGCCGCTGTCGTTCCATATTCACCTTACAGATGTAAAAAAAGGGGAATCGACTCGTCTAACGCTCCACAACAAAGTCGGCCCTTGAGTCTAATTGTAACTCTGGTAAACGCTGCAAGAGCTTAAAAGTGCAAAAAAAAATAAACGCCTTTATGTGGCGACGAGAGAGCTCCTCGGAGTTTGGATGCCGTCCAGTGTCCAGACAGATGCCGTGATTGAGGAGCACAATACTGGCTGAATCAGGAGCGTCTGGGAGCGAGGGCCGAGACAAAGGCTCTGGTTCAGCTTCAGGAGGGGAGAGAAGGGGGGCGGGGGGTGGGGGAGTAATGCTAATGTACTTAGAGAGATAGTGAAGGAGGGAGTGGGGATGTGGGGTAATGCATCAGGGTCAGTGGGTCGCATTCTCTCATAGTATCGGATGACATCACCGCACGCGGGTGAAGGGAAGAGAAGGGAGAGAGCTGACGCAAAGTCAAACCACCACTCAGCGATGATGAAGAGGCTTTTTATTTCACAGGGAGGCCAATGTGCTGCTGCCCCCCCCCACCCTCCCTCCGACACACAGCGAAAAACACACAGGCCTCGCATTAAGACATCAAAGCAGACAGAACCGAGCCACTGTGAGACTAAACATAGCAACAAGGACAAGCGGACGCTTCCCTCCCGAGACCTGTGATCCATCAGCTCCACGCTTTCAGCCTTGTTTGTGTTCTTTTGGGGCTGTTGTGTGTGTTTGTGTGTGTCGTCTGTCTGCGTGTGGCCGCGGTCTCCCCCTCCACCCACCCAAAAACCCCCTGACCGCGGAGGGAGGGAGCACGTGGGAGACGTATACATCCACCAGATCCCCGGGGGGATCATCAGTCGGGGTGAGGGAAGGCCAGAAATGAGCTCGTCTGCAGACGAGTGGACGGTGGAAGACGTACGAGGTGAGGACGAGGATGAACAATGACGTGTTACACCCCCCACCCCCCACCCGAGGGAGTGCTTAATTCAGGTTCATGCACTTAAGGGTGTGCAGGAAGGGCGTTTAAACAGAAGAACAGTGAAAGTCATGCAGAGGAGGAAGCAAGAATATCCACACAATTCATATCTGAATCATAACTCACACCCAAACTGACCCCCAACTGTCCTTTTTCCGTGATTTTTCTCACCTCAACCCTTCTCCTCTGCTCCATCACTCATTTTCTTACACCGTTTCCTCCCCCCCCCCTCCTCCTCCTCCTCGCTCTGTTTTTACATCCCTTTTTTCCCTCCACTCCTGAGTCAGCACTTTAGCCGCTGCCTGCCTGGCTCTTTACCAAATCATCCCTCCACAGGCGCACCGCTGCCTTTCATTAAGATAAAAGTTCGGGGCAGAGACACGGCGATGCACGTAGGAACCAAAAACAACTCACACTTGAACGTCGACAAGCATGGCAGCGGGGAGGACAGGAATGGATCGAGTGTGCACTCCGGCCACTGGGAGGATCCGATGCACCACAAGCATTCGCAAGTTTTGATTAAGTCACACACTTAAGTGAAGAGTACGTGAGGTGGAGTGGAATTAAAAAGGAGGGGGGAATAAGATGTAAAATAATGCAGGAGGATAAACAGACCAAATCTACTTTGGGTTCTCCCTTATCTGCCGACTGTCGAGCTGCCGGGGCAACGAGGACGAAGAGGGAGTAGCCCGGACACGAGAGATGCACACTGGCAGCGTTTTCTCTGGCTTCTCTCCAGAAACACAGACATTGATCTCCAGTGACACAAACTGCCGTCTTCTCCACATTAGGGCCAACAGAGGATAAATCCTAAAACACTAACCCCGGCCTGGGATCTGCTCTCGACAAAGAGAGAGCAGAATGTTCAAATTAACGGGGTGGGAGGAGACAACACGGCTCATAAATTTAGAATAAGGTGCACTAAGCACTTTGTATGTTAGTGGATCAGTATTTTTTATAATGTCCACCAAATTGCAGTAATATTAAATGATGGTGAACATATAGTGACAAACATTCCAGCTGCAGTTTTTGAAGCAAAAGCGAGTGAATAAACCTGGCACAGGCGGCAGCTTTGTGCAGCTCAAGGGAACTCTGACATAAAATATAAATCTGGTGAGAAAATGTTAAAAGGACTTCCAGATACATTTAGACCAGCCTTCCTTTAAGAAAAAGAGAAAACACAAGATTTCTCTCCTCATAACACAAACAAGTATTAGATGAAGTAGTGGATGAAGCAGAAAATGATATTTTACAAGGATATGGGATATTTCTTTTTTGTTTTTAATTAACAATCACATTTTTCCACTAATATATGTATATTTTATCTTATTCTCTACATGTGTATTATTAAGATTTGAATCATCCTTATCATTACATTTCACACGAGCATTGTTGGAGGGCGCCTCCTTGTAACTGTAGCAGAAGTGAAGCAACAGCTTTTCCGTTCCAGGAAACGGTTGAGAAGTTGCACAGATAAAAATCATTTCAAAATATTTCTGCTTAGGTATGTGTGAAACAAATTAATTTATCTTATTGTATTTCCCCTTTTTTTACTCAGAACCGTCTGCGATGATAGATATCAGTTCACACCATCTCGACATCATGCTGAAGAAGAAGTTACTACTATTCCTGGTCCTCTCTGGCCACACAAACGCTGACAAAACACTGTGTGATTGATTAAAATTCCTGCCCCAGGAGGAAATCTGACAGTGTGACCACCTGCTGGGGAGGGAGGGAGGGAGGGGGGGAGTCCCTCAGGGGCCGGTCAGACTCAGTGGAGTCATGGTTGGTTAATGTGTGTGGCTGTGAGTGAATGAGTGACAGACGGAGAGAGAGAGAGCAGACTTTTGATGGTAAAAATGGACTTCACTTCTAATGTTCATAAAAGCTTCCCCTTCCACTTCTGTGCTGGCGGAAATCCAAAAGTGATAAACCACAGCAGCGACCTCTCCAGCCCTCCCCGGAGAGGCTGTCCCACCCGGCAGCCTCGCTGTCCATTAAACCGGCGAGACACTTCCCATCACCGTCCCATTGTCGCTGGACAGGAACCGCTCCATCAGATTACAGGACGTTAGGTGCAGACGCTCGGGCTTACTTCCTGTTTGCCCAAGGCGCACGGATCGGGTGTCAAGCCCTTCTGTTGTCCGAACCCATCGTCCCTGAGCCCACAGGGGCACTGACCTTAGAAATGACAGCTAACATCTGCATCTCCTGGAGGTCTAAGAATACTGTACACTGCTAAATGATGAATATTTTCTCTTGAATATGCTTTTGTCCCATTTTGGTACATGATCCTGGGAGCACTGAAGTGCCCCTTTGCATGAAACATAAAGTGGCATTTAAGTCACTCACTTGTTTTTCTCCAGGTGGAGTTTGAGCTCCCGACCCTCAGCTGAAATCAGAACCTGGACCTCTGCAGGATGCTGCAGGGGGGAAACAGACATCACATGGTCAAACAATAGATGCCAAAAAATGTATTTTTATATAATAATTGAGTGAATTAATAGGGAAACCGACAAATGCAGATGGACTCACCTCCTCATCGTCAGACCTCCTGTGTCTGTGAGAGTGCAGCCATGTGGGATAAGTAACCTCATAACTCTGAACATGATCGAGGGTGCTCCTCAGGGAACCCTGCTGGTTTTCTCCTATTGGAAAAAAAGGGGGGGAAACCTGATCAAACCTATTGATAAGTGTACTGCACTTTAATTACCTTTTTATTTCATTTCTGCATTGGATGATTCACTTATAACAAGCTAGTATGAACATTAATCTGCATGCAAACACGTTGCATCTTTAACTGAAGACGATATAGTTCCCCCCTAAGAAATAGAAATAATCCTCTCCCGGACTCACCGCTGTAAACACCGCCTTCGGATGGAGCGGCAGCCTCGACACAGCGGAGGAAGACTACCAGGCAGAGGCACAGGGAGGGCTGCACGGCGTCGGCAGGAGAAGCACGCGCTCCTGGACGCATTCTAACAACGAGCCGGTCCGAAGGAATCCGCCGAGCTGAGACATCAATGTGCGCGGAGCGGCTTCACGGCGGAGGATGGAGACCGAGGGAGAGAAGAAGAAGAAGAAGACGCCGCCGGCGTGACGTCGCGTTGAGCCGCTGCTGCTCCTCTGAATGATGATGCTCGCGCGGACGGTCGGCGCGCGGGGGAGCGCACATCCCTTCAACCCCTCCCCTTTATTATTATTATTATTACACGCACACACACGCGCGCGCGACACACACACGCGGGAAGGGACACTGAGCTCGCGACTGAGACGAGTCATGATTACAGTAGACGTATATAAGAAATGCCATTTAAAAAAGACGTGGAGCCCTTTTAGCTTTAAGTACGCAACTGTTGTCTGTGTTTTTTATTCTTAATCGATAAAATAAAAACCCTTTCACATAGTTAAAGGGGATGTATGAGGCATGTCTGTCTTAAAGGGGCAGGTCCCTTTAAGGACTCCAGCTGTTTAGTATTCAAGGCTACTTCCATGAAGTAAGTGGACTCACAAAGAGAGTGGTGGGAAAAAAGAGACCAGAATATCCACATTTCAAACTCCAAAAATCCTACATTTCCCATCATGCAACAATCCCAAACCCCTAACCCTCCCTGCCTGCTTACTGCCTACATATTATCCAATCTCAATTTTGTAACGCAAACTTTCTGCTTTAAATTCGTAGTCAAAGTCGAGATAACCCCGATAAAATCACTGGTACATCATCACAATTATCATTTATATTAAATATTATCATTTTAGCCCATTTAAGACACCTCCAGAGGAGTAAGCTACTCATCATGGCAATTAAAGCCAGCTTTATGTGTGAGATTGTGTTGAATTAATTGTTATAATGCTGCATTCTAACGGCAGAATGATAAAAACAAGAAAACTTCCCATGTTTCCGACCCAAGTGTCCACAAATTATCCCAAGCTGGTTTCTAAAACTGCTAGCCTTGTACTCAAACCATTTAAATGTGTGAAGCGGTTTCCTACCAAGTGAAAACACATAAAAAACATGTACAACACCTATTTAAATTAGCTGAATTGATTGTATTAGTACAACGCTCCAGTCTGAACAACACGATGTAAATGCAGATCATATCTCACCAATCAGGACTGAGGACAGGAAATATTTGAAAAATCTTCTTTACAATTTCATTGAGGTTGTGTTTCCTGTTTTCCAACAAGTAGCCCGAGAGGATTAAGTTTAAGCCCTGCATGTAAACACATGCTGTCTTTAAATAACTGCACCACTTGCCCTAACATGTTCCTGTTACGTAGATACCTAAAAGGTCGAGTCATTGTCGGCCTTCAAGTGAACTTTAATAATCACACGGCTAATGTCATTAAGAAAAGAGCATCTTCTGCTATCAGAATGTGTTTTTGTACCTCTTCATTTAAAAAAAAGCAAGAAAAAGTATCCTAAACTAGTAGAAGAGTTGTATCGTGGTTACACAACGTACAGTAGAGAAGCTACATGCTTTTTAACAAGGTCAAGGGACCAAAAATACAGCTCTAATACCTGACAGTAACCGAGCCTACTACACCGGATCAAAATACAGTTGGCTTGTACCTCGTCGAGCTCCCAGCAGCCATTCATAGTGAGCCGGTCGCTTATAAGTGCGATGATAAATATGCCACAGTGCACATGTCAGAATGATAGAGTGTGTGCAGGGTGTGTGAGGTATTCTTAGCACCGATGACAGTGCGGCCCGCCAAGTCCATTCACATCTCTAAATGGTGTCCTGGCTGCAAGACAAGGCCCCTCGTCCCTGCCAAGGTGTTGGTTTCTGCTTCACTCTGCGTATTCCTGCCTACAGTCGTGCCCTTTCTTACTACAAAGTGTAAGTGGTATTGAACATTTTAGAGATTGCTTTCCGGAATCATTAAAACTCAAGCATTAGGAGAGAAAACGCCCCCATACACGGGTAAAAAAAACCCTCAGCAAGAGGAGATTAATCATGCTGGAAGAGGAAAAGGGATGGTTTTTATTTAAATGTTATTCATGATATCAAATGAGGATATATTTATTAAGTTGGACTACACTAGCAGAATCAAACTGATGAGCACGTCCTCAACAACCGCCACGAAAAGCTTATGAAATCATCTCCGTCCCTTTGAACGTGACGGGCATCCTCATCAGTTTAAGCAGAAAACGTCCCGCTTTGAGGGAACATCATGATTGAAGTTTAATACGAGGAACGGAGAAGATGTTCCGGCTGTGAATGAGTCATCCTACAAAGTCAATCATCAAAAGGCCACAGTCTCAGAAAAAAACTCTTACGAGGGATCCACAGGCGCTAAGCCTCATGGGTAGCGTGTTGTGTGACACGCAGTCGTTGATCTGCGATCAGTCGTCCAGTATGTTTCTGCTCCAGCCGTTAGCCGTTAGCAGTGGTCGTCCTCCAGGATGTCCGGGTGTTCCTCCCAGAACGCGTCCCCGATGACGTCGCAGTGGTGGGCATGCACCTTCCTCCTGCTGCGAGTCACCGCCACGTCCTTCTCTTCTTCGTTTGGCCGCTTCATGCGTTTGGTGACGGTCTCATCTCGCTGGACACAAACAATGAGGATTATGGGTCGTACCATTAGAGGTGACTGCATGGATAGGTACGCCACCAGTCTCCAAATCCATGATTGGAATCGATTTAAACATCTTTTCAGCCCTGATGGCGTGTCTTGATTTATGCAGATAAAGAGTTCAATGCTTTTATGTCCTCCCAACTGTGAAATACTTTCAAAATGATAATGATGATACGCTATGTGGTATTAAGCTGATATAACTGCCATATTTTTGCGGGGGGATATACCACACTAGGGCCATATTTGAATAATTTATTTAAATTGTAATAACTTTAACTGTTAAACACAAAAAGAAGTGTACAAAAAAAGCCACCAGATCCTGGCGATTATGTCATATTTGCCATATTTGTTTTATTATTTATTTACCAACACCAAATGCAGTTGGAACCCAAGGGCCTGGGCTGCACGAGATTTCTGCCTAAAAGCCTATTAAGGCAGTTTTTTCTCGCCACTGTCGCTGTAACGCTTGCCCCTGGGTGATGTTGGGACTTTGAAATTGTGTTGACTCTTGAAATTTTGAGCGTATTCTAGTCCTGCTCAATGTGTTAAGTGTCCTGAGATGACTCTGTTGTGATTTGACACTATAAATAAAATTGAATTGAATTGAATTGAATTTGTTATCGTGTTCTACTAGACTATATGTTTAGTCTATAAACTGTATGTTTGTTGTCTTTAGAACTCAAAGTAAGAAGAAATTTTCTCTGTAATCCTCATGCAGGCTCTAACCCCTCTACAGCAGCTCACCTTTTCCCAGATGAGGGTGGTGCCTTTCCTGTGGAGGGCAGATTCAGTGTTGTAGTTGATATCGAACTCAGAGAAGAGGATCTCATTTTTGTCTGCAGCCAAAGTTCCCTAGAGGGAGACATAACACAGTATGAGGGACTGAAAAGGCATCTCAACGTCCACACCACCAACAACACCATTAATATGACCACATGAACATTTCCACCATCAGTAGCTGTTGTCACTTCATCAAGTTTCCCCTCACAGCCCTCTGGAGAATTACGTGACTTTAAGGAAACAGCTGTGTCAGTCAGTGGAAGTGCCATGTGGTCATTTCCAACCAGAATGAACCAGAAGTAGATCATGTGGTGAACGAGTGAATATACAGAGAAAAATAAGGGCCATTCAACTACATTTCCTAGACATAGACATTTTTTGGTAACATAGCACATTAGAAATAGCTTTGCAGTCAATGTTACAGAAGTACTTTTAATTACAAAGAAAATAATTCATACAGAGGCATTTAAGTTGGATCATGGACAAGAAAGCTGCATTTTTCATGATCAATTTCTACTGATTATATATTCCTATTAATCAGGGCATTGTTTAGTCTGAAAAAATGTCAAACATATTCAGTGATTCACTATCAGACCCTAAAGGCAATTCTTAAACTTGATTAGTTTGGGTTTTTTGCATTCACATAAGTATTCAATTTATAATGAAATGAAACAGATTTTTGTTTTTTTAAAGCTGGACCCGCAAATGTTGAGTCTATTTATTTGAAATATATCAGTGTCAGAAAACTGTTGGTGTCCATCACAAGGTAATGGAAATGTGTCTTTGACGTGGTTTACAAGTAAAAACACTTAATAGATTTATTCATGTGTTCAATCTTGTAATTCAGAGGTTTCTTGTTCTTATGTGGTTATTTAGAGAAATACAAAAGTAATAAGAACAAAGTAGTGGTATCCCTCTTTGATAATCTTAGAACATACAGGACATTTGTATAAAAACATGCAGCTGTACATGATTTGGCTCTCACCTTTAAGCGATCCTCTGCCTGCGTTGTGGTGAGTCCCCCCTTTTGTACCAAAGTCCAAAACACTGTGTTGTACAAATTATTTATGTGACCTGAAAGACACGAGCAGCAACACATCTTGTTTTTTACAACAGATTCATCTAGATGTGCAAGATTAGTAGCTGGAGCACAGTGTGAACTTACAATCTGCTTGCCTCCAGCTGAGGTAGTCTCGGAGGTTGCGGTTGGTAGGATAAAGGACCACACGTCCATCAAAGCTCGGGGGGTACAAGAGGGGCTGCTCCCCAAAAAACTCCTTCCAGTAAAACACATACGACGAGGAGAACTGGGAGGCCACGTGAGTCATGAGCTTACTGCCAGAAGAAAAGAGGGAGGAATAAAGTCAAAAGCATGACAAGCTTGAATGGGAATGATGTTACAGCAGTGCGGCAAAACCTCGGTACCTGGCTCTCCTCTTAAACCAGTTGGTGGTCCTCTTGAAAACAAAGCTGAACTCATCACTTTGACCATACGCGACAACAACATCCTCCAAGTCTTCCACGACAGAGCGAGCACTCCGGGTCATCAAGCCCAAGGCCCTGTTATCGTTGGGCTTTGCAAACTTGTGCTGCTCTGCGAACCTGAAACAAAAACGCACGAAGAAAGTCAAAACAAAGAGCAACGACGCATCATCATCATCATCGTCCCCATCGAGCGTGAGGAGGAGACTCACCTGTGGAAGTTGCGCCCGTCCAGTCGCACAACGATGTAGCAGTTTTTTAGACACGTGTCATCGGTTTCAAAGTTGCGGACGTACTCGAACTTGCTCTTGGCCATGTTGGTGGGACAGGTGAAAAGACGGGCCGACGGTTTGACTACACAAGACCTGACGCGTCCGCCAAACCTGCAGACCTTTCCAATCAGCATGAGGGTTCTCCTGAGGAAGAGAAAAAAGCAACACACATATTAAAACACAGGCACAGCAGGAATTTAGCAGTCACGCGTATAGCTAAAATATCATATTTTGAGTCACAGGTGTAGTGTTCATTTGATCCACATAAAAAACATGAACCCATCAAGTTTGGTCACATCCGGGACACATGAACACTCTCCTTATGGCTGCATTATATGTGGTTGAGTAATAAACAGTGACTCATGAATGCATCACGTTTGTCTAATGCTCTGGTGGTAATTTAAATATATCCAGAAACAGCCCAATAACAATAATGGACTCGTCCCTTATTCACATGAGAGCATATTAGCATAATGACATAAGTAAACATGACGTTACTTGGTGTCGGATCGAAACGTTATTTTGTGGTTTCGCCAAGGCACAACAATCACATGCAATAATAAAATAATATATATAAAAAGACAACTCATGATGGGGAATTAACGTTACACGTTACTTACTGGATGTCATGTGTGGTGTTAGCTCAGTTCACCTACAGCAACCAGCTAGCTGCTTCTCGGAGAGCCGTTTACTTCCTGTGTCAACAACTAACTGGTTCGTTGGTTACACATAAACTATGTAGCATAATAGTTAATAAAGCTGCGTTATCAACTGATATCTACATTAATGCTGATATTTGTCAGCTCATGCTCTCTTTCACACACACACGCCGGTTTGTGTGTTGGTCCGTCATCGAACTCGGTCGTAGTGGCGCCACATACGTATACGAACAAAGGTTCCGACAAGCCGGAAATTCACAATACATTGTCTAAAAACAAATAGCGTATTTCATTCAGTTGCTCCTTTTCCCACATTTCAAACCGTATCACCAATATATGCCTGCGCTGCTACATGGAGTGATTTATTTAAACAGATAAACTACCAAACATAATCTGTGTTTTAGCGCCATCTTGTGTTTGTGGGCAGGGTAGTGCAATCAAAGATCGTGTATGAGCAAGAGGTTTCAGAAACGAGTCGTACGAAACTTGTAGTTCGGTTGAAGGAGGATAACTCGTTGTATATTCAACCATAGCTAATAATAACTATCTTTTTTTTACACGAATAAACAGGGAACCTCTCAATATTAACACTTCCGGGATAGAAATCCCCCACACGACCAATGCGTTGTAGTCTGTGAGGTTTATCATCTCTTGAAATAGGCGCGGAGTAACCGTCAGCCTCAACTGAGGGCAACAACTTTCCCAGGATCCCTCGCTTTACTTTGTGCTGCGCGTGCAGCGACGGTTGTTTTCAAACATGGAGGAGAGAGAAAGACGAAGTGCAGAGAGTAAAGAAACGGCGGCTGGGACCTCTTCGAAAACGGTACCGGAGGCGGGCCGCGAATCCGGGGACCGTGACGCCGACAAAACGGACGTCTGCTCGGATAACTTCGACCCTCTCTCGGCCTTGTACTCGCCGAGCGTTTCGCTTCCTTTTCCAAACGTCAAGGGCTTCAACAATGTGGCGGCGTACGAGAGCTTCATGAAGGGCGGCCGAGGCAGAGCCAAGCCGGAGAACGTGGAGAAGAAGCGGCTGAAGGCGATGAAAGGGGTGGCGGACCCGGCCCGCATTGAAAGGCTGAGGAAGCTCATCGTGAACAACCCGACGTCCGAGGCGGGCGAGAGCAGCGGCGGCGCGCCGCGGAGGAGGAGGCAGAAGCCGCAGAAAAATGTCCTCACAAGGATGCCCTGTAGGTTCAACAACCACCAGTCACCAGGGCAAGAACCTCCTTTAATTGGGGGTTCCTTAAGTCACATTTTCAGTGTCATTCAACACACAATCAACATGGCCACCCAAAACCTCTCAAATAATTATTTCTCCATTTATTTATTGTGTCTAATCAATACTGTCTTACCCCTTGAAGTCACTTTAAAGTAGGTCCTGCCATTCAAATGGGAAACCAAACATTTTCCATTATTGCCACAAATTCTCACTATTTGTGTCTTCGATGGCAATTAACTATTATTTCACATAACTGCTACTCATGTCTGCTTGACATTTTTTTTTTTTGGTTTGTTTGTCAGAAAATAGTGCCAAATTATTGCTCATTTTCTTCAGCCAAAGAGGAGAAAAACAAAAGTGAATCCTCATAACTCAGATTCTGGAAAAGTTACGACACACTAGGAACGTTTAGCCATTTTTAGCCTCAACATTTATTTATTTTGCATAAATCTATTTGTGCTTCCTTCTATTGATTGATTGGTTCTGGAGCCAGTTGAAACCCGTTTGCCGTTTTGTCTGCAGTATGTAAAGGGAGTCCGTTGGGGGCGCTCTACCGATGTGTGGAGGAGAGGATCAGGGTCAAAGTTCACATCAGGACCTTCAAGGGCCTGAGGGGAGTCTGCTCCGGCTTCATCGTGGCCTTTGATAAGTTCTGGAACATGGTGAGCTCTTGACTGCTGCCAAGGATTCAATCTGAAATGAGCAACAAAGTCGACGTCTTCATATTCACCCTTTGTGTTTCCTTGTCAGGCGATGGTGGACGTAGATGAGACGTACAGGGAGCCTCTGCTCGGAGAGGCATTCTACCACGAAAAGGCCCTCACCATTTCACGGGTAGGCAGTAGACTTGTGTTTTCTCACTCTGTAAAAGAAAAAAAAAACATTAATTCGGTGACGACAATATGAAATCTCTGCAGCTCTTCGAGAAGCTAAAGCTCCAGGAGAAGGCAGGAGGCGACGAGCCAACGAAGAAGCCCGAAGCGCAGGAAAAGGCCAGCAAGCATCAACCTGCAGTACCAAAAAGTACTCCGTCTGCTTCCAGGAGAGGGGACAGCAGGACGGAGTCCACACCTTCAGACCCGGTTAACATCAAAGAGGATGAACAGAAAGCCTCGCTGAAGGCCGGCGGTCCAGAGGTCGGGCAGAAGAAGGAGTCCAAGACGTATGGAAAGGTCCATACACGCCACGTCAACCAGCTTTTCATCCGGGGTGAGAACGTTCTCCTGGTCAACCCACAGCCACTCTGAACGTCTGTAGATTCAATTAGATTCGGAGGAATCAAACGTATTGTTATATCATATTGATATGGAGTTTTTTTTTTTTTTGCCCACCTGAGAAATAAGCTTGATTTTGAGGAATAAAAGCTTCTAATTATAGTAATTTCTTGTTTTTCTTTTTGTCTGACATCCACATTAATAACCGTGTGTTCTCGTTATTACCCAGCAGGTGGCAGCATAAACACATTAGTGCCGTCTTGCGGAGATCATTGTCATCTCAAAGAGCTTGTCCCTTTATGTTGCTTTTCCCCGTTAGTTTGAACAGGGATGACAGCGCAGTCTCTGCGGACTTCATAAATGCATTATGAATAATTGAGTTTGTGAAGCTCGAGATTGCAGATGGCACTCAAAAGCTGTCATTTGTCTTGACGTCTCAGATTGCTTTTACTCTTTAATGGGCACATTACCCATAAAAGCACAATTTACTGCATCGCGTGGAAGTTGTAAAGATGTTGCTTTTTTTTTTTCTTTCTTCTTCTTCTTCTTTCCTTCTGTCTGAAATGCCAGAGGTTACTTTTGGATGACGAGCGGCACAGAATGATTGTATGTCGCTATAATGTATTCTGGGTCTGTCTTATTTTAGTTTTTCATAATTTGACTGCAGTGTAATTGACCGTCTTTCTATATATTTTATGCCATGTGTATATATGCTCTGGTACTTTTTCATATTTATATTATTAGTGTAGCCCATTTAACACTCTTCCTCTCCAGAGAGTGAAAATTGGGGTCAATTGTTTAATGCAAGCTATGTTTTAGTCATGTTTGTCACACCAGTGAATTCTAGCATACCTTAATGCAATATGAGAAGGGCCGCAATTAGACGACACAATCGTTCTCCTGAGTGTATTCTATCACGAGTAATCAGGCCACCCATCTCATTAGGACGAACCGTAAAGTTCACCAGTTAAGTGGATGTTGAAGGACATAAAGTATCTCCAATAACTTAACTTAATAAAAAAAAAACGTACTATTTGCCTTTGCATGAAAGCTTAAACCAACAAAGGTGATTTCTAAACGTCTGTTGGGTTTAACTGCTGCACCTGTCGCAAGAAGCATCAGTTAATTTGTTTGCTCTTCCACCCCCTGGATTCAGCCCGTAATGTCTTAATGTGATCTAGTTTGGCATCCTACGGATTTTTGCATCCTGCATGCTCATTAATCAGCTGATTTGCATGCATTGTTAAGCCTACATCCCCCTAGTTTTTTGTTCTCCGGGCTTTCTGCCTTTTTATTAATATAATTTGTAAATGTGCATATTTATCGGAGACCTGTCTCTCATTACCTCAAACGACGGAAGTTAACAAACTCGCATTAACTAAATCTAATTTCAGAGTCGATGGCGGTGGCTTCACTTTTTGCTGCTTGAAGCTCTTTTGAATGAGGCTAATGACACAGCGCACCAAATAACACACACCATTAACAAATTTCAATCAACTGTTTAATGTTGTAGATAAAGAATCGATGTGTAAATCAAATCAAAATGGGAACAACGCAAAATTTCATTTTCTCAAGAGGATTTTTTTCTTCTTACATTTGCATATGCTAGTGTTTCAGTAACAATCCCATTTTTTTTTTTAGAGAAGATCAAATCAATTTGAAGTAAAAAACAAAATGAATAAAACAACCTCTACTGATATATATATATATATTATTTTTGTTTTAGAAAAAACAGCAAACAGATTTTGGTCATTTTAATGCTTCAGACTCGGACGCAAGGCTACTACGTGTTAGTGTGCTCAGCCTCTCGGAGCCCTTGGGAGAGTCGAAAAGCACAACTTCAATCCCCTCAGGGCTGCAAAATCCACCGCCTTCTCCTCGGGTCAGTGAATTATTTATCTCATCGTTGACGCACCAAAAAAAAATAAAAAAAATGTCAGGCGGCCAAGATTTACTTATCACTCATTACAAGGGTCAGGAGGCAACTACCGGCAGGCACTTGAACCGCTGAAGAGCAACGTTTTGTACATCTAACAGATCAGTTCGCTGGTGTGCAGCTGAATGGGACTGTTGATTATGCGTCGACCCACGCCTGCGTACAAACTGCATCCCAACTGGTAAAAGTGCTTCCTCTCACAGCCATCCATCCCTGATGAAGCTGCGAAACACGCACAGCCCGACTCGGAAGATCGCCACGTTTTAAATGTGTAACGTTAACAAACAAAAAAAGGGTGGAAGGTCGAGAGGGCAGCATTTACCGAGACCGACATTTAACAAGACGACGGGTGATGCGAACGTTAATAACAGTCCGACACTTGAGGCGTTGAATTAAAATGAGCTTTTTACATCTTGGGTCTTCTTTTTGAGCTCTGAAGTTAAATGTTTAAAGTGGAACTAGAAAAGTGTACGTTGGGACAAAAACAGCGATTTTTTTTACGATTGCATCCGACATCTGTACAGTACGCTTGGCTCGAGGAGTACAAACACAGTTGTTTGTACACAGTACAGAAGCTGCATTCTGCTAGCTGTTCCTCAACACTGCAGTCACATCGTTTCCTTCAAAAGAGGTTAAAACTGAAGAGAAAAGGCAAAAGGTCTTCCAGGCACTCTGTGCTGTAACAAAGAACCCACAACCTCCCTGTACGAGGCTTTTTCTACCTACTGATTATCTCATTTGGATGCAAACTGATTCGAATATTCTTCATAAGTAAAATATATAGATATATATTTTTATATATATATATATAAGCAATACAAAAGGCCACAAATGATGGTCTATTAAAGGAGAAACTCCTCAAATTAAATCAATAGCCTTCACTCCAAACACTCCACTCATTACTTTAACTGCAGCGCTGACGGGTCCTGTCGGGAGCGTGTGGACAAGGACGCCGTGTCGATGTGCTTTTTGTTACGGGTCTTGATTCATATCAGATTTGCTCTGTACGATACAACTCTTCACACCGTCGCTGCCTCTCATACAGGAACTTCATAACTTATTGGTACGGGCTTCGGATTTCTATTTACAGGTCAAAGGAAGAGCTACGACAAAGGAAAAAAAAAAAGAGGTAACTTGACGTTCTTAAATGTACATTAGGAAGTTAAAATGGCTGATCATGTTATTCAAACTTATCATTCAGTAAAGTTACTGAGAATGCATCTCAAAAAAGAAAAAAAAAAAAAAAAGAATTACGCAGCTACTGATAGATAGCGTTTGCTATTCTGGTGATTTCACTTGATTGAGGTTATAAAGCGAATCCCCGTGACATTCTGGCACACTCTTCTCATCTTCTCACTGACTCATAAGCAAACCAACGAGGCACACCGTTGTCATCAGTGTGTGTCTGACCATCACCCGAGAGCAGACAGATCATTGGTTCAAACAACACACAAGCACACATTCATTAAGATCCGTATCACTACACAGCATGTTTTTTAAAAAAAGGGGAAAAAAAGAAGGAGATTGCAGGATGTTGGTATTGTGATAGTTGACATTATTCAAGTACTCTTTGTTTGCAGCTCATAACAATCCTTCACCAATGGACGGAGAGAGAGAGAGAGAGAGAGAGAGAGAGAGATATAGAGAGAGAGAGGACAGATAGGGAGGTCACCACTCCACGAGATAATCTTTGCTCTCCAGCTCTATCACTTTCCAAAGTTGCCGAAGTCAGCGAAGGCATCGTGTTTGGGCTGTTGGACCATTGCAGGGTTCATCCCCATCCCCATCCCCATAGCACTGGGCATCCCCATGGCCATGCCTCCCTGTGGCATCCCCATGCTCATACCTCCCTGTGGCATCCCCATGTTCATGCCCATCCCCATCATGGCCTGGTTGGGCGCCATGCCCATCCCCATGCCCATGCCCATCCCCATGCCAGCACCGGGGTGCATCATAGGATTCACAGGCGGTCTGACTGTTGTCGTTCCAATGCTCATACCGGAGAATCCCTGGGAAAGCATGTTGGCAGGTACCTGGTTGCCTGGAAAAGACACAAAAAAACACAATTAATGTGAGGAACATCCATCATTTGATGGGAGCGCTTTGAAGGAGAGCCTGGCGAACGGTGTCATGCCAGATCGACTATTCCCTCTCACCGTGTTGGAGGGTGTTGAGCGTGGGCTGGTTTTGCTTGGGTGGGTGCATGCCTGGTCCCAGGAAGTCCAGGCTGATGTTAACTGAGGAGTCTGACCAGGTGGCAGGGACGGCGGCTTTGGCTCCGGCGGCTTGAGAGCCCATTCTCTGCTGCATGGGCTGCACGGACTGCGGTTGTAGAGGACCCCCCATGTTCTGCAGGGGCTGAAAAAGACCCACGCAGTTAGAGAAAGAGCTCACCCAAGCTAAAATCACAGAAAATATACAGTGATAAGATACATAAGAACTGCAATACTGAAACACATGATGAGAAGATACAGGGCCTCATGATTCAAGGCCTTTGAACCCCCACTTAACCTCAATACCGTCATAGAAATCTGCTCTATCTATCTGAGCTATGCTTCCATCTGTGCTCGTTAAAACATACCATCTAAAGTAACTCCAGTAAAAGGGAGGTGGGCGTCTTCTTAGTGGAACAAAGAACGAGGTCTTTTTTTTTAGGTCAACAACCTCTTAACATGGAAATCCAGTCGACATCCGCAGGCTTTTGTTTGGGGTTTTTTATGTTTTTTTTGTAACTCAGAATTGATTCTTCTCATGCCGTGTCAGTAACGGGAGGAGTGGGCGGAAGGCTGGGCGGTCTCTGGAGGAGATGAGCATCTGGTGAGGCTGCATGTTAACCCCATCACGCCTGTCCTCCATCTTTCAGTCAAAACTCGTACTAACTGATGTGGTCAACAAGCAGCGTAGACTGAGAGTGAAATTTGATGCTTAATACAATGGCATGTAGTGGTGGGAATCGTCAATCACCTCACGATTTGATCACGATTCAATTATTAAACGATTCTTGATGCGTCACGATGCATCTATATTTTGGATCAAACCAATTCCTATTTGTAGGATACAGTTGATCTGCTTCATTACTTGGATTACGTGGAAAGGGGAAAAAAACTACCCATTATAGACTTTACTGGATCCATGCAGAATCCTTCAACAAAGCATGGCAATCATCGAATCGATGATTTCTCCCTTCTCTAATGGCATGAAATGGTTAAAAGTTTCTGTGTACATGCCAGAATATTAGTCATAGCACTCATATTTGATGGCCAAGGCCAACTCAACGAGTCTGTGGTCAGAAGATTACAAACACCAATCCTCTTTATAAAAAAATAAAAAAACATATAGAGAGAAGTAATGTCTACCTGAGCAGAGAACAAAGTCACTCTCCCTCTCTGTGCATGTTGTCATCACAGCTTCTCTGAGCTTTGTTTAGAGAGCCGGGCCAGCCGCACAAGCACGAGCATGCTAGTGCACGTGAGGGTTTCCACTGGCTGGCTCACCGTCGCTGCCCTGCCCTGCACTCATACGACGGGTAGAGCTGATAACGCTGGCCGACCGATGAGGAAGCAGAGCACCCACCCTCCAGTTCCCCCTCAGATAAACATTGATACTTCTGTTTGTACGGTTAGCGGCGTCAACGTTGAGAGCTGTGTAGAAGCAATAGATATGCTCTGAATTTCAAATTTGTATTTATTGCCGGAGTCGTTTTCCTGGACCAATACTGATATTTGGCTGAATAAATAAAATAGATTTAAATTATGTTTTTAAATCTAAATAATATGGTGTATTCTTCAGTCTAAAATATAAAGCCAGACATATCTATGATTTAAAAACAAAAACAAGCCTAAAAGTTTCAGTCTGGCCCTGTATCCATCAAAACTGAAATCATAAAGTGTATTGTTATTTTCCTGACAATATTTTGTTTCCACCTGTATAATTTAAGCCCCCTTCATGAGTCTTGTAATGATATGTACAGCAATACATTATTCAAAAAGGATGCATGTGTGTGTGTATGTGTGTGTGCTTATCAGTGCAACCATGCATACCTGTGACATGGACTGGGGCAGGACTGTGGTGTTCATGCTCTGTGTGCTGCTCATGCTAAAGCTGAGACTCTGGGAGGAGCTGAGGGATTGACTTTGCCCCATCAAGTCAAACAGGTCTGCCGAGGCAGGAGCAGAGCCTGAAGCCGAGACTGGGGCGAGGGCGGGAGCAGCGGCAGGACCTGTCATGGCTGCAAAAGGGTCACTTCCACCGGCGTTAACAGGCTGAGCAGTTGCTGGCATCTGACCTCCAGGGAAGGCGTTCCACTCTCCAAACTCCCCATTACTGGCTGAGGAAGGTGCTGCTGCAATGAGAGAGAGAAAAAGACAGCATACATGTTTAGATTTGCTATCTAAACATGTGTTTGTATTGTGAACTGTGTAAATAACGCTGCAAACAAAAGTCACTCAAGCATTCGAACCAGTCAGCAATTAAGTTGCGTCTTCCCTGAGACCAGTTTTGCTTTATCCAGGGCATTCTCAGTGACCATGTTTTAATTTTTCATCGAACTGGCCCTGCTTGTTGTCTCCATCCCTCCTCTCAAGCACCCTCCACCCCCACCGACTTCTTCCCCTGTCCCTGTCTCCTTGTCATCCATAACAGGAGTTGATGTGTGTCTGTTCTTGTTATGCAGAGCAGGTAGCAGGCTCCATATGGCCAGGGCTTCCTCCCAGCATCCCTCTGAATATTCTAGCAGTATGGCTGTAACAGCACACGCATGCACACACTAACGGAAAAAAAAAAAAAAGTCTTGAAACCAACCAGATCCCGAGGAGAGGCCGACGGAGGCAGCAGGTGAGGAGAAGTCGGCAAATCCGCTGATCAGGTCTGCATTGAGAAACAGACATAAACACATCAATTTTAAGCAAGCGAGCTCCAGGTGTCACCGTCGTTAGCATTCCTTCAGTGTCAGAAGTGTAGGAGGGAGGGGAGGGGAGGGGCGGTGCATGTGGATAGGTGGAGAAGACCAAAACATCTGTTCAGCGCTCCCGCCCTCTCCATTCACCGGGGACTGCTCCAGAAACATCTGGTGCACTTAGTTCCTATACATCAACTCCCTCCCCACGCTGTCCCCAAAATCTGAAGCTGGAATGAGCAGCTGGGCACCGTGACTGCAGAGTCTAGCCCCGCAGTCACTGTGGCGTTTCATGTTCTGTGCAATGTTGTGACGGTGTTTATTCCTGGATTTACCGCTGTCTAGCAGAAAATACAATGTGTAATTAAAAGCAGATTTTGTGCTACTGGAAGGTGTCGTGTGTTTCTCAGCCGTTTCCTCCCTCCCGAGGTGTTGAACTATGCCCAACACGTGTGGTATCAGTTGCATTTCTGCGGTTTCTGCATAGCAATGTATCCAAATCTTCACAAGACAGCAACAACGAGCACATTAACAAAATGTCAGGGTATTACTTGAAGGCGGTGACATTATACCTGTGGCAGCAGGCTGTTTCGGTGTTGTGTCCACCATTATTAGGTCAGCTAGGTTGGTACTGGCGGGCTGAGGGGCTGCTGGCTGGAAGGAAGAACATTTGCAGAAAGATAAGGACAAATATACACATATCAATACCGCTTGTAATATCGTACATGTGCTCTCGCTACCTGTTTGGTGGTGGTTTCCGGGCTGTTATCTCCCACGTAGTTGGCTGCGGCTCCCAAGTCCACTTTCTTAGATGGGACTCCTCTCTTCCGCGTGGCTGTAGTCTCTGTTGCTTGGACTATGTGTACACTCTTAGTGGTAACAGTCTCCTCTTCGTCTTTGAATTCTTTCCCCGACTGGCCATTGTGAGACGAGCGACCCCGGTCCTCCTCGTGGTCACTACGGCAACAATAACAGCTCTGGTCAGACAGTTGGAGATAAGCTTGTCTTTGTCCATCAAAGAGAAAAAAGGAAGATGCTAACCATGTTCTGGATGAAGCCTTTTGTACTTTTCCCATGTATTTGTGTCTGTTCATGGCCTGATCAGTAATTTAACCATTCAATTAACAGGTACATTCACAATGTATCTGAAAAGTTTGACTTATTTTTGAAAATAAAGGCTTAATAAAAGTCCTGTTGTAAGAACTTTTAACAGCATCAGAAATCAAATTGTGAGTGAAACCCTGTTTGCACGGTGGGGACTTATATTTTATATACTCATATTTGGAATATGGTGTGCAACTTATTATACATATAAATATGACTTGTCTGTCTCCAACCTGAATCGATCTGGCGAGTCGTCCCGATCCTTCTTCCTAAATCTGCTTATGGTATCGTCGATGGTGTTGCCGATTTTGTCGCTGATCTCCCCCAATTTCTCACTGAAGGGGAACTGCCCTTTATTCCTCTCCCAGTCGTCGTCCCACTTCCCCCGGCTGTCGCTGGAGTCGTACTTATCCCCCGCTGGAGGCGAGGAATTCAAAGTAGGTGGGAAAGGAAGATAGATAGACGTGAATTTAATGAAATCCCAAAAGTTTTATCATCAGGCAGCTTATATATTACTCGACTGAGAACTTACCGTAACTTCGGTATCCCATACTGTCTGAGGAGACCCCGATGTATTTGTCTTTGTTCTTCTTCGACTTTTTCCGTTCTTCCCGAAGCCTGTCATCGTCCTGGCAGAAATCCACCATCTCCTTCACCTTCTGACGCACATTCACACCTTGGTCCTTCCCATTCTCATCTAGAGACAGAGATGTGGAGGTAATGACACCGTCAGTAGTATAAGAAATTAATCAGCAATGCATTAGAAGCACACATACACAGCCAATAAATACAAATATCTCCAGTTTAATGTTCTTGTTTGTAAACGGTTGGGAAGAGTGAAAGCAGCTTTAGGCCAGTGGTTTAAGGGTTTGTGGACTAAGCAGTGCTTAGTGCCTCCGTCCATTCATTACAGCTCACACTGAAGCCATTGTTAATAAACACTAAACACCACAATGCTGAAAGCAAAATTTCAAAATAAACAAACGTTTGTTTGTTGGGGAAGCTTCCTCGGGTCCCAACGATACCTTACCTACAAAGTGGTAGCTTTCTAACGACCTCAGGTCATACAGATGTTCTCTGGCGCTGGTAACAACCCGCTCTGATCCATTCCTGATTAGATGGGCCAGCAGCAGCAGGGACTGAGGAGGAGACACGCAACATAGCAAAAGTGTTAAAATCGTAACTGAACTGGATCAGTTGGTTATGATTATGTTCATCGTAAAACATTCAATACGGAGCATCTCAACTATGTGAGGCATCTAGCCGTTTCTGTTCCAAGGCCAACTGCGTTTGATGGTGAGTTAATAAGATATCTGATTCTTGCCTGTAAGTAATGAGCAGAAAATGTGACGTGAGAGTTACCAGATGGCTCCGAGTTGGGTCTGGTCCGATGTTTTGGGTCAAATAAAAAACTGTAATCTGTGTTTAGGCTTTCAAGCCTCGATAATTTAGCATGTCTGTTTGTGAGATGTTGCAACAGTGCTGTGGCATACCTTGTAGACTCTCCGCCAGTTCTTCTTGTTATCCCTCAGCATGCGGGCCCACAACATATTCATCACCTCGGGGAACTGCTCGTACATGAACGTGGCTCTGATTACAGGAAGACAAAGAGGGACATATTGGACTTTTCGGTACATAAGTATTATTATCTCACGCATGGGCAAAAACAACATGGTTAAACAGTTACAGCGTTTGACTGTGGAGCCCCAGGAACTAAACTTGGAATGTATTTCAGGAACTACAGCTTCCTTAAGGATATTTGTGATATTTCCAAGAACCAGAAGGATTAGACAAATCAGATCGCTAAAACAACTAAAAGTGACCTATTTCCACAGTAGCACGGATCTCCTCAATGTTTTAACTGGTTCCTTTTCTGCTTTAGTATGTAACCACAATTAAAGTTAAGTTTTACTCTCAGTTCAGTTTAACACCGTCTCTCATCGGCTACATAATTAGAATTTAAATGTCAAAAAGAACATTTTAAAATTCCCCAAGACTGAGTACAGCTGTTTGAATAAATGCTATAGATGATGAAGCAGGGGCGAGGCTGGCAGAAAAGTACTACCTTGGAAACAGTGTCTTTTTTTGGGCAGGGCTCAAAAACCATAAGTTTAAAATAGGTTCTTATGGTTGAAATGGAGGGGAATTCCCTGTACAATGTTCCTGAAAATGGCATTAAAAGAATATGACATTTGTATGTCAATTATTCAAAAACTGTATTTTTCTCACATGCCTCAAAAACGGAGACTAATTGAAATACAATTGATCACTTTGGGGGTGAAGCGTTCTTATAAAAGATAGCCTTTACATAACTTACCTGGAGATTTCACTCATCAACTGTCCTGATGGTCCCCATGGGTCGTCATTGGTGGCCTCTCTGACTTTGGACTCCACCTCCGAGTAGTTCATCACCACGTTGGTTCTATACAGGAAGTAAAAATCACTTCATTAATTGGCTCTGAAAAGATGAGCGTGTTCCAGTTCTAGTTGGAAATGAATCACGCCTAAATATGTGGCGTCCACAATAAGCCACGACAGACAATAATAGATGAAAGCTACTCTTATTAGAGCCACACCCATACACATGTCCTAGTAGAGGCTAAACGGACAATGAGACAATAGGCTCTTACAAATAAGGGACTGAACAAACAATTGCAAACCTACATTCAAAATGAACACATAAATGAAACCTCAAATACCTCAAATAGAGCAGTGCTGATTGCTGGATGAGCTATTGCTTGTTGACATTCTAAGTAACTAGAAAAGAAAAAGGGAACTCAAATGGGAATCTCAGGTAGATGGAGAGCTTGTTTTCTAAATCATGTACTCAACAGGGTTGGCGGGTTAGGCAGCTCGTGAACAGCAATGTTTACACAGTAAAAACTAAGGCAAAGCAAGCACTGTCCTTTACATATTCAATCCGCTTACATAAATAGATCAGCTACTGTTAGTAGGTCCACTTAAACACCATCATAACCACCACTAATCTTATGTCTTTATACAAGGTATAACAAAGGTATATTGACATCCAATGCACTGACCTAAGAGTGTAGCATATAGCATAAGCCAGTGGACTTTCTGCATTTTAATTATTAGTCTGTTAGCTTGATTATGTACGGTTTCTTACAGGACTCCATAAATATAATCTATAAAAGAACCAGGCATTTTATTCCCAGTAATTAAGTGAGCCCCATCGCAGCTTCAGCCAGAACATGTGGAGGCAAAACATTTGAACCCTGCGCCTCCTCATCCCTCCTCCCTCACTACTGCCACATCAGCAATAAAAACGTACCAGGCCTGAAAGAGCAGCACTGAATTGATGGCTCTCTGTGGTTATGGAGTAAGGCTGCATTACAATTGCAAGCTGAAGGGTATGGTAATCACCATGACAACATGCTCTCCTAAAATAAAAGTGGATTTAAATCAGTTTAAGGTTAAACTATGGGTTACAGTAACTTTATTTACGGGGGAGATCCTGGAGAGACATCGAGCTTTATCTTGAATCAAACAACTCTGTGTTTACGACGATGTCCATCATGTCTGAGTTCAGGTGTCATTAAGTTTTCTCATTACTTTGTGTGCTATGTGACTAACTGCACATATCCTGGGTCTCTCTGGCGATGTTTGCACAAAGCTTCATGTTTGCATGATGTAAAAAACAAGAGATTCTGATATGATGATGCAACACCTCTTCATAGTGGTAACCACTGCCCTAGATGTCAGCCAGATAACACGGAAGTTGTGACACTCCCACAGTGACACACTATCACCCAGATTTCCGTTAGATTGCTGATTGTAGTGTACGTAAAAAAAAATTTCCCTTGTTGTTACTCATTAACTAAATTGGATCATACCCTTCGTATAACAACTAATGGTTTCTTTCATTGAAAGACCTGCTTGAAACGGGATAAAAACATGTATGCTTGTATGCCCTACCACAGCAAAAACCTCACCTTAACAATACAACAAGGAAATATTGCATTATGCCACACCGTTAGTGTCACTTTATGAAAGTAATGTATGTCAGTCAATACAAAAATTGTCAATTTATGAATGTTACAAATCCAAAGCTCTTTCATCACAATAGAAAAAAACAAGAGAAAAAGGAACAAGAAACTCCTCTCCCTTTTAATCTTTAAAAACATGCACAGTTCCCCCTTTTTCTGTCTGCCCCCTCTTTGGGTTTCGCTCATGAAAGTAACCCAAGTTTAAGGAGGTCACACTGCAAGTGCATTCAAAGAAAATGCCTTATTGGATGGACTTAAGAACACCCTATTATCTCTCTGGGGTCTGCAAAATTAGCCTTTAAAACTTTGCAGGGAGGGAAATTGTGCAATAACCTTTAGCAGTACAGTACAGTACAGGACAGCATACCAAAGCAAAACAAAAAGACAAGCAATACTCAAGGTGTTGTCGAAGTTCAGGCATGGCTGGAAATATTCGCAGGTGCTAAATAACTCGCTGCTGGCCATGCAGGCTTGGGCTGTCAAGGCCTTCAGTGCATGACTCATTATGAGTGCACAAACAAGGACTCACAGTGTACATATTACCATTTTTTTAAGTTGTTTTTTTTTTTTTACATTTTCCCTGCCAAACTCCATCTTCATTCCAATAAAAACACAGTGGAAAGTTAAATAGTAACTAATGCATCTAGTTGAATTAAAAGCATGACATTCTTGTTTCTCTCTCTTCTTTCATTCTGCAGCTGGATCTCTACCAACTATAGTTGCAAAACACTGCAGGGTCGCTGATTAATAAGTGTTATGTTGGACAACCGTAGTTTATCTTGTTGTTCTTTGGAGTGACACATTTAAATAAAAATGATGATTTGGCCAAAATATCTTTACAGCTGAAGTTAAATAACAAAACACATTAGATAAGAGTGTTGCAGCAAAATAAAATGTGTGTATATAGTGTGTGTGTGTGTATATATATATATATATATATATATATATATATGTGTATATATGTATATATATATATTACTGAATATATACAATATATATTACTGTATTATGAGGTAAAGCGTTCGACTTATGGAGACCTTGAGGTCTTCGTTTATGTTGTCTAAAGTCTCCACTCGACAAGCGGCCTATGGTGTATAACAAACAAAACAATTTGTTTGTAAGCCAGCCATGTTTGATCATTTAAAAGTTGAGCAACTGACTACATGTACTGTAACTTTACAGCTACTGTAACTTAGCTACAAGTGTCACAACAATCACACAGGACAGCAACGCATCACTACACCCCGTGAAAAACCGTTATATTTCCAGAAAGTGGTAGCCAAGCAAGAGGGAGAGTGTGTGTGTGTGTTTACGTATTCACATGTGAATAGATTCTCATTTCCAGCTCATTATTCAGCCCGAGAGCTGTCAAACTAGCTTAGCTGGCTTAGCCTGCTCGGCTAACTACCTTAGCCGGCAGGCTATATGATTAGCTAGCTTGTCGGCTAGGTGAGTTAGCTTGCACTGTCGGAGAACAACAAAGCTAATGTTAGCTCACAACCGCAAACATGTAATTCCACACTAACTAAAAGGGAACAACCGGTTAGAAAAGGAACAAAAGAAGGGGGGAACTCACAATCAAAAGAGACATAGTGTTTGTCAAAGACAGCTAACTGAACAGAAGGGCTAGTAGCGCGCAAGCTAGCTAACTTGTTCCGAGTGACGTGACGTCAAAGTTTTGGGTACGTGTCTCTTTCAAACAGGTAAACTACAGCCTCAAATATCACGGAATAGACGTTACGTAGCTGGGGAGATACTCACGCTTTGTCAACCAGCTCCCTAACCTTCCACATGTTCAGCATCTTGGCTCCGTGAAAACGAGCTTTCTGCCTGGACGAAAGGCTTTTTTTTACTCCACCACGAACACCGAACACCAGTCCTTGAACTCTGGAAAGTAAACTCTTCTTCACCTCTCGCTTAAGACAGGAGGCGCAAACGCACCACTGTGAGTGTGCGGACAGGAAAGGTTACTACGGGAAATGCCGCTGTAACGTCACCGGCGCCGCGTAAAGCAGCATTGGAGTTGTAGTTCCTAATGAGCGATCGGGCCTCGGGCACGTACAGTAATACTGTAAGTAGCCTACAATAACTACATTTAATAACATTTAATAAAACATATAATTGGGTTGGGTTGTGGTGCTCAAAACAGCCCCAATGTAAATAAATGATATTTTACAAACTCAACAGTGATGTCTCTGTTCAGAAATGTGCCCATGATAATACAAAAAACCTTATTGTGAGGATATTTTTCACATTCTCTACAGCTGATATCTCCAAAACTGGGCAACTCACACCAAAACAACCTGGATTGTTGATAAATAGCACTATTAGTAAAAGTATCTTCCCATGAGGATCCACTGGATTAGAGCAAAATGTATATTTGAATCATTTAAAAGTGAAATATCCAGAGAGGCCCTGTACAAACAACAAAAACATCCTATGATAATATAAATGCCATTCTATTATGAAAAAGCATTGAAGTCAAAAATGTGGTTTTGCAAGAAATCTTCATACATATGGTTTCTATGCATGTTGGTGATGCATGAAGTGACCATTTATGTGTGACTGATATTCCTTAATGGTGTAAAAGTTAATGAGTAACAAGACGTTTCTGTGCAGAAATGCAGGGTAACTTCCCCATTTTCTTTAAAAAACACATTTCATCAAAAGTGTGTGTTATGTGTTTCAACATCTAGTGACAGTTCAACTATATTATCCAGAACAGACAATTTGTAATGTTTTATCCTAAATTTCTTATTTGTTTCTATTCTCCGTTGTAAAACTATGCCTGGTGGTTGATGGTGGTTTTTTTGTTTTGTCCAAATGTATCCCAGCTTCCTCAAAAACTATAGCCTACTTCCTCATCTGCGGGTCACCACCCTGTGTGTTCTCCATCCCTCCTCATCTGGCATTCAGGCATGCTACAGTGACCCAGTGATGCTGTGTGACAGGCCAGGCAGGGCACTGGCTGTTTGTGTCAATCCAGATCAATCACTCCCTCTTCTGGACGGACAACGTCATCAACGCGTAAAAAAAGGTCACCGAGTGTACTCAAGCCGGGTCTGATGTGGTGAGCAGGGAGGTCACCGCGGCAAGTGAACACCCTTGACTGACTGAGAGACACAGAAAAAGTCATTTCTTCCTCCTTGAAATATATTTTTTTCCCCTGATTCTCCTGTGACTGGGCGTGAATCAAAAAGAAAAAAAAAAAAAACATATGAAGACTGTTTGCCGTATTGATTGATATTCCAGTGGGCAAAATATGCCCTCGGATGCCCTACATCCGACTGGGTCTCTGTTTCCTAATGATACGTTTAAATATGGCCCGCGGCTTACACTTCTATAGGAGAGCAGGAAGAAACAACACAATAGCCAAAATACAACCCATTTGAGAAAAAAAACAACAAGAAACAGCACTTAACAGCCCAGAATGCACTGCACCCACGGGAGCAACCTCAATTACTGTTACACGTCCGAAGAGGAGAACTCCGGGAGAAGTGATTGCTGAGATGGAAATGGCTGTGTGTGTGTGTGTGTGTGTGTGTGTGTGTGGGTTGGAGGAGGATGGATAGAAAGGCACTCAGTAAAAAAGATCTTTCAGAAACACTTTGCCTCGGTGACGTTGACGTGAGCTGTTGATTGACATGCACTTCTCGACAGAAACCAGAGCTATCAACCTATCTGCCACGCATTAAGAATGGCACGGTCCTCGGGGAGGGGCCTAAGTGGTAAATGATGTTGCTCAAGACACTCTCTGTCAACAATGTGTGTGTATTTGTGAGTGTGTGAGTGCTGAGGATGGCAAAGTATTCAATCAAAGCTTTGATTGAAAAACCCTTGTGTCCTTAAAGATCAGATTTCTGTACACTGACGTATAGGCTGTATGTGTGTGTGTGTGTGTGTGTGTGTGTGTGTGTGTGTTTTAAATACAGTATGGTAGACTCCGGGAAAAAACACAGAGCTAGCAGAAGCCTTAATTGCAGAAGTCTGTTCTCAAACAATATTTATGCAATTAAATTGTGCTGTCAAAGCAAGCTTCAGAGTGTGTTTTTGTTTTGGGACAGTTAAAATTTTCCGGAAAAGAAAACAAGCAAAAACATTCTCTGTGAAGGAATCTTGTAGACCCACATTGCCTCTTTAGATACGGAGAAAATAAAATGTCAGCGTTTCCTTGATATTTCATATTTTATAACCACGTTCCATTCATCATCTTGCTCTTCGGTTGATCGCCAATTTGGTCTACTGAGACCAAGTTGTCACTAACAACTTTTGGAGTTGAGGGAGATGAAAAAAGTAAAGGCGGGGATAAACAGGATGCAATTGTAACACAAAGCGGCACTAGGGGGCACTCTGACTTCTCTACAGCTCAATGAGGGTGCACACATGTGAGTGTGTGTCAGTCAGTGCGACCACTGGGGGTCCAGCCTGTGTGTTTACACGGCTGAAGTTCCCATGACAAATGTGGTCAGGCCATCATCTCGACTTTTGGGAATGTGCTCTTACAACTTTGCTGTTATTCTTCCCCCTGCAAACATGTGCTTCCAATCTCTCAAAACACCCCCCCTCCTTTCCATTTCTTTTTCAATGTCATTAGAAAACAATGTTCTTTGTTTTGCACATTAGCTATGAATTAACGGCCCCCCGCCAATCTTTGTGCCCACAGAAGAGGTTGGGATCTGCGGAGCCACTTGCATGGGGCCCAGCTTCCCTCCTGTCAGAGCCACAGTTCCACCACGGCTGTTGTATTTCAGGCTGTTATTGTTGGCCCTTTTGCAGCCCCGGTAAGATCTTTAGTCCTTTTCCCAAGCGATATAACCCCCGCACACATCACACAGTATCTGACCCCTGTCTCCATGACACATGACAGGTCCACTGTCATGTGTGTGTGTGCACTTTTGAGTGTGCATCCACGCAAATGTGGAGTAAATACGTGCGACGCACGGAGCAAATCTGGCACAGTATGTCGGTGTTGAATTATGCTAAAACAATGAGGCCACTTGTCACATGTTCAAAGTCGCACAGGCAACCCCGCTGTGATCTGAAACCACACACACAGATGTTCCTAACGGGACTAAAGTAGCATTCGCATTCCTGTGGATAACCAATCTGTTTATTTTTCTTCTCCAAACCGGACTGGATCGCCACTTTTCCTGGTGAGAAAAAGGACAGAAGATGATAGGAAAAAAAAAAAAAAAAAGGAATACAAGGAGGCTGATGAGAGAGGCTCCCACCACAGTTTAGAGCTCCAGAGCCAACTGTCACTCCTGCTTAACCGGCAAACATCAGCGCCGGTGATTTACGGGTGACAGTAATTCAATGTATAATGGGAGTTGATGCCAGTGTGCGATACTTTGCAAGTTAAAACTGCTGTCGTCTCATTCCCCCCACGCAGGAGGAAAACGAGCATGTGAAGGCTTATGTTTATGAGTCAGGATGTTACGGCGAATCCTGTTGCTTTGTACATGGGGTGAGAAAAAGCCCATGTAGCTGCACACACACACACACACACACACACACACACATGGGGAGAAACCCACACAGGTATGCTCAAGTCCTGAGAGCATCTGCTCCTTTACAACCAGATTGAATTAGCAATTACAGAGAGTAAAAAACAGAACAAAACATCTGGAGCTGTAAGCAGCAGAGGTTATAAATCTGAGAGGGAGGGGGAGGGGGGGGGGGGGGGTATGAAAATGAGCCAAAGTGAGATTCTCAAGGACAGTGTCTCCGATTGGCCCATTAACATGCCAGGGGTGTCAAAAAGGACCCGAGGCAATGGGAGAAATGGGACAGAGCAGAGGGCTTTAGAGGGCATACGGAACACCAGTGAATTGAGAGGTAGAGCGTACGGGGGGTGAGCACGGCACGGGGCCAGCCTGATGCCGTGGCAGAGCGATATGCAGTCCGTATTAGTGGAGATACATGGATGTTGTTTATGTCTTGAACCTCCCTCGCAGGAAATCACCCCCCGATAAGCAGAGAGAAATCTGTGGAAAAAGCTGAGGGGGGAAGTTGTGAAAAAAGAGACTGGTTTTGGGGGAAAAAAGCGATGTGGAGCTGTGGTGTGGGTGTTAGAATCAAGAAACACAACTTAAAACCTCTGGATCACCACTTTGCCAAACCATAATTACGCAGGTTTGGACACAGAACGTGCTTCGGAGGCCGGGGCGTTCGTAAATGTATTTTAACGATTATATATCCAGTTTGGTTGAAGTCCATGTAACTGCGAGGTTGGAAAGCCACAGCACCATTACCACATCTGCTTTTGCTATTATTGGCACAATAAATTACGTAGGCAATTTGTTTGCGCTGTTGTTAGAGTAATAGAATCAAATTATCCCATGTTAGGGAAATGATTATGTACCAAGCGGAACCCATCAGGGATTCACAAGGCAATCAGTGAAGCAAGACGGGTCCAGTACGTCATCTGAAAGAACTTCTCAACCCTCAGATAAGAGACGATTGTACCTAAAGCAGACCCACTAATCTGGTAAGAGTGCTAAGTCAGTGCCTCGGCGCCAGATCTCCGGTGCGACATCAAATCCTGCGTCACAGAGTGAGAGTCATAATTGAAAGAGTCTGACACGAGCAAAAACATGTTTCAGAAAAACGAAGGACAATATCAAATGAGCTCTCATCAATTAAAAGTCCGTTTACGTTCCCACTCCAAGGCCAGGCAACCGCGGCGGAGGCTTCAAATAGGTCAAGGTTGGGAGCGAAGACAAAAGTTGGTCGATTAGCAGTCGAGGTGCAACATTCACTACTCTGTATGCTAATCTGGCAGATCATCATATCGCGTAGGCACTGCCTGCGATTCTACATCTGCACGCACTCATTTAATTATCCAAACACAATTCACAAAAGTCACTGGAAACAAACCAAACCAAAATAAAATAATTTGCATATATTTAAAAGAGCAGATAAAGTCCCCCGGGGTTGGTTAATATTTCAGAGGCATAATAATAATATGCTAAATCATTCACATTTTATCCAGCACCAAAACAAAGTGGCTTTGTCGATGTAATTAGGGTGTTTTAGAGTTGAATCACCCTGGCAAATGACCATGTTTTTCTCTCTGGGAGATCTGTGTGAATGTATCTAAGCCTCCACTCTCACTCTCTCCCCCCTATATATATATATATGTGTGTGTGTGTGTGTGTGTGTGTTTGTGTTGTATTGTCACCGTTCCTCCATGTGCGCGCAGTCTTAGAAAAGGATTGATTAAAGAGAGAGTGTCTGTCTCAGAGCAGTTAATGAGGTTTAGTCCCATGAGCTGCGAGACTTTGGGCGTGTGTGTGTGCACGCACACGTGTGTTTGCGTGTGTGCGTGTGGACCTAGTGGAAGACGTTGTTAATTGGCTAAGACTTACTTTCAGCAGGGGGATAGTCAAGGGCACGGCGCCTCCGCGTTTACGGGGGCCTGCCATTTGTAGAACACAACGACGCGCTCGCCTCCTATATTAAATATGATTTTTGAGGGAATGATGAGTCAGTAGCAGGCTGACAGGAAGACATATGATTGCAATTGTGCTTGTAGTTTTGCGTGTAATTTCAAAAATGGGTTTTAAAATCCATGATCTGGAGTGATAAACATAATGCATGCTTAAAAAAAACTGAATGGGGGGGGGGGGGAAATGTTATTTTGCTGTTTTGTGTATCTGAAGATGTGAATGAAAATCCCTCTCTGGGGACGAGAAGAAGACAAAAAGGAAAGAGAAAGAGGAAAAAAGACGAGGAAAGAAGACATATAAAGAGAAATACGAGATGAGAGGAGGAGGAAATGAGGCAGAGCGGGAGATAGATGGGCCTAAAGATAGTCCACAAAGGCCGGATACGATCTCACCTGGTCCACACAGACCCGTCCGTCCACATGTAGATACAGACCTGCATGTTCCTTTGCAGCGCAACACACAGCCTCGTCTCAAACAGCAGGAAGCATCGACGCTTTCATGTGGAGCACAGCCCAAAGTAGAGCAAGATCACAATGTGTGCGTGTGTGTGTGTGTGTGTGTGTGTGTGTGTGTGTGTGCGTGTGCGTGTGTGCGTGTGTGTGTGTGTGTGCGTGTGCATGTGTGAAACCCAGGCTTTTCCCCCCTTGGGACCTGCACAAACACGCTTCCCATCTTCCCTTTGAGTTTCACATTCAAAGGTTCCACTCGTTCAGCTGTCAATCATCCTCTCAGCCAATCAAGGCCCTCCGTTCTCAGTCTGTTTATAGATCAAGGGTGGTTTAAGCTTATGTATGTGATGTGACTGGAATTTTTACCATGACTAATACTAATACTGTAAATATTCTTTTTTTTTTTTTTTTTTAGTTATTTATTTATTTATTTTTACACATCACCAGCGGTGTCAATCAAAATTCAACTCTATTGTGCCAAACTGTGAGCATGTGGGAAGTCTATAACAATGTTTATGACTGCAGGTCCTGGAAACCCATTGTTGATACTAGAAGGATGCCAGTAAAAATGCAGAACGAGAAATCTGGACTGAGTCTCAGCGGTTTCATATTTGGCTGAAAGGAATGAAGAGCATGGATGTATGGAGGAAGAAAGAGAACAATCTCTAACAGAGGCACAAACGGAGGGTATTAAAGGAAGTTGTGTGTGTTATCAAAAGAGACTGTGCAGTATATAGAGGCATTAACTATTGTGTTACAGGGCTATCGCAACCCAGATATGTCATGCTTAATTTAGTGGCTAAGAGTAGAGAAAAGGGGGGAGAAAAAAAAAGTACAAATGACTGTGAAATGTACAACACATCTGCAAGTATGAGCACATCACACAGCAACTCTGCTTATTAACACGGGGAGGAACAAACCGAGGAGCCGTAACGAGGGAGCGGCAAACAGACGGAGGAGCATCAGGTGACAGCAGGCGTTATCAGACCTCACCTCTGATTGCCATCTATTATGATGGAACAATAGTTTCCTGCGGGCCATGCTAATGACCTGTGTTTGTCAGCAACAGGGGAAATTAACCCAAGCCACGGGATCTACTTTTGTCCGCCTCATGCCAGGAGGGGAAAATTGACAAAAGGACGGGAGCAGGGAAGAGTCGCTCACACACCTGTTCTGCTGTGATAGACAGCTGTCAGCTGTCGCTCCCACACCTGACACCGCCCGTGGGAAACGGGTGGGTTGAGGGTTCAGCCACCAACAGAGGGCAGCAGAGGGCTTCAGAGCAAACATCCCCCCCCCCCCCCCCACACACAGCCTTTACAGACTCACATAGAGTACATGTCACCTCACAAATGTCCACTCAAACCTCACTTCAAATGTGATTTAAAAAAAAAAACTATCCAATAAGTTGTCTCTGTGACGGCCTCACCTCGGTACAGCTGCCACGGCGAGATACTTGTTTTGTTTTTGTCAACTTTACCTATTTTTTTTCCCTCCCCCAGCTGAAATAAGGTGGGAGTGAGAGGCTTGAACCGCGGGGCACTGGTAATGGCGGAGTGTGTGTTGTACAGCACGTCTCAGCCGAGAAACTAGCTCGATCTATTCACGCTACATGCAGAGCCGTGGCCTCCAGGCTTGAGTTCCTGCTTGGGTAATGACTCCGTTCCCCTGTGGAATGTAGAACATTGTCTTTCCTCAAATGAGGGAAGCACACAATCACACAAACATACCCGCAAACATGCGCACGGACAAGCGCGCACACTTGGGTATGCATGAAACTCACAAGGTTGTAAACACAGACAGACAAAATAGTGCGAGTACACACACACACACCACTATCTCCCCAGTCCCTGAAGCATTGATTGGGCCTCCCTCTCAGGTCTGCTCCCCTCCACCATGATCAATCAGTGAGTTTATAGACCACAATGTGTGGCAGCTTGTATTGCTCTTTCTCCCTCTTCGTTACCGATCAGAGGAAAGAAAAAAAACCCCACTCCGAGCAAGCGCAATGCACATTCATACAATTTTAATGACTCTTAAATTAACCATCATATTTTTGCTCCACTCCTTCAGCGACTAAATCGCTTAATATGCATCAACACCGGCCTTACTTGTGGGTTTGCGCCGTGACATTTTTATAATTCCTTTGCGCGGGCATTGTGTTTATTTATGAGTGTGTAGGCTTTTTTTGGCTGATAAATGGCACAATTAAACAGTGCTCAGACACTCGAGCAGGCGTTTCAGGCTGCTGACAGATTTTTAGTGTCCTCTTCCTTGGCTAACGATGAAAGTAAATAATGTCTTAACGAGGTTGCTGGAGCAGTTGTTTGAGGATTCATTTTATATTTTTACATTTGCTTTGAGCAGCGGTGGTTGAACACAACACAAAAGTAGGGTTCACAGCCTAGATTTTCCCGGCTTTGAACATAATTTAGTAGCTTGTTAACAAATTCCTGTACAATTATTACCAAGGTTACAAATGAAAATTGAAATCATTTCTGATTTTTTTTTTTTTCAGGATTGTGTTGGCAGTGAGCAGACTAAATTGCATTATTCATGACTGTTTCCTCATCTGTTACGATAAATCCAACCAGCCCTTTTGTGTGGCATTTCATGTCTCTTTATCTGTCAATTATATATTTGCACAACGTGATGGGGAAACAGGGTCAAATAAGACGGACTACCGCGGTGTGAAGCTGCAGTTTGCAGGCTGCCGTGGAACTCGCATCTTCCGACTTCCTGTATGCATTATTCAAGGGCCCCTATTGGCTGCTGTGGGTTTAGTGATGAAAGCAGCCTGACGCAATACACAGCAACAGTGTTTTACAGTATTGTTTTACAAACTATTGTAAGGCAGGGTTAGAACAAGGGAGCGTATTAGCCAGGCCCGGGAGGAGGGTAGCTTTTATGAGCCCTCTGAGGCCGGCTGGGGAGCGCCTGGGCTCCTGTGCAGTTAAGCGGTGGACTACGGCGCTACAAGCTGCCCCTACATTTACAGAATGCCCTTGGACGGAGGATGTGTGCAAAAGAGAGGGAGAGGAAAGTGTGGGGCATGCATGCTCACGGGCTAATGAGTGCATGTGTTAATGCCCGCGTGTGTGTGTGTGCGTGCGTGCACATGCGAGTGTGCGTGGACGAGATGTTGTTGGGTTGAGTCAGTCTCCAGAGGGAAGGAGAAGGACAAATGCTCCTTAAAAATAGCCCCTGGGCAGCTGGTGTACACAGTCTATCAGCAGTCCGTCCCTGGGGCCAAGGAGGGAGGGAGGGAGGGATGGAGAGAAAAGAGAGAGACAGAAGATGGATGTAAAAGAGAGTGTGAGAAATGTGGAAAAATAGGGTAGAATATGGGTAGTATGGAAAGAAAAAGGAATATATATTTATTAATATATAAAAAAAAATAACTCTCCTCTCCGGAAAAAAGAGAAGATGGTTAAAAAAAACACACGACCAAAAGTCAAAGAAAAGGAGAACAAACTGAGATAGTCAGCGAAAGAGTGAAGGCGAAAGATGGAGAGTGCCTCCCAGTCCCAGTTGTGAATGCTCTAGAGGTCACCGTGGAGGGATAGGGTTTTAGAGGGAGCAGCTTCGTCCCCAGACGTCTTCGGTTACTAATATACCAGTGTGTGCTTCGCTAAATCGCTCCCAGTCGGCGGGAGTGGAGATCCTTGAGACCCACTGAGACCCTTTATGGAAATAACTCTACCCCATTTGCTCTCAATAACTTGCTGTGTGAGTGTGTGTGTGTGTGTGTGTGTGTGCACGGTATATTTGAATTGTAGGTGCTCATTGAGCATTTGCGTGCGTCATTTTAATGGACATGCACATAATGGATAGATGGTTTTTACAACTGTTCAATCTACTGGGAGCAACAAAATCATCAAGCTATTAGATATTTATGGCACTGGAACGCTGTGATTTTTAAGGCTGTGTGATCCCGGAGTGATCTCAGACATGGCATTAGCACACACCAGAAGAAGAAGAAGAAGAACAAACAATAGATTAAAGCCAGACATGAGGAAAAAAAAGGAATATCAGGTATAGGTTTGCAGCGTGCGACTGGAAAGGCTTGTGGGTTTATTTCAACTTTAAATGAGAAATAAAGAGCTGGAAGTCATTCTATGGTTGCCTGAAGGATCCCACACTCTCACAGTATCATCAACACACCAATTAGAGCCACAGACTGCGAAAAGGATCAATGCGATTCTGAGCATGTGTGTGTGTGTGTGTGTGTGTGTGTGTGGGTGGTGTGTGTGCATGTATAGATGTATTTCGTTCGTTCCCTCCACTGAGCTAATTGAGCTGTTTTTCCTCAACAGTTGGGAGCTCTTAGGCTGCGGACAGATGCCCTTGGGCACAAGGTGTGTGTGTGTGTCTGTGTGTGTGTGTGTGTGTGTGTGTGTGTGTGTTCAGCTTGTGTGCATCTGTGTGTTTGCCACTGCGAGCATGTGTTCCATCCTGCCACGGTGATTGCGGGACTTTGTCTGTGCATGCCGAAATGAAAACTTGTGTGTGATGTGATGTGTGTGTGCGCATGTGTGTGTGTGTGTGTGTGTGTGAATGGCATGCAGGGCCGTTGGTCTGTCAGTGGCGTATTTAGCGGTCTCCAAGCGTCATTAGTACCCTGACTGTCACACCGGTCCGTCTTAGCTGAGCTCTTTATAAAGCTTTGTTTAGAATACTCCGGCCACATGTGCTCCGCTGCGACTGATGAGCCCTGAGCGGGTGCTGATGGAGTGTGTGTAGGTGTGTGTGTGTGTGTGTGTGTGTGTGTGTGTGTGCGCGTGGAAACGGAGGGTGGTGATGGAGCAGAGCCGTCCTGACAGAGATGTTACCCAGCAGCGGGATCCTGTGCCTCGCCTCCCCCCTCCCATCACCATCACCTCCCCCCAAACAGCCTCAATGTCATCGCGCGGGTCATGTTTAACTTGAGAGAAGAGGATATACTTTGTTTATATCACAGAAAGGACAGTTGACCATTCCTCACATACAGGAAATGCAGCGTACAGTCACACCACAGACAGGAAAGTAAGCAAGGACATCTCAGCTGGAGTGTAATTTACTGGAATATTTCCATTCTTTTGTATTCAATACAGTTAGAATCAGCCTGTCTCTCTCATTAGGCTTTATTGGCATGAAAGTTTCTGTAACAATGTTAGCGAAAACATCAAAATACATTTAATTTGTCCAAATATTAGGAATAAACAGTAATAACTCTCCCTCTCCCACCATGACCAGCGTTTAATGACGATGGCGTCCGTCTGCTTGTTGGATCATCCAACACTTTTGCATCTTTTCTTCCATGTCAGTCGGGTTTTCGACGTTTCCTGCAACTATTGGCCGGTTGTGCAGACGAGAACGCCAGCGCTTTACTGTAACTTCGCTCTCACACAGAGACTCCTTTTTCCTATCGCTTTTCAAGGAGAGATTGTGCAACCGTTATCCCCGCGTTTTTTTTTTTTTTTTTTGGTACGATTTATTACGTTGAGACTTCCCAGACGAGCGAAACATTCTTGGTTGGGAATTCTTGGAGGAAGATCAGGGAGGTGATGATCCAGCCAGGAGGGGGCCGTGATGGAGGGCGTTCACGCTGCCTTCATGTGGGACTATTTGAGGTCGTTTTGCTGTTGATACGTCTTACAACCCAGTTTGTTTCAAGCATACTGAATCCTTAAAGCTATAGCAATGAGATACAATCAGATAATCCTTACAATATTGAGGCAAATTACAGATATGTAGAAAAAGATCAGAAATAAATGATATGGGGTAGATCTATTATAATCAGGAGTTGCTAGGTTTTGTTGTTGATGCTATGACTTTAAAATAGGTCACAAAATATACTTCTATTTTTTTTTAAATAATAAAGTAACTTCCTCAAACGCTCGCCCTCTAGTGTTTTTGCAAATGCGACTCTAACAGCAGTAAATAGTGCATTTGTCGGGGACTATTTTCAGCGGTGGATGAATCCACATTTGGTGCCCTAGTGAGTATTTCCAGCAGCATACGGGCCATGTGGAACGACTCAAAGTAAACTACAGTGCCCATGTTCATAACATGTTCATTGGGTTCATTGATACGCTTTTTCTTTTTTTACATATATATCTTTTTTTGGCCAACAATGGACATCTTTGGCATTATTTAGTAGGAAAAATTCATTTTCATGTAATTTAAAATGCTGCTCAACACGTTAATGCATCAGTAATCATAAGTTGGTGTTATAATAAACTGAATGCATGTATAATAATATAAAGGGAGCTTTTATTTTATAATACTGTGCAGCAAAGTATGTATTTTACTTGTGATTGAGTACGAATGTTTTGAATCTTCTTACACGCCGTGATGTGAAGTTCTTTATGAGAGGCTGTTTGGAATTAAAGCTCTCACATTTTTTTTTTTTTTATATATATCTGCAATAACATGTAATGGAAGCACCCGTGGAATCAACAAGTATTCAGTGTTGTTTTCGGGGAAACTTCCCTGCAGCATCTAGCTGGTGCTGGTCGTCTCTCTTCACCACGGCAGCTGCCTGTGATGGTTATCTCTCATTTTCAAACACACACACACACACACACACACACACACACGCGTGCATTTGCACACCCACTCTTGCAACTTTTGCACACTTGCACACACGCTCACACACTTGAACACGCTTGTTCTTCTCTCTTTTTTTTTCTCCCTTTCCCTTTTTTTTTTTTTACAACACAACTTCCAGCTTAACTTCCAGCAGAAGTCTCAGTCCTTCAGCGGGAGTCGTTACTTTGAGCTACTCGGGAAATACAGTCTAACTTTCTAGTACAAGACTAGTCACTGAGTGTCTCTCCAGGGACCCTTGCTATATAACTTATACTCACTTTACAGGACTTCCATATCAGTGGAAGGCATCTCTCTGTGAAGGCGCCGGGGTATGGAGTTGGGATAAAGCGATTTGATGTTTCTTAGAGAACGTATCTGAGGTAATGGATACTGTGTGAAAGGCTATGGCTGCGTGAGTGAAGTGACAAAGTTAGTTTGGGCCTTACAGATCTTTAAAATCCCTCCGGATCACTCAAACTGCCCCCTTCCACGCTCGCCGCTCCACTGATTGTGTGTGTTTTGTGTGTGTGTGTGTGTGTGTGTGTGTGTGTGGGATGATTGGTACCTGGGCTAACAGAGAGGAGTCCCTCAGGTCCTTCTGTGGAGGTTCTCAGGTCTGGTCAGTTAACCTCCATCTCTCTCTTTGATCGGTGCGGCTCAGACGACCCTCAGGGAAAACACAACACACTCAGTCTCTCTGCCGACACACACACACACACACACACACACACACACTTATCCACAACAGACAAACCGATTGACAACGGATGCACGAGAAAGAAAAACAACTAAAAAACGATGTGCATGTATGCCAACGCCTCGCTCATCCACACACTTTGCCACACAGTCGGACCAAAGGGGGGGTAATGCTATACAGCCAGTGTCAGTGAGAGCAGGGTACTTAAGGTGCTATTACACTCCCATTACCTCTACTCTCATGTGCAATCAGGGAGAGGTGATGGCCTGCGCTCTGGCAACACACACCCTGTTTCCCCTTCTGACAGCGCTGTGGACAGAAGCCCGACACACAGGGCTCCAGGATCCTGAGGGTGGGGGGGGGGGGATTCAATCTGAAGGGTGTGTGTCGGATCTGCTCGGTGGAGAAGGAATGCATTGTGTAGCAGCGAGGCTAACAGGGATGAAGCTCATGCTACTATTTTGCAGATGATGATGATGGATATGCAGAGATTCGTGTGTTTGTGAGTCGGTTTTAATGAAACGTATGAAAAGAAAACATCTTTCCCCCCGCCCCCCTTTTTTTACCCCTCTCCCTCTCTCTCTCCCCCCCCCCCCCCTCTCTCTCTCTCTCTGGCCCTAGATAGTTTTGCTCTTCCCCCAGCTCCTCAGGGACCCCTTCACTGTGTCGTTAATCAGAGCTTCTCAGCTAGGCTCTCTCTCTCTCTCTCTCTCTCTCTCTCTCTCTCTCTCTCTCTCTCCGTTTCTTTCTTACCAACGAACACACACACACACACACACACACACACACACACACACACCTCTCTCCCCTCCTCCCCCATGCATCCTCAGCCCCATCCATCATAAAACGGCAGTGGGAAGGTGGGGTTGTGTGCAAGTGTAAGTGCGTGTGAAAGTGCACGCATCTGGTTCCCTCCGCTTCTGTGTGTGTGTGTGTGTGTGTGTGTGTGTGTCGGCTCATGTATGTGCGCACTACTACAGGCACACATCTTCTGTGTCTCCTCAGCAAAAATGAATTGAGACTTTACAAGAAGAAAGCAATTAGGCCAGGGCTTTGCCCTATCATTCACTGGCTAATGTATCAGAGAGAGTGAATATTATTAACGGACGGGGAGGGGTGAGGCTCTGTGGATTTTTACAGCCAGAAGGTAGGACAAGAAAAGACTAATGATTGTGATGGAGTAACCCCCGAGTTGAAGGGTTTTAATCACTTGTAGGCTTTGTGGCTCCGCAGTTGACACGCTCTTTATGATAACTGCGTGGCTTGCAGCCCCCCAGTCCTCTGCCAACCACCAACGAGTAGGGAAAAGAATCAAATGAGCCATTATCGAACATGGACAAGGATGGCTGAGTACAATGCAACAAGATTACTCATTCATCAAGACGCGCGAGAGCCACGGGGCCGAGGAGGCAGCGAGCGAAACAAGTCGTGACTCAGAAAAAGAAACGGGAAGTACGATGAACAGAGGACGAAGAGACAAATTAAGGGAGGGAGGGAGGGAGGGAGGGGGGAGACAAAAGTGCAGAGGGGTGACTGAGGTGGAGCATTGATGGACAGAGGCAAGGAGGAGCAGACAGGGGAGAGAGGAGGTGAAGGAGCAGCGTTGCATCAGTGATGCGTAGAGACAAACCATTTGCACCTCTGCAGCAGCCGAACACAGTGCTCTTGACTTGAGTGTGTGTGTGTGTGTGTGTGTGTGTGTGTGAGACATGAGTTGGGGGAAGCTGGGTTCAGACTTGGGATAGGTCACACTATAATGGTTGGGGTTTTTTTTCTTTCTTTTTTAAAACGGCATTTTTGTTTCACATCTCCGCAGCGCTCTTAAATGTCACGCATTTACAAAAAAAAAAAAAAAAGAGAGTCAGGTCTCGGCGGGTTGCGCTGACATTGATGTGTGTGCTTTCTCCAAACAGGAACCTTCCTCTTTGTGATTTAAAGCAACATCTCGGGGCTCTCCGGTTACATTTGTTGACATCATTCGGCTCTTAACAGCAAATGTGATATGATAACTCAATCAGGCAAGACGCTAAATATTGAGATAAGCCCATAGTGACCCTGAAGAAAAATATGAGGCCAATCTGTTCCAGCCTGTTTCTGTGTTACAGTCACAATTACTGGAGATTACAGCTAAATGGCTTCCACATGGGCTCAATGAAAACTTTACAATCCCTCCCACAATACGAGATGAGGTGACTTTGTTTGGCCTTAAACCAACAGAGGGAAGAGGGTGAAGGAAGGAAAGGAGAGTCTGAGAGCAACGGGGGGGAGGAGGGGAGATTTGAAGGATAGGTGGATGATTTTTTTTCCCCCCAAAGAGCTTATTTTTGAACCGTCATGCAACGTTTTCTCTCTCTCCCAAGAATTTTTCTGTTCAAAAAAATCTGTCAAATTGGAAACAAATGTTGCGGGCGAGACCGCACGACAATAAAAAACATTCTTGTTGTTTCACAATCCACCACCAGAAAAGAGCTGGCTCAGAGGAGGAATAGAAGAATGAGCAAGCAAAGGCAAAAATCAAAATCAGCTTCGACATCACAGAAAGCGCCGGAATGTTCTAAGACAGAGCCGTTATAAATATATTTGCTTTTGAAAGCGGGACAGGCATAATAAAGGGGCCCAAAAAATATTAAAAAAGGAGGAGGATTGTGTGTTTTATCTTTTTTTTTCTTTCCTTAAGGGTGGTTAGTAAACTTTCTCACTCCATATTTTGATTTTAACTTCCTTGTGAGCTTTATTTTGAATTAATAAAAAAAGTCACACGGCTTTTGTGATGATACGGAGAGGATAATCCTATCATAATCTTTTGCAAATAAGTCAATATTATAGTTTCATTCAAGTAGTGCAATTAAATATGACGCATTATCAGTGCAGAATCAGCTCTTCTACTCTTTCCTGGCGCAAGCAAGTCCTGTCGCTTAAAGTTTCCAAACACAGTTCAGCAAACAACACCTCATGTGGCCGTCTGTCCGCCGAGCGCCGCAGTCATCAGAGACGCCGCCACAGTTTTGCATTTAAAGGAGAGTGTAATTAGTCAACAAGCGCCAGCTGTGCCAATTATCTCACCTGGTACTGCTGTCAGAGCCCTCCCCCCTCCTCCCCCCTCCTCCCCCCTCCTCCCCTCCAGCTGAACGCCAACCATACTCACCTCCACGCGGAGATATTGGCTCTTACACGCTACCGACAAACACCGCGTCCTGCAACCTGTGCACTGTCACTAGTGAGCCGCATGAAGCGGCTGAATTGTGTCCTGCAGTAAGCCAGGCCTCCAGCCTTTTAATGAGCTCATGCAGTATGATTGAAAAGTTATTGAGGTTTCTTTATGACCACTGTTTGTTTGCTTTATAATACGCTGCATGGTTGAGCTCGCCCCAAACAATGTACCCTAACAGCTCGTGATGAAACAAGACAAACAAGGTCAACGAGGGGAGACTGTAATCCAAACATCGCCCGGGAAAAATGTGTTTTCAGAAACAGCAACGAAGCGGTGGAATGCTATCCCTATAAATATTAGAGCGTGTTAGTTTTAGTCCGTTTAGAACTAGAATGTAAAAAAAAAAAAAAAAAAGCCGGCCTGTGAGCGTGACAACCGCTGGTTGAGCTTTTCAGCTCATAAAAAAGAAGCAGATAACCGCAGGTTTCCGTTAGTTCTGTATACAACGTGTGTTGTGATATTGGAACAAACCATCCGCCAACAGGGGAATAAACATCTCTAAGGTCGTCGCTTTCATTCACCGTGTTTTTCAGTAAAAAACCCCGCTGGTTTGATTTCACGGCTGAAAAAAAATTCTCAGAAGTGAATTTGATGATGAAATAGGCATGAAAAACTCTGTTTATTGGTTATGGTTGTTGTGAACATAGACTGTACCATTCCAGGGCTTTGCATTATGGGACATGAACTGGTCCGAAGCAGCCTGGGTTACTGTTTGTATACTTCATGCTACATTTTGGCCAAAAGAGTACGTAGGCTACTCATAGGCGAATACAGCCATCTTATATTTCATATTATAGTATTATATGATATTAAATCACTTCCTTATTAATCTACACCCCCAGTGACGTGACTTGAGGCCATTTATCAGGCTGTTTGCTGCGATCACACAGAGGACTTTTGAGCAGCCTGCGGCGGCGTTTTGTAATTGTTTTCGATGCGAGTGAAGCGTTTTGCATGCTCGCTTGGCTGAGCCCCTCCCGTTCTCACCTTGGGTTTCCTGCAGGAGCACTCTGAAAAAAAAAACGTCCAATCGGATGCATTGGGAGGCGGGCCTTCTCTGGTGTCGGATATGAGGAGCTTTTTTGGGGGTTTCTCATTTATTTTAACTGGTTTATCTATCATCTATTGCGCTATAGCTCATTTGGTGGTTGCTTAGCAACAATTTAAAAAAAATAAGTTTGCTTCAACCTGCAAAAGGTGATACATACATACTTTTTTTCACTTATGTAGTAGAACTCCCGCCATAATCAGACTTATATATTAAATGACTTCACAAATCATACAGAGTTGGTACTTTTACATGATTGCGAGGCATCGCGGTGGTTGGCTATAATTTCTCAAATGGAGGGTGCAAGAGAAAACGTTTTGCAAGGCCCCCGAGGCAGTGAAAGGAAGGGGCCGATTGTTCACCTAAGGGAAGTCATTTCTAGTTTTTCCCACTTTCCCTCCATAAAGTGAACTTGTTGAAATGTTCTCTTTGTCCCCGGCAGCTCGCTGGTAAAACAATCCGGGGTAAAGTCGGAGCGTGCGGTCGTTAACTCCGGCTGGCATCGCCGTCCTGCTTTTATAGGTGGCAAACGCTACTAATCCTTCAGTCCCATATTTACATAGTCCAAGTTATGCGCTCCTGGACCCTCGCTATGCATCTCCCCCCTTAAATATATATATATATATATATTCTTGGCCCTTGATGTATTCCTGGCTCAGGAAACAACTTTTAGTGCCCTGCAAGGGCCGAGTGAGAATTGACAGTGTGTGCCAGAGTGAGAGCGAGAGGTAGGGGGCCTGTTTTAGTTCCACTGTGTTTGTAAGGTCACCCAGAGTACATCTGTATGGAGTGGGAACTCACTCGCTTTCACTGTCACAACCACTCACAACAGCCATCTGTAATGCTGTTATGTGGAGCACTGTGTCCCTTTGTCCCTTACACACAAACACACACACACACACACACACCCTCACACGGATAAGGGCACATACGTGTACACACACACACACACACACACACACGTGGTGTCGCCATTCACACGACAACAAACGGACACATTAACATAATGCTGGGTTCTAATTGCCGGAGCATGTGTTTCTAATGAAAAAGTTGTTTTAGGGTTTTATTCCGCTCGGCTGTCAAACAACCCGCCCGTGTTTTGAAATATAATTGTGGGGACCGTTGGAGTTTTTTTTTTTTTTCGAAAAAACCCAAACCAAAACATTGCAGCGATGCTGGTTTCTAATGTTTCTAATTTGTTAAAATATGCTGAGTGAATGACAAAAGTAGAAGTCCGAGCTGCCAAGAAAAACATATCAGAGGCCGGGGCCGTGTGGAAATACAGGGTCTCTTTTAGAAACATGATCAATGTAACCTTTGTTACAGGAAGGGGAGGGGGGGAGAGAGGCGAGGGGGGAGGGGGGGAGACAACATACGGAGACAGTAGGTTTATGTTTGTGTACATGTTTATTTATCGCGTAAAAAAAAAAATGGAGGGTTTCACTCCTCGCTTATGCACACGTGTCCGTGCATTGTTGTGGCCCGACTGGAGATTTTCTGAACATGTTTTTGAGAGTTATTTTCAAAAAAACTGTCAAATGCCGAGGGTGAAGAGGAGGATTTAATCATTTACAGATGGGAAGTGTATCTTTTACGTACTTTTTATGCTCATTCTCTCTCTCTCAGGCTGGACTGAGGAGGATGTGTAGCCCCTCTCCCCCCTCCTCACCCTCCCTTCATCCCACACACTTCTAACCCAAAACTAACATACAGCCTGGAAGTGGGCTGAGGGTTGTGTGTGTGTGTGAGGGAGAATTTCATATGGTTGCAGAGCATCTCTTATTTTTTCTCCCCCTCACTGCTCCCTGCTTCTCTTTCTCTCCCCCCTGCCTCCCCCTTCCCTCCCCACATATCTGTTTCTCCGTAGAATAACATACAAACCCCTCTGTGAAAGGATTCATGGTTTATTAAACCAGAGGTCCTTTTTCCTGTTTCAACACCGAGGAGAAAAAATAAATACCACAGTTTGTTTTTCTCTCCCCCTCGCTCGGCCCTCTATCTCTCTCTCTATCTGTTTTTTTTTTCTTCTTCTTCTTCTACTTTTCTATCATCGCGGTCGCGTCCGTCAATCTTTTGCCAGTTTGTTTTCGGTGTGTTTTTCTCCGGCTGAACTTTCCATCCTCGTACACTGTGTCAAGTCATTCTCTCTCTCTTTTTTTTTTGCATTCTTTGGACACCAATCAGCCACACAGCCCATCAAAGCAGAGTGTGTGACCGCTGAATGGGTCCCACTCGTTTGTGTGTGTGTGTGTGTGTGTTTCAAGGAGGCCAGACTAGGATAACTCAGGGTAATGTATTGTCCTGGGCGTGCACCCTGACAGTTCCCCCTGCCGCTGCCTGGTCATTCATTACTGCTAATTTGACGTGTTTACGGACCCCCACCCACCCCACCCCCCCTCCTAACATTACATACTTAAGGCAATCGACTGACCTTAAATGGAAACACCTACAGCCAGCACCGCATGTCAATACCAGATGAGGATGTTTGTGTCTGTGTGTGTGAACGCGTATGTGTGTGTCTGTGTGTGTGAGCGTGTATGTGTGTGTGTGTGTGTGTGTGTGTGTGTGTGTGAGCGCGTATGTGTGTGTGTGTGCTCTCTCATGTGCGTACCTGTGAAAGCGGTGCATCAATACTGAGTTAGCAGTTAATCTGGAGGAGCTGGTGAGTTATGCCTGCAGACACGGTTTCCAACATTATCTGTGTAAGTGTGTGTAACGTGGCTAAGAGGTGAACAATTCACAATAACACAGGAAGTGTGTGTGTGTGTGTGTGTGTGTGTGTGAGGCCAAGAGGGATTAGACCTTAAAAGGATTGATATTTTGATTTCAATCCCGACCCCTCGGCCCCTCCCTCTATTTGTGTGTTTTCTTTTTACACATTCAGCACTTAAACACAGTGTTGTGTCATTAAACGGCCAAATCTTGCGTCGTCCCCTCGCCGCTACACAACATTAATCACCAATTAGCTCCGTCCTGCGACTGGCCACCCCTCTCATCAGAATATGATGGAATGTAATGGTACTTAATGACGCTTAGGAAACATAATTAAATGACTGAGCTGTTGAACATGTGGAGGAGCCGCGGTGCATCAATCAAAGACGACCCCTGTCAATCCGCCGCTCGTCGTCGGCGAGGACGGGCGTGCCGGAAAACCACTGGCCTCCATCGTGACCTCATTAGGGAGAAATGAGGGGTGGACGCGTCGCCATCACAAGACACCGTCGGTGCTTCAAAGTGTGAATGACATTAATGTCTCTGTGTGTGTGTGTGTGTGTGTGTGTGTGTGTGAATGTCAGTTGGTCTATCTGGCTGCACTGGAACAGATGATGATGATGAGGGAGGGGTGGGGGTGGGGGGGTATCTCTCTGAAGTATCTGCTCCTAGCTCTAATTAGCATGTGAATAAATGGAATAAATAATCTATATTATTTATGGTTTTGCTTTTATCGTTAATCAACATAACAAAAAGCCTCTCTAATGTGCTCGCTGCAGTCGCCACTGTACCGTCGGCTGAGGGGAGGAAGAGAGAGGGAACGTAGCAGGGGAGGGGGGCAAATAGCTTATCTTTTGTGTTTTTTTTTTTTTTTTTTTTCATTTTAGTAGAACAATAAAGATAAGTGTTCTACATGCTTGCTTAACACACACAGTTCGCCGGCCTCCCTCTCCCTCCCTCTCTCTCTCTCTCTCTCTCTGGTGCCGGCAGTGGTGAAATCCATCTCTCTATCGCTATCTCTCTAACATCCATTACATACACCAGCCCCTCACCTCCCTACTCATTAGGCCAACGCACAGTAAATTAGCAGCAGCAATTACAGGGAATATAAAGCACGAGGGGGGGGAGGGGGTGGTCTCTCTCTCTCTACCGGGCCGCCTGTGACAGGTACGGCACAGATCACAGACAGACACCCACAGTCGTCGGGATAATTACTGTGGGAAACGACCACACACACACACACACACACACACACACACACGTAAGCGAGAGAGAGAGTAGAGCCTGAATGTGAGTGCACACACTCTCCTTCTGGATGTACGCCTGCACTCAGATATGCTCTGTCTTACTGGCAGGCGTGTTCACGCATACACGGATGCATAGAGAGCCGTGCACCTGCCACCACACACACACACACACACACACACACACACACACACACACTGAGCAAGGCCGGGAATGGAACTTGCTTCCCATTGCCTCTCTTCATCTCCCTATGATGTCCATTGTGACTATTTTCCAACACAGAATATTATTAATATTCATCCGTCCTCTCCTTGTCTTTTGCTCACTGTCTAGGTCTGCCTCCATTCTCAACACTACCCCCACCTCCTCCTCCTCCACTCCCATCCTCTCTCTCCTCTCCATTTCTTTCCTTTCCTTTCTTCATCCGGGATCCCCATGGGGACTCCTGTTTTTCTTTCAAACACGCCTCTCTCCGCTCTTCCTCCCTTCATGTGTCCACGCAGGGAGGAGAATGAGAAAGAGGGAGGAGGAGGAGGAGAGCGAGATGGTGAGGAATATGTGCATTAATATATTTCATTAGGATACTCGTATAGCACAGTAAGCTCCCGAACAGGCACCTCTCTTGATGTGCGAAGGCTTCCGCCGTCTGTATCCAGAGGAGCAGGACCCGGCTCTCCAGGAATAGTGTCTAATGTTATGTCTCTAGAGGTCTGCTGGCTCCACGCTGCCCTCGGCCTCCCACTCCTATTGTCCTCCTCCCACACTGACCAGTCTATCTGGGCCCGTAAAGCAGCTGGAAATAAAGAGCAAAATGGCTTCACCTTTTGTCTGTGTGTATTTATGATTTATGAGCGTGTGTGTGTGTGTGTGTGTTGCACAACGAGCTGCATTTTGGGAAAAAAAAGTCCCTGGAGCCGAGTGGTGCAGTAACATGGCAGCGGCGCTCGGCTCGCTAATCAAAAACATTAGGCTCCAGGACTCATTTTCCCCAGCACCGAGTGTGTAACCTCCATAATTCAATATCCCACCTCTTACTGCTAAACCGTGCACACTACAACCCACTTTACTGTTTGTCAGCAAACTATCAACTCTCTTATTATATGTATATATATCTATATATATATAGGAGAAGGGGAAAAAAAGCCCCGTGCATTTATAAACCTTTGGGCAATTAAGGAGGCAAACGCACACACGCAGTGTTTACTAGTCGTTATTTCATCAGTAAACTTCCAGGTCGCCCCCCCAACCCCTCCTCCCTTTGGCGTTGCGGAAGCCTCCAGTTACCGTGGAGACCCTGGAACACTTTGAGGTCAGCAGAATCCCGGGATCCGCTATTTTCACAGGCTAATCCAATCGCGGGCCCCTTAAATTAGATATGCAAAAAATAAAAAAGAAATTAATTTTCTGCTGATGACCGGGTATGCAAATGATGACTCAATTATGGTGGGCTGGTGCGTTCACAATTAATAACCTTGGAATCATCATTAACTAATATGTTTAGGAGGAAACTTGTCAGGCTAACCATGTTCACCATGCCATCAGTAATGCATTAATGAATTAGATTCATTAGAGCAAGGAGGCTAACGGGGGAGGGGGAGGCAGGCCTGGTTCTGACCTGTGGAATTAGCGTTAGCCTGTTCTCCTCTTTTCTTAGTCGACCGCCTGTCAGCGATGTGGAGATGATGTTTTCAATCAAAAAAAAAGAAAAAAGAAAGGAGTGAGATCTCTTTCAGGTCGAAAATACACAAAAATGACAACTGACAAAGTCACAGACAAGAGGTAACTTTAATTCAACATTGTGAGAGTCCAAAAGTTATCTTACAGCTCAATTTTCATCAAAAACAATAACAATCTATACAGTAGATTTTTTTTTTTTTTTGTTTACCGTCCCTTATATCATAGAGCTGTTCAGTGTATTTGCAGTCAAAGACAAAAACAGAGGGAAAAATAGACACCAGCTATTTGGTTTTGCATCTTTTTTTTTTTTGTTGTTTGTTACCTAAATACAAAAAACTTCACCCATTACCAATATTCATAATCAGGATGGAACTTTTGCTCACAAAGAAGCCATTGTATGACAACAGACCTCTGTAGTTCATTTGAAACAGATATGGTGCGGCCCCTCCCGCCCCGGCCCCGACCAGCACAGGCACACAAGTGCCTGAAAAACACTCGTCTGTCAGCAGGCGCCTCTGTTAAAACGGTCCTTTCTACCCACTTAACAAAACCAGGCTCTAGAAAAAGAAAAGCGGAGAGAAAAGCCCTATTCTCTGTCCAGCAACAGCTTGAAGACACACGGCAGACACAAAGAAAAGACTACAGAAATGGCTGAGAGGCCGAGGAGCTCCCTTTCATGCTTCCTCGCTTGTTCTTGTTCTGTTTAGCTTGTAATGAAGCTGTAACGTCCGAAGGCTAATACATGGAGAGAAGGAGGGGGGGGGGGGGATCGACTGTCAGATACTGGAGTCAAACCTATATGACTCCATGTGTGAGATTCAAATTGTGCTGTGACAGTGCTCGTCTTCTCCCTTTGTACTACAATTAAAACTGTGGTGTCACTGTTGTGAGCCTGTGGTTAACGAGAAACATCACCAACATGCGGTTGAAATCATTTCATTAATCAGGAGGGGGAAAAAAAGCTACATAATCGCTAGGAAAAAAAAAGAAGAAGTGTTTGTGTGAACACTACAGCTGAGACGGGGCCCTCTCTGCGTCGACCGTCCTTCAAAGCGTGCCATTGCTGTAGTATTATAGTACGTCGGGGGTGTGTGTGATTGTTGAATTATGGCTCTTTGTATTGTAGTCTGGCTTCACCACCAAACACAGCGGGTTTGTGCTTTGTCCCCAAGTTCCCATGAATTCCTCTGCGGCAATAGACAATTGTGGTGAGGGTAGAAAACTGTACACGTGATTGAATGAAGAATGGGTTTGCATTGTTAAGGCATCTAGACTGCTGGTAAAGATTACAGTGACAGCAAAAAAAAAAAAAAAAAAAGGAAAAAAATTAAGAGTATATAGATACAGTATGTAAGCAGGCATAAATAACATAGGGAAAGAAAGAACAGAGGGGAGGAGGGAAAAAAGAGGAACTCAAAGAAAGAAAAACAGAGCAATTTCTTAGTTCTCTTGGTTTGCACACACACACACACACACACACACACGCGCACACACACACAAAAAGAAAGTGTCACTCGAGAGAAGAACCCATGCATATTATCAGTTTCAAGGACAGTATCAATCTGAAAGCCTCAGAGTCCAAACAAAAAGATATAGATTTACAGTATATATTAATGTGTGTATATATTCTTAAAAAATCTACTTCAACCAAATACTCTGAATAAGATGCTACTTTTTTGCCATACAATAAACATTTTCATAAGGGAAAAAAAAAGATTTTTTTTTATTAACTTACAAATAATACAAAAATAGACAATGGCATGTTTTTTTTCTTTTCTTCAAATCAACAAATTAAAGCATGGTATACCAATGCAAAAACATTCAACATACAAAACAAACAAAAAGATTTAAAAAAAAAAGTCACATTTAAATAGTGGGAGACAACAGTAAATAATAAAACAAAACACTGTGAAATATGTTCACTTACTGTATTAAACTTACACAACACAACTAAACGAGGGTGAGAGGCAATGTACAAATACAAGGGATAAATACATTATTTATAGGATATTTTACAGAATCCCCTTTTTGTATCCAAATCCATGTTTGTCGTGTAGCAGATGAGATATTGACAACACACAGTAAATCTATCTTCTGTACTGAGAAGCTGCCTTAAGACATTTAATGTTTACATTTCAAACTATAGCTATCGCAAAAGAAAAGAAAATGTCAAATGAAAAACTTTTTTTTATATACAAAAATATATCACATATATCACGCATTTATTCTAATTTGATATTTGCTCGACTCCTTCAGTACAGTGCTGGCTGGACGCACACCTCCTCTGGCATTTCAAGTCCTAAAATCTCCGATAAAAATGTCAATTTTGGCTAAATCATCACCTTTTTCTTCACATGACAAGCGGAAAAGCATATTGCAAACAGCTCAATCCTCACAGTTTTTATTAAAATTCAAACAAACAAACCAAACGGGGGGGAAAACAAAAGGAAAGCATGTTTTCTGATGTTGAATTAGCATTTTTTTTGTTATTTTTATTTTTAGATTTATGGGATAATTAGCAGCAAAGTTGAGGATTGATTTTGTTCTTTTCTCTGTTTCTTTGTTTTGTGGTGCTGTTGACCTTACTTCCATTTGGCCAGTGTTGTTCTGTGGGTTTAGTAAGCAGGCTGAGCTGAGGAAAGCATCCTCTATTGTGACAGAGGTTACGTAAACTTCATGGCCAAACCAACACTTCACTGTTGTTTGTACGAGTAATGGATTGCGGATGGAAGGCGGCGTTGGAGGGGGAGTGGGGGGGGGGCTCCAGTAATCAAAACCCAAACCTAACAGGCATAAACATAAAGATAAATAAATGCTCTTTTTCATGAGGTCAGTGTCACACTGTGGGTAAACTATCAGTCTCTATACACTCCGTCCAACGCGGTGTCAGAGAAGCTACACTAATTCAACCAAGAGGGAAATAACATCACAAAGGTTCATATTGTTCCTTGTTTTTTCTCCTCCCCTATCCCTTCAGATGAAATCCCAATGGAAAGGCCTGAGTTTAACAGAGTCCCGCGTCTTATCTTGACTTCCTTCAGTTCAGCTCCGGAGCACAACAGAGCCTCGCCAGGCTCCGCTACTGTGTCTTTTTTCCTCTCAACATTCCCAAATCTCCAGCTATCCCAAGATCCTCTACATGGGCGGAACGATCATCCCGGGAATCGCTGCTTTGTGGGAAAAAGAGGGGAGAGGAAGATGGTGGAGGAGGAGGAAGAGGAGGAGGAGGGGGAGAAAGAAACGAGAGAGAGAGAAAGGTCAGACATGTGATTGCTGGGTTTCATCTGTCATCACAACAGTCACATAACAGAAATGTGCTCCAGCATCTGGCGAACAAAGACGACTCTCCCTCATTATCTCTTCATTCCGAGGCCCCCGAAATCAAAACATTTTCCTGCGCCGCTAACTTGGCGCGCACCGACAACATCATTCAACTTTTCACAGGCTTTTTTTTTTTTTTTCTTTTCTGAATAGCTTCATGCATGAGCTGCCACTGCTAATTGTTAGCAGTTACATTGTGTGAGCCCATTGTGTGCTGCGGAGCATAATTCAAACACCAGCGAGAGACGCGGTGACGCGGGGATGACAGAGCCGATGAAATCATCCTCAGCACGGGAACATGGAAATAGAAGCCGTGAGTTTAATTCACATTTTCTACCTATTTATATCCCGCTCTAGCAGCTCCGACATCTTCACCCCCTCACTCCCCCACCAACCCTTTCCCTTCCCCCCATTTTTTACACAGAAGCCATCATAGGGAAGAATTTTTCATATAACATATTGGCTCCCCTATTGATCCCCCTCGCTCTGCAATCCACTAATTCCCTGGTTATTTCCTAAGTGTCTCCGGCTTGTTGGGATTAACAGAATGGTGAATGTGTGTGTGTGTGTGTCGGTGAATGTGTGTGTCAGCTCACAGTGGCCAATGGCCCTTTGGGTCACCGTGGTCAGTGCTCATCAACGCCCGACAGAGGAAGTGAGGAAGTGCTTAGCTTGGGGCTCTGATAAAGATTCCCATCCATCACTTCTCTCTCTCAGGAGCTCAACACCATACAACATCCTGCCCAGACTAACAGACCCAGTGCTGCATTCGATGGAAATGGGAGAGCAGAGTGACCCGTGATGGCACAACAACAAGCCCACACCACCACCAACCCCCCAACAGACACACACCACCAGAGCACAGACAGGAAGCAGGAAGTGAAAACAGGAAATGGAACACATGTGGCGTGGCATGCTGTCTCTTCTGACAAGTCGAGGGTGACTAATAAAAACAGAAGAGACGAGAGGGCAGGGCAGGATGAGCCGGTGGTGCAAAACGAGCGGTGTGTGGGAAAAACAGAGAAGGAGAACGAAACTAACGTACTTCAGGAGAAGGCCAGGCCCTGCAGAGAGTTGTTTGATGAGTACTTGCTAGAGTCCACAAAAGACTGATCTACAGTGAGGAAGGAGAGTGGAGGGGTTGGAGGAAGGGTAAGGAGAGGTAAAAAACGGGGAGTGAAGGAGGAGGAAGAAAAGGAAAAAATCCGAGGAAGAAGTGGGAGCAAAAGTGAGAAGTTATCATAAAAAAAGGTGGAGAAGAGCAGGATTAAAGCTTCATGAAGAGGTCATACACTAATAAAAAAAAAAAACGGTTGCTCTTAATGAATTATGCTGTTCCACAGCGTACCTTGCAGGCCGTTAGCATTAGCGCTGGTGCATGTGGGCGGAGGGGAGTTCTGGGGTCGAACGACGGGGGCAAAGGCGCTCTTCTGCTTGACGGCGGCGGACACCATGTTGGCTGGAGAGAAGGAGAAGATGCCGGAGGAGCTGCTGCAGTTGGAGGGCAGGCTGGTTGAAGAGGCCATGGTGGGGCTTGACGGCACGACTGAGAGAAGAGAGACGGGTAGGAAAGTGGGGTTAAGGGGGGGTCGCAGGGGGCACGTCAGGGAAGAAGGACAGGGGGGGAGGATGATGATGATGGAGAGGGGAGAGACGAGGTTAGAGAGAGGGCCGAGGGCAGAGGACGGGCAGACGGGACGAACAGAAAGGGACTGGTCAATGGATGATGGCAGGGGGGGTGATATTTTGGACTCAGATCAACTGGCTTTTTTTTTGTTCATCAGCAACCACCTGGCAATGAGATATTCCATAACCAAGACAAGAATATGTCTAATGGGAAACTGAAAGCACCCCACAGCATGTTTTCCTCCCCTCTGATCAGTCTGTTGACGCTGTAACCCGCAATTTGACCAACTTCATCACAGATAGTCAATGAGGCGACGCAGCAAAATCCAACACATGCTTGACAATAAACACTGCTTCTTTCTCCTTCGATGTAAATCAGTTATATCGGTCATTGACAACATATCCAGTCCCATAATCTGCTGAAGTGAAATTGTATCTGCAAAATGTAGAAGCTTGGTGATGCAACGCTACCGTAGCTAGCTAGCTAATTAAGAAAAGAGTTTTAATTGGAAAGCTCTGCAAGCTAAGATGCTTGCAAACTGTATGTTAATATTCATCCGCTCAGTCTGTCTGCAAACCATATCTTTGTTTATACTCAGAATTAAACTAAATGGTGCATTTTTCAGGCAAATTCACCAAAAGTTGAACTCCACTGATTGATTTCTCCGCATTACCTTTCTTTTAAATGCAGCGACCAGGCCCTTAAACCTTCACATTTGTGTAAATCCAAGCCTTACATCACCACATCATTACCAGAGCTCTGGATTACATTTCCCCACATTAAAACACAACATTTTGACAAAAAGCTTCCAGCTGAAATCTTGAGACGTTTTTGACATCTAGGCGTTATACAAGAAAGCTATTAGCTGGATTTTGCCGTGAGACTCATCCACGGACAAAAAAATGACCAGAAGGTTATCTCCGCAACCCAAATCCCGTCTCCCTCTGACATCATGCCATCCATCCTCCACCGGTTTGTCTTTTGTCTGCTAATACACTAAGAGCATTTTCCCCCTCAGTGATTTTACAATCAGCCGAGTCGTATTTCACCTGCCCTCTGATATCTGCTTCTGCCTTTATTGTTGTTATTATCCAACACTTAGCTTTTATGGCTCTTCCTGACAAATCCTCGCAATAAAGTCATAATCCATTTATGAAGGGGGCCTAACTAATCAATTAATGAAAATTGGACCTACAAAGGCAGGCCGAGGGGCCATTGATTGAAAGTGTCTGTGTGGGGCCGATGAGCCTGTTAAAATACTTGTTAACACCGAGGAATCAAAGAGCTGAAATGGAATTGCTTCTCTAGCAATTAGTTTATTGATTTAATCAAGGGTCTTTAATGTAGAGGGGGAATGTGTGTGTGTGAGCAGAGGTGGTGGGGTGTGTGTGTCGGTGGGGGGGTAGGCTAGGTGATCTGCTCCCGTGGCCAATAAAGTGGGGATTTGCGTTTGACTCTGTTCTTAAAGAAACAGATGAGCCAGCTGAACGGCACGACTTCCCCCCCCCCGTGCGTGTCACTCCTTATTTCCACCCCCCTCTCCCTTCCCCACTTCCTGTCAAATAGGGTATCCTTTTATGTTCAAAAGCTTTTCAGGCGTCATCCCCTCTCAGATTTAAAGGATGTGGTGTATTCACTCACTAGCATAGGGCGAGTTGCCTGCGGATCCATTGAGGAAGTTGGGCGAGGTGCCCAAGGTTGCCATGCCAGAGTTAGCGTAGCCGTTCATGCTAGTGGTGCTGTAGCCGCTCTGCTGGGGAGTTGAGCTGGGGACGTAACCATGAGGGGACACGCTGCTTGTATTCCTATTGAAACCTATGGACAGGGAGAGAGAAGAGGTGTTTAGGGGTACAGCAGACGGCAGACAAAACAAAACGTGAACATCCAATGCTGCCAAATACTCTTTCCGCTACACGGCTAATGGACGCGGCAATATAAGACAAAAGAAATCCTCGAAAACTCTTGGACAGCATATGGCAGAGCGAGAAAAAGCAATGAGCGGAGCGGCGGAAGGGGGAACTAGCTGCAATCCAACTACTAAAACAAGAGGCCTTTAACCTTACTGGCTCCTCTCCAAAATTAGATATATTGATAAGGCAATTAACACTAAAAGGCCTCCGCAGCGCTCCTGTAATTTATAAAGAATGAAGCCAGTATTTCTGACAGGACCTTTCTCTCCTTTATGCTTTACAGGGGGCAGTGAACAGAAAAGAGCACGGGATAGAAAGGAGACTATAAATATACATCTCCGTTCTATTGCGCTGACACTGGAGAAAAAAAAAAACAGCTGGAATTGAACATCAGGAATTTCTGCTCTCTAGTGCAACGAGGGGGCTGCACTCCTCCGCCTTGATAATTAGGTACCACCAATTCCCATTCCTCATCCGTTATGGGTTGGGGAACCGCGGACCAGAAGTCTCACAGCTGATATCTGTTGTTTTCCTCACATCTGAGCATGTTTCAAGATGAAGATGAAGGACAGGGGAAGCTCATTGGAATTATTGAGACATATCCAGCGGCTGGGCCATCCACTCTCCTCTGCTTCCCCTGATACATGTGATGAATCACCACTGACTGCACCCACATCTCTCTCTGTCAGACAGAGGCCGACCCCAGTCTAATATACACACCCCTAGGACCCACTCATATTTCTCCATCGTACTCCATCCGTGACTCTCTTTTTATCCATTCTTCACTCTCTCACTTCCGTTCTCTCCTTGTCTCAAGTTTTCCCCGTTTCTTACCTCCTCCTCCTCCTCCTCCTCCTGCTGTCCTCCTTTTTCAGACTCTTTCTATTTCACTCTTAAATCACCATCTCCGAAATTTCCCACATGAAGAATAAAATCTCCCAAAAATACTACTCCCACATTACCCATGATAATAGACTTTCACTGTTGACTTTTCTCACCCTGATTGCCAGTTTGTGCCACGTCTGACCCAGCGAAGGAGTTAACGGACATCATGCCAGCGTGGACGGAGCCGCTGCCAAGGCCGGCGAGCTGGTTGTGCCCTCGTGGCACCGTTGTGTAGAGGGCCTCCGCGATATCCGCCGCTCGTTTCAGAATCATCTCCTGGCGATGGGGAAGAAAAAAAGCTGAGGTCAGCAAAATGGAGGCAGGAGAGGAGAGAAGAAGAGAAAACACAGTGTGCCCTCGATGCAGGCTACTTAATCTCCACTTGAGATCTCTTTTTTTTTATCAGTGGTCACTGGGAGTGGTGGGATTGGTTCCAGTAAATGGAGGAGAGCCTCATTAACAGAATCATCAAATGTTTAGCCTGCCTCTTCCTCCCAGCCTTAATCCCACTTCTCCTCCTCCTTGTGTGCTTCTGTTCCCTTCCTATTCTCCTCTCCTCCCTCTACATTTAATTCTCCCTGTACAACTCCTCCTTTCTGCTGATAATCGTATACCCGTGTGTGTGTGTGTTTATGGGTCCTTGCATGAGCACAGCAGGGTGCTGCAAGGCCAGCAGAGACACCGCCTTTGATGCTGCTTGTGGTCCGAACCCCGCCAACATAATTTGAGGAGAAAGATGTTGATGTTGGAGATTGTGTGCGAGTGTTTACCTGGTTATTGTGAGGCATCCCGTACAAGGCCTCCACAAGGTCTGCTGCCCTCTTTAAGATCACCTCCTACAATCAAGCAGAAAAAAAAGAAGAGGATTGATCACAAAATGTGTCGGCTCAAAGAGTTCAGTCACTTTTATTACATTTCACGTCTTACGTTATGCTGTGAATGCAGAACAGAGAGCGCAAAGGGAGGAAGGATGCATACAGAGGAAGAGAAATGGGCCTGTCCCGGCACTTTGTTACTCGCCGGGCAGTTTGGGAGAGCAGAGGTAAGATACTGTTATCTGTGAATAAAACATGAGCCTATATCTCTCTATCAGTCAGCCATCTTCTACATCTTCTCCTCCCTTCTGTCACTCCCGGATCATGAATCTACTACACATGATCACACATCAATCTCATTTAACACAACGTATCATCAGGTTGACGGCTATACAACTCCCCTCGTCAGCGGGGGGACGCGCCCGTCTCCCGCCCTGTATTAACCCTGGTAATGATCCAAGTGAATAGCCCTGCATCCACTTTGTGTGATAAATGGAGAACATCATTGCTCAGGTGAAAACCGCCGAGTGGAATTTCCCACATCAAACATTTATCCTTCCGTGGTGTTTACCGGTTTTTTTCCCCCTCCGCTCTCATTTTCTACCGCTTACCCTCCTTTTCTCTCCTCTCCTTGTCTCTATTCTTTTCCCCTTCCCTGAGTGTATGAGTGTGTGACTCCAGGCAGTCGTTATACGTGTGTGTGATGTAGACACCTACAGCCCTACGAAACCCTTTTTAAAAGTTAATGTGCCGGGGCCAGGATATATGCTGGAGGCGCGACAACCAGAAAATTGCAGCCCCCTCCCCTACAACCTTCCCATCGTTTCTCTCTCTCCCTCCCTCTCCTCCACTCGCACACACACTGTGCGCTATACCCTCCTGAGTGTATCCCTCGCTGTGAACAAGCCCCGGAGCATGTGTGCTCTCTGTTCCGTGACACACCGCCTTTCAATCAGACCTCATATCACACACGCACACACACACACACACACACACACACACACACGTAACCGCACACTCCGCCACGCACATGTGGAAGCTGTCGAGCACGCCCAGGACATGACGAGAGGGTCAGCAAAGCAATAAAGATTGTAGAGCGCTGTCCGAGGTGCTAAATTCACTCAATAATGGGAGCGCTGCCTCTGTGTTAACCTCCCATTACTAGCACTATCTGGGGGAGGCAGAGAGGGAGACGGGTGGGGGGGAGGGAGGGTAGAGGGGAGACCAGAGAGGAGGCCTGCTCGGTTTGATTGAGAGATGTAGAGGCCCTAGGAAGGTAAGTGGTTCTTTAGTATGTATGCACCGCTCCTCGCTTTCTTCTCTCTGCTTTTCCTCGACGCCCCATGCCTCCCAGGGATTGCCAGATAGGTAGATGGATGGATGAAGGGAGGGGGGGGGGGGGGGAGGAAGAGAGGATGGGAAATGAGGGAAGTGTGAGGCATTAGGACGCAAACAGATCCGCAGCTGGAATGTAACGATGTTCAGGGAGGACACGTGAAACCTCAGTCACTTCATCTAAATGTTTGATTTTTTTTTTTTTTCTGCTTCGACTTTCAGACCATAGGACCTCCTGTCTGTCTGTGCGTCTCCAATCTCCTCCTTGCGCTCTCTTCACCTGCGTCTCCAAACTACTTTCCTCTCTCCGCTCCCCATTCTCTCTATTAATCACTATCTCGTGGTCCTGTGCCCTGTCTGTACCTATCAGTCTCTCGTTAGCGAAGGGATCTGTCCAGTGGCTAAACGCGATTAGGCAGCGCTCCAGAGTCGTTCTGATAAACAGATAAATGTGGTTAGCGCTGTGCTGCCTCCCTAGCCCTGCCGCTGTAAGGGGAGACCATTTCCTGGGCGCAGGGTCTCTTCCCGTAAAGTCAGGCCCACAGAGACGTCAACAGGAAGGGGAACCTGATCCAGAGCAGAGCCTGGCCTCGTCTGGCAGGGCGGTCACTCATTAGCCGGCCCCAGACCCCCCAGCTCCGCCACAGCCTTAGCTAAACACCCTGCAGTCTGGCTGTGCCTGAGCTCCGTCCGCACTCTGACTATTAGCCACAGCATAGTATGGGGGATGTTTTCAGCCGGACACTGGATCATTACCACAACATACACAGACTGAACATGCATTGGCAGATACACCCCCCACCCTCCTCAATGTGTGTGTTTGGGTTCATTAAGTATCCCCTTCGAAAAATAGGCGCCACTAGAGCAGAATACATTATATTCCCAATCAATTCCATCTCGATTAAAAATTGACCGGAGAACAAACCACAAAGGAGGCATTTGCCAAGATGACCATGAATGGACATTTGTAGCACAAGAAGTTGCCAGTGTGTGCCCCTACGCCCGCCGCTCCCGCTGATGATTGAGGCCAACGGTTGAGAGAAGTGCGGTCAACAAACTGTTATTACCTCAATAAAGGCACAAATCAATAGAGCTGAAATGAACAACCGGGCCTGCCAGCTACCGCTGTTCATTTGGAAGAGAAAGACGCGGCGGAGCAAAGAGGAGGAGAGGAGATGGATGGATACGACGATGTTTAGAGAGATACAGGGGGTTGATAGGCTAAAGACCAGAACTCACCAGGACAAGTCTCGTATTCACCAGACATGACACACAGCGAGGACAACTGATTTCTCTATCTTCTCTCTGCATCTACCTGGCCTCTCCATCTCTGCCTCATGGTGACTTCCCTCCACTGAGTGTGTGTGTGTGTTGCTTTCTGTATGTGTATGTGTGTGTGTGTGTGTGCTGGAAGTAATAAAGTCCACCCGGGGTTGACTTCGATCCACTGACCCAGCAGGAGGTAAGACTGGACAGCTATGATGGATCACCTAACCTGCTTCTGCCTCTCTCCTCCTCTCTCTCCCCCTCAACCTCCTTTCCTCTTGCTCTCCCTCTTTTCCTCCCTCCATCCCTCCCTTTTCCTCTCCCACTTTGCCAGTCTAAATGACCTTATACTCTGTGGAAGGATGAATAGAGTTGCTTGTGCGTTCGCTGCGCCAAAAAATAAAGTGTTTGAGCAGAAAATGACCATGAACATATGATAAAATGTTAAAATATGCATGCTGCATAGTGTCATGTATGGCTTACTGTCCATAGCACACAGTCATTCCTCTGTACGTGAGGTCATGCTGCCCTTGTGCCATGTCTATCCATACATGCTATGAAACCCTAGAAGTTGTCAATACGTACCAGTGTGACCAAGAAAAATTCCCATAAAATAATTGCATGTGGCATCCAACGTGAGCACAGACATACGAGAGGAGGGGAGTGGAAGCACTGTACCTTGGGTAATCTCTCCTGGTCTCCCGGGTGTCTGGGGATGACCTTCTGTAACCTCTGGAAGCCGTAGTCTATAGTTGGCTCGTTCAGCGCTGAGCACGAACACAAAGGGAGAAGAGAAAGAGAGAGAGAAAAAAAAAAAAACTTTTTAATGTTCGATTCGTTATAATGACAACACCTACTCTTTGACAGCGAGAGATGCAGCGGGAGGAAACCAAGCGATTCTCTCCTACGGTAGAAATGACTGAATTAAGCGCGGTTTTCTCACGAGTATTTCAACATTAAACTAAAGACGCTGAAAATGTGGGTGTTCTCTATTAAGTCTGGTGTGTGTCTTTGTTTGCCTGTGATGTAATGAATCTCTCTCTGTCGCCTGCTTTGGTGGTTAATAAAAAGACTGTCAGGAATCAGGAGTGTGTGTGTGAGTGTGTGTGTGTGTGTGCATGTGTGTGTGTGTGTGTGTCCTGTGGTCTTGCGTTGATCAGCGACTAATATAAGCAATTACAGAGACTGGTTCCAATATAACAAAGGCTTGATCGCTCCGGGGAACAAGCTAAACACACACGCGCACATACACACACACACACTCACATGCACACAGACAAACACACACACACACGGAGTCAGATCATCCAGGCAGCAGGGAGAAAGCACTCTCTCGGCATGCTGTGGTCGTGCTACAGTAATTGAATATGAGAAGATTTACCATGAATATTTAAACATTAGAATAAATACAATGAAGATCTGAGGCTTATAGTACAAACACTTCAGAGGAGGATTGTTGGATAAGTGCTCTCTCCACATAATTCATTCCTAATGTACTCTCCCTCTCTCTCTTCTGTCTTTTACCCCCCCCCCCCCCCTCGTGTCTCTTTGTGAGTTGCCTGGGGAGTCAATGCACATACGTGGATAACAGCCTACTTTTCTAGCCTATAAGATGCTGCTTCTGTGCAGTTTGGCTTCACCACGGTCGTACTTGTACTCGTATGCGCGTAAAAACAAAAAAGAGTGAAAGAAAAAGAGCCGTTATGCGTGAGGATTGGCTGTATGTGTCTGTGCCGTCCGTCTGTTTCCCCTGTGGGTCGCAGCTTGGACGTTTCCTGAGGGCTGATGCCCTGCTCGCCTCACATCTGAGCAGCCAGGCTGACTAGGCGGCCCCCAGAAAAAAAGGCCCCTAGAGGCTATGAGTACAAGCTGTCCTGCTGGACCTCTAGTGACTTCACCATGGCTCCTCCTGAGCCACTCGAACACACAGACCAAAAGAGAGCACGGGAGAGAGAATCGGTGTTGCTCTGTTTTGGCAACACAAACGTATTTGGACAGCTCTCCCAGCGGACCGTTCCAGTAATCCATAAGAGTGAGAGAAAGGAAAGGTGAATAGCTGGAAGCAAAGACAGTACACGGAGGAGGGGGGAGAAAAAAAAAAAAAAGTAGAGACGCCAGAGGCAGGCTCAACTTCTGAAGAATGACACGCATTACAGGCCAGCTGGTCCACTGATAAAATAAGCCAAAACAATGAGATGATCACATGCAACAAATAAAGTATGAATTATTTCGGAGGACAAATATTTGACATTACTTCCCCATTCTCTGATCTCTCTAAAGCCTTAAGGAGGATTTGCCCTGGATTAGGCCTGCAGTCTGAGGAGGGGATTGTTCCGACAACATCCTCTCTCTTTCGTCTCAAAGGCTTTTGTTTTTATGATGAATTTTTTATCAGTTCTCCACAATGTGCCAAATGAGCCTCGAGTGAACAATAGCATAAAAACCCCAAGACATACAGCGATACCCCCTATTACAAATAAAGAGACAATTTTGGTAATTGACAGAGGAAGTGATATTGTCTCTGCTCATTTTCAAGGACCATAAAGCATAAGAGGAGTTTGTGGGGGACAATGCGCTCCACTAACTACCTGGCGGTGTCTCTTTGGGGATTATCTTGGCATTTTATGCTCTTATATCTATGCTCAATATCTCACATTTCACAGCAGGAATTAGTAGTGAAAACAAAACAAAACAACAACAAAAAACAACAACCTCTCCTGCCTCGAAAGAGGAGTGTTGTGCCGGTACACTCCCGGATTCAAAGCACACTCTCCTATACAGGTATATTTATAATCCTTAGCTGTCGCTCTCCAGAAGAGCAAATCAAAGCCAGTAAAACATAACTGCCATAAATAAATGAATAGATGAGCAACAGCCCTGGACTGAAGGGATTCACCTAGCAATCACCCACATCAGATCAGATCAATGCTCATGGAAATTTCATGAAGCCTAGAATCCACACCGCTTCATATTTCACTATAATAACCCACAAAGCCGCAGGGGGAGTGTGTATGAAGGGGTGAGGGGGTAGGAGGAGGAGGAGGAGAGGAGGCAAGGGTGGAGGGGTGTTGGACGTATGAGCTTTAGGGAAGGAATAAAAAAGGAGGGGGAGTCTGGGGAGCAAAGAGTAGGAGGTGGTGGTGGTGGTGGTGGTGGGGGGGAAATTGAGAGGTCAGCGCGGTGAAGTCGTCCTGGAAACACAAGAGAGGAGGAGGGGAAACTCCAGTAAGTGTCCAGCAGCCCTGTCTCCTTTCTTCCCGTGTCACAACAGCGTGTCTGAGTGGGGAGTGTACTTACAGGGTTAGGTAATTGGCTCTGAGGCTTGATGCTAACACCTTAACAGGCCCTCAGACAGTGGGTAAGGAGCTGATCATATCATCTGCTTCTCACTCTCCACTCCTTCGTCTCCCCCCTCCCCCCCCCCCCCACATCCCTCCCCTCTGCAGTCTCCAGTGCTCAGGTGTGATCTCATAAGCGCTGCCTTGCGATCGATGCCGCCAGTGGCAGGGGGTTCAATAGCCCTGAATTACGGCTTCATTTCTCCCCCCCGCCACCCCACCCTCACACAGATGAGAGCACCCCCCCCCCCATCACACACACACACACACACACACACACACACAACACCCCCACCGACTACTCACAATCCAGATCAATACCTTACAATCTAATTTTTATCCATTTTTCCATAAACCACGAGATTGCGTTTATTTGCAGAATCCGACAAGCTAAATAAAGCATCGCTTGAACATGTCAGGGAGACTAATGCATGGCTGGAAATTCATACACAGAAAACAGATGAGTAGAGCTTTTTGCTCCTAAAGGGAGGGAGAGGCCGAGGCTGGGGAAGAAGGAGAGGGAGGAGGAGAGGATGAGGAGGGAGGGGGGTGTGCGCTAAGAAATTCTACAAATCAATGGAGGTGTGGAAGCTACTACAACCTAAGCTCTAATTATCTGTTGCAAAAAGTGCATGTCGACAGTTAACAATACCTGACAGCATGGCTCCTCGCTGGGAGAATGCAGATTGTGAGAATCGGGAGGAAATGCGCGCGCTTAAATTAAGATATAAGAAAACATAAGAAATCATTCCCCCCGGTGAACGCTGCTCATTTCAGCGGGATATAAAATAATCTTCGTTTCGAAATTCATTTACATCATCATCATGGACCAGATGCTCCTGTAATAAGAACGAAGAACGCTAAGGAGGGAAGACAAGCCACATGGTGCAGAAAATTAATCTCAATCTCAAATAGAGGTGTGAATTTCCTCGCTGATAAGACCGCGTGCAGTAAACGCGAATGCGTGCAGCTATCTCAGCTGGCTCCCCCCCGTCTCCAGCTGGAGACCAGCCGTTTTAATCAACAGCAGGCCTCCACCCAAGCTCAATAAAAGACAGCATTCACAAATAGGAGCAAGGCAAGTAATTGACCAGCTCGTGGTTGCGCCCCACTTTTATTGCCAGATGACTACATGCTGCATTTGTGTGTCTGCGATGTGTCAATGTGCTTAGGTGTAGAATCTCTAAACCAACGGCGGATTTTGTCACTGATTCTGCAAATCGCACCACCCGACGCTGTGAGAATCCACACAATCGGCTCCCGATGTATATTACTAATTTGAAGTACTGAGGCGACGTCGGCACAAAGTCATCTTTGTGTGACAAGCAGATGTCTCCGTCACATCATTATGTGGAGGAGCTTAATTCGAGTTCAAATAAATCAAAACTTTACAGAGCATGTTCGCGCTCACCACGCTTTACTGTGGCAGCATCTGTGTTTCTCTCCAGTGTCTGTAGCGTATAGAATGACAGACAACTGACAGTCCTTCCTCCCTTCCTAAAACTAATTTGGAGCTCAGAGAGAGAAAGACGGAGAGACGGAGAAAGATTTCAGCAGCGGCTGGTTTAAATTCTGTTCTTGACTTTTGTCTTTTAGCTCACTTTTCCTGCTCCTCCTCAAGGCAACTGAGTGATGTTTCCTACACACCTAATCTGCACTCACCGCTGAAAAACTACCCCTAATGTTTGTGCGTGCGTGTGTGCGGATGCGCGTCAGTGCGCATGGTGCCGGCCTTAATGTGAGCCAGCAGAGCCTTTTAATATCAGCAGAGGCTGTAGTGGAAGCACTAAGCAGACAAGGCTGCATACTGAGGAGGGAGGGATTGCCTTTTGAACGACAAGGGTGATTCATCAACACCCCCAATCTATGGCCAGTATTCCTGTGTTACACACACACACACACACACACACACACACACACACAAACCCTAGTGGCAGAGAGTATTATCACTCTATATTGCGTGGAGAAAAGAAAAGGGAGAGCATCTCTGATGAATGTTACAAAGACAGCAATCCAGTAGAAGGTGATACACAACCAAACGTGGAGATGCATTTGTACAGGGGAGACGGGAAAAGGGGGTGGGGGGCAATGACCTGATAATGAGAGCGAGAGGGCGGGGAGGGAGGGAGGGAGGGAGGAAGGGAGATTAGGGAGCACTCTCAGCCCCAGAGGTGGGTAAGGCAGAGGGCAGAGAGAGGAACAGAAGGGGGATAAGGGGATAAAAAGACAGAGGAAGAGCAGAGAATGAAAAAAAACATTCTTTTATTCTTATCAGTCGAGAGCTTAATTGCCTTTGATGAGTCTAATTGGAGCTTTCTGAAGTCTAATGGCAGAGGAGTCCTCAGAGACGGCAGAGGACACATTACTGTAATAGCTTCTCTGCGAATCTCCTCTGCACCAAAAGTCCCCTGCTTGTCTCCTCCGTCCTGAACTACTACTGAAACGTGTCCCATTCAGCGTGGGCCGGTTGTGGAGTATCAGTGATCGGGAGGAGGAGGGTAAACCTATAGATGGATTATGTGTATGTGTGTGTGCATGTTTGCAAAGTAGCGGTAGCAGCAGCAGCAGCAGCAGCACTGGGTATGTGTTGACTTAATTAGGTCTGTGAGCTGCTCGCTTTCCTCTCCTCAGCTGAAGTTGATTAGCAATGCCAGCTGTCCCCAATGTAATTCAGTGTGCGCATGTGTGTGCGTGTGTGTGTGTGTGTGTTCGTGCACATGCAATATATGAGTATATGCATGTCTGTGAGTGTGAGGGGCTGTGTTGATGTGTGTATGTGCGCTAGCTGCCAGCTGCCACGCAGTGCTGCCAATCCTCCATGATTAGTACCCACTGGCAACTGGGCTCAAACTGGTGCCAAACAGACCCAGGAGGGCAACATGGCCCATGGTAATCCTCCATCCCTCTCTCCCATCCTCCTCCTCCTCCTCCCTCCTTTCTCATCCACCTCTCTCACTCTCATCAATTTTTTTTTATGCTCCAAATGCTCTGCCATCGTGCTCCACCTCCCATTCAAGAACACCAAATGTGAGCAGGTTCTTCTTCCTCGCTTATAGGAGAGAACGTGAAATGATGAAAAAAAAAAAAAAAGGAGCCGATGGTGGAGGAGCTGTGGGGGAGGTACAAATACCCACTGAGGATCCAGAGCAGTGGCTGAAGTGAAGTGTGTGAAGAGTAGAACTGGGATCTATGCCTCGACACGGTTGACTGTGTCACTGTGAAGGAGCCAGTGCTTGGCAAGCAGCAGCAGCACAGTGTGTGTGTTCAGCTCCCACTGGATGACCTCTCGCTACCCCTCACCTGTTGAGATTCTTCTGTGTGCCTCCATGGGAGCCAAGGAGGCAGCGAGTGAGGGGGGGAGAGAGAGGGGATGAATTCATCCAAAGAAGCAAGTTTTGAATAAGTGAATGTGACAAGGGGAGAGAGTGGAGGGCTGGGAAGAGATAGGGCGTTTATGCATACGGTCCCCACATGTCTGGCGCATTGAAAGGCCTCTCACACACACATACACACATTTATATACACACAGCTCTATGAGTTTGGCAGAGTGTGGGCTGTTGGACAGCTCTGGCGTGGCAAAGGCTGCCCACCCATCTGCCCTCTGTCTTCGTAATGCAGTTACTTGTCAATGTGCATGTGTGTGTGAACTTGGAGTACGTTCTCACACACACACACACACACGTACAAACAAACACAGGCGGCCTATTGCAGCCTTTCCCATAAGTACACAAACACAGAGTCATAATTATGACGCATGGCCATGGATCCCGTCCATGCACAGTAATTAGGACACACACAAGATGCAGAAAAATGCATGGCGGCGATGTGACGCACACGCTCTCTCTCTCAATTGCGATTTTGTCAAATGTTGGCAATTCCAGCCGAGGCTTACAGCCTAAATCTATCAGTGGTTGAGATTACAGACAGATTTATGTGATTCACAACCTCCCCGGGGACCTGTGGCCTCGCATTGGTTAATCACCGCTTCACATTCACTCTCTCCGCCGCGCTTTTCACCACGCGGCTATAATTCTGCACCGATACGCTCTGATGTAACACTCATGCTTTACATGGCCCCGGCACTCACCGTCAAAAATGGCATTCTCCTCTTTCTTTGTGAATCCTGCCTTTCGACAGGGTTAAATCTCAATAATCCCACCAATCAAAAGGTTAAACCTCCTCCTGACCTTCACCTGCTTCATAAAAGAGGGTAAACACTTTTTTCCTCCGATCAGTGGGCTTTTTGCACTGAATTATTGAGTTGTGTTATTGAATTTTAAAATGTTTAGCATGCGCATTTTTCTCCAGAAACCGCGTAGAGAAAATGACAGCTTTCAAAATGCACCAGGTTACCTTCTAGCAGATATTGCAAATATGCAATCCTAATGAAAACGTATATGAGGTTTTTTTTTTTTTATGTGATTATAGCTTTTATTCACACTATAAAAAGGCAAGTTGCAGAAAATTAGAGAATCTGGAAGAAGAATTGCATGAGAAAAGCCAGGAGAAAGGTAGATTTGGGCTACATTTGCTCCGTTAATTAGTGTCATTAGTAAGTGTTAGTTTGCCGTACCTGTGTAGATGAAGCGCCCAGGTGTGCCTTTGCAGAACTGTTTGGATTTGTAGGACAGCGTGACCTCCACCACCCCGGGGATGTGTCTGGGTGGAGTCTGCACACGAATGGCATGGGGGGTGATCAGCTACAGAGAGGCAGAGAGGGCAGAAAGATTAATGCAATGAAACTTCATATCTAAACATGCGCTCGGGGGACTGTTCCCTGCTCGCCTCAGACCTCTCCTTTGCAGCTTTTGACTTTCTTTCTTTGTATAATCAGCCTAAAAATGATGTGTTAGCGCTAAAGCCCTCAGGTGGCCTCGTAGCCTGAGGCAATGTCACTGTGAGGCTTAGGATGGTTATCAGTGCTGACATGGACTCTGTAAGAGGGCTTCAAAAGCTGTTTTTTTATGAATAAAACACACCTTCCTCTGCATACATCTATTACACGGTATAAGTAAACGTATAATACGCTCGTCTCTGCTGCCCCTGTCAGCCGAGGCTGTCTAGCTGCCGGTAGCCACATTAAAGCACCTATGTGTCTTAAACAGGCTCACTTAGTGTGGTTGATGAGCCCACTTGCCACGTATATATATCTCTGTGTGTGTGTGTGTGTGTGTGTGTGTGTGATGAAGGGTCTTTGAAGGAAAATGGAAACAAGACAAAACACAGATGAGACCTCACTGAGTGCTCGTTTTCTGCACACTATTACTACTTTCAGTCAACTAGCACTCAAAAGCTATCAATGCCTCTGCCAGCAGCTATCATATATGTGCGTGTGTGAGCGCGTGTGTTGTTCTAACTGTCCCTTTCATTGCTCACTTAGCTGCGCTTTCATTCCACCATTGTCTGCCCCCACTCACCTCTCAGCTAGATAATATAGGAGCTTTTTATAGAATTATTCCTTTACTAAAGAGAAAGCTGTTTAGCTGCGCTGCTCACTGACCTTCAATTTCACACATACACTACATTTACATTTTAGTCATGTGGCAGATGCTCCTTACAAAGAGATCCACGCTGTAGTGTACGGTGTGCACGCATTTCCAAGAAGGCAGGTACTAACATAAAAAAAAAAAAAGGCAGGAAGGGAGCTGAGATGAGATATGTCGCACACAAAAAAACTGCTAAAAAGCAGGCTGTTCAGATCGTGATGTATTTTTGATATGGGTGGGCTGCAATTAATGATCGTCGTCATTATTTATTAATTAATCTATTTATATATTAATTTCAGTAACCTGGATTCGATTTGCATTGATGTAAAACACAGAAAAGAGGACAAAATCTTCAAATGTGAGAAGCTTAAACCAGCTAATGTTTGGCATTTTACTTGAAATATTCTGTTGGTCAACCCTTAACAGACTAGGGACCAGGGATGCCAAGATACTGTATATTTGATGGAGTGACAGGATGAAGAAAAACTATACATCTTCAAATCATTTCTCTTGTGTTTTTCTTCGTTTACATCACCTTATACACCCCAAAAAAGTCCTCAAATTAAACTGTTTGAGAACCGAAAAAGTTCCAACTCATGCCTGTCATAAAGGGTTGCAAACAGATCCCAAAAACAGGATCCAAATAGGGAACCATCAGTTTATACAGTAGAAAAGCCCCTCATGCACACAAAAACACCGATGACTTGATGGTGACTCACCTCACTCCAGACCAGCATGGTTCCGAAGATGACCTGCAGGCCGTCAAAGAAGTTGTCCCCGATGATGATGACTGTAGCGCCCCCTGTGGTCCAGCCTTCACTGGGGCTGATGGCTTTGATGCTTGGGGTTGCTGCAAAAGTCACAGGCGGAATAGATTAGATGCTAACTAACCCTAATGGCAGCCCATAAAGGTCTTTGCTATTCGCATAATGTACAGTCCCCTCTTCTTCTTTCCATCTATTCCTCTTTTACACACACACACACGGACACACACACATCACCTCTCTCCCCTCTCCCCAGGGTCGGGGGGCGAGCGAGGAATACTAATCAGAGTGATTATACGCACCCCGTTATTAAACATCACCCCTGCCCTGTGTGTGAGGGCAGCGGCGGTGCGCTTGTTTTATGGCACGTGGCAAAGCGTGCAGGCGTGTAAATGTCAGGTGTGCTGAGTGTCTGATCAAAGGCCACGCGACCGGGGAGCAGAGCCGAGCCAACAGTGGCTCTGCCCTCTGAATGCGACCGCCTTCATTAACTTAGCACTTAGCTCCCGCTCAGCTGTCGGTTTCGCATATATATCCACGGTGGCTACTGTATCTGCAGCGCTCGGCCACCGAGCACGTGACCAGGCAGGGTCATTCCAGCTCCAGCTCCGGATATTCGTAATGCATTTTCTAAGCTCTCAATGTTTTCTCTTAAAACATATTCTTCATGTCTTATCGGACAAAGTACAAGCAATAACAACAATAAACCACAATAACTGGTAGTCAATGTGCTTTTTGACCTTCTCTGTTGGCATTATGGACTTGGAGATTACTGGATGTGATTGAAGAAAAGAACAGCATCGGGGAAAATACATGTTTATACAAGCTAAATCTCCTCTCCTTAACAGATATGCAGCTTGTCAGACATGCTGTAATTCTGTAAAGCGGCATAATCCACTTTAGACTGGGCTGCCTTTTTTTCCCTGCAGCCTAGCCTTTGCTCTTTGACTGACTCCCTGTTCTGTTGATCCTCCCCAACAAGCTGGAATGATATTTAGCCCCCCGATACGCCTGCAGAGATCAACGTTCACCAAGCAGCAATCTGTGGCCGTAATCATGGCCTAAGATGCCTCCCTTTTCACAGCCGCTGATATTATGTGCGCTCCATGTGTGTACGTGTGGATGCGTGCGTTTGTGTGTGTGTGGATTAACCAGATGGTGGAACGTGAATCCATGTGATAGGATTATACTTTGGGGTGTTCCTCGGTGCCATCTGTTCAACTCTATGCGCTGCTCATCTATTACGGCCTGAAATGGGCCCCCAAAGTTGTGTACCCTGCACACACGCTAGAAACAAAAAGAAACCCTCATATCATTTAATCTCCTCTTTAGACTATCATGCACTTTTAGACCTCCCTCCCCCCTCTGTCTTGTTCTTTCACTCCTTATGTTCCTCCTTCCAACCGCCGTCATCAGGAGAGTAGAAAATCAGAGAAGAGGAAATTCCCAAACAAATCTCTCTGACACAGGGAACATCTGTTAGCGTACTGCGTGTGCTCTTCTTTCTGAGTCTGGCTGACGACTCCAATATGTCTCGTCTTTGTGAACTTTACCAAATCGTCTGCGAGACCAGTCGCGGGGGCACGCGTGGTCCCCGCCTTACCTCTGGAGGATGGTCATTGGATAGACTTCAATCTTAATGCAATCTACTGTAGGCCATCATGTAAATCCCTTCTTAGTTTTTTGTCATCATCATCCCTGAGGTTGACTTTCCTCAAAAGAAAAAAATATGTTTCTCTTATTCAATGTCTGGGAAATCGAAATGAGAAAATAACTGGATTAGGGACTTGGGAATCAGTGCGGGCTCCTAAATCATGTGCACATGTCATTATGAAGTATTAAAGGTTTGGGTTTGGCTGTGCATGCTGGGGCGTGTACGTGTGCGTGTGCTTTTTTGTGTGTGTGTGTACGGGTAAACCTGAGGGATGGGGAGTGATGGAGGGTTGGAGGATAAAAGCAGGTCTCCGAGGAAATAAAGCCAGTGTTGGCTTTAAGCAGAACAGACCTCATAAGACACATAGTGCTTATGCGAGGCAGAGTAGAAGGCCCAGAGGCAGAGACCTGGGGGGAGCATGCCACAAGGGAGAGACAAGAGACTCACTAGCTAGCACTCTCCTCCCTTAGCTGGAGTTAGAAACCCTACAAGGGAGGAAAGTGAGAATCCGGGAGGAAGCAGGAGAAAGATAAGAAAGACAGCAAGAGAGCAGGTTTGAGAGGAATAGAGCGCTGACAGAAGAGGGGTTGAGTGCGGAGCCAGACAGTGGGGGGAAGGGGGTGAGGGAGGGAGGGGATGGGATGGGGAGGGGAGTTGAATGGAAAGAAAGAAAGTGAGGAAGACAAAGAAGGCTTGGTGAGGGAGCCTGATTGTGTTCCTGCTCTTAGTACCGTGTTCCAGGTAGGACGGTGTTCCTTCCGAGGGGTCCAGTCTTCGAGCCCGGCGCCCGTGTTTGGAGTTGTTGTGCACAAACATGTTGTCGGAGACGGCCAGGACGTGACCCTCCACGCTCACCGTAGTCGACACAACCACCTGCAACGTGGAAACAGATGGAAAACAAGAAACTACAATAAGTCTCCCTTTGATAGACACACCTGCAAGATGTATTACATAGTAGTGTGTGCTGTTTGTAACACATTATTAATTCCTTTCAAATCTTATGTAGTTAATTTCTTCGTTAGTACCTTCAGTGTTGTATTATATATTTTTCTTAAACCTCTGAAAGAGTTGTTAACTTTATTATTATGTTATTTCTCAGGGTGTAAAGTTGTGTTTTTGCTACATGTGTGACATTATAGTTTTAAAACCAGCGCTAACAGATTTTTGGCTCCAGCAAAACGTCAAAAGTTCTATAATATCACCTTATAAAGTTGATATGGAGAACTTGTTGGCAAACAGATGCCTCTTTACATGTCCAGGAGACAGAGAACAGAGAGTTTCTGGCCACCTTGTGAAGTCTAAATTAACTCCCCTTTTAGCTCTGCTTTTGGTCTCCACTGACTCCTGAGGGGAATATCTGGCTCTTTAGCTGCTAAATGCTCCACTATGTTTGCCTGCTAGCTGCTAACGTTGGCTGTTTAGTGCTGCTAGTGCACAGTGGGCTTTTTCACTGAAAAACAGCTACCGGCTGCGGCCGCAAGCAACTGTGAGAGCAGTGGGAGTGAACCAAAATAGCCACGTTGTGGACTAGACAATCAAAAGAATGCTGATGTTACATTTTATTTGTCATTTTGTAATGCGAGTGCGTACTGTGCTCTCTTTTCTGACTCTGAATGTATCCCTGAGAAAGCACAGAGAGCATTTACGTGAGAGAAACCCTGCAAAGGCTTTGTTTCTCTTCAAGTGCCGGGAGGTTATGCTGTTGCTGTCTGGTGCTTTGTAAAAAAACAAAAACGTATGAAAGTCTTGGGGGGAAAAATGGTCTTTGTCCTCTGTACAACACTCAACATCTCTCACCTGAAAACGCCTCATGTCTCGAGGGTTCCCTGCATTCTTCAGGCAGTTCTGGTTGCATTTCAGGAAGAACTTGAGGAAGAACCTGAGAAAGAGAGACGAATGAGTTTGTGAAAGAGCACCTGTCTGTCACTTAAAGTACAGTATGAGCTACTTCAATAAAAACACGAGATACAAATAAAACTAATAAAACAGCAGTGGCAGACAAGGCGCACACGCGATCTCACCCTCATCCATCAGTTGTTTATGACAAAGGGGGCTTTTCAATGTAAAAACAGCTTCGGGATATTGAGTAAGATGCTACCTTGTATATCCATCTCTGCGCTGCTGTCACAGCTTGCCATAAACTCACCGGGGCAGCCCCCCCCCCCCCCCCCCCCCACCCCCAGCTACAGAGACGTGTGACGGAGGTTTTGCTGTAGCTACGATGCAGCACAGTGTTGCCATTCCTGCCTCTCTCAATCTCAGTGTGAGAGACCACATCAACAGTACCTGCCATGCATTATTAATAGGCTGAGATGGCAAGTATGGCTACCCACATCAATACTTAATGAGGGAGGGAGGGAGGGAGGGGGGAGTGAGGAGGGAGGGTCGGAGGAGTAAGGGGAGTGGGAGCACCGGAGGGCCCTGAAAAGCAGAAAGGGGATGGCTGACAATTTATTCCCTAGCCCCACCCCAAGGCTTTAAGCCTGACAACTTCTTCCTTAACTGCAACTATACGGTACATCTCTGCAGCTCTCTGCATTGTCTATCTCTCTGAAAATTAACACCAAAAAAACAAGGCTACATCAAATGAGCCACGAAAATAAACAGTGCCATGTACAAATAAACAGGAACCCTCAAAAGGGGAGGGGGGGGGGATGGATAAAAACTACAACATTTCCCGGTCCCCCTCCCCTCCTCCTCCTCCTCCTCCCTTTGAGGTAGCTCAAAGAAGTGCTGACAGCTGAAACTGCTTACAATACAGATCTCCACCAGCCAGAGAGAGAATCACTCCTTTGCTCAGCTTTTCTTTCATATGTCTTATTTTCTACCCTCTGTTCATTTGTTATGGCTAGGATTCTGCACTGGGCAGCGCGTTTGGAGCCAAGTGCCTTAGATATAATCATGCACGGGCAAACACATCTCACACTTGCACACACACACACACATGTCAAGGGGAACATAGTAAGCAGCAGCGTGCCTTGGACAATTGTTTCATCTAGAAGAGAGAGGAGGAAAAAAAAGCAGAAAACAAGAGAGCAAAGAAGATAAATGGAGGGACCAGAGTTCTGTCTCATTTCAAGGGCCGGCATACTGCTGTGCACATTACAAGCATCTGATGTAACTTGTGAATTTATCCCTGACAACTTTTAAATGCATGACAGCTGGTTAGTGGTAGACGCTCTTCTTCAAGTGAGGAAGAAAAAAGCCTCTTATGATGTGAATAACAAACTGTCTTTCTCTGCCGCTCTCCGTTTTTTTTTTTTTCCCTCTTCCTTCTTTGTTTGTGTTCTGATTTACGATCTCGCTGGCTCGAGAGGCTAAGTCTGAATGAGAAGGGGGGGGAGAGGGAAAAAAAGGGAGAGGAAGGGAGGGTGGGAATTAGAAAAGAAGAGGAGAAAAATGATAGAGCGATAGACAGACGGACGAGGTAGAGTATGTGAAATCTGAAAGGAGAGACAGACCACCCTCCTGTATATTTTAGAAGCTGTAGGCCAATATCTCAATAATTCATGAAGCCTAGAGATGGAGGTTGTTTTTTTCCCCCACAGTGGCTGCTGGACCCCACAGGCTGAGGGGTCTCCCAACTTTCTTATCTCCTGAAGGTCAGGGAGCAGCCTCGCAGACAGCTGTGGACCACATCCACTTGTCCAACATACTCCACCTTCCTCACTGCACCTCCTGTTTAATTCATTGACTCCGCTCCTTTCCCCCTACTGTCCTCCTCCTCCTCCGCCTCCTCCTCTGAGGTATTCGTGATAGACAGATGATGGATAAGTGGCTAGAGGAAAGTTAGGGTCACTGGAGTCAGAGGTGACCAAATCAGGGGGTTAAATATTAGAGGTTTGGATTGGAGAGAGAAGGGAGAGGAAAAGGTAAAAGTGAGGCTCTGCCGAGATATCGAGCCCAGAAAAGAGTAGGAGAATGTCAGCCTGCCTCATTCACTCAGCTCCCCCCCGATCTCCTGCACGGGTGGATCATTTGATTCATTATTTACATGACTTAAGGTGTCTGGAGTCAGCCGCACAGAAACATTACAAAACTGCAGCATGTTGATTCCTCAGTGCTCCATCTCATCTCCCCGGGAGCTGGGGGACTGGAATCACCGCTGCAAACATTTACATGGATCAACAGAGTGTGGGTGGGAGGAGGGGGGAGGGGGGGGTGATATGCATGCTGATATGCAATAGCAAAGAGATTACCGCAGGGATTTATGGATAATCTGATTGACAGCTGACCAGTAAATATGGACAGATAGCCGACGATAGCCTATAATTCTCTCATTTGCTCGCTTCAGCTCTCTATTATTATGTTTACCTCGCTCTTTAATCAATGAAAAGTCACATTTAATGATTCACGATAGTTGCTCTGTTGCTTTTGTAGACTCTGGAAACCTTTTTTTTTAGACGTAAGCACCCACATCCCTGTCCGATGAGGTCATGCACCCCTTCAACGACAATTAATTAATTTATGCTGAAATCTCTTTTAGCTTGAACAGTTCTTATTATCTGGAAAATCATTTCAAATGTTCTCACTTAGCTAACTATTTAAAAGCATCTATCCATTACTTTTAACTAACAATTTGTAATTCTCTGGTCACTTGCTAACTAGTTTTCATGCAATCATAATGGTAATGCAACTGACTCTGGGCAGTTAGCCATTGTAGCTGGAAGCTTGCTGGCTAATGTGACGATAAATAAACTCACACCAATTTGTTATTCTGTTTACTTTCCTCCTAAACAAAAACGTATGCATATAAATATTTTTTTTTCAATCCAAACATCATTGAATTTCTTTTAATAAAAAACTCCTCAATCTTTCCATTTAGCCCCCTGAAAACTGCTTTATGCAACTGCATAAAGATTCAGTTCAATACCAGCCCTGAAAGCAGAAAATACTGGATGAAATCAGACATTATATTTGTTGCTAAGGTAATATTTCATCGGTTCCTGCCATGAAACATTGCAATCATTAATATTTCAACTTCTACACTCTCTGCAAATTTGAGGATTTTAACAACGTTCGGCAGATTGTTTACATTCTGCAATTCCCACAAAAATCAGATGTTGTTTTTTTTAAAGATGATTCGGGTATTTCTTAAGACATTATTCTACTTTTATCTGTTCCTGAAAGTATTTTTTAGACTTATATCTTTAAATTAGATTCTGTTTTAGCGACGTGGAAATGGAGAAAAGGTTTCGACACAATATTAATAACATTGTAGCGAGATGAAATGTAAAGACTATTGATTACTTACTATATCTCCCCTCAAAACATACAATTTTAGTTCGTCTATAGCAAATATTGTGTCCTGCATACATTCTTGCTTTGATTATTGCCCCCCTCTATCTTGTTTGGATTCGAGTCTCACTGGTTTCTAGCCGTTTTATTGTGCAGACTCCACAGCTACAAATATTACCGCTGCAAATTGCTGCACCGGCCGGATTAAATGAAATCAAACCATTTTGCTCTCACGTAATTACCCCCCAAATCCACGAATGGCTCTGGAAGTGAATTTGTGTAAATAACTGCTTGGCCTCTTGAAGCCTCGTGGCATAAATTTGCAACGGCGGAAAGCGAACAAATAAACACATGCAGCCGATCGCCGTCGTAATTTAATGATCTCACACTTTCATCATATCATAACGGCCATTATTTGTCACGTTGGAGCAATTAAACACAAAATCACCCTCTGCCCATAAAAAAAAACAAAACAAGGAAAGCAATTATAACACAACTTTTAAGTAATCCCTGTAGCATCTAAATATTATTACTGTGGTGATAAAGATTGTCTAAGCGATTAGCTAACAGCAAGGAAGCCTCCGAGGGACAATTCTGTTATATTTTCTAATAATTTCTCCGCATTAGCAACAAATGAGGTAAAGAGTTGTTTTTCCTTGTCAAATTTAACACAGATAACTTTAGAAACTGTTTTATCTTCCTCAGTAGTTCCAGTTTATTCATCTTTTCAGCCTTTTGTTCCACGTTGTGCTGTACATCTTTGTGCCTCATTGCTTTATTCACCCCCCTCCTCTCCTGTTTTGTTCTGATGCGCTGTAAAAATGGCTGTGGGTGATGCCATAATTCAGCCTTCTCCGCTCGCTCTCCCTCCATCCATCTCTGCCGCGCAGATCATCTCCAGAAGAAAAGCACTGTGTCTGCCTCCTAATATGCTTCATGAGGTGTGTAATTCACTGTGCTCCGGAGGGGAGCCATTTGTCTCGGGGGTTAACTAAGTGACACAGCAGCACTTCCCCATGCCTGTTACCACCGTGGGACATGTTGAACTAATCTAGGCAGGTAGAGGAATGGGGAGATCCTGCACCTCGGCAATTAAGCATTAAGATTTGTTCAGGAAATCGATCCTAATGAAGTCAGTGGCAGGTTCAAATTAAGTGCAAATATTTGTAAGCAAATATAACGTTACAGCGCGGCGGGGCGTGTGACAAATAGGCAACCAAACTTAAAGTGAAGTCTGGCGCTCTCAGAGAACCAAGTTTCTTCCTCAACTCCTGCTTTGACTATTTTCTTTTCCTCCCCTTGTGTTTCACTTCTCGTTTTCTCTCGACTCTTTTCTTTCGCTCTTTCCGCTATGCATCACTGACACTTCAACCAAGAGCCTGACTGGCTTGTTTTCGTGGTGACCTGTCTCCCTGCCTCGCGGTATATGTTAAAGCGTGGAGGCACACACTCGCACACATACACACACTAATTTAGGGAGATTTATGAGGGGGGCCTTGCACCAGGAGCCATGCAGGCTGACCCCAGGGGTGTAGGGGGGCACTGGGTGGAGGAGGGGGCCTGGCTCCACATGGGGGGACATTAATAATCCAGAACCAGGTCTGTCTCTGGGCCTGGCCCTGGGCCTTGACACCAAGCTGTAACAGGCAGCGGTGGCCCAGTTTGCTGGGAGAGAAACATCCAGTTCAACAAGCCTTACTAATATCAAGATAGCAAAGATTGAGGGGAAAAAAAAGACTAAACATAAAAGAAAATACGTGGAAACACACAGAAACACGCAGGTTGACAAAGACACACACACACGCACACACTTCCCTCCATTCCTTTGGAGTGCTACTCCTCAAAGTAACAGCGAGCACCTCTATATTGCCTCATGTCTATCTTAAGTGTCATGATTTATTCAAATAGAACATCTCACTGCGCTGAAAAATTCATTTCCAGCTCGCTCCGTGCATCGTCCCATCCTCCTCCTCGTCTGTATCTGCTCATGTCATGTCAGCTGAATTTGCCCCGTAGTTAAATATTTCTTAGAACAAATGGACCCTGGAGGAGGGAGACGGTGGGTCAGGGAGGGACCCGCGCTGTGCCTTCGCCGCTAAGGGAGAGGCCCCACTTGGGAGAGATCGCTCCTCGCTTTCCCCCTCTCGCAGCCGGAGCTCCAGTCCCCAGCTTGGGGACAGAAGTCCCAGAGACACTTAACCAATTGTGTTTCATCCATTTCATCCGAAAAAGGATCATTCAAAATTCAACTGAGAAATGTGGCGGGGAGCATTGAAAGACAGGCAATGAGATCTTTCTCGCTTGCTTGCAGGAGAAAAGGAGTGCTGGGTTCAACAACTTGTAGCCTGATAGCATCGCTACCTGTGGCCTGGATTTGCACCAGAACTCTGGGGTAAAAAAAAAAAAAAAAATGCAACCAAATAAACATCCCTGCAAGCGTTTGTGTATGTGTGCCCGCGTATCAAAGCCATGACGAATAAGAGGCTGTCTGGCTGATGGACAAGCTTGGCAGGCGGTGCTGATTGAAACACTTCCTCTGTCGGGGCCTGGCCCATTAATCTGATGGAGACAGAGACAAAGAGAGAGGGAGGAGGGGGGGACCTGCAGGGCTGCAGACCACAAGAGTAATGAAGGGTCCTGGTCCCTCTCACCTCAGCGCTGTCCTGCCATGCCGGGACATGCTGCTACCCTGTCCAGCCCAAGCCCTGCCCTCGTGGGACTGACCGGTGAATAATGGCCCTGTCATCAGCCGGGTAGACGACGCCGCACAGCCGAAGGGTGCATGTGACCGTGTGCTCATGCCCTCCTGCGTGCCTCCCCGCGCAGTCATTTACCCGAACTGTTCCTCCTACCTTAGTTGAAGACTGATATTCATATTGAATAATGTTGATTTAAGCACATGTTAAACTTAATGCATAATGCATCGACTATATATAGCTTGATAAAGAGCATTGTGTCAACCCGGGACCGGCCCCATACATTGTGGGGATGAATGTGCCGCTTGCAAAACTTCTTTTTGTTCCATTTAAGCACCGTATTAAATCATAACTATGACTGTGACTGTGCACGGGCTCAAGGTTATGTTTCTAAATGCGGCAGGATCAGAAATCAGAAACTTAATTAGTGTGCCGTGTTTGTTCTCGGGTGAAAAGTTGTTCCCTCCAATGGGTCTTGAGGGAGGAATATGGAAGCCGAGGGTGGGAGAGACCGAGAAAATGCGAGGACAGAGAGAGTGTGTGTGTGTGACGGAGGGAGACTGATACTGAACAGAGACGTATGGCTTGGCTGGCTTGTGTGTGTGTGTGTTTGTGTGTGTGTTTTGGCCTTGCATCCCTCTGTGTTTATCAAACATATTACAGCTCCTTCTAGATTCCTCACCTGCACACCCCCAGCCTGCTACATATGGCCCACCAATCACAAAATAAGGAATCATGCATATATTAGCATAGCTAATGGCCTTCCCTCTCCATTTAATATGCAAATTTCCCGAAACATTACTGAATGCCGTCTGTTCTAAATGAATAAATTTGAATCGCAATTAGAATAATCCTTTATAATTAATGAAAACTGTCAATTTTGGTTCATAAGTAATTTGATTAAAGTGGTGATGGGACACTTATGAAGTTCATCGGGCTGTGAGGGATGCGAACACACACTCACACGCATGCATGCAAACACACACACAAGCGGCATGACACCTAACAGCAGGTCCAGGGCTGCATTATTGATGAAGATGATTAATAAACTTATGAAAGTGGTTGTCACACATGCCAGACCTTTTTTTTTTTTTTTTTTTTCCACCACCCAACACAACTTCTTTCCACTCCTTTACTGCCGCGGAGAAACAACAGATCAATCACGGCTTTCTGCCACCTGACAGAGAGGGAAAAGTGAGCGAGTGATTGAAAAGGTTTCCTGGCCTCTTGGTGCTGTGTCAGTGGCCTGTCTGTCCGTCGACCGGGGACACTGATGGACTGTCGAGGCAGACAGAGCACTGCGCACACATGCCAAGTCATTATTGGGGGGGCTTGAAACGTTTCTCTGTTGTTTTCCCACAAGCAGTGCCTTTCCCTGGGTGTTATCGCCGTATAATAACATATATATATGAGATGCTAGTTGAGGAAGAGTGCGGCCAGTCTGTAACCGTTCATCAACATCCCCTTCTTCACCATTATCTCTCTCATGCTGTGCTATGCTGCCACTGAGGCGTATAATGGCGTCACTTAAATCAGGGTCACTCAACTGTGGGAAATTGTTGCAATGTGCGCTGCATGTGTATCTCTCCCCGCCGGTGCCATATTTACATGAGCGTGAGCGCGCTGGTGTTTGCGTGTCAAGTCGTACACGGGGGCTGTGTGTGTACGCGAGTGTGTTTTCATGGCTTCAACCCAATAATAATGGTCCGGATAGTGTAGAGCCTTGCAGACTAATTAGCCATATCACTGAGAAAATAGCAGCCTGCTAATTAATGGGTATTATGGCATTTCAGAAGTCACTGCTCTAATTGGGAGGGAACTGAGCCTCGCATTTCCATACTGCAGTAATACTGGCTTTATCCACCCGTCTATCTGTCTGTCGGTCTGCCTACTTGGCATGCTTGCTTTTAAACACAATCCTCCACATGCACACAGGGGGGGGAATAATTATCCTGCACGCGCTCACATTTTCAGACACACAGTAATGCACAGAATGTATACATACATACACTGCCAACTTTATCCACATAAAGAGAAGGACGTTAACCGCAAGGGGGAACGAAAACCATTTTTGGAACCTCCTGACCCATTGTCTTATGTATTTATTCTGATTAAATATCTTTATATTGCTTTCAGAAAAAAAAAAAAAAACAGCCTGATGCAAGTGAATTGGTGAGTAATATAATCCATCTGAATAATTCCCTGCATCATTTTGTATGTGTCTCCGAAAACCAACTCTGTCTGATACACATGCATACATGCATATCCCCTATAGATTCCTCTTAACCCTATCAGACGGGGGGGGGACAATCAAAATAGATTTGCATTCAAATGCCACATGCTCGGTATCAAATATCAAATCAAGCCCGAGTCACTGAGACAGACAGACCTCCTCCCAGCTTCCTCCACTTCCCCTCCTGCACCTCCTCCCTCCCTTTTTCTCCTTTCAGGGTCCCAGGGACTCCCATTCTCCCCTCGACGAGCTCCATCGAGGAGTGACAGGCTGTGGCTGGGGCGTGATTGACAGCCTGTTGATGCTTCTCTTTTCCACCACACACACACACACACACACACACTCCCCACCCGCCTCCACTACTTCCTTGTGCTCGTGCGCTGGCCTGGGTGTCTGTGATAGCCCCTGGGCTGTGCCCTGCAGGCTGCACAGCACTATACATACAAATCACAGTGTGTCAGCCTTGTGAATGGGCCCATTTTGACTTTGTCCTTGTAAAGTCAGGCCCCCCTTGAAGCGGGCTGGATCTGCATCCTGCCTCTTTTTTTTTTTTTTTTTTTTTTTTCATACTTTCGCTCTCACTCTACTATACGCACACAGAGGCAGATGAATGATGAAACTTACACAAAAGGACAAGAGCGCACACACATGCACACACGTGCAGAGAAACTCGGCAGGAAAAAAAAACGGCAGAGTTAAATACGGTGCTAATGGGCAGCACCTCACAGGAGCAGGGTATAAATACATCAACAACAACACACACATAGACAGTCCACACACACCATAACGGCCAAGACCCGAGGCCTAATCTCACACACTCAGCTAGTACACCTGGTTAATGTTAAGAGGGCAGTTATAGTCAATTACATTCCCATATAACGCATAAACCTCCACCCTGCCTGTGCCGGGAGAGTAATTGAAAACAGGCGCGGAACACACTGGGGTCCAGACAAAAAGTCAACTTCCCACCCCTGACTTTCCCATTCACTCCATTAGCCGCCTTCCCATTCCATATTCTGGAGACCTGGGGGCAAATGTAAGGGGGAGGAAAAGGGTGGGTTGCCATTTGGATATAAGGCAGCGAAAGAGCAGGAGGAGATGGAGTCATATGAGGTACCGGAGAGGAAGACAAAAAAAAAAAAAAAAAAGCAGTGGGAATGGAGGAGACGGGGAGAGCTTTGTCTCCCAGGTGAGGAGCAGTTAGAGTCGGGGTGAGACGCTGGTGGACTGGGAGTGTGGGTGGGGTGGGGTGGGGGAGTTAAGGGGGACAACGGTTGTAAGTAGGAGTTTGAGACTGACAGGTGACATTACCCTGCGTCATGGCTGGAGGGACAGAGGGACAGAGGGCGCGATGGTTATCCAAGCAGAGAAATGTCAACGTCCAGACACCGCTGTGACACACATACACACACCTACACTCACACACACACACACACACACACACAAAGATTCAGGACAAAGGAGTCTGGACTCTTTGAGAGTGAAAATGGCTGGCTACAGTGGGCAGAGATGAAGAGATTACATCTTCTCCATTTATAAAAAGGAGGAGAGAATAAAGAGAGAAAGTAAAAGAAAAGGCAAGGAGTCACTGACTGTACTATAACCAGTCAACAACCTTGCATTTATTCATATCGTCTGCTTTCTAAACACCAGCTTCCATCCTTTTGTGAAGTCTTTCTTTACATTCGTCCCCTTTCCAATCTGCTCTCTGCTGCTTTCATTAAAGCCTAACCTAATTTTGGCAAAGCTTATAAAATGTCCATATTGCTGCTCATTCGACCCCATTGATTTAGTGTTTGGTTAAATATTCACGACTGTGGATGCAATTAACATGCTGTTAATGAATAATTGATCGCATCTTAAGCGGCCATAAAACTCATGCATATTAATTATTGAAACAGGAAATATGAAAAGAAAAAAAACAACAACCTTCCTTGTTTTGCCTCAATCAACCTTCTTTCATTTTGTTCCTTTAGTCAGGAAGGCATGTTGAGAGTATTCAAGGGGGAAAAGTGTAGCTTATGAGTGTGTGTGTGTGTGTGCGGGATGGAGACAGGAGGCAGAAATTGCTGTGAACACTATGCAAATGCCTCCCATAAACACTGCTTTAACAGCCCTTATATGCATTTAAGCTACCTTTGAGTACATCCATTTGTCTACAGTATGTGTACGGCTCAGTGTGATGTGGAGTACAGTGTGGCTGAGGCTTGTGTTGACAGCCCTCGGTGTGACAGAGGTAGTAGCAGCCTGTTTTGAGAGGCAAGTGTTTACCAGGAGGGGAACACAACAAAAAACAAATCTAACATGGGAGTGGGGGGGGGCTTGTCAGCGCGAGACTGGAGATCAGTGAGCCAACAATGAGCTTTCCTCTCGCACCGTGTCTCTACTAGTGTATGGTTGTCGGCTGATGTCACCCCTGGCACCTCCTCGGGCCCCGGTGAGCGGGGAACAATGGTGTAGAGAGGGAGGTTGGAGCCATTAATGCTGCATTGCACCTGTGGTCAGGTGAATAATCAACCTTCTGCATGTGTATGTATGAGAGCAAAACTGTGTGTTTGTATGTGTTCGGGGGGGAGGGGGGGTTAAATTCATTATCTGTACATCCTGCACTCCTAACCCACTCTAAAATGCCTTGACATGAAAAATACATCCCAGAAGCAGCCACACACTCCAGGAAAACACCAATTTACATCGTCGCTTGTTATTTATTTAGCACAGAAAAGCTCAGAGGTGTGTGTGTGTGTGTGTGTGTGTGTGTGTGTGTGTGTGTGTGCGTTACCCCCCCCCCCCCCCCTCTTCCTTCCTCTCCAGCACCTAACTAACTACTCTGCGATGTTGGTGCCTCGGAGCTAAAAAGTGACAAGCTGTCAATTGTGTTCCAATATTAACCCCCTCTCAATGTCTGCGTGACTGTCTCCTTCTCTGTGATGTTGGCTTGATCAAAGAAGCAGAACTTTGGCAAAAATAACCAGGGAGAGAGTGTGATGGAGGACACCATGCTGCTTACAGACTGATGAACGACGGCCAGTCTCTCAGCGTAAACACTGTCCCCCTTTTTTCTTTTCTCTCTTTGTCTCTCCTTCTCATTATCTCCTTCTCTCTCTCTCTCTCTCTTGGAGAGGCAACGCCATCGTGATTCAGTGTATTCTATATACAGACAGGCGGTAAGTATTAGTTCATGGAGTGTACGGTATACAATTTTATGGAGAGGAAGAGGCTATAAGCTCAAGCTTTTTATATGGAGAGGAAGACAGGGCTTACCAACATCTATCCTTTTTTTCTATCCTTACCATTCTGAAGAGAGATTGAAAGAGGGCTGCACGGGGGATAAAAGAGAGACGCAGACCACCAGAATGACAGAATATGATACAAAGATGCCCCGTGTCTGCGTTTCATCTTATCTTAGCAGGTTCACCTAGCGGTGAGATTCCTCAAACGCACTTTCAATCGTCAGTGGGGAGGAGGGGGCTGAACGGAGAGGGATGGAGAGAGAGAAAAGAGAGAGAGAGTAAGCACACACACAGAGAGATGGAGAGAGAGAGAGAGAGGAAGAGACAGAGGGAGAGACAGGAGGTGGATCTCTCTGTGGCTAATTCTCTGGGTGTGGGAAAGCAGAGCACCTAACACAGGTTGGCCTGGTTTCAGTAATGAGTTTGATTCTTCTCTCTGCCTTCCCAGTCTCACTGGGGACCAGGACTGCATAATAACATCCTCCACACACATGCACAAACAGGTCTATGGGGAGCTAATTATTCTCACCTGTGTTAATTATTGCTGTAAGCCAATCAGCGGACTCTGTGCTAATTAGGCAGTGTTAGGTCTGATTAGTGTTTTGCAGCAGGCCCACTCAAACTGTTATCTACCATACTAGTCCCCTCAGGCGAGAGAGGAGAACAGGTGGAGGCTTGCCCTGTGTTGAGTGTGTGTGTGTGTGTGAGAGTGTGTGCTCATCCTTAATAATAAATAACTGAAGGACAAGCTTAAATTCACAATAAAACAAAGTCCTTTTTCGAATCAAACTTCCATTAAACAAAACAACGCGTGCCATCAATTCACTCGTCTCTGCCCTCTGAGTTAATTGGCCCCGGTTTGGGGTCATTTCTTTTATCTGGACAAACAGCCCCTGCGCCCTTTTAGTTAATGAGGGCTGATCCAGGATCAGTTCTGTCACTAATGGCTCCTTTTTGCCAGGATAACCCCTAAGATTGATCCACACATCACACATGCAACCCCCATCCGCACCCAAGAGAGCTATCTCCTGTACAACTGTGTGTGTGTGTGTGTGTGTGTGTGTCTTCTTTTTTGGCAGAGAATCAGTGATGCTCAAAAAGACAGAAGAAGACAGAGACGAAGGGAGTGATAAAAGTATAAATGAAGGGTCTGTAGTTGATGGCCCAGCTGAGAGGAATAAAAATAAAAAAGGAGAAATGGGGAGAAAAGAGGAGAAAGGGGGAGAGGAGGAGGAAGAGGAGGAGGGGTAACAGAGAGGGAGAAAGAGGCTGGAGGAAACCTTCCTCTTATGACACGATTGATTTTCTTTCAGAGGCTTGAGCCTGTCACTACTGAACACTTGGTCCCCCACTCCTCCACACACACACACACAAACACACGCACGCACACACACTCAATCACACACACATGCACAAACTCCATGCCCTGACCTCCACGTGTGCCTGCTGGTCCATACTGGGTCTAATGACACCAGGGCCTCCCACAGATCAATACTAAACTGTCACTCAGATGGCAAGCACACATGCACAAACACACACACACACACACACACACACACAAAAGCAGTCGCACAGATGCAGACACACATACACATACACAAATGCGAGGTAGGGTATGCGTTTGCACATTTGTGTATGCTGGAAGCGATCTTTTCTACAACCTCAGCAGATGCCCTCCTCCCCCCTCCTCCCCCTCCTCCCCCCACCAACCCCTCTTACACACACACACACACACACACACACACGCTGGACCAAAGCCATATTCTCTCTCTTCAGCCGTTTTCTCACCCTCCTGCTCCAACACACTGAGAGTCTGGGTCCTGATGTAATATTGATGAGCGAGGATGGAGGCCCTATAAAAAGTGATAGGTCCTTGTGACTGTAAATTATAGATTGTCATCGATTTGACCACATACGCACGCATACAAATGCATGCGCACACACACACCAAACACACACAACTGCTCGTTTTGCCCATGAGAGCACGAGAAGACGTCACCCTCCCCCCCCCCTCTCCTCTTGACTAACTTATTCCACGTCATTCAATGCCATCCCTTCCTGTTTCTTTTCTTCTTTCCGCCTCCCCTCCCTCCCTCCTTCACTCTCTCCTCCTCCTCCTCAACAATCTCAAGCACCCATCCGCTTCTCCCCATACACATCTCAAGTGCCACTTATGAAACCCAGACTGGGGCTCCAGCCAAACTCTGTTCTGTGTTTGTGTGACTTTTGGTGTCTTGAAGTCATCATCGCAGAAATAAAAAAAAACTCACAAATCGCCACCAGCCATGCGTTTTCTTTTTTTTTTTTTAATTCTGCACAGGCCCAATAATTTATGTCCAACTAAAAATCTGTTGACTGTGAAAAGCTCTGGCGAAAAAAAAAAAAAAAAACATTTGTTTGTCTCTGTTAAATCACTAATTATAGCCTGGCACAACACAGGGCAGATGCAGGCTAATTCACCATTAGGCCGTTTGGTGTTTATTAAACTTTTATAATGTGATCACTCTGATAACGGCACAATTGTTTCCCTGGGCGTGTGTGATTATACTGTTGTACCCCTCTGTCCCCTTGTAATGGCTCCCGCCGAGTGTGTGTGTGTGTCCGTACATGTGTGTGTGTGTGTGTGTCTTGGAGCTTGCGGAGTAGTGCTTTCCATTTCTCATTAGAGTGGCACAGACTCCTGCTGCAGGGTCAATGGAGAGGGAGAGGGTGTGTGGATATATGTGTGTGTGTGTGTGTGTATCTGTTTGAAGGGGAGTGGGGTGGTAATGAGCGCAGGAACATAATACTACGGCGTCCATTAATGCTCTGAGGCAGTGACATTAGGCATACTTAACTAATAGAGCCAGTCTCTGCAATTACCCACTGTTATCTCTGCAGCTTTAGAGGGGAACCGGCTTTAATAAATGTTTGTAGTGATGTGATAAATGCCAGGTTTGCTCATTTGTAATCCACACTGCGGGACAAGGGGAAGCGAGTGCATGTAATTGTTTTACTCCTGATTCGAGAAAGCAGGTGAACCCCCCCCCGCCTCCAACAGAACAAAACGTCTTTCCTTTTCAGAGCGCTTTCCTCCAGGTATATCTTTCTCCCTCTCTGTTGTGTGTCTATCTATCTCTCTATGTATCTCTCAGTGGGGTACTGTTACAATTGTCCTCCTGTCAAACAGAGAAAAGCAGTCCGTAGCCGACGCTCGCCGTCACGTCTCTGCCTCCTCGTTTTTTTTTCCCTCTCCTCTCATCTCTCTTTCATCCCGGCCCACATGAGAGGCGCGGCCGTGATTGTGTGTGTAAACATCTTGTCATGCTAACACGGCCGTCATGACAGAAGAGGGACGCGCTTCATTAAATGGCACGCTTGTAAGTTTGTCTTTGTGTTTGAACGCGACTGTGTGGGCTACACGTCCGTCCATGCAAGTACGTAATAGTGTGTTTTTCTTGGATTTTCAAGGGTCACTGGCAGCAATGTAGAGGAGCCGCATTAACTGGAGCTCTTTTATTGTGCAAATGTGACACAATTTTAAGGAGTACCGTCAACTACAATACTGCAAAAGTGAAGCTAATGCCTTCGGAACGCCAGCTTTACTCCTTTCTGAATATCTACCGCAAAGAATAACTGTCAATTAACAAGAAAGTAATCTCCCGCTACAGAAAACACACAAATGGTTTCAACTCCTTGCACACCCCTCACTCTTTCGGCAGTAAATCTTCTCCGTTTGTGTGAAGACAATAGCCAGAGGAAGAGAGAGAGGGAGTGGTGTAGCGGGAGAGAAAAAGAGGGTAAGGGAGGGAGGCAGACGAGAAAAGCGCCGCTGTTAATTGTTTTCCAGAAAAAGGTTGCTAAGGTCTGGACGTTTGAACTGAATGTCACCTCATGTAAATCACAGCCTCTGTGTTGGAGAAGCCAATAACCGGGATAATTAGCGCGACTCTCCCCGCACCGCGCAGCCAAGCACGCGCTGCCGAGGAAGAGCGTTCAAACGCAGGGGGGGAAGATTCCGAGCGTGATTAACCGAAAACAACCTTTAGAGTTAAATCTGGAGTTTTGAGTGGGAGGACCAAAGAAAAAGAGACATAGACTGAGGGGCAGGGAGAGAGGGGAAGGGAGATGAAGAAGAGAGACAGGTGGATGGAGAAAAATCACAGAGACAAACACACGAGGAGACGCAGAAGAAAAGGAAACGAGCGAACATTCCTCCCGGCGAGGTCAAGCCACTCGGTAAACAAACAAACAACGTTAGCAGCACACACACAAAGGGGGTGAGGCGGTGTAAAACAACAAAGTGTCTCAGTCGATTGCCTACGCCTTACTTTGTCTCCCCTCATCAGTTACATAAACACAAACAAAGGCCTTTAAATTCAGCTCGGCTTTTTGAAGTGGATCAGTGACATGTGCTTGGGTCTCATTTGTTGATGATTAATGCAAAGTAAAAAAGAATATATTAGAAATGTAAGAATATATCGCGCCTTTGATCGAACCATGCTGTTGACCATAATTGTCTGCATGTTGACGTCGCTGCTTTACGTTTAATTGCGGCAGAGATACACCCTTGAAGATTTCCTTGCGTGTCTTAACATTACAGCTGGAACTAGTCGAGCTCAATGTCACAAAACTCACATATGAAGATATGAAATGTTTGAACTTGGAAGTAATGATACGGTTGCTAAATAGCCTGCATAGGTGTCAGTGTTTTTAAAGAAAATTCTAAATCATCCTGCAGAGAGGATAATTCCAACGTCCCACACTCCGTGTCTCTCCCTCGCTGTCTCCCCCCCATGCCGTGCAGGTTTTCCTTCCATTGTGGCGTGTGAAACTGAGAGCGCCGCTCACAGCGACTGGCCAGAGATCCATTCTTCCTGGAGAGATTGATGGAAAACAATCAAAAGACTATACGTCTTGCTCGGGCACAGCGGGTCACCAGCACTCATCCTGGACACCTGGACTTACATCCTGGGCTACAGAGCTGAGGTAAAGCGCCAAAAACAGGGTCTGGGATGTAAACTGACTGATAGGAAATGAGACGCCAGGCTGGGGGGGGGGGGGGGGGGGGGGGGCACACGGAGCTGGCATGAGGCACGCAGTCTGCGTTCTCACTTAGCAGAAATAATCAGTAAACAATGAATCTGAGATCATGGCGACTGGAAGCTATGCAGCTCGATGACACACCGGCTCAGCTTGCTGGGAGAGGCCGAGGATCCTTCACTGAGAGGAGCTGCTGTGTCTATTCAATTACGAACAGCAACACAGGCAGCCATGTAACACATTGGCTGTGAGAGAGCACTTAGTGGGCCGTGCGCTTGACTGTCCACACACATCAGAGCAGTGAGAAAACAAAGCATTGCCCCTGCCACACACACACACACACACACACATAACCATGCACGTCCAAATGTATAGCATCACACCGAGAGACACGCGCTCGCGCTCTTCACGCCTCATTTGAAAAGCAAATTGAGCGCATCTTCTAGGGCGAGTCACGGACTAAATCCTGGAAAACGTTACCCTTTCCTCACTCGCAGCGCACCACATGCTTTCACACGTCACACATGAGAGACCTTTTTAGATGGTATATATATATATAGATATATATCCATTCTATTTAAACTCCCCTTCTATCTCTCTGTCATGCAATTTCCAACACCAAAAATGTCTTAAATAGCTCTGAGAGAAGTAGGACGCTACTCATTTGGGTCAGCCCTGGCCGGCCGAACCCTTTCATTCTGGGACAGAACAAACACTGACACAAAGGCAGTGGGAACGGCCAAGGAGAGAGGCCAGGTCAAGCAGGGAATGTCAAGCAGTAATGACAAAGCAGTTTGTAGAGAAAATAGAGCTACGACAGCGCTATTTACAGTAGCTCTGGCCAACAACAAAAAAAAAAAAAACTCCTCATGTCATGAAACTTTTCACTGTTTTGACATTTGTAAATTACATTTTATATGCCCTAATAAATGTTTTTGTTACCTGCATTCAGCTGGGGAGCATTAGCTTAACTACCTATAAAGTATGATGGCAGCCATGTTTAGTTTATTGGGGAAAGAATTAAAATAGAAATAACCCCACAAACTTCAGCATTAAAATACTTATTTCCAGTGTGTTCCCCTCATTGTTTCCTAACCACAAAACAATAACAGCTTGTGTTAACTTGATATATAATATCACGGACACAAACGTATGTGTACTCATGAGAATGATGTGTTAATTCTTCTTTTTTTTTTTTTACGGTGTGTTCGCAAATGAAAGCGAGCCAGTTGTTGGGGGTGAGCTCGCTGAAGGTCTGGATGAGAGAGAAAGAGGCAGCGTTGTTTTAGAGGCTCCTCGACCTCCAAACTCCCTGCTGTCAATCAGCGCAGCCGTCCTTCCCTTGGGGCTACGCTTTCCTCCAACCCTGGGGGGGGGAGAACCACCGCAGGGAAAAAAAAGAACACAACCAAACAGATGCAGAGAGCTGCAGGTCAATGTGTGTGTGTATGTACGTGAAGATGTGTTATATTCTTGCCCGCCTGTGGATTTCTTATGAGTGCGCATGCGTACGTCTGCATATGTATTTGTGTACGGAGTTTATCTGAGGGTGAGAGGTGCATCCATGTGTGTGTGTGTGTGTGTGTGTGAGGCACATTTGTGAGGCGGCCAACACCTGAGGGAGGGGAGTTCTTCCTGCATATCGATGAGCCAGCAACTCTGCCTCTTTGCCCCTCAGCCCTGCACAAACACCATAACCAGCTCTGGGCCAGTCATTTTCAAAGCCCTCCATAACATCTAATGCAGCTGCCTGCCCCCCCCCCCTGCACAAAAGACAGACAGCACATCAACGAGAATAACAAAAAAAATGTCTAAAAAGGAAAAAGGGCCGGAACTCTCCTCCCCCAAAAGAGAAACACCAAAAGACAGATACTGTCGGTCCGCAGGGTCTCATGACTCTGTTCCTAGCTTACACAATAGAAAACCAACTGTGAGAAACAAGCGGAATAGGGGAGGGGTAAATAATTACTATCCATCACAAAATACAAACAGAACCCAGGATGTGGGAAAGGGGGGGAAAAAAATGAAGGAAGGTCTCAGACACATCAGCAGATAGAGTCATAAGAAGGTAAGCTAGCTGCACAGTGAGTGTGTTTTCACCTTCTCACCAACACAGTCATGGATATGAAAGTGAAACTAAACCGAGGGGACGGAAGGCGCTGCCAGTAAACCACATTAGCATCAAATGCAAATGAGAAGGGGGCTAATGGCTGGACAGGTGCAGACTGGGCTTCTAAATGACACACATACACACACGCGCACACACACACACGCACACACACACAAATGAGATGGATGAATTAAACATGGGTGGGCTCGGCTTGGGGGGCTGGCAGGGCTGACATAAAGTCAATGACATACATTATTCACTAGCGCACGTTAGCCCAGCCAAGGCAACACATGACCTCTCACCCCAGGAAGTGCATCCAAACATAACAACCAAAACAATGAGGGGGTTCCCCACTACAGAGGGACGCAAAGAGGGGGGAGCGACAAACAAACAACGTATGCAGCAAAACAATGCATTCGCTTGGAAAATGCAATCCTCAAGGCAAAGTCGGACTTGTTCCTTCCAGATGTGTCGGGTGATCTGGTGCAAAACCAAAGCAGGTGTGGGCCCAAGGTCCAAAACCGGGTCCACGAGCGCTAACCAACTACCCACCGTGAAGCTGAGAGTCCGTTCCACTGGCTCACAGAACAGGAAATTGCCGGCCATGACATCATCCTCCCCGGGAGGAGCACTTCCTGCCCGACATTCTTCACTCAAGACACACACACACTCGCCAGGAAATGGCCTCTATCAACACACTCCTGGGGAAATAACCAACATCGATGCGGATACACAAGCACAGACACGCATGCAAGGAAATGGGCCACATCGACGACGGGCCGCAGGAGTGTGTGCGAACGCAAACACACACAAGCACACACTCAAAAACCTGAAATAACATTGGCTATGCATGTAGCCAACCCTCCCCACACTGGAAAGGGGGATCATGGGAAATGCAGGGCTATCCAGTGGATCCTTATCTCTGGCCACAGAGAGTTTCTCTCCCCCCTTCAGAGGGGCTCTCCCTGCCTGGGGGACACCCTGCGGCAGGCCTGGGGGAGCTGGCCCGGCCAGGAAAGGGCTATGGGACACAGGTGGTAGAAGGCAAGAGAGGACACATGGGGCCGGAGGGACAGTCATACCCCCCAAAAGAGAGTAAGTTGAGAGATAACTCCACAATTATATGGGTGCAAGTAAATTAACAGAAACGGTTCTGTGGGGAGGCCACACATGAAAAAAAAGATATGGGGGTGAACACGGGTGAGAGGCAAATGTGTTTGTGATTTGAGGCCCATCCAGGCACATGATAGGATGACTGGCAGTGGCTGCATACGATTAACCCCACATTAACCAGGAGTGATGAAGAGAGGTGGAAGTGGAGTTTGGTGGAGGGGTTAAGGGCTCTCTTCATATTATCCTGCCTCTGTAAGAGGCTAAGGTGGACCACACACGTTTCCCTGGGGAAGATGGAGAGAGGAGCACACAAGCAGCTCACCTTTCAGCTGCTTCCCCTGCCCGGTGTCAATCAGAGACACAACGCATCGTGCCAAGGTATCCATGCATTTCCAAGAGTTGCACAATTTGTGGCTTCATCTTCAGGGCGGATTGATTCAAATCAGACGATGAAAATCTGAGACATTTAAAATGATCCTATCCCAAAAGAGTACGACAAAAGATGGTGGGGGATGTTTTTCCACTTCAGTGAAAATCTGAGATACGTTTAAGTGCCTTTTTTGCGATCATAGCCTAAACAAATAAACTTCAGAATTAAAATCTGCCTCGTATTGCTCCTTGTAGAAGCTATTAAAGCCCACCATTTTCCTTTTCAAGAGGAGGTGAGATGAAGCGATGGGTGAGAGAGATTCTCCCGGTGAGCGAGTACCATACCCAGAGCGCCGCCGATCCACACTGTACCAGATTTGTTCTCCTAACAATCAAATAAGTTTCTCATTAGCTGACTTTATTTTTCCTCATTCCTGCGGTTTTGCTGCAGTGGCCTGTTTCTCCCATCTTAACGAGAGAGAGCTAATTAGGCAATCAGACCCATTACTCTTCCAGAAGAGTTAGAGCTAGCCCAGCTAATTAGGGCTGTAAAATCTAATCATCTCTGCGAAACAGCAGAGGGCTAACGAGCCCTTATTTAACGAACTAAATAACTTCAAGGGTGGAGAGGGGCTGTTGATGGTATTTCTTTATGAATTTGAGGGAGGGGAACTCGTGGTAATTGAGTCAGTTTCACCCTCACAGTTGTTTGTTTGTTTATGAATCCCTGATTATTACAACTGCCAAGAATATATTGGTACTAAATGAGCAAACGCATGAACCCTCCTCTCCTTATTCCCCTTCAGTCCCCCCTTTAAAAGCAAGCCAACCTCCACATTCGCTCTACTCTCACCTGACCTATTTTCCTGTCCAGAAAGAGTGCTCGCTGGAGAGGAAAACATAGATATTGCTGTTGTTTTCCCTCCCCCTGTTCTAATTTGTTGTTCGTTAATGCTGCCCTCACACCTGAGCCATTGGGCGTCGGGGGAATACCGCCAGCAAGCAACCACAACACATGCTCAGTGTGGGAAAAGCTGTTCGCAGCAGAGATCAGCCTGTTTCTCCGAGGTGGCTCTGCTCAGAATGCAGCACACCGAAGGGAAAAGTTTAACCGTATAGCAACAAGCCAGGACGGCGCCCCGGTGGAAACCGAGCGACACTGAGTGCACTGATGAGAAATTCAACAAGTATGCACACATGAAAACAAAAAATCAGAAATATGGCACAGACTGAAGGGCAGGCGTGTCTGTGGCCACGTGGTGGGGTGCAGCTGTCTCAGGGAGCGCTGAGGTGAGGCCTTCCGCTTCACTGGAGCGGAACGAGGGTGACGCACACACACACACACAAATTCACACACAACACACACACAGGTAAAGAGTAGCTTTTGACAGCGAGCACAGGACAGCTGTGTTCATCAGATAGCACAGGTCACTGCCTCATTAACACTCACACAAATACATTCGAATGTGACAAATTCAAATCAGACATAACACCTAAATAATGCAGTTAAAGTAATGCAGTTGTTTGCAAAGGTTAAATACAGTCAGGAGGAGGTGAAAAATCACTTCAACAGTGAAAGTTCAGCCTTAAAACCCTGCACGCTCCAACAACCCCCTCAAGTACAAACAAATAAATCCCCTCACACTGTATTTCCACGTGTGCCACACGCATGCACGCGGCACACGGGCCGGACTGTAAATCTACAGGGCTTTTCTTTCTCCGACCGACCGTAAATCATGGGAGCTGCTGCATTGGTCAGAGCTAGTTTATGACAGCAGGAGAAAGGTGCACACTCAAAGAAAAGTGTGTGTGTGTGTGTGTGTGCAGAAGTGGGTCTGTCAGTGTCAAAAGCAGCAGACAAGCTTCGGTATAGCGCAGACAGCTAAGAGTGAGAGTTATAAACACACACACACACACACGCTAGGCTGTAGCTGTAACCTTAACTGCTCATCAGCTAAGTCATCAGCCCAACCACACAAACACTGTTTGACCACACTTGAAGCAGAGCTGCTCTGTGATTACTCCCACACACACACACACACACACACACACACACAGCGGGAATATTATTTACTGTTTCACACGTTTCTTGCACACATACGATTATGGTTTGCTGAAATTTGAAACAAGCTGTGGCCTGCTTTATTAGGCCTGCAGGTTATGTTTTCACAGCCAAATGGAAAACAGCTTTCATCTGCTTTCTGCACCGAGACGTTGACATTTTGTCACCATTTTTTTTTTATATCTTCAGGATGTTTCTGCAACATTTTCTGCCGGTGTATTCTGCACACGGTTGCTCTTCACACCTACAGGCAGTCATACGCGGTGTTTGTGTTTTTTTTACGATGACAGCGCAGCATCAAGTCGGGCCGGGGGTCAAAGGGCAAAGTTTGCTTACCTGTCAATGATGACAGGGTCTGATGGGGTCTCGTTCCTGTTGCCACAACTCTTCTTATCACAGCATCGACTGCAGGGAGGTGAGAGAAGGGGAGGTTGAGACAAAGGGGGAGTTAGTCTCAGAGATGTGAACAGCAGAGAAATAAAGATAAGGTACATCACAGCGAGGGACAGGAAGTCAGATGAACATACAGGAAAGAGGAGTAAAAGGGCGTGAGACTTTGGCAGAGTTTAAGAAACAATGTGAATTGGATTTCTGCCGGGCTTCCAGACGTAAGACCGGGGCTCTAGCACTACAGTAGGTGAGATCAGCGGGCCGATTTTTAGGAGAAGTTTGGAGGAGAAGAGCAAAGGCAGTGAGCTTGAATGGGGCTGAATACAAACTTGAATTAGCCTTCGGGGCTCAGGTTAGCTCCATTTCTGTCAGACATCACACAACCAGACATCTTATGTTCTCTATTTTTCCTCAGTGCTCGTCCCCTCCCTCTATCCCGCCTCTCCCTCTCTCTCTCGCGCTCGTTCTCTCTCTCAGAAGTGGGTCACAGAGTGGTCCCACTGGACCTGGGGAGTAGTGCATGCTGGGTAGAAGGGGGTTGCATACTGATGTGACGAGTCCTTTCTGAAGCATTTGACTGCAGCACAATGTAACAGTGTTGTTGTGTGCCGTCAGCCCTCCTACTTCCCCCCAAAAAAGTATCGCCGCGTCGACCTTTTCTTCTCCGTCTTGCACGTACAGCATGCACGTCTGTGTGTACCTGCGCCTGACTACATGTGTGTGTGTCGACTGTATGTGTGTGTGTGTGCGGGGGGAGATGGAGAAAGACACAAAAGGGAGGGAGAGAGAAGGGGAGACAGATTGACCCACCCCCCACCCCCTACTTTCTTGAGTCCCTCAGGACAGGAGGCTTGGAGAGCCAGATCAGATTTCTGATCTCCACCGTTTCCTGCAGCATATGAAAACAAGTGGTCTAAATCGCCTTGTGTGATATCCAGGAAGTGGCTACACTTTGCCACTGGCCATTTCTCCAAATGTAACTCGACGTTTATTTCTAAACGGTTAGTCGGTGAGGGACAATCACGCGCTGTGTGATGCCGCGGTTGACTGTAAATGCATGCGACGGAGCTGCGCTTGCTTTAGTATATTTGACTGTGTGTGTGTGAATGTGAGAGTATCTTGTATTTTATGTATAATCCCAGTATGTCCCCCCTCTGCACATAGCTCACTGTCAGGACACAGCAAACTGCATGCATTACACAGAATAAGGAGGATGGGTTTGAGTAATGAGCTTTTCCTTGTCCTAATTAGCTGAACATGAGAGAGATGCACGCACACACACACACACACACACACACACTTCCTTACCAACAGAAATAGGCCAGGGCCCATCTTCCCAACCCACTTTGAGGGAAATGATAAGATTTCTATTGTAATTTAGCAGTGCTCCTCGTCTTTGCCCCCTCTTTAAACCAATAGGGACACTTCCAATGTGAAAAAGCATTCATCTTGATCCGGACTATAAAGCATCAGCTAACAAATGACATCTGTAGCTGGGTGTGTTTTGTCTTACCTGCACATGATCTCATGGGTTAACAGGACCCGGCACATCTCTGGGTTTTTATCCTGGCCCTCATAGATAATCGCCTGAAAAATGGAAAAAAAAAAAGGAATCATTGAAATTTCAAATAAATAATATGATTTTATTGTTATATGGTGTACTGAATGAAAATAATAAAGTGAGCCATGATGCAGGGGAACATAAGAAAGGATAAAAAGTGTGTGTCTTTCATCTGGGAGTGGTGTTGTCTATCCGGCAAATGTCTGTGTCGTGGGAATCCAGTCCTCCTGAACAGGAACGCTCTGTTCTGACAGAGACAGTAAGAGAGAAAGCATTCTGTGTGTGTGTGTGTGTGTGTGTGTGTGTGTGTGTGCGTGCCTGCATGTGCATATGTGTTTGTGCTTGCATGTATGTCTATGTGCTGCGTACAGTGAGCAGTTGGACTGCCAGACTGGAGTATAGTGCACCATCTGGTCCATACAGCACAGCGTCCAAAAATCTAGTCTGGTTACCCCTCCAACCCCACTCAACATGCTCTCCAGGGCTGTGATCACCCTGCACACGCGCACACACACACGCACACACGCACACACACACACACACACCAATAAACCTGCAACACGCACACACACACACACTCCCACAAACAACATCCCCTCCTACTCCTTTCATTCTAAGGCAAACTCTCTTCAAGCCTAATGACACTAGAGGCAGAATTGGCAAAACAAAAGACCTGATATCAAAACAGCGTTGAAGAGGCTTATTTTCTTCGTATCTCACTCGTTCCTAACGGAGAATTCCCTCAGTGTGTGCCAGCCCACACGTGCTGCTCTGTATTTCTTTGTGTGATTGAATTGGCCATAACACACTCTGGGATAGTTTGTTCTGTTTCACATTGAGGAAATGAGGGTCAAGGTCCTCAAAGAGTGAGCTGGCATGCATCACTGTCTCTCTCTCTCTCTCAAACACTAACACACAACTGCCCCTGCACCTCAGTGAGATATTCACACACACACACACACACACATATATATATATAAGGCCTGATGCTTGTAAAACACACACACACACCATCCCCACTTAACGGCTGCTGTGCAGAGGTAGAGTATGAGGACACATGTCCTCTACTTTTCTGGGCCTCTGTAAATGTATTCCACAGGTAAGACAGGTCGTTTATCAAGCCGGCTGTGCTGTGCTGAAGTTGAGGGTCTGAGACACAGGCATGCAGCAGGGGGGAGAAGGAGGGGTGGAGGTGGGGGGTTGGGGGGGCAGTTGGAGGTAGGGGCAACATTCAGACCAAACCAACTCACTGTTTAATGCATTGAACCTGTAGTTTAATGCAAACCTCTTACCTGTTTAGTCATAGAGTCGATGAGGCGAACATACAAGTCCTGCTCTGTCCTGATCCCTGCAGAGAAACAGCCGAAAAAAAAAAAATGTCATATCTCATGTGAGATTTCTCCCATTCGGGGAGGATATTTCAGTTCACACGTTTTATTCATTCTGACTTTCCCCTCTGAGGGACTTTATGGAAACATGAGTTCAAACTGTTACTAATGACTCCTCGTATTTGCTGCATCCTGTTAGTTTGCTTAGAACTTGAAAACGTAATTTACTTTCTTTTATGATTTTATCTGTAAAATCATTCATCAACTGTGAAATGTGCAGAGCAGGGAGAAGCACACAGTTTTGTATGAATTCAAATCAATATAATTTAATTATTCAAATCGAGGCAGAAAGACTAAAAAAAAAAAAAAATTTAAAAAAGAGGTTGGGAAACATTTTACTATGCTTCCCTGGATTATTTTCTCCTGACCGGAGGGGGTATATTTATTTATTTATTTATTTATTATAGAAAGCAAGGAAGCACACAATAATAACAATACGAATTAAAATAATAATGTGGTTTAAAAACACATTAATTAAACAGATATAGCACTAATCCTTCACGATGAATTAAACATTAATACAGTGAAAGAAAAACAGGATGTGACCTCCTTAAACATTTGTTTCCCCGAGTTTCCTCACGTTGGTTTAGCGTATATCATTCACTCACTGCTTTTTTTATTTTTTTTATTGCTCCATAAAAATTATGGAAGCAAAACTCACCGTTACTGTAGAGAAGCTGAAGTCTATAATGGATCCCATTGTTGGTCTTTTCCCCCGTCGTTTCCTATGAAAATTAAACCAAACAGAGCCGGTCAGAGCAAGCAAACCATCTCCTCCTGGGACTTTTACTGCGCGTCCGCAACTTGATATTTTTAGACAATTAACATGTTAGGTCTGTGTAACTGTGATGACATTTAAACTCACTTCGTTATGCCATCCACTCACACAGAAAGAACACAAAGTTCTGCTTGTATCGTGAAGCAACTTTTCATCTCATATTTGACGAAATCTATTTAGCAATTTCGCAATTATGTGATATTTTGAAAAACACACACACAAAACGCTCTTTATAAATAGGCCTGTTTACAGCTTTATTAGAAAGGGAAATTGTCACTACATTTAATTAAATTAGTAATAAGAATAAATCGGGTTGTGTGTAAAATGTGTAAATATTAATGACCAACAGTAGAATCACATTTGGACCTAATAAATAGTCGATACTAAATGCTGATGAATAAAACAAGAATTTAGAGTAAAACACACTTTTAACGCCACTTGCGAATAGATCAATATTACACTTGATCAACGTTCAAACGCTGGAATCGATGTTTGTTTGGACGGTGAAATGTGTCTAACAACACTTTGCAGGAATAAGGCAACACGCTGTGCTGAACTGTCATGAAAATATAATTCAATATAATCAGTGGCAAATGGGTGCAAAGGTGTCCACGCGGTTGATTTACCCCCTTTGAGTAAATTAGTTCAAAATTGATTTGGAAGGTTTATAAATTCTAATGAAAAGCTAAAATATTCAGAAGTCTGTAAATCTTTCAGGAAACCACATCTTTTTTTTTTTTTTTAAAGGCTCGTGATCCCTGCTGTGTGCGTCTGGCCACTTTGTTAACACACGTCTGGTAATTTATCACTTTGATTTAACAGCCTCTATACCGCGTCAGGCATCAGGCGATGCACCGCATTAGAGGCTTATTATAAAGATTTTTTATTATAAGCTGTCATCCGGCGGGAAAAAAAATAAATGTTTTGTGCAAACTCACCTTCTCCTTCTCTACAAAGTCAATGTAGGTGGTTCTCTCTATTTCCACCGGCTGACCCTGCCTGTCGTATAAAGCCAGGACGAAGTGGAAGAAGTTGGACTTGCGAAGGTTGGAGGGCGGCTGTTTCTCGAAGTGTGCCCGAGCAAGACCCACTCCGCTGCGGACACAAGCACAAACCAGCAGCATCCACCACGGAGGCGATTAAAATAAATGCACTCAATAATAAAGGCAACATTAGAGAGAGAGAGAGATCTGCTTTTAAAACCACATCTGCAGTCGCTTATGTTTGATGTAAAAATCGCTTACTATACATAATTTAATTATAACACATTTGTCACGCGCACAAACGCTCCTATCAACAGTAATGAAACAAATAAGTTTAAGCATAAGGGTTAATTATACTATTTCACATTGCAAACATAATTTGGAAAGATTAATTCATTTAATTGCTGCTGTCGATAAAAGTGTGATATTTCACTTCAACTTAATTCATAATAAAAAATGTGTATTTTATTGTTTTGAGAGGAAAAAACCTGCAGAATTCAAGCCGAAAAGTAATATTAAACTACGGAAAAAGTCTCTCACGACCAGAAAAAGAGAAACAAGCACTGAAGTAAATGCTTACACAAACTCTTGCAGCACACTTTTCACACACCAAAGTTAGTCTAAGCCCCATTTAAACCCCTGCAAGCCTAAAAAAAATGCTTGAAGCTAATAGTGCTTTCCGTCCATAAATATGCTAAAGCACTCTGAGCCACATACAGTATTATATCATGTAAGGAGTTAGAGGTTAAAAAAAAAAAAAAAAAAAAAAAAGCCAGTGGTTATCCAACTATACGTCCTCTGGGAACGCGTGCTGCCCCAAGTGTACAGCCGCTCAGCCTCTAACACCGCAGCTCTCCCTCCCCATCCCCGGTCTCCGCGCCCCGGTGCAGCGCAGCGCCAAGGCCGCCTCGGGCTCACCTCTGGGCGGCTGTGTTGGAGTCCAGCACTCCGGCGCCCTGCATCCATGTCCGAACCGCGTTCATCCCGGCCACCATGGGCTCTTCTTTCATACTACTCCCACTCCTCTGGATGCTTTCGTGGATGCCAAACATCAAAACGCACCTTCACACTGTAGCTCTCTCTTTCTCACTCTCTCTCACTCCCTCTCTCTCTCTCTCTCTCTCAATCCTCCTCTCCTTGGCTCCCTCCTTTAGTTTCCCTGCCTCCCCTCCTCTTTGCGTCTGTTTGATCGCGCTGTCAGAGGAGCAAAGTGGCGTGGTCTATTTCACTTGGCGTTTAGTTGCGCGTGTTTCTCAAAGTAAACACAAACACGCGACATGTGGAAGGAAAAAAGGGGAGCTGTCAGCATCCGGGGTTAGCTGCACCTCATGTCAGCGACTCCACGAGAAAAAAGACGGGGGGAAGCAGCAGCAGCAGCAGCAGCAGAGGCGGCAGACGCAGCAGCAGCAGCAGCAGCAGCTGTGAAGATGAACAACGTTGAGAGCGATGAAAGGGGAAGCGCAGGATGAGAGGCTGCACTGAGTTGGCGACAGTCCCCCGGATCAAGGTGCAGCTGACAAAAACACAAGCAAAATGTCACTTTTTCTCTCTCTCCTCTTTATCTCTCCACGCGACAAACAGTCCACAGTGAGACAGAAAACCCGAGGAGATGAAACACCTCCTTCGCTCCGAGAGTCTTCTCCTCTCCTCAGTGCGCGGATGAATTAAACGATGAAGATTACGCGCAATTAAGAGGCAGTCCCGGGCAACAGCGGCTCACGCTCTCCTCGTCGGCTTCCTGCTCGGCTGATTTTGCGCTCGATTCTTCCCAGAGGAATCACTTTGGACCATCTCTGGGATGCCAAACAGGCAGGGAACTAGTAGGTGAGGGAGGCGTGGCCTACAGAGCGAGTGGGGAACGCCCACCCCAAACACAGTTAATAACGCGGACAATCAGCTGTCCACCAAAAAAAAAAAAAAAAAAACCCACCAGCACGCTGCCCAGCCCACCCGCCTGCTGTCCCCGCCTCGTCCCACGCAGCGTCCCGCCCCAGCCACTTAGCCAGAAGCTGTGCGCGCGCGGTGTGCCTATGTGTGTGTGTGTGTGTGCGCGCGTCCTCGTGTGTCGTCTTGGCTTGTTTAGAGTTGACAATTAACGTAGTCGCGACTATCAAACATCAGCTCAGGGGAGGACATTGGTTTAATCCATACAGTTTGCCCACAGAGCGAGCACGGAGACCCGGAGCGGCTCCGACATCCATCGTCTATCTGCCGCGTTGTCACTCGAGCTGCAGCTATGGAAGTGTGCCCGCAATCTGCCTGGAAAACAAGACGACACCGATCAAATGTTTACACCATCATCACAATAAAGCAAGGCTACCAGAATACAGCAGCCGCGGAACGAGGGGAAACAATTAGGGGGAATAGTTTGCACCACTAGTGTGTTTTTTGGGTCAAATTACTTCAACATTAATAAAAAAAAAAACCTGCATGTGTTTGAATTTCCCACAGTGTGCACGAGTGTTTCTTTAAGACACAAAAAACTCTTAATTCTAACATTTTAAATGAATATTTCATCGCTGTATTTTCTCATAAGAAACGAATCAACGTGGAGCGGTCCAAGCGCTCGCTCAGAGTATCAACTCTGGCAGATTATGAGCTTAAAGAAAAGTTTCAGCTCACAAAAAGGCTGGCAACCGCCGCGCACATTTTTTCCCCCTTCTTCTTCCTCTGTTACAGCCCGATGGTTTGAAAATTAGCTTTGATTAGATGCATTACATAAATCTTGCGGGACTAAGTGCTGAATCCAACATAAATATGAGGATTACAGCTAAACTGCGCTGCGTCCCGCTGTCCAAAAAAAGAAATTGCAATCACTCAACAATAAGTGCGCAAAAACAAATTACGTGAAATAAAAAAAATATGTGCAAGGGTGGCTCGACCACGAAACTGCACGGTGGGCTCGCATGCAAAAAAAAAAAGAGAGAAAAGAAAAGAAGTCCAGCTCTCCTCCTGCTCTCCATCAGTCCATCATTGCAGAGTAATTTCGAAATTGTCAAATCGAATTGTCTCGGGGCCATCTGTTCAATACGCACTGTTTGGTTTATTATAATGAAATGGAAAGAATGAGATAGTCAGTTTGTCTGTTTGTTTTATCAGCGGGTGGGCATCTTTGAAAAATGATGAGTTTATCAGGGAATCGCTGAAAGGAATCCGTTTGACACGTTTAAATTTGCTGGCATCACAGTTATTACATTTCTGTAGTTTTCATAATCCCAGCTCCGCATTGATCCAGCAGACCCAGACGCACAAGAGTCTCTGCGGAGTCCGATATAGGCCATAAACGGTCAAGGTTGGACGCCACACCACCGCCATCATCTCATCATTGTCTATAGATGTTTATTTACGTCCCCTGCTGTGGGAGGAGAAATGTGAGCAGCCCACCACGTGAGTACAAGATATAACAAATAGTGATAAATAAAAGAAACATGAGATTAAATGTCTCACACACACACACGCACACACACACACACACACACACACACACACACACACACACACACACACACACACGTTCCTTCTATCCTTCAGCACATTTGTTTGATTGTGGCCGGCTCTCTCGCCATGATCCTGTCTGCCTTGGTTGGCATGCGGGCCAGCGCGAACACCCGAGGCCCCTGGGGTGGCATATATTTATATCCCCGAGCACCAACACGCTCTGTTAGCCCAAATATCACCGTCTCGGTATCCAAAAACAGAGATGTCAGTTGGGGGCCCGGTGATCCAGCCATGTTAATGCTGTCATTTACTAACTCCAAGGCACCCAGACATAAAGGTTTGTGAAAAAAGAATCTGGCCATTACGCACAGGCGGGAATGCGCACGGCGTGTAAACGATGCAAAGGCGCGCGCATGTGTGTGTGTGTGTGACTTCCATGCAAGTGTCCACATATGGGAAGGCTATTAAAAAAAAACCCTGTTATAACTCTAATAGACATTTTGAAGTAAGTGATCAGAAAGGAGTTGTAGGCGCTGCCGGCCGCCTCCTGTACAACCACCAGATGTTCTCGTAAATCAGAAGGTTGGGCTGATGATAATAATGGCCTGATTGAATTGAAGACTCATAAAACTGACTTGTTGTAAAAAAAAAATCAGGCATATGCTTATGAGAATGGGCCTCATGTCGAACAATATGCTCTCTAGGCGACATAAAAGCAGACACGTATAGATGTCCTCCACTTAAATATAGAGACAAGATAGAAGCAGAATGTCATTTCCTTGATAAAATGCAAAATCTAAAATGTGCACGGAAATATTTCATCACTAGCCTACTAAACCGAAAAAAAATGCAATTGGAAAATTAAATCAGGGGCAAACAATGAGGAATAGTTTGTACTTATTAAAGTTGTAATAAATTAAAGTTGAATTTCCCCTTTCTGTGCGACACATTTGTGGCATCCCAATGAGGACCTCTCCCATGTTTAATTTAATTCAGCTGGTTCCGTCGAGCAGAAACCATTGTCACTGTATTTGGTGCAATGTTGCCATCTCGTGGCGTTAAAAGGACATTGCACGGTTACGTTTTGCTTTCACTTAAAATCAATTGTATTCTCAAATGTAGTACTTGGAACTAGTAAGTGGAATACAGAGGAAAAAAAATGCCATCTTTTCAATAAATGTATATATATATATATATTATATATATAACACACTCATGTTTCAAGATGCTTGTTTGTTTATTTGCACCGGTGCTGTTTTTTCTCATTAGGCACCATCTAAATCTGTGAAAATGTATCAGTTTTTTTTTTTTTTTTGCTTGCTTTGTTTTGTGTCACCATTTTATTCTTGTAAAGTCCTCTGTGTGCCTTTAATTGCCCCCCAGGGACAAATACAGTTTTTTGAATTAAATTGAAATACACGTTTCAATGCTTTTTTTTTTTTTTTTTTGGTCATATATATGATAGTAAACTGAATATCTTTGGGGTTTGGACTGTTTGTCAGATAAAACAAGCATTTATATGTCACTTTAGGATCTGGGAAATTGGAACAGGCATTTTTTCTATTTCTATTCTATTTCTAGACAAAATGAATTGCTTAATTACCCAAAAAAACTAATGAAAATAACTGTTAGTTGCAGCCCTTCAGTATCTACATTCTTTTCTATCAGAACAATGTAATTTGAAGGAGCTTTATGGACATAATGATAGAGTAGAACATCTTGCATCACTACCAACTGTCCCACACAGCATGCATTATAACACTGACAGTATATCACATTGTTCTGTCCCATGACTTTACATGCAGGGGGAATTGGAGGGACAAAATTAGAAACATTTCCCAAAATGTGCCCTCTGTAACATTTAGCAAGTAGAAATCTTAAAGGTCAGGGGTGTCGGGTTAATGTGTAGTATGTCGGCCCTGAAAGTACTTGCATGACTTGACCGCTTCTGCTTTTTATGACGGGGAAGTGAAGAGAAGGTTCACCAAGACCTCCTGACCAGCCGAGTTGGGGACCAGAAGATTGGCTCCCTATTCTGTAGCTGTGATGCTGTTCGTTTGGGCTTTTCTTTCATGTGATGAGGAATTTTCTGGTTATCCACTTGACTAATAATGCCCTGACATTTGGTTTGGTTGTTTGTTTGCTGAAGGGTGATTAGTTCTACTATTACATAGTGCATTTAACCAAAAGTTCCTTCTCAGAAAAACCCAACTTTTTCTTCAGTGGGGATTTAAAATGTGAATGAATTATCTGTGATTATATATATATATAAATATATCATTTTATATTGATCTGAGAAGTAAGAACTATCACTGTCAAATACATGGAGTGGCATAAACAGTGAATTTTTTCCGTCTGTAATAAACTGGGAGTAGAAGTATAAAGCACAAGTTAAGTAAAAGTACTTAAAATGTGTACTAAATTACACTTTCCACTGTCTGGACCCCACACATGAGTCCCTGGTGAGTTGATGGGTGATGAGGAGAAAAACAATGAAAAATATTATTGCCGTTACACAAAAACTACGCTATAGATTTACTGTAAATCACAAAATACTTTCACCCAATCTAAAAAACACCAGTGAATGAGGAGTCACATGTTGACAATGCTTCCTTTTACGAAAGTTGCCAAAAAGGTTGTGAACCACTGCGCTAAAGTAACCTTTATACTTCTCACTGCGATACCAGTTCCTGCGAGTGATAAATGACATAGAGTCACAAGCACTGGATTACTAGCATGTTATGAGAAGGTTAAACCTCAATCACTCTCATTGTTAGGCTGAGTAACACAATCACTTCCTCTGCTGTCAGAACGTCAGTCTGCTCACAGGGACGTTTCAAACCAAGCATAATGAGGAACTAAGTCTGAGAGCCCAGTTTTCATATTACTTTACCTTTATATGGATATTCTGACAAATCCAGGAGAAAGACCAAGAGATTAAATGAGAGATGGGAGGAGAAGGCAATGCAAAAACTACATGTGTGTCTTGGCAACAGATGAAATACTTTGTGCCATATCTTCTTCCAGAGAACAGGCTACAGGCACCACCGTTGTGTTATTTGTTGCAGGGAGAGTTTCCACCAAAAGTCTCATTCACCCTACAGGTCAGGGGAAAGCCATACGACTGCATGGCTGACAACATGTGGTTTATCGATCATTTAGAAACAACTATTTAAGTTTCTGTTCCCACGCTAAAGGTACATTGTTTTAAAAGTGAGTACAGGACTTAGTGTTAAAAGGTAATCCGGGAATGTTGTATGATAGAAAACTTTGTCCAAAGTTTCAGTAAAAACTTTGACAATGTTCTCGTTCCCGTCGAAACATCACTTCTTCTAATTGGGACAAAGATGAAGCTGCTGGTTGTATTATTCAGAATAACGGCATGTGAGATACTGATGTCTTGCATTAGGTAGGAAACAAAAAGAGAAAAGAGTGTGCTGAATATAATTTTATTTCTTCACATCATTCATTAAGAATAGCTGCATATTACAAACCACGTGATATAAGATCAAATAAATATATAAAAGCATATAAATTAACTAAGAAACTAACATTTTAAGAGATGTCCCGTTTGGGGGTGAAGTTCATGATTTGGTTTGCTGCAATTTGTTCTTCTTGTGTCTCCTAAGCCTGTAATGGAATACAAATAATAAGGAATAAATATTCCAAGCAAGCAAGCAATATGAATTCAATTTAGCACATTTCAAACAAAAATTACAATGTGTCTACATCATGGAAGTTTCTGACACAGTTTGATGCTGTCAAGATTACTTAATCAGTGCAGAATCTTAATCTTAATTAAACAGTAATATCTCACATTTTCTTGTGATAATGATGCAGCAATGACGGTATGAAAAGGTATAACAGGAATACCGCAAGCAGATGTTACTTTTCTACGTTATTTCACCATCAAAACAGAAAACAGAAAGCAGTGCAAATGTCTGATTTTGCAGAAAACACGAAGGAAAAAAAGACATTAAAAGCTACTGATATAGAGTTTGGTTTGCAGCTACGTGGAGAATCAGGTGACCAACAACGGATGGGATAACTGGTCCCACTATAAACCACTATAAACCACTGACCTGATGTGGCTCCACTCGCTCCACTGGGAGTTGCAGAGAGCATCCTTAGCCCGGACACAGACGGCCCGGGCCTTGTGCTTGACTTCAAACTGACAAATGTGTGTAGAGTGGACGGTCGAGGTCTGAGAAAAAAAAAAAAAAAGAATGACATCAGATATTTTATTTGTTTCATTTGACACAATGTTTTATTTTTCGAGACATTTCCTTATTTTCACTCCACATTCGGTTGGTCCTTCTTACCTTACTGGCATTCGAGTCTGTGCACGGGTTGTCACACCCCTTGCATCGCCTCCTGAGCTGTGCAATCTGGAAAGTTAGAGGGAAGTAGGAGTAGGGACTGCTCCAGGAACTCGGGTAACTCCACTCTATCACCGTGGTGTTGACTTTACTGATCCTCACCTTGTCAGGTTTCACTATCGAGGACGAAAAACAGAGAGTGAGATGACAACAAAGACGGGAACAGAAAAAAAAATGTACACAAACAACGTCCAACAGAACAATAACAATGTCCCGGAGATGTCTCACCTATCTCTGACAGGTAAAAGTACTTAGAGTAGTTCTCTATCAGGAAGTCCTCTGTCCTCACATAGACAGTGAAGTGGATCTGCCGGCTCTCCTCGGCGTAGGGGCAGTGCTGTGGGTCCAGGCACAAGATCCTGTTCCCGCTGTCGTCCACTGAACAGTTGAAGTTAGTCTGACCTGAAGAGCACGTCCAACGCTGACCGCTCTCATCCGTAGAACACTGGGTGTCATCGTCGTCAGAAAAACTGCAGAAAAATAGGACAAAAATGTGCCGGTTTTGTAATTTTGGCTTTGAATTTCATGCCAAGAAGCTGCAATAACGTGAGAAAAAAATGAGACGTGACCTTGATCCCTACATGACATTTAAAAAAATAATACTTTGAATGGTATTTATGGATGTCACTGTGTACCCTCAGCTCTGACATGAGTCTGAACACTATGTTATCATTGGAGAGCGAAACAGAAAACATTTCAGCAGTTTGTGAGCTTACCGTCGAGCTTTGATAAATGCTACTTTGCCAACGCGATTGCTGTGCCAGGTCCAAGAGCAGTGGAACTCTCCGTTGTAATTTTGGGCGAAGCACTTTAAATAATCTCCTAATGAAAGAAGTAACAGACATGTAGACATGGGAACACAGACGGTCACGGGGAAATCTGTCAGTTGAAGTACTTTCCCCAAATTGTAGCTGCTGTATAAGAGTGAGAATGCAATATTTCATGCCTTGGTTGGTTTTCACAAGAATTCTCTTCTTGTTTATTTGGTCCCTTTGGATCAGGACCTCCGTGTGATTGAGGAGAGACCCATCCTTGCTGTGGCAGGTGTAGTTTCCACCTCCTAAGCTTTCCTCCAGCTCCAGCAGATACGCGTTTCCTCTCTGTGCCTCCTCCACTCCGTTCTTCCTCCAAAAAATATCCGTATCGTTGATGTCTCTCCTCAAAAGCTCCTCTGGCTGCTCCAGGCAGCTCAGGGACTGCTGGCTCAAAGTGCCATCCACCTCCACAACCAGAACTAATACACAGGAGGACACACAGGATTTGAAAATAGGTTAAGGATGAACTTGGAGTAAGTGTTTTTAAATTAAGGGGTCAAGCATACCGTGGGGCTTCAGAGTCCAGTGGCTCGTTGGATTTTGGCGACTGACTTGCAGAAACGCACAGACGATGAAAACAAATGACTTCATCTGAGAAACGAGGACAGAATGGAGAAAGTGAGCACAAGGCAAATAACAAATGAACAAAATCAGAAAGAAATAGGTCTCTTGAACGCACATCCAAAGACATTATATATTGAAAAAAGTCAGATGAATGTTGTAAATATAAAATTAAGTTAATACATTAATCAATATAAACATATATAAACAGGAAAATAATACAAAATGGATATTAAAAAAACACACTTGATCACAAGATACATCTTAAACACTATATCCTATCAATGTTGCAAAGACCAACTTGCTATGTACATATCCATGTAAAAAGAAGTCAAAATGTACATAAAAGAGAGTGAAAAACAAAAAGAGACATCTTAAAGAACTGCTATGATTTTATCGTAAATGCATCCAGTTAAAATGCAGGTCATAATACTTGAATGGAACAATGTCACATATTATTATTATTATTATTTACTATTTAAAATAAAGTAAACTCGTCAGACACAATTCATCTTAAAAACCCTCTTACCTTGGCAGTAATCCCTCCGGTTCTGTGATTCCTGACGACTTTTATGCGAGTGGCATGCTGACACTTCAGGGACAAACTTCCCCATCGTCGTGTAGAACAGAGAAAAGTCCAGAGGAACTTCGATTTCCAGCCCTGGAGGTATTCACCCACTTTTTCTTTTTTTCCTTCTTTACTCACTTCACTTCACTTTTTTTTTTTTTTTTTTGTGGCTTAAAATAATTTTATGGAGGGTAATTTATTGCGTGTTTGATCATTTTATTTAGCTGATAACTAATTGTGTGCAGCGTTTGTTTACATGTTTGTTCTTCTTTCATTTTCACTTCAACACACCTTTTGTTACCAGTTGGCAAATTGACTGGTCTTACAGACAAAACTTCTTCAATACTTTAATAATAAAGTGTTTTGCTCTTGGGCTGCCCCCCAATTACCAGAGGATTTTTTCCACACATGACGTTACACTACGTTATTGTTATAAATTAATGTATCATATGACAACAATATATATCTAAACAAAGATGCAAACTAGTACAGCACAACTACAAATCCTCCACAATATACTGTAACAACAAAAACAGCTAACGTTAGCCGCTAGCTTAATTTAACGTCTCTTTAAAGTGAGTTACGTGAGGTTACGTTCACGACATCACTTAGGAACGTCACAGTTATGATGCGGAAAGATGAAAGGTGATATTTATATCATACTTATTGGAAATTATTCTCAAGAACGAACATAAAATGTAAAAAAAAAAGACCTACTTTCGCGTCCCCTAGCAAAACTCTTTGCCATGAAAGATTTGACGTGTTTCCAGGAAATACACTGGGCCTTTAATTGCTCGCGCTCCACCTGTAGCATCGGTAATAAAGACTTCCGGCCCAGATCCTTCAGAATAAAACCCGATAACTGGACGCAGCAAAATTAAAAAATAAAAGTATTGTATCATACTCATACTTTATACTATTATTTTTTAACTTTTAGGCTCCCATCTAGGCTTTTAATATTTTCTTCCATGCCACCATATTGTGATTCTACCATTAGTCTTCATAATACACAGATTCACTATATAAATGTTTATTATGCCTTTTCTGGCCCTCAAATATGTTATAATATACAGTCTTATAAGATGTGTTTAACATTATTCCCATAAAAGACGTTTTATCTACGTATCTCCACCAACATAACAACTGCATAACATCATCAAACACTATTATTATTTATTTTAATCATAATTTCTATTTCCTCATGTGTATTTGTAGCTCTTCCACTATTCATTGTCTGCTGCAACAATAGGCCTATTGTCACACAACATACTTGAACAAGAAAGAGATAAGGCTGGAAGATTTGTGAAGATTTTGTTTTAATTATCTGGTGTTACGTAACAGTGTGTGTGTTTGTCGGTGTGGCAGGTGTTTTACTTTTTTATTACCGATGAATGATGTCAGTGCATTCCCATTATCATCCGAAAACATCCGGGTGTACTGTGGGAATTATGACAGCCACTATTGATATTTGTTTGTCAGACAGGGATGTGAAAGTCCAATAAAAAAAAATGTAAACAATACATCATCAGAGCCATCAAAATGATTGATTGAAATTATTTCCATGATTTCCCAATGATGTCACTCGTTAATATGCATGCCATTGAGTAGTACGTGTCATCCTTAAAACAGGTTTGACAATCATCAATTGCCAGGTGTATTTATAGCCACGGCAAACACAAAAGACATCAGATAAATTGATCAACAGATGATGTATGACGTGTTCACTGTAATAAAATAAACTACACAGGAACAGGCTAAGTATTACATTTGGGGAAGACGTAAGCAGGGTAATACAATGGACAACAGAGGAGATAATGAGATTTGCTATATGAAAAAGAAACGCAAGTGTTTCAGTGTACGTGATGACAACATATTACCATGCAGCGATGCGGTGACATCATGGCCGAAACTGTTTGGCTTTCACTCTGTAGGTCAGAGTTCAAACAGAACATGATCCCATGACTTACTCATGTTCCCTATTGTTGCATCTCGGCCATGTGCACGTGTACATGCATGTTTTTAATGTACGATCTACACAGAGAAACACTTCATTTTCTACTCGGGTAGACAAAACTCCTCTGTATTTTTAAATTGTTTTTAAGCATATTTAAGCATTGTTTGATTCTTTAATAATACAGAATCCTGAATAACACATCTTTAAAGAAGAACAGTCATTTATAACTACTGATTTGTGATCTGATTGAGATACATTATGTCTAAGGAATGCACTTCTTTTTAATTGAATGTGTTAATGTAAAAAAGTAAACATTCATGGGTTAACTTTTCCTACTTTCATGACTTTTGCTAATAAACATGATTTTGAACTGATAATGTGTTTCAGAAGTAGAATATTCTGCTAAGTTATTTTTTGAGACTCACATCAATGCTTTTCTACATATTGGTTTTTATAAGGTTCAGATTCGGATTCCAATAGATTTGCATAAAATGGTAATTTGTCTTTGGCACACACACACACACACACACACACACACGCACACACACACAAAGAATGGGCTTTTCAGTAAAGTGGCTGACATCTTGTGTCTGGCAGTCTGACAATTAAAAATATTTCCATATTCACAGTCCTGGGAAAAACATCTCAGGCACAAATTATTATTAAAAGCAAAGTACTTTTATGTCATAAAATGCATCCTGAGGTATTTAATTAACAACAATTCTTCAATGTGCTAATAAAAAGCATGATTCAGGTGGTATTAAGTTTCTTTGAAACAAGTTTGGCTGTTGCAAACCAGTGATATATAAACATAATGTCATAAGATCATTAACAACAAGTAAAAACGATTATTATCTTAAAGTATTAAAGTGACCAAGTGGTAATAGTTCTCTGTGCTGAGTGCATTGTTCTTCCACTGGCATGTATAGCCTATTTAAACTCTTGTTTAACTCGTATTTTAAACATAGCTGTAGGATCTGTTAGACCCTAAACAACAAGGAACTAAAAACAAAAAAAGAGTATTAAATGATTTTAGTCAGTCTGTGCAGTGTTTGAGTCTGACCACTAGATGTCACCAGAGGGTTATAGGTGAGTGCACGACTTTAATGCTGTTTCTGTTAAAAAATGAAATGTCCAAAAAAAAAGAAAAATCCATGTATTAAATTCTTGTTGTCTGATGCAATAGTCATACATGCACATGCAATAATATTAAATAATAATGTGGAGGGTGTGCTCTTTGGCTTAGGACAGATCCTACACTTTAATTAAGTTGGGCCGGTGTCCTCGCTCAAGTGTCAAAGCTGGATGTTTGGCAGCTGTTGGCGATTACACGGCCGGCCAAGAGGCTACGACTCTTGATCTGTGGCTCTGCTCAGGAATGTCTCCCAGATGCCCCCAAACCGTGACACCTGGAATGAAATCAGTGATCTCATCTAAAGGAGGGGAAAGTAGGGAAACAAAAGGAAAGAGGAGACGACAGTAATGACGTAATGTGTGTGAGATAGCGAGAGGGAAGGAGTGGACGGACGTGCAGAAAAAGGTCAAGTCATATAAAGTGGTGGATTCTGCGCCCTGATCCACACCTCCCTCCTCTCTGATTGCCAAGGCCCTTTGTGCTTCTAAGCAGATTATGTTTTTCAGACCGACCTCACGTTTTAATTTGTTTTGACTCTGTGAAAGTGTGTTTATGCAAATTCCCCTCGGAAGATGTTTTTTTGGGGGGAAAAACGAGAGAGACTGAACTTTCTTTGACTGTAGTTCCTGCTTTTAACATTCCTCTCAGCAGAGAACCGCTTGTTAATATAACGCCAGATTTATTGTGCTAGTAACAATGAAGTCAAACTGTCAAGTGAGGAATTTCCAGCCTTGTGAAATGGCCCTCGAGTTTTGACTACAGCACGCTGAATGAATAATAAACCTACATTAAAACAAAAGGTTTAATGTATTTATATGAGACTATCACCTCCGTTTATGTCAAATCATCTTTCGATAGAATCGAGCAGAGAGGCTCGAACACCAAAGTCATGTCTGAGAGTAAATAAGTTCACGGGGTTCAATAAGTTTTAAATGCGAGTCTCGCAGCAGATGAGGAGTTATTAATATTAATGAAACCAGCTTCCCACAGTCTCTATCGTCCTCTCTCAGAGAAATATCGGCTGGTGCCGCGCCGTTTATCGTCCTCTCTCAGAAGAACGGGGTCAGTGAGGGGTAGCCTGGCGGGGAGACGGGGTAGGTGGAGGGATTTTCTCAGGCACTATATCACCTTTTCACAGACTGCCTACAAAGTTTCTTCTTAACAACTGAAGGAAGAAGAAAAGAAGAAAAGTTAATTTATGGAAGTTTTGACACAACTTTCAAACGAAATACTTGTTACGGAGCAAAATGTCGAAGCTTGTGGAAGATCAATGTCATCCCTCAAACGGCCTGCGTGGTTAGGCTTGAGTTCCTATGTTTTTTGTCTTTTTTTGTTCTGGTGATTGATCCCAATTGACGAAGAGAGGAGGGAGGGAACAGTCGATTGAAGCACCAGGAAATGTAAAAGGCATCGATGTTCCTATTGTGCACTGAAGAAGAAGGCCATTAATACGGGGAAGTGGCCGTTGGCGGCTTCGTTGGAAAGCCACGAAGGGGGAAGGTATTCATTATCCCACCATTGATATCTTAGGAAATACTGTAATCATAATTGCTAATTTTGAGTCCTCGGTTTGAGGAGAAGATGTGGGGAACAAAATTCGATAGCAGGGGTGTTGTATTTTAGGGGAACACGTGGATTAAAAGGCAGGACTGATATCATAACGCACAGTGGATCCATTTTATTTCAACTGAATGTCCTTCTTTATTCCCAGGGAGGATAGATTTCCCTTTCTAAGAGCCCATGGGGTGTGGGATAGAGATTTTTTTTACTTACTCTGTGGGTGGTACTGCAAAATAAATAAAAAAAAGGAGCTGCTTGAAGCACAAGATGTTGTTGTTTCTGTCTGACAGCTTTATCAGACCGTCTCATGAGGTCAGTGACTGTCGTCTGTGTGTGTGTGTGCATAAAGTGCGTACGCTTCCAATCAAAGATGATAAATAAGCAGAGTGACTCACAGATCACGTTGCCTTTTAAGTGTTTTTTCTTTTAGAAACTGCCCGTAACAGTGACTCAGGCCGGGCCAAACGGGCTCGCTGGACCTCCTCTGTGAACCTTTAGGGGGGGGGCCTGGCTGTTATCTCACACAGCGCCAAGCTCCACATTAAGTGTCACTTCATGTATTTTCATTTTTCTGGAATTAATGTGTTTCTTTCCTATTTTGGGTGTCCTTATAGTGGCACAGGGCAAATGTCCGGACTATCCTCAGGGATCCTGCATTCTTCCTGGGAGTCTTCTTCAGCGGGAAAAGCAAAGTAATTTGAGACAAAACGGGCTAATCCGGCCCGTTCTGTGCAAAGTAGGACATCGCAAGTTGAAATACTTTTTTGGCATGTCTGGTCATGATTGGTGACAGAGAGACAAAGAGAACATGAACGTTGTGTTTTACTTAGGCAGCTTCACTTAAGTGTTTTTTTTTTTTTTAGTTAAGGCTTACGACGAGGCTAATGTTACCTCGGAGGTAATCTTTTCTGCAGTCGGGGATTGTCCAACCTTGTTCATTGTTCTGCTGTGAATTTGTTGCTGCATGCGGAAATGTAATATTTTAACAACCCTTTGTGTGTGTCACGTGTGTCAAAGCACACTAATTCATAACCACTGCCAACAAATGTTCTAAAGTATTGATTATCATTTAACAATTCGCTCTTTTCAGAGAATATGTTATTTTGGTGTCAATTTGACCCCTTTTAATGTTTAACCTCTCTAAAAAAACTCATTTTTTTTATATTTACTGTTTTTTTCTATTTGAATTGGGAAAACCTATGTTTCTAGTGTCCTGTACACACTTATGTTTTACTTATTTAGGTTGTCAACAAAGAAACATGAAGAACCTGAAGCATAAACCTGGGTAACAGTTTGGATTATAATCATTTTATGAAGGTTTAAGGATGAAAGATGTTTATAACATTTGTGTGTACCAGGAGAGTTAAACTGTTCCGTGCTGTCGAATGACTTTTAGAAACTTTGCATCTATCTTCTTCTTACAGTACATCTGTGACTGTGAATGTAATCATAATTCAGAAAGACTCGGAGACGATGATTACAGGAACAGACTTAAACTGGGCCGACCCTCTGGGAAAGACTGCAGCGTATTCTTGTCAGTCAGGCCTGTTGAGTGATGCTGAGCAGCCTTCTGGTATTATCTACCCAGAGACAGTCTGTGCTTTATGATAGAGAGAGAGAGAAGAGTCTACGGGGTTTGTCAGGCTATACATTAGATTGAAGCTGTGCTTCATGCCTCCGATGCATTCAGGTGTGATTGCGGACCAAACGGGGGACGGATAATTGGCCTTATATAGCGTCTGCCAACACAATCAATGTAATGGACTATTTCGGTCCGGTCACGTTGTACTATCTGAGCTGATATGTGGAGAAGTTGACCTGTGATGCCGTGCCAGTGGAATGTCAGATGTCCAACAAGGCTCTTCAAAGGCAGAGTCATGCCACGACATTGTCTTCCCTTTCTTTACCGGATGAATGGCTCGAGTGTGTGTGTGTGTCTGTGTGTGTATGTGAGAGAGAGACCGGTGGATCGCGTCCAAACTGTCTGAAATTTCAGGAGAAAACCTGCAGGAAATGATTCATCGTAGTCGCATCAATGGCCTCAGAGTCCACGGGACATTTTGACATGTGTTATTTGATTTGATCCAAACCTTCCATTGAAGCTTACAGCACAAATTCTCTTCAGCAAACTTGTTTCAAAGAATCTTAATACCACCTGAAACATGCTTTTCATTAGCACATTGAGGAATGGTTGTAATTAAAGATCTCATGACGCATTTTATGACATATAAAAGTACTCTGCTTTTAATAAGAATGTGTGTCTGAGAGCTTTTCCAGGATCTATGAATATGCAAAAAAATTTTAATTGCGAGAGACAAGATGTCTCCTACTTTACGGAAAAGTCCATTATTTTGGTGTGTGTGTGTGTGTGAGCAGCACACACATGCATCACCCTGCACAGTGGAGGTCGAACACCCGAGTGAAGTTAGGAAAAAGCCAAACAGAGCTTTGAGCGGAGAGCGACTGCCAAGTCCCAAAATGTTCACTGACAACACATTTAATTTGTTCACCCTTCTATGACTTCATTTGGGAGCAACATGAAGGGTGAAAAACTAAATATTTCAAAAATGGACCACATTTTTTTCTACAACAAAAAAAAAACATAAATATGATTTATTTCCCACAATTAGGGACAATTAGGTCGAAAGACAACAAAGAAAAAATGTTCCCATGGTCATAACTCATGCAAGTTCTGCCTCGACTTATCTTCTCCCTATAATGTGGACTCAGCTGTTTGCTATTTCTGCAGAATCCCATATTGATTTTTTTCGCTCTTTCTCAAGTCTTTCCCTATATTTCCACATTCTTCAGAAGTGCACGCACTACGTTTTTCTTTACAGAGGGCAACAAACTGCCTGCGCATCTCTTGAGTCAAAATCTTGTGATAGAATATTTCAGATTTGGAAGAGTTGCTGAGAACAGTGTCAGACTGCTCAGGTTACTAAACAGGGTGATTTGAGGTGAGTAACTCCATGCAAAAACACATATTTATGTCGTTTCGCCACACTTTTTGAGCTAAACGAGCGCTGTCGTGTCTCGTACGGTCCCAACCTGTGTTGCATAGGTCTTGGAATTGTTTTCTGAGGCCCAGAAAAGCAGATAAAACTTGCCCCTATGGGTTAGCATTGGAGCTATTCTGGAAGGCTGGCAGGCAGGTACACTCGGCTCTAGGTCAAGTCAATTTATGTCAGGTTTTTTTAATTTAATAAGTCGGGATGACCCTGGGGACAATGGGGTCAAAAATGACTGGATTTCTCCTTTAACACTCATAAGATGAGCTACGTTGCAAGTCATTTAAATCTAAAACAGACAGGATGCTAGTGTGACTGGACAGCACATAACAATGTTCCTCTGTTACAATTAATTATTGTTATTGGATTAATACGTTTAATTAAGTGGGATCCTGTTTAGCATGAATATTTTTAATAAAGCATATTTGGCGAGTTATAATTTGAACATGTGGAGTTTTAATCTGTCATTGCTTTTCTCATTTAACAAGCATGGAAAACGTGGCCCTATCTAGACCTGTGGTATTCCTCTAAAGCCCATAAACTACAAATCCCATTTATTTAATATTGTCTATGTACATTTACTCTATATGGCAAGAAAATAATGCTCCAAGTGTTTGCCTTAGAAAAGTAATCCCAATAAATGTGTTGTCACCCTTATATTTGTTTTTGGTTCCTCTCTTTGATCCATACATATTTTTCTCATGATTTTTAGTGTATAATCTCAGTATATTTTCTTAATGCGAAGACTCATTCTTTCCACGTTATATATGAAATAAACTATGAGTGTTTGGAAAGACATGTGACAAGCAGAAAAGAATTAAAGTCAGGAAAACAAACATGCCTTTCCTTTTCCCCTTTTTTTATCTGGTGCACTACGACATCGAAATATTTCACACTAGACTCACGGCGACTGCTTCCAGTCAGAGACCGACATCATACCAAACATGGTAACTCGTCTTAGCCACCAAGTCGAGCAGGTGAAGAATGTTAACAATCATCACCAAGCATCACGATAACATATCGCACGCTTTACGTTCAGTAGTTCTCTTGCTGTTTAGGTGGGGTTTTTACGCGGATCATGTTGCACAAAGTCGGCTCTATTTGTGCCTGTGATCTCGCTGCCATAGCAACGGCTGTCATTGAGAGGCTTACATCCTGTGTAATTCGTGCTTCAAAAACAGAAAAAGCATCAGACAAAATCAGCAGTAATTTACTGTAATATTCCCAGCAGCCCCCACCAACACGCAGCCAACACGCCACAGTTTCTCTGTCTCTGTGTTTCAAGCAGATTTTGAATAAATGTCTATATATATATACAGTTAGCAACTGTTTTAAAAGTGTAAAAACAAAATTGTAAGAAACCCATCTATTCAGTCCTCATAATGAGATGTGCTGTGGAAATAAATAAAAAAACAGGTGAAAAGAAAGAGGCCGGGAACATTCAACCTCTCCGCTGCCTCTGCCTCTCACAGCTCCTTTAGGATGCAGTTTTGTCTTGGCTAAATATTCTATTTATATGCAGGTGAGCGAGCAGGTGGATTCTCGTCTATTATCCCTTTGATTCCTATTTCGTAAACAACGCGTCAGAGATGATGGCGGAGATGGAGAGAAATCAGATTTTATAATTATATCAGCCCTCTTCCGGAACACAGCGCTAATATTACAGATTCTGCTAATGCATCTTTCAGTCAAATTCTGAATTTGAAATATGCATTATTCATTACTTGCCGCCTTGGCATTCATTGCTTAATAGGAGCCATCTGTCTGAAGTGAAGTGGGTTTGAAACTTGCTGGGATCTCTGAATATCCCTCTCTTGAATGTGTTGCTGAAAAAGTATAAATGCTGTCTGAATATGTATAAAAATATATTTAAATTGTTCGGTGACTGGCAGGTGGAGCACTTCTGAGGCTCGGATGAGAGTGGAACTTTCCCAGTTGAATCATCAGTACAAAAAATTACGAAGCCTTAAGACCTTTAGACAATACCCATTGAAATGCGAAAACAAGATACAACGAATATTATGAGCCCTAGACTTTTATTGTGAAAAGTAAGAACAGAAGGAGTGGATCTGATGTGTTTTGTCAAGATTGAAAGGAGAAATAAAGTTTGCTGTCTTGGCCTTGTCGATTAATTTCATTTAAAACTTGTCATCCTTGAATTTCATTGTAACTCACAAGCTGTGTTCTGAGGTCGAACCTGTTCACTAATGCTATGCTAATGTTAGCTTGCATCCACTACCTCAGTAAAAGATAACCACGTGAAGGACGGCCAATGATATGACGTCTACATATCAACATAAATGAGGCTAAACAACTTCACAAGTACAACCTAATCACATTAAAAGTTGCATGGGCCGATGAAGTAATTCCACAGTTATGTCATAACATGTTGCAAACTGGATAAAGATGGTTGAGCACGACTTTATGGCTAAAATGTGTATTTTTTCAGAAAGTACAAGGGCAGATTAAAGTCAGTCTGCGTTGGAGAAAAGTCTTGTTGCGGTACTAAAAGCAACAACGCCATTAGCAGTATAAGAGTGCAAAAAAAAAAAAAAAAAATGTTTCGGTGCATTTTCATGTAAGTGGTGCACAGCTGCACACAGTAAAGCACTCTCAGCACAAACCTGGTCCAGCCAGCAAGGTCACATTGATCACGTTTGATGCAAAGTGACGGGCAGCATAACGAAGTGGCTCCTCGTCGTTAACAGCCCATGACTGTGCTTATCTGAACCATAAAACAGAAGGTCTCTATCTATCACCTCTGGTCCCATTCAATATCATGCTTCTGCCCTGAATGGGGCGGTGTGGACATCTTTAATAATCATCTCTCAGGCTGATAACACTGCAATATATTATATAACAACTGAGGGCGAATTCATAAAGATTGTGGCTGCTGATGAATTATCACTTGCATCCGCTCTCTGCCCCATCGGTCCAAATGGATATTGTGCTAATTATATGACACGGTCATAGCGTTTTGCAGCTGAGTGCAATTTGCCATTTATTTATCTATTTTTTTTTGCAGAAGGAGTAAGAAGAACTTACTTGTTTATTCATTTGTATCACCTTATTTTTCATTCTTTCTTCCTCTCACGTATTTTCAAAGATAACACGTAGGGGAGCTTTTAATCATTTATTTTTCATGACACAACAACTGTCACTGCTTCTCAAAATAATTGAGTTTGAGCAGAGCATGACGATGTCTTCGCCCGGCTACAATCGCTGCTGACGCGATCACTGGAGAGTGTTTCTACGACACAACCTTGTGCTTCAGTTACTAAAATCTATCTGAAGGACTCTCTAAAAACATGGTTTTAATGGTGCTACACAAATAAAATCATGAGTTCTATTCATTTAGCTCAAAGTGTATTTGGCTATTAGCGGTGATCTGTTTTTGCAGTGAGGCTCATTTGTATATCACCTCATTTAAATATGTGCAAATAGCACAGGAGCACCGGGATGCTATTTACTTGGCTTCTTTGCATTTCTTTGCATTTCATCTTCTGAAGGTACATTGAGAATTACACAGTTTATTTTTTTTTTGCATGAAAGAGCCACACAATTGCCTACTCAGGTGTCAACACTCGTGTTGCCCTCAAACTGAACTGGAGAGCTCGTCCACTGTTCCTCATTTTAAAGGTCAGATATCAGAACCGGGCACCGATGCATACGGGGGCCTCTTTAGGCAAACTACTGCCAAAACTACAAAAATTGAGAGCGAGTTATAATGAGCCCTGTAATCGAATGCTGTATCCGTCAACAGCAGGGTTAGGTCAACAGTGCCGTATAGGAGGCTGACACATGTTCTATTGTTTGGTCTGAGTACTCCAACATTTTTTTAAATCAAACAATGACGGCAGTTAAAACCTCTTCTGAAATGTTTTCATCCCGCCTACGTTACCTACTATTCATCAAACAGATAGGAGCTCGGCCTCTCTGACAAGGTCCCACTTACCACGCTTAGTCAGAGCTCTAAGGACGTCTATTCTGTACAGAATTCAGCTGCATTACGCAGATTTTAAATATAGCAAAGCATTGAAAAACACGTAGAAATCTACTCGTAGGCCAGACAGAGAAATGATTAAGCCCTTGGTGACTTAACACTTGCTTTGCCAGAAGTCTGGGTGTTCCATCATTTGGATTTGGTGTATCTCAAAGGAAATGCTTCCCCTTTTTTTTCTATCACAAACTACTAAATCATACTCTGTCAGGGTGAGCTTAACAGAAAGGCAGGAAGCTAAAGAGACATTTCTGGAACGGCTTCCCTGTGAAGCAGCTGCAGATACATTATGCTACACACCGAACGCTCGTAATATGTTCAACCAAAATGGTTTGGATTTGGAAATGTTTTAGTTTTAGGAAGAGAAACTGAGGAATGGACTTCTATCACCTTTTTTTATCACAAAGCAAGGGGGGAAAAAAGATCACAGGATTGTCAGCCTCCTAATAAAGTGTTTGTGTTCATTCGTGGCTCTGGTTGCGGTTTTGAATTCTGGATTTAAGAGAGGTCAACTCACTGAATGGACAAGTAGCTTCGGTACATGTGTGAAAATGAACCACTAATTCACCCGAATGAGCAGCGGACTGTGGGAAAAACAATTAAATCTCAATTAAATTGTATTTATGGTGTCATATCACAACAGAGTCATCTCAGGACACATTGAGCAGGACTAGAATACATTCATGATTTTCAGAGTTAATACAATTTCAAAGTCCAAGCGTTACAGAGACAGTGGCCAGAAAAAAACTGCCTTAACAGGCATTTGGTGTTGGTAGTAGTATATTAGTAGTAGCATTAGCATTAGCATTAGCAACCATGTCGCCCAGTTATCCTGGGAGTAGTCCAGTTGGTAACAGAGATGCTAATTTTAGTCAGTCAATCAATCTTTAATCAATCATAATACGAACATAATAATAATAGAATACATTAAGTAAATCAATGTAATGTCATTAGCATTATCAGTGGTTTTTAAATTGTTTAGTATGTTTTTGGTATGTTGGTGTAGTTAAAAACCTTTCACTGTTTCTGATGGAGTAAAACGTGTGGAAGACCACGACAGCACAGAAACTCCATGTTGTATAAAGTAGCCAATGTTCTCTCTTCTCCCAAAATAGGAGATTTATTCATTGTTACTATCTTTAGCTATGACTAGAAATGAAAGTCTTGGCTTTGATCACATCTTCGGTGGAAAAATAGCTTGTCATTGACTGGTTTTACAACGTATCACAGCGACTTGTTTCAACCAGAGCGTACCATTCTACAAGTTTCAACACATTTGGTTGTTAAATATGAATCATGTTCTCGTCCTCCCACTACTGGCAGCATTTTAAAAGAATATTGCTTTCCCTTTTAAGGAGAGGACACTCTTTTTGTATTGTTAATCCTTGGGCTGAGTGTCTCTGCCCATGGAGTCTTTAATTGTTGCTCTTTTGTCATTTTGCATTTAAGCTCCCCCCCTAAGTGAAAGGCGACGAGGCCGGCGCTCGTCTTCTCCTCGCTCCCTGCTCCCCGTCTGCATCTACGTGGCCATGGCAACCGGGAACGGCCGTAATTAAGGTGAGCGAAAAAGAAGAAGAATGAGTCATCCTCATCCACAAATGAACGGCCAAATCCATTTGAAGAAACAGTTTGTTTTCCATCACAGCAGTGACACTGGCTGGAACACCAGTCCAGCAGACATGCACATAATGTTTGATTTGTGTATTTTAGAGAGCATCAAAGTCACTAAAAGGTGCAGAAACCATCTCAATGTGATACTGTTGCTGATCGCAAATGACATCATAGGAGAGAGTGTTGGCTATTCCTACATAGTTATTCTTAATGCCTGTAAACAGAGACCCAGATCTGGCTCCGCTCCACCACTGAGGGCCAACACCGACACTACGCTGCTTGGAGGTCCAGGCCATAGTCCAGGCCATATTGTTGGGAAGGGAGACACAGGAGAACCAGGACCAGGACTGCACTGAGCAGACCTTTATGCAGTAAAATTAGTTTCCTAAAGGGAATCTAGTGCTCGGAAACAACACCCGAAATGCCAAAATCAACACAACGATCCTTGTGGCAGCTTCATCCTCAAAAACAATTTGTCTGTGTATTCATTCATACTGTTTGCACTGTGTCAATAAAACAAATAAAAAAAACAGAAAAGCTGCGTGTTCCCATCATTGAACATCTGTCTTGGAATAAAACACCCACATTAAACTTCCCATCTATGAGTCAGCTCCGTAAAGACCAACGCATCTATCGAGTTGCGGAAGGTTGCCACTGATTTCGCGGTCGTGGCGGTTCTCGGCTCCGCTCTTATTGAAAGAAATGTGTACAAATTGAGGCTGACTCGGTCGACACCTGCAGGAAGTAGGATTGCGTGGCAAAAGAGCATCTCTCGCAATTACCAGAGCACTCTTCAATTGGAGGGCTTCACTCAGGGCTAAATTGGACTTTCTAAAAAGAGCTTCCCCGCAAGCTCCAAGTCGAAACGGTTGGAAATAATTGTTCATGTTTAAAGCAGCTTGATTGTTTTCATGTGTATGTATGCTCAGTATGTACGGTATGTGCGTAAAGCCCCTATACATGTCCTCGTAACAGCGTGCAGACAGTTGAATGTGTCCGAGTGGCTGAACCTGAAAAGCTTTGTGGAAGTGAGTTCACCGTTTGTTTCCAGAATCTGGGAACTCGGCAGACCTGTTCACACCTTCCTGTTCCAGCCTGCCGGCTCGACTCACATAGTGTTCCAGGTCATAAATAGTGGAGCGCTGCCTCCAGACATGGTGGTGACTGAGGGGTGTATTATTGTCAATAAAACACTGATATAAACCTGCTGAAGTTTATCTTGTAGAAAAAACATATTAATACTCAATGCTGCTTTTTTTCTTATTTTTTTATACATTTCTATTTATTTTTTTAACCTTTTCTTTCATTTTGGTCTCAGTTGATTTATACGGATGATGAACGAGTGAATTGCTTTTAGAAAATGTTTTCAGTTAAGGATGAAATACATATCAGTCAATGAGGGTCTAGCTGCTTTTCTTTTTTTTTTTTTACCACAAATCTAAATTTAAACCTAATACTTGGCTTGCAAGTTTTTCTAATTCTCTATTATTATGAATCCATTATTTTATTTGTTATAATTATTCATATTTTAACTGCTTCAAACTGAATTACCTTTGTATTTGCAATTCAAAACATAACATAAACCCAAAGGACTGTATGTCCATATTTTTATGATTGTAATTTTTTTATGTACAGTCATGTGATAAAGAGGGAAGTAAGCTCCGGTATAAATAGTCCATCTGGGAGTAATTTTGGCCCTCGTGCTGGCCTAGTATGAACTGTATATCAGGAGCACTCAGGGGTACAAGGTTAGATTTCATCCAAACGCATATGGTGTGTGTGCCACTGCCGAACTGGTGTCATGTGCCTCGGGGGAACAGGGCAGATAAGGTGCTATACACACCACTCCAATGCAGGCGTGCGGAGACATAGGCATACCAACACCCATCCAGGAGCCAAGTGTGTGAGAATTTGCATTAGCTGGCACACACCTGTGTGTCTGTGAATTTAAATGGACCACTCAGCCAGTTTCATGTGCAGCACTTGAACTTCAGACCCCTCTCCTGCCACACCACATGACTTCATACGCAAAAATATTAGTGGTGTTGAGTCATAAGGCATCCGTAGGCAAAAGCTGGAATTGAATGCAACTTAGTCAGAAAGTGAAAAGTTTCCCTTGTGTTGAATGCAGCACACAGCGTTCTCTTTTCTCTCTGATCCATTAGGACAGATTTATTGTGGTTTCTCTGTGGTTAAATGTCTACGTGAAAGGGGCCTCATCTCTGATCCTTAAGAACCCCTGAACAGGAACATGTACGCATCAGCCGACCCTTTGTACTGTCCACATGAATTCCCCAACAGAGGAAGGTCTTCTTCCTTTAAACCAGCTGATTGGCATCTTCACTTTGCCTCCAGGGTATGACATATACAGAATTCCCCTCTGCATCGCTGTCTTTCTATCATTCACTCCATGTTTTTTCTCTCTTCACAGTGCTTCTTTCTCCCATCAAACAGACCCCTCACTCAAACTCTCTCCACGAATCCATGAGCAAAGCTCATTTAGGCCCCCTGTGGCAAGGGACATCATTTAAAAGCTTTTCACGCTTCAAACCAGCTGCTTGGCACACCAAGAGTTCACCTCCATGCCCCGGGTGCAATGCCAAAACTCGTCTTTTGCCATCTGTACACTGTTTTTCTATCAAGCGCCCAATGCACAAAGCAGAAAAGACCAGCGTGTTTCAGATTCAAGGCCCTCAATCGCTCTGCTGTAGGTATGTGAGTAGGAGCCATATTTCCTTTTCGTTCCTGTTCAGGGTCTGTGCGTTCCGGTAATGATGGGCGGCCATGGGAAACCAGCGTCACAGAGGGATCTAGCAAGGTATTCAGGGGCCAGTTGAACACTTCCACTAACAGCCAGGGCTTCTGCGATAATTATATCTCCAGCGGGGACAATCTGGAAAGGTTATTTCCATCTGCTGAAAGGCTTGTCGGCGGGCTTCCTCTCGGCGCTTGTGAAAAGAAAAGGATGTGGTTAGAGAGAGTGAGATATGGGACTTGGCTTTCAGAACAACCATAAACTATCAGATATTTAAATCATATATAAATAAAATAAGCACCAGTTATCCCATAATCTGCTTAATTTTAGCCCACTTCACTTCTACTTGTTCATTCATACATTTCTGAAACCCAAACCAAAAATCTGAACACAAAACTGTAAGGAATGTATCAAATATATGTAGAAATTAAATACATAGTGAAGATATTTTGTATACTTCTAAATCGATGAACTATTTCAAAATTGACAGGGAATTTCGAGGGTCTTGTAAACTGCATTTGTGCCGTAATGCACACTTGGCAGATGTAGGAATGGTTACTAAGAGAGGTCGGTATTTAGTGTATAGTCAACAACATTCAATAAACCCAACAGCAAAAGTGTGAATGTGCTATGTGTCAAAGTTTTGTGTGCAACCACTGACATGATTCAAATAGCCTAGCGGCGTTGCCAGATTTTATGAGTATCATATTCATATTTATTGCAATCTACAGCTAGAGGCTACATTTAAATCACAGCCTCTTTTACGATAGGCTCTTTCCCTCTTTAAATGTTGAACATACCTGGAAAGTTACAGAACCAAATATTTCACTGAACATGTGCCTGTAAAAAATGTCCTGACATCTTATCATGTTTATACATTAGTTTTTTTTTTGCAGCAAAGAGAAACATTGCTTGTCTGTAACCTGTTGTGTGCTTTCAAATCCTTTCAAATGGACCAATCACGGGGCACCACCTGTTGCTCATCATACATAATCACACTATTTGTCCTATCAGAAAATTTTTTCAACATCTCCAGGAATGAAAATCCAAATCAAAGAAATAAACCCATTAAACCTCTAAACCAGCTTGATTGAGTTAACAAGAATGTGATAAAATTACAAAATTTCCCATCATAAATGTTTTAACAGCATTTCTTACAGGCTTTGATAAACTCATAGAAGACTCAGATGCTATCAATCTACATATTGACCGAGTGTTTCCTGCATCATTGTCAATCGCCACGATGTGACATTTGCTGCCATACGAGTGAAAAGGTTAATGATGTCTGAAACAAATTGTGCTGTACTCGAGGAGGTCATTTGATCGGCTGCTTCCCCGATCCCCTCTGCACAATTAGTCTTTCTGATACATAAGGTTGAGCTGCAGATAATAAGCGTGATTTATGTGAGCACAAGACGATAATGAAATGTTATTCTTGTCCGTCAGAATATGATGAAAGGCTGGAACTACCTCAGAAGAAGCGACAGAAAGCTATGCGGTTGGGTTTTCTGTCATTTTAGACAAAGTGTCCACAGGTTTGGATCAATATAATACAAAGACAATATCGGTGGTTTAATTTCCCAAATTCCATTCTGTACTATCTTTTCAACGCGCCTCTTCTCCAGCATGAACTTGTCTAAAAATGTTATCCAATATATCTCAAGCAACGTTATCACTCTTGAATATTTGATTATTCTGATCGGCTTCTAATCCCCAAGGTGTCCGAGAACCCAAGTCCCATCATGTTCACTCTTTGTGAATTGCTTATTGGTAGCAATTCAACATCTCCTTGAACAAGTGAACAGGTTGGAATAAACTAAATTGTTTCAAGCAAAATAACAAGCTTTTGAAACCGTGTAGTTAATGTGTTAATTATGTGTTAACATAATGTATCATCTCATGAGTCACAACATTATCAGAGTTACATCAATGGGCGGGGTGGGGTGGGGGGTGGGGGGGGTCATGTCTTATTTCTCATTCACAGCATTAGACCGGACAGGAAATGTGACCTCGTTGGGGTGTTAATGGTGAAGGCCAGAAAACAAGAGAAGAGGGTGGGTCGAGGAACTGACCGTGCCCTAAAGGAAATGTTATGGAAATAAGGTTATGGAAAAATTGCAATGAGAAAGATGGGGGGGTCAAACAACAGGGTGACAACAGTCTTTAATAGCACATACTACATACAATGCTAACCTATTAAATCTAGGTTATGTATATTTAAGTCATTTTCTATGATTGGACAGCCTACCTATGCACATTTACACTGACTGATGGGTGTAGTAGTACAGTAGTTTGTTCCCAAGTGTTGACATGTGTCTGCTGTAACAATGCCGTGAATGACAGGCATGTGGATCTTATGGCATTTCATTTTACTCAACATAGAGTTCAAGAAAAGAAAACATGTACCTATTTAGGTCATGCTCACAGGAGATTACCAAGCATCACTGTCACACGTACAAAAAACCCCACAGATTGCTCAATCAACAGTTTTAAGGCCTTGAAATAATATTCCAGATATTTGAGACAGTTAGAAAAAGTCAACTGGTAACACAAATATATCTTTGAAGTCATTATTACACAAATAAATTGATGATTTTTAAATTGGACTGATTTCTCTTTTACACGTTGAAGTGGTCTGAAAAATGGGATCAGATCATTTCTCATGGTTGTGTAAAGCCTTGTGTGCAACAGCTGTTTTTGTAGCGCGGTCAGGTGATGACAGAATTATTGAGCCATTTGCGGTGGTTGTTGCAGCTCAATTAAAACTGATTGGTTTGGTTTAATTTCCCCCTGTCTCTCTCAAAGTACAAAGTACACAAGTCCACAGCATAGCATAAGCCTGTGAACAAGCTGACACACACACACACACACACACACACACACACACACACACAGCTGTTTCTCATGAATTTTGGGGACATTATATTGACTTACATTCATTTCCTGGAGACTTACCTTCACCTAAACCTAACGTACAACAAAGTCTTCACCCTAAAATATAATGATGTGCAGTTGGCCCCATTCTGTCCCAACAAAAAAAAAAAGGTGTGTCCCCACAATATGAGTATTAGATCAATGTCCCCATATGGCATGTAAAACAAAACGAAAACACACATGCATGCATGCAGTGGACCTGTTTCCACCCAGCTATGTTTGAACTTGCAGAGTTTACAGGCAGATACCAAATGTACAGATTTTCAGTTCTAACGCCTGCAAGCTCATTTTCTGACAGTACAGACTTGCAAAACACATTTTACACGCAGCTGAGCTCAAATAATTTTGGCTTACATGTGCAGCTTTTCACAGTTTTAACATTCCACAGATGTGCAGCTGCTCCTCACATTTTGTTCTCTGCAGTCAACTGCATATATCCTTAGCATGTTCCTATTTGAGAAACTTGAAGAACTTGCTTATGGAAGCATTCTTCTTCTGAAAACCACTAATACATTGTGTAACTGTCCTACAGGAATACCCTCAAAACATTACCTTGGGCAGTATGTATGTATCTAAGGTTAAAAAGAAAAGACAAAGTATGAATTGTGTTTGTTTTTTTGTCATGTTAACCTTTTTTTGATAAAATTCTCATGATTATGGATTGATTAGGGTGCCATTGTCCATATGAATTGACAATTCTCATCACGAACATATTAATAATTTGTGAAGCATTAACATCCGGTGATAAAAATCTTCAGGAATACCAGCTGTTGGGGTCATTAATGATTAAGATCAATGCTCTAACAAATCGCTGTAAAGTCCATAAGTCAGTTGTCTTTAATAAGGAAACATGAGTGTTGTAATGGGGAAGGGGGAGGAGGAAAGGCCAGAGTATCTGATGCACAGTGAGGATTTGTATTAAAGTTCTGTCTCAGTATTGATCGTGGTGTAAAGGATCACCGTCTACCTCTTGTTGGGTGAAACCAGCAGCCTCCACCACTCCTTGCCGGACCAATATCAGTCTGTTCAGACGAAGGTTAGAGAGATTATATCCGATCCGCGTGGAGAAGGTCACTACAGGGATTTGTTGTAATTAGTTGTAGCCTAGTTTGTTTGGCCTCCACAGTGGATGCAGATGGATTTGTCTAAATGTATGTCCATTTTCCTCCTATGCCAATGAGATACACCTGTAACGTATGCAATTTTAACAATACATCTGCCTCCATGAAGTTATTAATTAATTAAATAAAACACAGAGGGGAAACCTCCAGCATTTAAAAGTAAGACAACATGGAAGTGCTAAAACGTGCAGTTATGGCCTCTTGAGGCTGATTCCAACAGGTGAGTCGATCCCCATAGACCCCCATGTTAAAATGTCTAACTTTACAGCAGAAATAAACAGGGTTTGGTCTTTATGGCTAATGTCCCTGTTTTATAAGGTGGTGGGGGGCTCTTCACAGGCTTACAGTGAGGTCGCAGAGACGACATCCATATTTTATACACGTCAATGGCAAAGTCCAGAACAAATAACGACACACTGTGATTACGTTCAGAACTCACTAGGCTCAAAATGAAGGATTCTGAGAAGACATAAACCATTATGAATCAGTATGTGGGAACAGTAACATCACACACCGCAGGCAGTGTCATCTGACAGTAACTTGACCTACTGTATTAATGCTATCCGCATGACATAAATTAAATCATGTCCTCAGGTTATTGATCCTATGGCAGCAGAATAGTGTCTTATTATGTTCCCATTGTGATTACCTCATCGTCAATTGGGAGGATGCAAAAATACCAACAAATACCTTTGCACTCTCATGATGTTTCCCTGATCTGGGCCTCTCTGAAGGGTTCAAATAGGCTCACTGATATGCATAATCACACCTAGAATGACTTGCAAGAATGGGACTGACTGGGTGAGAAGTAAAAAAACTCCCTGGGATCCTGGTGAGGCTCACCAGAGCTAACATTAGCAGCAACCTGCGATCGATGGAGGGGATTTGCATGTGCGTGTGTGTGTGTCTTGGCAGACGCGTGCCCGTGTGGGAATGTTTCCGACTCTTAGGCACGTCGGCCGTTTGTATTAACTGATGTAAGTCACCCTAAGTTTCCTAATTACCCAGGCTGTTGGCTGTAGTCAAGGTTGCCTGTGGCCTGTCTCCCTCCAAACAAGGAGAACAATCAATGCTGTGGTCAGCGTGCAAACTGAAAGCTACAGTAAGGGCAGGGGAACAAAAAAGGGGGAAATAATGTTACCTATGTATACTAAACTATCAATATATATGTTATGAGTTATTCATACTATCACGTGGTGTAACCTTGTTGTTTTGAAGCCTGACATGGGTTATATGACCCTTTCTTTTCTTGTCCCTCGCTCTCTCTCTGTCTCTCTGACTGTCAGTGTGTTTTGCACATATTTGCATGCATACATTATCGCTACAACCCCAAGACAAGACTTTCCAGTTCTCTCAGTCCCAGTTCTCTCAGGCAGGGGAAACACGCATCTGGCCCGACTATCGGAGCAGTCGTAGAAGCAACAGCGCCGAGGTCGAGGAAATGAGGAGCGTATAAACAGGAATCAAACGGCACACACACACTGTGTTGATGTGGCTGTTGTTAAACAGGAAGGCACCGAGGGGAAAGATTGTGACAGGGGAAAAGTTGTTAGATGTAATTCGCCAGTTGCACGGTTGCAATACATGCAAAGCTGTGGTTCTGAAAAAACATGTGATGTTCACTCTTGACTCTGTGTTCCTTTGAGTGGCCCTGCTGGCTGTGTGTATACAGCTGAGTTCATATGATATGTGATGCGTTGGGAAAAGTCAACTTTGTCAATGTGACTCTCACCTTCAACGTAACAATCCGACTTCCTTGTTACTTTATATCGACGCGGAATAGTTTTGGTTTAAAATCACAAAAACAAAGAAGACAAAAATCATGCTTACATATTTCTTAGCACTTCCTAGCAGTAAGATCTTTGGTCCAAACTTTTCTCTACAACTGGATTGATTAACACAACAACTTCCGACACTTTTAACTTTTTCTTTTATTTTACAGAAGAAGTCATCATCCTCTACGTATCGCTTCGTGAGTACGTAATGACACAAGCATGGTAAACATGAGTGCATGAGTCGCCGGCAGGCTATAGACTCCCAGTTTTGTTATTTAACATGTTTAAATTTGGAGATACTTAATATGGACCTCCTTGAACCACGTACCATTGACAATGTGAACAATCTGTCAGTGTTCTTGGGCGCAAACAATCATTCAACTTCTTCATAACAATTTCCTTTTAGGAAGGTTGTCCGTCTCATGTGTGTGGCTAGTTAGATGCAGTACGTCACTTTAAGTTGCTGTCCATTTACTTTGAAAAGTACAGTATAGAGGATGGAATGTTTAAAAAGAATAGTGGGTCAGGAGAGGTCCAAACTAAGCGCCTGCATGAAATTTCATTCTACTTAAAAAGGGTCCTTGAGCAAAACATTAAATCTTCATCAGCCACTCAACGCCTTTTTCTCTCTTTGACCCTGAATGTCATGAGAGACAATCTCTCTCTCTCTTCTCTCTCTCTCTCTCTCTCTCTCTCTCTCTCTCTCTCTCTCTCATATTTATATATTGACAAGTTGTAAAGAAATGTGCAGATGTTCTGGCAGATATGGATTTTGTGGCTATTGGGATTTGTGATGTGGGACTTTTCTAAAAGTTCATTTCTGACATTTAACAATCTCATGCTGCAGAGAAACCAAAATGCAATACGTATATCTGAGCTCTATTAATAAGAGAATTGACATAATCTTGCAGTTTTTATGGGTTTCCTTTTTGTATCTCCCCCTAAAGAATCTCTTGTGATTTGTACTGAAGGTTTGAGAACAGTTGGACTTTTGCTACAGCAAGTTCATCATAGTTTTGCCTTCAGGAAACCCTCTCTCCCAGAAGTCGCCAAACATACTTGGTTATGTTAAAGAGAAAAGGTTTCAGTTTGGGTTAAAATAAGTCCTTTCTGGCAGAATGCCCAGAAGTCAAACTTCTCCCATGAGTGTATTACAGTGTGACTGAGGTCACGTTCTTTATTAAGCACATATGACAGACTTCAAACACACAAATGTACCTCAATACACATTCTCGTGTTGATGGGAACACCAGATGTTTTTAACTTTCATGTGCATCGACCCATCTGTTCTCATTCATTGTTTCACCAACGATTCGGATCTACAGCGTTTTCAAGAAAAACACGAGTGACCAACTCGAGCCGAGCTGAAGTCGCTGACCTCATCCATGGCTGTTAAGCGGTTATGCAACCTCAATTTTCTTCTTCCTCTGGGTGGCATCTGATAAGTGCTGAACACTGTGTTTACTGGCGGCAGAAAGAGGAACTAGAAGTGAAGGAGACGCAGACAAAAAAAAAAGAACACCTCCCAGTGGCACGGCAGCCTAAAATTAGCTATCAACACTTCCAGAGAGTGCTTTTTAACTTTTTTGTATCACACAGTTCAATCATAAAAGCTACATCTATAAGATAGTGTGATATAATATGGTTTAAGATTGTTCAGTACATTGTTAATGCATGCAAATGTTCTCTGTGGGTCAGTCAGTTCACCATTTTGGTGCAGACAGAAACAGCTCCACTATCTCAACTGTCAGTGAAATCAACATTAACGCGTTTATGTCTATAACAAGCTTAAAATAGATTTCTAAATCAATAATACACTGTATTTACTTCAAGGATGCATCAGAAAACACTTGTGCAACATGTTGCCGATGAATCAGAGGAAATCAAGTGTTCTGTCTCAGTACAATGTACAGCCACGTTGTCCAATAATATTGTCATTTCCATTTCCTCTTATAGAGTGCTTTAGGAATGAGTCCAAAAACCTGGAAATGAGTCAGCATTTTTGCACTTCTGGTTGCTTCAATTCGATTCAGTTTATTTGCCAGACTCATGTCCAAAAGCCACACAAGACAGGACAGATAAAAACAAACATACAAGAAGAAAAACAAGTACAAGAATTAAAATGCATACAGACATTTCAGCCAATGCACTCTCAGTACATTTGTCAAAAGAAGGAAACAAAGAAACCACAACGTATCATTGCCGATAAAATAAGAGCTAAAAATAGAACAAGTGTTAGGTCCTCATCTGAGTAAAGTAGTACGCTAAGAGCGACAGTGCTAAGGGTAAGGGTTTTTTTTTTTGGGGTGGGGGGGCATGAGGTTTGACCAGTGTTTGAAGGTAGATGGGTGCCGTTCCATTGATGGCCCTGAAGGCCAGTGCCAACAGGGAGCCAGTGGAGGTCACGGAGGAGGGGGGTCACATGGGAGAATTTGGATAGATTGAAGATAAGGCGTGCTGCGGCATTCTGGATACGCTGTAATGGTTTAATCGCAGAGGCCGAGAGTCCGGCCAGGAGAGAGTTGCAGTAGTCAAGGCAGGAGATGACCAGTGCTTGGACCAGGAGTTGTGTTGCATCCTTTGTGAGGAAGGTCCGAATCCTGCGGATATTGTAGAGGGCAAATCTGCAGGATCGGGCCACAGCAGTGATGTTGGGGGTGCAGCATAGTTGGTCATCGAGGATTACACCCAGGTTCCTCGCAGTTGAGGAAGGTAATACTGTGATGCCCTCGACAGTGACCGACAGGTCCATGCGAGGGCAGTCTTTCCCTGGGATGAAGAGGAGTTCGGTTTTATTCAGGTTAAGCTTGAGGTGATGTGCAGTTGTCCAGACAGAGATGTCAGCCAGACAGTTCGAGATGCGAGTTGCAATGTGAGCGTCAGAGGACGGGGGTAAAGAGAGGAACAGCTGGGTGTCATCTGCGTAGCAATGGTAGGAGAATCCATGCGATGTGATAACAGAACCTAGTGATCTGGTGTATAGTGAGAACAGAAGCAGTCCTAATAGTGAGCCTTGAGGGACACCCGTGTCCAGAGAACAGGGTTTGGACATAGAGCCAGTCCATGTGACCTGAAAGGTGCGGTTTGTCAGGTATGATGTAAACCAGGCGAGAGCAGAGTCAGTTATGCCAAGTTCATCCAGAGTGGAGAGGAGGATTTGGTGGTTGACTGTGTCGAATGCAGCAGATAGGTCGAGGAGAACGAGAACGGAGGAGTGGGACGAGGCTCTGGCGTCTCGCAGGGACTCGGTCACTGTGAGGAGGGCCGTCTCAGTGGAGTGAGCAGTCCTGAATCCTGATTGATTAAGGTCAAGGAGGTTGTTCTGCGAGAGATAGGATGACAGTTGGTTGTAGGCGGCACGTTCCAAGGTTTTAGAGAGGAATGATAGAAAAGATACAGGTCTGTAGCTTTGGATGTCAGCAGCGTCTAGGGTGGGTTTTTTAAGGAGAGGCTTCACGGTTGCTGTCTTAAAATCCACTGGAATGACACCTGAGGTGAAGGAGGAGTTGATCAGGGTGGTGAGGAATGGCAAGATGTCGTGTGAGATGTCCTGGAGAAGAGAGGAGGGAATCGGGTCGAGGGAGCAGGTGGTGGCGCGGTTAGATGTAACAAGTGCGTGGACGTCCTCAGAGGTGAGGGGGCTAAAGCAGGTAAGACCATCAGAGTTGAGAGTTGGGGGAGATGTCTTCTGGGAGGTTATAGGTGTGAATGAGGAGCTGATGTCATTTACTTTCTTGGTAAAGTAAGTTGCAAAGTCATCCGCAGTAAGGGAGGAAGGGGGGGAGGGGTAGGAGGGGTGAGGAGGGAGGAGAACAAGAGTTTCCTGGGGTTGGAGGCAGAAGAGTTGATCTTTGCCAGGTAGAAGGCAGATTTAGCTGCTGAAACAGTTGAGGTGAAGTCAGAGAGGAGGTGGTGGTAGTGAGCAAGGTCCTCGTGATGTCCCGATTTCTTCCATTTTCTCTCTGACGCTCGCAACAATGATCTGTTGGTTCGCAGGTTCTGTAGTTTTAGATGAGTTGGTCGAGGGGTATCCCTGCTAAAACAATGTTGATTACTTTAGCAGTCATAATGTGTCAAATAGGTCATTATACAAAAATGCTGCTTTTTATTCTCTCTGTTGGTAACCACTTGCACGGTCGGAGGTTCGCAGGTTCAGACAGCCAGGGAGAGGAGGGAGATGATCGCGCAGGTCGTGAGACTGGGGGACAGAGAGTGTCCAAAGAGGAGAAGAGTGAGGACATCAGGATAGAGGAGGCTTCCTCAGTAGACATTAAGGAGAACTGTTCCGAGGATGGTAGCGAGGAGATAACAGTTGAGGAGAGAGCGGAGGGAGTGAGGGATTTCAGGTTGCGGCGGCTGGTGACCGTTCGAGGCATAGAGGGGAGGGATGTAACAGAGAGTTGCCGAGATGCCACAGGATCTTGTGAAGACAAGGTCAAGTTGGTTCCCGGCCCGGTGAGTTGGTGGAGAGGGGGAGAGTGTAAGGTCAAATGCGGAGAAGAAGTCAATGAATTCAGATGAATGCAGCTTTCCCGGGTGGATGTTGAAGTCACCGAGGACGACGAGTGGTGTGCCATCATCAGGGGAGCAGCTCAGGAGGGCATCCATCTCATCTAAAAAGTCACAGAGAGAACCGGGTGGGCGATAGATCACTATGATGTTGAGCTTGAAAGGAAGGGTGACAGAGACGGCGTGGAATTCAAGTGCAGATCGGGGTAGGTGGTCCAGGGGAAGGACCTGGTAGGACCATCTGGGTGAGATGAGGAGGCCAGTTCCTCCTCCTCGCCCTGTTCGTCTTGGGGAGTGTGAAAACGAGTCGGCGGTTGAAAGGGCAGCTGGAGTGGCAGTGTTTTCTGGGGTTATCCAGGTCTCCGTGAGGGCCAGGAAGTGGAGAGTCTGCAGGGAGGCAAAGGCTGAAATGGTGTCCGCCTTCTTGACTGCAGACTGGCAGTTCCACAGCCCCCCTAGTACTTCAAGTTCCTTACCGGTGGAGAGTGGTGGGTAGGGTGGGGGGGGGGGGGGGGGGTTGAGATGTTATGCCTACCTCAATGGACTTCCTCGATGGACTCCCTTTGTCTTTGTTCAGCTGTCTTCGTTCTGATGTCCTGACGCTGCAGCTGACGCTGAAGTGACAGCCTTTTAAGTGCTCAGTTTACCTCATGCACTGACTGTGACCCCTCCCTCCAATCAAGTCTATTGACTAGCTGGCTGAAACTAGCTGATTGCTCACTTAGCATAGACAGCTAAAAGAATTTAAACAACAAGCTATCAACACAAGACTAAATGTTACAACTTGCTTTACTCACACAATGACTAAACCCAAATCTACAATTAGTTTCTGACTTACCAACAAGAGACAAAGCAGCTTCCTTCCTTTCTCCAGACAAAATGTCTGGTTATGTGCCCAAAATAAGGTCCGTTGTTTAGTATCACTCACCAAGAGAAAGTGGCACCCTCCAGAGCCAAGCTAAACATGATTAGCGTGTTGTTTTTGTTAATTGAAGTAGTAAGATGGCAGTCACAGCCTTAATTTTCCCCAGACATAGGAAACTCAGGTTTCATCTCCTCCTCTTGTCCGTTCTTTAAGTGGTGAGTTGGGTCCCATCATGGCTTTATACTTCCTGTCATTGGTTTGACATCGAAGAAATATGAACTTTGTTAGTACTCCATAAAAGCAGCAGTGAAAAGGTGTCTTACAGGTATATTTCCACATTGATGCCCATCAAGTATTCTCACAGGAAACCCATCTTTTCAATCTTTCTGAGACCCTGCAGAGCTTATATGCTTTCTTCTCTCACGTATTCTTTCATTTTCACATTGTGTGTGTCTGTGTGCATGTTTAAGTCTTTATAGAGAAAATGGGTCAAAGATTAATTGATGTTATCTAGACGAGGAAGGCAACATGCTGTTCTCTTCTGCCCGGAGGAGTAAGCTGGCAAGGAAATGAAAAAAGATTTCCCTTTTTTTATAGACAGGAAATATTACTGAAACATAATTTACCAGAATGGACAACTGCACCGAAGAAAAATAAAAGACCAAACAACACATTGCGTTTTGTACAAGGCAGTGTATATAATGCCATAAAGCAATTAGTGTGATAATGACCTCTAATCAGTCTCATCCTGCAGACTCGTCGCCGTCCTCCTCAGGCAGCGATTACGGAGGTCCACAGCCACGTTACATTTATCTCCACGACGCTACTTGGTCAGGGTCAGCCAAGTGAGGCCAAGGCTTTTATTAGCAGCAGGAGCTCGTTGACCTGCACAGTCAGGGCGAGGGCCGCCGGTCGATCTCGACCCTCTCTGAACGTATACGCCATCGCGGCCGACTTTGGACACGCGAGTAATCTAATTGGAAATAAGCGAAAGCCCTAACAATCAACACTGCAGAGTCAAGATGGGCGAGGTTCATTCACACAGACGGCTGATGGTTTGACTGTCTCTCACCTCATCACACGAAATACTAGTGTAAATAATCGTCATGCTATCTAACATCTCCAAACGACATGTCAGGATGATTATTCTGACTTCATTTAGACCCCGGCTGCACTGTGAACCAGACTAAGTGGCCGTAATCTTGCATGGAAAAACCCCAGTGACGAACTGTGACAGGGATGCCAATTTCACACTTAGTTGCCAGTGTAAACCGCCTTCAGACATCAAAGAGGACCTGCTGGTCATGTGACCGTGTCCGAAGTCAATAGGTTAGTCCGAAAATGATTAAAAGATATCAGTCTTGCCTTGTGGTGAGGGAGATTGATATTTTCTTTCTGCGGTCAAATACAACCTCATGCATTCATCATTGGAGTTGTGACTTGAGTTCTGCTGACAGAGAAGCTAATAACTAGACATGACGCTAACCTTGAACATCTGTAAGGGTCTGCATGGAAATGATTGTTGAGGGGGAGAAGGTTGTTATTTGTACTTTTTCCTGAAGGGAAGGAAAATGTTTGGGGGAGAAACTTACATTTACTAGCATTAGCTACTGTTAGCCACCATAAAATACTCCCAATAAAAAACCTCTTTTAACTGTTATAATCCACCCAAATTATTTCTCAAACATGACTTTTGACAAAAATTTACACAGATTATCTTGTTTACTTTATCAGGACTTCCTGAATGAGATGTTCAATCACAGTGATAGCGTCCTGTCAACCTCAGGAAATCCGCTCAGAGATAAACGCGATTTTAATCTGCATTTATGCAATATACCTTCATAACCTGCAGAAACCAATAGTTGCAGAAACATAAATTTAGTTGCATGAATATATTCGTCCAATATATGTATATTGTCAGTATACTGAAAACTGATCAGAGATCAGTACCCGGCCAGGCACAGCCCAAAAGAGCGACGTGGGCCCGCCCTCCTGTAGGCCCACCACCCGCAGGAGGGTTCAGAAGGGGCCGGTGCGGTGGGATTTGGGTGGCTGTCCTGGGCGGGTGCCCCGGCGACCCAATCCCCGGACGGTGACTCTAGCCATGGGGACATGGAATGTCACCTCACTGGGGGGTAAAGAGCCTGAGCTAGTGCGGGAGGTAGAGCGCTACCGGCTACAGGTAGTCGGGCTCACCTCCACGCACAGTCTGGGCTCTGGAACCCAACTCCTTGAGAGAGGCTGGACTCTCTTCTACTCTGGAGTTGCCCGCGGTGAAAGGCGCCGAGCCGGTGTGGGCTTGCTCATAGCCCCCCAGCTCGGCCGCCATGTGTTGGAGTTTTCCCCGGTGAACGAGAGGGTCGTTTCCCTGCGCCTTCGGGTCGGGGATAGGTCTCTCACTGTTGTTTCGGCCTATGGGCCAAACGGCAGTGCAGGGTACCCGGCCTTCTTGGAGTCCTTGGGAGGGGTACTTGAGAGTGCTCCAACCGGGGACTCCATTGTTTTACTGGGGGACTTCAACGCTCACGTGGGCAACGACAGTGTTACCTGGAGGGGCGTGATTGGGAGGAACGGCCTCCCCGATCAGAACCCGAGTGGGGTTCTGTTATTGGACTTCTGTGCTGGTCACGGTTTGTCCATAACGAACACCATGTTCAAACATAAGGGTGTCCATCAGTGCACATGGCACCAGGACACCCTAGGCCGGAGGTCAATGATCGACTTCGTGGTTGTGTCATCTGACCTCAGGCCGTATGTTTTGGACACTCGGGTGAAGAGAGGGGCTGAGCTGTCAACTGATCACCACCTGGTGGTGAGTTGGATCCGCTGGCAGGGGAGGAAGCTGGACAGACTTGGCAGACCTAAACGCGTTGTGAGGGTCTGCTGGGAACGTCTGGTGGAACCCTCTGTCAGGGAGGTCTTCAACTCCCACCTCCGGGAGAGCTATGATCAGATCCCGAGGGAGGCTGGGGACATTGAGTCCGAATGGACCTTGTTCTCTGCCTCCATTGTTGACGCGGCTGTTCGAAGCTGTGGCCGTAAGGTCTCCGGTGCCTGTCGTGGTGGCAATCCCCGAACCCGGTGGTGGACACCGGAAGTAAGGGATGCTGTCAAGCTGAAGAAGGAGTCCTACCGAACCTGGTTGGCTCGGGGGACTCCCGAGGCAGCTGACGGGTACCGGCAGGCCAAGCGTGCTGCAGCACGGGCGGTCGCTGAAGCAAAAGTTCGGGTCTGGGAAGAGTTCGGGGAGGCCATGGAGGAGGACTATCGGTCGGCCTCGAGGAAATTCTGGCAAACCATCCGGCGCCTTAGGAAGGGGAAGCAGCCCTCCACCAACACTGTTTATGGTGGAGGTGGGGAGCTGCTGACTTCGACTGAGGATATCGTCGGGCGGTGGAAGGAATACTTCGAGGATCTCCTCAACCCCACTGACACGTCTCCCATTGGGGAAGCAGAGGCTGGAGACTCAGAGGTTCATCCACCCATTACACGGGCTGAAGTCACCGAGGTAGTTAAGAAGCTCCCCGGTGGCAAGGCACCGGGGGTGGATGAGATCCACCCTGAGTACCTCAAGTCTCTGGATGCTGTGGGGCTGTCCTGGTTGACACGTCTCTGCAACATCGCGTGGCAGTCGGGGACAGTGCCTCTGGACTGGCAGACCGGGGTGGTGGTCCCTCTATTCAAAAAGGGGGACCGGAGGGTGTGTTCCAACTATCGGGGGATCACACTTCTCAGCCTCCCCGGGAAAGTCTATTCCAGGGTGCTGGAGAGGAGAATTAGGCCGATAGTCGAACCTCGGATTCAGGAGGAACAATGCGGTTTTCGTCCTGGCCGTGGAACACTGGACCAGCTCTATACCCTCCGCAGGGTGCTCGAGGGTTCATGGGAGTTTGCCCAACCAGTCCACATGTGTTTTGTGGACTTGGAGAAGGCATTCGACCGTGTCCCTCGTGGCATTCTGTGGGAGGTACTTCGGGAGTACGGGGTCGGGGGCCCTCTGCTAAGGGCTGTTCGGTCCCTGTATGACCGGAGCAGGAGCTTGGTTCGCATTGCCGGCAGTAAGTCAGACCTGTTCCAGGTGCATGTTGGACTCCGGCAGGGCTGCCCTTTGTCACCGGTCCTGTTCATTATTTTTATGGACAGGATTTCTAGGCGCAGCCGTGGGCCGGAGGGGATCTGGTTCGGGAGCCACTGGATTTCATCCCTGCTTTTTGCGGACGATGTGGTCTTGTTGGCTCCTTCGAGCCAGGACCTCCAGCATGTCCTGGGGCGGTTTGCAGCCGAGTGTGAAGCAGCCGGGATGAGGATTAGCACCTCCAAATCCGAGGCCATGGTTCTTGACCGGAAAAAGGTGGCTTGCTCCCTCCAGGTCGGGGGGGAGTTCCTGCCTCATGTGGAGGAGTTTAAGTATCTTGGGGTCTTGTTCACGAGTGAGGGAAGGATGGAACGCGAGATTGACAGGCGGATCGGTGCAGCGGCTGCAGTAATGCGGTCGCTGTATCGGTCCGTCGTGGTAAAGAGAGAGCTAAGCCGAAAGGCGAAGCTCTCGGTTTACCGGTCAATCTACGTTCCTACCCTCACCTATGGTCATGAACTTTGGGTCATGACCGAAAGAATAAGATCCCGGATACAAGCGGCCAAAATGAGCTTCCTCCGCAGGGTGGCGGGGCGCTCCCTTAGAGATAGGGTGAGGAGCTCCGTCACACGGGGGGAGCTCGGAGTAGAGCCGCTGCTCCTCCACATCGAGAGGAGCCAGTTGAGGTGGCTCGGGCATCTGCATCGGATGCCCCCTGGACGCCTCCCTCGGAGGTGTTCCAGGCATGCCCCACCGGGAGGAGACCCCGAGGAAGACCCAGGACACGCTGGAGTGACTATGTCACCCGGCTGGCCTGGGAACGCCTTGGGGTCCTCCCGGAGGAGCTGGGGGAAGTGTCCGGGGAGAGGGAAGTCTGGGCGTCCCTGCTCAGGCAGCTGCCCCCGCGACCCGGTATCGGATAAGCGGAAGAAAATGGATGGATGGATGGATGATCAGAGACAGTTCCTCAATGGGAATATTCCATATAAAGGCCGTATGGGGGGAGATCAGGGGGATTTTCACCCTGATGAGTGTGCATGCCTCAGATTAAAAACAAAACAACCTTATTCTGAGTTTACATTTTTCAATCCAATACCTCGCCTTATATTATATAATAATATTACTGTCAGCTGTGTTAGCGTGTCGAAGGCTGTCACCGCAGCTGCTGGAATCAGCTTTATCTAATGAATACTGATAATTAACGTGACAGGGGAACAAAATAATTTACCAATCATAAAACAGTTCCCATGTTTTTCCCGCTTCAGAATTATAGAAAACTCTTGTATGATTCAGTCGGACCCTTTAAAGTATGTAAAGCACATAACAAGCAGCGTTAGAGACATTCTTTTTAATTAATTTGATCTGACTTACAGGCTACGCATGCTAATGATTATGGCTCATCAAGAATTAATCTCACAATCCATTAGGTTTATTATATATTTTCTCAATTCATTCTATTAATTTCACATTTGTCATGAATGTCATGCTTCTTTTGACACGTCTACTTAATTTCATTTGAGAGAAATGAGCGGATTGCCTGGAGTCTGTGGCCAATTTCATGCTTCACCGGAATGAAAGTCCTATACACTGTATGCCATACAGTGTATGGGGCTACTGTCACTTTGAAAATGATATTCAGCTGCTCCTGAGAGGAAATGCAATTATAATGCATTGCATTTACATTTCCGTGTGACCAACAGGACCTCCGACCGTGCAACTGGTTACCAACGGAGAGAATAAAAAGCAGCATTTTTGTATAATGACCTATTTGACACATTATGACTGCTAAAGTAATCAACATTGTTTTAGCAGGGATACCCCTCGACCAACTCATCTAAAACTACAGAAACTATACATGCACTTTGCATCAATTCTGAAAAAAATGGAGCTCGCTTGTTATGCATAACTTTGATCCTTTGGAGTCCATCTGGCATCAAAGCAAATATGTGCGTCCACTTGACCGTAATCATGTCCAGAATAAGAAGAGAAGCGTGATACGACGCAGTCGAGATCACAGAACAAAAGAAAGGATGACAAACAAGATAAATCACGTTGGATGTGATTTATCTGGCCCGTGGGAGATAAAATGTCTTTTTCGATGCCTCGATGTTGGACGAAGCTTAAAAAAAAAATATTTCGAGCTCCTTGTGTTGCCATCTCACATGTGTGGCTGCAACAGGAAGTCTGGCTGCAGATAACAAGGGCCTGCTGATGGGAAGACTTCAGATGTTATGAGTTAATGTTCACATGGAAACTCAGCTTGTAAATATGTGGGAAGATCTGCATCTAAGACACAACAACGGCTTCTCGGGGGCACAAGTATCCAAACCACCGATTTGTGATTTGCTCATTCGTGCATATTCTCTTCTGCAATCTAAAACACGCTTTTTGCAAATAACTCCACACCGTCATTCAAAACTAAAAGCCTGTGTGTGTGTTGTTTGTTTAATTCTGCCATTAAAAATTATCAATCACCTGCACATAGAAAGCACCTGTAATTAGATCACTTTGAAATCAGAGCTGGAACATTATCAACAGGACTCAGCTTTGCCCTTTGCTGTGCAAAACACATTTGTATCTGCTACTGTTGTTTGAGTTTTGAGAATAAACACATTGGTTCCCCCCATTGCATTTGTGTTAATAGTCTTTTAAATGTTAAATTTAGCTCAGCAGAGTGCAGCTGGCATGTGGAAAGAACTATTTGGTGATTTGCGTGTAAAGCTGTGATAAAAAAAACACATTTTTTTAGAAGAATTTATATAGTGTTTGCTTTTTTATTTGTTTTTCTGTTTGTGTTTTCGACTTAGAGCGTCTGAGTTTTAGAAAGTGTGTTTGTGTGCTTATCAGATATTTATTAAGATAGGGCTCGTAACCTCAGCTTGCTTGTAAAATGTCTCTGTAGATCTTTATCTAATAGAAGTGTTTACACAGCTGCAGGACACACACACACACACACACACAACGGGTTAAAGAATCAACAGATAATGTTTTTCATGTAGAAAAGTATTTTAAAAAAACTGTCAAAGTTCATTTAAATGTTTTTTTTATTTGTCACACGTTCTGAGGTTGTTGTGGTTTGTCAGTGCGGTTGAGTTTTTATAATTTGAGACCGGCAGGGAGAGGATGGTTGAGTCAAATACCACAGAAAGATCCGATCACAAAAGCTATCCCCTTTCTCTTTCACGGAGAATGCTTCTGGTGAATAGTCTACATCTCATTCCTCCCTCTGCAGACAAAACCCACTGAAGTTATTTATGTCAGGTGGATATCTGCAAAAGTTATGGCGGATAACAAAAGCAGAGATAGGCGTTGCTTAGACATCCTATACTCGCTTGGTGGGTCAAAAGTTGACTTTTTCTGCCATCAATCACCGTAACGGAGATTAACAGAGAACAGGCAGTGGCTCTTAAGAGGATGGAGTCACTTCCTTAAGTGGCAAAGACGAAGAAATCAAAGAAATGCCCTGTTTATTCTCACATGAATCACTGAAGCGGGAAAGAACAAAGGACTGCAGGTCGTCTCAGTGATTCAAACACTCTTAAAGATGTGAGAACTCTTAATTTAGCCTAGCAGAGCAAAATTAACACAAATTATGTGTTGAAATGTTTAGAAATGGAAACAGGTCAGAAGTTATGAATCTGTTTTCTGAGAGGACCGAGGATGATGTGCATGCTGGTCAGAAGGCGGGAAGTGAAAATGGCTAGCTTCCCACTTTTCCATTCCATGAATACTTACCGGTGTCTAAAACTTCCTGGATATGGTGATAGATATCACTGGCAGCTCCAGGATCAGGATTGGTCCTCAGATGCGACTTGTCCATCGCAATAATTCAATCAAGTATGGCTGTTGATTTATTCATATCTCTATTTACTGCCATTCGCCACCGCCTATAGCCATTAACAGTCAATGAGACGATGCGATAATCAAGCTTTAAATGGCGCCAACTCTCTGAGAGTATAAACATCACAGGACGCTTAAATATAGGAAGGATTCGTGATTTCTTTTTGTATTCAAGTAGTTTTTAGGGTGTTTTTTCAAGCAAAGACGGGGATTGTAATTCCGCTCTGTGTTCACTGGAGGCCTTCGGGGACTTATTTTAGTGTGTACAGATTTGTACACACTAATTAAATCCTCACAAGGACAGTAATGCATTACTTTTCTTCCCATAGGGTTAAACGAAGGTAATAACTCAGCTGAGGCCTTGACTACCTAATTTGCACCATAAATCCTCCCAGAGTTGAGGCAGAATCCCCCGTCTTGCCAGCAGGCAATTCTAGTTAAACCAAAGCGGTCATCGGGTCATTCCCAGCGTTCAACCTTTGACCTTCGTAAACATGTCTAATAATAAGTCTTATACCCTCTGTGAGTGTTTCGCTTCATGTCATACGATCGATAAGACAAATAAAGTGGCTCTCATGAGACCAGCAATTTTTCTGCCAAGCGCAGAAAGGGCTTTGGGAAGCAGTTCTGTCCTCCTTTCATTGACTACAGCAGACTTTACTTGGCGTGGGGATTATTATTATTACCAGTCATGCCACGCAGGGCAATGTTTGTTGATTTGTGGTGGCATGTAAATGTTGGGAAATTCCATACAGAGTGAAAGAGTGCCACTGACTTAAACTCAGAATTCTAGTGCGATGTGTTATGTTGGCGCTCTAAACCATGACAGCACCCTGTATAATATACTGCAAGTGTGTTAGTCAGACCTCCATAAATTCATTTTTCCTCCTTTTATTTATCTTTTGTATATGTTGAACCAACGCCACAGCCCAAAAGCTGTTGAATAGTACAGTGAAGTGTTTTTACAGACGCTCTTCCTCCGTCTGAACTTTATCAGAGGCAAACTGAGTGAAACAATGACTCCCGGTCAGCAGCTTCGTCTATATATGGTCTGATCCGTTCAAAATATACAAACTGGTTTTGTGTTACTGTTTCTGTTTATCTGGAAAACCTGTAATACCGATTTGGATACTTTCCACTAGCAACAAGAACACGCTCTGCCTCCGTATTCTGCCCGGCGGTGCAAGCAGTGGAAGAGTTTTGCTCTTTGATGGTTTGTTTTGAGGGGTGAAACCCCACCCGGCGTCCCCCGGGGGCCCTTTACCACTGAACCAATTAGTGGCTCAGGCTCTGGGATAATCCCAAGGGGAATGTCTTTGTTGCAATGAATTAAAGTAAGGACATGATTGGCCTGACAATAATTTATTAAATCAGGCAGAGATTGAATGAATTAGACATGGCTGGACAGTCAGCAGCAAAGTTTTTTTTATCGCTTCGCATACAGTTTGAAGTAATTATCTTTGACAATTTCATTTCTGACTGTGTGAGAAAATGATGACTTATCTTGAACCTAAACATACAAACAGCATACTATATACTACACTAAAAAATGTTTGTATGCATATACGACGGCCTATTAGGGCCTCTGTAAGGGGGAAAAAAATGGAGTCGAGAGAGGTGGGCAATATTCTGAGAAAAAATTTGCTAGTTTTAAAGTGGCAAATTTGCTAGTTTATTACGATGCTAACAACCGGAATTTATGCTAGCTAACTTCACATGAATGTCTTTCTAATTAATCCATCCCAACGTGTGTCAACGCTTTGCTAAGGTCCTTAGGGTGATGGCTCTTGATGGTTAGTGTTGGGCTAAATTGTCATCTTATGGGTGTTTGTTGATCGGGTGGTTTGGCTAAGCTAGCAGTAGGTCATAGAGGAAGTAAACACGTAGCTTGACCCGGATGTTTGCCGTTGCTATGACAACAAGTGAAAGCTACTGCTAGCTAAGCCAATACACCGGATCCATAAACACACATAAGATGACAATTTGGCCCATATAAAGTTAACCAACAATAACCATCAACAGCCATTACCCTTAAGACATTAGCAAAGCGTTGTCACACGTTGGGATGGATTAATTAGAAAGATAAAAGCGACATTCACGGGAAGTTAGCTAGCATAAATGCCGGTTGTTAGCATCGTAATAATTTATTTATTACGATAAATTTTTATTTATTTATTTATTTTTCGACCCTAATACACTGTTGTAGCTATATACGGTAATAATCTGCACATATATGTTGCAATTAAAGTTGGAAATTATATAGATTATATACATAGACATCATTTTCCAACTTTAATGGTGTGGACCTTCACATGTTCTAGGCAGCAAATGTTCCACTTGTTAATGCGTGTTGATTTTTCAGTGGCAATATTTAATTAAACTGTTCGCCCATAATGACTGATAGTGTGCACTGCCTAGAAGTTTTAAATGAACTGCTGTCTGTCACGGTTTTCGATTTCACTGAGTAATAATAACATTTAAATGAATTCTGTAACATTTTTGGAAATGCTCTTATTCAGTTTTTTTGTTGAGAGTGAGATGAGATGATCAATGGAGTGGTGTCTTCTTCTAATCTAAGTCTCTGCATGAACAAGCGTTGCTTTGGTTGTGTTTATTGTGTTCGGCCAGTGAAGTAAATTTGACATTCAGGCAAACAAGCAAGAGAAAGTATTTAGGCTCATTTCCTCTCTTCTTCCACAGAGCTTTCCCTTGGGCAGCAATGCCTCCAGGTATTGTTCCTCGCAGATTGCAGGGAAAATAAAGAGCCGGGGAGGAGGGAGGTGCATGTTGGGTCATCAGGTCAACATCTCAACTTTCTATGAAGAGGAAAAGTGGGTGTCCAACGGGAGATGGTCTGCAGATCTGGACTAAACAGAGCGGTGTTGGATATCGAAGTGGGGGCAGGATCCGAGCCCCGCCTGGGAGTGACAGGATACAGGAAGACAGATGTCACAGACGGAGGAAACCAGCCGTGATTAATTGTACATGCAGGCTTTCCAAAACAGAAATAAAATGTACGTTACATTTAAGGCATGTATAGAAGCTCCATCCAGAGAAAGTGGTGTGAAGTTTAACAAGCGCAGAAAAGGATCAAAGCCAACATCTACAGATAAATAACATGTCTGTGTGATCATAAAGGTCAGGCAAGAAATAGACGTCTTTAAATGTAAGCAGAGTGAGCACAAAAGGTCCAATTATCCCCCACAATCCAGCCTGGGAGTGAAGGATTGCAGACCGGCCTTATTAGGACGGAGCTAAACATGTTGTGTTTGTTTGTTGTGTTTGTTTGGCAGCGGTGACATTTGCACCTCATTGACACAGGACTTAAAGTCGAGGGGTGTTGAAATTGAAACAGTTTCATCCTTCAGTGAGGAGAGATACATTCTGGCAATTTCAGGGCGAAGGTATGCCCAATAAATTTCAGCGCTCAATGCTAGCAGAAAGGCCGGGAGGTCCGCATAACATTTTTAATTCGTTCTGAGATCACAGTGTTCGACGCCTGCCAAGATACGCCGCCATGCAGCGAGGTGTTTAACTTGACAACAGGTCATCGAAATCAGTAGAAACCTCTCTGTGGGTGCAGTGAATGTCTATAGTCCATTTTTTATCTTAATCTGTGTTGAGCCGGATGGATGGACCTCCACTAGAGGGGCCAACGTAAGGTAAAGTTATTTAAGGCTCAGACGCAATATGAGAAATCATAGCAGGAGGTAATGCACACACACACACACCTACTTATCTCAAAGGCCTGTTTATGATCCTAATTATTTTATTGTTCACAAACCCAGTCTGATATCCCTTCACATTGCATTTATCTATCAGACAAAAACTGCAACAAAAATGCAAAATAAAGTGTTGATCAATGAATGAGGATTGATGATTTGACTGCACGTGTGAAGACAGCAAAGCACACGACGAGGACAGAAATGCAAATATTGAATTCTCCATCCGCAGCATGTGCCTGTTCGATTTTTTGGGTAGTCGTCTGGTGTCGGATCTCAAGGAGTACACTTCATTGACGGAAATAATCAGTGAAAGCCATTTGTGTGTGATGTGCTTTTCACAGGCAGCTTCTCAGAAAAAGAAAAAAAAAACCCAGACTGAATAGGTATTAACCATCCACACCCGTCACCGGTTTACGTTTTTAAATTTGAATATCACACAAACAGAAAGCTTCCAATGAATAGCCGCATGTCACAGTCTTTGTATAGACTTTGAAAACTTCTCAGAAATGCAAATTTGTCCTCGTATTGTAAAAACATGTTTCTATTTTGATGCAGTGCAGCGTGAGACTTTGTTCTTGTCCTGCAGGCTACACTCTCAGGGTCTTGGGTACACATTGTCACCAGAAATAGAAGGGAGATTTCTTTTTGCAGTTTTTTTTTAACCTTTAATGATTATCAGTTGCATGAACACATGTTTTTGATTTAATGTGCTGTATCTGCAAATGCTCTCAATTGGTAATGTGTGCTATATTTGCATTTGTATGGTAAAGCATCGTGGCAGGACACCAATAATATTCAAACCTCCTATTAAATCATGCAGACTGAAGTTGCACGTGCCAGTTGGACCACTTGTGCATCCAACTGAACAAAAAGTCAAAGAAAGCTTCATCTGTTTTTGATGCGATCCAGACAAACACGAGCACAAGCTCCAAAAGCTTGCTGAACTAAATATTTTGTCTAAACTCTGAACTTGCATTCTTCAGATTTTTAAGATACTTGTGCATATGTGTAAAAGTTGTCAAGGTAAAACTAAAAGTCGGTTAAAAAGAAAGTCTGTGCTTGTGTTTGCAGCTTTTGTTTCATGCAGCAGCAGCATTGGCTACAGGGACAATGTGTTCAAACTCCTCAGGAGCTCTCAGCACCCTCCGCAGGCTGGCCTTCTGATTGGCTGAGCACTGACCGTGATGTCATCACTGCACGTTATAAGGGCTCTGACAAATAGCCGGGGAGACACATAAGAGGAACTGCGGGAGTGAGTGAGACGCACGGAGATTAGGAACCACAGACAGCAGAGAGAAGGACATGTGACCTAACTGAACAGTGTTGTACTTTGTATGGGTGGGAGGAAACAAAGCAACTACCTGTGGAGGTTTGTACTTTTTCTTTTACATTTCTGCTTGGCATGCTTGTTGAAGACGGGGTTGTTTTTTTAGCTGTGCTCGCTGAAGCCCAGCAGGATGTCATGCATTTGTTTTGTGGTGCTGCAATTTCTGTAGAAAAATAACCAAAACAACAGAATGCAATATTTGTTTTAGTGCAAGTTGTTTCTATGTATACCACTTCTTCATCTAAAGTTGTGATTCACCTTTGTGTGTGTGTGTGTGTGTGTGTGTGTGTGTGTGTGTGTGTGTCTCTCCAGATGGGAAGCACCACCCTCCCAGTGTACCTCAATGTGAGTGAGGGGGGAACGATCAACTCCACGTCGGAGCCGGCTCAGAGCGAGGAGGGTTACAGCGAGCCCATGATGATCCTGCTGGGCATGATCATGTCCTTCCTCGTGCTGGTCATCGTCTTCGGCAACATCCTGGTCATAACGGCGATCGCTCGCTTCCAGCGGCTCCAAAACGTCACCAACTGTTTCATCACGTCGCTGGCCTGCGCCGACCTGGTCATGGGTCTGGTCGTGATCCCGTTCGGCGCCTGCTACATCATCTTCAACACCTGGCACTTTGGTAGTTTCTGGTGCGAGTTCTGGACCGCCACCGACGTGCTCTGCGTGACGGCGAGCATCGAGACCTTGTGCGTCATAGCTATCGACCGCTACCTGGCCATCACCTCTCCTTTCCGCTACCAGTCCATGCTGACAAAGGGCAAGGCTCGCATCGTGGTCGTGCTGGTGTGGGTGATCGCCGCCTTGACGTCCTTCCTGCCCATCCACATGAAGTGGTGGATATCGGACGATAAGGAAGCGCAGGCTTGCATCGCGGACAGCAACTGCTGCGAGTTCTACACCAACATGGCGTACGCCATCACGTCCTCCATCATCTCCTTCTACATCCCGTTGGTCATCATGGTTTTCGTTTACAGCCGCGTCTTCCAGGAGGCCAAGCGCCAGCTGAAGAAGATTGACCAAAGCGTGGGGCGTTTTCAAAACAACAGCAACCTCAAGCCTCTGGAGGCCGACAATGGGCGTGGCCAGAAGAAGGCCAAGTTTTGCCTTCGGGAACACAAAGCCCTGAAGACGCTGGGCATCATCATGGGGATCTTCACTCTGTGCTGGCTGCCCTTCTTTCTGCTCAACGTGGTGGTGGCCATATGGAAGGTGGAGGACATTGATCTCACCTTCAGGATACTCAACTGGATTGGTTACGCCAACTCGGCCTTCAACCCGCTAATCTACTGCCGGAGCCCCGAGTTCCGGTATGCTTTCAAGGAAATCCTCTGCATGAAGAGGAGCCGCCTCAGCAACGCGGGGCCAGTGAACGGATACGTGTACAGCAGGCACAGCTGGCAGAGCGAGCAGCAGGGGAGGAGTAAGGGCAGCTTGGAAGACAGCGACAATAACGAAGGGTGTCTGGAGAAGGGGGCGGGGGTCTGCAGCGCCGTGGACCCCAACGGGAATTGCAACAAAGGCCTGTCGACTGTGACGACCGTCCTTTGAAATTGGAGCCTCCAGACTTCTGTCGACGGGGAGATCCAGACATGTTTACACTGCTGTCATAAACTTTTTTTTTTTCCAATTGACTAATGAAGGTAAGGTCAGTGAGACTGGCTGGTAGAAGACTTAGAATTATTAGAATAAAGATGTTCAGCTCTTGCAACACGGTGAAAAAATACTGTAGGTAGATCACTTTTGCTTTTTTTGTTACATTTCTCATGATTTAAACTTCCATCTACCTCATCACTTCTTTTTTTTTTCCAACATGTGATTCCTAACTGGTTATTTCACTCCGTAGTGGGGGGGTTACTCCAGGACAGCATCTCAGCTGTTTATTTACTCTACTAAATGATCTGTGCGTTATGTAATTGCTAATTATCTGGCTCAGATTGAATTTGATGGCCACGGTTTTGTCTCAGAGTTTCTTGGAGTTGGATCCCACAGTTAATGAGCATACATTGTTTTTAGAAATTACAACAAAGTAATTGTTGTTTGGTTGCTTGTACTGTAAATTCCATTCGGCCTGTGCCGATTCTGGACGAAAAAACGAGTATTTATGTCAGAAAACAGATGAGGAGCATGGAAGAATCAAACTTTGGAGCTTTGTTTGAAAAAAAAAAACACATTCCAAATCAACCAAAATTATAATTTGGCTTCATTTCATTCTCTCTCTCTTTCTCTTTTTACATTTTTAAAATAATATATTTTTTGATAGATCGTCTCAGTGTTAAAGATGAACAACAGGTATGGCAGTACCTGCCTCTCTCTCTCTCTTTCTACTCACTGCCCAGCGATGTTGTGAGGCCCTGCTTCCTGTTCTAGTCATTTACAGCCTGTTGCCAGCAGATAACACCGGAGATATGAAGCTATCTGTGTCTCGCTGCTGCAAGCTGAGAAAACGCCTGGAGCCACCCTTAAAAAAAAAACATGCAAGGCTGTATATATTGTATCCGCCAGATTCCATTACGATACCGAACAATATCTAATATCTTTCAGTGAAAAAGCAGACGGCATTAATGTGGTTGATCCTGGGCATTGACCTTTAAACCCTGCAGCTGTTATATGAATGCATGTTTAAAGGAATTTTTGCACTGCAGAGCCCGGCAGTCGCATCTAGCAATCAGACGATGGGTTGATCTGTGTATTTGGTACATTATATAGCCATTACATAAGTTGAAGAACATTATCAGTTGTCCCTTTCTGTTACACAGGTTTGTTTATTCAAATGTGTGTTTCAGCGTTTACTGCAATGGCACAAGGGTACAAACCACACACGATAATAAACAGTGGGTCGAAATAGCCGAGCGATAACAGAGTTCCAGGCCTGAGACCGGTGGCGACTTCTCAGAGGCCAAAAAACGCAGATGAGGACAAACAACAGCACCTTTGCCGCTGCTGCCTGACATTTCCCAGAGTCTCCTCGCTGGAAACCTGGACGCCTGGATCTTTGTGAAATCAGTCATCAACATTTGGATAAGACGCTCAGGAGTCCCGCAGAGCAGCGCCTCAGCTGCTCCAGTTGTTGGTGTGCAGTCTTGGTGTGCAGTCTTCAGGAAATGACCCCAATCCAGATGATCCCGCCACAATAAACACGGATAAATCCCTTATCTTCAGCCATTAAGCTGGAGCATCGAGATAACTTTCCCTCTCAGGGAACACTGAAATAGATCATAAAATATACAGTTTCCAATTTGCGTGATGAGCTGTGATGAGATCCAAAAAGGGGCCAAACCTGAAAACGAAGCTCTCTTTCTTATCACCCGTCTTAAGATCAACAGGCTCTTGGGACTTTGTGACGTAGGCGAGCAATAATGGAAAAAATGAGCACTTGGCATGCAGGGCCTCGGATCAGAGCACTTCACCTTCACACGAAATGAGAGGTGTTTTCCCCCTTTTCTCAGTGTGGCGTTCTTGTTCAAAGTGACAGCACGCTAAATCTGGCTAAACGAAGGCGGGCGGGGGGAGCAGGGATTCTCTGCCAGTCTAAATCGGTGTCAGTGACCTTTGTTTTAGTGCATGTAGCGTCGTCTCCGCTCAGCTGACAAGCAAGTCAAAACTGTGAACTTTGTTTCCCTCAGAGGAATCCATACGTACTGTATCGCTGGGTCCGGACGCCGCTCCGTCGTCACAGACCTCAGCAGTAGACGTAAATGTGGTGTCATCTTACGTCAGTGTTTTGCCGTGTGAAAAACAAGCTTTTTTTATTTTCTGTTTTTTGCTTCTTTTTTTTTGTGGATTTACAGCAAAGTAAATGCAGGGGTCGAATGTCATGACATACTGTTTTTCAGGGTTGTTGTTTATTTTTCTTTTTTTGCAACATTTTCACTGTACAGGATGCGCAAAGCACAAAACACATTCTAGACCAAGATTTTTGATATATTGTATTTATTCACTCGCAATGAATCGACGCACTGACGCTTAGTTGAGTCACTGCTAAATTAAAATAAAGTCTGTATTTAAAACATCTGTCCTTTTTAGAAGCACTTCGCAAGTGATCGTATGCATGTCTGCTATATATATATATATGTATATATATATATAATATATATATATTGTACGTTTGTGGACTGTGGATCTTCACTTCTTTTCAAAGTGATGTGTTTAAGTCTAAGTGGTTGTGAACTATATTATATATATATATATATATATATATATATATGCTCCCTTCTGGCAGTGGAGTCTCCTTGCAACCTCAAGCTCTCTCTGTTTCATCAATGCACCTGTATAATAATAATAATAATAATTATAATAATATTAAGGAATAATACACATTCACCTCCTCGGGCTGGAGGACGCAACACAATATATGTGCAATGAGTCTTGAATGATTATTGTATTCTGCAACATTCCAGGCACAGCAGATGGTTTTGTCTCCTGATGCGATGAACATTCAAATCATTGTAATGTGGCACGTTTATTATCAGTGTAAAGGAATTTGTTTTCCATGTTTGAATATGATCGAGGTCCTCACTGATCCACTATTTAATAAAAAAGTCACTTTACCCTCCGACATTTAGATCAGAAAGCAGCACTGTATAGCACTTTCATGAAACATTTGTAGATTTTTCTGAACAATGGACTCCACGCTTGAGCTTGTGAACCATAAACAAATGACTGGCCCGGAGAGCTGGCTTGTACCATAATATTTTTGTGGAAGTCCTCTTTCCTGTTTGCGACTGAACAGCAAGAGTCATGAGAACCTGCAGAGTCGCAGCACACATGCTGCCGAAGGTTGCACTGTTCTGTGTTGTTTTTTTTCTATTAAAGTTGAATATCGCTTTAGACGTCGTATGAAAAATAAACCTATTACATGTGAACTCGTTTTTTTTTCCCCAGAGTGAAAAAAGTCGTCACTCAGCTGAATGTTTACTGAATGTTTTTGCAAACCGTTGTCGCACAAGTTTTTGTTGTCACTGTTTGTTGAGGTAAAAGAAGCCTGTTACAACATGTCCTGTGGTATTTATGGAAAAAAAGCAAGTGTATGTGCCGTAACGTTTGTATTGAAATAAATGAAATACGTGTTGCATGTAATGTCCTCATTGAAGCGTCCTTTGATCGTTGCAGTTCACGACACCAATCCCAATGCAAAAAACTAGAAGAATAACGTACGAGTCAATCCGGACGACAGCTGTTAAATCTGTTTCAGTTTAGCGTGTGATCCAAAGGGAGGAGATCGGGATATCAGGAAAATGTTTCCACTCTCCAAACAAACAGAGCACCTAATACTCTCCCAGAAGTCCAAGGGAGGAAGACAGCTGAGATATATAAAGTATGAAAAAAAAAGTCTTGATATTTGGCACTTACCTGCTGGTTCAAGCATTAAATGTGTTCATGAAGATTAAAAACCTAAAGAGTGGTTATTATTGTCCAGAATAACACATCTAACAGGTTTTATAGATCACTTACTGTAATACATCACTGCTTATACATTTCATGACATATATTCCTTAAAACAAGGCATATTAGGGCCACTGTAGGAAAAAAAAAGGAGCACATTGAGCAGGGGAATATTCCTATTTTGTAATAAGAGAGAAAAGTCGCAAATTTCCAGTTTATAAAGTCATATATTTATGCTAGCTAACATCTCATGATTGTACGCATTTATTTTCTAATTAATACATCACAACATGTGACAACGCCTCGTTAAGGTCCTTAGTGGCTGTTGATGGTTATTGTTATTTTTTTTTTATATGAGCCAAATTGTCATCTCATGGGTTTTTATTGATCGGGTGGTTGGGCTAAGATGCTAGCGGTAGTTTTCACTTGTTGTCATAGCAACAGCAGTCATGTAAGCGGACCCCAGCAACTTGTTTATATCGGCTTTATGTGCCGATGTTATGTTTATAAACTCACAGATTTGCCACTTTATAAACTTGCAAAACTTGCAATTTTCTCTGAATATTGTTCACTTCTCTTGGCTCCGTTTTTTTCTACAGTGGCTCTAATACGCCGTCATACAACAGTGGGGATATTGTTGCGAATTGTAATTTGATAAATTCCTCAATATCATGTATGTAGACATCCAGTCCACATGCATGACCCTTCAGTCAGCTGGGAAACATTTAAAAGGTGAGCCAGTGAAACTCATGGAGCATGAACGCTACAGCTGATAATAATAATAAAAAAAAACCTAGCAACAGTTGTAATTTCATGGGCTCTTAGTTATCATTGTAAGCTGCCTATTGAGGAAGATTGACAGGCGTAGCGACAGTCAACTAAGGGGTCAATTACAGAGCACCAGGCTGTATGAGCTGTAAACTCTGAAGAATCAGCGTCTGACCCACTTATGATTCTATGATCGTTTCTAAAAAAGAGATTCATCTGCTCATTATTCATGCGATCCTCCCGCAGACGGATGTCATGCAGAGGCGTCTTCAGTGTCGATGCGTCCGACAGCCCGTCACCCTCTTATCCTTTAAAACTCCCTCCCTCCCCTGCAGCGCCAGATTATGTCAAACGCCTCGTGTCTTTAAGGGTTTTTAGGCGTTGCACTCATGGAGTACCTCAGGGATGTGTGCACACATTCAGTCTTGAGATCTTGCCTTTTTCTCTCTGGAAATTCAGGGACAATTTTCAACAACAACCACAAAAAATCATAACCAATCCATTTTTAAACAGTCTGAAGGCTTTCAAGTAAGAAGTCCATGCATGGTAATAACTAGCATCAGGCCTCAAAGACTTAAGATCCTAAAGAGCAAGATAAAAAGGCAATTTTCCCATATCTAGACCTACCATGTTTTCTGAGTCACAGTTGTTGTTTGTTATTTTTTTTTTAAAGCACCGGGTAGGGAAAACCCTCTGGTCTGTTTTTGGTATTGGACGACTGTTTTTTTTCTCAGATATTTTAATCTGGGCAGTGATGCATTCAGGGTGTGAGCATGTGAAAACTGAGTCTCTGATAGATCGATAAGTCCCCTGGCACTTTGGCGAGAGCAGTGACCAAGGCACCACCATGTCTGCAGCCCCCCCTCCGCTCCCGAGGGCCCGGGCAGTTTGTGTGTGTGTGTGTGTGTGTGTGTGTGTGTGTGTGTGTGTGTGTGTGTGTGTGTGTAGGCGCATCTCAAATCATAGCTTGTCCACATCTGAAAAACTATCCTCACCCGACCTAAGGTTATAAAAGCACATATCAAAAAAAAGAAGTGCTTCATTCTGTTTTCAAGGCCAAAAAAAATGCAATAAAACACAAATTCTCAAACATGTTTGCTACTCAGTGTTCTGTAAGAGTAAATCCTTGAAAATGCACAGTGTGGATTATGCAGTGGCAACTCTCTCTCCCTCCGAGTCCCTCTGCAAAAACAACAGAGCCTTTATGCTTACAGTGTAAATCAGCTGGCAAAGCGCCATCATATTAATGGGATAGATGTGGCACAAACCCAACATAGGATGGAGGGGTCAGGGGTTAATCTCATAATGAATGATGCCTCAAAAGCTCTCACGAGTGTAAATGTAACGGCACTTTTTCATCCCCCTCTTCTTCTGATTCTCCTCCACCTCTCTGTTTTCTCTATACATCTATTCGGTTAATAAAAGGTTATTTAAGAGAAGAAAAACAAGCTTTCTGAGCCTTGTTAATGGTCATATATCATATTTTCACAGTAACCAGGTTTTAAATCAAACACCTCAAGGTCTCGGATCAATATCTGCAATATTTAGTAATGTTTTGAGGTAATTATTTACTTCACAGAGAGAATAAAAACACAAACACACAGTAATTCTTTTGCAAAATAGATATTTATTGAATTATTACACTCCCATTTCCCACCCCAAAAGAAATGTGAACAACTGACAGTTTTAAATGCAGGTGTTTGGGCCTTGAATCTTCTGTTTTTTGTGTGATTTTTCTTCTTCTCTCTTGCTTTCTTGTTTCTGCTGCTTTACTCGTTGTGAGGCTCCGGATTTCTTTGAGGCCAAAGAAGGACAACACAGTGTTCAACACAGCGAGAGGAGGCTACAAACAGCATAACATCTGTTTGTAGTTTTCTGAGATGAAATATTCATCCTGGCGTTGGTTTACCACCAGGTCGAAGCTGGCTTTTCTGTGTGTACGTGAGGGTGGTCACACAGCCATATCGTAACCGCTAACAGCCGGCTGGCAGTGTTGAGCTACTTCATTTTCTTTCTCTTTTCCCTCATCTCCCTGTTCATGGAGCACATTTTGTAGAAATCGACACAAGCCAAGGAGTCTCTCTCTCTCTCTCTCTCCTAATGGCTCAATTATCTGACAAAATAACAGTCATCATTTGCTTCCCAGTAATCAATCGGACTCCAGTATATTGTATTGTCAATAGTAAGCTTTTGTGTCCGTTGTCTTTGTTAAGTATCACTTTTAACACCGTTCTGAAGCCACTCCGCAGCCTCATGTACAGTAATGGAAGTCACATGTAGCTCCAGGAATCGACTCTCATACATATTTGTCAACCAGTAAGACTGTTAAACCAGAGGTCTTCAACGTTTTTCAGGACCTAGACCTCGTGTTGCTAATTAAACAGGTCAATAATAATGTGTAGTGCAGCTTTTTAAAAGTGCTTTGTGATGATGGATGTTTGCAATGCTAAGCATTTAAAGGGATTAATTAAAGGGATACTTTACACCTATTTTCATTCAAATTTGTATGGTAAGAAGACCGGTAGTGATTTTGAATGTTCGTGCATCATTCCCTCATTTCCCCAGAGACGGAGATCTCCATGTTTCTATTCTGAAAAAGAGCCTCCGATCACACAAATATCAACATTTTGTGTCACCCGCCTATAGGGGGCAGCACCCACTGAGACTACAGACCTGTTACAGACCAGTGGTGGGACCCACTGAGACTACAGACCTGTTACAGATCAGTGGTGGGACCCACTGAGACTACAGACCTGTTACAGACCAGTGGTGGGACCCACTGAGACTACAGACCTGTTACAGACCAGTGGTGGGACCCACTGAGACTACAGACCTGTTACAGACCAGTGGTGGGACCCACTGAGACTACAGACCTGTTACAGACCAGTGGTATGACCCACTGAGACTACAGACCACCAAATTTGAAATTTATTTTCCATTTCTACTACATATATGACCCACTTTCAACACAGATTAATGTTTCCACCTGTGAAGTATCCCTTTGGGGAGGGGGATGGAATGGCTTCCATTAGGGGATGGAATGGAAATCCCGCAGGTTTTAACTCATCCACACTCAACACAAACACAGGAAGGAACATTTCTGTTTCACTTCCTAAGAGGGGAAATTCCTAGTTCCGTCCCGTCAGACGGCCAGACTTGTCGGGCCTCGTCACGGCGAGTCTCTCCGTTGCGATCGCTCTCCATCCTTTCTGACATGGGAGTGACGTTCCCCAGCAGCCGCCCGACGTACTCACAGTGTTTACTAAATGAGAGGCGAAGATGCTTGTCAGTTCAGTAAACAGATGCCTAATAGGGTGCTTGGAGATATGGCTACAGTGGCATGCCAACAAGTGTGTGTGTGTGTGTGTGTGTGGTTTTATGGGCTTATGGTTAATGTCTGGTGGTGAAGAAGTAAACAAGAGTAAACCCTGATTCAACAATGGAGCACCGATGTGAGATGGAAGCTGAAAACACATCTTAGACATCATATTATACGCTGTTGCCCATAAATTTGGAATATTTCGGACACAATCCTCTGTTTATTCCTGTTTAAATGCATCAGTGATCACGATTGACCAGGTGCATGATTACATCATGTGTCCCATTTATCCAGGTGAAATTAACTCATGCACAACATTTCTTTGGCGCTATAAAAGACATTTGTAATGTATTCCAATTTTATGGGCGACCCTGTATATATAATATAATATAATATATTAAAGAGTGCATGAATCTTGCAAGGTTTTAAAAAAAAGGTTCCAGTATGTTGAGCGGGGAAAATTAAGTCTTTGTTTACACTGAGTTCAAACCAGTTCAAGCACAAAGAGGACGACACATCATCCCCGGCATTTTACACATTTTTTTACGATCAGTGTGTACAGAGTGAAACCAGAGTTCTTCCCGCTGGCCAAGACTTTCTCCGTGAGCTGCGACAACAGTGAAGGATAATTAGAGAAGTTATTAATAAAAGTGTGTGTGATCTGAACTGTGCAGCCCAATGACATTTATCTTTGCTTGCTTATTATCGCTTGTTTGCCCCGCCCTGATTGGTTTCACCTGTCCTCTCGGCTCGTCTCACCTGTTCCCTGTTTAACGAGTCACTCGCTGTTCAGCCAGATGATGTGTGAATGACACGACAGTTTGTAAGCCATAAACCAATAAATCCACCATTCTTGCTTTTTTTTGTTGTTGCAATGTGCACGACATGGGAACAAACACAGGACTTTCAACCAGAACACCGGTGTTCAGGTCATTGTGTTCGAGTCCCAAAGTCTTTTTTTTATTTTTTATTCAGTTTGCACTTATTTTAGGCCCAACAAGGATGTTTTTTCTAAACCAAACCACCACATAAGCTGTTTTATGGTTTAAAAAAAGACAAGCAAAAAGTCTAGAATGCACTATGATAACATGCTTAATGTCCTGACCTGACTACTTTCGTCTTTTTCATTTTTTCCGGCCTGTAGTCTGCCTGCTGTTTCCCTTTTGGATTCTCAGTCTGTTACCTTTTTTGAAGTATCTACACCACATTGGGGTCCTCCCTGCCTGTGCTGCATCCATTATAATAATACGGTGTATATATAGCCGCACAGTGGTGTAGTGGTAGCTGATGAGGTGGGTGTACTGCTAGGTAGATGGGAGGTTACAGAGGAGGAAGTGTGTATACTCTCCTATATAGTCCAATGGCTTTCTGGCTGATAGGCGGGTATACTGCAAACTGCCAGAAAAAGAGGTGGGTACACCCCGTATACCTGCGTATACCCTCCACTCCACCACTGTGGCCGCATATGTATAGTGTTTTTATTCATGTTTATGTTCTTGACTGCAGTACGTTGCATTATTGTTTAAATTGTCTGTATTTCTTGTGTGCACTGAAGGCAAACTCCTTGTATGTGAAAAACTCCTTGGCAATAAACTCCTGTCTGATTCTGATTGGCCGTGAAACAATTGGCTTTCAACTTAAACCAGAATACCGACACGTTACCAGGCGACTCTGTAATTCCATTAAAGGAATACAGGGACGACAGAAAGTCTTGGATGCGAGTGGATTAAAGTGAGTTATACGTGTGCTCTTTTCTTTTCGGACTTTGAATTGTGTTTGGCCGAGTGACTAACTCTCCAAACACTCCTGAAGTTTTGACTGCATGCAGCGGTGTCACCATGACTCTGACAGAAGACGGGCCAAAGTTCCCTAAAAGGGCAACTTCTCCGTTGTCCTGACGGCTTGGTTGGCACTGAGTGCTCACTCTTTTTTTATGACCTTTTTATAGAAATATCACAAAAAATATTCTGAAATGATTACGACTTACAACATAAAAAAAAGAATAAATCATCAGTTGCTATTCGTGTTGCTGTTGTTTTACCTGTTTGTAGAGTAGAAGTGAACAGTGTATGTTCACTGAGGTTATATCCATCCATCCATTTTCTACCGCTTATCCTGTATTGAGGGTCACGGGGGGGCTGGAGCCAATCCCAGCTGTCATTGGGCGAAGGCAGGGTACACCCTGGACAGGACGCCAGTCTATCGCAGGGCCAATAGGGGGGGGGCCGGTATATCATTAGGGGTCTTGGCTAGGGACCCTTACTGGTACATTTTCTTCCTATTGAAGATTACTGAGGTTATAAATAAAATTAATAATTTATTAACCCTAACCCTAATCCCAATGTTCATCCAAAAACAACTAATTTGCCTTTTTGTCCTTTCAAACTCCCGGTTGACTTTTGAATAGAGAGTTGTGTCACACTTGAATAGCGGTTCTGTTTCCTGAAATCTGAGAATGTCATCGAAGACAAAAGAGCATTGATGATCCTGTTTTTGTTTTGTTACGGTTTAATGTTCAATGCTTTCATAACATCTTGCTTACATGAGATGTCATTGTAATGTTTCAATCTTGGAAGACCAATTAAAAATCAATTATTTACTTTTTATTCCTGACACCCTCCCATGCAAAAAAATAAATGCACAAGAACGAAAGGTATGCACTTTTTATGCACTCCGGGTTTCACATTGTTTGTGTTTGTTTTTTGGTCACATGAGGTTTTTCAACCTTGTGTTTTTCTGCAGTGGATATCAATCAGCTCCTGTAATTCTGAATCAGCATTTAATGAAATCTTGTTAAGCAAAAAGTCCCTAAAGATCATTTGAAAGTAACCCTGGGAATACTTGAAAAGGAAGAACAGCTCAGTGCTTGTTTTGGCAACGGGGTTGGACGTGTTTTGACCTCCTAGCCTCTGAAGGACGGGAAGAAGCTCGCACGTTATTATGCAGGCCATGTATGCAAACATTCCCTCATTTGGCTCATTGCTTTACAACCCTAGTTTTCTCTGGTTGTCTCCTCAAATCTCACCCTTGGTTACTCGATATCGATGTTCCATCAAGCAAATTCCATGAATATAGTAGTCAAAATTCCACTAGGGATGCCATTCTCTCAAGTGGTTCAATTCAAGTGGCATCATACTGACCCAAGCACTAGTTGGTCTCTATTTTAAACTCATCCTTTCAGAAAAAAAGGTATTTTAATATAAAATCCACACCTGTTTCAGTGTCACACAATGACTTTCCTGCACACTTGAAGTGAATCCGAGCCCCAAATGAGACAGGGAGGACACTTTCCATTCCGCTCGGCTTGGATCGCTGCCGTTGCCAGTGCAGGTGATGGAAATCTTTTCCTCTTCCCTCCCATCTCTCTCACCTGTTGAACAGCAGCAGCAGCTGATGCAACACAGACTGCAGCTGCTGTAAGAACTGTATTTCACTGCCCACCTGTGGCTAAACGGGGGAACAACAACTATCAGGATGGCTTTGTACAGCAGAGCAGCAAACCAACCTGAGAGCTCTCTCTTGTGGTGCTTTGAAGCCAAACAAATTCACTGCTTGTTGTTCTGTGTTCAAGTTGGATCAATTCGATAGAGACGTCCTGCGAAGTGGGCGGGACTAGAGTTTCGCTCTGCCGTTTCCAACATGGCGGCTGGGCCACAAACAATCTCATTCTACAGTTAAACAACACACTTAAGCATGTTTCTGAGATGTTTCTGCTGCCTGGAGTCCGTTCTCGGTCCTTTCAAGTTCCGCAACCCTTCGTCCCTTCTTCCTGCTCCGCAGCGGCGTCCTGCCCCCCTGCTCTGCATCACCTGTGTTCAATTAAGCCGAAAACCACCGCACACTGTCCTGTGTCGTCCAATCCTGTTAGTTTGCACTAATTGTTTTGAGAAATGCACTAACTGCTGTATGAAAGAAGTGTTTCTTACCAGTGTGGGGAACTCTCAGCGTGCAGGGAAAGATCAAGCCATATTCAATGTCCCGATCGTGGAGCTTTTTCTTCACTGTATCAAACTCTCTGGGCTACAACAGCGGAGAAGTCCAGCTAAATATAGACTCTAACTTCCTTCGAGGAGCCCTCTTGGTTCTTAGCCCTCATTTTGTACTGAAGGGGGTCCTTCTGGTCCCTGGCTAGCTAAGAATGTTTTAGCATATCAGAAACAAATAGTAGGTGAATTGCATACTATCAGTACCCACTGCGCAAAGAGACGTCCAAACGACGTCTTTTCCAAGTCATTTTTGGACGTCTAATTTTGGTCACCTCAAGGTGCAGACTGTTACTCCAGACGACGTCTTTCTTTCAACGTATACTTGACGTCCATTTATGACGTCCACAGTACCGCCGTGCAGGAGCTATTTCTAGTCCAAATATGGTCGTTGTGGACGTCTTTTCTACGTCAAATTATAACTCATTAGGGCCCGAGCGCCGACGTCGGGCTGCGAAGCCCTATTGAAATTGAACGGATTTTTATAATTCTTATTATTTATTCATATATATATTTTTACTGGTTTAGTTCCTATGCATAACCAAATGACTACAGTAAAATTAGCTGGTACAGGAAAACAGGTTCCTACCTTCTGGACACGTTTCTACAGTCACGTTATAATAAATCACAATCAAATCCTGACTGTTTTGTCACCCATTTTTATTTTCCAGACGTCAGTTGACAATACAACAGCAGGCAGTATATACAAACGTGTATATAAAAAATACAAAAAAGGTAAAATACAAGTACTCTGACTATAAAATTATAAGAATATAAAATATATACTGTATATAAAAGTAATAACCCTATGAACACTGAGAACAGCAACTACAGTGTAGAACATGTAAATCACAAAATTAGTCTTGAGTGGCGGTGAAGCCCCCCCCCTCCACTCCTTTGCGGGGCATGCTTCATGGCTCCTTATTTTGTCCTCTGTGGCCTGACTGTCGAACTGCATGACTTCATCTGCAAGTAGATAAAGACAAATGATAAGAAATATGTAAAGGCAAACGGCGGTCATACACCAAGTCTGCATATCTGTAAGCAAAAATATGTTCCAAAATTCCTTCAAATGGAGGACCAAACACCACCTGACAAAAGGATAAGAAAAAAGGATTTAGAAACATCTTACTAAAACTTTACAATACAGTACTCCACTGCACTAAATTGTTTGGCTGCAAACCCCCACGTGGCTGTGTCTGAAGCGCCCCCTCCCCCCGCCTGTATATTGGTCTGTGCTGCTAGCCCCATTAGCTGTCCCGGGTGTTAGCAAGTGCTAATCTCTCTCTATCTCAGCAGCAGCACGTCAAAGAAAAAGAAATAAGCGCTGGAGCCGCGGACCCAAAACCGGCTGTCACCGACAAATAAAGCCTCGACCGGTAACAAGAAAGATGGCTGTGTTGTGAGGTAGCTCGATGCCAACTTCGACTAGCGTTAGCGGTTAGCATCCGCTGCTAACACCCGGCCGCTCCCCAGCTCAACACAATGGCCCTCCTGCTCGTTAACACTGGAGGCCTGTTGCCGATAACGGTCGTGTAATGGCCCACGGCTCCCGCGCTTCACTCCATGTATTTATTTTTCGCCGGTTTCGTTGTACGTTAAACTAAATTGGTCGTGTTCAAAAGCTAACGTTAGCAGATGTAATGCTAATTGTAGCAACAACAGGTTTGAGGCATAAAGCTAAAACGGCAAACGCTATAAATGCATAAATGAACATAAAATTAACTTATGGGTCTATGTGCTGACCGAACTTACCTGCAATTTAGTGGACGACGCTTCGGATTGCTGTTGTAGTGGTCGAGAACAGAGCCGAGAGGCCATTCGCTTTCACCGTAGAGAAACACCTGGCCCAATGGGAGTGGCTCTTATGATGTACGTTGATGACGCAATGCCTCAGCCAATCACAATGGCGTTGACTGTTACACCCCCCCCCCCTTCCCCAAAGGCTACACCTTTATTGTTGTAATAAACAGAATAACACTATTTTAAAAGAGAAAAACAAAAATGTAAACAAACAAAAATATGACTTATATTCAAAAATAATGTTTAATCACAAAATATGTCATCATGCCCATACTACTACTACTACTACTACTACTACTATGATAATAATAATAATAATAATAATAATATAAATAAATAAATTACATCATGTCAATTACCTGCACCTGTCTTAGACGTCGAAATAAGTGACCTAGCCCGACGTTCAAATGTTCAACTGCATATTGACGTCCAAGTGGGGTCATGATTAGACGTCCAAATAGCAGACCTAGTTTGCACGTCGTGTAGTGGTCCAGAATTGGTCTTGGACCGACGGACGCAATATAGACATGATCTGGACGTCTATCAGACGTCTAATGTTTGGTGGGTACCGTCAATTATGACGTATGGAAACATGGACATGGCATAAATGTCCCACAATGCACTGGCCTACTCAGATCTAACAGATCCAACACTCCAATTATATATCATAATATATTTTTCAAAATTAGTTCATTGTTTTTGTCACACGAGGTTGGCACGGGTCACCATGGTGACGCCTCGCCATGCTACTGTTTATTCACACAATATGTTGAAGGATATACACATGTAGGGTTTCCTAAAAATTGGGTTTTCTAAAAATGTGTAAAAACATTCATTTTTATTTTACTATTTTATAATATAAGTGATGGTAAAAACATGCAGCCTATCCCTTTCTACTGTTTTTCGAACACTGAGTGGAGTCGGACTTCATTTCCCAGAACCCCCTGTTTCCCGTTTTGTTTAAATTAATACTGTTCATGTATTAATTCTGTAATTCATGTATTATATTGTTTAAAAATATTCTATGGCCTTTAAAACTGATTAAGGTTTAGTTTTCCTGTTTTAGGAAAAACTATTGTTTATTTCCGCGGGAGGAAGTCTCTAGAAGTTTTCCGGGACAGAGACGAGCGGCTGTTTTTTTCCTCGGCAGAGAAAGAAGTCAGTGTGTGGAGTGTTGGCCCAGATATTGCACTGCCTGGAGAGACTTTATCGGTCAGAGGACTCTTTTCACATACACTGAACAAAAATATAAATGCAACACTTTTGTTTTTGCTCCCATTTTTTTGTGAGATGAACTCAAAGATCTAAAACATTTTCTAAATACACAAAATAACCATTTCTCTCAAACATTGTTCACAAATCTGTCTAAATCTGTGATAGTGAGCACTTCTCCTTTGCTGAGATGATCCATCCCACCTCACAGGTGTGCCACATCAAGATGCTGATTAGACAGCATGATTATTGCACAGGTGTACCTTATACTGGCCACAATAAAAGGCCACTCTGAAACGTGCAGTTTTGTTTTATTGGGGGGGTCAGAAAACCAGTCAGTATCTGGTGTGACCACCATTTGCCTCATGCAGTGCAACACATCTTCTTCGCATAGAGTTGATCAGGTTGTCGATTGTGGCCTGTGGAATGTTGGTCCACTCCTCTTCAATGGCTGTGTGAAGTTGCTGGATATTGGCAGGAACTGGAACACGCTGTCGTATACGGCAGTCCAGAGCTTTCCAAACATCCAACATCCTGAGGCACAACAATGGGTATGGAGTCAGGTCGAGACCCCGATGAGGACGATGAGCATGCAGATGAGCTTCCCTGAGACGGTTTCTGACAGTTTGTGCAGAAATTCTTTGGTTATGCAAACTGATTGTTTCAGCAGCTGTCTGAGTGGCTGGTCTCAGACGATCTTGGAGGTGAACATGCTGGATGTGGAGGTCTTGGGCTGGTGTGGTTACACGTGGTCTGCGGTTGTGGGGCTGGTTGGATGTACAGCCAAAACTTGCGACATCTGTGGCATGTGTGATACAACTGAAGATTGTTATGTTTTCATTACTACATTTTATTCTCTCAGTGTTGTTCACCTGAACATGATCAAGACAGCACTATACACTACTAGTACAGCCATTTGAAAACTACAGTAAAGTTACACATTGCTGTAGTTAGGGGAGTAAGGGAGTACGAGACACTGAATACGTACGTTTCACATTTTTACTTTATATGCTCTTTGCAATTATACAGCATTTTCAAAAAGAAAAATACACTACAATCACTTATTTAGAACAAACATAGTGTAAGTAACACCCTTTTTAGAGCTTCAATTCAGAGTGGTTCTTCCAACATTTGGTTCACCCTCCGACCAGCCTCAGCCGTTGTGAGGCCGTGAGTGACAGCATAGTCCACAACTGTAGCCCTAATTTCAGTAGGAATCTGCCTATTTCGTTGGCCTCTTCTCTCTGTTTTGTAGAAATGGCCCACACTATGTCCTGCTCGGTTCATACGCTTGCCAAGTGAGGGTTCGTGGGATTCATCCCTGAGTGACCGTGAACAAGTGGCTTGTCATTGGTTACAACTAATACTTCACACACCTCCTCCTGAGTGAAAGTTGGAGTTCACCTGTGAGCAACTGTTCTGTTTAGGAGACATTCCAGGAAAAAATGATAAAGAAAGGTATAAAATTTGCATTTGTATGTAATGATTCAAGCAATGAAATGAAGACTATTAGTTTTATTGGGAACGACTATTCAGCATCCATAAGTTTAGTTCATTTTGACTGACATGACATAAGCAAATGATAATGTTATGAAACAGCAGAGAATTATATGAAAGTAACTGATACATGTCCACAACAGAGGAAGGAGAAATCGCTACGCGAGCAAGACACCTCACCCTAATTGCTGACGAGCTGGCTGTCGCCCTGCGTGGTTGACTCCGCCGTCGGTGTGTGAATCTGTGAATGAATGGGTGAATGTCAGTCACCACTGTAAAGTGCTTTGGAGATAAGCGCTATATAAATGAGGCCATTTACCAATTCTAATTGGCTGGATCACTCCTCTCAAAAAGATCAGAATCTCTTTACCAGTATAAATCTAACTCAACTCATAACTGAACCTACCGGTCCCAGTTCTTCTTCTTTGCTTGATTGGAGACAGACAGACATTAAATGAATGAATTGTAACTTCATGTTTCATCACACACTCTTGTCAGACCGTAGGAAAGCTCGTTGCTATCATCAGATGCGTGACCATCTTCTGTAACAAGTTTATTGAAGAAGTAGATTTAACAGGTATCTAACTAGCGGACAGCTGGCTAGTTAGCTAGCTTGCTAATTCCACCATTTCTTTACTTGCTTACTAATCTTACTGGTTAGTTACACAAAATGAGACAAGCAGTAGAGCTGGTGAACAGTGAGTGTTGCATAATGCTATTCAATAGTTTTGATGTCTAACAGGAGTAAAGAGAGTTTGTTTGGATGCACCTCTGCAGGTAGTGGAGCTTTGCCAAAGAAAAACTACTGGGCCTTTATTTTTAAATAAAATTGATGATTATGGTCTTTCCACATATTGGTTGACATTAAAAAAATATAATAATCTGTTTTTTTTTTGCATTAAATCCCATTTTTTTCTGATTCATTTTGTCGTGACGTATTTCTCCCATATTCAAACAGACAAAAGCACGAATAAATAACACTCAGCAAACAAAATAACATTCTTTATGTTCGAGTCATATCTTCCAGAGATAGAAAAAACATACATTTAGAAAACATACACAACAGGCTCAAGGCACTGTAATAACCACCGAATATATTAGACAAAAAGGCACATGCTTTAGAGTCACTTAATCTCTTCAAACTTGACAGTGTTGACATCATCTTTCCTACATAAGTGCCGCGTGGCTGGAACGTTGGAGCGAATGTGCCGGTCCAGAAACATGTGACCAGACGGAGGAAATTAAGAAATAAAGTGCCGTTCAGGGACAAGCGCTGCGTCTGAAATCACATACTGAGTTCTACATATTCAACGTGTGAATATCCTTCAACATATTGTGTGAATAAACAGTAGCATGGCGAGGCGTCACCATGGTGACCCGTGCCAACCTCGTGTGACCAAAACAATGAACTAATTTTTAAAAATATATTATGATATACAATTGGAGTGTTGGATCTGTTAGATCTGAGTAGGCCAGTGCATTGTGGGACATTTATGCTTTTTATGTTTCCATACGTCATAATTGACTGTACTGTACTGGTTTCTGATATGCTAAAACAATCTTGCATACTGTTTAAGCTAAATAGCGTAAAGTTAGTGTGGAATTCTGGACGCTCATTATCAGAATGATTGTCCATCACGACGGATTCACATCTGTATATTTAGGGGCTGATTTGTTCGTCCTGGATATCCGAGTCTGTGTGTCCTGTGATATCGGTTTTGTGACTGTCGGGTATTTCACCGGGCACGCTTTGGTCGGCATCAAAGTACTTCCCATCTGTTTGATTCTGGCAGGTTTGTAAAGTTTCAGTGGAGCTGCTGGAGTCGGAGATCTGCTCCTTGGCTGTGTCGAAGGACTCGGTGAAAAAACTGTCACTGTAAGACCGACTGGCTGGGGTTGCCGTCTCAGAACCGAAGGCCTCCATCAGAGCGCCATCTGCATCCAGATGAATGCTGTGATTATCTCCATTATCATTGTCTGTGCAGCTTTCCTCTGTGTCTCCATGAGTTATACCAGTTCTTGGAAGTGAGTTATCTTTGCATATTTCCCTTTCGGGAAAAGTGAAGACGCCGTCTCTCTTGACCGAACCCTCCGTACGTCCCATATCAGCATCTGAGTCCACTTCCCTCTCTTGGCCAGGCTCTGTGTCTACATCCTCCCCGACAGCAGCAGCTCCTTCCTCCCCAGCCAGAACTCTCTTCAGACTCTGCGCTCTGCCTCTGTACTCTTGGCACAGCTGAGCATCGGGCATGTGGTTTCCGTGGATCTCAGCCAGCTTCATGTACACCACATACAGGGCCTCGGGGTGAGCTCGGTCCTCCAGGGCCGCTGCCAGGGCCAAATGGAAGTAGCCCACTGCATCAAAAGAATCCTGGAGAGGGGGGCACAGAGCAATTACATCTTCAGGCTGGAATTCAGAACCATTTATAATGAAAGTAAAGGCCCGTAAAGGCTTAAATTTAAAGATTGTGTCTTTAAGATGGATATCCCTAACGTTTATTTCAGTAACAAGCTGTTGATATTGTGTTTTGCTCATGCAAGTGAATGCATGTCGTCGGGACCTGCACCTTCAGCTTGTGTAGGGTGAGGTTGCCCAGCCTGCAGTACAGCTTGGTGTAGTAGCGAGCCTCCGTGGGGTCCTGCAGGACGGGCGGGCAGAGGGACAGGGACTTGAGGTAGTAGTTTTCTGCCAACTCAAACTGCCGCAGGTTGTAGTAGACCGTAGCCAGCCGGTGGTAGGCTGCCCTCTCATTCACAGGCACACCTGAGGAGCACAACGCTCTCTGTTAACACACGACGCTCTCGTTCAAATCAAACTAATAGCAAACTAACTCTGCACCTGTTTTGTTGGCGATCTCGATAGCCAGCGTTGCGTACTGCAGCGCCTCCTCCTGCTCTCCCTGGTTCATCAGCAGCTCTGTCAGTTTACTCAGCAGACGGTACTCTGAATGGACGTCCTTGATGCTCCGCGCGAATGGCAGGCTGCCGTCCTGAAACCACACACCCATCATTTTGTTTAAAGGGATCGTGGTGTCAAACTAAATCATTTAATGGGAAAACAATAAAACCATTTAAAACCAGGAAAAGAACAGTTATGCCATTTTATGATATCGCCATAATATGGATATGCTGCACAGCCGGACTACAGTTTGTCTTGGAAAATAACGCGTTGTCGTTTGTGTCCTCTTACCCTGTAGAAAGGCACCGAAGCCATTCGGTTCCTGAGGCCTTTGAAGTAGACGTCTCCTGCCTCCTCGTAGATGCTCATGGCAAAATGATGGTCATTCATCCTCAGAGCGGTCTTCACTGCTGCCTATTATCACAATTACATTACAATATCAAACTAAACTCTAGGTATGTTTTCCAAGGAGGTGTTGCATATCACACACATGCCCTCCTCCTCACCTGCAGGTACATGTCAGCTAGTTCGTCCTCCTGGATGAGGTAATAGATGCGTCCCACCTGCAGCCAGGTCTCTGACTCTTCCTCTCGCTTGCCCAGATCAATAGAAATCCTCAAGCTCTGCTTGGTGTAGTCCAAAGATTTACGAGATGATCTGCAATCCACGACTTATTTTGGTCAGAACATATGATGGAAAAGATGGTTGGAGAATAAGAGTGAGGGGCAGGAAGTCACCTTTCAGTGTTGAGTGTGAGGTAGAGGCTGCTGAGGATCTCCAGATACTCTCCCTCCAGCCTCTTGTCCTTCAGCTCTCTGGATACCGACACACAGTGCTCGTAGTAGACGATGCTCTGGCCGTACAGCAGCATGTCGGCATACTGACGACTCAGCACCTTGGCCACCACCATCCGACCTATGAGGAAACACAGTCGGGATGTTACCTGCTGACATTAAAAACACTCTGAGACGTTTGTGATATTGAATAACAACTTTTTAAAAATTCTGTCACAAAAAGTCTATATCAGCCTTAATAATCCAGTATTTTTTGTCAGATAAAAAAGAGTAAAAAAGATTTGAATATGACTTTATGTGCAAACATTTAAAGGAAATATCATGGGATTAATTCACACATCAATATATTTTACTAAACTTTTCAACAAAACACAAATATTAAATAGCGAAAATCCAACGTCGTTTTTTTTCATGGTCGTAACCTTTCGCACTGAGACACATCAACCAATCACGTGGCAGGAACAGACATATTCAACAACATAGAGGATCCTTTGTCTGAACCAAGACGGCAAACTTTATTACTCGTTTCAACTTTGACAAAGACAGTGAATAACAGAACCGTACCGTCACAATAAAAGCCCTAGAACTAATCTGACAGATTACTAGAGGGAATTATAATTCATTCAGAGCTTTTGTTAAAAAAGGAAACTCAATAAAAAACATCCTACAGTAGTTGAGGCCATACAACACGCTGCTCGATGTAAATATGATCCTCGTAGCCGGGACTCTGCTTACACAAATCTTTTCAAACCTTTTTTATTGAAAAAGTGCTGCAACTGTCACAAATTTGCATCCCTGCCAGTATGAAAAGATTTGATGTGAAATATTTGCATGCAAGTATTTTCATGTTGTTTATTTGTCATGCCCACACTGTGTAAAGGCCTTTAGATGAGACGTTTGATACCACGTCCTCCAGGAACCTGTTATCTTAGCATCGCATGACTGGAAACAGACTAGACTGGCTCTGTCCTGAATCACAATTTGTGGTTTTTTACATTTATGGTTTTTAAAGGGATTAAATACACAAGATATTCCATGTGGATTAGTGTTGGCAGAAAGTAGAATAAAGGTAATAAGGCTGACTAGTCAAACTATTTATTTAATGGGTTAACATGTACTCACTGTGTAAGTTTCTGGCATGTAGCGCGATTAGTAGTCCCATTTCATAACAGGCCCTGCTGTCCTGGCTCCTCCTCCTGTCTTTGTAGCTCCTCCCCAGCCAAAGGTAGGTCTGAACATGCTCCTCATCGGTAGGGCTTCCCCAGAGCTCCAGAAATAGATCCAGGGATCTGGGAATGCAGTCACCGTCACAATAAATAACTCTTTGTAAACTATTTCTACATTTGTTGCGTGCCCCTGAGGGAAAATGATGGGACCGATATCTGACCTGACTAAAAAGCGTTCTGCAACCAAAGGCGCTCCCACGTCCAGTGCCAGGCAGCCCAGGTTGGCGAGTGCCAGCGCCTGGTTCCTCTGGTTTCCACTTTCCCTGGAGATCACCAGGGCAGAGTGGAGATGCCAGCCGGCCTCGGGGATGCAACCCTGCCGCCTCAGACACAAAGCCAAGAGGTTGTGGATCACGCCTCGCTGCGTGGGACTGTCCGTGCCCTGGAGAGAGATAGAGTAAGGATATTTGTATAGAAGGAAGAAAACCCATGATTGTGTGCATTTTCTGCAGGTGATTAGTACCTGGAGTGACGTGAGCAGTGGCTGCAGGACACTCTTGGCCCTCTCAGCCTGGCCTGTCAACACCAGCAGCCAGCCGAGCAGCACGGAGGCCTCGAATCCCTCCTCCTCGTTGATGTGGCCTCCCGTCTCCACGGCCCGTTGAGCGCAGTCCACCGCCTTATCTAGAGCGTCGTGCTGCTGGTAGACCGTGGCCAAGCCCTGACACAGGTCCCTCTGGGTCTTCAAGTCCTCCCCGTGCTCGGCTATAATCAGGGCCTGCTGAAGGTAAATCACAATCTGGGCCGGGAGCAGGGAGGTTCCTTCCTTCCAGCACGGGTTCAGGCGAACGGAGTTCCTGGTAAACAACTCGATCCTCTGGAAAGCGTCGTGGAGGGAGTGGTCCTGTCTGGAGTCCAGGCTCAGAGAGGCCAGCGCCAAGTAAGGCATGTACTTACGGTGATAGAGCCGGCTCAAGAGCCAGTTGAGGTCCAGAGGACCTATGGGGCGCCCCTCGGCGGCGGAGAGTGTCACCGAGAGGAACTGGAGTCGCTCGACGAAGGGAAGGGCGTCATCGGACTTCCTGAGGAGCAGGAAGAGGCTGGAAGCGAGGTAGCAGACGCGAGCCTCCAGGTGTTTGTCCCCCATCACCAGCGACCTCCTCAGGAGGAGCTGCAGCAGTTCAAACTCGTCCTTGGAGGTGAAGGTGTGGCGCGGGAGACAGAGGAGCAAGGCGCTGGCCTTCTCCAGAGTCTGGGGCAGCTTGTCCTTCATTTGCTGCTTCAGGTAGACGGATGTGAGGTTTGTGAAGAGAGCGACGAGGAGCGGCGTGTCGGAGAAGCTGTCCACGCGGACGCTGAGAGACTCCTCGTAGTAAACGCGAGCCTGAGGAGAAGAGGGAATGGTCTGTATATCGCAGGCCCTATAATGTCTCTTTAGGGAGGAATGAATCCACAACACACAAACCTGGGAGAACTTTAGCTTCCGGGCACAGAGTCTTCCCAGGAGGAAGCATGCCCGTCGATGCGCCCAGTGCAAGCCCATCCTCTTGGCGCATTCCCTGACGGCCTCCAGGTGCCCCGAGAGCTCGTCCTCGGTCTTACCGCTGAAGGTCACCCACAGGAAGGAATACTGAAGGTCGTACAGGGGCAGGAAGTCCTCCTGGGAGAAATAAGAAACAACGGGGCCTCTTGACTTGGCTGTGTTTGGTAAAAACCACATAATGGGACAGACAATGAAAATTGTGTTGTTAAGATGCTGATTGCTTCTGTTGACATGATATTTGTTCAATTTGTGTCAACCCAAAGAGCTTTTTTGAAACCTGAAAACAAGCCAATTATAATAGGGATCAAATAAAATGATAGTGCCTGAAAATGATAGATAAAATATGAACCTATGTTGCAATTTGAATTAAAAAAACAACACCAAAGAAACAAGAACTCCTGTTATCCCTTTGCTTTGCTTCCTCTAATAAATACATAAATCAGTAACACTCTGCTGCAGACCTGGTAGTGGTCCTGGTTGAGCAGGGTCAGTGTGGGGTCACTGAACTCTGAGTCCTCTCCCTCCCAGCTGTTCTCCTCCAAGAAGAGAGGCGGGTCTTCCTGGAACTCATCCAGTTCCCTGAACGTGTCGTCCAGGGTGAAGGAGAGGCGCTCCCCCTCGCGTGGCAGAGGATTGTGGGACTGATAGAGGGACAGGCGAGGGGAGGAGTGAGACAGGGAGGTGCGAGGGGAGGAGTGGTACGGGGGAGTCCCTCCACTTTTCTCTGACATGACGCTCTGCCGGGCGCTCGCAGGAACCTTGAGATCTGGGAAAGAGTCGATAAAACATATTTTAAATCTATAGAGCTTGTAAGCAGCTGATTTTCCTGATAAATTCTGACACGTTACCACGTTTTGGCTGATTTTTGATGTACATGAAGTCGGTCTCGTCCAGTCTGTCTGAAAGCACACAAGGTAAATCGATTTAAGCATCAATTTTCCAGTTGGGGATACAGATGGAAACATTCTTCCGCTCCCACCAGAATGAATCACCAGCCAAACCAAACATGATGCTGTATTTAAGTTATGGCTCACTTTACCTAGCCTGTACACAGAGCTGATGTCTAGACGAGAAGAGCCTCTCCAGCAGGCCGCCGTCGCCGGACTCAGAGCCGCACGGGTTAACCTCAGCCAGGCTGGCCCTCTCCTCCTCGGTCAGAAAAAACAATCCCCCATCTCTGCATTAGACAGACAAAGGCAGCATTATCAAGTCTGCTGTCTGCTCCAGCCTCCTCACCCCATCCCACCCCGTCCAGACTGCAGATATTCTTATCAGGATTTCATAAGATTAGCACAAAAGTATAAACACACGACAACTAATGCAGATTTGAGACGAAATGTTTTCCTTGAAAGGGTCGGGCCAGGCAAACGCATTATACAACTAGAGAAAAAAAGATTTCTTACAGCGGTGCTGTGTCCAGAGGCTTGACGTGGGCCTTGTGTATGAAACCGGTGTGACCCGTGGACGCGTGTGTCCCTATGAACACGTCCAGGCCTCGGACCAGGAGACCCTGGACCTCCACCACGTCCCCCTGACTCAGCTGAAGCTCATCTGGGCCCGTGGGACTGTAGTCGGCCACTGCTATACAGGAACCCGTCACTGGGGGGGGGGGGTTGATGAGGAGAACACTGTCTGATGATAAATATGGTGATAAGCTCTATCTTTATCACTGTTATATCTTTTGTTTTTGACGTCCGGCAGTGCATTTAAGTATGCATACGCACATTAGCGTTGATCCACTGTGTTCCTGTAAATTAGAAAGTAGTATCCTCCGTCTCACAAACACAATATGTTCCCTGAACAAATATATAAACGCAGCACTTTTGTTTTGTGAGGTGAGATAAAAGATCTAAGACTTTTTCCCGTATGTTTTAACTCTTTTTCAATGAGTCCAAGCTGCTTTCAGCCAGTTAATCCAGCTTCTGTATTCTGAATGAGAGTGTGTGTGTGTACATGTTTTTACCCATAGAATGTTCAAACGCTTCCTTTTCTGCTGGCGAGCATCCGACGTTGCCCGGGTACTTCCTCAGGAACCACCTGACCAAACAGGAAGTAGAGTTTAACTCACGTGTGTCCACCATCTGTATCGCCGCTCCCGCTGCTCATTCAGCCCAAGAAAAGTCTCAACGAGAGAAATGTTACGCTGATTTTAAGGAACAGAGAGTGACTCACTGATAGAAAGGGTAAGGCAGCGGCTGCATGGAGTTGACCGGCACCAGGCCGTGGTTTCCCGTGGCGAGCGCCGTGCCCTCCCACATGTTCTCCTGCCCCGTGTCCCTCACCGTCAGCAGGTCGTTCTTCTTGAACGGCAGCTGGTCTTCGTCGTCCTCGTCCTCGCCTCTTGTGAACAACGCCTTCGCAAAGAAGGATCCTAAAGAGAGTCTTATTAGTCACCCACACACAACATGTACACACAGCACTAATAAGCAGGTGTGAATCCAGACATGCGTCTCTAATATTGTCGAGTTGATGAAAGTCAACGCACTTAAATTAAAAATAAACTCTGCAAAAGTGCCGCAGCTTGAGTGCCCTCATTCCGTCACCGGCAACATGATGGATGTTTTATATCCTCAACCTATTAAGTTAATGTAATTCTTACCACTATATGCCAGCACTGCACTTTTATTCTACATGGCCGTGAAGCGTTTTGCCTGGAGGGGGGAAATGATTCAGGGGAAAGTAACGTTTGTGTAGACTCGGGGCCCGAAGGAAATCAATACACATTCTTGCAGGGAAGTAATATAATGGTTATGCTTAAGTTTGTTTGTAATCCATAAAAGACATTCAGCAAATTTCTAAATTAAATCAACTTTAATTTGTTTATTAAGTTCACCTGATGTCCAGTTTTAAGGGGCAGCTCCCATAAATAGAAATCATAATCTAGACTGGACATTGGCAGTACACTGTGGGGCACATGAGGTCAATAATGCTTCTTTTGCTATAATTTGTCCAAAATCATACGTGGTGTTATCCCTGATGCTTTTTATATTGGTAATTGGGGTCGGAGAAAATGGATTTTAAGGGGTTTGGGGATCAAACGGCAGCTGAAGTTGGTTATTACATGGTGACAGTAAATACTTCATATGTTCTGACAGTTTTATACTGTGAGAATAAAGCAGCCAAAGGGCTGGTTTTTACTACCAAGGTGTACGTTTTGGCCGACAGATTCATGAACCAGATTTCATTCCTCACTTTTCACCCTTTTATGCGAATAATAAAAACTGTTCGTAAAACTCTCACCGGGTGTCGATAAAATGGCACAAGCACAACACGACTCACCCTCCTGGAGTAAGAGTCCGAGGTAGAGGGTGGCCAGATGTTCCTCGTCCACGGTTACGTTGATCTGCAGGTCACTGAGCAGCTCCGGGTCCAGCCAGAAGGACTGATCGCACAGGAAGTTCTCCAAGCAGCGAGCCACGTAACCTGGGACGGAGAACGTGCAACTCGGATGCTTTACGAATGCTACTTATCACTGCACGCTCAACAACCAAGCTTGTTATACAGCTGTGCTCATAAAAGTGCAAGAAATGCATGTTTGTGATCCACCTGCAAAGTGGGTTTCAAATTATCTGTATTTTTTAGCATCAAAAATCATCCTTAGTGGTATTTTATTGGAGTTGACAGCCAAAAAAATCAACCAGTCTCCTCCTTTAGGCCTATATGGTTGCTGTTTGTTCAGATTAGAGTGACTGGACGTTTTTTAAACACCTTTTTCAACCTAACAGATGATGGGTTCACATCGGAGCTGATTCGGGAAATCTTACCTAATGCTAGGTACGTTGAAAACTTCCAAATTTCCTCCACAGTCTTGAACGTGAGCACGAATCTGTCCTTCTCGGCGTGGACGGACACCAGGCGTGCAGACAAGTCCTGCACAAACAAACGTGTCACGTTTCAACAACAGAACAACCCTCCTTTATATCAGGTGCACCATACAGTTTATGGCGTATCATATTGCATATCAGAGCATATCATAATGCTCCTCGGTCTTTGTTGTGAAGACAGAAGTTGAGTAGCACAGTAATGCCTGTGTAATGGCTGCATTGTCTGACTTCCTCTCACCTTAAAGAGCTGGATGACGTCCTGGCTGTTGCTCTCCACTACTCGGAGTCGGGTCCGCAGGGCCTCCTGCAGGGCCCGGTCTGGATCCTCGCTGGAGCGCCTCCGTCCAGTGAACAGCAGCTCGATTTCTGGGCAAAAAAAAGCAAAGAGAGAGCACTGTGATCCCCCACTATTAGATTAGATCGCTTCAATACAAAGAAATCCGATGCAAATAGGCTTAGTGGAGCAATTAGCTTACAGAGAAATGAGAGAGAGAATGAGAATTTATCATCTGTCAGAATAAACAAATAATGTGTTTAATGGACTTTTTGCTAATTCATCATTGTGTGTGTGAGTGAGTGAGTGAGTGAGTGAGTGAGTGAGTGAGTGAGTGAGTGAGTGAGTGAGAGAGCGTGAACACTATGAACAAATCTTCATAGTGTTCCTTCTAATACTTCCTCTTATTGCATGTTTTAAACTGCCATCGACTGCCTGCTGACTCCACACTCACTTCTCTTAATCGACGCCCAGCTAAGTGCATGTCTGACCCCCCCAGTCTGCTACTCTGAGCCAACAGTGGGCGGTCAAGAGTCTGCAGTGCGCGAGCTAACAGCTAACAGCTAGCGGAACTGCCAGGATGTGTCGCTTACAGCCCTTTGGTGTCTAGACGGAAGTTTAGCCAATCTGAAAACGGCACTTTACTTAGTGCGTCTTTCTCGCTGTGTCCGTATTCACTGAGTAAAAATGGGAAAATAGCTGGAGAGAGTTCATTAAAGATTTCTTACAAGAGGGATGCTCCGTGAGTTAGTCCCCGGAGGAATAACAAAGCCATTAGGCCTCTTACTGGCCTCTCAGCGTGGTCATTTAAACTCATTTGAGAGGAAGAACCTGAGGGGAAACGTGATGGATGGAGCTAAACTGCTGAGTGAGTAAAAACATTAGAAGGGAAATGTGTCTTATGCATACATTTAATGCATGGGAAATGCTTCTGAATATAAATATGTTTAGAGGAGGAGGGATACCTGAGGAGAATTTCTCTCCCAGCGACACGGTGCTTCCTCGGAGGAACGCCTCTTTCCTCTTCCAGTAGCTGTCAGGCTCCGCCCCTCCCTCACCTGACTCCGCCACTGGACCGTCCTCCTCCTCACCTGCACCTGAAACAGGAAACAAAGTCAGGACGTGCTGGATCAAGCATGCACGACCTTTCTGTTCGAAACCTCAGTCCAGGATAAGACAGTATATCCTAAACAATATCATGTAGAAGGGCGGGCGTGGAGATGTTGCTAGAAAACACAAGATGGCAATCGCTGTGTTGCTATTTACACGTGTAGTCTTACGGTGCTGGTTGAACACGTGAGTTAGAGAACTGGTTCCTAACCTGACTATGTTTTTATATGCAAGGTGAGTTTATTTGTGTAGCACATTTCATGCTCAAATAAAAGCATAGAAGCCTTAAAGGGGAAATACAAATACAGGATAGAGGGGGCAATTTTTTCTTAATTAATATTTACAGTTTACAACAAAAGTGTTTAAGTTGGATTCGTTGTTGCAAGTGTAATATCCTCTGGAAACTAGACATTTCAGCCATTTAGCTAAAGCTTTTTATTTTAACCATAATGTATGAGCTGCTGACTAAGTGTTTAGTAAATTATATTTATCTCAACACATTAACAGTAACTTATACATCAACTTAAAGCCCATAAATATCATCCACCGGTAATAGCCGGCTATTGAAGTGTAGTGGTGACGGGCTTCCCCCGGATTGTTCCATTGTGCAGAGAGGATGTCCCGAAACGCTTCCTCTATGTTTGTGACACAGACAGCATGTCCTCATGTTGTTCCAGCTCCAGAACTAAGACTCCATAATGATATGATGTCATGTAGATTAAGATGTCCGATGCACAGAACGTATAGTCTACCTTGAGTCATGTTGTCATTTCCTGAGAAGTGTTCGTTTGCTCCCCCGAGAGTGTATGGTGGTTCCCTCCACAGAGCATCCAGCTCAGCAGGAGAGATGTCTGTAAACAAGGAAGCAACTCGGTTCATGAACCTGAACGTGACATTTTTTGACAAAGGTTATGTGTGGGACTATTTCTTGTGTGGGAGAAGTTTCTTCCTGGTCAATCAGCCCTGAAACAGCGATAGTTATTTTTGGTTTTTGTACAGATTAAACAAACAGTCAGTTAGTGGGCTTTAGAGGCTTCATTCACGTTGAATGTCGGGTTGAAGCCGTCGGTTAGTGTGAGGAGAGTTATCGGGGGTTTGGGAGTGATACGATGACGCTGATCACACACACACACATGACTCCTTCACTTTTTTATATGTCAGCGTGCTCACGTGTCTTCACACATACAGTCACACACCATTTAAAATAATCCAAAAAAAAAAACTGTTAACCAAAGGGCAATCAAAAATAATTGTGATACAAATAGCCACTTCTTAATTTTTGATAGTTTAAAAAACACACACACACACACACACACAGCAGAACAGTTATTATCTTGATGCAACAACACAATGGGGGGCACACAACCTTAGCAACACAATGCAACATGACATCAGGCTTGGAGGAGGACAACAGCCTATTCTTTCCCTCCATCCTACAACACAGAGCACACCAACGGGGTGGGGGGGGCTTCTTGAGTGGATACAAGCACAGTCATGCTGCTACGGCACAGAAAACACACCATGCCACCTTCTTCTTTGGTTTTTGTGTTACCTTCTTGGCTAAGTGTGTTACCCATGTTGTGTATAGAGCTATATGCCGCCGTCTCATGACGGTGTGGTGGCAGCGCAGAGAGCGTGCTGGGACAGACCTGTGAAGGAGGAGAGGCAGACTTTGATGAGCGCTCCACAGCAGCAGGAGTTGAGCAGCGGTCTGCAGCAACAAGACGCCATCTGGCCCAGGAGCCGGCAGCTCCCCGAGATCAATGCCATCCCATCAGTTCCCCCCCCACCCCCACCCCCTCCAAACACCCACCCACCTCACACAGCCTCTTTCACAACTCTCTTCCTCTCCGCCTGGCCAAGCCCCGTTTCCCTTCCTATTTCTGTGTCGCCTTTTTCCTGTGCTGTTCGCTCTGTCTTTCCACCGGATTCCTGTTTACTGGACTTCTGTCCCACTGCGAGTCTTATCTCCTCTGCTCGTTCTATCTGTCTGCTTCTCCTTGTAATCCCTCTGTCTCTCCATCTCCCTCCTCCCACCAGCCTCCCTCCCTCTCTCTCTATCTCTCTCTCTCTCTCTCTCTTCAGTAGCTGCCCAGTCAGTCAGTGAATGCACAAAGCACTCTCTGCAATTGTGTGTGTGTGTGTGTGTGTGTGTGTGTGTGTGTGTGCCTCAGTGAGTGTTTCCCTGTGTGTCAGTGAAAAAATGCACTGAATGTGTGTCAGAAACAATGTGTGTGTCTTTTGTGTGTGTGTGTGTGTGTCGCTGGGAGAACGTATTGCTGAGCCACTGTAAGGCAATGCCACACAGGGACAGGCTGCAAGGTCGCAGCGAGGGAGGGAGCGAGGGAGGGGGGGTGATGGTTCCAGATCCAGGATCAGTTCATCCACTACAGTTCATCACAACTCTATAGATGAGAAGACAGGAGTCCATAAAGGATTTGTCTTTGTTACGAGGAAGCTGCAAAAATGTGCTGTCGTGGGAAGATCAGAATCGTTGACCTCGTTTGACCTTTGACCATGTGAGAGGGAAATCTTCAGAGTGTGAATTCCACCACTATGAGTGGAGATAGGGGGGGTTCTTGTTTGATGGAGGTAAACTGGCGTAATTCCCACACAAGGTGTTCACTCAGGCGGTAATGAAATGCCAGATATTTAAATCTGTGTCGGGTGCGGTGTTCCTGTTCTGGGTGTGTCATAATGATGTGTGTAACAACTTGGAACAGCCGACTGGAATACAAATATACTTCTGCACTATTTTGAGAAGCTTTCTATAGGAGGACATACATATCTGGGAGTAGCTACACAAGGAAGTAGGTTTCTGCTTTAACACAGTGTCTTTAATGTGTTTTAAAATATAATAATTATGAATTGGAAATACAACATTAGCCTAGTCTATAATGACAGAACTTGAACTATATTACTTTTTAATTTCCTGCACACACAATGCTTCCATCTGACACACAATGTAGGTGCTGTCCTGCCAACTGAGTGTCAAGCTTTATTAATTTATGCGTGAAAGGAAATTACATTTTCTTTAATTAAGAAACTTGCACTGCAGATTTGAATGTAGACGAGACCCTTTATTTTTTAGGATGACGTCTGACTGAAGCTATATGCTAAGCTAAATGTAAACTTTAAGGGTTCAGCTGTATCTGGGTATTTTTATTTTTTAATTTTTTAATAAAGATTTAAGATTGTACATCCATAAAGTCGGGTGGCTTGTGTAAAACAACTGAATAAGAAGCATACATCTCCCATAAAGCATCTCTCATGAGACCCAGCAAGCCGAATAAACTCCCACATCTTTCAAAGTCGACACCTTTAAGATCTATAATCATTCTCACACTGGAGGCCGAGTTGTTTATTTTTTGTGGATATTTTTTTCATTTTTCCCCAACAACCAAGATAAATCTCACGGATCTCTGAGTTGCGGCGAGACAAATCTTTTAAACCTCTCTGAAAAAAGCGCTGCCATGGTGATCTGCTGTTGTTTTTCAGGGATGCTCCGTGCACGATGCATGATGTGACTTCTGTCGTTGCGTGTAATCACCCATGGTGGGAAAACAAAGAGGCCAAGTGTCTTCCTCCTTTGATCATGTTTAAAAATGCTCCGGGGACAAGGAGGTCGGAGATCTTTGTTTACGCTGAATGGTCCTGATTCAATCTGTGTGTGTGCATCTTGTGAGGCAGAAAGCTGTAAACAGGCCAGAAGGCGTGTCGGGACATATCCTGACACTCCCCCCCCCCCCTACACTGCTTGCTTCTCATCGTGCAACAGATTCCCTTCTAATCTAATAAACACAGGCTGCTCAAGGCCGATATGTGCGGTCACATGTGCTCGGGCCTTTGCACCGAATGCTGCACGGGGGCGATTGTCTTGCAGCGACTTCCATCCGGAGGTTTTACAACGTACGGTGATGCAGCACATCTGGATCTCCTCTTTTACCCAACACCTGTTGATGTAGCTACTGTTTCCTGTCAGCTGGAGACTCACAAGCCTTCCTCCTCCGAACGACTGCAGCATTACTGTAGTAAGTCTCACACAATACATGTAATTAAAGACACAGAGAGACCATGAATGCAGCTTATAGTATCCACGCCTGGACTGTGATTGTGACAAAAGCATTCAACCCTAATGAGGAACATATGGGGTCTGGCTGTGTTCAAATACATGACAAGCTAAACGGAGTTGTTCGGGACTGTGTATGTGTACAATGTGGGCTTGCAGATTTGGAAAATGTGGTCCAGGAGTTAGTAGAAGTAATGTGAGACAGGGGTCGTGGACTCTAAGTTTAGACTAACCCCCCCCCCTCAGCTCACTCACATGCCTCTGTGTCTAGGACAGAGCTCGCCGCGGGGTGATTCCCCCCCTGGTGCACAGCGGCATTTAAAACAACACCGAAGCAAACACGGGTGGAAGTATGATTCCAGTATAATTAATAGCCCCGAGACATAAGAAGAAGTCAGTTGTTCAGCTTTTCAGAAGACGTTGCATTCACTATGAAGCCACTAGGAAAGAGAATAAAGGGAAAACACACTCCATGACAGCGACAGCGTCCATCCTAAACCCTGATTGACAGCAACTTTATGGCACAAAGTACAAAGTGCAGCAACACAACACAAGAACCGCCCAGAAAGACTTCCAGAGCAGATTAAAAGTAGAAAACAACGACTCTTACCTCTGTGTTGCTGCCAGCTGTCCCGTCTCAACTCATTCCTCATGTGTGTGTGGCAGAACGTGTGTGTATCTATGTATCTGCGTGTGTTCATGTGTGTGTGTGTGTGTGTGTGTGTGTGGTGTCACCATTTAAGTGGTGAACTGCATCTCATGACAGCTGCCGGGCTGCTGTCATTCTCCGCTGTCAGCCCAGGAGCCCAGAGGAGGAACACAAAAAGAACGTACCAGCGCCAGAGTGAGAGTGTGTGAGCGTGTGTGTGCGTGTGTGTGTGAGTGTGTGTGTGATGTGTGTGTGTGTGTGTGTGTGTGTGCGTGCCGCTACAGAGGCTATCCCAGACGGCATGTCACTGACTGAGGAAGTTTTACACTTAAACTCCTCCCCTGATTTCTTTGGGACAAAGACATAACCTCCCCCTTTCTCTCTCTCACTCTCTCTCTCTCTCTCTCTCTCTGCCTCTCCAACACACACACACACACACACACACACACACACACACCTCCTCTCTCAGTATTTGCAAAGCCCAAAGAGGAGACTTATCCATTAGAAAAAGAGGTCAGCTATTAAATCTCAGCCACTTCCCATTTAGAGTCTAGTTCCTCATTCTGCAACACCAGTTCCACCAGTTTGCTACACAATCAGCTGGTCTATACAATGGTTGTATCATACCTGACACATTACTCACCTTCATTCTAGAGGTGCAGAGTAGTCAAGTAGTTCACCAGTGACCTCTCCCTGTACACCACTGATTATATTATTTTAACTATCTGGGTCACGTCCCAATAATCCCAAGGCCTTCCTATCTATGTATCCTTGTGGATGGAGTATTATTTTTTTTTAGTTGCCTGCTTAGTTAAATATAAACTGATTGTGCCGCCCCAGCCCCCAGTGCACCATGACAAAGTCACCCTGAACACACAATATCAGCCCTGCACTACACATGTGATCGTGCAATTGGCTATGCAAGGCTGCAGGACACAGACCATTTATTCTGCTCTGCTTGCAAAAGCGTGCACGAGCAGCGTGTGCATGTGTGTGTGTGTGTGTGTGTGCATGTGATATCCCCCATCCATGTGGTTGGACAAAGGGCAAGGATTGTGAGGGTAAGTGAAGAATGCAGCATACTGCTGATGGTACTGATAGCAGACGCATGGCCTGAGAGTGACAAACAAAAGGCACATAACCTCTAATAGAAAAACACTAAGTGGGAGATCAGGTCGCACAATGTGTCATTACATTTAAGACTACAACAAAAAACGTGATCTCCATCACAGCATCTCATTAAAACGCATGCTGCTGGTCGTGGTAAAGGACTAACGCTTTCCAGCTGTGATGTCAGCAGCGTTGCAGGTTCCAGTAACAACACGCATCAGGAGATGTTTGCCTTTACTGTCGATGAGGGGGCACTGGCGCCTTCGCAGACAGTGACAACAATGACCCGACGGCCTCCTGCTCCGCTGCCTCCGCTGCACAGGAAGGCCGGCATCCTGTTTTTGTGCCCCGTCGGTTTGGAGGACAGAAAAACACTGGGGAGTGACACGGGAGCACAATCAGCACCCGGCCCACGGGGGCACCCACCTACTCACACACACACACACACACACACACACACACACACGCACACGCCCAGATGAAGATGGTTCATCTCAGTAAATCATTAACCCTGCTGATCACAATCTGCTTGGACTTGGGCGGTATGGAAAACATACTGTACATTATGAAATATATCTATATATTCCTTATCTATCTATCTATCTATCTATCTATCTATCTATCTATCTATCTATCTATCTATCCCACCAGTTCACCCAAAATGAAGGAACTAATGAGGTAAGACTGGAGAGAGAGAGAGAGAGAGAGAGAGAGAGAGAGAGAGAGAGAGAGAGAGAGAGAGAGAGAGAGAGAGAGAGGCGCCTCTGACATCCCCCCATTGTCCAGCTTCCTCCAGGATTCAGGACCAGGTCTTCCCCGGGTCACGGGACAAGGCAGTGACGGTTTGGGGAACAGTCGCCACGACATGGAGATGTTTCCATGGTGATGTTTCCACGGTGATGTTTCCACAGTGATGCCACCGAAGCCAAACACATCTTAACTGTAAGGTCTTTTGAACACCTTGTTGTGGAAGTTAGTATGCACACTATTCTCAGTGTACTTAACTCTTTTCAGTGTGCTACAGTGTTAACCTGTCCCTTTTTCTTCACGATGAAATACACCAACAAGAAAAAAGAAGGGGATGACAACATCACACAATTACTTTAGAAAAAAAGGGGAAGAGGACTTAGTGCTGAGAGTGAGGGATGATGCTGCCCTTTAAATCATAAAGTTATTTATTATAGGTATATATTTCGCCTGTAATGTGAGTGTTTTAATCATGCAAAGTCAGTTAATTGTGATGTAATTACTGAGATGCTGTACGACCAAAACACAGCAGAGCAAATCCTGCTTCACAATTAACCTCCTCTCCTCAACAGCAGCTCCACCGGAGATAATCCAATTAACCAATTTGCTTACATCGACTTTCCAGAAGAGGGCGGTGTCATAACAGTTTTAGTGACAAGCCCACAGCCCGCTAAAAAAAAATAATAATAATAAAAAAATCACCAACAAGTTTTAATTTCATAAAGGCTCTCACTTTGTTTCATACATTTATTCTCATGTTTAGAATGAAACTGTCTTGAGAAATAATTACAATAATTTTAAACACGAGATTATTTGTCTTTCTCACCTCGAGGGGAAAAAATGGATAGACTGAAAGAGACTCACGGTTTTTGAATACTTCTCACTTCTTGCAGCGTGATGGAGGTGACGGCGTCCCCGAAGCGTTCACAGCAGCCCGGGGTGACGTCGCTTAACCCAGGAGAGGACGGTCAAGTCACCCACAGAGGAGCGGAGCACAACCCGGAAACAGGGCGACTTTACTTTCAAAATAAAACCCCAAAACATGTGACAGTGACGGCTACTTGGCCTCCAGAACCAGATGACATGAAGTTGGCTGCTTATTGCCACTTTTTTTATACAAGGACATGTCCTATGACACATTAAACAGTGAGCTGGTGTTTTAATGCATATTTCTGTGTGTAGGCGGAGGAGATATCATAGCATAACATAATATATTAAACTAATAATTTCAAAATGAATGAATGTCATATACCTCTTCAAATCTAATACATTTCAGTGGGGTTTTAAGAAGCATATTTTTTTTTTATAAGAACATTTTAAATACCACAACAACATTATACATTATGAATTATGAGATGCTTCTGTACTGAATCTTCTTAATTTTATGTTTAAAAGCTTGCAAAATGATTTCTTTTAGGGAATAAATGTAATATTTAATTAATATATAACACATAAAAAAATCCACTTTTTTCAAATTGTGGTCATGTGTGTTTTAATGGTTTCGTTTCCACCTTTTCAAAGCCAACAACTAACCATTTGAACGCACTTTATTGCTTTTATTTTGAAAGCGAGAGCCGGAAGAGGTCTGCTGCGGCTGTGTGGATACAGCGCGTGCTGCGAGGCGCGCGGTGACAGCAGCAGCAGTATACAACACCGCCAGGGAGAGCGCGCGGCGGAGCTGGAATCAGCCACGAGCGAAAATGTGAAGGTGGAATCCGGCGGAGCGGCATTGTTGTTACTGACGCCTGTTCATCTGAAGGGAGGGGGCAGACCCAGCCCATCTAACAGGGCAAGGACGGCAGCTTTGTTTTTATTTTTATCACCACTGGAAATAACCTCGCTTTGTTTTTATTCTTTTATTCCACGTTATTTTTTCGCTCCGTTCGTTCTGGATCCATCCACCTCAGAGAGAGAGAGAGAGAGAGAGAGAGAGAGAGAGAGAGAGAGAGAGAGAGAGAGAGAGAGAGAGAGAGAGAGAGAGAGAGAGAGAGAGAGAGCGTCACCTCGGCTGGATATTGGATGCTGGATTTTATTTTTTTATTTTTTTAATCACACACATTTGGGAGGAGTAAACTGCTCCCTCTCGCTTTTATGGGATTACTCTCGACGGAGGCGCTCTGTTTGAGAAGATAAGAGCAACATTGGGCATCATGAGTTCCAGCGGTAAGTCCCCCCCATTCTTGCGCGCTTTTATCTATCTCCACTTTAACAACACCGATACGTTTAAATTGTGATTTGCGTGTGAAAATAAGTGATGGTGGTGTCAGGCGGACTTGGAGCAGGTGTACAGAGAGACTATATCTGGAGGTCGAAGCACCGTTTGCCCAGAGTTCATCCATAGAGGAGCATTTTTTAGGGGGGGATTCTTCATCCACAGAACAGCTGTTGCTCGGCCCCTCCTTCCTCACTTCTCATCATCTTCTTCTCACCTTCCTCATCCACCAGCAGAACACTTGACCTCTCTTTGGAGACCACCTTTGTAAAAAATAAATAAATAAATAAAACTCCAGCTGCATTCTGGGAGCAGGAAACCTTTAATTTGGAGGTTTCTGACCCGGCCGCGGTTGGTCTCACGGGAGTTTGGTTTTGGTTTGTAATGCAGCACGTTAGAAATAAGTCTTGACAGCCCTAAGAGGTTTCTGTCATACTTACCCTAGATCACCCTAGGAGGAGGGGGGGGGTGCTAAGCTGACCTTGTATCAGCTGACCGCGACCTGATCCTCTGTCAGCTGAATCAGGGCTTTCCCCTGTAGGCTGGCCGGTCAGCTGTGTGAGCATGTGCACAGCATGCCTCCACGTTGTTGTTTACAAGTTATCATTGGTTATCACAAGTTAGCCCCGCCCCCCTCCAGTCCCATCCCTTAACGGTCAACGAGGCCCGTTGATGTGCACCAGGCTGGCCTAGAACTGACGTCCCCATGTGCTTCCTGTCCCCCCCTCCCCAGGTCTACAGGAGGAACCCGGTATTACTGCATCATTCATAATCCAGCCATTGTGTGGAGCACTACATTATTCATATGGTGCTCTTAAACCCTCATGGCACCGCGGTCTGACTTGCCAGTTCCAGTTCCAGTGCCCTCGAAGCTGGAACAGGAAGCACAGCATGTCGTGTTTAACTCACTTGACCGCGTGTCGCAGCGTGCAGACGATGGTGTGTTTTATAGACGGAGAAAAAAAACAGCCCAACCGCCGCCAGTATGTCAAACATATGCTCCCCATCCACTCTCAAGGTTTGGGGCTGCTCGGTGTGCATTGAATGTGATGACCCAGAGGCCATGGACACACATGGAGCTCTGACTGACCGTCACTGGGTTTCATGTGTCTGGTGGAAAGGACCTCCACTTCACAAACTTATGAGTATATGCACGCTCAGAAGTAGAGTAAAGGTAAAGCCGATGAATCATGCCGTTTCTGAGATGCAGCATAAGCACAAGTATGTGTGTTTCGGTGGGGGACCAATAAAACACATGTTGATCAATACGCTGATCATTGAGATCGGGGCCCAGAGGGGATCTGCAGAGTCATACATCACAGACATCTGACACCTCCCTCCCTCTCTCTCCTTCCCACTCTTCCTCTCCACGTAGAGTTCTCCAACATCAGACAAAATGTATCCCAAAAGGCCGGCCTATATTTGGGTCTTAACTTTAGAAAACGTCTCCGTCTCATGCAACCTAATGATTAAGTCAAATGGTTTTGAATGCCTGATGAGTCTGGAAGGCGGTGCCAGTTAAGGTTGGGATCTCATGCATCGTCTTTATCGCTCTTTGATCCACACTGAAATATCTCAGGCGACGGTTGGATGGATGGCCTTGAAATGCCCCCAAAATATCTATTGCACCCCCGAGGATGAATCCTCGTGACTTTGGTGAGCCTCTGAGCTTCCACGCTTTTACAGATGCCTTTTCACGGATGAAAGAAATGGACATATTGGCTTTATGGTGTAAACGGCAAAATGTCCACAACATCATAAGAAATTGGTCCTCCGGGAACGGTTGATATACCTGGTGAATTTGTTCTGGACCAAGGTGTTTTCTGGACATAATGATCCACTGACCCGCTGACAGACGGTGTTATCTGCCTTCTACAAGGGAAATAAACGCATAGATACACAGGACATCACTGCATTAAATATTTCCTTTTTTTTCTGTTTTACGGGAGGAATGAGTCAGGAGAAGGGTAGACGTCGAGCGGAGCTACATCATATATGATTCCCGCTCTTCTGCCTCATCTGGTGAGCGGTCCAAACCCGAGCCAAACACCATTCATCACGCCTCCTGTCAGACGCCTCGCTTCAATAACACAGAGAACAAAGGTGGGAGACAAAGATGTGCAGACGTTCGATGCCGGGACGCACGCCCGAATAATCCCAGCACAATACGTCTTGTGTTGTTTTTAGAGGTCAACATCACGTGAGACACATTTGCAGCTACGGTCACTGTGGTTACCAGACGTTGATTTGCATAGAACGGTGTGAGTGCAGGGAACCATCACTTGCCATTTAATCTGTAAAGTCAAAGCAGGTTTTTTTATTTAATTTGAATAGAATAAAAACAAGGAGACTCATTCAGATCAAGGCTTCACCGTTGTGTGTTGCGTCCTCAAGGTTCCCGTCTCCACGACCTTGGCCTCTGCTGGGATTGAGCGATCATTCAGATGGTCAGCAGCAGTCTGACCTCCCTCCCTCTCCCTGTCTCGCTCCCTCGCCATGGACTGACAGTATGTTTGCGATACCACTGGATGCCATCATTGCTCTGATGAATGCTGCTGGCCAAGGTCCTGACAGACGGAAGGGAGATAAAGAGCGGGGATGGGGGATGGCAGGGAGACACCTGATCATTGGCTGCATCAGATTACAGACGGGGGAAGGCATGGCCTCAGTTTGTAGTAAACAGTACCTTAAAGTACAATAAACACATTTCTGTCTTAGTGCGATACACCTTTAACCAGATGGTTAAGTAGCTGTGTTTTTTTAAATCAAAATCTCTTTATTTATTTTTTTGCAATAACAGTGCATGGATTTCAGTTTAAAAAGACAAAATGAAATGAAATATAGAAATGAGATCCAACACACACAGAAAGAAAGAGACAACAATAAAACAACAGCAAAAATAAAATAAACCGTAAAATTAATCCCCGTCACTGCCAGTGAGCTTCATGACCTTTAAATATGCAGTTTAATAATGAGTGTGGATTATAGTTGTCAATACAGTAAACAAAAAAAATAATAAAAAAGATGCCAAATTGTGGAACGTCAAGGGCCTAAGAGGACTGACACATGTTCAAAAAAGGTCCCCAGGCACGCAGGAATCTCCCATTAGAATAATGGAGAGAGTACCTTATCTTTTCAATCTTCAAACATGTCATTAGGGCCGTCAGCCAATCGGTGTGTGTGGGAGGGAGGGGGTCCCTCCATCTGAGGAGGACAGACCTCCGAGCCAGGAGAGAGGCAAACGCTAGAGTGCGGCGCTGTTCAGAGGACAGTCGAACCTCACCCGTGACTCCAAACAAACCAATAAGGGGGTTCGGCTCCACCCTCACTGTCAAAATCTGGGAGAGGGAGTGAAAAACCTCTGTCCAGAATCAAGTAGCTGTGTTTTATGAAGCTTGGATTTGAACATCATGTTTCTCAATTTCTGCAGAAAGGAAGCTTTATTTCAGACCGCTGGGCTGAATCAGCCTAGAATAAGTGATACTAGCTAAGACCCAGAGATATTTGATGTGTTTAAAGAGAACTTCACATCGTGCATCTCTTTGTTGGTGGATGTTTGTAGTAGAAACAGCTGCAACCAGTAGAACAATTTCTATTAAACCACTTTTTCTGATAGCAACCTTTATTCTAGACCTGTTAATGTTATCCTTTGCAGCAGAAAACCTATAATTTGGATGTTGGACTTATGAAAATTAAAGCTTTACGTGGGTATCACCCATGCATAAGTGGCTTAGTGTGATTCAATTAGATTTGTTGTAAAACCCGACTCAGGTTCGATGGTCCGTGTACGCACACGTTACTACAACCGCGAACACGTTTACCAATTAATCTGGAATCCACGCCGTCTTTCAATCGCTTCTCTTTAATTCTTTGCCCCCCGCACTCTTCCCTCCGCTCACTCGTCACCGCCGAATACCCAGCATCCCTTGTGACTGAGCTCCCAGCGCGCTCCTCCCCCGGGGGCTGTCGGGAGTGGGGGTCAGGGGCAGAAAATAGCAGCAGCCTCTTGGCCCCCCGGGGACGCCGTCGGGCGTCTCTGACCCCGGACCTGTTCTCATCACCTGTCTGCCAGAGGCTGTTTGCTTCCCGGGGGGAACTTGCCACGGATCTGGAGTCAGTGGATTACACCTGTAGTCCGGTGGCTATCATTAGATGAATGACTCAACGCCTCAGCATGGGGGATGAAGTGTTGTTGGAGAGCTCTGTAAGGGTTTTAGACGGGGAGAGCGTGGCGGCGCTCAATGGGAATGAACGCCGTGACACAATCAGATTACGCAACGCTTCAGCTCCTGAGCTGCTTGAGCACCTGGATGCTCTGTGTAGGTGCGGCCCTTTTTTTTGCTATGCATATTCGACAAGTTCAATAAGCGACTCATTCATTACAACATACTGCATTTGTTGAAAATATGCAGGATATGCAAGATATGCCTGCCTTTTAGCAGCTCAGTTTTTACAGTATGTTGCTTTCTTTTATGCAACTTCGCCGGGCCGGGCTGGGGAAGCACACTGTGCTCATACCGCCGCCGCGCCAGAGGTTTGTTTTGGAAATATTTCCAAAGGTCAGTGTTGAAAATACATGTTGGCTTACATCTTCTGCCATTCGTTGCAATTGTCTCTCATTCACACCTAATTGGATCAGTGTTGCTCATTTGGTTTTGAGCCAAAAAAGAAAAGGACTGCCTCCTTTTGACCGGCCTCACACACACACACACACACTTCCAAGGGATTGTTATTATATGAACCAGTGGCTGGGGCACTTATCAGGCAGGGTAGTGTCTCCCAGTGGTGCTGCCAGCATTGTGAGGGGAAAACAATGAACTAACAGACTTCAGTGTGGGAGATCGGGAGTGAGACTTGCATATTTTCCACAGCCCACACTCCCGTCCTGCACAGGGAAACACCCATGGATGTACAGTATGTATGCCCTCACGTTTCAGCACACATTCTGTAGCTTACGCTTTGCATACGCTGTCACAAAACCTGGAGCGTGCTCAGGCTGTGAAGCGTGCAAGGCAGTGAGACTTTTTAAGTGCTCAGAGTCTTTCAGGAATCATCCAGTGAAATGGAATCAGACAGCTCTGTCACGCCACGAAGCAGCAGAGTCCTTCAGTCAGCTACTCAGGTAGACGTTAAGGCCGGCTGGTTACTCTGCCATTATGCCCCCTTCCACATAGTGTAGGACCACTCAAATGCTCCTTCACGAGGATGGAGCTAAATAAGAGCCCGGCTGTTCTGGCTGCTGAGTCTTAGTATTGGAAGGCCGTGTTTTCTCTGCTTGTGGATGCAAGAGAATCTATGTACAGCCTAGAGGAGACGGTGGACTTTTAAAGAGCCTCTAATTGCCTAAGAGGTCTTGGATACATTCATTTTTCCTCACTTGTTTAAGATCAAATGAATCTATTATTTTTTTTTGCTTGTGAGAGCATTTATTCCATTACTGTTGAGGGACGTATGAGAGAACTTGACAATGTGAAACAGCTATCTGGCTTGCAGGAGTTTGACATGTAAGCTAATGCAAAGTGAGGTAAGGAGATCCACCACTCTCTAACCTGTGTGTGTGTGTGAGAGTGTGTGAGAGTGTGTCTACTCCCGTTTGAGTGTGCTAGAAATGGCAGAGAAAGCCTGGAGCGTACCCAGCTTACATGGGTGTCAGACTTCACATCTTGGTAAACAAGTGTTGACAGAGCTTCATCTTATTGTGTGAACTGCACAGTTTTCCTGCACACAGCGGAGAGAAACCTTTTAAAAAGCATTTTTGTTCAGCTTACTGCTGTCCTTCAGACTGGACACTAAAGACTTCGTACAGGAATGATGGTGTTTGTTCATATCCTCTCTCCCTGTCTTCAGCAGCTTATCACCAAGGCTCCGGCGGCGGTGACCGAAGTTCTGGAACGATCCGGTGCCAGCGATGTCGGGAAGTGTGCAAAGGAGAGGTGGTACGAGTGCAAGACACCCACTTTCACGTCAAGTGTTTCACCTGCACCGGTAAGACATGGGGACCTGATCCAGAACGGGAGCTGTAGCCACACTTTGGTCATAAATGTTGTTAAAGTAAAACATCCTGACATCCTCGCCTTCCACACACACACACACACATGCTGACACACACACTCACACCTTCTCCATCTGCTAGTGTACATGCTGAGTGCTACTATTAGCCCACGGTGGGGATTGGACCGGATCAGAGGTGCCTTGCAGGGAACTGAGCTCCTGCTGAGCTAGCTTGTTATCATGCTGCCAACCTGGAGAGGATTGTCCTCAGGTTTAACGCTGTGGTTTAATGAGACTGTGTCAGACAGGTGAGCACAGGTGACCTACAATGACAGTGGTGACGTCTCACTATCCTCTCACAACAGGAATAATGTGACAAGGATGGGACAATATAAGACTTTTATTTTTGAATTTTCATTGGCGGGATAATTGTGAATAGCGTCATAAGTGAGTTGAAAAAAAAAGTGGAAAATGGACACTGAAATAAAAAAAACAGGTTCATTTTTAAATTGATTTATCATTAATTTATGCAGGGAGACCGTGGTTTCTGATCATAAAAAAAATAGTCTTATCTGTGTCGTATTATTGAAATGTTTCTTAACAAAAATGTCAAGTGATGCCAGTATGTTGAAGATTAGTTTTAAGCATATTTTGAGGATTATTGGGATTATATCCCATTTATTTTGGCCAGTATAATCATGACATCCCCCATGTCTAAATGTGACATGTCAGGACTTTATTTATTTATTCAGTCTAATTCAACATTTTTGGATGAACTATCCCTTTAAGAATTTGCAGGTGACTGACAGTATAACATTCAGGAAGATGCCTTTTTTTGTCTTCGCTTCAGCGAAATTGCAAAAGAAAAATTCCCTGCACTTGTAGAGTGAAGTGCATGTCTGAAAGGGTCAAGTATTCCAGCATGTGCAAATCAGAAATCAAAGGAGCGAGGAATCGTATTTGTCATGCTGCTGTACAGCCTGGAGCAAGCCGCTCAGTTTAATGTTAATAATGTCATTTCTAAAGCAGTCACGCTTACTCTCAGTCATTTGCAGACGACTTTACAAACAGATTATCATTTTATCATCTTAGATTTCTGCATAATGTGCTATAATTGACAGCTAAGACAAATCTCTCCCCGCTCCATATTTCTCACGAGTTATGCTGAATCGACATTATGTCACATGCTGGATATACTTATTTGTATAAGGGCAAAGCTTAATGGTTCTCTAGTTTGTTAGACATGTTGTTAGAAATGCATCAGAATATGATTCGACCTTACATTTGTGAAAATAGGGCAGATAATTATTAATAAATATAAATAATCATTTACTCCTCTATATCAAAAAATACTCAAAATGTTTAATTTGAAAGTTTAAATATTCTCTTCACTGCTAAATGGAAAAAAGTGCAATTATTTGAATCATTTCAGTTTAATAGAGATTTCATATTTCACTAAATAGACACATTTTCTTACTTATTTCATGAAAAACATTTTTACAGGAGATCTTTTGGGCATTTTCTGCTTTCTGACATCCTTTACTTTCAAAGAGATTTTAATTTTCCTTAATTTCAATGTCCATCTTAATAAATCATCCCATTTTTATACAAAACAGACAGGCAGTTTTTAGTTTCTTTGGACTTTTCGTGTTCGAATAAGCAGAAGAAGTTGTGATTGTGATGAGCTGCACTACGTTGTTGTTGCTGTAACAGCAGATAAACTCTCTGCTGGCTATTCATTAGAGGGCTCTGACTTGTTCCCTATGTGTAGCCGTACACACACACACACACACACACACACACACACACACACACATACATGCATACACACTTCCACTCAACCGTACCAGCGTACACATCCATACATGTGTGCATGCTGGTTGTGAGGGGGTTGCTGTGGTAACGGTGTGTGAAGGGGCACCCGGGCCCTGGTTGGTGGATATTCTCAGCATCTCTATGGTGCTATCAACCAATGGGAAGGCTGCATTCTGTGCCCCAGAGAAAACAGGGGGGTGAACACAGGAAGCGAGCAGGAGAGGGGGGGGATGGGGGTGCTTCTCATGTCGCCCTAAACATTACATCATGACTTGAGTGTATTCTCACTCTCCCGTCTCACTCGCAGCAGTAATAGGAAGCTGCCGTGTTAAATACACCCATCAGACCCCCCCCCCCCCCCCCCCCACCCCCCACTCATGTTCCAGAGAGCTCTCCTCATCCCATGAGGCAATGGGGCACTATTGTGCGGCCACATCCCTGCCCATAATATACTCTCCTGAGCCAGCAGTTTTCTAAAGCTTTTTGTTGTTCAGTGTCCATTCCCCCCTCCCCTCCACACACACACACACACAAACACACACACACACACACACACACACACACATGTTGCATGTTCTTCTGGACTTCATCCACTCGATCTATATCCCCGATGGTGTGTATTCTCTGCTTTCCGTTTGTTCCGCCGCACAAGGCCGAACGGGTTTAAGATTTTGGATTTCTACATTTTCTTCCGTCTCTTGCTTTTACTCCCTTTTCTTTTTCCCGATGACAGTCAGCCGGCCGTGAAATCAATTCCTCATCTTGGGACAGGATGACATTGGCATGCGAGAGCGTGCCATTTCAGAGGCCAATGGCTAAAACTGTATTATACAATCAACTGTCGGCCGCCAATTGCTTTATCCGGCGGACGTGTTTACCAACTCTGCCACTGGGATGTTTGATTTCATTCTTTGCTGGGCATTTGTTCCCCCCTTAGAGAATCAGCTTGTGTACTTAGGTTATTGACCTTGACTGGTGATATTGTATCTGCCTCAGCCCATTCATCTCCACTGGAAAACCATGACATAAAATCTTTTTCCTTACTTCTCCTTTCTTCATTATTATTTCCGTCTGCTTTTTCCTGAAAAGGGCTGAGTCTGCCTCGCTGAATAGCTCACGACCACGTCGTATTAAAACACTCGGAGTCACTTTTTCATTCATTCCGAATGCAGGGACACATCCATCCCCGTCTATCCAGCCACATTCCCCCTCCTTATGACACATTATGATAATTCCTCTCTCCTAGTCAGGAGATGAACAGATCGCTAATCGCGTGCATGTAACCTCTCATTTGAACCCATTACACAGCAGCTGATTACAGCGTGAAGAAGCAGCTTCAGGGAAGACGTCGTAGGAAAGATGCTTGAAGACAGAAGCCAGCTCGCAGATTCATGCATCGACTCCAGACAGAGAGTGTGTGTGTGTGTGTGTGTATGTGTGTGTGGGTGTGTGTGGCACTGTACAGTATGGATGAAGTGGTGTTGTATTACAGGCAGACGGGCTGACTCGTGCATACTGGCCTAATGACATAGTGACCACATTTATCCCGCGTCTGAATCCTAACCGGCGCTCTTGGATTCCAACAGAAACAGTGGGGGCCTGTCAGCGGCACGAGTGCAGCGCTAACACACACATAAATCACATGCAATGGCAAAATGTGTGTGTGTGTGAACAGAAAACAGAGAGGCACACAAAAAAAACAATATGCAACTGCAGAGAAAGACAGATGCAAACACAAACACTTCTGCACATAAACTGCCAGGCGGCTCCCAGAAGTTATTTATTTCTTCCGGAGACAAAACAGATTGTTCTCATAAAACAGCACCGAAGGGGAAAAGCAGATTTGCACAGACAGGTCAGATAAATACTTGACTGCTTTGCTAATGCTCCATATTTCCAGCCAGGGATCTTGTCTTTGTCTTTTCACTCTGCAGACCATTTTTTTTTTTTTTTCGGTCAGTTCATCCATTAGTCCCCGTCGCTCACCCTCTGTGTTAATAACGTCGACCTACTGTACTGTGGCGCCGTTCTGTTCTCTGACGGCGAGACTTGAGATTGAGGGAAACGTGGCGGAGGGGAAGGAGGTAGAGGGAAAAAAAAGACATGCAGGAATTAAGAGTAATGGAAAGAGAGGTGATAGAAAAAGAGACACACATAACAGAAAAAAAAGTGGGGGGTTTACAGGGAAGGGGAGCTTCCTGTAGCTATAGCAACCGCTGGTACGCTGCTCCAATCACCACGCCAATGCCTGGTTGCTAGGGAGAGATTTCGGCAGGAAGAGAGGGGAACGTGGTGGGCAACGGTGCTTCTCCCCGACGACTCTCACAGATGATGGGGATTATTCATCCTCTTGTCGCTCTCAAGCGTTACCTCGAGGGATTTCAACACACTGACAACCCTCATATTGTCTTAATGTGTGTGTGTGTGTGTGTGTGTGTGTGTGTAAGCCACAGTGAGGTGGAGCTGCTTAAGTGTCTGGTTCAGGAGAGATTTCTGACTGAAAACGGGATCATTAAGCAAGAAGACCCTGCTGTGTTGGACAAACACACACATCCGCACGTTAAACAAGTCCAAATGGACGTTGAGTGTTTTTTTATTTGCTCATCGCAGGACTCTATCTTTTCCAGCAGCTTGGTTATCTCCGTGAGTGTGAGGGATCTCATTCACGCATGTTTTCCCCTCCGCTGAGTGTCTGATCGGCCCTCGGAGGGTTAAAAGGCTGAAGGCCCCGAGCGGCGGGGCTGGTCTGCTGGTACGAAGGGACTCCACTGGGCAACCATCTGTCTCCGTCGACGACCGCAGCCAAAACGCTCGGGCAACTCTGTCACTCATGCACGGTTTTGTCTCCGCTTCGGCCTTCAGCTCCGTCTGTTTTCTGTTACTGGTTTTCTCTTTTTTTTTTATAGCCTCGCTAGCGGCGTAGCACAAAGGGAAGGCGATGTCGGGTCGGTCAGCCCGCCACTTTGATCCAGACTGAAATATCTCAACTGCTGTGATGCACTGCCATTACATGTTGTACAGACATTCGTGGTCCCCAGATGATAAACCCTGCTTCACTTTTCTTTTTGTGCCATGACATGATATTTATAGCTATGAGTGAAATAACCTAACGATGTGGTATTCAAGGTCCCCAGAGGATCCCTTCCTTTAATGCAACCAGTGAAACGTTTTCACTTACTCAGCAAAATATCTACTTGACAAAAAGTGTAAGATTCATTGTTCCCAGATGATGAATCCTAACGACTTGAGTGATTCTTGACCTTTCTTATAGTTCCACATTTCCTCTACTATTGGATGACCCTCCTGTTCCCCACAGGATGAATTATATTTGGTGATTCTCCTCAGCTGTACTCCTTTAAGGGCCAATGAAACTCCATTGAAAGCACCATGAGAACAGCCTCACAGAGCCGCTAGTGTGTTGAGACTTTTGTTTCACTCGTCCTTCCTGTCTGTCTGACCGCCTCCTCTCACCACCCGGTGACTTGGCACAACTTGAGAAAACACATTATTTACTCTTGAGTCCTCCCTGTCGGAGGGGCTCAGATCCAGGGGACAGGGGGGAGGGCAGAGGAGCCTTGGGTCCACGTCAGCAGCACAGATGTGCGGTGAATAGGTGAGTTTCTTCCCCTGCTGAAACGTGTCACTACAACCCCCACTACAACCATGCCTCTCTGCACATTGACAGCAGGGTTAAAACAATTATCTTTTAAATACATGTCCATTTACATAATTACATAATGAAGACGTTGAAGTTGCATTATGAGAGGAGTCAGGGAGACTTTGAAGGGAATCGGGGGAGAAGGTAGAGTCTGAACTCTGCAAATTGAGATAAAGTGAAGACCTTGTGCTCGGAGCCACAAAGATTTGGAAGCAGTCTTGAAACGGAAAGACAGAGAAAAGAGAAGGGGAGGAGGCGGGGTTGTCTTCACGGTTTTGGGGTTCCGGCCCGGGCCGACTTTGAGAAGGGAATTTTAATTGCGTCTGTTGGCTGGAGATAAATACCCAATCACACGGACCCCCTGCGGATGCCTAATCAGCGCGGTTCTAATGACCACAGCTGCAGACACCGGCCTACATGCACACCTCTAATCACCAGACTTATGATCTAGATGTTAACTTCCAGCGTTGTCAAAAAAAAAAGAGCAATATGGAAGAAGAGCAGCATCTTTTAGATTGCCTCATTAGAGAGAGAGAGACGTTCGGGGGGATGGATCACAAAATGTGCAAATAGATGAAATTAAGTCTTTGATGTCGTCTTGCAAAGCTGATAACGTTTGGTTTAGGAAGCTGCATGAATTTTGATTTTCAAACTGTGTGCGCTTTCCCAGGACTGTAGCAAGCGTATAACTCCTTTGACGTCGGTTGAACTGTTGTTTTTATGGGTGGGTGTCCACGCCATGTGGAGCCGATACCAAAGTCTTTCGTCTCAAGCTAAGCCACGTCTCTGCGGCAGCCGAGACACCACGCTCTGACCCAACTCCACCCGCTGTGCTGGCGACTGCCAACGACGTGGAAGTTCAAAACTTCTGCTAATGGTTACGGTCTAAAAGGGAGAAGCGCTTGAAACGTAGAACGACCTGCTTGCAAGAAGGCTGTAAAAACGGAGGCTCTGAATGTCGTATATTACTTTAAAACAGGCCCAAATGCAAATTCTCCTGCATTTTTCATTTTCACACTTAAATGCATTGGTCAGTCACCTGAGATGTAGATGTGTGTTTCTATGAATATGTGGTTGAACTTTAAGATGGACTCATTAAATCATTGCTGGTAAAGTGAGAACCTGACCAATTAAATGTTTTTTTGTCACATTTACCTTAGTTTTAATGTGTCAATTAAACATCTTTGCAGTCACAGAAGGTTTCCACCTGATTTGAGGTATTTTGCACCAGTTTCAACCACAACAAAACCAAACGAGCCACCATCACCATCACGTCATTCAGACTCTGGGGCCGAGCTGTCTCTAGGGCAACTGTGGAAGGTTTACCCTCTCCTATGGCAACTGAGGAAAGGGGGCCGTCCTTTGCGAGGCATCCAACCAATAGTCCGGTGCGAAAAGACAACCGTGTGATTAGCCACAACAGGTGAACAATCAGCCGGCCCGTCCAATCGGCTGAGAGCGGACCCAGCCTGCCGGCTGTGATTCGGCCAGGCGTCCGTATGCTAATAAAGGGCATTAGGCTAATTGAGCGGATTCCAGTCATTTGAAAATCAATCTGTTGTGCAGATTGAAAAGAAAACTAATTTCCAAAGAGTGAGCGGCGGAGGAGAGAGTGAGAACAGAGAGGAGAGGGGGAAAAAAAGAGAGATGAAATGATGTCACTGGATATTATGACAATTTAATTTCATGAGATTAAAAAACGTTTTTATGAAATCATTGCAAAGGATTCCAAGATACAATGATTTGTTTTCCTCGAGGTAGAGTTAAGATGTAGAAATATTTAACCCCCCCTCTTTTCCATGAAGGCATCAGATAGCCTGTTATTTGGGTTTCTGGTTAAAAGCCCATTCGTCTGGTTTGAAATGCAGCAGGGACACTTTTTTGAAGGCATGTGCCATTGTTCAGTGGTTCTGGAAATGTGGTTTGCACACACACACACACACACACACACACACACACATGCACTCACACACATGTTTAGAAACAGGCTATTTTAAATCTTAGCTCCGGTCTTCTCCTCCCTCGTCCCCTTCCCTCCGTTCCTCCCTTCCTCTGCTCGTCTTGCCTTCATGCCAACGGCCCGTCGCGATGATAAAGATCCCTCATCATATCTCACCATACACACTGTCCCATTTCATTATCCTATCTCTCTGCGTACGCACGGTGCCATCTCATCGGGGATGGATTTATGTGTCTCCAGCCTCCTGTGGGAGTCGAGATTGTTTTGTTTTTAAGTGAGGGGCCCATTGATCTTTTATTACACCATTAAGTCAATATGCTCCACTCATAAACAGCTTGAGATTGAATGAGCCCCTTTGAAGGGTTTATGTGTGTGTGTGTGTGTGTGTGTGTGTGTCTGAACTCTCAGCCTGCCAGCATAACTGGGAACTGGTGGCTATAGGGACCCAAACGTAGCCTGTAGCAGCTGTCTCTTTATCTCGGTGAGGATTAAAGCAGTTTATTAGCAGCAAAGTTGTTGGCGTTCGAAGGTGCTTCATTCCACCACATGCAGAAATTATCTTTGTTGAGTTTAAACGGTAATTAACGATATAGTTTGCAGCATCTGATATTGTCAACCTCATGATTAGTGGTTTGATGCTACGACGCGGATTATTATTTCCCTTTTTTCTGTTTGTCTTCATGAGTAATTGTTGCTGGATGAGATTTCTTTAATAAAAAAAAAGGCCCACCACAGTCAGATCAATCACCAGGACGTTTTAAAGCACACACATCTTTTGGTCAAATAGAGCTGCTTCCTTCAGGTTGTCTGTGTTTTGGTGATACTCATACACTGAGATTTAGTTCAAACCTCGACTCAAGTTATTTGTCTCTCTGCTGTCTGGTTTTAACGTATCACTCTGTTCACTCTGTTTAAAGCCCTTGATCTTTTTTTTTTTTTCAATTCTTGGCCCGTTTCACATGAGCTGCAGGCTTATCAGCAGGATCCGACGGTTTCTGCACTAAAAGTCTTCTCTTCATGTCTTAGAAACTCAGTTCATCCAGGAATCATTTGGGTCAAAGTATCTGTGTTCAGTGCAGGTTGTGCACGTTTTATTTCTCCTTCTATTGTCCTGCAGCTGATCTTGATGCAGGAAGTGGTATTCAAGTAAAAGTTGGAGTGAAATACAGTATGAAATGCTACCACTCATATCCATATAGTAAATATGGTAGATGCTGCTGGTTGCCTGGTAACCGGTCCCAGCCAAGACATAGTAATAAACCCCTGTTACCTTTGGACAGAAGTAGGGGAAAACAAGCTAGCCTGTTTCTGTCCAAAGGTAGTCTTGCATGGTCAGACCTAATTCCAGAACACTGTGTGGACCAAACAAAAGTCTGGTTGCACCCATTGTGATACTGGTATGGGGGGAAAACGCTTGTGTGCCTTTCTTTAAACCAGTCACCATCGTCTTGGCCTTACCTAACCACAAGATTCAGTGACGGCGTGCTTCTAAAATAGATAGAAGAGGAGGAGAATGGCCGATGGCAGGCTTAAAAGTCTACATTAGGTGACTCAGTCTAGACCAAAGGGAGCAAAATCCTCCTTTAAAATGTTCTTTTATTTGTTTAGATATTTTTAGTTTGTAGCAGATTTTGATAGCATTTGCCTGCTGTGTCCAGTCTGCATGCTAAGCTAAGCTAACCAAACAATTCAAACAGCATGTAAACCTTCCTCAGTGCGGCGTGTAGTCCTGTCATACATATTTTTTTCCCAGGCGGAGGTTAAAACAACTGTCAACTGCTCCTGTTGGTAAACCACATGGACTTGGAGAAACCAGAGACCAGCAGCCACACAGGCCACTGATCCGTGAAAACACCGTCATTCAGCTTCACCCACTGGAGTTTAAAGGCAGAGCACTGATGGTTACATGGTTCTGCTCAGGATCCACAGTATAGAAAACACACAAACTGAGCGCTCACCTTACGAGTTCCCCGTTGGCGTTTAATGAGTCGATGTTCTGATTATGCTGGAGGAACTCGCGGCCTGTTGTTTTTGTCTTCACATCGTTTCGCACAAAATGACTTTTCCACTGATTATGTCATTATATTCCCATCAGAGCAAAGTGGCTCACCACTGTCTGGACCGGAGTAACTTCCCAAAGCAGTCGTGTGTGACACACACACACACACACACAAGCAGGTAGAACGAGGGTGCATATCATAACAGTAGTTTGAATCAATTTATTCATTTGAGAAAACACCCTAATTGCCTCCACGACAATTTACCGCATCTTTCGTTCTTCCCTTTCACAATAAAAGCCCTCTGTCACCTGTTCTTCTCTCCACAGTGTGTAACTGTGATCTGGCACGATCCGGCTTCTTCCAGAAGAAGGGCGAGTACATCTGCACGACGGACTATCAGCGTCTGTACGGGACGCGCTGCGACCGCTGCGACAGCTTCATCACGGGAGAGGTGGTCTCCGCTCTGGGACGCACGTACCACCCCAAGTGCTTTGTTTGCAGTGTCTGCAGGTATGTTACACACACAAACACACGATCTCCTGCTTCATGGTAGTACATTCACTCTACTTTTATCTTTGTTTTGGGCTCCACCAACCCCTGGCAAAAATATCTGGTTGTTAAGCTGCTAAATGCTTCCCTATGTTCAACAGCTTTTTGCTGACTCAGCCCGTATTCTGCTTTAAAACCAAACCAATATTCCACCGTGTAGAGGGGAAGTGCCGTTGAGCAATCATTTCTGTGAGTTGCTCAGACAGGCGACACATTTTATATAATACAGAGCAGATTCATCCATCACTGATATGAAAATATTCAGCTTTAAAATACAGGATTATAAAAAACAATTTACAATTACAAGACAGCTGGTTTTTCTTTCTGTGCCCAAAAGGGATTACATCACAATACGCATTCATATTACATTATGTGTGAATGGAATGCATCCATATTGCTTACTCATGGCAGGATATTGCTTCGTCAGATTTATTGCCTCATGACCACGCATCTCGTCTGTAGCTGCACAAGTAGCATCTTTCAAAAAAGGAAGAAATTCACAGGTGACTCCTTTCTTTATTGGTGTTTTTAATAATGCCGTTCGTCTCTTGATTTAGTCTTATCTCGTCTCCTGAATGTCAAAAGAAAGCACTCTGGCGTTTTTGCTTCGTCCTAATCGACTACGATTTCAAAAAAGAGAGCTGACCCGGTGTTTCACGCTGTTAGATTCCCTAAAAGTAGGCCATCTCTCCTCTGACCTCCATCGGTGTTTCTGATAAGCTCCTTTTGAACGGAAGTAAGAGTCAGCAGCCTCGCTCCTCTTTTAATTTCACCATTTCACTCTTCACTCTCTCTTTCATGCCCCATTCTTTAAAAAAAAAGCCCTTCTCGCGGTTTGTTTTGCTATATTTTGCTCTGTTATGAAGTTTACATAAGAGTGATCTTCCCTTACCTCCCTCCAGGAGAGTAGTGTGTGTGTGTGTGTGTGTTTGTCAGTTGTTGTGTAGCTGCTTGACATTGGCTGAAAAACATGCGGTCATATCCCAGCAGCCCCGGGGCCGAAAATCTGAACCGACACCAACTGACTGTAGACAGTCAGTGGAGCAGTCCGTGTGTGTGTGTGTGTGTGTGTGTGTGTGTCTGTGTGTGTGTGTGTGTGTGTCTGTGTGTGGATTCAACTGGAAGAGACAGCGAGAAGCCGAAGGGCGAATCTCTTCTTCCCTGCTCCGTCTGCCCTCTGTCACATTGCTCACCATTCTATTTTGTACCTTATCTCCTCCTCCTCCTCCTCCTCGCCACCATCATCATCTTACCGCACTTGATCATCATCCGCATCCCATGGTCTTCCTTCATCATCACCATCATCATCTTCAGCGCGGCCTCAGCTCTAATGAAGGCAAATTGCAAGTTTTACCAGCGCTGATGTTTTTTTTCTGAAAAGTGGCGGTGATCAAAAGCCACAGGGCGTATCGTTAAGCCAGGAATAGCTTTACTTTCTGAAAAAGGGGGGGGGGGGGGTATGCATTAAATATGTAAACAGAGTAAATTTTTAAAGCGTTGAGAAAGGCTGACAAGGCAAGAGTGTCTTGAGGGAGAGAAGAGCAACACGCAGGTAAAGACAAGGTCAAATACAGACTCTCGTGCACGGACGCAGCGTTTCCTGTGCTTTAGTCCGTCTATAGACGGGAGATCCACGGTCGGGTGCTTCTACACGCAACATTTAACCCGTCGGTCTTGGAGGTGGACTCGAATACAAACCGAGGAAACAGGCCTTGACATAAAAAATTAAAAAAACAGGTGGTTAACCTGGGGATCGACTGAAGGATGAAATTCAAACAATCAAGCTTACATTAATGAAGTATTTACCGGGCGCCTTTGTTGAATAATTTGTGTGATGTGTGTCTCTGCTTGCTTGTCCGTCCTCTCTGTTTTATGTATGGATGTTGCCTTTTCTTTGAATAATAAAAAAGCACAAAGGAGCAAACTGAGAATACGGTTACAGTTGTAAAATAGCTCCCTGAACACACACTTTCTAGGGCTCGCCGCGTGCATACATTGCACAAGCCTTTCCAGACGATCGCCTCCGTCCATCCCAGTGCCTACGTTTTCGTACAGCGCTCCCATGTTGCTGACTGCGAGCTCCTGCTGGAAGCTCCAGCCTCCCTCCGGGTCCGGGCTCTGGCTCCGGGCCCTCGGCGGGGGAGTAAAAAAGGGATTACTGCTGTCTATGTCTTTTAAACAGCCTTCCCTAAGCCTTTTAGCTGCCCTATTCATTCTCACATCCTCGACAGTCATAAAGAAATCAATCTGTCTCCACGCCAAACATGCTGTACAGAAGAGAGCATAACCGCTGCATCATAATGGTAGTGAATGTAATGTCGTACTTGTTTGTACATACTTACTTCACTGGGATCAGTATGCACTCGGCACAGTCCTCCCTAATACGTTTTCACTTTCACCGGTCTTCCATTTAGAAGCCCGTGGCGGCGTCACATTATTGCCTCTTTAATCACAGAGCAGCCAGCTGAACGTCCTGTTAACCCGTCGCCCCGACTCTTTGTAAACGTATCGTCAGGTTTCACGCGGGATGTCAGCGGGATTACGGCCCGTCTGTCACCCAATCACGTCGTCGCGTTGGCTCTGGGTGTAAATGTAATGTATTGTGTGCTCGTTTTAATTCTCTCTCTCTCTCTCTCCTGCTCCTCCACAGTAAACCCTTCCCCATCGGAGACAGAGTGACATTCAGCGGAAAGGACTGCGTGTGCCAGCAGTGCTCCCGCACGCTCGTCAAGCCAAATGAACCCATCAAGATCCACGGGCCCAGCCGTGAGTCCACCAGGCCCGTTTAGCCCATTAAGCCAATCAAGTGTCTCGTCAAAAAAACCGGAGGTCTGATCCGCCAGCTGAGAATGACAGCACAGATAGTTCACTCATTACCGCCAACACCACGGAGTTCACGTCATCGGCCGATCCGTCACACGCCGAGCTGAGTGTTTAAGATGTGTGCACACATCCTTAACCTTTTCCAGAAAAACGCAGGGGGGGGAAATGACAAATTATGATCCCACAACAGAGCAGCAGTTGATTGATAGTGAATGATTCGTCAGACAGCAGGCTGGCTGCGCCGGTAAATAACAGATGGCGGGTAGAGGCGGTGAATAAGCGCTCCTCTCCAGATCGCTCCATTCAGGAGAATGAAATCCCAAAGAAGTCCCCAGGTGCGTGTTCATCACTCCGTCTTATGAGGAGGCAGTCTATGAGACGGGAAGCTCTTAAATGTAATGCGCCGGCTTTTTACGGCCTCTTCATTTTCATACGGAAGAATGCGGATGTGTGCTCTGTGTGCAAGAGGAGCGGAAAGCCACTTAGCCGGTACAAAATGAGGATTTCAGGGAGGAAAAAGGCTCAGATAACACATGTCATCAGTGACCGAACACTCAGAAATGTAGTTTTTCTGATGAAAATCACAGAAAAGGCATTGAGTGCAGTTTTCTATGTAACCGTATTTAACATTCTCTGTGACATCATTTTTAGACGTTCTGGACTCCGGTTTTATTCGCCAGCATCGTGACTCAGTAGAATAAAATCACAGTGTGTGGCTGAAAAAACCCTGGGCCCTTTTTTAGACTCGGCAACGATCACCGCCGAATGACAGCGGAGATTTATTTGGACTGCAGAAAGCCAAGTCAATACACTTCCCCTGTCAGCCAAGACAAACTGAGCGTTGCAGTCAAAAAAGAAAACTGCAGATTGGTCCCCGGTGACTCCCGGATTCTCTCGGAGGTCAGGAAAGGTTAAACAAGGCCAAACGTCTTCCATATGGAAACAAATGAGACCATTTTCCAGCTCAGTCTGAGGCCATGGATCATAGCCTCTCTACTGTCCTGCTTCTTTTTTGTTTTGCTCTTTTAGTGGCGGTCAGTAAACGCTCGCTGGCTCGTCCCTCTGAGGGAACTAGTTGGTACAATCTGCTTGTATACAGTGTGCTATTGTGTGAGAGACAACAGAGGCAGATTCATACATGTCTCATGTGATGGTGGGGAGGTTTTGCCCCGAGGCTATTTCAGTGATTCTTGCGTCCTCCCTACATTTAATCATGTTTAACAGCGCTCACAAGCCTCCAGCTCTGCGATAACCCGCATTAGAACGCCTATTGATTAAGAAGGGTGGACTAAAAGGAGCACAGGAGGTTTATAAGATGGTATAACACCTCGACTCACTTCTATCCATCTCTCGCCTTTCCTTCCCTCTTTCCTAATCCTTCATCTCCAGACTGTGCCGGCTGCAGAGCCGAGATCAAGCAGGGTCAGTCTCTGCTGGCGCTGGAGAAGCAGTGGCACGTCAGCTGCTTCCGGTGTCGGACCTGCAACATGGTCCTCACCGGAGAGTACATCAGCAAGTGAGTGTGTTGAGAGGAGGAGAAATAGGGTTGTTTTCTCTCTCCACCTCCTGTTAAATCCACTACTTCCTTTTTTATTCCGTTCTCCGTTGCAGGGATGGAGTGCCATACTGTGAGGCCGATTACCACGCCCAGTACGGGGTGAAATGCGAGACCTGCAGCAGATACATCAGCGGAAGGGTTCTGGAGGTGAGAAGCAGATTTTATAAAACAGAAACACAAATCGGGAGTTGAGTGCAGCGTAATCAGCGTTATCACAACCGAGCAGTTGCATTTTTTGTCTCCGTTTAAGCCCCGCCGCGCTTTAGGGAGCGACTTAAGATCGGCAGTTGATAAAAAAACATGCTTTGCCGCTTTACTAAACTGATATAACAAATTCAGCTGCAGCGCTGGACAAACATCAGGTTTGTCTGCTTTTTTTCTTTTCCACAGTCGCTTTACACCTCGACCAACAGGAAGCAAACAAAAAAGGGAGATAGAATCGGAACGTGTAAAGAGTTGAGAGGAGAAGGGGAGTTATAAAAAGATCAGAGGGTAAAAAGTGAAAGTGGAAGAGAAATAGAAATGTGAGCTTTGTGTGCCGTTACGCCGAAGCAAACAGATGGAAGAGAGAGTCAACAGTGAGAGCAGAGGAGAAGGAGCTGAGGCAGACGGAGGTGAAGGGAAAATAATGAGCGGAGCCGGCTAGAAAATAATGAAAGTGATAAAGTGCACGCATGCTAATTAAATGTTTTGGAAGAGTCTCTGGAGGGCGTCTCTCGTCTGTCGGGACCTGAGGAAAGGGAGCAAAAAAAAAACTTTGTCGGACACACACACACACACACACACACACACACACACACACACACACACTGGCCCTGTGCTTCTGTGCTCGTCAGTATGGCTGGTGTAAAGTGTTTTGTTCCTGACTGTCAGCCTCTCTGGGCTATTTATAGACACGGGGACATGTCAGCCTTTTTGTGTGAGTCTCTCTCTCTCTCTCTCTCTCTCTCTCTCTCTGTCAAATTGTGACATCATAATGATTTGATTCTTTAAGATGCAGAGTGCAACTCGTTTTGACTCCGGGAACGTTAACTCCCCGAACATGCAGTTTTAATTTAGGAAAGGAAGAACAGATGTATTCCGTCTGGGCATGTGTTCATTTTGGCACTTTTAATTTAGTTTTTAGGGTTTTGACAAAACTGTTAGTTTTAATGATTTTTTTTTAATGGTTTTACAGTTTATTTCAACCTGTGACTCAGCCATTGTGACTCTACGGGTCCACTTAACTCTCCACTCATCACACTTATTGTTTCCAATCATTATTTTTGTATTTATTTTTGGTCTGGAACAATTCTTTATCATAGTTTTTCTTGACATAAACATAACTTTCCACAGACGGCAATAAATTGCCTCCTTATCTGAGAATAAAGTAACATTTCATTGGAATGAAAACCCAGACTAATCTGTCTGTGTTGGTGATTAGGTCTGTTCCACCGAGTCCCTCTTCAGTCCAACTATCCAGAGCCATTTAGTTTAACGAGCAGTTTATAATAGACGGAGGAGTGGAGAAATAACGGCAGGAAGCAGGAAGAAAGAGGAGCATAAATCCTCCTTTCTTTGGTTTCCCTGCTCCTTCCTTCCTCGGGGTCTTAGCTTTCAAATAAATATAGCAGCCTATTAATGCCACCGCCGAGAGAACGGAGGGCCTCGTTAGAAATCGAAACAGCAGTCGCCGAACTGATACCGTACGACTGGAGACGGTAAACGCTCCGCCGTTGTGGAAGCAGCAGACGGAAACGCTGCATCCTCTCCTGGCGTTCCTTTTCAGAGTAACCTGAGACAGACGGGGAGAGCAGGGATCGGTTAAAACGCATCTCAGATACCATCCGTTTTAGGGGAGAAGCGGGGGGGAGAAGAGAGAGTCAATGAAGCAGAAAATGACATAATACCCCGGCGCACACACACACACACACACACAGATGAAACGCTTCAGGTCTCCTCGACACACCGGCCCACGTGTCATCGGTGCTGCTATAAATAGAATATTCTCTAATGGCGTGTCAGGAAGGCAGGAGGTGACGGGGGCTGGGCCACGTGTGAGAAACATCAGGACCGGGAGCCGGACCGGATTAATGGAGGCAGCCGGCGCCGTGACATCACACTGCATCATTTCATGTGTCCGTTTCACCCGTCTGGATGTCTTCCCCGGAGACCATCCCGACGTCCAAGGACACGTATCGCACTCTTGTGTCCTTCACTTGGTCACCTACTTCCCTCCATCTCTTCCTCACGCACACACACACACACACACACACACACACTGACCTGCAGGGATCTTTGTTCTAATTATGGCGTTGGAGGATAATGGGTGGTGGCTCTCATGTGATTGCTGATGAACAACTACAGGCTATGCCATGATGATGAGGCCAAGTGATATACGGGGAGAAAACATGTGGACAATAATGACCCGCTCATTTGTGCATTAGCCCTCCGCTGCATGAAACTCACCTCTTCTTCTTCTTCTTCTTCTTCTTCTTCTTCTTCTTCTTCTTCACAGGCGGGAGGCAAACACTACCATCCGACATGCGCTCGCTGCTCCCGCTGCAACATGATGTTCAAAGAGGGAGAGGAAATGTACCTGACAGGTGAAACTCGATGCCAACGCATTGCACAAACACACACACACACACATACACACACACACAACACACACGCATGCATCCGAGTGGAGGGGGATGCATGGCGGCACGTGGGAACGCCGCAGCGCCAATATGTTCTTCTCGTCTTTGTCAGGTTGCGAGGTGTGGCACCCGTTATGCAAGCAGGCGGCGAGGGCAGAGAGGAGGCTCAGGGTGAGTAAGAGCTGCAAAAAAAAAAGTCAACCCACAAGAAAAATACATTTTTATTAACGGTTTGATTCATTTTACATTTGTTTTATGGTAACATTTGTTTGAATGGTTGTTTGAGTTCAGCAACAGAAAATATATTAAATTAAAAAATGATTGAATCAGCAGCTCATTGCTGTTTTTCTTACTGTGATAAAAAGACGCCATTAACTGTCATTTTCTGCTAATGTCCTGTTTTGTACCTCACAGCACAGACGCCTGTCAGAGGCCTCCATCTCGCCCCCGGGCTCCTCCATTGGCTCTCCCAGTAGGGTTATATGTGTGAGTAGCCCGTAACTCTCCAGTTTTTTTTGTTCACTTTTACTTTTATCTGCCACTGCCACCGAGCTTACACCCTAAAAGCACAATTTCCACACCGGGACACGCGAGCACCGCCCATAGACTCCATGGTTTAAGCACCAACCTGAGAGGCTGCTCACTCCCTCGGCCTGTTCACTTGTCTGTGTCCCAACATCTGTTGTCAGTGATGTGGTGGGAGTTCAACAGGGAAATCATAAAGCATCGTGGTCGGTTAAAACTGGGACGGATTGGATGAAAACTAAAGCAAATGAGTGACTGTAGACTCTGTCGGTTACAAAGGTATTCCTAATGTGATCGTAAGCTAAATACTGAGCACAGGAAAGGAAAGGAAATGCCTCAAAATCAGGGCGTTAAAGTGAAATTCTATTTCAAAGAAAAAATGGTTACAAATAAATCTAAAAACAACTGTTATATTTCAACCAAATTGATCCCAGTTTTAAACTAGAAACCTAAACCTGTTATAATGTGTAAATCATCAAATCCCTGTTGACTATACACTGTATAAATATATACACTATATTGCCAAAAGGATTCACTCACCTGTACTGTGATAGCAGCAGCATGACAATGGTAACCATTGCAACAGGTCAACACATTTTTATAAATGTTGACCTGATAATAAGCATTTATAAAAATTCAGCGAAACTTTTTCATACTCTCGTGTGAAACTCGCGTGACGGCATCGGCTGGGTAAACACAGACGTCTACGCAGCGGTAGCGTTAGCAGCCGAGGATAGAAGCTATCAGGAAAGTGTTCTTTTAAATAAACTCCTGGTGTACTTACACACTTTCAAACGCCTGGTTTTGTGAGTACAGACCCTATGTGTACTACTGCAGAAGTTTGGAAACATTCCATGCATTAATAGTGGGTTAATTTGCCAGATATACACCATAGCGCCACTACTAAGCCATTAGGCCAATAGCCCTATCTTGACCAATGTTGACCATGGCTAAAAATGCTTCTGAGGGGGTATTTGGCTGGATGTCATGGAGGAAATGACCTAGTGTGCATTTTACTCCAAACCATCACTTTAAGAATGGGATGTCACTTAAGTTCATGTGCGAGTCGAGGCAGGTGAGCGAATACTTTTTGGCAATATAGTGTATATGTGTTCATGTGAAGGTTGTCACTCACATTGGACCAGTTCCATTTCAGAACAAGGCTCCAGCCAGATATGGAACAGTGTCCGACTGTGCCCGCTCGGCCGTCTGCTGAGTGCTGCTGCATGCTGGCAGCATCAGCATGTCGAGGGTTGTCTGCATGCAAGCAGGAGCTGCTCTCGGATCAGCCCTGCCCCGCTCAACTCTCGTCTCATAATCAATGACCTTTCTGTTTAAGGTGATGGATGAGGGAGAAGTGCAGCGTCAGCACGCTCTCTCTCTCTCTCCCTCTCTCTCTAGCTGCCTTTGCTTCCTCTGCTCTCTTTCTCACACAAGCCGAGCTCCTGAAGGTCAACAACTTGCTTTTCATGAGCGGAAAACACACGTATGTGCATGTGCAGGCTTGTGTGTGTGTGTGTGTGTGTGTTCGCCAGCTCTTTTCACCGCTGCATGATCGACTAGTGGAGTTCCCATTCTACTCTGTTTCAGTGCTTTTGTTGTCCATGTGGTTGACGTTGGGTGTTGTTGCTGTTGTCTTTGGTGTGTGTGTGTGTGTGTCCTCTCTCCAGGCCAGAGTGGAGAATCAGTTCCTAGATTATAAGGACCTAGCTGCCCTGCCAAAGGTCAAGGCCATATACGAGGTCCAACAGCCAGACCTCATATGCTCCTCATACCAGCCGTACCACAGATACACCTCTGATGACAGGCTAGAAACGTACTGCTATGGGGAGGTACTACTGCTACACACTCCAGGCCCGACCTGACCGCCGGTCTCATCGTTGGTCTGCTTTCAGGGGAAACACTTTGTTCAGTTTTTAGAAGTTGTGTGGGGCTCATTATTTTTATCTTTATTTCCCAGAACATAATTGAATGGATTATTTTAATTAGCTAAAATGTGTTTGTTTTTTTTATTATTGGGAAATTGGATTTAAAAATACCCGTTTTACTTCTTTTTGAGATGAAGTAAAAATAAATATGTTTCAATCAAACTTGAAAATTTGATTTTGAAAATGACGAGCCAAAAATACTTGATGATTTTATACGTGATTTGTTTGATAGGCAAGGCAAGGTAACTTTATTTGTATAGCAAGGCAGACTCAAAGTGCTTCACATCATAACACGTCATACAATAAAGTGAAAAAAATAGAAGAATTAAAAAGAAAATAAAGGCAAAATTAAAATGCAGAAAGACAAAATGTGATTTTTACGAACATACAGACAATTTATATCAGTTTCTGGTCTTCTTACATATGCACCATACTAAAAAGAATGCCTGACTGCTCTGCCCGAGCTCACTAACCAAGCCAAACCAGGAAGTAGTTCAAACACACCACAACTTGACATTTTTACATTTTTGTTCGTGTATGAATAAAGCATAACGTAGTATAAATAGTTAATTAGTGAGTTTGTGACAGACATGAGAGCCATCTTCTCATCTAACTCTTGGCAAGAACACGAATCAGCTTAGTTCCCAAAAAATGCCCAAATATTTGATGTAAAAATAAATGACATAGCTGTCATCACTTTGTCCGATCCTCCCCGTAGTGACCCTTTTAATACACGATATATGACATGCTGTTTTAGTGTCACCGTGGTAACAGTGTAAATACTCACTCTTCTCTCTCTCCACTGATTCTCCAGTCACTCGGGACACTCTCTCCCTATTCTCAGGTAAGCGTCAGACGAGTTTAAACAAGTGAACCCATGTTATTCCGACCTGTCACTCAGCTATTCGTCTCCTCGTTGGGCCCCTCACTTCTACCTCGGCTCTTTCCTCTTTCCTCTTTTCAGGACTACGACAGCCTGGATATGAAGCAGAGGCGGTGCTCCAGTCCGGGTTACATCGACTCGCCGACGTACAGCCGCCAAGGCATGTCACCCATCATGCCTCGCTCTCCGCAGCACTACGCATACCCCGGTGAGTCCGATGGTGTTCCCTCCTGGTCGTCTGCTCATAACTGGTTGCACAGCCAAAACTCACAATAAAGGCATGCCATTCGTTTTACTTCAGAGTTGAATATCAGTGTATTGAAAAAACAGTCACACAGTATTTAACCTCAAATTTAATTGTAGGAATTATTCTGCTAACCTCGTTTGAAAGAATAGATACCACTCTCATATGTCTCCAGTCAACAGTCAGTTAGCTTAGCTTAGCATTGCAAAAAGTCATGAAATCCACTTCACAACAGTAAGTTCGTAAAACGGCGAAATTTAGTTTTTTTCTTCTTAACTTCAGCTTCATCATTATGAAAAACAAGATGTAACATATTAATTGTTGAGCTTTAGAGGTGCTTTAAGGATAGGAGTCAAGCTAGCTGTTTCCCTCTGTTTCCAGTCTTTATGCTAAGCTAAGCTAACAGGCATGATATTCAGCTCATCTAACTCAAACATAAAATGTCACATAATCCTTAAGGAGAGATCAAAATGCTTGTCATCTCCATCCATGTCATCATCACTCTTATATCTTAACAAATATGCCGTCATGGAGTTACTGTAGATTCCTCGCCTTAGGGCAGAATCTCCTTCGCTCCAGAAATAGTCGTCTGAGTCTCTCACATATGCTGCGGTTGCTCCTTGGCTGTCATTTCATCTTAACTCGTTGACTCTGTAATTACTGTAACGGGGAGGACAAGTCGATCCGCTTCGCCGCTACACAAGGGGAACAGTTTAGTCACTTTGTATGTTGGAATGGATGCTTAAGCTGTTTGGTTATTTCATCTGCATGGATGAGACTTCCTGTTGAGGCCTTTCCTTCACGCTCATGTTTCCTTTGCTGTGATTGGCTGTGGCTGGCTGCAGGCTCTGAGAGTGGCAGGAGTTCACCTTATTACGACCAAGAGGGGCGGTCAAGCACACCCACCACAAACCAGCCCCCTAAACATTTTCATGTACCAGGTAGGACTCCCCATCTCACCACTGCACTAACTCATCCCTTAGGATGTTTTCCTCCCCCCCAGCCATGATGCACTGATGCAACCCTTAAATGTGTATTTTTAACCCTTTTTAACAACCATCCCTTCCGATCATCCCTGCAGAAACATCACATCCCTCTCCGCCCTTTACATCCCTCCATGTTTCACCTCTCCATCTCCTCTTTCTCTCCTCAGCCACAGGGGACCCCAACATCTACAGGAAGCCTCCCATCTATACGAGAACGGGTACAGTGCAGTTAGCCCCGCCTTAGCCTGCCTGTCCTCCTGTCAGTTTAGTCCCCGCCGCATTTTGAGCACTCGATGTAGATGTTTGACTCGTCCTATTGATGTGTTTCCCAACAGCCCCCTTGTGATTAAGCATTCATTAGCATCGACGCTCCGGTTGTCATTGAAGCCATCGATAACACAACCACGACCGTGCAAATCGATGTTCGATGTGTGCAAATGCTTTCTAAATTTTGAAGATGACGATCGGTTAGTGCACGAGTGGCTGGGATGCCAAAGAGTTTCTAGTGTGCACGCTCGTCGACAGCTTCTCGTCTGCAACAAAACCATGTCTGGAATAGACCCCGAACCGAGCGAGGGTTGCTCAGGCGTGACAAGCGTTGAGTACATGGGACTCTGAGGACCCACAATTCACCAGAATAGAACGGAACAATGGCACAAAGCACGGTGGAAAACTGTATTAAAAGCAGTTTATATTTACTGTCTTGCTGTCAGCCTAGTTAACCAGTGGCCGGCGTGTGATTTAAGGGAGACATTTAATTGTAATTGGTTAAAAAAGCGGTTACAGCTGCTGTGCTTTTTTGTTTTTTTTTAGTCTAAAACAGAGGGAGTGTATCAGAGGGGAGGGGGGGAGTGTGATTTCTTAATTGTGTGGATTTAAGTTGTCGTTCAGTCAAGTTAACATAGCAACAATTTGTTTTTTACAAGTCATTAAACTGTCATCATCACGCTGGAAAACATGTTTTTCAGCTGAGAGTCACAAGACTGGAGAGCTGATGGAGGACAGTTTCTCTGTTGTTGTCCTGCATGTTTTCCTGTACTGTACTGTGTTGGTATTTGTGAGGCGGTGAAGTGTAAAGACTCTTCTGTGTTTCTCGGCTATAATTAGTACATCACTGGCCGTAACGATCCCATGACACGCGTTTCCTATGAAGAATAAAGTAATCCTTTAAGCCTTTTTAGATTACGGACATTTTGCACACACTTTCAGTTCACGTTGGTCCTTCTTGTACTTCTCTTTCTCAACAGCTATATGATAAATATATGTGTATATATGCTCATCTTTTCTTGTTTTCAGCACTTTGAACGGCGTAAATCCAAAGCCACATCAAACACGTTGTGTTTGCTGTGTGCATCAAGGGGCCTGTGATGTACTACTCAGTAAACAAGCCATATAGAAAAAGATCAGATACCTGCTTCCTGGCTTTGTCCCCATATTTGTCCTCCGTGTTGGTAGCAAAGCTCTCATATTTTGTCACATCTCCAATAATGTTTCCCTTTTTTGTCATTTTTTTTATGGCATCCGATCACTTTTACTCACTTCCCTCCTTGCCTGCCGTAAGTATCTCCCTTCCTCTCGCTGTTTCACTCGGTGGGTAGATAGCTGTCTGTCTGTGTGTGTGTGTGTGTGAAGACGTGTCTCTCGTTCTGTGCTCGTCATCCCACGTGTCGTTAATGTCCTCCGCGTGGGCGTCGTCGACCCCGGAAACGTCCCAAAGGCGAGAGCGTCTGCCACTCAGCGTGTCGTACTTCATGTCTATAGGAATTCAATGGATGGTGGATCGGCGCCAGCATGGCTAACAGAGCGAAGGGCGATCTGTCTAACATCACACTGCATGTCACGTCCATTGACTCCCATTGCTTGTGCTTCAAGTGCGGAGTGGCATCAATACCGTCGCCTCATGAACCAACCGTGTGTCTCTCAGGGGAACTCACTTTAATGCTGGTTATTTTTCATGCTCTCGGCTGAAGTATTGATCTTCCTCTGACAGGAATGATGGGATATCATGACTGCGGATGTTCATTAACAGATGGTTTTTCCTCCTCGTAGGGATGGTTTGACATTATTTTGTGCTCCACTAGAGCTAGACTAGAAGATTGACTGGAATTTAGCGTTAAACGTGAAATAAACCCATTTTCCAAAATGTCCAACTATCACTACTCACTTTGATGCTGTCGTCCTGTTTCGTCTCCTAACCGCTCCGTTTGTTCACAGACAATCTCGTGGACGCAGCCACCAAAAGCAGGACCAGCGAGGACATCCTGCGCTCCTCCAGACTGTCCACCTACTCCCCGGAGCCATACAGCCAGTCCGAGTCCGACTACTGCCCATACACCAGCTCCCCCAGAAGTACGGTACAGTGTCATCACACTGAGTTTACAGCTGCATGACCAAACACACATAGAGTTACAGCTCCCTTTTTTAGTGCTGTTATTGTCATATATTTAACTCTATATTCATACAAGGGAACATCTTTTTCCGTTTAATTTATCCCTCAGCCTATCGGGTGCCGAGAAGACGCTTCTCGACGGGCGGAGATGAAGAGAGTTGGAGTCAAAGTCTTCAAAGAGTGAGCGCTTCGTTATTTTCCTTTTTTTGCTCCCTTTCTTCAACATTTGGTTGAAGAAAGTCACCTCCTCAGAAAAACCCATAAATAATGCACCTCAAATTAGCAGGTTTTTTTTTTTTCTGTTTCTCACTCAGATCGGGAGTGGCATCGGGAGGATGATCCTAAAGGAGGAGATGAAAGCGAGATCTGGTTCCTATGACAACGACCCCTGGGGCAGCGCGAGGAATTCTCGTAGTGGGAGCAAGGAAACACTCAACACTACGGGCTACGGCACCACGGCGTACAACAACACCATCAACGGATGTGAGCTCTCCCTTCACCGTCTCTTCTTTCTGTTGCTGTCTTTGTCCCTCCCCAGTGAGATTTTTTTTTATTTTTATGAGCCTCTATATCTGCTGTCATCGGGGTTTGGAGGGGGCTGTGAGGTTGAGAGGGTCACGGCCGTTGCTCGCCTTATTGAGATGGAGAGATATCTGAACAGCTGCTGTCAAGCAGATGTGTCATTTAGTGGGGAGATCTGATCACGCTAAATCTTTTCAGGCTACCGAGAGAAAAGCATTTCACCAGGTGTGATAGAGCCAGACCTGAAGCTATGAGTTACTGGTTGCTGGGCGTCACTTTAGCCCCTGAAGTTCCAGCCACTCTCCATCACTATCCAATGGTTTCCCTCCTTCTCCTCACTCCCTCGCCTCCATCTCCGCCTTGCTTCTTCCTCCTCTCTCTCTCTCTGAATATCTCTCTATATTCTCCTCTGATAACTCACTCTCCATCCATCTATCTGTGTATGTATCTCATCTGCGCGCTCTCACAGCTGGCGTCCCATATCGTGGTTTATTTATGAGCGGTAAGATCTCTCATTAAAGCTGCTTCTCTGACGGGGGGGTGGGGGGTGGGGGGGGACGACCGAACGGGACCGTTGGCTCCGGTTGAAAGGCAACAAAGCCTCGTAACCACACAAGCTGTGTTTTGCGATTAGATGCCGAAGCGTGCAGCGTGTCTTTGTGCTTGTATTCTGTTTTTACATTTTTTTTACCCCCCCCTCCCCTCCCTGAACCAGTCCTGCCTGGCCTCTTTCTGCCTTATTGCCCCTTTGATGTTTTGTGTTCCTCCCGGGGCTTCATGGGCGCCCAACTTGCTTTTTTTCTGTTTCTTTGTTAAACCTCTAACTAGACAGATGGCTGTCAAATCTCTATAGCCATAGCTATTTTATTTTTTTAGGAATTAAATCAAAATTTAGAGCAGAGTTGATTAAAAAGGCTGCAGCGTTTGTATATTTTTGGCAATATGTAACTATATGACGTCTTTATTTCACAGCTCCCAGATCTCAGTACAGCGCTGATAATGGTGAGTTTATCCTTTATATTTCATCGATATTCTTAAATGATTAGGCTTAATGCAGCTCATCTCAGTTCAGTTTGAACGTTTTTATATGTAGTTAAATGACCTTAAATCAACAAAGCTTTAGTATTATGTGCACACATCTGGAACTTTAGGATTTTCTTGGGGCATGAGCGCCATCTTCTGGCAAGGACCTGACACTGATCATATGATTTCAAAATGCCAAATTACAGGAAAATGAATGGAATTTGAAGAAAGTGTTGCATTGACTCCAGGCCATAGTTTACCTCTGCTTTCTGTGTTTTAGATTTTGGGTGTAAGTCTGCCTCGCTACCGGGATACGGACGCAACGGCATCCAGAGGGTGAGACCACATCTTTAAAACGGCATGAAAGTGCTATTAATATTGAGGCATTGGAGTATATTGTCTTTTATTCCCTCATCTTATTACATATTTCTACATACCTCAGGCTTATATTTCACCAGTTTCATGTTTAAGTCATTGTCCCTCTCTCCACATTCAGCCTCAGAGTGCTGATTGCTACCAGTACCAGTACGACAGTGGCAGCGAGGTCAACTGGGGAAGCAGAGGTAATTTAATATGAATTATAAAACACGTATCCCTCGTTAGATTGAAGCAATCAATTCAGTCTTTTTTTTTCTTTTTCTATTGTACTGACTTAATTTTATTTCTCTCCTCCCAGCAGAATACACGGTAAGGTTTTTAATTAATCACTTGAATAATTAATTCCACGTGCCTTTATGTTGAGTGTTATTGTAACTCACTGCCCAAAGTTTGACGAAGCACTCCACCTCTCTGCAGATTTTCCCCTATGAGGCGCTCATCGTCACCACCAGAGGTCGCAACAGACTGCCCAAAGATGTAGACAGAGCCAGACTAGAGGTGAGTTATGAATGGGCCATTAGCAGGGCCGGAGTGGGACTCATTTTCAGCCCTGGAGTTTCATACCTCAGACCGGCCCACTTTAGATCACGACCTATTATATTAAAATAATGTAATTATAACTTTACATGTTAAGCATACAATAGCGCACTGTTCTCTAAAGCCTTGTAATTCCGTGTATTTTTTCTAAAATAATTCCAATTCAGTGGAAGTAATGGTTGCTTCACAGCATCTGTCTCCAGTGCTTTTCTCTTTTTAATCCTTGCTTTTTCTGCGCCACCCTTGCTCTTTTTATTTTCCATTTTGGGTTATTATTTTCCTTGTACATCTGTGGTTGGAGCTAGGCAAACACCACTGAAGTGTGCGGACTAGTGCACGACACGTACGTTACGTCAGGCTGCGTCTGTTTCTTGTTGGTGGGCGTGCCCTTAACCTGCGTCCGCGTCCCAGTTTCATTGGCATGATCTAACAGACCGCCAGCTCCCTGATATGACCAGCGACAGCGGTAACAGCATACACGTGATACCCACTCCACTCAGTGCCATGACTGAACACCGGCACAAAATAAATAAAAATAAAAATTGAACACCGGCCCTCGCGGCCCAAAAGTCAGACCGGCCCACCGGGAATTGTCCCGGTCCTCCCGATTAGCCACTCCGGGCCTGGCCATTAGGATAACAGTGCTGGGGAATACATTGTCCCTGGTCCATTAAAAACTAGCGGCGTAGCAGATCTCCACCTACCTAGAAACTTCTTTTAAATATTCTTATTGAACTGATTTTTATTGAATGTTCTGTCCTTGTCTTATTGTAATTAGTTAATTCTGGTTGTGAATGCTGTCAACATTTTACTTTTTGTTATTATAACCTTGATATCCTCAATAGCAACTAGCTTAATTAAAATGTAGAGCATATTAGAGGAAGGTGAGACTCGATGTTGATACTGTAAAAATAAATAATAACCGTGGTGATGGTGTTCCCAGCGTCACCTGTCCCCAGAGGAGTTCCTCCAAGTGTTCGGCATGACCGTGGAGGATTTCGACCGGCTGGCTCTGTGGAAGAGAAACGAGCTCAAGAAGCAGGCCCGACTGTTTTAACAACAAGCGGATGTCCGTTGAATACTGCCATAATTAGAGAGAGACAGAGAGAGAGAGAGAGAGAGAGAGAGAGAGAGAGAGAGAGAGAGCGACCTGACGCACTGTAGGAGGGGGAAGAAAGAGAGTTCCACTGCCATGGCTGAGAACCTGTTCTAGATCTCCTCATATGAAGAACCAAATCCGGGTTCACGGGACGCCGAGGGAAGGCCACAGATAAACTGTTAACATGGCTGCCAGTGCAAATGTGGCTGTTTTTTTTTTTGTTGTTTTTTTTGCCGGAGTGGTGTGTAAGCAATAGAGACTGTAGTACATTAGTGGTTTTCTTAAGCCCAGAGAATGGAGGAATGCATTACTGTGATGCTATAAGGCCACATGTGGGGAGGTCTGTGACCAGAGCCGCGGTACGGAAACATGAAAAAGAGGAGAATTTTGGGCTTTGCCTTATTTGTTATGCTCTCTTAGTTATGAGTGTGCAGCACCAGCAATCTGAATGAGTAGAATGTAGATACAGTATATAATTTATGACACTTTAACGGTGTGAATGATTAGATGAGGATAAAATGTGTGAGTGAGCATACAGCGACACTTTGCTTTGGTTTTTGTTTAACCAGTTTTATTTATTTTTTTTTTGCTCTTTCACATTAAATACTGTGTCCTTCTGGTTTACACTCACAAGGAATGAAATAAGTAACAATCTGAGGTGGACACGACTTTTTTTTCTTTTATTTTATTTTCTCTCTCTCTCAATTGTATGCGTGACCTGCATTGATTTGTGTGCAAATTAAAAAAAAAACAAAGTGAGAATGCAGATATACAGAATAGCAGATCACTTCCATGTAATGTTCTGGTTGAATAGTTAAAGGTCACCGATAGATACAGTTCACTGTGCGGCTGTTTGGCGACCTAAAAGAATGTGCAATCCAGTAGATTAAAATAGATAAAGGAAAATTCAGTCCTCCTGCTCCATGTTTTCCAACTCATCGCAATAGAATGATGACTTTAAATGTCTTAGGATGAGGACTAGTCATCCCTACATTTACATTCACTATTATTGACATTGTTTTAGAATTATAATCCAATAATTTTGTAGCTACAGAGAGATTATATTCACTCACAATTAAACACTCTGCAAGGTATTTAACATACTGACAAAGATCCAGGATTGTTGAAGACTTTACTTCCTTTGAATACTGTAATTTTTGATTTTGTCACGAAAAAATAAACTTGAAACAAATACCGTCTCATTCTTTATTGGCAGTGTGAGAATCATTCACTTGTATTATATGTATATATTTTTTTCTTTTAATAATAAAACGTGTCTATATATTACTTTTTTTTAATCTCTTTTCAGTTAATTAATTATTCAATGGTTGTGAACCTCATTCACGATTTTTAATGATTATTTTTTTGTATTTAAATAAATGTAAAATAAAAAAAACAATTAATAAGGAGAGGCGGGAACCGGAAGTGCAAAAATCCGAACTCATTTCCGGGTTTGAGGAGTCACTCCTGCCCCTTTAAGGTTGTTTGGACCGAGCCGTGCTAGCTATCTCGCCTTGTTCCCGTTATTTCTTCGAAGATAAGCTAACTATGCTAAACTTGCTAAGTTCATATTGACCGTTAAAGCACAATAAAAGTTGTATGACGTTTTTCCAGCGGCTAGAAAGCCAGTGAGCACCTCACCAACTAGGAATCACCTGTCCAGCCCTGAGCTCTATAGGCGGCTCATTGAACCCGGCAGACGCTAGGACCCAGCAGCCCAAAAACAGCCTTCAGGTCCTCGACCGACGGGTCCGTATCTGTCAGCGGCTCCACACGCCGCCTTCACGCGCTCACTCATGGACCCGCGTTGAGTCTCCACAGCTCGGCGTGACGCGGAGCGCTTCAGGGCGGAATGGAAGCCAACGGCACCAAATGTAAGTCGACTTTTCAGACCTGAAGCACCGCTGCAGAAAAAACAAACACTTGCACGGTGAATATTTAGAGTTTTGCGTCTTTTTTGTGCGGGTTGCAAATGTGGATTTAGATATGCATGTTTGTCTCATGTTAATTGGTCTTTTTTTTCTTCTTTTGGGACTGTCAATGAATTGGGTTGGGGGGGTCCTTCCTCCTCCCTCCCTGCCTCCCTCTCTTTTGGCTTGCAGACTGAGGCTTCCTACTTTTTTACATATTTTGCTGATTATTGCTGATTATTGATGATCTAAATATCCATATTCTCATATTATTCTCTCTGTGCGACTTTTAACCAGGAATCAGTCACTTCCTTCCCCCCTCTACCCCCCTCCTCCTGTTGGCTACATAAAACACAATGGTAGTGCACTTTAAACATAAATATGTTGCTCCCCCCCCCCAACCCAACCCTCCAGCTGCTTGGAGAGGCAGGGAACCAAGTTGCTCCATCTACAGTTTGATTGTTGTTCCAGAAAGTCAACCTCACTCATCCTGAGTCAAGTCAAACATGTGGATGTGGAGATGTTTGGAGATGAGGTGGTCTTCTCCGTTGTCATTGTTTGATATCGGACACCGGCCCTGCTTTTTTTTTTTTTTTTTTTTTTTGTGTGGAAATGGCAAGAAATACAACATGTGTTTCCGCCCCGGTGTGTTTGTTCTACCCCCCCTCCCTGCCTGGTGAAACATTTTTCCACATTGTAACTGGAAACAATTGCACTTGCCCAACTGTGTGGCCCTTTTTGGCACACAATTACCACATTAACATGGCAAGGTGACCCAATGGTGAACATCTCAAACATTAAGTTGTGATCTGAAGTTTCCACAGACCTGTAGCCGGCCGCCAGGCAGGTAAACATGTGAGAGTGATTAGAACATCCAACTTAATGGATGCTTTTACTCGACTCGAGGTGAAAGGAAATGAGACAAACGCTACTTTATTTTATTCCCAGTATCCGCTTTCTTTAACAGCCTCTTTAAACGATATTAGTTTAGTCACTTCTGCCTTTCCTGCCCATCATTTAGTAATTTGCCTCCACAGAGTGCCTAAAGAAGAAGGGGGGGTATCTTTAAGGTCTTATCCAGACTCCCGTCTCTCTCAACACACACAGGAAGTTTGCTTGACCGACTTTCTATCTGAGCATTGTGTTTGTGTAAACACCACGGGAGAAAAACACACAGCCACGGCTGCTGATCCCTGGGGAGCACGCCGCCGTTTACAATGGTCTTCAAATCCCCCGATTGGCTGCTGCTGCTCAATCACTTTGCCATGATTTGCCCTAAACGCAGCCACAGGGGAAGATTTTCTATCTTTTCTTTCAGAAAATCGGGTGAAATGGCCTTCAACGGCTGCTAGAGTCCAAAAAGACGCATTTCCAATCATATATTTTGGCTTAACAACTCCATCTGTGGGACATTTAGAAGCAAGCCGTGTATGAAACATATTAGACGTCACATTATTTTAGCTGATGCTGCAAATAAATGCCTTGTCACACAACCGGAAGTTAGAAACCTTGACTGCTATTTGTTTTGCAGTTTTTTTGGAAATGAGTGAACCAAAGGAGGAAAGTTGTCGCCCATAAAAATCAAAACGATGAGCTCCAAGGTGCCAAAAACTTCCCCAAAGCTGTGGAGAACCGTAAAGTTATATTGATATCTGATTAGTGCAGCTTTAACTTAATCAGTTCATTACAGAAAAAGGTGATTTTAGCTCATTTTCGGACCGTCGAGAGCTCATTGTGCAGAGAAGTTCCCAAATCGAGCGTGGAGGGATTGATGAGAGGCAGGTATGAGCTTGAATGAGCTTCTGGATGTGCTTTATCGGAGCCAGCTGCAGCAGCGGTGTAATAAAGGTTTTGTTTCCACGGTGGGCTCGCCGGCTGGGTGTGAGAGGGGAGAGGCCGTCCCCACGGAAACGCATCGCGGTGGTGGGATTGATGAATCGTGGCTATTGTCAGGACGTTTCGGAGCATGTGGAAGAACTTGTGCTCGTCTGCTTCCCGAGGAAATCTCTAAAAAAAACGAGAACCTATGTGCTTTTTGCTTCACATGCAAAAAGAAGTAGCAATTTATTTTTTATCTTGTTACAAATCTTGGCATGCTGGGAATGTTGTTTGAGAGCAAACACGAATTTGATTTGCTGGGAAGTTGAATGAAAACATGGTTTTCAGAGGGTTCGGGGGCCAGCGGGGCAAAAAGAGCACAATTAAAATGCATTCTGCTGTCGTCATCGAGCCAGCGGTCAGTGACCTCATTGTGTGTTACTCATTATGTGTGTTTTCATACAGCAAACACAGGGGTAGTGAATGTAACTCTAAAAGTTTATAGCACACTTACAGGACTGTTCCAGTGGTTTACTGTCAGCTGATGTCAACTCATCCTGTGGTTCAGTTTGATGTGAGTGCTATTATTTAAACATCCAAATCGCACCTTTTGATTGGACTATATGACTGGACTGGATTCCTTTGGCCCCACTAGACCAGAGATCTTCAACAGGGGGTCCGCAGAGTTACTTTTTTTATTCCAAAAACGTATATTTGTCCAAAAATCCACCTTAACATGAATACAACATATATTAAGCAAATATGAATCTTTCTGTTTGTTTAATAAATGAAATACATTTTGATGTAGAAATGCCAAAATAGAATTAAAACATGAATCTGTCAATTATTTGAATGGCTTAGCATTGCATATACATCATTAAAACTACTGTTATACATGGCACTATAGGCTGCCAGTTATTATTGGCCAGCTTTAATAAGCAACACAATTTATATGATATCTAATAGGGGGTCCTTCCACCGGGTCTCTATCAGCCTTGGGGGTCTGAAAAGATCTCTGCACTAGACTGTAAATCTGTTTCCAGCCGAGCTCTTCTGTCTATTCTCTCTGGCTGGTAAACGCCGTGTTATTTCAGCCAATTAAAACACCAGCTATAATAATAAGGAGATACGAGGGAATCTCCCCTCCGTATACGTTTTTAATTACATGTTAAGATAGGTCCCCCTCGTTTCGTTTGCTTCGACTTCAAGAGCTTTTACACACAAAGTGAGCGTGCAGACACGTTATATTACGTATGTATAATCATGCACGAGCTGTAAATCACGGCTGATCGTGGACCATCCCTGTACCAAGTGGAAATCCCCCTCTTTAACCCTTGTGGGATGAGAAGATCACCCCGATTCATGCGTCTGAGATGTGTGCATGTGTGGGTGTGCATTGTGTACAGGCATTGTCTGTACAGCTGTGTGTGTAGTGTTTCTATGGCGATTAACGGCGGGCAGCTATAGAGTGTGTGTGACACGTAGACATATGATGTCTTCCTCTGTTGCAGGAGGTTAACGTGGCGATGCCTGCAGGTGTGCGTGGGTGTGCACGTCCCAAGCAGTTCAGATTTATTGGAGAGACATCGCAGAGTGAGAATAAGACATGCTGTCCTTTTTCTACAGTTTGGTTTACTATGTCACATAACAACTTCATCATTTCTGCACTGAAATATGATTTATACACAGGTGCAGAATTGTATTTTTAAGGGTTACGCCCACGTTATTTATTAGCTATAGATGGGACAATATAGGATTCTATTGCAGCTCCACAATAAGTTGATCGTGTTGAATTTCATCACATGAGGGAATTGAAAAGGCTGTCTAGCTCGATATCAAGTAAGAAAAAACAGAAATGCATTGTAAGAAACAGTGTTGCTCCTTTTTAAAACATATTTATGCAGACGGACCTTATGATTTTAGTTTGATTTAAGATTCTTCACTGAAAAGGATGTTTGTGATGCATAAGAATTAAAAATGTATCTTCAATGTATATATACCAGTATAGGTGTGTTTAGTGATGTCATACAAAAGGCAGCACGTTATATGAGGCTGTTCTCCAGCAGGAAAAGCTCTTGTTTTCTTGGAAGAGGCTGAGGTAGTAAATTGAAACTGTCATCACCCTCGTTAATTTTACAAAGTTTACATTGGCCCACGTTCAACACTTGTCAACAGACACTGATGCATAGCTTTGTTTTCTTTTCAGCTCATTTGATAGAAATCTTACGCTTGATATGTCTTCACGCAATCAATTTACAAAATTTCAAAGCAAAAGTTTGAATTTATCATCATTGGGAGGACATCTGATTTTTTTATTTCTTTCTTCAATGAAATTTTTGTCAGAAAAACTAAATCTTTTTAATGTATATCGACTCAGACATCAGTAAGAAGACTCTGAGTGTCCTAGTTTTAAGTCGATGCACCACTTCCTTGTTAATCCCATTAACACGAAAAACCCCAAATGGACACAAAGCAGCTCCTCTTCCCCTTTTGTGTGTGTGTGACTCCCCATCTGTGTGTGTGTGCATGCATTCTGTGTTTATTACCCTCGTCTGTGCAACGTCAGTGAAGCAGTGCCTCCACTTGCAGAATAGCATCTTTCTCAGTGTGTGAATGTGTTTCTGTGAGGGAGACATAGCATTGCGGTGATCTCATAGGACTCAGGGCAGATACGGGATCTGAATAATGCCGACTACACTGTAGGGCCTTTGTCTGGCAGCAGGCTGAGTCAAGCCCTCTGTACCATCGCAGACCTGAATGAAGAGCCCCGAGATGAAAAATGAGAAAAGAGGTTGAGCAGACGGACATCCCCTCCATCACGGTCACTTCTGTGACCCTTCGACCTTTTGACCTGAGTCCATATTGTGAAATACCGTGATGTAACAGTTGCCACCTGGATAGCCCTACTGTTTATTGACTAATACCCATCTGCACCCTTTTTATTCTTTTTTCCCCCTCTGTTAAGGGTCACTTTTGGGAAGATCAGCCAATTGGGAAATAAAGGAAATCCCATTCAGATTCTGTATAACTAGACGAGTTGAATCATTGACGAATCATTGCAAATCATGAGTTTATCCCCCTAATCATAAAAATGTTTAAAACTTAAAATCACATTGATATACTGGAAACACTTCATTTAGTCAAGAAACATGTTTTTTGTGTCACAGATGGAACAAATTCCCTTTTATTATGCTTATAAAGGACATAAAAAATAATGTTTGAATAAAATGTTCTCTCATAATTCACACAATTATCCCAATAAACGTATCCTGTATCTTCCCACGCCCAAATACTATCACAGTGCTGAACAAGCACATTTGATGGTACAATGGATTTGACATGATGAGTGGGAATTAAAGGACTAATGCCCCATCATTACATTACTATGTGTTTTGGTAAGAGGGAACATGCCTCATCGCTTGTTTTCCTCCATGTCTGTTACACCGTGAAAGTATTTCTGTGGCCCCATTAGAGCCGATAACATGAAAGCTCTCCCCAGGTTTAAACTTACTAAATGCAAAAGCACACTGGGGTCATTGAGTCTCTCTCGCGGATGAGTTGACAGCTCCCTGCTATCCCCAGGGCTTCCCAGAATGCACTGCGGTGTCAGCCATGGGTATCTGTGTGGGTGTCTCCGAAACATCAAAAGCTTCTGTGCTCCGTCGCTGCCCCTTCAAAAGCGAGTTAATGCCTAAACAGGTGAGTGGGAGCGCACAAACCCATAATTCTCTCTCTCTGTCGCCATGGAGACGCCCCAGCCGCTTAAGAGGCCTAATGACTTGTGGCTTAATTAGAAGGAGTGAGGATGCACGTTTGTTATAGGGGTCTAGAAGTATAGCGGGGGATTCATCCTATGACTTTGCTTTAGTGAGACTTAACTTAGATGTAAGGCTGGAAGTAATTGTGCTGTGGAATGCGTGCTCCAAAAAGTGTTGGGTTTTGCCTAATTGAAGAAAATGAAGTGGTGTTTTTCAAGTCGGCATGAAAGCTAAAGTTTCGCTCTTGTAAGTCAACAATACCAGCCAATTATTTCTGCAGGAAAAAAACTAAAAAGTAGGACAGAATGCAACCTTAAGTGTCAACGATAAATGCAAAGCCTCCCGTTTCCATCTATGAGTGTATGTATTGTTTGTGCATGTGTGCACGGCGAGCTGTGGGATGGCACTCCGGCTGTATTTTACGATTACCCGAAGCTTCTTCGCTTGACTATAAAAACAGTGGGGAGAGCATGGTTCCCCCCTCTTCCCTTAATTTGTGCACCTTTACGACTCCAAACCAAATAAGTTTTTCCACATGCTTCCCCTCAACCTGCTGCTCAACCTTTTGCATTTTGCTTTTGTTTGTCATTCGTCCAGAATGTCCACTCATATGGACAGCGGCAGCTAAATAAAGGATTGCAGTAATCACACGTTCAAAAAGCTCCATTCTATTGTCCTTTTTTTAAATAAAGTTGTAGAAGCAGGCAGGTTGAATTCTATCTGGCCGAGGATCTCGACAGTGCATTGAGAATGGGGTCACCAGATACGGTGCCGTAAAAGATTGGGGGCCGGGGTCAGCTGACAGGAAGAGGAAACAGAAGGCCGGAGGTGATATGTGATGTCATCAGAAGAGGGAGGAAGTCCATCTCTATAGGGGGGGCACACGGGGGCATCCCCATACAACTGGTCAGCCCATTAACTGACGTAGGACAGGAAGGAGGGTTTTGTTGGCATCGGAGTAAGATTCCAAATCGCTCTCTGAGGGACTTGACTTTCCACTTGTGTAGAACATTCTTTATATTAACATTTGGATGATAGAAGCTTTAAGAAAGTCATAATAGGCTGTTTTCATCCACCTCATGCTCAAACCGGAAGTGATCGAACACATCAGGTCACAGTGTTCAAGTCGTCTTACTGGTTTCGTCTTCCCGATAAACCAATACTGTCTCCGTTCACCTCCGCTGATATCGCCTCGCGAATGCCCAGACTTGTCTTGCGCCGGGGAGAGGAGAACCGTCAGACCTGGGAAATGCCTGGAATCCGAGGAGTCGTGTGGGAGGAGATTTCATCATGATAGGGCACAGGGCTGGTGAGAGACGGCCGTGTTGGCACGGCTCTGAATGTAATTTTAAAAAAAAAAAAAGCACATCTGGTCATCTGGTTTACCTCACCTTTTGTTAGTGTGGGACGCCGACACAGCCTCAGTATCTATATGGAGCATGTGTGTGGTAAGATGGTCTGTGTTTAACTACAGATGTGACATTTTTATCCTAAATGTTATGGTTCAGCGACACTTTAAAGACACAGAGCCTCGGCTTTGATGACTGAGCAGGATGGCGCTACGGCCCTCGCACGGCAGGAAGATAACATTCAAACCGTGTCGTCTCCTAACTGGAAAACCTCTGTGAGTCACTTAACGTCAGATAAGATGGTGCTTTTTCAACACTTACACACGCACAAAAAAACCCAACAATATTTTCATTTCCTTTCGAAGAAAAGTTGCTGGGTCATATTGTTCAGCTGGCCTTAAGGAAGACTCCCACACTGTTGTCTGGACAACTCCAAGTCCTCAACCTGCAGGGCTCTTTCATGTGGGATCAGGTTGGGGAGATGGCTGTATATCCAACATGTCCAAAGACAACACGGAAGGGGAGACTTCCGAGAAAAGCCCAGCAGTTTTCATTAGATACTGATCTCTTGTGGAGTCGCAGATGGTACCGTCGTTGGAGTTTCCCACAGTTACCTCTTTGTGGTTATGATGGTTTTCTATTGTGGACTTGATGAGTGTTAATCTGCATTTATTTTCTGGATGCTTTACTTAGTAATCTAAGTAGCCAATTGCACTTTTAGTGCGATCCTGGCAGCAACCTGTCAATCACAAGGTAGCCCCGCCCTAAAGTATACCCTGCTTTATGCTATATTTGACTCTAAATGGACGATAATGTACTAAATGAACATCATGCTAGTTTGAAGAAGACTTAAAACTAGAGATTGAGACCATAAACTCATGTCTACAAAGTTTAATGAGGTGATAAATCAGGTGAGAAGTAGGGTCACTTTCTTAGAGACTTCCATACAATCTGACCCAAGGAGTCCCCTGGTGGCCAGTAGCGAGAATGCGAGTTTAAGCCACTTCAGGATTGGCTTCACTTTTCACAACAGGTTAGCCAATTTCAACCCAATATTTTTCTGTCAAACAAATCAGGAGAGCATTTTATTCAAGACCTATCAAGACAGCAACATACTCTTTTCAGGAACGCCCTATATAACTAAATTTAATGCCAAATATGGCCGTTAGCTGCTTAAATATCTAATGCTAGCAAAAGAAAATATACTACGTGATGCAAATATATCCCAATCTGCTTTCATCCGTCCACACTACGTTTCCAAACTCTCAAACGAGGTGGAGGGATGATGGGGAGGGACAGGAAGTGCATACCATTTCAAACCCATGACTAGTCTCCTTTAACTGACATGCCGCTACTTATTTTTTTTACAGTTACAGCAGCATTGTTCAGGCAAAGTCCTTAATGTTGTCTTACAGTTAATTATTAACCATCCTTCATCCGTGGTCGTCTCCTGTGAGTCCACAGCTTTACTAAAGAGGTCAGAGGTCACATTTAGTCACAGTGAGGATCGGTGTGTCAGGCCATAACCAAGTCCATCAGGGTGTGTCGGTGGCATTTGTCACAGAGAGGATTTCGGAGACGTGTTAGGAAACACGTTGCCTAAGGGAAGATATCGGGCTCGAGCATCAAATTAGATGGCAGAGGAGCCTTCCTGTCTACACTATTAGGCAATTCACTCTCCCATTTGTCTTCACTGACATCCTTGGAAGTGTATATTTTGAAATCCTCTGTATGATGTGCAGAGTGTGACTTGTTTGTCTGTCATTCATTGTTGAGTGGTATTTCTCCAGGTTTCATCACCTTAACTCCAGATCTATTTCTTTTCCCTTTGTCCACAAATGTTCCTGTTTTTATTTATTTATTTATTTATTTATTTTTTTTTTAAGGTTTAGTCTCAAACTCTAGTCTCAAAATTACTTTTTCCCCCTGACCAAAATCTGTATCTAGAACTTTAAGAAGCTGGAGTTGAATGGCTGGCCATATTTGTAGTCTTTCAATCAGAATATTCTCAGTTAGTCAGACTATTTTGTTTGCAAAACATAAAGCAAATATAATATATACAGGGGCTCATTTGCTGAACACAAAACACATATAAACTTTTGATTATGAAGCTTTAAAGGTGCTGGAAGCCAGGCTAACAGTTTCCCTCTGCTTCCAGTCTTTGTGCTAAGCTAAGCTAACCATCCCTCTATTTACCCTATAGAAACAAGAGTGGGATTCATCTTTTCATCTAACTGTCAGCAAGAAAAGTGAATAAACACATTTCCTGAAATGTTTTCAAGAGTTTTCAGTAGGTGAGAGCAAAACAAGTGTGTATTTAACATTCTCCATATGGATGTCATGCAGTGACCTCACAGTGATTTCACTGTTTTCATTCTTGCAGCTGACATACAGTTAAAAATGCACTCGGGGAGAGTGTGTTTTGTCTGCGGGGCGTGAGTTTCTGCACGGCCGTGCTCGCGGTTGTGTGTTTGTCATCGTGTGCTGCTGGGTTTGTTTGGTGCACTTTGTGATTGAAGGCGGCGTGCCGCTTCTTGTCGGGCCTCGAGGCAACAAGTCATCCACGTGTAACCCCGACAACAGTCTCAACTTGCCCCTATCTCCACTCCAAAAGCCCTTTACTCAATCTCAACCTGTATCTTTCACTTTTGCATTTTCAAACTGATGTGTTGAAATGAAACTGAGCGCTTCACCCGTGCTGTTTTACCTGTTACCGCTCTAATGTAAAGGAAGCAGTACAATGCCCCCGCTGTGTCTGGCATGTCAGGGAGTTCACTGGCATCATCTGGATGACAGCCTCTAATGTGCAGCTAGTTAAACGGTTAATAATATATAGAGGGGAAAGAATGTGAAAGAATTAAGAATGTGAGTTAGCTATTAGTCGGCATGTGTGTGTTTACACAGCAAGCCGTTTCCCAGGTGCTATCCGATCCCTAGGATTACAGTGGAAGGGGGGGGATCCAATAGGGCTTCACACAATCTCCCTACACACCCCCACCTCCAAAAAGAAACCAAAGGAGGGGAGCCGGAGTGGGAGGGAGGTGTAGGGAGATAACAGATCAGAGGGAGGAAGGGAGAGGTGAACGGAGTGTGAATTCAGCAGTAGGCAGACTATAGCTCACCTCCACTACAAAGACTTCAGAGCTCACAGGGAGGCTCCGACCCGGGAATATCTCCTCCGGTATCGGCCGGTGTGTGAATGAAGCGGTTCCTCTCAACCTTGGAGAATGGTGGGACTCTCATCCACCGCCGTTGAGGGTAAGTGTTGAAGGGGAAGTCTTTTGTGGCTCGTCAGGATATGAACACAGCAGGTATCTTAAAGCCAAAGGAAGGCGCGAGGATTCGTAAAGATATGTAAATGTATACGGACGACTTGGAAGGTGTTTGGGACTGGAACGTGGGACCATCAGGTGATGTTTACTCGGCGCTGGAGTACGGAGAAAGGCAGGGATGTGGGATTGTTGAGAAATGAGCAGCAGAAATAGTGAAACGCTGCATTTTCTTGAGCCACTAGAGACTCTTTGTGGGATGCAGATTCTTGCGTGATTGGCTGGAATGTCTGCCAACATTGTGAAACAAGAGTTGCTGCAGAATGACTGAATTTTGTCACTTTCGACATACTGTGTGTGTGTGTGTGTGTGTGTGTGTGTGTGTGTGTGTGTGAAGATAAGTGAGCTCAGCATGAAGACAGAGGGGAGAAGAAGAAGAAAAAAAAAAACCTGTGCACCCGATTGAGGTCACATTATTCTTCATATCAGGGTTTTGTTGGACGTGTTAGCACAGGTGCTCAACTCGCTGACATCGCTCGCCCCCGCCACCACCTCCCCCTCCCCCTACCCCTCCCTCCCTCCCTCACACAGATTGCACAGAAGGTCTGCTAATGCAAGCCCCGGGTCTGCACAGTTAAACAAACTCGGCCCTCCGCTTCGCTGCACACGCACCCTCGCACAAACACACTTTGCAGAGTTGCACTATTAACAAGGTGAGGAATGTGTCCAGTGTGTAACAGGCATTGTCAGGCCGGTGTGAGGACGTAAATGTTGCTGTGAACGGCTCCACACATTCCTGCGCTGCCTGCACCCCGTCTCCTTGTCATCGACAATGTCACAACGTCTTTACTCCGAAGTCATCTGTGTGTAGAATCCTTCTTTGAGCTGCAAATCCTCAAATTCTGAGCCTGTGTGTGGTTTCCCTCAGGTGCTGGGCTCACAATCTGTTTTATCTGGCTTTTAACGACACACACAACACACACACACACATAGATTCAAAGGGTTTCGATGTGTGAGAACTCATGTGAGCAGGGTGGTGTTGATTATAAAGGCAAGGCCGAGGATTTAAGGGGTGGTCTTATGTAGCTCGCAAGCCAAAAACAACAGTCTTTCCTCATTGTGGCACCAGTGGAATAACGCTGTCATCAAATTGGATAATAAGCTTCTTTTTTTTCTTATAAGTGACAAGTTAGCTCCTCGAAAGCAAACGCCTTGATTTCTGCGTTCTGTTCGATTTAACGCTGACTGCGTGAGTTCTCTCTGCCATGAATGAGTCACGTTGTGGATACGGTTCGCTCTTCCGTGGGGTTAGGGGAAGCCCGGCGGTGCGCTCCAGCCAGCATCTAAAACAGCTGGAACGTCTGGCAGAGGGACAGCGCTCCAAAACATCCCACTCTCTCATGAGTTTCCTCCGCTTCCTTATTTCCCTTGGGTGAATAGGATCTTAATGAGGAGACATTCCAGGTCCCCGCGTGAATTAACTCCTCATGCCCGCCTCTCGGCTTTCATTACAATGGAAGGAAACGCCGCTAGTAACGACAAACACACCTACTGTGGCCGTCGTTGCTCTGCAGTGTAACCGTGGAGAGGAGCCCATAGGAAGACCCACCTCAGGCAAGTATGTCTGGCTTTAAGGAGTGGGAGCAGAACGAGCATCCAGACTTTCTGCTGCGTCGGAGTAAAACGTTCTATATCCTCCTGAAGTGGCACATTCACACAACGGGCTGGTTTGTTCACAGGTGCAAAGGTTCACCTTCAACACGCCCCATCTAACATGCATACATGTTGCCATATGATCGGCCAGCGGACAAAAGGCTGTTCTGGCTCAGAGGCCGACCCGGGGCTGACCTCGGCAAGATGCATGGTTCAGCAGGTCTGAAGCAGCCCGGCTGGAAATGGGGAGGGGGGGTACAAGGACTCTCAGGATTATAGAGGTAGAGAAATACAGAGGGAAGACGCTCTAGGCTTGTGTCTGGTAGAAAAGGCCCAGCAGCGGGTTGCAGACCTGCTCTATTCGGGGGGAGAGAGATGGTTTATTTAAGTTGTGCTCTGAAAACAGGGAGTGAAACCAGATCAACATGGGCGATGCGGGTCATATATTGCTTTAAGCCGAGCTCTCAAAGTGTTACAGAACCTGAAGATCCCCCCTTAAGAATGCGCATTACTGGAGGTCCGCCTGTCTGAGCCAGCTCGGCTTTTCTGCGAGGCCTGGCCTTGGAATCCCTCCGCTGTCAGATAAAGATCAGGTGCCACGAGACTCCGAGTTTGGTTCCGCTCCGGGGCGAACGTAAAGTGGGGGGCTTCGGTTGTTCTTGTCAGACTCTCGTGTTTCTGCCAACATCTGTACGGTCTTTGCGGCCGCATCGAGGGCGACGGTTGAGTGAAGTTTGGGTTCGTGCCCATCAGTCTGAGTCAGCACGTTTCAAAGCTGCTGCGCTGAGACAGAACCGGGTTTCTTCGCTCCCTTTGTGCAGGTTTCTTATTCCGTGTAAGATTTCTTCTTCTTTTTCACTTCCACTTTTCGCCTTAATGAGCAATTAGCAAACCATGTTTCCTGTCACCCCAGTGTCTGTGTTGCTGTTTAGTCTGGGGGGGGGGGACCATGTGATAAGCTGGCAGGCTGATACTGACAAACTGTGAGGCAGAAAACGAAAGAAAGACACGGAGAAGCAGGCGTCTCTCGGACGTACGCCCCTTTTAGCTTGTTTAGACATGTCAGTCTTGACCTTTGCCCCCTGCTCTGATAACCTGGACCCGTGCCGCCACCCCCTGACCTTTGACCTCTCTCTGTGCAGCGATGGAGGTGTTGGTGAGTGAGCTGGGCGTCCTGCTGAAGATGCTGGACCAGGAGAACCTCAGCTCCTCCACGCAGGAGAAGAAGACCTCCGTGTGGAAGCTCCTGCAGCAGATTCAGCCATCGGGTGGGTGAGAGGAGGAAAAACATGTTCTACACATAATAACAACATGAAATTCACATTTTAAAGGGTGGAACGTCTCAATCTGTGCCTCCAGGTTCAGGAACAGACTACATCTACATGAACTCGGCGGTGTACAGGAACGGCACCAGCTTCGTGGAGTCCCTCTTTGAGACATTTGGTGAGTTTGAGCTGTGAAATGTTCATCTACTGTGTATAAATGTCATGTTATTTTTTGTTTTAAATATATGTTTATATGTCCTTTCATAGACTGCGAGCTTGGAGACCTAAAGGATGTTACAGACGATCTGAAAGAAGACAAGAACACACAAACGGACACTTTAAAACAGGCATGTGGCTGATTTATAGCTCATTTCCAACTAATCCCGTTCCAGAAATGTCAGTTAATATGACGCAGTGTGTGTGGGGGGGATTTATGTTTGTGTGTGCCGCGTCCATCTTTTCAGCACTCGCCATCCAAATCCAACTCTACACCCCTGAATGACTTGTGGAGCGAAAGCAAAGGAAAACAGAGATTGTGTTCCCTGTTGTGGGGGTTTCCCATGCACACATGCACATCACTCTGCGAGCAGTGGGGGGGGTTCACATTTAGGGACCCGCCCCGAGCCCATGTGTCTAATTTATGGATATCATTTTGAGGGTTTCAACTCTGCACGTCTTTGATGATGTAGTTCACAGGCTGAGTACAGAGTATTTCATGGTTGTGAAGTGGAAGTTTGAGATTTGTGTTTGTGCCGTTTCCCCTTCATCAGAGCTGTGCAGACTCCCCGGCCCCGCGCCCGGCCGACTCCCCTCCCCCCCTGCCCACCACGCCTCCCCCCGAGGAGTACTACGAGGAGGCCGTGCCCCTCAGTCCTGGCAAGCTGCCCGAGTACATCATCACACGAGGTCGGCATCTTCCCGCTTGCTTGTAAGCGTTTCCATCGTGTTTAAAGCGCACGATGGAACGTGAGGATTTTTTTTTTTTTCCTTCCATTTTCAGTCAGGTCAAGCCCCCCCAACTCCATAGAAGATGGCTATGAAGATGCTGAAAGCAACTACCCCCCCACCTGCATCAACACACATCGCAAGAACTCCTGTGAGATGAGAACAGATTTAAATTTCAGATTAAAAGCCTTTTTTTCTCCATCTAATAAAACTTTATATTCTCTTTTGTTGCCATGGAAGACAACGACTCGGACGCTCTGAGCAGTTCCTACGAGTCCTACGAGGAGGACGAGGAGGAGAGGAGCCCCGGCGTCCGACTCACTCACCAGTGGCCCTCGGACGAGAGCTCCATGCCTCCCGCCAGGGACTGCCGCATCTGTGCCTTCCTGCTGCGCAAGAAACGCTTCGGCCAGTGGGCCAAACAGCTCACCGTCATACGGGAGAACCGGCTGCAGGTGAGAGAGTCCGACCTTCAGGATGCAACCTCCTCGACGTGCAGCATCCTAATGTGTCCTCCCTTCTAGTGCTATAAGAGTTCGAAGGACACGTCCCCCTATGTGGATCTGCTGCTCCCCCAATGCACGGTGGTCTACGTGCCCAAAGACAGCAAGAGGAAGCACCACGAGCTCCGTGTCACCTTACCCAACGGGGATGCCCTGGTGCTGGCGGTGCAGAGCAAGGAGCAGGCCCACCGGTGGCTCAGGGTGAGCCGCACGTTTAAACACGGTCGCTTTGCACGGAGCGGAAACACGGTCGTCAATCTGGGTCACTGGAAGTTTGAGGATGTGGAAAAAACCTGAATAGGAAGCGTGTGGTGGAGAGTGACGCATGTAAAATACCCCCTACAGGTTGTCAGGGAGGTGAGCGGTCAGAGTGCAGGCCCCGAGGAATCAGCATCGCCCATCATTCCAAGAAAAAACGAACTTGACAAGGTAAGTGCAGCAGCGAGAGGAGGGTCGTCCCGGCCGTTTTTCATCGTCACAGCTCATGTGAGGGAAAAGTTGGCTGGCAAGCAGCAATTGTCTTGTCACCATCAATTTTCCTAAAGAATTGCCCGGCTCATTCACACCTGTATTTGGCTTGCAGAACAATGAGGGCGTGGGTGGTGTAATTGGGTGTTAAAGCAGCAATGATAGGGCCGGTGGTGAGTCAGCGTCGGAGCAGGCACGGCCTCTTTTAAAGGCTACCGACCTGTCGGGACATAAACTGCAAAACGGCCGCAAAAAGACATAAATCTGTTTGTTATTATGTGAGAGGATGAAAGGATTCATGTAAGCTTGTTAACAAATTGGCTCAATTATGATAATTTAGAGGACGAGTGTAGAAGAGCCCGATCTAGACTGATCCTGTGCAGGACTTCTGCTGTTGGAAGTCTAAACCCTTTTTTTTTTTTTGCGTGCTTGGTCCTCAGAGGTTGTCTGCGGAGAGGAACACGTCCGACTCCGACAGTGTGGGTGTGTCGACCCTGGAGACCTCCAGGGAGAACGGTGAGACGGATGCAAATCAAACTAAAGCCATAGTGTAGTGAACTGTATTGTATTTTAATAATCTTAAATTTGTGTTCCTGTCCTTCTGTTTTTGATGCAGGTAAGGTGAAACGGGGGGCTTTCGCCGCCGGCCGTAAAATCACACGCATAATCAGCTTCTCCAAGAAGAAGCCCCCTCGGCCGGGAGATCCCCGAACATCCTACGCAGACCCCCGGCAAGGTAAGACCCGCCTCTCCTTAGATCTCCTTTAGACCTCTTAGACGTTCAGAAAGGTTGATTCCCCTCCCCTCCATGCAGGCTACGTGCTGGTGCTGGTGAATCAGGTGTGGCGGGAACTGTGGTGCTGCGTGTGCCGAGGCTCCCTGCACTTCCACCATGACAAAGGAGACCCTCGGACCTCCCTGCCTTCACTCCCTCTCCAAGGCTGCGACGTGGTCCCGGGTCTCGGACCCAAACATCCCTTTGCCATCCGAATCCTACGGAACGGCACAGAGTTGGCTGCTCTGGAGGTAAAAGGAAAAAAAAGCTGCACTAATCAACGTTTTTATTTGCTCAATGATGAAACTCCAAAGGGGTTGGTCTCTTGTAATGGACTCTCCAGTACTGGTCTCCTTGTAGGCGAGCAGCTCTGAGGAACTGGGGAGGTGGCTCGGCGTCCTCCTGGCGGAGACGGGCTCCGCCACGGATCCGGAGTCTCTGCATTACGACTACGTTGACGTGGACACCATCGCTAACATCCGCGACGCAGCGCGGCATTCCTTCCTGTGAGTGAGACGGAGACGAAGGGGGGGAGGGGGTCTGAATACTCAGACGAGGTCAAAGCAAGGCCACTGACCGATGCTCAGGTTTAATATCAGCGTTTTCTCTCCGGTCCCAGGTGGGCCACATCCTCCAGCAGCACCTACACAGACTCCAGGACGTACGACGAGGTCCCGACTGAGGACATGCAGGTGGGATTCAGATCAACCTTCTGATGTTTGATGCGACACTAGAGGCTTCACTTGTGTGTGTGTGTGCAGCTGTCGCTGTCTGAATATGACCCTCCCTACCTTACATTCCTATCAAAGATGGCTTTTTGTAGAAAAATCAGTGTGTGGGCGTGAGAGAGGGGGGCAAAAGAAAGGGCGATCAAACTGGTGACAGGAAGGCAAGAGGTCATGGCAGTTTTACAGCCTGTAAACTCCTTTCTTAACCCCGCTGACATGCACTTAAACACACTCTCACCACCTACAGCCACACACACACACACCTCAGGGGTGTCAAGCCAGTAAATCTGCACATTAGTTCACTGCTTAGCCTAATATACAGACGTTGCCGTCCTCACCCTTCTCTGCGTTCTCCCCCATCTGTCACCCCCCTCCTCCATCTCTGCTCCACCCAGTCAGGGGAGAACCGCAGGCAGCAGTCTGGGAATCAAGGGAAGCGGCGCTCAAGTTTCTCCAGCAGCGACTCTGAAAGAACCAAGCCTTTAGTCTCCCTCAAACGGACGGGCTCGAGTAAGTATGTGTGGTGACTGATGGGAATCTCTCTCTACTGCAGGAGTGCCCCGTTTAAGGGATGCCGAGGGGGCGAGGTCATCATGTAAAACACTTGGCGGAGGTTATCTGCATCAGACGAACCGTGGGAAACGTATTTTGTGCCGAGAGCATTGTAAAGGTTATTCCGTATAGCTAATTTTCCTTCATTTTAGGGATTTCTAAAAGCAGAGCAGTTTAGTTCAATGAATACAAACGAGAACACAATCGGCCGAAAACACACTGAGATTTTTTATGAAAGTCATTTCAGGCCAAAGGCGTTGCAACAGATCGATAAACAGACAACATCATTTAAAACCAACCAGATGGCTGAGATTAGATATTTCTCAAGGCTTCCCTCCTGCATCCTCTCAGCTTTACCCCCCTCTCTGCTTTCCATCCGTCTCTCTAGAAATAAAATGAATATGAATGCAGGTCGAGGGGAAACGAATAATGCAGATGGCACTTTTTAACATAGTTGCGTTTCACAGGAGATCATCCAATCCTGTCCGACGTGTACCGATCCAGTCATAAAACGTGAGCTTCTATCCGGCTCAGTATTCCCCTCAGCCTCGGCCGTCTTCTCACGTTCCGTCCATAATCTCTCCTCTCCCGTTGGTGTCAGTCGGCCCTCTCCTCGTACAAATAAAGTAGACGAGCGTCCCGAGTCCAGGAACGTGATATCGGCGTGCTCGGCTGTCTGGCTGCTCCTCTCCCACGCCGGCCTTCACGCCTTCAAAGAGACGGCCTCCTCCGTGGCCGAGAGCTTCAGGATGCAACCGGAGATTTATTGGACACTCGCATTAGATCCGCCGCCTTACCTCCTGACCTCTCCCTCTGCAGGAGTGTGAGTGTGTGTGTTTATCTTTTTTATTTATTTAAGCATCGTATCGTCGTTTCCTCCCATAATTCTTAGTTTTAAACGCGTTCACGTGAGTTGTAGAAGCGGCGTCATCCTCTTCACGCCGGACCGTGACGTTAATAACGACACGCAGAATCATCACTGTGAGACGTTGCTCTCCTTCCCATAACCCCTTGCACATTTGACCTCCTCACCTTTGCACTCCCCCCCCCCCCCCCCCCCCCCCCCCCCAGACGCCAACCAGTACGGGCGGTATGGGAAAACACGAGCCGACGAGGATGCCAAGCGTTACCTGAAAGAGAAGGAGGATCTGGAGAGGGAGAGGGACGGGATCCGGAACGCCCTGGTGACCCTCCGGAAGGAGAAGAGCGGGCTGAAGGAAGAGCTGAAGACGGCCTCTGGTAAGACAACGGAACATGCTCAGTGTGAACTAAGTTTCTTGTGTGTGTGAGACAATTAAAAAACACTGTTATATGTGTGTGTGTTGCAGAGAGGAAGAAGTCGTCCCTGAACAAGCGCGTGTCCCAGCTGGAGGACGCCTGCCGTACTAAAGAGGCGGAGAGGGTGGACCTGGAGCTCCGGCTCACTCAGGTCCAAGAGAACCTGAAGAAGAGCCTGGCCGGCGGAGCGCTCGGAGCCCCCGTCGAGACTAAACCCCCGGTGAAGGTACAGTCGTTGCTCTGCGACCTCGCGTTTATGTTTACACCTGCCTGCAAGTAAGCACATCGTTTATTTGTCTTTCCTTTCTCGCGTAGGGCTCCGGCAAAAAGACCCAGAACATCTACAGCGATTCCCTCCCGGTGAACTGCGCTGCAGAGATGCGTCGCAGGCCTCTGTCCGTCTACGCTTCCACGGGAACCGTCATGCAGAAGGCCAAGGTAAAACACTTCCTGTGTCTCTCTGCAGCGTCTGTCGTCATTTAATAGACTTCTCACAGTCCACATTAGAGAGGCAGGCGGCGTGTCACTCTAGTTTTTTACTATTAAGTGCTGTGTTCTGAGGTTATGATCAAATGGGATTCTCTCACTTCCCATTTGATATTAATTTGACAACAACAAGATGCATATCAACTACATAGATTGGGCTTTATCATCATTACCACAGAGATGGGGTTTTGTTTCTTTACTTGTCGCTGCTTGACTTTGAGGCACAGATGGAGAAGATGTCGACCTGAATACTCCAGAATAATTGTGGGGAATTGTGTTTTTGATATAAGAACATTTGTGCAAATGAAGCTGCAGAAAAATATCATTATGATCAATGACTCCTCTGAACCTTTCTTGATGACTTTAGTGACAATAAGAGAACCTTCAGTCATAACCTAAATTATTTACTTCTTTTTTATAATATTAAAAACTGGATAGTCCAACGTATTGCTGTAATTCCTGAAGGTATTACTTTTTTCTGGTTTGTGTGCACATTATTGTATTTGCGCAGCTTATTATGAATATCTTAGAGCTCTTATTTCCATTATTTGTTGTAAAACCACCTCCATATGTTTCACCTTCACAGGAATGGGAGTCAAAGAAAGCAGCCTAAGAGAAACAGGGAGAGGACTGGAGAGAAACCCCCCATCACAGACTTCACTGAGGAACTAAACTGTAATGAACGAAATCAGCCACTAGGTGGAGGTACATCTCACTGAATATTTACTCTTCTCTCCTGGACTTCTCAAAAAACTGCCCTTGTACCCAAGTGTTCGTTGTCGACAGTGACAAATATTGAAATGTGGCGGGAAAGAGAAGAGAGTTGATGAAAGGAAAGAAAGGAAAGTGTTTTGAAAGGTGACACAGGCTTGTTGTCATCCGGTGATTTAATTATTAATGTGTCATGTGATGCGTTTGGGGAAAATAAGAGGATGGAGGCAGTTCAAGCCACAATGTGCCTTTTTATATGTTTTTTTATCTGCTTGTACAGAGTGATCCATGACTACTGTTCTTTTTTTTTATGTTTTATACTTTTATACTGTTTGTTTCTCTTCATCATCACAACACAGCAGATCCATCTGCTGGATGATGCTACATCCACTCAGCCCTCCTTTAAAAACAGTCAAATGCTCCTCATGGTCTTTTTTCTGACCTACGTCATTTAATCAACGTCTCTGCCGAACCCGTGGTCGACTTTTTTTGCACTTTACTGTTCTCCTGCGTGGATAAGGGAATAATAAATGTGTCTTATTCACAACCGTGTGTTTTTTCTTTTTATTCTTATTTATTTTTTTATTTTAATTGACATTAATTGACATTCTCAGTCACCGATTTTGATCATTTTAATTCCACAGGATACACCGTGATGTAAATATACAGTATATGATCTCATACAAACAATGAAAAAAAACACATCTACAGCTTAATGAAGGCAATGCAACACAGTATATAGAGTGATGCGGTTCAGGCAGCCTGTTGTTTACACTAGTTGACTCATCCTCATTGTTCCGTGGTGTTATCGGTAAATGGACAGATACCCTTCTATGTGTGGATGTGTGAGAAGCCAGCTGTTCATACAGCTGTGTATATATATATGTGTGTGTGATATAAAAAGCTTGCACGATCCAGGCAGTGGCAACTGGTTTTCGGGTCTCGAATGAGGAGGTAGAGCAGCTTCGGGGTTGGGTTTTTAATAAAAATGAACAGTGAGGAGCTCAGATGAAGAGATAGTAAAGCCAGTAGAGGATGTTGATGAAGAGGAAGGCCGCGGGGAAGACGGTGCGAGCGTGGCGGTCGATGTTGTGCGGGTTCTCCACGACGAAGACGGACGCCAGCCTGCGTGAGGAATCCTTCACCGAGGACAGGCCGCAGCCCTGCCCCGACACCTTCTCGCTCGACCCGCCGTGGTTCCTGGTTTCACCGGTCGGTGACCTCTCCGCCAGCTCCTCGGCCGCCGGGCCCATCGCCGCCGCCGCCGCCGTTTTCTTGGGTCGGGTGGAGCTGACGAGGGGGATGGAGCCGTTCCCGTTGGATTCGTTGAACTCCCTCAGAAGCTCCTGACGGACAGACAGTAACAGGTTCAACATCTGACACATTCCACCTTCCTATTTAATGTGATCGTCTCGGCCCTCACCCGGTGTAAGTCCTCCACGGTCTGGTGCTGCATGGTGTAGAAGTGGGCGCAGGCGTACTCCACCAGGGCGCCGAAGATGAAGGTGAAGCAGATGCCCAGGTAGACGTCGATGGCCTTGATGAAGCAGTTGGCGTTGGGCAGGGAGGTGCGGGCGCCCATCATCAGCGTGGTCATCGTCAGGACGGTTGTCACTCCTGGAAAAAAACAGTGTAATGTTAGATACCGGTTTGATCCTCTAAATCATGTATTGGTTCTCATTATTGGATTTGACTTGATTTAATTGATTTGACTTGATTTAATTGGCTGCTTTGGTCAGAAACCTTCGTCAAAAGGTATGTATTGATTTTATATCCTCATTATTGACGACAGTTCTAATGATTTCATAATCAGTTGACATTAGAGTGTTGAGTGTCTTATGTTCTACAAGTAATTTTTTTTAATCCAAAAATTACATAAATGTACATATTCTTATGTAAATAATTTGTATGAAAGAAAAATATTTATTTTATTATTTGGTAGTAATAAATTAAGTTATGTCATGGTTAAGCCACTGATATATTTAAATCATATTTGTGCTGCAATAATGTTTAAATAATTAAATCTATTTTTCTGCTATGAGCATGTCTGTCTGATCATATAATCTGATAGCTAATATGCTATAGGTTTACAATCAATATTTAATAAGGGATTTTTTTTAATGATAGTGACTGAAATGGATGCATATATAGACGGTAAAAGATCTGCTACTGACCAATACAGGTCCTGGCTGGGACGGAGGACTGGCTGATCCAGAAGGAGACCCAGGAGAGGACCACCAGCAGGACGGAGGGGACGTACGTCTCCAGGATGAAGAAGAGGACGTTCCTGCGCAGCGCGAAATGCAACACCAGCTTGGGGTAAAGTCCTGTGAAGAAAGATGAAGAAAAGCACATTTTAAAAGGTAATTTGTCCGATTTGTGCATACAACTCCACGTGCAGGAGTGGAGGATTCTGGGAGTTGAAGTGTCCTATACCCGTCTCGTACACGGCCTCCGACACTGATGTGTAGTAGCTCTCGATGCTGTACTGGGCCAGCCGCAGAATGTCCAGACCCTTCACAGAATCGTTCCCTCGGGTCCAGTAGAAGACCACGTCATGCAGGTTGTAGCCCCCTGACACACACACACACACACACACACACACAATTAAGACCGGATGAATCCGACCCCTTAGGATAACACTGCCTCTTCAGTTTAATACTCACTCCACTGATGATGATGGTGATGATGATGATGGTGGTGATGATGATGAAAATGACGTGTGTCCACATAGACAATGCTCGGAGGTTCACGGGTACTCACAGCTCTCCAGCTGCAGGGTGCACACCTGCCGGTCCATCGGGTACTTGGTCAGGTCCATGTTGCAGGCGATGGTAGCCGTGATGCTGTCGTGGGATTCATAGCCAGATCGTTAGGAAAAGCAAAAATATACTAATTACAAAGGGAAAGCAAGCAAGCATATTTGTGCTACTTGGACAACAGCTCTAACGTAATGCAATGTTCAGTCAGCTGCATTAAAATCAGACGGTTATGAATCAGAATTTGCTCCTCATAATAAAAAAAGGAACATCCTGTGAAGCGCTCCCGTCACAGTAAAGCCCTGTATCAGTGTGACGTAACACATATGCCTTCAAACCACTTGACACAGATTCAAGTCCACGAAAAATATAGAAATCTAGTGATGATGCATAATTAGTTTTTCTTCATTTCCTTTTTTTTTATTAGCAGAACCCAGGGCCAACGTTAATCACGAGATGGACGAGTAGGTTTTCCTCCATTCATCCTCCTCCATTATTTTTAATCGTGGGTGCAACCCTTTAAATGTCACAGTGAACACGTCAAATCCATGAAGGTTTGACCCCTGCGGCTACCGTAGCGCGTAGAGGACCGTGCCGTTGCTGAAGATGCGTATGAGGCGGTTCTCCACCGTGACGTCGTGCAGGAAGGAGCGCTTGGAGTCCGGGATGAACGTGTCCGGGATCCACAGCAGCGACACGAGGCGTCCGTCCACGCTGACGCTCTCGTTGCCCGGGAACACGAGCCTGGAGTCGCGCCAGCGTTGGCGGAGGAAGATGGTCGCCGTGTAGTCCTAAAAAAATACAATAAACACAAAACTTTTGGTTCCCGCGTCTCCAAATTACGCGCGCTCTCGTGCATTCAACAAAGTGAGAGTGACGCACCATGTTGATTTCAGAGATGGCATCGATGCTGGCGACGTCGAGACTCATGCCGATCTCCACTGGACCCTCTGGGAGTAAAACATAAAAAGTGTTTTCAGGTATGAGACGCGCACATGTTCACCTTCTGCATCAAACTCCACTAAACGAGCTGAAAACCAGCCCTCTCCTACCGTTGAAGTTGGGTCTCAGGTAGCGGTTGTAGCCTTTCATCAGCTTCTGGATCGTCGGCTGGAGCTGGGACGCGTTCCAGTCCCCCCAGGGGTTTCCGGGGTGCGCGCATCCACTGGGGACGAGACAGAAAAAAAAACACACGTTGGAGTGGCGTTTTTACGCAGTTTAACAGCGTTGTGTTCGAACCCCTGGATGCCCGCTCACCCCTGTGTGACGGTCAGGAAGAGGCTCAGCAGCGCCTGGAGTTGGCGGGGAGACATCGTGGATCAGCGGCTGCTGTGTGACGAGACGGAGAAAAGAAACCAATCAGTCATGGCGCCGCTTCGCCACGAGGTGGCAGCACCAGCTCAGCGAACCTGCAGCAGCGATAAAACGGTCCCTTTGAACACTCCTCGAGTTTTCCAAGACAAATACCCCCCAGGCTCATATGTATAACAGTCATTTGTAATGATGTATGTATACAATGCTAAGCCATTCAAATATTTGTTTAATAATTATAATAATAGTAATTGTTGACAGATTAATATTCAAATTATATTTTCCTACATTCCTACATCACAATTTCACAACATAATAAACAGGAATATTTATATTATAAGTTGTATTCATGTCAAGGTGTATTTATTGCACATTTACATTTTTGGAAGAAAAAAGTGCATTTGAATAATTTCGGGGACCACCTACAGTAAATCTGCGGACCCCTCCTGTTGAAGATCTCTGTTCTAGACTGCCAAGATAAGGCATGAGTGTTTTAGTGTGTGTTTGTGTGTATTAGTCTGTCACCTGCTGATTTATGTGGCCCTGACCTCATGGTTTATCCCCCCATCAATACCTAATCCTCTACTCTAACTCATTAAGGATTCCTCATTATCTAGTTACTCCTCTTGCAGATAAATCTCACTGTCACTGATAGACTTCACCCAAATCTCACATCCACACGCTCACAGAACCCCTGCAAAACATTCCCATTAAATATCCCGTGCATTATTTATGTGTATGTGAGCCCCATTGGTCTTTCCCAATGGCCGTAATGGAAGTTAAAGAGAGTTATTAGCTTGTTTTTCTGCACATGCCAGTTGGTGATGAATTCATGCATCCATATTGTTTCATGCAGCTGATCGTCTGAGTTTATGCATGCTCCTCTGTAGTCCACATACAGTTATAAGAGATCTCACATTCACATCCAAACACATGATTCACATTTACTATATATTAACATATGCACACAGTTTTCCCATTTTTGCTCCCATCACTCCTATCTTTCTCCTACCTGTTTCAGTCTCCTGGTTTCCTTTTTTCCACCTCGGGTCACTCCACTTCTCTCTGCTTTGTTTCCTCCCCCACTCTTCCTTCTTCCTCTCCCCCCCACCACCCCCCCTCCCTGAATGGTGTGAGCGGCTGAGATTTCTCTCCTCCTTCCGTTATCAGTGATTATATCCCGTTTTTTCTCCCTTCCATCTGAAGACGAAGCACAGCTCCTTTATGTCCTGCCGTGTGTGGGCTGCTTGGTTGTTTTCTTATTCCTGCATCTCCCTTCTGTCTCCCTGCACAGCTGTATTCATCACCCCCCCCCTCCCGTGAGCCTCTGTGCACCCCCTCCTCCCTCCCTCTCCGTTTATACCACTCACCCTCTCATTTGCGCTGCATCTCTCTCCTCTTTTTTTCACACTCAAACTGTACGCACACACATTTACACCCACTTTGATGTGCCATATCACTTTCTTCTCCTTCCCTTGCTCTCTTCCTCCTCTTCCTTATTCTTTTTGGCCCTCAATCTCCATCTACCTCCCTCCCCTCCAATTAACACTGACATCACACCTCCTTCTGGGCTCCAGAGCATCTCCTCTCCCTCCTCTAACCCCTGAACTCCGTTCCCTCGCATCAGTGTCATCATCTGAATTAGTTGCTCCCAGCTACGTCTGCACCTTCACTTCCATAATAGTGTCTCCTGCGTGATATAAAGAGACTGTTACACTCTGATATAACCATAATGAAAATGTTGTTTTTTCACCCTCGCCTCTACTGAGGTCCACATTTTGCTTATCTGGAAATAATAACTAGGAGCAGAATCCTGTTATTGGTGGCGATGATGACTTATTCACACAAAGCAGCTCCAGCACATTGTGTGATTAATCTGTAAATGCTCCTCGTTCTCTTGATTTCATCTTGATGATATAGCCTGACCTCGGAGGGACCATCTATAGTTCCAGCATGGAAGAGTCTAATAACGCCTTTATGAGTTCTAAGCATCCATCGACCTGCTCTATATTGCTTTTCCTAGTCTATTTTTTTTTCCATCCCAGGGAAATATCATCAGTATCTCACTCCAGAAAGCTCCGTTATTCTCAGTTTCCTGCTCTGTGGGGGTCTGCTTTCTTTATAGTCTTTTTTTATTTTTTTACATTTAATGATAATGGTGCTGTGGAATGAACGGAACATAATCAGATTTACTTCCAACATGTGAATCAGAGAATACGAGCGAGAGCGCACAGTCACAGTCTCTGGCATTGAAAGAGATAAATGGAGACGTCTGTGAAACACCTGAGGGGGCAGGATGTCAGATCAGTGTGTTGGGGGGGGCTCATGAATAATTATAGTGGGACCTGTGATGTCAGACAGGCAGACAACTCGGTGTTAGTCAGCGTGCACCTCACCTGTCTGTCTGCCTCCGTCTACCTGTCTGCACGTTAACATCTCTCTGCGATGGAGTACGTTTCCTCCATCATCTTCTTTTCCTGACAAAGAACACTTCATGATGCACTCTGGTTTCCCACAATCCTCCCTGTTGCATAACCGTCTATTCGCCTCTCGGTCTTCCGTCGCGATGAAAAGACCTTTGCCTTCGCCACGTTTGGAGTCACTTCCACGGCCCAGCGGTTTGCTGTCATGTGACAAATGGAAATGTCACAGGGGGCTGCTCATGAGACAGACAGCGGTAAAACTCTCCTTAACGACTGTCTGGGAGGAACATGTGTGAAATGATGTAGTGTATAGTCTTCCCGGCCCCTGAGCGCTATCAGCTCGCCCCATGTGTTGTGTTTTTCCTGTTGTCTTCAGATGAAGTGGAAGTATTTGATTTAACGTTCCTCTCTCAAGTCTTCGTTTCCCTGAAGGTCTACTTACTCAGGGCTTTGCGCCCAAGTCTTTATATCTGAGGCGTGAGCTCAAGGAGGTTCTCCTTTTCAGACGTTTCTCCTTTTATACACTCCTGTCAGTCCACTTGTTGATCCCCAAAGTATCAACTGGTTTCAGTCCCGTCTCTCTTCTCTCTCCCCGTAGCGTTTGAACTATCGGTCAGGCTCAGAAAAAGTGTCTTAGTAACGTTTCTGCTTAATTCCTCCCGTTAATCTCATCTCAGCTCAAGTTTTTTTTATTTCATTTTTTAGCCTTTTTTACCGCATGCGATCACAAGTGTGACATTAGCCGCCCTGTTCCCCCAAGAACAGTTTATTCACAAAAGTATAATTAAAATGCTTTGAAAGACAATGCTCATGGAGCATGACACAGCATTCTGTTTGGGACTGGGAGCAGAAACCGACCCGCAGGACTACTAACCACCAGCAACTGCGCTTGGTGCATCAGTGAGATACCTTATTAAAAGTAAAAACCCTCAGAGGATAAGAAACAACCTTCTCATCACAATTGGCTGCTTGGTCGGGATCCCTCAGGGTAACGCACTGGGTACCCTCCCTTATGTTTGCTACTTGGTTAAGTAGCAGCAGAGGCAGTTAAACACAACATTTAAAAATCAGACTTCATCACTATGAATCAAGACGAGGAGAATTTGACGAACTATATTGTAGGTTTTGGTGTTGTTTAAATCCTGTTTTTGGCCAAACAAGATCAAATACCAGAGCTGAAGAATCAATTAATGAAAGCTGGTGTTTTGTCTCTTATTCAGAGTTAATTTAACTCTATATTGAGTGGCCCATTCTATAGTCATAGTCGAGCAAAGGTTATAAACATGAGTCAATATGTAGAGGAGACAAGCACCCTGGTTTCCAACGATGCTATCAACACCTGACCCATACACTCGGGTCGGGTAATGTATATTTTGTTGCCTACCAACTAACCTGCAACTGAAAATAATAAGTAAAAACAGGCTTCTTACTCCAACCCCAGTCCCCCAGGTGATAGCCCAGACCCATTCATCTACCTATCGCTAAATCAAGTTGAATGTACACCTTGGCACGGGTTTAAATAACGCCGTCTGACTCCACTCAGCCGACAGCAAAACCGTACAGACATTTTTATTAGATTCATTTTTTGGATTTGTATCCAATGATGTGAGATAACGATCAAAAACACAACTGACTCAATGTAAAGCCAGGAATCTACACAAGTAAATAAGTAAGGCTCTTACTTTGATCTGAAACGTCGCTGGTAGGGCTGATGGAATATTTGCATGACTTTTAACAGACTTTGAATCTTGGTCTCCAGATAATAACAACCAATTATCCATCTTTCTGTAATCCTATCATCATCATCAAACCAACATTGATCTCTTTATCCCTGGGGGAGAGGAGATAACGCACACATTCTGCAATAGGCAAATTTAGTGTTGATAGAATAATAATATGGATTTTACACTGATTCATGCTTGCATTCGGTTTGGCCAAGTGCATGTTCAGAGGAGGAGAAAAACTGTACGAGCCACATTCTTCTGGCCGCTGCTGCCTGCTCTGCCCTCAGGTCCACTCTGGCTCTTATTAGAGCTGTCAGCAGCACAGAAGACTGAAAGCTCCTCTTCATGAATAGGGTATATAAAAGAAAACCGAGCTGGAATGAAAGCCTTATCAGAAATTAAATTTGCTACCTTCCCCTAGCTGTGGGACTTCCATTCTCCCCCCTAAGCTATCAAACAGCCGACCACCAGGGAGTCCGATCGCTTCACTGCCCGCAATATTTCATTCAATCAATAAACGTCCAATGTCGACAAGACGGCATGGAAATGTCAAAGCGGGGTGTTACATTTTTTGCGGGGGGGGAAATGCTTTTCAATGCATATGTAAATGTTAACCTACAAGGCACCGGTGGGACTAGTTAACTAGGAGGATGTAGAAAAGGCTATGGAGTGAGGAGAGACTCTAAGGAATCGCCAAGGTGGAAGAGCACATTTCCATCTTTTTGTTAGCCGTGCTGGGGAGGTAATTACCCAACATGCACCTCTAACACACACATTAATTTGTGAGCTTTGGAAAGGCTGGGAGGTTTGTCAAGGCGAGGTGTTTCCCCCAGTTCCAGTCCATTGAGATGATGCACTGCTGGCTGAGGGCTGTCAAGGTTAGCCGGAGGGGTCGGGTTCCAATCTGGGTTCGGCTCAGCCTTCAGTGTGGTGTGGGTTCTCTGTTCAGGGTGCACCCTGCCTTCACCAACGTCGGCTGAGACATCGGGCGACCCTGAACCGGATAAACGGTGGCCGATGATGGATGGATGGATGGATGGATGGAGGGATGGATAGATAGTGTATGATGGATGGAGGGATGGACTGCTAGCGGAACTCCATCTGTATATTTACCTCTTTTTAAACCTTCTGTGTGTTTTTTTTTTAATCAAGTAACTGAAGTGAAGTGACTCCATCAACCAGCCCTGGTGGATCCCACGAGATCTCACACTGATTCAGGTCATCTAATCAGCCTTCACCCTGGCAACCACCAGGGGAAGGGACAGGTCAAGGGTGTTAAACTCTGATCACACTGATTCCCCTTTTTCTCCACACCTGCATCTTTGTCTTCACATACGCTTTAGAACTGACTTCCTACCTTTTTTTAAATCAGTCCACTGACTCATCTTCTTCCAGGATACCACCCACCACCACCACCACCACCACCCCTCTCCCCGGAGCAAGCCCTGTCCCTTTACTTGAAATTCAGATGTGTGTCAGGAGTGGTTATCATCTGGACCGGGGTGACATCTCATTTCATTCCACAGGAGGGGCGAGAGGGGGAACAGAGGATTCGTTCCCTTGTCACCTTGAGTCTGCCAGCTTCGATTGGCCGCCGGGCAAAGAGCCGCCGAGAAAGAAGGCAATGATGCAGACCAGGTGCAACCTCTATTCTCTGTCTCTGTGTGGGAAGTCTACTTTTGTCATTGTCTTAACAGAATTCTTCAGTTAGACGAGAGGATCAATACTCTTGTATCTGTTTGTGAAATACCCGGCTAACAACTGGTTAGCTTATTGTAGCGACTGAAAAAAAAAGGGCTCGCCTTGTTTAATGACGCACTCTTCTTTTTTAAGCCCGGTTCTGTGACCTTTTGTTTCTCCCTGCGATCTCTTCATTTGACTTTAAATCCAGCCACTCACAGGATACAGCTGTTGGCGCTGAATCATAAGTGGCAGCTCCAACCGACAGTTAATGATAATTTCTGGGTAACTGCTTGAACGCTCAATCGAATAAATATTTTTTTTTGGGGGGGGGGGGGGGGTTAAAAGGGAGATAAATATCTACAAACAGCTGCTTTATGTTATTGGCTGTAAACATGATATAGACGATGAAAGAAAGTTGGAAGCCAGATCGCTCCGTTGGCAAGCGCACGTTCTCCAGCAACGTCAGCAAATGATTGACTGCCAGAAACTGTCAGTTTAAAAAAAAAATTAAATAATTGAAAACATTTTCTCGTCTAATCTGCTGCCATTTTCAAAACGCATCCTTCACCGAGGTAATTAGCCAAAAGCCTTTTATTCAAACGTATCCACAGAGAGAACGTTGGTCTTCACATCCTTCGGAGGATCATCTACATGGTCCAGCAGAGAATCCCCCGCCCACACACACACACACACACACACATGCATGCACACACATGCTGGCCCTCCTATTGCCCCGGGCAAATTAAGACACACCAATTCAATTAGTATGCACCAGTTGATTTCGTCGGGAAGTGCACACAAAAGCCCAACGGGGAGAGATGAAGGTTCAGAAGGCCGAGGCTGTCCCCCACCCCCCACCCCCACCTAGAATAATTAGCCACACGGTTGTTTGTTGGATGCCATAATGACCCAGCCACATAGCCAATTACTGGCACACGGTCATCCTCTTTATGGTCACAAACACATTCCCATGGATATATGGATATTAATGCGCGAAGCTGTGACCAAATTGATTTTCCCCACGCTGGTTCTGAATATGTAAATTCCACATCATACGGATGATTCATTATCCCTCGAACATGCTAGCTTTTCAGGGATTAACCTAGACAGTCTTTTATTTGTATTTATTTATTTTTTACTCTCTAACGTCCCGTGCTTTGATTATGTTGTTTTCCCGCAAATTCAACTTTGCTTTTTTTCATTTATTGTCACAAGATTTTTCCATAAATGAGCCACACGGATGAATGTGCAGCCGCTTCCGAGGCTGCATATGTTTTGACAGCTCAGAAATAGTCCATTGGCGGTGCGAGCTGGCAGGCTACTTAGCGCTGCACTGGACTTGCATCTTGGGAAAACCATTTACTGTGCTTTAATGATTTCCACGTGAAGCTTCTCGTGCTCCGTGGCGTTTACTGAGCGTGGTTACACTTCACCGGCTTTTGTTTCAACACAGATTCTCTTCTCTTTGTTGTCATCCCCCCCCCCCCCCCATTCAATCTTTCCTTCCCAGCTGCACCTTATTGGGCTTTTGTGAATAATTCGCTTTCATACCTAACTTGCATTCTGTGCCATTTATATGGAAATGAGTCGGTATCAAAGTGTGAGGCTGCGGATGGCAACGCGTTGTGCAATGTAACATGTTGACATGTGCAGAGCGTAGGAGGAGCCCGGCCCATGAAACAATTACCTTCAATCAATTCACCAGCAAAGTCAAAGTCCCGCGTCTTCAGGCAACAAAGTTGCGATTGAATTTAACCCAGAATCAATGAGGCACAAAACGGCAAAAAAAAGTACTGTTTGGATCACATATCCATCATCACCCACAGAACATGAATGCAACACATAACATGCTCTTGTTTTGTGATGCGTTTACTGACCCGCCAAGTGGCCAACGTATATAAGCAGCCCAGTTTTTATGGGGGATTGATTATCTTCCAAGATTGTTCATGTGTGAAACCCACATGTCGTGAGAACAAAGCAGCCAATTAATTAGCTATTGATTCTCACTTTAACCTCCAGAGATCTGCAAAGGAATGAAAAGGCGGTTGAAGTAAAGAAAAAAGAAAAAAGTCTGAGGCTTTTGTGTCTTCATTAACGTGCCTGTTAAGGATTATAGTACAGTAAACACACGCCCACCTGTACCACTACATTAATGCAATATATATATATATATATATATATATATATATATATATATATATATATATATATATATATATATATATATAACTATATAGAAGTGCTATGTAACCTGGAACGGTTCTGACCAGGAAGCGGACGCTTTCCTTTTAAGATACCTGTTCCTACATGTCCCACCTGGTCAGGTTGCTCCACCCTCATAGGAAGACGAGTCGTTTGGATCTGCAGATATCCTGACTGCCTGCTCCTGTTGAGTAACGTCCACATGCCTAACTGAGCTAAAACAAACCCCTGGAAGTCTTTAACATTGATCTACTGTCAACGAGTGGCTATATGCTTTTAATACTAATACTAGTGTACATTTGTGTCGTCGGTTAAAGTGAAGCTCTTCCTCGAGGTGTCAACTTAACATGCCGTAGCTGAGGGATCCCGCTAACGCTAAAAATGTACTTTACCCTCTTACAAGCAGGATTACAGAGAGGGTTTACGGGATCGACTGAGCACCGCTTCCTCCCGAAGGACTGTTTGTTGGTAAAAATGCTCCCTTAAGGACTCTTTGTTCGTCAAATAGTCGTATCATAATGTCTTCAAGAACACTCTCTGGTTTTTTTAGTGTTCCTAATAAATCTGCGACGAATACAATCAACAACAAAAAGAAAAATCAGTATAAGTTCCTGCAACCCGAAAGTCATAAAAGTGGGCTTATTCAATCATTTAACAACTATGTTTATGGGAAGCTGATGACTGTAATTATTTTGAAGACCGACTATTTTATATGTAAAACCAACACATACAACGTTAACGTTCACGTCAGGCTGATTAAATACTGACAGATGTTACATGTTTTTAACGCCAGCAAAAGAACGTTAAAAACATGGATGACTTAGATTATGTCTTACACTTGAATCAAACTTGATCCACTCATCATACGACTGCGTTTTTAAGGATTTCCTTCTAATTGTTTTAACAAAAGGCGCTTTAGGAAAACCCCCCTATCAGGACCCATCTACCCCGTGGAGTCAGGACCCTTGTTTTTGTCACTGAAGTGTGTCACAACAAGCAGCTCATGAGGGTTTTGGAAGACGCGTCCGTCTGATGTCTTGGAGCGTGACAGCACTGGCAGTTTCACCAAGACGTTTGCTGTTATGGTGTGACGGCTAATCCATCGGCGGTGACCTTCCGGGCGCCGAGGCTTCAGACTGAAAGGCTTCAGACTGAAAGCTTTATGATGAGAAGCGATGTGCTCCGTGGCGAGACGTCTCGTCTCTGACACCCTCTCACGTTGGTTCATTTCGGCCCGTTAAATCTGAGTATGTGGCGGGATCGTTGAGTCCTCCATGCTCAGCTGCAGGATGAACCAATGAAGCCTTTAGGTGAGAAGCTCCCTCAGAGCTTGTGTGACCACTTTTAGTCGCTGCAATAATCGTTATCTTGTTTTCGTTTAAAGAAAAAAAAAAAACTTTGGCGAGGTGTTCGATGTCTGAGGCCAACGCTGCAGCAAGCGGTTTGTGCCAATAAATGATGGTTTTTATGAGCGTATGCACGATCATCATCATTTACCCCTAAAAACTAACACAAACAAATAAAAAGAAACCGCAGCCGCCCCTCTGAATGTTTGAAAAACAGCGAGGTTCAGGTCGCCGTGCCAACATCGCAGCTTTGCAATGTGCCATTAAAAAAAACTAAAAAAACTTTCTTCTAACAAGCGAGAGAATGGGGAATTCTTCCACCGACGTCCGCCTGAGGCAACATTTGTAAGGTGGACAGTCTGTGAAGGTTAATGGTCACCTTTGCAGACTGGAAAGATTGTTAGTTTGCTTTTCTTTGTTTTCTCTTTTTTTTTTGGTGTTCTGTTGAGCAATCCATCCTCTAAAACAGACATGGTTTTGGATCTGGCTCGCGCTGCTGTCTGGTCCAGTTTCAGACCTCGTTAATGGAAATATATGTGAGTGCATTAGTGCACACGCTGCCTGCCGACACACACAGTCCACACCTCGCATGCTAAAACACCTCATAAAGTCTGTGCGATTCAGCTGGATGCTCTTCATTGTCAGAAAGTGATTTTTTTTGTTGCTTGTTTCATCCAGAATATTGGATGGAGCTTTGTGAGAGCAATAACAATGCCACTTCTTGTATTACATTTCCTCTTCACGCCGCCTTTATAGCAAAGAATTAGTGACACAGTGTCATCAGAGGCAATAACCAAACACCTCAATAGAAAACCGGAAGAATAACTTTCATTTTAGCTCTTATTGAGCACTTTCCTTTCTGAATGAGCCATAAAAGCCATGAGCATCCCACCTGTCAGGTTATCACTGTGCCGTTACAAAAACATAACTTCTTAGACCCCCCTCCCTCCAGCAGCTGTCCGGTGAGATGTTTACACTCGATTCCTCCCTTCTTTCCTCGGTCTCCCTCCCTCACAGCACACCCTGTTCGTATCGCCATGTTTGCTGCATGTTGACATGGAAAATATTTTAGGGTGAAATAGCAATGATTCATATATACACACTCACTGCGCTCTGTGTTTGTCTTTAAACTTCTCTTTTCCACAAATCGTGTATATAAGCCATGTTTAGGAAGGGGAGCTCGCTCACTGCCGTGTTCTCTGGAGCCCGAGACACCTGGAAGGAGCTGCTGCCTCTTTTCTGTTTCACGGAGAACTTTAATGGGAACCTTTTGAAGAACCTCTTTCTAAACTGGGACTTGTTGGACATGGCTGATGGCAACGTGGCGAGAGTCTTATAGATGTTTTTCTGGCGTTCCGCAGGGCGACTTTCCACGTTGGAAGAAATTGTCCGAATTCTAGCGTTTTTTTTCCCCCCATTGACCTCTAAAGAGCACAAAGGCAGACAAAAAGGGTTGATCAGTGACTTCCAGTATAAAGGGCAAGGTATTTCACTGCTTCCATCACCTGCATGCGTGTGTCTGGAGTGTGTGTGGGTGTTTACACATAACAGCGAGGTGGTAACGCAGAGCTGGAGCACTGGGCATGACGACATGTCTCCAGGCTTGACGTTCTCTGCTGCCGTTTACTAAACAGCCTTGATAGGACTTGACTGTTTTAGTAAATACAAGACGGTGCGTGTGCCCTTGTGTGTGTGTGTTTTGGGTTGATTTTGGTACCAGGACAGTTAGCTTTCTCTTCAGGTAGCGGTTATCCAAAGTCTCCTCACTTAAGGGGGGGGGGCTTGGAGCAGATTTACGAGCTGTCGGACTTTACAAACGTTTTAATCCGCCAGGGAGTGAGATGGTGGAATTGAGCCTAAATGAGCCGCGATAATCAGGACAGGACGTAGACACACAAATCTTTCATGCATACCATCTCAGGTGCAATCTGTCTTAGTTTATATTATAAACACCACCCAGTTGTGGGCCCTGACACACACACACACACACACACACACACATAAACACTATACGTGAGGGGGTGTGCGTTCCGTTAGCTCGACAGGTGCGTGGAAGACTGCCACGAGCCGGGCGGCAGGTGGAGATGAGGATTTATAGATGTTAATCGTATCACTCTGTTGAGCAATAATTCTAGCGCCCGAGGCAAAGACAGGGCCATAGCTACAGTAACATGTGATTTATGGATGCTGTGTGGGGTGTAGTCCTGAGTCCTAGAGAGGCCAGAGTGCCCCCCAAAACACACATGTGTACTCGCTTGTCCTCCAAAATGTGTTATTTTGAAACCAAAATGAGGTTTAAAGACTGGCAGCTCATCAAACAGCTGTATGGAGAAGTGTTTTATCTACTGGGAAAGAAAGAAAGAAAGAAAAAAAAAAGCAGATGAGAATGCCAGGAGGGAATCTAATAATTGGATGTTGTACCACATTTGACAAGTGTGTGTGTGTGATCTGTGTACGGGCTTGCTGTCCAAATAAAGATTATACAAGAAACCGACGTGGGGAAGTTCCAAAACGCCATAATACGTATTGTGTTATGGGTTTCAATAAGAGCACTTTGTTTCAGGCGGTCGGTAAAGTAAATCCCTCTGGTTTTTACCGTTTCTTATCTGGGGAAGCTCCATCTGGAGCTCAGCGTTCTCCCCCTGACCCTGTCATCCCCCGTCCGCGGCGTGATTAACGGCTGCAAAATTTGCATCAATGTGAAACTGTCTGAGTAAGACAGCAGAAGGCGATGTCTGCTGTTGAAGGAGTCTCAGAGACAACAAGCCCCATAATGTGCCTGTTTCCAGAGCTGAAGCTGGAACGACGAGGCAAAGGGTTCTCGATGCAGCATCTTCACGTGACGGCACAAAGCCAGATAACAACAAGATACGGAGACGAGAAAACAAACTGGCTTTGTGAACCCATCATAGTGCCAAACAACTCTTGGATGGATGTCATGTTCTGATATTTACCCTGCTTTTCTCTTAAGTCTCGCCTCATCTCCCGCTTATCTCCCTCTTCTCCTCTGTCTGGTTCTCAAAAAGCTCATGATCCACTCTTTTAGTGGAAAAGATCATCTATTTGCATATGAATGCGACACACAAATAATTCCTGTGGTTTTGTGGCTCAGGTGGGCCTGAATTTCATTTATCTTTTCCTTTTTTGCATCGTATACGTTTGCAAGGCGGCGGCGAACAGCGCGGGACTTCATGATCCGTCCAAATGCAACCTCATCACTTGTTTTGGAATCAGTTATGCAAATTTCCTGACAGGTTGACCGTCTAACCTCCAACCACGAGCACGCTTTGCCAATTTGCGCCAGGATGTTAAATTCCACTCCGTTTGTGGGGTTTTGAAGTGTGTGTGTTGTGTTTTGTCTTTGGTTCTTTCTGTGTTTATTGTAAATGACTGTCATGCTGCCTATGTTTCGGGGTAAATAAAGGCCTCAGGGTGACGCCGATCAAAGGCTTTCTATTTATTTAAATAACATACCGTACGCACAAGACAACTAAAGAGAAGAATACAAGGATTAAGTCGTCGTTAATACACTTAAAATGTAATTAATAAACGTTGAAGATTGGAGAATCATAGACTTGTATCTGTGTGTTGGAATAAAAAACCCATTCTATATTATATTACTGCATTTTTCTATCCAGACATGTAACAGACATTATTTTACATATACTTATATTACATTATGACTGTTTTTTCCATGTATACTCCATATTTCCTCCATGTAAAGTACCTTTTTTATGAATGTCAGTCCTCGAATAAAGCAACTTATGAATCTCTCTGTGCAAACCTTCTTGTGTCGGTAACAATAAACTTTTAAATCGTGACTTTTCTTGTTCAGAATGTTCTTGGTCAGCCACTATCTGTTCTAATGAATAACATTAGCGAAACACATTTAAACTCGGAGGGCCATTCAGAATGTTTTCAACCGTATTGGGCGGCTGTTATTTAGCAGTTAATTCACGCTTCAGCATCTTTACAGCCTTTTCTTTACAGTTGGTCCGCCTCTCTCCCCGTAATAAAGCTCCTCGCATCCAGTCAGCAGTATGTGTGTAGATGTTGTGACAGACAGGGATTTCGTTGTTGTTTAGCAAAGAGGGGGCAGCATGGGAATGTGGATTTTCACCGTTAAGGAGAATCAGTTAACTATCCATCACACAAAGATCGGGTTACACCGACATGCAGGTTCTTCTCTACTGGTCATCGCTTTTTCTGACGGGACTGTTTTCTGTCAGTGGGTGCTTAATCTCACTTTTTGTTCTCTTCTTTTTGAGAAAGGTGGGCCTGAGAAGTCATTATTTCTTCATTATATTCATCAAATGAATTGAGAAATACATCTGTAGAATGTTAAAACCTTTTATTCATATCAAAAAGCACAACACATACAGCATATACCATACATTAGGATGCAATCTTGTACAATAACCAATAAACCAACAATAGAAATGTATAACGTTACACAATACATTGACATATTTACAAAGTACAATTACCGCTAACAGACTCCAAGCTGTAACTTCAACAGATTGTTCAGCTTTAGTACTACAAAAGAAAAAAGACATGAAATAAAGTCTACCTTTTACCGTTTTTTTAATTCCTACACCCACACACACACACACACACACACACTATGTAGACAATGGTGTAATTAACTACTCCTCTAAATGTGCTGTCTGAGTGTTGTGACGCTGATACCATCTGAGAATCACTGATAGCGGCGCGGAATGACCTGATGTCAGCAGATCAGATCCAGGATCTGCTAATAATGAGTCAGATCTGATAGAGACCAGCTTCAGTTCGAAAAATAAAAAGCTGACTGAGGATCTGACTGTGGTTTCGGGTAGTGACACTCGCAGAAGCTGACTCGGCGGTTTACTGTGGGAGTTGAAGCCTCTCTGCGCCGCCGTCACACGCTATAGCGATCTCAACTGTCGCAGTCAGCGCAAAACTCCGTGTGTGTGTGTGTGTGTTTATCTCTCTCAAATAAAAGTGACCAGACAGGTAAAAAAAAATAAAAATTCCCGTCAAGAATCTTCTCACACATAACTCCCCCCTCCCCCCTTAATGTTCTTGTTAAACCTCTGTGCCCTCACGGTGGTAGATGATCCCTGACGAGCCCAGTGTGGGGTAGAAATGCCCAGTGGAGCCGCTGTACTGGCTGAGGATGGGGCTGCTGTAGCCCAGGGAGGGGTGGGTGGGTGAGGAGGAGAGCACGGGGGGAGCTGGCACTTGCGGTACCCACTCTGGGCCACCTGAGTTGGGGGAGTAGGTAGTGAAGCTTCCGGGTTGTGTGGGTCTATGTGGACCATCTAATGGAAGGTTGATCTGCAGCGGCCTGTTCAACCCGTCACCCCCGACCTCATTCACCGCTGTCACTCCGGACATCTCGGACAGGAAGCTGCTGAGGCACGGCGCGGGACCCGACGATGACGGCGAGGGGATCCGGTCCGCCGTGGGAGAGATGTTGAGGGCGGTTTGGTGTTTGGGGCTTCCCCTCTCGCTGTCACCAGACTCCGGAGCCCCCGAGCCACCGTCGCCGCCGGAGAGGGAATCGGACTTCCTCTTCCTTTTGCGGCGGAAGTTTCCGTTGTCGAACATCTTTTCACAGTTTGGGTCGAGTGTCCAGTAGTTGCCCTTGCCTGTGACGGGAGAAAAGTTTGAGTTGGTGAACTTGAAAATGTATTTTTTAAAAAAGCACATTCAAAAAGGCAACACAACCTGCCCTTGTTAAAATAAATATTCAAAGCCACAAAGAATGCATTACCTGGATCATCCTCGTCCCTCGGGACTTTCTTGAAGCAGTCGTTGAGTGACAGGTTGTGTCTGATGGAGTTCTGCCAGCCTGCTTTGCTCTTGTTGTAGAAAGGGAAATTATCGGCCACGTACTGATAAATCTGACTCAGCGTGAGTCTCCGGTCCGGCGCCCCGTGGATTGCCATGGCGATGAGAGCCGAGTAGGAGTAAGGCGGCCTGACCAGCTTCATCAGGTCTTCCTGCGAGGGCAGGGAGAACCAGCTCAGCTCCCCTCCCGGACCCCCGGCTCCAGCGGGACCCAGGTAAGGCCTCTGCATGCCGTAGTGCTGAGGGACAAAGGGTGGGCCGGGGTTCCCGGGCGGCCCCGTGGTGGCCAGGTACGGCGGCGTGTTGATCCCGGAGCCGTTGAACCAGAGGTAAGGGTTTGGCGAGGATGTGGTGTAGTCGCTCAGGTCGTAGGAGGTCGGAGTGGTGCGCTGAGGACTTGGCAATGAGGGAGGAGGGTAGTAACAGTCACTGTATATGCTGAGCTCGGGGGGCTCCTGGCCCAGGCTGGGGAACTGTGGGCCACACCGGGGAGGAGACTGGCCCTGTGCCTCAAATGTAGACATTGTGAAATCTCCTCTTACCTCTCAGTCTCCTCTTAACCCTCTGCCTTTGTTTTTCCTTTCCACCAAAACCTCTTTTTTTGTGGCGGCGGTTCCGTCAGCTGGCGAAAGTCCTTTTCTTCAGACCTTTGCTGGTGTTTGAACGGGAGCCTGATCCAAATGGTGATCTCTGCACTTCCAAGTTGTAGGCTACTCTCCTCTACCCCCTTCCTTGTCTGTTTGCCCTTGCTCTATGTCAAGATGTCACCTGTCATACCTGCTTTATCTGTTTCCCGGGAAACGCCCCCTGCCTCGTTTGATTGGCTGTCTTCTCAGGTGAGAAGTCTGTTGCTGCTTTCTCTGTGTTTTTTTTTTTTTTTTCCTGCTGTCAGCTAGTTCAGTTCCTCCAGGGGGTTTTGTTCACCCTCAATTAAATAATTTTCCACTCAAGCTGTTACAACTACTAATTGAGTTCAGTCATCTGTCATTTTTTTATTTTTTAGATGATTATGATGCAAATTGAAACAGACAGAAAGTTGTCCTACTTTGATACATGTTAATCATTCTTTCTTCACTTACATGGACAGTTTTATCATTACGATGGTCCTCCAATAAAAGAAAATGTATTTTGGGACTTACATTTCCTTATTTATATATGGATACCGTTTAATGTTATTACATATTTTCTGTAAAGCTTAGACCATACTGTATGAAAAGAGTTGATTATGATTTAGCTATAGAAGTATACAGAATATTAGAGGTGTATAAATTAGTGACAGAAGCATATACTGCATAATTTTAAATACATTATTTTGATATTATTTAGCTAAATCAAATGTATGTCACCTGTATGTTATGTAGCCTATTTTCTACATTAATATTATTAATTATTAAATATAATTTTCACATTAATATGTTTTTATTATAAGGGTCCAAGTTGCTGCCAACACTGTATCCTGTGATAATTCATTACGTTTATAGACGTTGTGTGAAAATCGTAGGAAGTTACGTCATCACGTTTTAAAACCAAAGTGCGCGCATTGCGTCGGTTTTTTTTTTCTTCTTCTTGAAGTTAGCGCGCGGACGTTTCTCCTATTTCAAACTAACTGACCGAAGAGAGCCCTCTACCGTAAGTTTAGCACGGTTTTTTAATTAGATAATACATATTTAACCCCACAAACCACTGATTAAAATCACACATATTATTTCTTTGTACTGTAAACATGGAAATCAGTGAGAATCGTCAGTTTAGAAGGACCTACCTTGACAACTAGGTAGCTTGACAGCTAACTTGACAGCAGCGTCATTAGCTAGCTAGCTAGCTAACGCGACGAGCTAACGTCAACGGCTCGTTGCTCCCTGAAGTCGGAGATAATAAAAGCCGGTTTGTAATTTAGATGGCCGATTCGTCGTCGCTGCCCGCTGAGTTTCCGAAGAACCGCGGCGAAGACGCGTTGGAGAAGGATTTGGAGAACATTATAGAAGCCATTGAAAACATGTCAGGTATGTTTGTAAGTTTGTCTCATAAAACTGTTTCGACGTAGCTTAAAGTATGCTGCCTTCACGTGCTGTCGGAAGATCCACCCTCGCCCTTGTGGAGGCGAGGAAATGTCATGTTCGAGTGCTTTGTTGTTGGGATGCATTGGAAAAAAATGTCATAGAAGGAAAGCAAGTGTAGACGAGGACATCAGATAATGTAATAACTTTATAACAGATTATAGGGGGTGGTTTGTAATGGCTGGAATGAGAAAAACATTGGTCTTTATATTAAGATTAATGTACATAGATTACAGATAAAAAAAAATATGTACACATTAAACAGCTAATGCTTGTTGCACTGTTATAATAAATAATTAATGACTGAATAAATTCTCCTCCATGTCGGGGGGCCTCCATGTGCAATTTCCGAGTCAGCATCTCGTATTTCCCATAATTCCGATACCACGCAAAGGCAGCATTAATAACACATTAATTGAGGGGGTTCAGGTAGCAACTGACAAAGATGTCTGATAATAAACAGCTGACGTTAATTTATTTATTTTTTTAAACCTGTAGTGCAGCTGACCTGGATGGCTTACGACATGGTGGCACTGCGGACCAGTCCCGAGCTGGGGAGCTCTGTGCGTAAACTGGAAGAAGTCTGTCACAGATGCACCGCTGTTGTCTGTGGAGACCGAGAACAGAAGCCAGATGTGGCCATGTGACCAGAGTTTCCTTCCTAAACACCACCCCGGTCCTGACGTTGGCGTTTTCCCTTCACAAGACAATGTTTTCTTGTTCTTCGACTGTATTAAAATGTGTTTTATTCACAAATGTACAGACTGCAGGTCTTTGATTGTTGTAAACAAGGCCTGCAAATTGTGTCTGTTTTGTAAGTTATGAAGTCTTCTGGCATGTTTAGCCTGTTAAATGACTAATAAATTAAAACAAATTGAGAATGTCTTCTGTTTTTTTTTTTTTTAAATAGACACAGGTTCACATTTGAGGCACCTCATTTTGCATTAAAGTGTAACTTCACCTGCAGGTCTGAGCCTGACTCTAATAATAATCTCATGACACATATAGTCCCTACTGGTGGTCTCTATGTCAGTGTAGATAACATGTTTAAAACCTCTGAAATGCTGATTTATACACACTGGTTAGAAATTTAAATGCCAAATACTGTGTTTTATCACACTCCAGTCAAAACGTTTAATTACAGCTTTAAAAAAAAGACACATTTAAGTGTGGCCATGCCTTTTTATGTTTAGGTTATAATCGGGATGTTGCACTAGCATTCATGAATGGCTTTCAAGCTTATACGATTTTGCATAGTGTATACTTATAGTTGACTGTTTTGTTCGAATGCAATTATCTTTCAGATGGAAGACACAGAGAAGAGCACGGAACAAGCTCCCGCCCCCGCCCACGTTGATCTGGAAAACATACTGAAAGGGCTGGACTCCTTATCTAACTGCATGGATCAACTGGCATGTATGTTTGACTGTTTCTTCCCATCCCCAAATATCACACCTCCAAAATGACAGTAAGCACCAAATTATGCCAGCGACTTGATCGATTTGCAAATATGCAAAGCGCATGATGTAACTGTTATCCTAGATCTGAAATGCGATAGCCAAATTGGATTCCTGTACACCAACTGCTGCTCAACTTGTAGATGTCAGTGGTGCCGAGTCGCACCATGCTACGTGATGTGTGTCAGGTCGCACTGTGCCGATGGGTAGACGGGAGTAACGGAAAGATTTCACACACAAGTTTGTCCATCATGCCATTTTATGTGAGGTGGGATGTTGCAACTTCTTTTTTTTTTTTCTTTGCCAGGGGGGACAGTTGTGGGCGAAGAGGCAGTCAAAGTAGTTGTCAATCAACACGTTTGTATTTTCTTTTTTAGAGAGAGAGCTGTTGCACGTTTCAAATTTGAATACCACCTTAAAACAACAAGACAATCATTTTCCCAACGATTATATTCTTCTTAATAAGTTTGTCCGTGCTGTCTTGCCCCCAAATTGTTTAAATTCTTCCTGCTGTTCCTTCCTTAGTGGTAAAATCTGCCTCTTTTCTGGAGATTCATTTAGTCTGTTTTTCAGCGTGAATGCACATCATCTTCAAAACCTTAATATATAATTCATGCGTAGAATAAAATTGGGAGATGATTCAACTTTCTCATATGTAATATGCAGCATCGTGGCAATGTACCCGTTTGAAGAATGCATTTTTGAGGCAAAAATACAGCAAATACCGGTAGTTACTGCTTTATATATGACAGGACAAATAAGAAAGGTATGTATACACGTTAATCATTCAGGTAATTTCCTGTGCCATCATCTTTGGTGTGGAACCTGATATATTTTGAAATATGACTGTTGGACGTCTTTGAACGGTGTTGACCCGAGGCGCTTGTGAGACAAGGAATTTGTTTTCTGCCTGCAGTGCGAACCCAGCTGAGGCAGTGTGATCTGATCGTTTGTGTAGGCCACCCTGACAACATAGCGTTTCTAGAAATCCAAGAGCCGCTGAAGCAGCAGCCCCGAGCCTGACACATAAAGATCAGAGGTGATACTGGTAAGACACTGTTTGAGAAAATATACAAACCATTCCTTTTCTCTCATTCTGTCAACTAAAAATACATATCAAGTTCCCCAAAAAAAGAGGAATTGCATAACAATGACCTTTTGTGTTTGCAAAAAAACTGACATTTGTTCGAAAAAGCCTTCTGAACAGACCACACACATGCAAGTGCACACATTAGCATACTGTCAGATGCAAACACCCGCATTAAGCCTGCTGTTGGTGCTGGTCAGAGTCCCGCAGGGTGCAGCAGGCAACACGGGTTTGGTGCTTCGGAGCTCTGGTCTGGGGCATCTTTGAGCAGCAGTGGGGTGTTTGTGTGATGGGTAATCATCTCCTTCACCCCAGGGAAACTCTACAGCACAGCAGCACACACACACACAAAAAAAAAACCCATGACAGGAACCTTATGACGCAGCGCAGCACAAGTCAACATCAAACACTTCCCCTAGGCACATCGCAAGATGTGAACTTTTGCAGTGTTTTTTGAACAAACACAGATGTGCTCGTTTCCCCTCATTTTTAATTTACCTGGGTGTTTTTCAGGCCTTTGCCGAGGGAGTAGGAGTTGCCTTGGTTACGGATCATAATGTTGTAAACCCTGCCTTGTTTCAGCAGCATCAGGGTGTAGGGGTGCTCAAGCATGCCGTGTGAGCTGTCCCTCACCACAAATGCCCCATCCTGAAGACACAAATACGGGAAAATCCACACACACACATTTAGTGGGTTTAATGTGATATTGCAAATGGCATGTTTGTGTGTCTGTGTCTCCAGAATGAGGACGGAGAGACTGTGAAAGGCAGCACCTGACCTTGTTCACCTCTCTGAGAGCGATTTCTGCTTGATGTCTGGTCACCTTCCCTCCGTACCAGCTGGGATCCAAACCCTGATGCAAGATAAGAAGTCATAGTAAGGACTTTATAAACCAACTCTTTCTTCTCATCTCACCCTCGGAGTGACAGCAATGGCTTTTACATTATTGAAGTTGTAAAAAAAATGTTTCCCAATTTCCAAGTCTAGTGAATTAAAATGCAAATCTGTTAAGTTCAGAGCAGACGTCAGAGTCCCACCATTGTGTTCTTTTTACAACATCGCCATCTGCTGTTAACGTTCTGAAAGTACTCACAAGTGTGTAATTGCACAGAACAGCTCCCCCTTAATGTCATGGGTGTTCTCCAATTAGCACAGTTTCAATGGAAATCACGGCTTTATTGTGATTCTCACCTGACTTTTTCCTGGTAGTGAGGTTTTAACCTGACGAGGCGCTGGAGGAACTTGGAGGATTTTACCAGCTCTTGGAGCAGAAAGAGGAAATCATTCAAAAAAGTTGAATAATTGTAGTACCTGGTGTAACGAGCTTGATAGACTCATTGTTTGGATTGGCTTACCTGTTGGACACATCTCTAGTAGTGGGGACTCTTGGTTTGGTGATCTTGCTTGTGGATAATCCAGTAGCCTTGACGGTGCTGCCCTCTTGTGGACATGCTGGATAATGCAAAACAAAAATGTGTAATATTGTGACAAGAAAAACTGCAACTAAGCATTATTTTCATCCTCTTATTTATTAAAACCTTTAAATGTATTAAATAAGATAGTCTGTTTACTGGCAGAGAGATAAATACACAAATAAAAACCAGAATCAGAGAATTTAGACTTTTTTTTTACTTAATAAATGACTCGATTATATAAATAGTTGGCAATTAATTTACAAGTTGACAACTAATCAATTAAGTGTTGCAGCTCTCGTGATAAGATCACACCATTTTACTGTTGAACTGTTACGACCAAATTCTCAGATTTCTGTTTTTTACAGAAGGATTAATCATCATCATCATCATCATCAGTCACCTGGTGCTTTGAAAGGTCTCTGAGGGCTGTGGCTCATTGTTGGGGGAGGAGGTAAAGGTTTTGAGGGCTTTTCAACAGGGGACTCCTCATAAATAGGATCTGCTCACATGCAGACACACAGAAATGTTTTAAGTTAGGCCTGCGGGAAACGTGATCACCAGTTCTGCTTTGAAAACATATGAAACAAAAGGCAGCGGATACACCCGTATACGTTTTCACGTATGTCTGCATCTCTTTGCAGCACTCGCGGTTGCTTTCTGTTACCTTCGCAGAGACTGTCCTCTTGTTTAGCCACTCCCGGATGTCTAAATGGTGTCGACACGTCCGCAGAGGAAGGCCTCTTGTAGTTCTCTTCATAGATCTCTTCATTTTCTTCCTGCTCTGCTGTTTGTGGCTCAGCCAGAGCACAGATGTAGCCGTCGTCCCCTTTCTCTGGGCCGAATTCGTAGTCTTCATCACTTTCACTGTCCTGCTTCGTGCACAGACATGTGACACAAGCAGCGAGGAAGAATCAGATAACACTATACAGTTGTCAACTATTCCTTGTGTTATATTTTGCATATTAATTTGCTTTGAAGCTGAAGTTTGTATCGTTAAAAGTGTCCAAACTTATATTAAAAAAACGTTTTACTTACAAACTCATCAGAATCGCTAACTTCTTCCTTTTGTACAAATGCTGTAGGATAATGGTTGGAAAGAACAGTATGAGATGGCTTAATGATGTGAGTGGTATATGTGGTATGAAGTCCTCTTTACCTTGTTTTGGGTACATTTGTGCCTTTGATCTGCACATAAAAAAAGCATCGGAGGTTATGCATTATTGTGTTTCACATTCAATAGAAGCTGGAAGTAAAATCTGTTTTCTTACTTAGAACCAAAGACCCTCTTCTCTTCCCCCTTGTTGATTTCACTTTGAATCTTAGTAATTATTCTATAAAGACACAAGATTTGAACAATATTTTTTGTGGGAAAAACTCTTTGGTGTTGATGAAATAAATGATAATTTTCAGTCAGACTCACGGGACATAAAGGCTGGGGAACACTTGAAGGTCACACACAGTCATTTTCTGGATAATGTAGATTGTAATATCAATGAAAAACAGAAAATGACTTGCTTAAAGTATTAGAGAATACTGAAGGTGAAGTAAATGCAAAGTGTAAAGTCCTCCGGAGATTTAGACGTACTTACCATGAACCGTGCTCCACTTATGCTGCCCTTTAGCACTAACTTGTTGCAGCCGGATAACTTAAGCTGAAAAGATGTTGCACACTTAAATATTTAAAATATTCTAACAGAACATGAGCATGTTTTATATATTGTTCAGTGTCAGAGATATTGTACAGCCCTTATCTTTTAAAGGCTAATACTTGAACTGAACTACAGATGATATAAAAACATTTAATTCAACCTCATGTTGTTGTTTTTTTAATACTCACACTCCTCATGTAGTCGGCCAGACTTTGGGGATTCCATCCCATCACCTCCACTTTAGAAGGAACGTTGAGACTCATGCTCGTCTCTGCTAAGTAGCACATCCACTGGAAGAGGAAGTGTTTAATGGACAGCGGGAGCTTTTTGTTTTGCAGTCGACCCGCCTTCATAAAAAGACTAATATGAACACTCGGCCCTTTAAATAAGCATACCTGTGGTCATGACTCGTCTGACTTGTAAAAGACTGAAGTAGAAAGTTTCCGTGGTTTTAAAAGCAGGGGGGCAGCACATGAATTATAATTAACATATGAATCTTTAAACAGACTGCTGATTTCCTTTCTCACACCTATAGAAGCTACCACACATGCTTTTTAATAGTTTGATCTAAATCGACTGTTGCTTAAGTCTAATGTGGATTTAATGTTGACGTTCTCTTCTAAATAGTTTTATTTCTATGCATGGATTCATAGACATGTCGTGTTTGTTTTTGTTTCTTATTCATAACGTGGCGTTGTTGAAAGGCAGCATCAGATGTTGAATCCCAGCCTGCGTCTCGGTATCTCACACCCAGGTGAGAGAGGAGGGCAGCAGAGGGAAGAGGGATGATCAATCACCCTCACATCAACCTAGACACCCAGGCATGTCTGGGTGAATACAAGAGTCCTCCTGGGGGGTCACTATGGGAGACCACCCCCCTCTCCTCTGCCCTGATTGGGAAACATACCCCCCAATGAAAGACATGACGCCGCCACTGTGGAGGAGGCATGAAAACGTATTATAAAACAGGAGATGCAACAGTTATTAAATCAGTGTTCAGAAGACGACATTTCTAAACTGTTGCAGGATAAATAACTGACCCTCTCCCCTAGAAATGACACTTATTGGGGGGGAAGGAGAGTTTATCAGCAAGCTTGTAAAGCACAGCCAAACAACAGCATCTTATGGCACCAATATGGAAGCAATAATGCACTCAGTGGAGGGCAGGGGTAAGGGGCGGGTCTGTGGGGGCCTCCAGTGGGGCCAAATCTTCATTAACGCACAGCAGGACGGCATGGGAAATCCAGGACATCCCCAGAAGCAAACAGGCAAATGGGAAGGATGGGGGGGAGTGGTTTTATCTGCCAGAGTGTTACTTGTCCTGCAGTCCGGCACTTTTTCTGTCCCTTTTAATTTACATTCACATACTGCATGTCCATTCACCCACATCCTACATTCATGTGCAGTTGGGTGTTTCCCGACAGTTAAGCGTTCATAATGTTGTTTGGGCGTTTTCTTTTATCCTATGAGGTTAGGTCATATGCAAATTTTCAGAATCCGCTTTATTGGCCAGATATAAGCACACATATCAGGATTTTTTTTTCTGTTGCTCTTAATGTGCATTCACATAAATGAGGACAAAGAGTAAACTATGTACAACATGCATATATGACTTGAATGACTTATGTAACAGGTTGCTTTACTGTGGTGGATTTGTAATCTGTGTGCATGTCAGTGTATACAGCGGTAGATTTATATATGTACATTTACATATTACAAAAGTACTTAAGAAAATACACATTATTTAATGTTCTAATTCTAATTATCTAATGTTAAGTGTTCAGAGTGCTGGCAAGCAGCTTGGACTGCAGAGTCCTCAGGGATCAGTTGATCAAGTGTATAATGTTATAACCCATGCTATAATTTCTCCTTTATCTCCCCATTTACTGCTGCTCTAAAGACCTGAAACCTCGTCCCACACCCCCACCTCCCTCAGGCACGGACCCCCTCACGAAGGTAATATCCATGCCATCACTCATTTGGCTCAGGCAGTGGCAGATTTATGACACGTCCAGCTGAGAGGAAGATTTTTGTTAGAGATACAGGGGGTAAGAGGAGAGAATGGGGCAAATGAAAGGCTCTTAAGACGCAGATAGGCCGCTGGGCGGGGACGAGGCTTCTCTTCGTCCTAATTACTTGCAAATTATAAGATTAGAATTAAACTCGCTTTACAAGAGTTATTTATCACTCGTAGGATTTATATCTGGACCCACTTTGCTGAGAGAGTGAAGTTTGCGTGACGGAACTGTTCGCTTTGATGTGTTTTCCATTTGCATTGCCTGTGGGATGCGACAAAGACCTGTACGGGCCGCGGTGTCCCGGATTATCAGGCCACATAGTCACTTCTAGCGGTGGAAACGCTTCCCCTGATTTGTCTTTCAAAAGCCTGCTCTTTGAATGGAATCTACACAATCTGACATCAAAGTGAGAGTGGATCAATGCTGGATCAACACCTTGGCGAGGTGCGAACTGCACCATGTTATCCGTGTAATCCTCTGTTAAGTGTATTCGCTCCATTCTCATTCTAATAGACGCTCTGCCTGTCATAAAAAAAACCCAATGAGCCCGGAATTTATAAGGTAGAGCCATCAAATGTTTATTGACTGAAATGAAACGTGCCATTCAACAGTTTTATTTCAATCTTTTTATTTTTAATAAACAAGACAAACTATTCATAAATAGACATTTATACAAGGAGACGTGAAAAGTGCAAACAGACATCTTATTTAACTGTGAGGTCATCAGGATCTAGATGGATGAACCGGTCTTCTCTCACTTGGGTCCCCGGTGCCTCCGTCTGAAGACGTGGCCGTCCGCCGCCTCCCTCCTGGCGCACACGTGTTTCACCACCACCTGGGCGCAGTCCTCGCAGTTCACCGTGCAGCACCAGTGGAATTTGCAGTTGCAGCTGCTCACCACCTCCGTGCGCCTCTCCTCCACGCGCAGGCCGCACTCGTGACACAGCCTGCGGCAGCTGCGCCTCTCCCACTGGGTGAGCGCCTCCCCGTGCTGCACGCACTCCCGGCCCTCGGTGCCGTACAGGCCCAGGCTGGTGTTCCTCCGGCAGTAGTCCGGCGAGTCCTCCAGGTAGATGAGCTCCGTCTGCGCGACGCTGCCGAACGCGTCCACGATGGCGCCGCGGTTGTCCGCGCTATTCCCGGCGCGCATGTGCTTCTTGTCGATGTCCAGCTTCTGCGCTTGGCCGTGCTTGATCTTCAAGTAGTTGCCGATCTCTCTGAAGTCCGACAGCTGCGTCCAGCAGGTCTGGACGCTGCAGCTCTCGGACATGCCGTGGCATCTGCAGATGCGCTTCATGGTCGCCTTCACTGCCTGTTAGGGGAAAACGGTGAAGTTAAATAAACGCCGACTAAAAGGTGCCTTCATGTCAGGGTGCATGCTGGTGGTGTGAACGGGTCTTACCAGCCGACCAGCCGCGTTGTTGTGCAGGTTGACAGCAGCCCTGGAGTCCTGGCCCGTCTCCTGCGCGTCCACGTACTGCTTGGAGATCCTCTCCCCGAAGTCCACGTTATCACTACAGCCTCCCCACAGCCAGCCTCGCCCGCCTGCACATAGGACACATCACTTTAAAATGCTTACAGGTCGGATCCACGTTGATGAGCAACAGGTGAAACGCATGTAAGACATCTGAGGGAAGTCTGTTGATATAGGACCTCACCAATTTTGCCGTTGTTGGAGACATCACAGCCGCAGTTATCGAGGTCTCCCAGACTACAGTTCCTGGTCAGAGTGTACATGACCCCCGCTGCACTGATGGCGTGGACGAAGGAAGTCTCTCTAGTGGCTGTTAATGAGAGGAAACGGGCCAATTAAGCTTTACAGGAGTGATCAGAGAATATTAAATAATCTTGCAGTGTCAACAAATACTGCAAATATAGAACTAATACGCCCACTTTCATAAAGGCCCATTACTTTAATTAATTTTGTCCTATGTTATTATATATTCTGCATATTCTGATTTAAACATTGCGCAATACTTAATGAAGAATTGCACGTGCAATCTCAACCTACCTCGTTTTAGTCCTTTGAGCTGCGTTGCGGGGTCGGGACAGTTCCATCTGTCCCACGCAAACTGGTGTTTGCACTCCTCGATCCCACTCCGTGCGCCCCCTTGCACGCTCCTTGCATAGGTGAGATAGGCCTGCAGGAGATGTCACTCTTTTAAAGGCATCATTCACAATTTGAAAAGTTACTCTAAACTTGTCAGATAACTCTGTTCTTTGGTTTTTACCTTGGATCCCGTCATAAGAAAGTTACTTGCCACCCTGAGAGGAAGATATAGAGGATACAGAATGAGCCCCGAGGGCAGAGCAGATACAGGAAATATATATATTATAGTAGTAGTATTATTATATGATATATTATAGTATCTTACCAAGCATGTCCCGGGCACATTTTGTATAAAAGAGGCAGGAGCCAAAATAATGAATGCGCCATTTTCACCCCTCAAAGTCGAGATGTAGTTATGTTTTGGTCCCGTGCGCTGCGACTTTCTCTTTTTATTTCAACGCAGGACAAATGGAACTCTTGTTCTTTGTCCCCGAGGTCAGAGAAAGCTGATTGGTTGACGAGTTCAGGAAACGCCTATATGCGCACTTCAAAGGATGGCATTAGGCAGCAGTTTATCTTCCTCCCCAAGGCTGTATGACACCAGGGCACCAATATACAAAATTCTTCCGAGTCGTGCATGTTGTAGAAAAATATTTATTAAGTAACATATTCAATAAAAATACATAATATAAGACCATTCCAGCCTTCACAGAAGACAGTTCCAACAGATTCGACCAAGTATCTCCTAAACATAACATAACATGAGAGTCTGGTACTTAAAACAGTTTGGTTTCTATACAGAATCAATTAAATCAAGTGCATTACACGTTTTAAGGTGATGTGATAGTTGAACATTAAATAACATTATTGCAATACAGAATAATGCTTATTGATGTCTGTAAGGCTGAAATAAATGAAGAGTGATGATAGTCAATGCAATGAATGGCAATCAGTGCCGCCGTGCGCGGTGCCTGCGCTTGGCTTTATTAAGTGGTTTTCTCCCACCGTCTTTACGCGCACAGTAATATTTGGTAACAACCTGCGCGCATTTGTCGCACTTCACCGTGCAGCACCAGTGGAACTTGCAGTTGCAGCTGCTCACGACCTCGATGCGCTTCTCCACCACCCTGAGGCCGCATTCGTAGCACAGCCTGCGGCAGCTCTTCCTCTCCCACTGGGACATGTTCTTGTTACCCTTCAGACACTCGCGCCCCTCCGTGCCCTGGAACCCCGTGCTCTGGTTCTTGACGCAGTAATCCGGGGAGTCCTCCAGATAGAGGAGCTCCGTGCGAGCGATGCTCCGGAAAGCGTGCGCTATGGCCCCACGGTTGTCCGCGCTGTTCCCAGCCCTCGCCGGCTTCTTGTCCATCTCCAGCTTCTTCGCGTGTTCGTGCTTCATCTTCAGGTAGTTGCCCACCTCTCTGAAGTCGGCCAGCTGCATCCAGCAGGTCTGGATGCTGCAGCTCCCAGACACTCCGTGACACTTGCAGGCTTTCCTCATGGTGGCTTTGATTGCCTGCCGAGAGAATGAGTGTGTTAGTTGGACATGTAATTATAAAATCTTCCAGGGATTCGATTCCATCTGTTAATGCCGATAAATCCCGGCTGATCTGGGTTGGTAATACATGCATTAATCTGAGAGCAAATGAATAAACATCTTAACAAACAAAAGTGAGTAATATAAGTCATATCTTACCAGTCTGCCTGCCTCGTTGTTATGCAGGTTAACTGCTGCGCGCGAGTCATGCCCACCTTCCAGCGCGTCAACGAACTGTTTGGAGATCTTCTCTCCAAACGCCACATTATCACTGCATCCTCCCCAAATCCACCCTCTGCCACCTGGGGGTTGAAAAGTGTACGTTGTTATTCCAATTCTAGGATTTAAAAAAAAGTCTCACGTTAAGGCCAAGTGTAAAGAGACCACGCATAGCCACGTCACGTACCTGTCTGTCCAATTCTGGAGTCATCGCAGCCGCAGTTGTCAAAGTCTCCCATACTGCAGTTCTTGGTGAGCGTGTACATCACTCCAGCCGCGCTGATGGCGTGGACGAAAGACGTCTCTCTCGTGGCTGCAATCATTGACAAAACAAAAAAGTTAATCACAGTGTTTGTCCACGTAAAATGCGCAAAGGCTGCACTCAAATACTGTGCGTAAAATGCGCGTAACCCGTGCGTAAAGGCAGTACACGAACAAGCCTTCTGCTCATGCTACAAATATGTGGATAGAAATGGCTCACCACTTCGAATGCCGTTGTGTGTGGATAATTGGAGCGTGTTTTCTGGGCAGTTCCACCTCTCCAACGCGAACTGGTGTTTACACTCGTGTATTCCACTCTGAGCGCCCACTTGCACGCTGCCGGCATATGTCAAAAAAGCCTTGGGACAGGAAGAAAAAAAGATTAACGTCAGTCATTACAGCAACATTTATTCAGTAGAAAATCACCTCAAATATTTAGAGTTACAGCAGAAGTTACGCGGCCCAGACAAAAAAATGCATTTACCTTCGGTCCAGTCATGAGGAAATTATTCACCGTCCTATAGAAAGAAAACAGGAAGGAAGCGTTAATCCGAGCTCACTCTCACTATACCAGCAAACACATCACACAAGTACATTTTTGAAATAAGTAAATCCAAAAGTAGGCGACCTACCAAGCCAGTGTAAACGGAACCTGACAGCACATGGACAGAACCATGGCTGGGAGGAGAGTCCGAGGTCCCATAACAGCTGTATTCCAACGTCAGTATGTATCCCGGATGTGTGTGTGTGTGTGTGCCAGGGGAGAGAGAGGAAGGCAAACTGAAGTTGTCAGCCAGACTCCTCGCCCGTGATATTTATATGGTCTTGCCCCTTTGATTGACAGATTTGTCCCGCAGGTAACGTTCCACTGTGAAAATGCGTCGACGACGACATTGATTGCTGCGTCCTATAGACAAATAGGAGCCGTCGGTGCATACATGCACTTCAAAGACGTGACGCAGACAGTTAAAACGGCCCCTCATTCATTCACCTGCCGTTCCCAGGGTCCCGTCTACGCCTTTACCACGAGTTGAGTATTACAAATATACCCCATCGCATAACCTTTATGACCAATAAGCGTAGTTCATGACTCATATAAGCCTCTATCATATTGATGAAGGAATATTAGGGATTTCTTATTAATGCGTTTTAAGAGAGGTTGGGTGCTGCACCGAGGCCACACTTCTGCAGACATTATAGACATATGGTTCTCAATTATTACATTACAGTCGTGCGTTACGGGGAATGCAGAACTGAAGGCCGTTTTTTGGGGCTGCATAGCTGGAAAACGTTGGGAAATGACACCAGCGTCCCATGGGGGGGAGACAGCGACTACAAAGTCATAAAGTCTTTCAGGAGCTGATGGTTTATAGTCATGTAAATACTGCCTCACACATCGGCGACATTGGCATCGTCGTGATAATAGGATAATAGATGTTTCCATGGGAAACAACTTGGTGTGAAAACAGTCTGGAATTTACAAGACTGGAAACAAATACGAGCTTTAACGTTTTACCAGTAGAGTTAAAATATTGTATTTGTTTTGGTGGGTTTTTGTTAATCATTCATTACACTAATCTAGGTTTATCCATCACATTCAATCCCGCTGATTATCCTCCTTGATTTCGCCTCCGCGATCCTCATCATGCCAGTTTCTGCCGTTCCGTACTCACACCGTGATTTGATGCGAGAGGAGTTAGTGATTAACATTGCGGCTCTTCGATTAAGTCGCTTACACTTGTCAAGATCCACGTTAAGCCACTCAAAATCCCTTAAAACAACAATGCACTCTGGCCGCTGGACAATGGGCGGACGGCTGGGCGAGGCCGTGCGCACAATGGAGGAGCGGTGTAGGTGAGGATAATCCCCACTAATTAGATATGGCCCGCATTCATTCTGCAATATGACTGAAACCTAGAGCCCCTCAACACCCAGTTGGGAAATAATACAGAGCCATTCAAAAATCATTCATAATTTATCTTTAACCGAAGTGTCCGTTTACCATTTTAATGGGTTAATAACCTGCAGACAATGGGAGGGATGGGTGCTATTTCTCATAAACACCGAAACTCTTAAGGGCAAATCACGTGGTTTAAGTCATATAAGGCATCGTAATAAATTAAAAAAAAATTTATTGGCCAATCAGAAGTCCCTATCACATGACAAATGTATTAATAGTCATAATTAGTAATGTAAACGAAATGAAAAAGTGAATCCTAACAGCGTCAGCTCCTATGGATTATATTTTTTCTTGCAGGTCTAATGTGTATTGCAGCTCGACCCGTCACGCCAGAGGAAACAGCAGGGCAGGGCCTTTGAGCAACACGTTGCTTAAAATAACATGGAGTAAAAATGCGCGCTAATTAAATTGCTCTAACAGACATTTCAGACACATTAGGCCGCGCGGGGAGCGATGACGGGTGATTTGTGGCCATGTTAAAGTGTCCGGAGGTGACGGGCTTGACAGGCCGAGGGAAGGGTGGCAGGACTGCAGACGCCAGCCAGAGACGTCACGTGACCGTTGTACTGCGGATGCTGTTGTATAGAATCCAAAAAGCAACCTGTAATAAATAAATAATAGGCTGAAACAATAATGACATTTTTATTGTGTTTTTTTAAATACAATTTATTTTTACGATTTTTTTGCCACAGTTGTATATATTTTTTTTACGGTTTTGTTTAATACTTTTTTATTCTTTATGACAGTATTGCCCCGCCCCCCATCTCCTTTCAGCCAACCACATTCCTCCAGCTGAGCATGCGCAGTTACTGCTGGCTAGCAAGACAGCAGCCCATGCCATGCTGTCTTTGGTGGCACTGCGGTCAGTCTTCACCACTCTGATGTTGTTGTTAATATACACTGAATTAAATAAAGTAGGCAGCTATTTATCAATTTTATCATCATTTAATCCTTCCAGTTTTTCTTTTTACATGATTTATTGTTTTATTCATTATTCGTTTGTCATTTCACTATTAACTGACATGTTAATATGATCAGTTTCCCAGGGTCCAGGGGGAGGTCGTCAAATAGCTTGCTGCTTTTTCAAGGTTGTCAATTTACTCCCATAGAAGAAAAATGACAAATATTCACATTTGAGAAGCTTTAATCATTGACACTTTTGACTTTTTTTTCTTCGCTTAAAAATGACAAGAATTCACCGATTTATCAGACTTGCCAGTTAATATTATATCAATTGATAAGGTAATTGTTTAATGCCAAGTAAAAACCTACAATCCTGCCTTATTGGGCCAATTAAGATCAAGGATGATCATGATTAGAACTTGAGTTTTGTCCTTAATTTATTAGTCTGCACTTGTATGGATTATGCTTTTAATATTAGCCACTTGGAGTACATATACTATTATTATTATTATTAAGGTATGAAAATGTGTGTATTCTTGAATGTTTCTTTCAGTGAAGCACACTGGAATATGTTATTCACAATCATTTTGTTTTTATATGCATTCAGATGAGGCATGAATTACGTGATTGTATGCTATGACACTTCTATACACAGTGTGGACTACGACACTTATAGTGTGAGTGTACACTGGGGTCTGGAGTTTGCACATGGACATAAAAGAGACAGCACTATGCACAGGACTGACTGGTTCCATGTCTTCATATTTATTTCATAAAGAAAAGTAAAAAGTTTATTAAGAAAACATCCCACGTGATTAGACTCTGATTTCTCCCATGTCCTGGACCCTCCCCCCTCCCTCCCTTATAGCCTGGATGCCTGCCTATCTCTCTGTGCTACATCACTACACCACTCCCCAGTTTGGCAATATTGGAGACATGTTAGCTATAGGCTAACAGTGCAAGACAGGCAGCCAGGCTAAAGTTTCCACACCCGAGTGGTAAGAGAGCCCCCGTGCGATGGATGCCATATACGGCACCCCAGGGAGCTCAAGAGCACCCTTTTTTTTCAGAAGACAACGTAAGAGATTGAAATACTGTGATAATCAAAAGAAAGTGCTTTTTGCTGTGGCATCTCAGCTTCTTTTCTTCATGTGCTGAGAAGTCAAGGTGTGGCATCGCCTTTCCTCTCTTGCTCGATGGCTGGGGAAGGAGGAAAACCAAAGTTTAGGTCAACGGGCGTGTGTGTGTGAGTGTGTGTGTGTGTGTGTGGTGCATGTGTGAGAGGAATGCGGCTTTTTGATAGACTGTGATGTGCTGATGTTGCAGCAATAACATTTTTTTTTTGTTGCCGCTCTGCTAGCTGAGCATGGAGTCTTTTGACAGAAGTGATGAGTAGCTACTGACTGTTAAACATGTTGCAGGGGGATCAAGGCAGCAATGCTGCACAGAAACACACACACACACTCACTCTCTTTGGTGGGCAGAGGGTTTTTCTCTTTCGTCTCCGTCTTCTTCAGCTTTGTCTTGTCGAAACTGGCGATCTCGGCCATGTCGGGCTTGTCAGACATTTTGGCTGTGGAAGATGAGAAAAAAAAAAACACCTGAGCGACACACGTTTGACCCCTTCCCGTCCGCCATCACGCCGATAATGCGGCAGAACGTAACACACACGCCTAACTGCATGATGTCTGTAGTGGAAGAGCGATATCTTTTACCTGTCGTCACTGTTACTGTCATAAATGTGGATTGGAGGCTTTGTCTGATAGTGAAGGTAATCTAAGCGCCTGCACATAAAGGGAGTGGCTATGACACGTGCAGCTCATGTCCACATGGATGCCTGTGAGTGGTGGCTGCCTCACACATGCTCCGTCTTCATATTCTCTTCAAAATGCCTATGGAGCCGACACATGTCTATTTTTACCTAGCTGTCTGTTCCTTCCTTTGTCTTTTTTTGCTTTTCCCTCTCCGATGCTGAGGGCTTTGTTCTTTTCCTCCGCATCCTCTCTCTCCCTCCCTCTCTCTCTCTCTCTCTGCCTCTGCATCCACCCCTGCAGCCTCGTGGATCTAGGCAGTGCTCCACTGCAGTCCTATTTGCCACCTAGCCGCAGGTCTGACTAATCTGTCTTGCACAGTCTGGCCCAGTCACGCCTGTTCCAGCCCCTCCTCTGTTCAGAGACCGCTGTGGAAATGTGACGAGCCCACCAGCCCCGCAGCCAGTCATTTGCAAAGCAAGCTACTGTAAAAACCATTCCTCGCTAGACTGAATTTCAATGGGGCCTAATAGAATCGGTTTGACATAGAAGTACATGCTGGGCACGCGGCCAGAATTTGAATCATTTCAGTTTCTTGAAACGAGGAGCACTGAATGGTTTCCTCGATTACCCTCTAGCTACAAATGGTGACTAAGAAAAATCCCAAGACGTGATATTAACAGTAGCAGTTATAATCTCACATATTTTTCACTCCTGCAGTAAACTAATTATACGAATAGCTGCTCTATTGTTCCTTTATCACCATCATCATCAGCGTCCTCAGCATCCCTCTTTCACATCGTTTCACAGCTCCCACCAGCTCATCCAACCACACCCCGATTCCTTTGTTTGACTCCAGTAAAAACAGAGGCAGAGAAAGAGACACGGAGACATTCAAGAAACACAGTGAAAGGAGAGGCGAGAGTCGTTGCTTACCGGTGTTCAACACAGCAGTGGGCTAAAATCCACCAGCGGAGAGAGTAGGGAGGGATAGAGGCACAGAGATGGAGAAGGGAGAGCGATGCGGAAGCGGAGTGAATCTGCCGGTGTGTGCACGCCTGCCTGCCTGCATCCAGGGTGTGGGTTTAAGAGGGAGGGAGGGGGGGGAGAGAGAGGGGGGGAGAGAGAGTGCCTGAGAGCTTGGTCAGCCTTCCTCCTCGTCATCAATATTAATGTTCCCGAGGGGGAAACCAGCCGCTGATCGAAAACAGATGTGCAGTTAACGTTCATCTGAGATTGGTTAGAATAAATTATGAGTTATTATATATTAAATATTGGTGTTATAGATTGTGTTATACATTGTTTGCCCCCTGAATAGGTCAGGGACACTATTCATGAGGTGGTGGAAAGATGATTTTCTCTATATATAATCATAACGCTCTATATGAATGATAATGCGTTTTTATAGCACCACTCAAAGTGCTTTTACACGACAGGCCAACGCTTTCACACACACGTTCATGCACCGGGGGCAGAGGCGACCATACAAGGTGCTCGTCAGGAGCTAATCTAATGCTCATCGGCATGCTGTTGGCACAGAAGTCTGCAGTTTAGAAGAGACCGGAGGAATGGGGGGGATCCAGGCGGCCCATGATAACTTATATGCACTATGACTGTACTTCTGGAATATTCATTACATGCTGAGATCGTGCCAGAGTTATGGGTATTTACACGATTGCATGTCATGCAATGACTTGCAATCGTTTTTTAAAGGGGACATAATTCTTTTGACATACTTTGGTTATTTTTATAAGGATGAGTATGAGTCATGGATCGGTGCCACATACTACAGCATTTATAGCCCACACACATTTGCAGTGACCATCCTTAGTAAGGCCTTCATACAAATACACAACGCTTCACAATAAAATATCTACAAAAACTGTAAAACTCAATCTGGTTTATAATAATGGTCAGTGGGAATTGATATACCCGAATGTTCATTTATGCCTCTATAATTTTCCATCTCTATAAATGTCCATATCCATCCTTGCACTGCAAGTCAAAGCAATGTAGAAAACCTCCATCCATCCATCCATTTTCTACCGCTTATCCTGTATTAAGGGTCGCGGGGGGCTGGAGCCGATCCCAGCTGTCATTGGGCGAAGGCAGGGTACACCGTGGACAGGCCGCCAGTCTATCACAGGGCTTGTAGAAAACCTCTATTTATATATTTAATGTAAGTGTGTGGGGCACGGACCAGTTCCATTTAGCACAGCATTTATAACCCAAGCTAGTTTCCAGTGACCATCCTTAGATGGTCACTCAGAAAACCCCCACAAAACTTAAAAAAATAAACTGAAAATATCTACAACTCAAATGATACAATAACATTGCCATCAAACTCCATGACGAATGAGCATCATATGTGACTGCATGTCATTATCCCACTCATTAAGAGTTGAAACTCTTAAAAAAATTAAAAATAAATTGCTCAGCTGATCAACAAAATTAATCAACTACAGTATTTTGATAATCAATGAATCGTCAAAGCAGTGTTTTAAATTAATTAATTTTCTCAGTGCTAGCCCTTCACATAATCATGTATCATGTATCATGTTACCTCTCTGCTGATTATTTTACAAAAACTTAGAGCTGGTTATGGTTTTAACAGTTGTCACATCCTTTATATTGCAGCTGATCAAACGGCTCTCGATCCCATCAGACTCTAATAAAGCCGTGACACACAGAGCCCTGCCTCTGCTGACATCATGAGCCCCGCCGGTCTTCCCCCTGTAATCTCACAGGAGCTCCGGTTACCGGCGTGCCGGTGCAGCCGGAGAGGGCATCCGCCTCAGAATAGCACGGTGATGCTGAGTCAACGTGACCTCAGCCTCTTTGAAATGATACAATGAGCCGAGCCTGCGGGTGTGCTGGTAACACTGGTGCTGGTGTGACATCATATTACTGGATGACTGGGTGTTGCTGGATCATGATGAGGTCATAGTGTGCATACCTCTGAGTGCTCTGCAAGGAGGCTGCATCACCACCTGCTGGCTGAAGGCTGGAACCGCTTCTTTTAAGAAGAGCCGTCATGCATGTGGACCTGAACGCCGTTGGCTCTGCTAACATGCAGCCTTGGACCTGAACGCCGTTGGCTCTGCTAACATGCAGCCTTGTTGCATTACGGCTCCACGTGATCCGGACTCTCTTATGTGTTAGACCTATGGAGCTAATTATACGCCTGTGCTCTTCAAATCACATACTGATTCAACCTTTGAGAGCCGTGTTTCTATACAGCTGTTTGTTTCTGTGTGTGTGTGTGTGTGTGTGTGTGTGTGTGTGGATCTTTGACCTTCTCTAAATTTGCCCTCGTATTAACCTTTCTGTTTGAAATGTTATCATATCTGAAGCTCGGAGATGAGATGCACACTGACAAAGGTCAGACTTAACAGCCAAATGACCTATCAGGATAGGAGACCAGTGCTTGTTGGTGGATGTTAATAGACCAGTAGACCTTTTCTGGCATCACGTCTGTCTCCACGCTGTTTGTCAACGTCCGGATGACTGACAGCGTCGGCGTTGGACACACTTTGAGGTTTGTAACGGCCTGTGCATTTGATGTATCTGAGGATGGGTAGATGTTTAAGCTGGAACATCCATCTACTTTACTCCAATACCAATATTCAAAATATGCAATAAGTGGTGTAGACACAGGATGGCAGCACAGGACTAGTTAAAAATGTTCAGAAGCTGAGATGAACAGACAGTGAGCGTCCACCAGGGTGCGCTCATCCTCCAGCACCAAGCAGCATAACAGCTTGAGTCCTGCACTAATGTGATTTAAAAAAAAAAAACCTGCTTCACGCTTTTCCAAACACAGTTTTCTTCCACGCTTGTGTTGATAGCAAGTCGAGTCTCAAGCCAGATAGTATAATGGTTTAGCATGACACTAAGAGACAAGAGGAGATAATTCATATCATGGAAAACAGGAGGTTCCAGAAAATATTATGAATTCAGCAGTAAAGCGACATTTACTCTCATGAATATGGCATGAATATGTTCTGCGTTTGATTTGTTAGAGAATGTTTTTTGACTGTGATTTGGGTTACATTTAGCTACCAGGTCAGTGAGGAGGGAATGTAATGCTCAATGTACCAACGTGGGTAAATAAATCAACCTCAGTCATGTAGTAAGTCTGTATCATCTGTAGTTGGAGCCCTTTTGGCTTTTTGACTGAGAGTAGGCACTTATATATTGAATACACAAGTTGGAATATTTTTATTCCTATTTAAATGCATCAGTAATCACTTATAACCCAATTTGTGTCCCATAGGTGAAATTAATTCATGCATAACATTTGTTTCGCGCTATAAAAGACAATACATTTGCATTTTATCCAACTTTATGGGCGCCCCTGTATATATAGATATTTTCAGCATGTCTATCAGCATGCTTAGCGTTTAGCTCAAGCACCATTGCTGCTTAAGTGCAGCCTTAACCGAGTCGCTAGCACATCTGTGGACTCTCCATTCTCATTTTATTACAGTTTACAATTCGCTCTCATCTTCCCGCCATCGCGCTCCTCACACTTCCTCCCCGGCTCACGTGCTAGCCGGCTGCAGCTGTGCTCTCCGAAGCTCGGCTAAATTAGCGGCTCTTCCCTCAGACGCATTAAACGTTAACGGGAACAGACACTTGCACTTTACACGCAGGTGGATTTATTTTTCCTCATCCAAGTTTGCTGGAAGATGAGATTAAGTGTCGGCAATAAATTATGTGTAATTACCAACCGCATTCACACAAAATGTTACGCTGCCAGGCATTTTTTAAAGTTCTTTTTTTTATCAGCCTTAACCACCGGGAATGACAGGAAATCTATATGCAGGGGCCTTTTTATAAATCATCCTTTTAGTCTGTCATTCATTGTAAGAGTTATCTCTCAAATAAGTCTGATTATGCATGTTCAAAGAGGACTCGACTAAATTGAGCTATTGTGCAGACATGCCAGACTGGAGATTTGTGGGATGTGTAGGACGGGTAAGGATCAGTAAGACCAGACTAATGATGCGTCGTATGATTGGGGCCCTGTATTCCTTCACCCCGGCCAATGAGCTGAGAGCATCTCAGTGTGGAGGAGTTATCTCACTTAGCCAGCTGGAGGACAGTGACAGAGATGAAAAGAGAAGAAGGAAAACCAGCAGAGAGAGAGGAGATGAGATGGAGAGAGAGAGATGAGGGATGAGGAAGAGCTAGATGGAGGATTAGTTCGCTGAAAACACCAAATTTATATCAGGTATCGGGGCGTAATGGCGACCTCTGAGTTTGGATGCCTGTCATGGTCAGTTTGTTGTGTGCTGTGTGTGTGTTTGTTTGTGTATTACATCACTCATCATTCCCTGAAATATCTATATATTGAGCTTAAGCTTTGTTTGCGAGGCTTAACACATCAAAGTAAATGTCCTCCACGCATATCCCTTTTTCAATATCCCTCCCTCATCTCCTCCTCCAGTGTTTCCTCCACTTTTTCTCCGGGATCAACGCAATATATTAAGCAGGCAAACAGCCCGAGGCTTGAATGGATTAAGCGTGCGATCGATGCTTTAAATACACGTAAATTTGGTAAATTAAATGAGCAAATGAGTGACAACACAAAGAAATGTATACTCATTTGTTAAAAGCTCAAAGGAGGGAGGGTATTGAAAGAACAATCTCTTGCCTTGAGGATTTTGAAAGTGAGTGTGTTGCAATTTGATTATCGCTGGCAATTAAAATGACAATTAGTAACTCAGCGTTGTGGCAGTATTGCAGCTTTATTCCAGCCGTATTGGAGGGATTTCTGCCCATTTGTCAACAAAGTCTTGAAAGAACAGATTTGACTGGAAACTCGTGGCTATCAAAGTGTCGTTTCTGTCGATCGGTGAATTGATTCGTCGACTTTTCTTTCCCTACTCCGTATTTGACACAATTTAAACCTTCCTTCTCCAGTTGATTTTCGTGTGCCGTCTATATGCGACCAGACTGGTCGCTCAGTGTAATTTGTTCAAGATCTATCTCCGTTTTCCATCTCATCCGGTGAATAGATGTTCGGCCCGTTGCTGCTGCAGATTTCAGGAGCAGATAAGAGTTGTGTTTGTGTTGAATCAGTCTTTTGATGTGTCTCGTTTTCCAGATAAGTACTATAATCTTGTTTGTCGGGTGATGTTCTTTATCCTGAGTCTATAGGAGCGGCCCTCGAGTGAGGTTGCTATTATGAACCTCACAAGCAGTTGACAGGAGAGGCCTTTAATGGAGTTATGTCATAGACATGTTTTTATCAGATTCTTCTTTGAATATAGATCTTTTTTTTGTGTATCAGATGTTGGCGGTACTTTGCCTTTTTTGGTTGCTTGTCCTCATTGGTCAGGTTGGCGGTGCATATCCAACAATGACATCTTCAGGCCTGATAAATGTAATAAATCGATAAATCACAACATGCAAATGAACAGAAGAGGGAGCTGAAATCACACAAATTCAAAACCAGCTAAAAACATAAAAACACAGGGAACGGAGAGGTCTGACGTGTGAGCTGTGGGCATCTGCATTGTACGAGTCGTGTTTGCTAGTAGCCGTAGTTGTTAAAAAATTCTAAATATATAGTGTGATGAATGTAAATGCATTGTAAAAAAAGATCCCTTCTGTTTTCTAGCGACTTTGTGTTGCGGGCTACACTCAAATTCATATTATATGCATCTTAAATCTATATCATGCAATCAGGCATATTTATCATCTTAAAATTTAGCACCGTTAAGTGGTCTATAATCCCCTCATCACATGAGCTGAGTAACTTTGTCCTCATCGTACTTTTTCTCGCTAAAAAACAAGGTTCAGAGTTTTTAAAATCCAAACACTAAAGAGTAAAACATGACAGCTAGTGGAAAAGGAGCTTCCAGAATATATTTCTCTCATGAAAATGAAAATAACTATGCAGTGTGCATCATGTACTGCAGCTCTGCAAATGATTTGTTAGAATATTTGATATATATTTGTTTTTTTGACAACGAAACCTTTATTTAGTGATGATTTGTTGTGTTAATTTCACGTAATAGGTCTCTACGGATACAATGTACTCCTCAACGCAACAGAGTGAGGAAGTCAGAGTTGTGCTTGAAGCACTGTGTTCATCAGAGGAAGTCATTTTGTAGTAAATTATTCTTTTCTGGAGGAAAATCGTTGTCACAGACGCACTCAAGACAGCCAATGTCTTCTTAAAGGGTGTCCCAACCCCCCTTAAAAGATACCCAGAATGCAACAGTGTTAACTGGTTTTCTAATACAATCAGATGTTATTTGTGATGGTTTTCCATGATCCAGACGGTGCCTCTGCTTTGAAAATCAGTTGTTAAACTAAAGTTTGGAACTATGCAAATAACAGCGAACGTCATGGAGCAACATGTGTAATATATTACAAACGCCCTATCTTTATTATATCAGCGCTGAAAGCATTTCATTTCCACTGTCTCCCAGACCTAAAAGAAGCTGTATTTATGCTTTCCTGAGTCAGCAGCCCACAAGGATGCAGTCCTTTGTGATCCTATACAGTAAGAGCTGTCGACTGTTACATTGAAATGCTGTACAGGCTGAATGAGTCATAGCAGCTTTCAAGGAGCATCTAGTTATTTATAACTCTGTGTCCAAACCTCCAATGGTGACCAAGAAACTGTGAGAAGTCCACCTCCCAGACTCTGGCACAGCCTTTAATGGACAGAAATATAACAAGGCTGCAGGCTAATTGGAGACCAGCATCTAGTGTAGAGGACGTATTTTTGGATTGCAACAGTTACACACATACTGTACTGCAGTCAACTCATAGCACCATCCCCCTTCTACCTTTGACTGGTTTAAAAATGCAGAGTACAGTATTAAACGACCACATTCCCAGATGTATATTATTAATATTTGATCCATTATTTAAAGCACCTTTAACGAGTGCCCTGAATCTTTCCCGGCACATTGTGAAGTCTATTTGATTCGGCGATGATGAATTGTAATGGCTTTGTCAGCGCTGTCAGCCTGTGTTTCTAGGCCTCTGGAACCAGAAATCAATACAGAGGTTGGCTTGGCGCTGGATGTGAAGTGGCAAGGTCAGCATGCAGACGTGGTGTCGAGCTGAGACGGCGGCAGAAGGGAAGAAACGCAACTTTTATTAGGAACACTTTAAGCATTAAGACGCACACTTTGTGCTTCCAATTTCGTTATTTTTTTTCATCCTCCGGTTTGCGATGAGAGCAACTGTGGATCAAAAGGGCTACAGTCGGGTTCCTCTCATGCTTTTGGAAAATAAAAGCTCTACTACTCCTCTTCTCTCCTCTTGAAAATAAAAAAGTATTCACCTTTTCCCTCCAAACTACTCCCGCAACCCTATGAGTCATCTAAATTGGTCAAAATGGGTGCCATGATAATAAACCGTAAGTATATCTGGGAGGTTGGGAGCAGAGTGGTGGAGAACAGAAAGATGGAGCCTTTTAATTTGTGCACCTTTCAGCACCAGTGGCAACCAAAAAAAAAACAAAAAAAAACTGGTTTTGTTTTGTTTTATAGCAGCTCCACACTGTCGGTGGATACGGGGTGACATCTGTTCAGGAATCCCCGCTCATACACCTGAAAGGCTTCGGCGAGCTTCCTCTGAAATAGAGAGATTAATAAATGTCCCAATGACTGCTTTAGGATTTAAAAAAAAAACACACACACACACGACACAGGAAGTGTGTGTGTGCGGGTGCATCGTCGCCGGGCACAATATGCTGTACGTTATCTCCACGCAGCCACCTGTTTATATGAAGGGAGTCAACAAACATCATATGAATTCCAATAAGGCTCACCCTCAGAGTACACACACTTCATCATCATGGAGCTAGCACTGTTCACTGTAATCTAAATCCCTTATTTGAAAGCTGTGTGTGTGTGTGTGTGTGTGTGTGTGTGTGTCAGACAGAGGGGAGGACGGCAGCGGGGGGAAGGAGATTAAACCCTGCAGTTTGCAGTGGTCTTATGGGGTCTGCATGTGCAGAGTGGGGTTAAGATAATGGGGTCTCCGGTATCAACAAGGGATTGATCGCGGGGTTAATTAGTGAGAAGGGTGCATATCGTCAAACTGACAGAGATTTAAAGGAAAACACACCAAAATGAGTCTGATTTCAGGCCCAGACTTGTGGTCTTCTCCTGCATAACCGCTCTGTTTTTAGGATACTGAAATCAAAATGCATCAATAAGGCCGTAGACTTTTAAACAAGCTTCTTTTTTCCCCCAAGTTAAAAACTCTCCTGCTGAATATTCACCTCATGTGCTGCTCCGGTTTTTCAGTAAGGAAATAAGACTTTTTAAACGGTAAACGTGTTGAGAATTAAAGCTGCTAATCCTGAGGATTAATACAATTGAGTTTGCAGGATTTTGGTAATGCCCCGCTTCCTAAGCTTTGCCCATTAGGCACCTGCTGCTGTCACACTCCAATGGCCTCACAGGAAATTGCCTGTTTTTTTTCCCGAAGGGACGAGAGTGTGCCAGGGCATTTCAACGGGCGACACAGAAAAACCACTTGCACGGCCGCCACGCTACACAAAAGCGGGAGGTGAGATTTTTTTTTTTTTTTTGCTGTTCCTCGTCCTTTGGCTTTATGAGCCCAATTACCAGCTCCGGTGTGTGTTTTTGCGTGCGGACGCGGCGGTGCGTGTCTGCAGACAGGTGCGTCAGCAGACCCTGACAGTCAGATTTCATGCACCAAAGGCTGTGCCACAAACGCACACAGAAGAGATGATTGGCCCGTGGCTCCTCCAGGACGCTTTCCCAAACATGATGATTTCGAGGAGCCAATTGTGAGCGAGCTGCTGGCCACAATTACCATACGCCCTCACCTCGCCTCTCCGAACCGACTCGAAAACAAAGCTGCAGAGATTGCACAGCTTGTCGGCTCAGATTCTTTTTTAGCATTTACACAATATTTGGAGAGATGATGTTCTACAACTATATGCATTTTCCCCTAAGGTTGTAAATAGCCTTCACCCACCCACGAATGCTAAACTATGTCGTAAACCTGACATTTGAACAGCGTGCTGTGCTCACACACTGTGATTATGGGCTTGGATACATCATCAAAAATGATATATTATATTTATTTTCTCTTGGAGTTCAAATTTTGAATAGAAAGCGACGGCCCACTTTACCATTCTATGGCTTGGATTCACTTCTGTGCCAGTGTGTCTGTATGTTGTGGTTTAACTTATACTGTGAAGCTGCAGCTTTTGACATGTGTGATCATTTGAAAGCATTAGAAGGTTGAAGTTGAGAAGGAAAATGTACAATAATTTCTGACAAATAATCAAAAATATGTCGTTTCACACACCAAATTGTGTTTCCATGTCGCAGGCACATAGAAAAGCAGCAGCAGTAGCGTTACATGCCAATAGGTGGTGACACTGACATGTCATTTATACTGTTTACTGCTGGATTCATATGCAAGGGCTTAATGGGAGTCCCACCATAGTAGGTCACTCATTTCTTTGTGGACTGTTTTGAAGCCTTGAGTTCAGCATTTAGTCCGTCGCCATCTTGTTTTTTGTTGTTGTTGCAGTCAGAAGTGGCACCAGAGGGTGGCGCTATGCACAATTAACACTGAGTAAGAGATGTGTAGGCAATCGAAATGTTACAATTAACTTTCAAAGATTTAAAACTTTAAATTGAAATTTCAAAACTTTCTTGATTTGACATGGGACAATCATTTATTGAATGAACATCATGCTGTCTTGAAGAAGACTTGAAACTCGAGACTGAGACCATAAAATCCTGTTTGCAGAGATTTTTTCTCATAGACTTCCATGCAACCAGACATCTTTTTTGGGTTGCCTCCTGCTGGCTGTTAGAAAGAATGCAAGTTTAAAGAACTTTAAGGCACCTTGACTTTACTTTTCAGAACCACAGTCTGTTTTTTATTTATAATGTAGTATGTGATGGCGGAAATTTCTGAGGAACTACCCTTTAACCCCGTAATACACAACTATAAATCTGCTTTGAAGAAAGCAAGAGTAATTCACCGGGTCCAGAAACTCGGTGTGAGCGAGTCACAACCTTTACAACCCAGTTCCATTAGGTGTAAAAAGAAAGAAATCTGTGTTCCTCAGCATGGGCTTAATGAAAAAAAACAAAACAAAAAAACTAGCCTCGGCCCTTTGGATCGACCTGGTGGTTGAATGAAACTTTTCTCAACCTATTCACCCCTTTGGCATCCTATTTTGATCCGTCTATAAATCACACACCAGGCGTCTTTATGTATTAAAGCACCAGCGAGAGAGCAATGCATCACACGATTACAAATAGAAACGCAACATTGCAGTGCCAAGGACGGCGATGGAAAACAACAAGTTGAAACACTCCATCCGTATGGTAGGCAAATGGCCACGGAGGCCTTTCTTTTCCCCGAGCAGACAGAGGGTGCCAAGTCCTCATGCGCTTTGCTCATTCTTTCGCACTTACACCCCTATACTGCGTATAAATAGGCCAGCGCATGTCATTATCTCCCCATTTGTTTCCTCCACGACTCCCTCCCATGTTGCTCTGCCGCGAGAAATTACCAGTCACTTCATTACATCCATAGCGATGCCTCCACTGACCCCATTCCCATTCCTCCAGCCCTGCTCTCCCCACCTACCCGACACCATCTCCGCGCACAGAGCCGCCCCCGGGGAGGGGAAACGGGTAATTAGTATGCGGATACATGAGCCAGTGGTGTTGCCGTAACTAGTTAAACAGCTATTTCCACCTCTCGGCGCGTAGTGAAGAAGCCTCCGATGTGCATGTATGTGTGTGCGTGTGCTGGAGTGTGTCTCATAATGAGACTGAAGTAACACGGCGGTACGTACTGTTCTTGTCACAGTAAAAGGTATAACGTCGATGACAGATGCTCTCACCATGCGGTCTAGCACTGACTCACCGCCGTCCGTCTATCCCGCCCGTCTTTCTGTCTGCCTCTTTGAATGTGCGTGGGGTTGTGGAGTTACATAAGAATCCACACAGAATCTTGGGATATGCGCTCTGTTCGTTTGTGTGCGAGCGAGGGAGCGTTACCATGACGATGGCATTAGAAACCAACCTTACATCAAACCGTGTGTGTGTGTGTGTGTGTGTGTGTATTTGTGTCTCTCTGTTTTTTTTTTTTTTTTCATGCCTGTACGCCTGTGAGATGGTTCCATTAGAGCCACATAACCGGAGAAACATTGGCCCCTTGGTGCACTAAAGGGAGGAAGAAGAGGTGAAGAAGATGGTGAAGAGATGGAGAGCAGTGGAGAGGATTATTTTCTCTTTTTTTGTGATGGCGGTGGTGGTGGTGGTGGCAGGATGCAAGATGGAAAGGGACAGGATGGAGAAGAAAAATGAGGATGTAGGGGAATTAATTAGAGGGAGGGAGATGCTAATTGTGGACCCAGATGTTTCCAAATGATCCATTGATACAGACACACACTCACTCCCCCATCTCTCCCTCACTTTCACCCAATTGCATATGTCATTTTGCCAATGCTGTGAGCAGCCTTTGCACCTTTGCCAAAGCTATGAGTAAGCTGTGTGTGTGTACTTGCCCGTGACTCTGCCTGAGAGTGTGTGCACATATATCTGACCTGACCTACTCTGATCGGATTAGAAGTGTTTTCTCTGGCCGATGCTGCAGGGTGTGAGTCCACGCTTGACCCACAGCATGGGTCACTTTCATTCCCCTCAGGTCTCCTACTGTACACCCTCTCCTCTGCCATGGAGCCTCACTCACAGGATCACACCATATTTGGGTTTTTTTTCTTCCTTATTCGGTATTCTGCCAACCTCATCCCATCCTAGTTTTTTGGGTTCAGAATCTCAAAAAGCTGTGAATGCGTTTGCATAACATTTGACAGGTCAAGACAAGGATATACTTTTTTATATTAAGAGCATGTTTTGACTGTTAAAAGTCACCTTGTACCCAAAGAATAAAATGATTAAGCGTGATGCAATACGGCGAGTCGATACTCTGTCATTGACCTCATTAGCGGATGTCGGCCATGACGAGACGGAAACATATTCAATGTGGCGTCTTTGTCGATGTCCCAGTTGCATGCATTCTGATGAGATCCACACAGTGAGATACGCAGACCGCTGCTGGATACGTATTGAGTTGGTACATCCCGAAAAGTGAGTTTTTAAATCAGAATCCTCCTGGCGATACTGGGGCTGAATCCAGACGTGATATCTGTTCCGTTGACTGGCGGATCTCACTTTTTAACCACGTGGGTGATTTGCACCTTGGTAACGGATGAGTCGTTGAGGTCACATGGGACTCGTGAAACAGAGTCATCAGATTCACATGAATGGATGTGTGAATTGTTGTGTGAAAACCATCAGGGTAAAGATGTCAGGATGTTTTCACGTGGGACGGGGATGATGTGGGTAGATAAAGTAAAATCATCCACGCGGGTCACATGGTCATGCAGATGACTTGACAGAAGGTCACGCCTCCCTCTGGGTTTGACCTTTTATTTGACTCCTAAAGTCTCCGTCCTGATCTCATCTACCAAATGGGTCATTTCCAACTCGGTCTAGTGGTGTTTAAAGAAACATTTACTGTTGATCCCACTGCAGTGCATTATGGGGGTTAAATAACAACAACATGTCCATGTCACGCCTTCTTTTCTCTCCCATCCAAATCATTTGTTTCCATACAGAACATAATGTAGGGTGGATTCGATTATTGCATTAACTAATGAATAGAACTGAAAGGATAGTGACATCCTGATTAACAATCAATACTTCCACTCAACTAAACACAACTCTGTGATTTAAAATTCATCCAGAGACTCACGTCCCTTTAACCCAATTTAAACTCTACCCTTGATAACACATACAAGACCTTGTTATCTCGTCTCTGCTATTACTCAGCTATCTCCCACAGTAGTCTATCAACTGTGTGTTTTATTAGCCCTGAACACGGCTTCCTTCTATCTGCCAGTGGTTCCTCAGAGACCGAGGGACAATCTCACATCCTTGCTGTCCTGCCAAAAAAAAAAAAAGTTGAATAGTTTTGAGAAAACTTGGAGGTTCCTATTGACATTCGTTTTTTTCCCCTCCCTTTTTGTTCAGGATTATCAAAAAAAAATAACATGTGAGGGAAAAATAGCAGCTGTTAGTTATGAATATGCCAAAAAAAAAAAAAAAATCGAGCAGACAAATGACAGGATGACACCTGCTTCTGCTGCATTAAAAGAGTCAACAGTGAGAGAGAGAGGGGCATAATGTGTTAGAAAGTGTGTGTGTGTGTGTGTGTGTGTGTGTGTGTGTGTGTGTGTGTGTGTGTGTGTGTGGTCTAAAAGTGCTCCACCTGTCACTCAAGCTTTGGGGGTTTATCTTTTGGAGCAAGGGCACCTGGCTCAGCTTCCTGTGCTGTGGGGGGGGGGAAATACTCTAAAGATGTGACAGCAGGTATCCACTAGGAGGAGGGGGGGGGGGGGGGGGTATGGCACTGCATCATTATGTGCAGTGCATTAAACATTCACAGCAATAAGCTCCTCTTTTTTTACGTTTGCCTCCATTTTGTTCTCTTTGAACATGCAAAACACAACACACACACACACACACATACTGTAGGAGCATTGGGCTGGAAGAGAAGATAGAATAGAGCGAGGATATATGTATGTTCGCCTGGACCAGTTATCTCGTCCCAGTCAATGCGCCACATGATGACTCCCCGAGAGGCTTGAAATTACAATCACGCTCTTGTGAAAGTGAACATATTTTTGGATGAGCGCATTCACCAGCTCCAGCTCTGTTTTTTTTGTTTTCCTGTGCTGCTCTTTTTTTTTTTTTGCGCTGACATACACTTAATGACACGCACACACACATGGGGGAAAACACGACACATGTTTGCAGCTGGCTGGATAAATCATGTTGACAACCCAACACAGATTAGGAGTCCCCGAGCCGTCTCCTACTACAGCAAACACAAACTCTTAGTTTAACAAACGCACACACGATATGATGAAGCTGTTGCACCTGATAGGTTGGCCACGATGAAGCAAAGCACAGCGGGATTTAATGAAGCGGGTTCCTGATCCACCGGCTGAATGGTACACATGGTTAAGTGCTCGTCGTGGACCGGCCCTCCATTAACAGCTGCTGTCAGTGGAGGCTGGGAATGAATGCGTTACCATGACGAGGCGAAAGGCATCGTTTGTGGTCATCGCTCCAACGTACCTCTGACAAACCGACGTCACCAAACCACTTCTAACCCGCACACTAAAAGCAGCTGTATGGTAAAGAAACACTAATATTATAATTATTATTATTATTATTATATTAAAATATTATTATATTATAATATTAAATTCAGTAGAGACACCATTAGTTGAAATTTGAATAATTACTTGTGCTTCTTATGAGTCCCTATTATTCCATGAATGAAACATTTATTATTTTTATTATTATAAAATAATAACAATAATTATTATTATTGTAATTATTATTATGTCAGCTGCAATCGTCTCTGATATTTTTGTTTGATTATAGTTCCTGATAATAGACAATAGTTGTTTTTTTAATATATAAAAGGAAACCTAGGAAAAATATGAAAGCATCAATCCCAGAACGGCTGCTCATACTGATAGCACTAAAGAGTGAGAGTCTTTGGATTGTATGGATCCAGTTTTTTGTTTGGAGCATATGGCCATATCTTACATATTGACAAATATTGGTATTGATATTTGTACAGTAATGATGGTTTATGATAAGCATATCCTATATGCAGATACAGTCCATATATACACATACAGTACGTTTAATTTAAGCACATTTGAGATGATGCATTGAGACATTTACTGATTTCATTCTGCTTCCAGTTGATGGTCAGCAAAAAACAAGCACTTATTGGACACTTTGTAGTTATTTTTTACTGAAACATTTCATTAATGTTCCTTCCTTCCACTCATCCGTGCCTCTCTCCCAATTTCACTCCCTCCCTTCCCTCTAATCATACTAAGTGCTATCGTCTGCTACAATATGAACATCAAATGGGAAACTTTAAAGTGCAACACCCACAGACTCGTCCTTTCTGTGGTTTGATGTTGACTTCTTGTGTGTTTAGTGAACAGAGCTCAGATTTCCACGGTGACTTGCAGCAGGATGTAACACTTAATTGACTGAGACAAAGAAAAAAAACATCCCTCTTGATTGTTCTCACGATCTCATCGGAGGGACTCAAATATCTTAAATTTTAGTGACAGAAATCTGTGTCTGAAATAAGCCCGGGGGGGAAATGGAGGGACACTTTTATCACCAGTATCCTGGATGTATCCTGCAAGTATTACACTGAAGAAATGCAATGATAAGGCTGTTTCATATCTTCCTATAAGGCTAACACAGCAAAAGGCCAAAGGCTGGCTGGGAGATATATTCGCCGGAAGACATCCCCCCCCATTTCACAAATGTAATTTTCCTCCTGATGCCGAAAACAGTGGTCACAGCGGAGGACGCCGGGCGAGAATATCACATATTGTAGTGAGAAAAAAAAATCCCATATAATATGCTTTATTCCTGATCTTTGTTCCTCTTTATTTCTGCCGCCGTACCTGGTCGATGCTAGAGAGGATTTGCATTTTTATTTCAACGGAGCAAATAAAACAACGAATAAATCTCTCGCCAACGTTCAGTCAGAGGTCACGCTGTAACTGGAATAGTATTGACCGGCAGGACGCGACTGTCACAAACGGTAGCCGTTAACATCTAAAGGAAGGGACCGGTTCCAGAGGAGGTCCGCACGGCGAGGTGCTGACCTTCTCACAGCGTGGGTGACGACCGCCGAGGCCACATGAACATGTGTGTTCTGACAAGCCGACTGCGTGGAAGTTGACGGGAACCAGCAGCGAGCACGATGACGCCATCAAACGGTCAACTATTTGTTCTCCGTGGAGAGAAAACGATGCTGAAAGTGATCTGCTTTCTGCAGATAACTGAGCAGCGTGTCGCCTATTGTACAACAGGTGTTCAGTATCCACTTATTTTATCCTCACACACACACACACACACTAACCACGCTGTGTGTGTGAAACATAACTTTTTCTCCCGGCTTCTCTATTAAGACTCAAATCGACCATCTGCTCACGCATCTTCTTCCCCCTCACTTTCCCCAGACCTCTTCAGCCAAGCCCCCCCTTTTTTTCCTCTTTGGCCCATTACATTTCATCATCCCGGCTATCCCTCCTGTCATAAGTGGCCATCGGCTTTTTAACAAGACGCGGGAGGCCAGTGAAGCAAGCATAGTTAAACGCTCTCTGCCCCTCCATTTCCCCTCACTTGAGCGCAGAGGTGATGGAGTCTCATGTCTGGAAGCTTTATTTCCCCTGTGGGCACTCTAGCATATTGTGGGTCATTTGTAGCGCTTAGATGGCTGAGCTAGTGAGCAGATCTCAGCCTAAGCTGCGCCGTGGAGTGCCTCAGACTGTATAAGCCCACAGCCGACAAAACAGAAGGGGCGTCGTGATGCATGATCGGTTTCCCACCGCGGAGAGAGGAGCTGCGGGGTTCGACGGGCGGCGGTCGCCGAGAGGATGCGGCGTCGTGAAATATTTTGTGTATCACGCGGTCCGTGCTTATCTGCCTCGTGACGGGTGCTCGTGGCGGAAAAGCTCAGTCCCAGAAGCTTAATGTTAAAGGAGTAAAAGACAATTCATTTCCTGTTACGGCAAAATCAAAAACCAGCCTGTGTTCAGCTCTGTTGTCCTTAATTACTGTGACGACGTCCTTTAAGCCCTCCATGCTCGGACTTTCCATATATTAAACTCACAATGATAACAAGTGTCATGTTGACCATTGGAAATGAGTGGGTTTTGCAACAAGGGGTTTTTAATTTCAGGCACTTCTCATGTCTATCCAGCGATCGTCTTCAGTTAGCTTATTGTTGTTGAAATCGTCTTTCAAGTTGACTTTTTTTCAATAAAGTTGTCTTGAATGTGGACTTGATGGCTGCATAAAGTACTTCCATACCATCTAGAAGACTGAGAATAAAACATTGTCTTTGTATTGTTGAATATTCCTTACAAGACTGATACGGACCACCAGTTTATTCATTGTAACATAACCCAGTTTAGCTTATTTCTTCACACTTTTAAGGCTTTTTAAGATGTGTTTATTGTAAATCTTGTTATCTTGGATTATAAATTTGGCCGGAGTTGATGGAGAGCAAACCAAACATTACTTCGACATCGATGTCGATGAATCCCAAAGCTTGACACACCTGCCCTGCCTTCGTTACTGGATGCTAAACTGTGATTGGGGAAGAAATTTAGCTAACGGTCAATTTCATGTTCCACGGTCATTTCTGTTTCCAGCTCAAACACTGTAACGACAGGCGTCGTTCAAATAAACAGCCGCTGTACAAACGGTGTCGGGCAGATGCTACCAAATAGCTGTTCAAACGGGAGAGCCAGATAAAAAACAATTATGAACAAAACAGGAGGATTAATCCCACAGCATGAAAAATCATTCACTGATAACATTTAAGACGGTTAATGGAGCTCCATCTTCGCCGTCGAAGGTGCTATAATGTGATCGAACATGCCATTCTGGCAAAAAAATGCATTTCTGGAGCCGAGACAAAAGGCCATTTGTTGATGTGAGCGGAGAGATAAACAGAATGAGAGGGGAAGAGGGAGGGACTGCTTTTTATATTTATTTCCCAGAAATAAACTGGAGGCATCAATATCACCTAATTGGCGTGGACGTATGGGAGTAGCCCTCGAGAAAAGCTTCGGTGCAGAAAAAAACCCAGCGAGAGAGAAATCAAGACGGATGAACCGGTGTCCTTTATATAGCCGAGGAAGCTTTGTGATACGTTTATGATGTGACACCAGTGTTTAGCGGGGGTAAGAGAGAGACGTCTGTGAGGCGGTGTTTCTCTGAAAGAGAGAAGCCGAGGAAGGCTCGCGGGATACGTCAGGTAGCATCAGCCTCATTATAACGTCGAGCCTTACTCTGTTCATTACCGTCAGATGGAGTTCTTTTGCTTTCCTTCTTCCTTAAAACATTTATATCAACGATATGTGATATGTGAAGGCACAAGATGTATTCTTTGGTCTGGACACTGAGCACGGACTCATAATCCACCCCAAAAAAAAGGAGAATGTGAATTGTCATCATTTGTAACTTGCTTGTTCATGATGACGCCGGTTTTTAAACCATCGCAGCTGAGTGTCTGCCTCGCTCTCCCCTCCCCAAAAAAATGCAGCAGTAAATAAATGATAAACCAGCCCTCGTTATTATTTGCCACAACATCTACGAAACACCAGAACAGAAAAAAAAAACCCCTAAAACAGACAGGTCTCATCAAGCTGCTGGAGGCTAAATTGGAAGAAGTAATACCAAAGAGAGGCCTCCTCTTCTCTGTTCAGATCTAACATCAGTCAGGAGGATTTCAGACCTGCAGGTTTCATTTGGTTCGGGGCGTCTGATCTGAAAGACTGAATTTGGCCACTGATTAATGCAAAACACATTGCATAACGCAGGCTATAGGCAACGTGAAGTTTGAAGGGGAGTTGGGAGAGTTTGTGGAAAGGGTAACTGGAGTGCAGTCGGATGTGAGTGCAGGGGAAAATGGCTTCAGAACAACATAAAATGTCAAATACGTTCCTGGATTGTTTACATTCAGCCTGCAGTTGATGTGCTTCAAAGACCTTATCCACACCGGGGCCTGTCTGCAGCCGGAATTGGAATATCATTTACACTTTCCTCGAATCGGCCTTCTTGAAAACAGCGAAGAAAAGATGGTCAATGACGGTAACCTTGGTGTAAACAAAACAAGGACAAAAGTAATTGTTTGTTTTCTCTCCTCTGACTGCACGCGTTCTTGTCTGAGCAAGCCGCATTCTGATTTTTTGGCTCTTTTTTTGCGAGCCGGCGGCATTATTTAGGCTGCGACGCATTTTAAATTCTCGCTCTGCACCTCAAAGCAGGCGACCCGACTCCCCCATCAGTCAAGTCTTCCTCTGTGCGTCGTGTCTGTTTGGAGTGAATGGGAGATAATTAGAAGCTGCATCCTTTTATGCCGGGTGTCACTGCAGAGACCCAACAAGTGGCAGTATGCACTTGGTGCTCTCAAACAGAATTGCCTTACTTACTTTCCTTACCACCGTCATCGGCTGTGTACGTGTGTGTGTGTGTGAGTGTGTGTGAGTGTGTTGTGCTGTGAAGAGGTTATTTGTGGCAGACTACTGTGGGGCCTTTGTTTCCCTCGTCTCTTTGCTTCTGACGGAGGGAGGAAAGAACGCTGGCACGCTGTGCTTTGATCACACACTGGAACAGCTTCATACAGATGGAGGGAAGGGTTGGGTGGGGGTGATATGGAGTGATGGAGAAGTGAAGCGGAGTTAGAGAGCAGAGGTGGAACAGATGAGGAGATGAACTTCTGCTGCTAATGAAAACTATTTTTGTGCACCCTTAAATCGGGACTGATGATCTCAACTGGAAAGTTAAAGAACGCTGCTGTATTTTTTTTTTTTTTTTTGGGCGACAGCACTCTTCCTGTATGAGGCCCACAAAAATCGTTATGGCCAGATATTCATGTGGACGTTCATGTAGCGAGCCCGTCTCCACGGTAACGCTGACACAGCGCCGACGTCGAGGGTTTTTGATTGCTCTGTCAATCTAAAAGTAATGTGCTGTGATAGGCTGTATGCAAATGAGCCCTCACCATCATCTTTTTAGAAAGTAGTTCTGAACATTACATCGGACTTGAATGAATGAATAAATGTGCATGCAAAGACATTTTAATTGTTTTCATTGAATATTGAATAGTCTTAGTTACTCTCCAGTCTTTCCACGTACCCTCTCGTATCTGCAGTGCCCCGGGGTACAAGTACCTTTCATTCCAGAGTTACTTCTTATATCAGTAAAAACATAAATCCACGTTTCAGTCGTTCACCACGGGAGCCCGTCTGCTTTCTTTGGGCTGAAAATGTACACTCTTTATTGCAAGGCTGCATCAAAAGAACACGTTTAAAGTTACTGCACTGGCTTTTAATCATGAAAGTCAACTTTTTTCTCCATAAAGCAACAAACAAACCGAGCCAAAGAGCATTTAAAGTTATTCGACAGAAACCCAAATTTAACAGGCTGGCTTCTCAGTGCTGTATTGTTTGAATAAATTGACCACTGGGGTTCAGAGAAAACTATTTTTTTTTTTGCACGTACCCACCTCCGTTGCTGCAGAATGGTCTGAGCAACACGCAGTAAAACAAAAATAAATGAGGGTAGTGGGAGGACACAATATGTATTAATGAATTACATGCGCTCTGTCAGCAACATCCAGTGCTATTTTCGCCTCCTTTCATTCTCAGCAATCTGGGCCAGGTTTATTCTCACCGATGACTCCTCTGCTGGCGTGTAGCTCTGGGGTTACACAAACACAGCCAGCTCCTAATGAAATATGGTGATCGGTGTCAGGCCTCTCGTTTTCAGCAAAGAGAACACCTTATGTCAACACATTCACCTGAAGAGAATCCACGCTGGTTTTTAATATCCGTGTCTGCTTTTAGCTCCGTCACAACCACTTCCGTCCAGATTTTTGGCTCCGTTGCATTTTTTCGTTGCATGGAAGGATGTGTGGAACGTAATTCTAGATATGCATGCGTTTAAAAATAAAGTGAAAGCTTTTCTATTTTAAGTACATGCTTGCATCAGGACGGTCTCCTTTTTCGGCACATTTCCTCCCCGAGGCAAGTGTAAATTTCATAAACGCGGTGTGATGGTGATCCGTGTGTGGGAATGAACCGGTTTGAGTTTCCCAAAAACTAAAAAAAACCCCACATGTGGGCTTGAAGACAATCAGACTGAAAAAGCTAGCGTTGTTTGAGCTGCTCTGTGAGTGAGAGCTGCCCTCGATGTAACCTTAAAGGATTATTGTAAAGCCATTTGCTTTCTATTTGCAAAGTTTAACCGGCAGTGACATTTGAAGGTCGCAGTTGGATTGACATCTGACGTTACACATCGTGTGTCTCTCCATGTTGATGCGTGCTAGATGGTGAAACAGTTCATTCATACCATATCAACGATTTAGCAACGTTACAGTCATGGACCAGGGTCTTCAGTACTTGGATACTTGTAAAATAAAGTGCGCAATGGAGTTTTCTTCGGCTGTTATTCATAAAATCCGTAGACTTTAATATATGCCATTTTATGACATTCCCCTTCGGAAGCTGCTGCAGCACCGTCAGGCCTGAAGGCAGACGTCTGGCTGGATTTTTGGATTTAAAGCGAATGAGGACAGAGGGGAGCCACATGCAAGATGTGCAAAACTAGATGTGAAATGTTGTGGAAATACCTCAAATGTCCCAAAACTTAAATTTAACCAGACATGCTATCAACATAACATGTATGCAACAGAGTGAAAACATGGCATTGCAACGTATAATTTAAGTCTGCAGAGAGCACTGTCCTTGCACTGCTGAAATATCACAGCACTTGAATGATCACTTGTGATTGTAATGTAGAGTTGCACTGTTGACCTCTGTGTGGGGTCACAGTAAAAGTGCAGGTTAGAGAGTTCCATCATTGCAGCATTAGATCTGTGATAATCTCTTTCGTTACCATGCAACATTTTGTATAGAAAGTGAAATATCTCCAAATTATTTGATATGGAATCAGGACATTGTGAATCCATACCCCCTGTTTGATGAAGTGCCATCCTTCTGTGTAAAAATATCTGAAATTATTCTAGAAAGATTGGTGTTACTTTCTCCTGAGGCCGCGGACAAGTCTTATCGAAAATGTAACTCCTTGACTGTTTTTTCGTCGGTTTGGTTTGAGTCCCGGGGCGGGGCTGGCTGGGTCTGCAGTCTGGATCTGTGGCTGTGGGGCTGTGGGGGAGATAAAGAGTGGTTGCAATCAGTTGGTTTCATGTTTGGAAAGGTGTCGTCTGTCTCTGGCCCATGCTGTCAGATAAGGTATAACAAGCCTTTGCTCAGATTGCCTCGCCAAGCTCTTTGCTGCCGGAGCAACCGGGGAAAAGACAACGCATCTCACACATAAGGGCACATAAGCAACACGAGCAGGAGACGGTTATATTTGTGGTTATATACGGCTCGGCAGTTCCACCATAAAATGAGTTATTGTCAACTTTTCCCAGTATGTCATCCTCATATTCATACTGGGACATGTTGGGAAATGGTTTTCTGACCAGTATCTTCTTCTCTACATTGAATTGCGGATCATAAATCAACATTGAGCCTTATCTCACACAAGCGTTGGTCGTCTCATCGCTTCCTGGATGCAAACTCCAATCAGAGCCAGCCAGAGAAGTTTTGGCCAATGGGATGCAGCTAAGGGATCATGTGTTCCTTGTGCCGAGAGAGGGTGCTTGTTATGGATGTTGGCGTACGCCGAAATGAGACCCTCTTGTACTTGATTTTACAAGCTAGCTCCACCCGGGCGGGACATTAATTAGTGCACCCAGAACCTTCTTCTCGCTTGATGCAGACATGATTTGATATCGATGAGCAAATTTGAATGGCTTCATTATTAATACAGTAATTCTAAATCAAATAAAACAATGCAGTGATTTTCACATGGTTGAATTACCTAAACTTAACAGACTGAGCTCTACTAAAGTAAAACCTTACGCTGATGCACACAACGTGTGTTGAAGACGGGGGTGGAATAATTAGACTGATGGTTCTTTAACAACAAATTGAATACCTTTAATTATTCAATAGCAAGTCAAATGTAAAGGCAGGAATGCAGAGGGCAAAAATTGTGAGAAAACACGAACCATTTGTTGCCGAGATGTTTGACTCAAACTGCCGATGAGTTCAGACTGTATGTGAGAGGCGGGGGAAGACGCTCAGAGTTTCTCTCTGATCACTCGCTATTACTGACAGATAGAAACCAGCCTACGCCAGATCAGACAATGCTCATCGCGGATCACTCCCACTGTGGCATCAGCGATGACAAGGAAGCGCCGAGTAATGACAACCGCTTTTAAATATAACGAGCTTTTGTCCTATTTAGGATGAGATGAAAGCACGTCGGGCAGGGAGGAGTGTAAATTGCACCAAATGATTAAGAAGCACGCGGTTGATTTGATGGAAAAATAAAGAGGATTAATACTCGGAGTCTTTTGAACTCCAGCACATCTGAGAAATGTTGTTTTCAGCGCGCGTCGGCGCGGAAACGGTTAAGCATTTTGTTGTTTTTCTAACCTCGTTATTGCTCGGGGAGCTCGCAGACACACGGGGAGGGATTTATTTCACGAAATATTGATTACACTAATTACACATTACTGATTATGTGCTGAATCCAGTGAATGGCCATGCATCTTCCTCGGCCAAAACAATGGATTGCAATTATGTTCAATGAAAGACATCCTCAATGTTATCAAATTAGACATCATGGAAATTAGACACACTATCGCTTCCAGTTGGAAAACCTTTTTACTTCAGTTCGTTCTATAGTCTGACGTCGGATGTGATTTATGTTAATTTAACACAAAATGTGATTGACTCGCTGCCTGTATGCTTTTTTTTTAACAACAAGATGGATGAAAGTCTGCCTCTGCCAATATGTCCACGGCAATGTGGACTAATTACTAATCCCTTTTCCCCAGGTTGTCTCCAAGGAACCATCGTACTCATCCGGAGAGTCTAAAAGCTGCCTTAATGTATTATTTAAAGACCTATGGCGTACGGCTACAGAATGTCAATGGCTGCACTTGTTTCGGTATCATGAGACATTAGTGTCAGCTTAGAAGGTGATTTAATTGACAAAATGACACTTAAAAGGACAAAATTTGGAACTGGGATCGATATCGCGGAGAGGAGCTGCTTATGTTAAGCAGATTCATGTCAGTGTGATGAAGTGAACTTCATCGGGGGTCAAGCCTGGGACTCGAGGTCCTGCTAGAACGCACACTGAGCTCGACGGGAGGGTCATTATAGATTCGTCTGACCTGTCTATCATGTGAACTCGCATGACTATCGGTTATATCGTCTACCTTCGTCCATATTTGTGACATATTGTATTTTCGATGAAGGTTTTCCATTGGCTGCTCTTTTGGCACACAGGAAGTGATGGATTTTACTGGTTACTGAAGCAGCAGCTCTTTTTTTTTTTTGCAAATGGAAGGAGAATGTGGTCGGTTCAACTTTGACTAAGCAAACAAAACAGAAATGCCTGAATGAGTTATTGTTGCCTCCGTCGCCGTCACCTGGACGAATGAACTTCCTGCTCTCGAGCTTTTCAGATGAAGCTTTGGAAATGAGTCGCCCGGGCAGCAGACTTTATTGTTATAGGAGTGTGGTGATACTGATGTCGCATATTGGACCAATCCTGATTCAGACAGCTGGATCGAGGAGAATGGAGAACGGAGAATTTGAAGTTGCTGATGCATGATTATTTGAGTAATAAATAACAATTCAGTAGATTTGTACGTGTTTATTTGTTATATATAATTTAAAAGGAGAGGAATGTTTAGATCAAGCCTGAATTTGCCATAAAAGAATGATCCCAGTCATTTCCACACAGTGAATTTATTAATTAACACTGATATCTGATTGGTACTTGCCCAGGTATTGCTATTAAGACTAAAAAAGTCTACATTTATTCATTGAATCTGCATTTAGTACATAAACTGTAACTATTTTTGAAAAGTATGACATAAATTAAGTTTTATTCTGACTAACAAAAGACATAAAAGAGTAGTACATGAATAAAAGATAGTTAATTATTGGAGAGCCAGAACATTTGTTGGGTAATGGCCTCGTTGTTTAAGCATTACTATGAAACAAAGTGAGCATAAATGCCGTTTTTCACAATTTGAGTCTATTAGCTTTGAACTGTTGCTACAGTTACATATAAACAAACTCTAGTGACAGCAAATTAGCAGTTGCCTGCATCTAATGTGTATATTAATGTTCCCTTCGGTCACAAGAGCTCGTTAGGAAATATGCAATTGAGCATTATTGTTATTATTAGACTGCAAATAACTCCATATGACGGGCAGACAAATTAAGAAGTCACTGCGTTTAGCTTCACACAGTTGAGTTTGTTGACGAAAAGCAGCTGTCAGAGAATATGCCCAATTAAACTGGTGTCTGTGTTTCTTAATGTTATGTGTAGTTTCTTTTGACGTGCCGGGGGTGTATTTATTCCAACACCTGTAATTAAAGTGAACTCTATGATTCATGGAGAGAAATATGAAAAGGGAGCTGGTCAAGCCAGTACTAGTACAAGACACTTAAGTCCTGCAGAACCGTCCCCGGGGGAGTCCGGGTTCATCAGTTTGACGATTCACTGCCAAATGAAAAGTTTCTGCTCTCCCAGAATTTTGTGGAATTGAGCAGAGTGTTTTAAAATGCTAATTCTGGGTTTTTTTTGTATTTCCCCGCATTTCCCACCACAAAAGGATCATATGAAGGAGATCAGCCAATTACTTGTTCGCACCTTGGGGGAGATCAGAGAGGGAGAGAGAACAAGATAGAGAGTGGGAGAAAAGGAACGCTGATAAAATGAGACAAAAACAGTGCTAGTAGACTCGGGGGTAGATTAAGCAGGAGGTAGACCGTTTCATTGCCATCACCAGCAACAAATCCCCCAATAATAACTGTACCCAATTTCAGTGTTGCAAAAATAAAAAAATAAAGAAATGCGGCTTAGGCATCAAAGCGTGAAAAATCCCTCCGTGTTTGAGAGCTCCATGCCAGCGGTCTCCCTCCTGGTTTCGTGGCAGATCTTATCAGTGCGGGAGGGGGGGGTCATTTTATTGGCAGGATTACCCAGACCTCTGTGAGAGGGGGATATTCATTAACTCCTGTTGACATCTCACAGAGTGATAATAATCCCACCGAGGAGCCGAGGACGGAGCGCGTGAACCGGAACACAAGCTCTCTGGTGCTCAGCGGCCCCGGGACGTTAGCCGACGCTGGTACTCTGACGAGAAACGCCAAGGGTTCACTTACGGAAGAGTGGCTTGCCCAACAAATACAAAGGCCACTTAAGCGGTAAATAACATTAGATTGTGGGCACAAAGCGTAGACTGTGGAAAAGCCTGCATGCGGCTCTCAAATGCCATCCTCTCGGTTGTTTTTTCCGGAGACTTTCGAAAGCTCGGCATGTGTGTTTACTGTTTGCCATCAGTGTAGTTGCTCAGTGTGTGTGTGTGTGTGTGTGTGTGTGTGTGTGTGTGTGTGTGTGTGTGTGTGAACACGCCTCAAGGGCCTCGCTATTAAGCCGACAATTGAACAAGCACGCCCGCAGGTTGACCAGGTGTGTGAAGACGAGGAAGTAAAAATGTAAAATTCTTCAAACACGCTGCTCTTTAAGCCTTAAAGTACATTGTGCAAGTATTATTATGGTTTACAGTTGGAGAAAACAAGAGTGTGATGAAGGCTGATATCAGTTTGGAAGGCGGCTAGCTTCTACAAACAGAACTACATCTACCAGTAATGAGAAAAGTGCCTCCTGGTAACTCCAAAGGTGCCTGTTTTACAGTGTGAGACATGCGGAGTTATGAACAAACAACAGTTAGGTTTATGTAACAAAACTACTTGGTTATGTTTATTAAAAAAACACCATTGAAATTACTATGAAATAGAAAGAAAACAAAAGCACTTTGTGACGTTTAGGCAACAAAAGTACTTGTACTTGTACATTGTTTGGGAAGGTTATTATTAAGAGACAGGGCACATCATTGTGTCTCAATGATTACTTTATGTTTTTACACTTAGTAAAGGAATGCATGCAGCCAGCGTCGTCTCACTCACACATGCTTCTCTCTCATTCCACGATCCTCACCTGGCGACGAGGCGACTGCTCTATAATTCATAATGCTGTGTGAGGTTTTGACATTTACAGCCAGTCTCCCCGCCGCCACATGGAGCATTGTTCCGTCGGAGCGCTTGATAGAAACCATTGTTTGCATTTGGCAAACAGGCCTCGGTAATGAATGCCAGTTGGAAACCCAATCGCTAATATTTTGATGACCAGAAGAGAAAAAAAAACAAAAGCACATATATGACACCTCGGTGCAGTCCACCAACTCCCTCCTCCACCCTTTTCCCAGCAGGCCATGCAGCATCCACAATACCCTGATGAAATATGCATCAGCCGTCTCCACTCCACCTGTTTTTCCGTCCTCCCCCTTCCACCCATGGCCGAGCAGAAAACTAGACCAAAGCCAGGTGAAGTTGTCAGTCTGGACAGGCAGCCACACGGTGTCGGAGCACCGGGGAGCTCTTACCTCACTGAGGTGTGCTTTTCCCCCAAATCATTATTCACAGTGTTTGCAAGCGACAGAAATACAGACTGCGCTGGAAGCAGAGGTGGATGAGCATACAAAAACCCCCGGTGACCTGTATAAGGCTGACATGCTGTTATGTTGACTGAAAGAACGTGGTTGGCATCTATGCATTAAACCATATCCTCTTTTTCATATAATTTCATTTTATTATTGATAAAGACATTTATAAAAGCAAAGCATTAGCTGAATCCCAGTCATTGGAATTTACAAACACATCAATAGAAGTCATTAAACATTCAGATTACAAGCAAAAGACCACAGCAGAGCAGTTTGGCAATTAATGAAGTTATATAAATAAGTAAGTATAATAATAAGAACACTTGGATTTATGACATTTAATCCAGTGTGGAGGAGAAGTCCCAAAAGTGTTACAGCTCACGTGCCAACAGATCCATCTCCATGACAACAGAGCAAACTCAGTCCACTGATGAAGACCGTGTGATGTGGGTGAAAACCCTGTTAAAGGGTGGACCTTCAGCGTGTCGATGTGCTCGGACTCACACCCTCATTTAAGTCCACCTCTTTAAGTTAGTTGCCTTGTCGTAATAGCTCATCCTGTGACCTGTGACATTAATTTTTATTTCCCACCCTCTGTCCCGTAGTCGCTACCATACATGGACAATCAAAACATAAATATTTCATGGTTATTATTTTTAATGACACCATTGGTATATGACATAACGGCCTGTGCTAAAAAAAGAGACATATAACAAGTGTATGTACAGAGTCTGGTGGTAGTGGAGTGGTAGAGCATCTCCAGTTTATTAGCTTTCTCCCTCACATGGGCACTCTTATCATAACACTACACTACATGATAACTTTATTCACTTGTTTGTAAAATACAATGTTATCCATGTCCATATTTGGCGTATCTTAGCTGGTAGACTGGGGAATCTAATCCGACCGCGCACACCTTTACGATAAACAAAAGCCTGTCAATCATCTTTAAAAGTCTTTGCGCATTAAATATGAAGTCACACCAGTGTCTCTTCTTACACAAATCTGTTTAATTGATTCACTATTCGTCTCCCGCCTCAGTGATTAGGCCCATTAAAGCTCTTTTAATGGGACAATCTCATTCAAGTGATTGATATTTGGGGAGAGGAAAGTACAGCTCCTTAGGGGTTGGCCTATACCGGAGTTTGCAAAAAAAAACTTGCAATTAATTAAAAATCTCTCAGCTAAACTTGGTCAGAGCACGAGGGGGGAAAGGGGCCATTAGCGAAGCCAATTATGAATTGAATAATCAATACTTTGGAAAGCAATTAAGAAATTTGCAAAAGTAATTACTTGGTTGAAATATGTCAACTGTATGCATATGCTGGGCATTATTTTTTATTGTTCACATCGCTACTAATTCTTCAAACTTCTCGTTTTATTATGAGTAAACTCTCTGATAGCTTTTCTCAAAATAAATAAATAAATGGTTTCCCCACTGTGTTAGCTTGGATGGTGCAGGTAGCATCAGCACAATCATCGGTGGAAATATTGAAAACGCCTCCAGGCTATAGATTCAGCCAGCCTTCCTCCAGTCCCAATGCCTGCAGGTGAAGCCTCTGGCATATCCATTGGTCTGAACCTCAAAGGTACTTGGTGTGCAGGTGTACGTGTTCATGCTGCCATGTTTGCTATGATCAAAGCCATCACTAGTTTCATGTGTATTCACGTTGCACGCCTATCTGCGGCCATTTGTTGTTTTTATGGTTCTTTTTTTATAAAATGCCACATCATTAGCTGCTGTAGTGCAATTTATATGCAGCACATAGCGAGTTAGATCAGAGAACATTTAGTTTTAACTCAGCGTACTATAGTGTTTCCATCTGAAAAGCGACCAAAAGGTTCAACAAAGTTCAAACCCTCTGCAGCGGAGCAGACATAACAGGAAATGTACAGGATTATAATACATTCAAATGGATCTCTCAAAGGGATAATAAGAAAAGAAATTGTCATTGGCAGCCACGGTTCCATCTTCCCACGGAACAGATGAGCAGCTGCAGTGCATTTATCCTAGCAGCTAATAGTTCATGAAAGCTGATGACCAGTAGAACCGGGGGGTTTGACTCATAAAGCACTTAGTAGGTACGAACCGTCAATCAATAGGCTCTTTGAGGCTCAGTGGGGCTTAGAGCTAAAGCTAAATGCTAACATTGGTATGCGAACTAGCACACGATGACACATACATGCTGACTTTTAATGTTAAACATGTTCATCATCTAAGTTTTACGATGGCGTATTCGGGCCACTGACTTTAGTTTATCACGATGCTAACAACCAGCATTCATGCTAGCTAACTTCCCATCAATGTACACATTTATTTTTGTAATAACTACATTGCAACGTGTGACAACACCTCGTGTAGGTCCTTAGGGTGATGGCTGTTGATGGTTATCGTTGTTTTGGGCCAAATTGTTGTCTTATGGGTGTTTATTGATTGATTGGTTGGGCTAAGATGCTAGCGGTAGCTTGACTTGTTGTCATAGCAACGGCAAACATCTGGTCAAGCAACTTGTTTACGTCAGCCATGACAAGATCAATACCCGAAGGTTGCAAATTTGATCCTTTATAAACTCCTAAATTTGGGCCTTTTTTTTCTCTGAATATTGCCACTATTTCTCGGCTCCGTCGTAAAGTTTAGCATGTTAGCATAATTTGTAGTATTAGACAAAGTAATGATTTTGAACTGATGATGGCTGATAAAACTATATCACCGGAAACCTGCACAGAATTTAATAGCAACCCCGCCAGTAGTTGTTGAGACATCTCAGTCTGGGACCAAAGTGGAGACCCCACGGAGCGTGGCTAAAGATGTGTTCCTGCTGTGTCACTTCTATTACACCAGAAAAGCTGCAATATGACTCTTTGAATTTTCATCGCTTGCAAGATATTCAAAAAAAAAAAAAAAAAAAAAAGCATGAGGAATAAGGTGTCCCACTGCATTAGAGCAATCTCTCCATGCTACCTCGTTCAAAGGTGGGACCACGGCAACGATACCAGATGGTGGTCGTGATGCCGCCGCTTTCTCATTCCCCACCTGCAATTAAATTTCAGGACATGCAGAGTGTGGCTGGGAAAAAAATAGTGGTGTTTTCAGCTTCACCACCATTAGTGTGGGCACAGCCTTAGCTTCTACCCTGGAGGAAACACAAATTGCATGAAGTGAGAGAGCGATGGAGGGAGAGAGAGTGTCATGTCCTACTTGAGTAGGTGGATTAAGGAGGAGAGTAAAGAGAAACCCCTCTGATGATTCCTCATGTTTATTTCATGACACCATTCCACAGTAATAATCTCTCCTCCAGTATTTACCACCACAACAGCCCGTCCACGCTGCCTGGTGTTTGTGCTAAAGATCTCATAATATTTTATCACATCCCTGACCTCTTAAGCTAGGCTAAAAGCTCTCACAAGGATTAGATATCAATCGGTCTCCGGCTTCTTTTTTCTTTTTTTTTTTACTTTTGTCCATTTCCGTTATCCGTCTTCATCGCCTTTCTCTTTTTTTTTTCCCCGGCCTCCCGTCTAGATTTCTTCTTATTGATTTATTTCTCCTCGTTCCTCCAGCCCTCTCTCACTCTTTGTGCCTTTTTCTCTCTGCAGCTCATTGAGCCTCCTCACGTCTTGCCCTTGGTTTGTTATGTAAGCGCCACTCTTCTCCTTTTATCTTCCCGTGCGCTCATTGTTTTCCATCGCCATGGCAATCTGCTACAGACATCATGTCACATGGCCTTACAATACAATCCATCCCTTGGATTGATCCGCTGCATGCTAATGGTGCAATTTGCGCTGATTGCTGACATATCGCGGGGTATTTTATCTTCATTCCCGTACTCCGCAGTGCTCTCGGCTGCTTCATGCCTTCTGCATATTTTTAACATCCCGTAGTGCCGTGAGCGCTTGTGGTTTAAGAGCACTTTGATGTCAACTATTTGTTTGGATCGCTGCCTAAAAAACTTCCATGTATCCCCGACCGCTCGTTCTCTCTCCACTTCCTCCCCAACGCCGATGCCGGTCACAGAGCTGCCTTCGGTGTGAGGATCTTTTTTTTTTTTTTTTTTTGCTCGGAGCTAATCTCTGTTGGTGTTCAAAAAGCTGAAGGCCCACTGACTCCATCCATGCTGACTCTTGCTCCGCTGTCTCCTGGCAGCCTGTTGCCATGGTTACCCCGGCTCAGTGGCAGGCCGATGCAGCAGCAGCAGCAGCAGCCTAATGTATGATACAACCCTCCTTCACTAAACACCAGTGCTTTTGTGTCATAAGCCACCTCCCCGGCACCTTCTGCTTCAACTTGACTGTCTCCGCGTTTTGTCCGCCTGCCTCGGAGGCACGGCGCCCCCTCAGGTGGACGGCGTGGCGAGGATGATGGTGAATTAGCCTCGAACACATGTTTTGTGAAAGGGGCATGTATTATTCTACTGAATTGCCCACACATTGCGATGACACAATTATTTGAAAGGGGGATTTTGCATTTTGCTTAAGAAATGATCTGTTTCTTTAGGTAATAACTCCCACTCCCTCTGTGCTGTTTGCTCGTTGAGTTGGCTGGACTAAGTCTAGTGTCTTATATTTGTAAGTTGGGCTGGTAGTTTGCTTTTTGGGAACGGGGAGTCTGAAGGAGTTTTAGAGTCGAGGTTCACTATTGAACTTGAAATGGTTGCTTTTTATTCTTCTCCAATAAAATCTACCTCCGGTGGGTATATAATTACATATAATTGCATACATTTAAAGTGGTGGGTCTTACATATCCCCCAGTCACTCTGGGAGGTTAAGAAATATTTGTAGCTCCAGCAGGGGCCGATGTTAAAAAAAAAAGGAAATCTAATAATTTGGATAATGAGGTCATGAGTTAAAGTGGGATTGATTGAAGGGTGAAAAAAATGGGTGAAGCTTGCAGAGAGGGGAAAAAAATTCTCCCTCTTGCCCCAGGCTCATTGTCATCCCTAACAGTTTCATGTAATATTAACATGTCAGAGCGGAGGAGCAGAGCCGATCACGCCAACTGTAATGATCGCCGACGGTTAGGACTACTTCCTAGAACGGGGAGGAGGAGAGCACTCTGAGAATATCCCGCCTTCTCACCCAGTGGCCTAAATTTACAGCCAAGGTAAAGCCTTGGGCCTCCCCCCACCCCCCCTGTCTGATTTGGTTTGGGTCGCAAACGCAACAGCTACAATTTTTCTGTCATCCTGGAGCTCCGCGGTGAGTTATCATCGCCATGGTAATCCAATAAGAACATCTAATATGAGAGAGTGTTCGCAGAAACACTGCTATCAGTGTAATTTGTGCTCATAATGCAGCAAATGGAGACACTGTTTGTCTGCAGGTTTGATTTAACAAAGCGTGCGGAGACAATATTTCTGCATCCCGTCGGGTTTTTTTCCACCATGTTGCGGCATATTGTGGAGGCTGTTTGTCATTTGAACCGGAGCGCCGTCGGTGGGCGAGAAGAAGCCTATAGAGATACGACTGTGTTGTTCATTTCCCAGTTCAGCGAGTCACGCAATCGTCTCCAACTAGTTTGTAATGAATCTGTGCATTAGACGGAGCATGTCTCCATTTCTGAGCCGTAAAAAAAACCCACAAAGAACTAATGAATAAGAGAGAGAGAGCACGCGTTCAGTAGAGACGGTAGAATGGATGCATGCAAAGTGAGGCCTCTCAGCTGTGATGAACCATTGTCTACGGAGTGATTACAGGTGAGCCGTGCATAAGTGACAGATAAACTACAGGGAAATTATCTCGGCTCGGTGAGTCCAAAGAGCAACTTTCAGCTTTGGGCCGAGAACCGGAGCGGGACACCGTTGTTGGGAAGCGGGAGATCAAAGCTGAAACCACCCTGTCATTATCTCGGCTATTCAGCTGCGCCAGGTGTGAGCTGACCTCTGGGTAATTTCCTACTTAATTACACTGCATGCCGCCATTTATAAAGCACACGCTATCTCCCTCGGCTCTGTGCTGTTGAGACAGGCGAGGCAAACTCGTATCGATCAGCGAGATGCTTAAAAAAATAGAAAATATATAGTCTTCTCAGCCTTTTGAAATGTACCGGACCAAAAAATAAAGGGGACCGGGTTTTTTAAATGTCAAAGAACATACAAAGCAAATTGAAAAGCTCTTCTATTTCACCCTGCTCAGTGAAGTACGACGTTCTATTTGCTTTCAGATTTTTTTTTCTTGATTAAAGGATCGTATCTTTTACTCTATCATACAATAAACTAGGCACAAAGAAAAGCTTGCAGGTATTAGAGTGCAGAAGCAGTAGTTTCCCCCAATCAATAATCTGACCAGCGCTGAAGTATGACAAAGATTAATATATAGAGAGAAACCAGAACCCAGAACTCCCAGTTTTCTTTTTAATCTAAAAACCTCATTCACTTTGGCATTTGTATTAAAGTAAATGCAAATGACTCAAACATTCAGCCGTAGAACGTAATTTTACTGAACAATGTGCCATATGGACCACGCAATACTTCTAGGTAAATGTAATTTAACGCTCTTTAATGAGAAAAATATCTGTCTTATGATGAACATTAGGTCAAAAGTTGGAAAAAGTGTAGTATTAAAGCAGTGGCAGCACTTTCCGCTATCCGTTTAAGGACAGTTGCAGTTGAGGGAATACTTTTTGGGAGCAGTTTTAACTGTTTTCTCCTTGTTGTCAGCATCAGTAGGCTGCTGTTCTCAGTGAAGTCTCTTTATATTACCTGCCCAGCACCCAAAAACCAGACAAAGATACATCCCACAAGATTCAGTGGAGACCGAAACAGAGCTCAAAGTAGTTTGAATATTGAACAGATGGCCAGAGACACAACTCCAAATGAATGCCAATGTTATTTGCTGAATATGTAAATCAGCAAATGCTTTGCTAAATTGAGTTTACGGCTTGGAGCATGGATAGTAAACCCAAGGTTTTACCGAAAAAAGAGATTGCATTGTTTCTAAAAGCTAGTAGGACAGTAGGTTAGCCTGAAGGTGACGCCATGGCGGCTCTTTTTTATCCCACTCTGACCTGAGATCAGCCGAACAGAGAAGCTCGGCGTTCATGCAGCGGGTGTTCACTCGTCTTCTCGTTCTGATAATTAGTACACGCCTTAACAGGAATCCCGATCAAACCCATTACCCCATCTCTTGCACTCAGACATGCATTAGCCTGAAACCAAAGTGAAGCATTACTTAATCGTGAAGCGAGGTTATTCTGAGCCGCTTGTCTTCTTAGACGTTCTGCACTAAAAAAAAAAGGAAAAAAGTGAAGAACGTTGATGCCTCGTCCTGGGAAATCCTCATGCCTGAAGGCTGACGCACTCTAAACGAATTACTTGAGTAAATATCCAATGAATAAATTGATTAGCCAAATTAGCTTGACTCGATTTCAGGGATTGTAGCTCGGCTTCGCTGTGAACAGAGCTGCATCTCGGTGAACTTGAACGTGAGGTGATGTGTGTAAAATAATAATCGGATGAGTGCAGTTTGTCCCAAAGCTGGGAAAAGATAAATCACAGCGGTTAGATACATGAGTGCCTTTGGAGTCTCTATACCTATTTCTCTTTCTCTCCCTCCTTCCCCTCCTCCATGTCTTTTTGCCCTGTATTCACAAGCATAGAGGGCGCCATGACAACAGCTTTATTAATCACATCAATCATCAGTAACACCACGGCGACCAGAGGGAGCTCTAATCGCTTCTCACCGAGCTGACAATTCTTTTCCTCACTGCGGTCTGCATTCACTTGATGTGTGTGTGTGTGTGTGTGTGTGTGTGTGTGTGTGTGTGTGTGTGTGTGTGTGTGTCGGAGGGATTCTGATTGTCTGTCGGTGTGTTGTCTCCATGATCTGATGGCTGCAGGGGAAAATAAGTCCTTGAACTTGTTTAGAACAATTGCCCTCCAAACTTTCTTGTTCCACCTTGCGGTTTTTTTTTTTTTTTTTCATTTTATATCATTTATACAACACAACCTTCCTTTCCATTTTTATAGCCACCATCCACCCTCAGCATCCAGACTCAAGTTCTACAGGTGTTTCTGTTTAAAGAGGGACCGTGTTAACTGGTGCCCTTCAGTCAAATGCATCTGCGGTAACTTACATGAGTGGTTGGCATATTCACAGCTGAGCCTGTTTAAATTTTTATTTAAGGCATTTTTTTTTCAAGGACACCTATGTGTTCTGTTCATATCTTTAACAGCTGCCATCACTACTGGACTGATCAAAAATGCATGTACAGGGCCACAGATAACATGCCATGCTTAAGTTTCTCCACCTAATACATAATATATTGGGCCATTTGCTATTGTATTCTACATTGTTTAGTTTCCATTTGCAGTCTTGTCTAGGCATAACTTGACAAGCTATTGCAATCCACCATACTTACTAGGGGTGGGTAAAAATATCGATACGGCAATATATCGCAGTACTTTGCTGCCCAATACAATATCGATTTTTCAACAGTGAATGCAGTACTTTATCCTTTTTCATTTTATTTTCAATATTTATTCCAGTGACTTTCATGGGAATTAATAAAATGGAGAGGCTGTTTGAATGCAATAGTTTTGACTCAATTTGTCCTCTGATCAATATCTGATGTACATATACAGGTACTTGTGTGTTCATCTTTATTTATATCGTAATATCATGATATTGTGATATGTATCTTATCATGACCAAAGTATCGTGATACATATCGTATCGTGAGGTTTTTGCCAATGCTCACCCCTAATACTTACGTAAAAGGGTCTTTACTTTGACGAATGTTAAGTCTGGATTTGACTTTTTTCTCTAAGCAGTTTGGTGTTGGTGGTTTTCTCGTACTGTGAACTGCTTAATATTTAGATTTTTTTTTTTGTCATGCAGTCTTTCAATCCACCTCATCTGGTCCAGTCCAGACTAGTTTTGTCAACAGCAACAGGCTTAGGTTAGGCAGTCAATTTTCGGCTTACAGCTTAGGTTTTGTATTTTGTTGCTGAGGCCAGCAGTTCTAACCAAAACCCGGTACTCACCAAAGTGATTGCTGAGATATCTCAAAATGCAGCAACATCACTAAAAAATAAGCCCAAACAGAGCATCAACCATGAGCGGTTAGACAAGCATACGGGCTATAAACAAGGTAGATAACCAAATACACAGAACAAGGGAAATAAGGTTCCCTTTTTCATACAAATCAGTACACCACATCAAGTGTGCTACTTTTGATTGACTAGTTTCATGTGTTTGCCAGTTTACATTCTGGACAGTATTTTTGTGTATTTTTGTGAAGGTTACTGCTTGATCCTTTTTGGTGCTGTCATCTTTTATCTGTATTGTCAATCAAACTCTTTTTTTTCCCACGGAATATCTCTCCACAACACCTTCTCGTCTCATCTCTGCACCTGAACCGCTCAAATAAGCGCCAGCACACCTCGTCGCTCACAGCGGTCCCGAAGTTCCCATCTTCACAGACACGGGGAGAACATTTGCATATATTAATATTATCTGTTTGTTGGTGGTGTGATTCCTTGGCAGGCATACAATGCCTCATTAATTAAGCATAACATGAAAGGCATCCCTCACATCGTGTACAGTTTCGGCTGAGCAGGCAGATGGTTCATGATTTCTTAATGGAGGGAAATACTTAGCATGGGCTGCTCACTGCTTTGACGGATCAGCAGTAGTGAGGTCTATTCCTCCGTGTGTGCGTTGTTTTCTAAACGGGGTTGTTTGTCAGGAGGCCACATTGCTTGCATGTCGCGTATTAAAAAAGTAAAGACTTCACATGAGACTGATGTGAGTTAACTTCATGCGAATTGCAAAAAGACACTGTCACGGTTAAAGCCCAAAGGACTCTTAGTGACAAAAGAAATAAATGGCTATAGCAGTAATCGGTGGAAAGACATCTCTTTTTTTTCTCTCTCTCTGCTCGGAGACTAATCAGAGATCTGCCGGCTGGCAGGAAGGCTGAGGGCAAGCCAAGGCTGTGGGCAGAGCTCCATCAGCTACGAGCTAGAGTTGGCTGGGGTACTGGCGTGGTCTCAACACGTGTCTCTTTGATTCTCATAGAGGTTTTCCTCCAGCCTCATGTGCATACATACGTGCACAGGCAAACATATGCCCCGGTATTTGTCCAGCTTTCATTCCCAGTGATGCACTTGGACTTTTTCCTCACATTCTCAAAGTCGCACACGCCGAATCTAAAGATGTTGGAAGCCTCTGCCGTCTCAGCATGTGGACTGGTGATTCATTAGACTGTGCATTTTGGAGCTTTTTCTTGTTTGCTGATGTATTTAGTGTAAAAAAAAAAAAAGGTTTGCACTCTTTTATTCAGGCTTTGTGTGGTGCGTAAGTCAATATTAACAGTCGCCTCTCGTAGAAAAAACAACAAAGCCCCCCAATAAATTCCAAATAAAAATAGAAGAGGCTCTTCAAATACAAAATGAATACTAATAATTATTAATTAATGAAAACATGTGAATGTGTCAACAAATTTGCCAGCACAACATAATTACGGTAATTCCTGTGGAAGTAGCCAAATGAAGTCACACCGTAGATGTTTTCAGTTAACTGCATGTTGGGAAAAATGGATGCAATGGGTTATACAATACCCCAGGTACACCTGGCATCAACATGTGTGATTGGATGATTGTCAGATCTATAGCTTACCCACATACATACAGAGCCAGGTGTTGATATTTAATAAGTACTGAAAAAGGATATTAATGCAGGCGCAAAAGATCCATATGTTCCTGTCCTTTATCTCATCTCATGCATGTCGATGAGGCTGCAGTTCCTCTTATCACCACTAGATGCTGCATCACCAAGAACTCTGTGAATGCACCATAGACTGACTTTTCAATGCCTTATTTCCATTATTTTGAACAAACATTTTTTCTTGACTCCACCAAGACACCCATGTTTCCCTAAATTAACATTTTATGGCTCCATGAACTGCAACGATGGCAACAGGTGGAAAACCCAAAGCAAACCAACTGTCATTTTGCACAGTCCAGTGATTCACTGCTAATGTATCCTGCATTAAAAATATGTTTCCTTCTTGGCTCAGAGACCCAGTCAAAACATTTATTTAACCAAACAGAATCCTGTCTGTCCTCATCATTTCCATCCCAGCGACTTTTTAGCCAAAGTGACAACGCCGGTGTGTTGATCACTCTCCCGCTTTGATCCAATTTGCAAATGTCGGCATGCTCGCGTTAGCATTTAGCTGGAAGCGTCGCTGTAGACTGAGTAAAAGGGTTCTGGGAGTGAGTCACTCGCCGTCTGTGGTTTACCTCCATTCTCTTTTATTGTATCGCCTGCTTGACTACCACAGGGCTCACTGCATGTGGATCTAATGAAGTTTGATCTCTACCCACACCTCATTGCTTCAGGGGAGACTCCAGGGCTGAACAAACACACAAACACACACACCATGTTTGACAGCACAGAGAATGAAGGCTGTTCTTTCACTTATATCCTTTGTATATATCAAGGTACTATAATTAGATGTGTGGGACAATTATTCTGGCACTTAGTTTATCTAAGTTTAAAACACAGAAAAAGTTTAGTTTCACAAACTCATTTACGTTACCCGCTGGTTTAATCTCCTCTCGCTGGTTTAATCTACTTGATTCTAACGGCTCCAATAAAAGTCTTATCTACTTCCCTCGATGCAGCACGTCACCGAAAAATCCGCCATAAAACCGGGCGGCGTGCTGCACTAAGCTCGCCGACACACGTTAATGAAGGTCAGCGGGCCACTCCACGGGCCTCTCAACCCACCTGAAACCCTCCTCGCCGTGACAACTCCCCAACTTCACATTACCCCCTCGGGTTAATTTGAACCGCAGCCACACAGGAAGTCCTCAACTTGACGCTAATGAGCTAAGACACTATGAAATGAATGTGAACTTTTTTTTGTGTTTGAGAACACAGACGCAGAGCAACTCGGAGAGTTGGACTATAAGATGAATATTCTTGGATGAGGTTTTGAATATTTTTGAAGAAAGAGGGACTTTTGGATAATTGGGAGAGGCACCCATCTGTAAATGGCACTGACAATAAAAGGACTTAATTAGTATTAGAGAATTCTTGAAATTTGAGAGAAAATGTTATAAAAATGCATTTGGTGGGAGCTCGCTTTTCTGAATATATGATAATAATTAGATTGTGCACCATCTTTCCTACAGCGATTCAGCTCCCTACAGCTGGTATAGCTTTACTAACGCTCAGTGTTCATTTCACTGGAAGCCTGACAGTATACGTTTCCACACGCTTCACTGTAATCAGATGATCTTAATTCATTTGTAGGGGTTTGGATGTGGCACAATGGCTTTGTTCCCCTAATTGGTACAATGCAGATGCAAATGGAGATACGGGTAGTAATGAGATCTCATTGCATTAATGGCGTGTCACTACTACTAACTTATTATAGGAGGATTATCTTTACAGTGGAAGTCCGTTGCGTTTCCTATTCAGACCTGATACAATATAGAAAACGAGCTCCCGGAGGAAAAAAGTGCTGCTCGGCCGTGTTTTCACTCGAGGTTATGAGGCTGAGATTTGTAAGCTATTAAAACACGCTCAACCTTTTCCTTACATCGCGTCATCTCGCGGGGAGAGAGGGTTGAGCCGGCGTGTTGGATCATGTTCTCCTTGAGGCTCTATATAAAGACAACAGAACGTCTCTGGAGGCTTCCAGCTAAGGCCCGATAGGTGAGAGTGTAGCACAGTCTCCTCCTCTTTAAGACTGCAGCTCACTGTAGCTCACCAAGGGAAGATAGTAAACCTAATTATGTGAAACATTTTTTTTTTTTTACTTTTCAGTGCTGCCGGAATCCACCCAGAGCAAAACTGCTCATCAGACTGCACCCTGATTTTTTTTTTAAATTATCATTAGTGTTGTTGTGGGAGAGGTTTTTACTGGTAGAGGCCGACTTGGTTTTATCTCCAGATGAGAAAGATGAGATGCAATATATTCGCTAAACAAATCAATAGTGCAGTCAGTCTTCAGGAGGCATCCTTAAAAGAGAAGAATACTCAGAGGCAGTCCTCAGCCAGCTCTACACCACACACACACACACACACACACACACACACACACACACACCACACACACATTCATCCCTTGATGGTCCCACAGTAGCTGACTGTGGAAGCTACTGGCACAGTAAATCGGATGAAGTGTGCGTATGTGAAATGGGGGTGATCTGTTATTCCAGTGATGTGGGGAATTTTATTACAGGAGCAATAAGAGGATGAGAAGACGACTACTGGGTACTGGTTTAGTTTCCACCGAACCCTTTTCACTATGAGGAGAGAGAAAAAGTAGCACTATGTATGAAATAAATGCAGCCATAATAAAACTAAAGCCTCTCTGATTGCTAATCACATATGATTGGTGGTTTATCACGGGGATTGTTATGTCGTCTACTTTGCTGCTCGGTGTGTTATCTTCTTCCTTTGACTGCCTGCGTGAAGTTCTTATCAATCCTATAATTCTCTCTTACAAGACGGCAAATTATCACGCTTGTGTCTGAGTGGCGAGGATTCATTGAGGCTATTCTATCAAGACCTTGTGCATTTACATGTAATAGCCACTTCCAGGCTGAATGTTTCGCTGTGGGACCAGGCTCTACGCAGACTGTGTTAGTGCTGGTGCAGTTCACTTTAATGGCTGAGCTTTGCTGCCTCAGGTCAGGAAAAGAACCGCTAGAAATACACTTTATTAGTAAAAATAAAAAAGCATGCATGAGAATTACTCCCAAATTGAAACAACAAAGGTACTTGTTTAGGTATTAGTATCACAATATGAATTTTAGCAGAAGGGGGTTGCTGTCTACTAATGAGCTGTGGAGGATAACTTACTCATAATATTATGTGATTGTTGTGTTGGATGTAATATTCTGAGGTTGATGTGTCCAAACCCAGACTGTTTAATTGAATTTGTTTTATGTCCAATGTCAATTTTAAAATCTGTGCCAGGCAGCTACGGCATATTAAAGTTAGAGTACGTTTTTAATTATGGCAAATCCATTGTGCTTGTGTTCAGGAAAATGTTCTGGTTGCAGGTAATGGAATAAAACACTAGGTTGGGAACAAATATAATGGTCAGGGTTCACGCTGAGTGTTTTTTGCAGTTACTTTGACCTCTCGATGCATTTCACAAACACGGCACTAACAGGTATCTCTGCAGGTATCTCACCTTTGACCCTGTGTCTCCTTATTCTGTTTCTGCAACACAATGCACACGTCCTCAGTGACTAGCTATTAACTGGGGAAGAAGATGGCATCGTTTTGAATGGATAATGGATAATTAGTGGATTCAAAGGAGACGCGTGGAGGCGGGAGACTGAATGTCGGCTGAGATGTTCTGCTGAGCGTTTGAGCTCGGCGGGTCACCGGAGGGCGACTCGGTGTGGGAGGATCGCCCAGCCAGGACGGCTCTAGTTGGCTTTGTAGAAACACAGGGTGACTTTTTTTTTCTCCTTCATCATCGTCATCGCTATTCATATCCATACAAACAATGTGTTTATGATTAAATGTTTACTAGAGCGCTAAATTGTTTTCAAAGTTCTTTATAGATCTAGCCTCTTAATTCTGCTCGCCCTGATTGATGCACATCATTTTGGGGCTGCTGCCGCTGCCTGATGTGTGAGTCGTCTCTCCCTCGACAGTCCCGTATGTCAATATTATAATTCTCCTCCACTCAGCCTCAGGTCAGCTCTCTCTTCCATTATTCTCTCATAATCCATCGCCACTGAGAAACCCCACTCCATAGAAAAGTGCTCTACACTTGTGTAATTACCCTGGGTCTTTTTATTTTTTTTTATGTTCCTGTCTCTGTCTCAAGGGGTCTCCCTGTGTAGCAAAAGGAACAATTAATTTTGGGTCACTGCTGTGGGCCATCTGGAAATTAAAAATGGTTCCCTTGGATTATTTCTACTAAAATATAACGGCTTGATTACTCCCTCAAGAGTTTTTCACTCCCCTCACCTCTAGTAGCCTTGATAATGGATGACCAACCCCTTGTTGTTGTTGTTTTTTTATTGGAGGAAGGCTGGAATAATCCTCTCATAACTAAGGGATTGTACAAATATGATTTAGTGTGAACCTAATGCAATAATGCATGATCGTCTCCTGCATAGTTATTATTTTCCTAAATAACATAACTGTCTAAATATAATAATAGAGCGTTCATTTTCTCATCGTGCACAACCAATATGTGCATTACAAATGATGTGTCACATTTACCAAATATTACCGCCACTTCTACACAGTCAGCTCTTGATTTATGCATTTAGTTTTCCATGCAAAGTGAAATATATGGAGACGGATTTAAGCGTCGGTTGAAGGGAATGCGAGCGTTGTCCTCCGGTGACATTGCAGGACTAATCGGATGCAGCAGAATCCGGTGTTGTCTTTTTATATTCCACGCATTCTCCTCACCTGTCGCAAATCAATGTCCTCTCTCTCAATGCCTGATTATCAATTGCAATCTAGATCTCAGTGCAGTTATCGGTGTTCGGAAACACCGACAAAAAGATTACACTTTTGTCCAAACGACTACTTAAAGCCATTAGTCAAGGTACTCTCGTTTAACGATCTGCCCGGGGAAAATACAACCTTAAATCTATTTTGAGAGCAGTTTTCGGGTTCTCGCTCCCATCAATTACAGCGGCAGCGCCTCTTCGTCTTTTCCTCCACTACTTTGGAAAGTATGGCACTTTGTAAGTGGGGAAAGTGCGGGTGCATATATCGTAAAGCGTCCCTCTCCTGATTTAATTCGACTGATCCTGATGGCAAAGACATGCTTCGAATTCTATTAACCTCAGCAAAGAAAGGGGGTGATGAAATATTTACCGGTAAGATTTACATGATCGCGATGGCGGCGGTGAAAGAGGAATCTAAGGGTCTTCGAGGAGGAGACCCACTGTTAATCATCTTGTTGAAGAGTGAAAAACATATTCTCTCCTGTATGTTGACTGCAGGCACGTTGGTGGGATGAGAAGACATTACAGCTGCAGATTGAAAGTGTGTTAAATCGTAAAATAACTTAATTTAAGCATTATTTCCATTTCTACTACATAGCAGTATAAATAATATATTTCATGCAACTATTACGTTAATCTTTATGCTGACATCAGTGATATTTCCCCCACTAGCTCTGATTTAAGGCTCAAATTAGGGGCTGATATACAGTACCAAGCCCTCGCTGCCTTCTGTAGACACAAAAGGACAATTCTCGCCAAAGGCAGTGACATGTAGCAGGGCTTGTTAACAGTGTAGAAAATGTCACACGATAGAAAACAAGGGCAGAAAGGTGCAGTTTATTTGACTCCCGCTACACTTTGGGGATTACGGCGAGCTCCTTTGAGCGTTTCATTTCCTCGCCTTTTGCAGCCGTCGGCCTCTGAAGAGCATTTAAGTGCAGTCGCACGAGGTGAAATCTCGACGCGTCATCAGTTCTGGAGGAAAGATGATGGAATTTGAGCTGAAATGTGGAAAATGAAAAAATGATTCCAATTTAGCTATCAGACATTTAATTGAAGCCGTTATGATTTGTTCGGGCGGATGGATTTTTGGTCTAAACGAGGGTGAGGTCAGTCTCAGCATTGAAGAGCCGTCAGAAAAATCTCATTACGGAGACATTCTTATTTAGGGAAGTTGTCTCTCACCCAAAGGAGGTGAACTATATGGTTCGACAGGTGGTGATGAGATCCACTGCGGAGGTTGAGTCGCAGAGTGCATGCAAAACTATACTAAACTTTCCTGATCAATTCTCTCTTTTTTTTTTGTTTAAAGTTGTACTCTACGTAAGATTTGAGCTGCGTTGCTTCTAGCGGCCTCTTTGGCGGTAGATGGAACTGCAGGCGAGCCTCTGGGACCTCATCTCCCAGAGTTCCTTTGGAAACCAAACAGTGTCGACTGTAGGACGTCAGTGGAATGGCAGCTCTAATCTCAGTGTTGCCTTCACATGCTTCAAGGGAATTATGATCCTCCTTTTCCCTTGTTTCTTTTTCTTGGGACTGGAAGTTGAATGGTCTTCTTTCTCTGCCTGTTGATCCTCCATTGTGAGTCAGCAGTAATGAAATGTATCAAACACTTTAGATTAGAGGGAGCCTGACTCAGCAGTTGGTAGTTACCGATTTCCTAAATGCAGCATACTTCTGTGAGTAGCTCCACCTGGGAGACCAACCGCTGCTGACTGACAGAAAAACCCTCAACTCATTTTTAATTTTGCGTGGGAATGTCGCCACGGACACGGAGATCCTGTTTCTGGGCAAAACATCAAGTGCCATCACTTTCATTAGTGGGTCACATGAGCAGTCACCATTGTTTTAACTCACTCTTTGATAGATAGTAACTTAAAATGCAATTACATAGATGAAAATATCACGGAGTCGATTTAAATATTACCACAGAAAGATGGGGTCCAAACAGATGAGCTGCTTAAGGAACAAATAAAAGATACAACATTATGTGCATGTTGACAAGCTTCCCGGTGCTAAAAACTGGAATCAGAAACTTCTGAAAAACCGCTTCTGCAGCATAATCCACGTGTCTGCTGTCCATCTGCGTGCCACATATGTTCCAATATGTTCCTCTAGGAATAACAGAAAATGGCACAGAAGAAGTGTCTTTAGCCACATAGCATACTGAGCCTACTGGTGGCCAGTGGAGAGGAGGATTACGCTGCAGTGGATGTTTTATTACTTTACTGTGACAACTTGTCATGTGTGGAATCCATTAAAACTGACTGGAAGCTAACAGCGCCGCCGTAGCTGCCCACGGGGGAGTTTTCACTTTCACCGACTCGCACTTCACTGGACTCCACATGACATCACACAGACAGATGTGGACGGGGCCCTGCTGTATATAAATATATATATATAGAGGGAGACAGAGAGAGGGGAGGGTGTAAATAAACAGGTAGACTGTTTGGATGCGCCTGCCGTTTTCTGCCATTAGCAGGAAAAACAGCTGAGACATTTTGTTCATCCAGCTGTCGCCGTTCGCCTGCAAATGCACATTGTCATAACACCGAGGGCGTTCTATGATAAATGCTGCGCGCACTCTTGATGCACATGCAGATGTGAGACAGTTCAATGGAAAAGCAATTATTTATCTTTAGCTGTCGTGAAAACCTGTCGTACCTTGTCTCTGAGAGCGAGACAGATAAGAATGGTGAGATAAATACGTGATCGTTCGTTGATACTTTACTAAAAACACCACTGACTGGCTTCTACATAGCAACTGCAGCCGAGGCTCATGGGTAACGCAGTATTTACCCCAAACTTTTCGAGACTTTGGTTTTCCTGCACTGAAGCGAACGTGGGTGATAGAAAGAAACCTTTGAAGTGTTTTCAAATGAAGTGCCACTTTTGCCCAAAGCACCGTGAACGGACTTCACCGCCCCAAAACGCTGCAACAGCATCTGTGCCAATGACCACGGCTCATCAGATCAGCTGCTGTTGGGCTTTCCTGGCACTCATTGCTCACCCTAATGATTCTTCTCCTCCCAGCAGTCGCACTTCCACCTGTTCAGCGAGCTACCGTCTAATTGACACTGACTGGATGTTGTCACCCAGCGAGGGAGCGCTAATGAACAAACTGCTGTTAGACTACCACCTCTCAGCTCGCTCGGCGCTGGCGGAGGGGCAGGCGAGCCGAGCGAGCTGTTTTCCCCTCCCACATCTCGGCCCTCCCGGGGCGGAAGCCAGGCCTTTCATCCCCACCCAGGCCTCCTGCCAACACAGCAGTGAATAATTCACTACCTTCTGGATGGATCAACTTGTAACAAAAGTATCCGCTCCTCCGATGCACTGATGTCAGCATATAACGCAACATGTCCATGTTTTTATTCCATCGCAACAACAACAAAAAAAGAGAGGAAGGGTTCCTCGGAGAGCACTGGATGTCATGAGCTGACTGCATTTAAAGGAACACATGCATGCAGCTTAAACCTCCTAAAGGTCATTATCTTTTCCTACAGGTTATACAAAACAACCATCCGACACTTCAGAATAAAGCCCACTCTCAACATGAATATGTTCCATGATATATTACATACAAGCCGACACATCCACACAGGAGCTGGGAGTGGAGATAAAATATGAGCCAGGCTCGGAATATATGCAATTACAATGTCAGCACATGGCCATATGCTTCCTGGCAGCATGAAGACGAGCCAGAGAGGGGAGAGAGAAACACAGTGGGAGACGCAGCAGTTGTGTCTGGAGGCAGTGGATACAAACTTCTCCCAGTGAAGAACTCCGTGACCTTGGTAATGATGTTTGCAGCATCGACGCGAGGAAAGGAACTCAAGGTGTCAAAAGCCCGATGCAGATATAGCTACAGTTGGAATTCCTTGTCAGATTTGATTCCAGAGAGAAATATATACGTCTTTACCATCTGCAAAACTTCCATTTACCTCTAACTGCCTGCAGCACTGATGATATACCCATCAGCATCAGTACTTAGCGTTTAGTGCTAATTAGCCAATGTTAGCATGCTAGCACACGGTAAAATGTTATGTCTAACATCAGCATGTGGATTTTGTCTGTGATTTCATAATAAAAACAGCCACTAGCTAGAAATATTTTGTTCACCAAGATCCCTTTGATAAAGGAATCTGAGGCCTTTACTGTCTTACTCTGAATTCCTATTCATGTTTAATTTTTCTCATAATCCTGATATTTTCTCTACATAGAAAAATGTGATCAGCTTAATGGTTATACATACTGTATATTGCACCGCATTTTAACTTTGTTACAGAGAAATCACTTTTTTTTTTCAGTTTGGCAGACGGGATGCCTCTAAATACTAGAATACCCATGAATCTCAGCCACCGATCCTGTGAAGACTCTGGAAGTGAAATCTGAATATTTAGGGTGTTTTTTTGGAGCTGGATCATAAACTGCACCACAGTTGTCAGATTTACCCGAAAAATCGACCCAGACTCTGAATCAATTTTCCCGAAAGCGCGTTCATTGATTAATTTAATAATGATAATTTTTATTTTCCAAGCTTGCTCTCTTGATGCCTCGTTCCTAAAAATGCACCTTGCAAATTGTCGATGACTCCTTCCTTTACATTTTTATTTATGCAGGCTTGTAGCAGTGTTTTTTTTTTTTTTCTCAGTTACTCATATTTTGTGCCGATGATTCATCCAGAAACTATTCATGTCCATCCACGCCAACTATCAGTCACCTACTATTGTCTTTGCAGAAAATGAATGTCACTTTCTCCTCCAGAGCCAGGGATGCTCTAAATTACTCCTCCCTTTTGCAACTTTATAGCTGTCATTACTGTCATTATTGTGATTGTCGGGAGTTATTGCGTTCACATTATAGTATCAACCCCATCCTGACTGGTTCATTGTGGAAGCCAAAAAAAGAAATAATTTGTGCTCATTACACAGGTCTTCTGAAGATGACTGAAAGGGGAGGGGGGTTGATAACATCACATTTGTGAGTGCAGTGGTGAAAACCTCATAAACCAGAGCCAGTCTCCCAGATAAATCAGCACCCGAATGTCAATATGGCCTTTGGAGCGCCGTATTTATAGCACGGCTACGTCACCTTACCCACTCTTACTCACTCATGTCTGTTGCTGCTCCTCTCACCTTTTCTCTACACTTCATGTGAGTATCAACAAGCGAAAGCTCAATCGCACACATCCCCTACATGTTTTTCTCTCCAGCAGCCTTAAAATCCGAGTGTTTGACGTATTTTATGTGTCTAACACAAACGCTTAATTCAAAGAAAGCTGCACCTGTAGCCTCCCACCTGTCAGCTGTTTGTTTTTATGGCTTTTTCTTCCAGATTGTGACATCTCATTTTCTAGCTGTGTGCTCTTAAAAAAATAATCAGATGCAACGTCTTTGAATCGTACTTTAAGCACAAATATACTGCTCGCTCTTCATTTTACTCCAGATTAACATTTCCTGGCTTCATTTTCCGGGTCACGGCGTTTTGTGTATCCAGGGAGGCTTTGACCTTTGATGCAATGTGTAGGTCACGGTTTCACAAGCTGCTGACACTTTGGTTTCTTGATATGAACGCCTGAAGGCAACATCCATGAACGTAGCATTCTGTGTTAAATTGTTTTTTTGTTTGATTTTATGTTATTATTGATATCGAGCCCGTCACGACAAGCTTTACATATAATTATGAACCTGTGGTCGCTCCTGCTCTCCATATCTGGGCTCGTCTCAGGAGGTGAATGTGACTTTGTGGGAGTGTCGATGTGCTGCTGGTATTAAACAGCTGGCTTTGCACAGATCAGCCTACAGCTTTGATCTCTTACTGCAAATAGATTTAAAGGTCGATAAAGGTCACGACCACGAGGAGCCACTCTGTGCTGAAAACAAATTACGTCTCTCTGGAACCTTGTTCCCTTCGTATGACACATAGGCAAAGTCTTATTTGTGTGTGATTTTGGGGCATGTTGCCTTTATTTGACTGTGGAAAGCGTGGAATCGAACGAGGATGCTGCAGTTAGAAAGCTGTAACCACCCGGTTGCCAAGGGACACCAGCCTCAGGTGTTTTAATCAGTGACGGTAAACGCTTGAAATATAACAGGAACCGTCGCTTTGAATGATTTAAATCTGGGATCGTTGGTGTGCACATGTGGAAGGAGCATGTGGTGCGGACCGTTTGAGGACATGTGATGTGTTTGTTTGTGCTGGAGGAGCCCTGGCCCATCCAAACGGACCCCGGGGCCAACAGAAGTGTCCCCAGATGGGTCGCCTGGGGCTTGGCCAGGCTGACCGCAAAACAAGCGGGGAGATTTATCATGCTTATGTGATCAACATGATAAGTGCGGTGACACCTCCCCCTCTCCCAAAGCAAGAAAAGGGAAAGTCACAGAGGGGTGACTTTGTTCAATAAAAGGAAGTTGCTGTACTTTTAGTCTTGTCTGGGAGTAAATCTGGCGTTGATGAATGTTCACACTTTTTATTTTGGCCACTATAGTCTCTCGAAGTGGGGGATTTAAGTTAAATTGGTCAGTAATGCAAAAGTCAAACAGAAGATTAAATTTATGAAATTAAAAAAAAACATTTGTTTTAAAACAGATTGAGGAGGGAAATGTTAGTGGAAATGTCTATGAAGTGGATGGAGAGGATATTGAAAAAGGCTAAAGATACAATAACAGGAATCCATCCAGATCCAGATTATGGTTTACAGTAAATTATGAAAGCAATAACGGATAATTAGCCAGATCCGTTATGAAAGGCAGGCCTTTAGGGGGCAGATAGACGGGGTGAGTGAGCAAGAGTAAGTGATGATGAGGGAACAAGATGAAAAAGAGAGGCGAGAATATTGACTAACCAACAGGACATCACAATAAAAGCATAATCTGATGGCTGAAATTGCCTGTCAGAGGCAACAGTGTGATAACATTAGGATGAGGGCATCATTCATTTCACTCCCTTAGCATCCCAAGTTACCGGATAAATCATTTTTAATGCATGCCATCAGTATTCGCTCAAGTTAAACAGGCCTCTTGCGAGCAGACTTCTACCACAGTGGAGCTGTATTAATATTCATACAAGTGCACTCGGCTGGATGAATCCATATGTTTATATGTGCGGGAAGAAATGCAGAGCGTCTGCTGACACGCTGGCTCGCTAGATGAGATGCTACACTGGAAACGTGAGCCTTTGTTCAAATTATCTGGGAACTTTCAAACAGAAAAACTCAGGTTCTCTATTTAACAATAGAGAACAATACACTGTGGCTTAACACACATCCACAGCTATTGCTTAATGCTAAGCAAATAAACCAGGTTTGGTTTAGTGGGTAACATTAGCAAGCTAGTTAAGAACCCAAAACACAACTATAAATAAACTGAGGATGTAGGGGTCACATTTCTCCTCTTTGGTAGAGGCTAGCTAACATGTAGCGGATGTCTTTTTCAACCATCCGTCAAAGTTCAGCAAATTTAACAGATCTTTATGGGATCTAGTCAATAATATCCAAACACTGAATTTCACCCAAAAAGCCAAGAGGAAAAAGTTCAACTCAAAATATGTGTTTCACGTTAACTTATCAGCGTTGAGATTCTCCTCCTGTCACTGAATCAGAAATGGAGACTATCGTAGTGGTGGTCTCCCAGAGGTCAACGATAGAACCTCACATTAGTCCAGAGACCAGACCAGTGGTCTAAACCACAGACTGTCTGTGGAACAGACAACAAGGTGACTTCCATAATGATGCCTAGATGACGTTATTTTAAGTGTTGATGGAGCAGCTAGCATAGCCTACCTCCAATTTGATCCGAACTCCATTCACAAAACAAGGATTTTAAAAGTTATTCGCTGGTCGTCTTAGGGACATACCTAACAAACCATTCATTGTCGTCATTATGTAGTTTTATTGGCATCCTTTTTATCCGTTTATTGCAATTAAATCGCAAGAAAGTTGTTCATTTTGGGTTCCTACCAGTGTAGTAAACCAGCCGATGTGTACATCCTTGAAAACAGCTCAGTGAAATTCACCTAGCAACCCCTATAAAAAGGTTCTACCAGGAACCAAAAGGGTTCTCCTATGGGGACAAGCCTTTTCTAGATACCTTTATTTCTAAGAGTGTATGATACATCCATCTCGTGTTGCAGAGATGCAATCAACGTGTGAAATCTGACACTGAGCTATACATCAAAAGCAGGACAGGACCTCACTTCAAACATAAATCAGCTTTGATATTATTCATCAAAGAAGTAACCACATTACTGTACACATCCCTACATAATATGGTAATGTCCAACGCTGGTTGCTTTGTACTTTTTCCTGATATGTTCATCTATTTACATGTCAGGAAAATTGGGTATTTTTTTCTCTTTGCCTTTCACTGTCCTTCCTTCCTGGTATTCTTTGTCCTGCCACTTCTATCTCATGGTGTTTGCTATTTTTCTCCTGTAATCAGACACACAGATTCATCTCTGTCGCCCTCAGACACCACCGAAATCAATTTCCCCACACTCTCCCATCTTGGAGGGCCGCTGTCAGCGTTTGGCACCTTGCAGCTCGGGACACACCTATACACATACGCACACGCTTTCCCTTTCATTCACCCACACAGTCACTAAAGCACACACACACCACTCATACCGGTGATTCACCACATCACTGTTCTCTAATGTCTTACTTGCTTCATCTTTGCAACATCCATTTGTCACCGCTGACAGTTCCTGGCACCAGCATCTATCCATCCTACCTTTATCCTCACTCCGTCAGCCCACACTCTGTTTCTCTCAACTCAGATCCCCTCTCCCCCCCCACTTCTCCCCCACATCTCTGAATTTCACAGGAAGAAGAGAGGATGGTACACAAACGGTAGCTATATTGATGCAGGGCCATGTCTTCAGGTGGCGCTCGGCTTTGATACCAGCCAGCGTGTCGGCGTGTTCAATCCCAAGACGGGGCTTTGGGTTGAGCTGTTTGCCAATCAGCCGGTCAGCCGTGATCAGCGGTGTTGAGGAGGAGCATGTGATGCATTAGCAAGGGGGACTCAGCTCGGGCTGGCATCTTGTGGAGAATCGCTTCGACATGGTGTCATGGCTCGTGTGTGTCTGTGTATGTTGAACTAATATAAATCACATTATATCTCTTCAACTACTGGAGGAGTTACTCTGATTCTTTAGAAAGATATTGATGGTGCCCAGAGGATGAATCCGGCTGACTTTTGTGATCATCTGGCTTTTCCTTTAGCGTCATCATGACGTTGCATTTGTTCTGACAGACGTAGGTTGGCAACTATTGGATGGATCACCATTATGGGTGGAGCAGTACGTGTATTGAAAAAATCTATGCATTTAACCCCTACCTAAGGACCAGTGAGCCGTAGACAGGAGGAACCAGGTGAACCTGAACAGTTCGGTTCACTATCTGACTTCTGTTTAGAATACCATGTTACCCAAAGTGTCTAAATATTCTATTAATATCTACTAATCCATAGAAATTCAAACTATTTTTTTCCTGTCAGCTGCAGCAAACTGGCAGGTAAGTCCTTCAGACAGCCTCCCCCCTACTGTTTTGGACCATGCCAAAATAATAATAGAGTGTTTATTGCTGCTAAATCATAGGCAAAATGTGATGAAAGCATTAGATTTGCTTGACATGTTCATATCCCCCGTCAACATTTAAAATGTGTCAAACACCTTGATTTATGCTAATACGTCACCAGCGGGAGACTCCTGCCACTCAGTTACGTGTAGCCTACTTTAGGTGTGATGTGGTGCACTCAAAGCCACAATTATTGTGGAATTAATAACTTGAATATTTTTCTAATTAAGAGGAGAGAAACTACTGACCGCATGATATTTCCTTGCACCTAACTGTGCTTCTAAATGAGCATAAAATAAGTCTCTTGAAACGACTGTCAATGGTGAGTTCTAATTAATCGTACCCACGTGTGTGAATTGAAGTATTAATTAAAGCATTATATATCACTTATTGAATGACCTCATTAGCATTTAGCTGGTTAGGTGTAATACATCATGCGGGCTGTACCCATGCATTAATTGGTTGGGGTAAATTCTCAAAGCACAGGGGGAGAAGAATCAATGCAAGGATGGCGTAGAAGTGGAGGAAGAGAAAAAGGGTGGATAATGAAAGATGTGGAGTTATCTGCATTGCTGACCTTTAGTCCGGCTCCGCCAGCTCATCCATCTGTTCCTGGTTTCTCTATTGTTTGCCCACACACCGCGTTTGTGTGTCCACCGATGCCGTTTCCTAATCAAACATTGATCTGCAAATTCAAGACAGTCGTAGGTGGAGATAGAGCTCCATAAGTCAACATCATGGATGAATGAGATGTTTGTTGTTTTTACCCTCAATTTCTATATGCCCACCAGCGAGACGGTAAATATCCCACAATACCCTCAAGTCTTAATTCCAAGTCCGGGTTCACCGTTATTTATCGGCGTCTGGCGTCTTCTCTTTATTGATGTTTCTCCGACTGTTTACCGCTATCTGAAGGCTGATGACAGCTGTTTTGTGCCGTGGTCCTTAGACGGTAATAAAAAACCGCGGCGGGAGCGTTGTCGTTAGGTTTGAAATGCTTCAGGTAGGCGGCATCAGAAGTCATCTTCTCTGAGTCATCGGCGCGTGCTGAATGCAATCTGCTTTTTGCTCTTCGATTCTGCTCACAGCCGCAACACTTGTCAAATCTGGGGCGTCCAACAAAGGAGCCTGGCCTCTGCCTGACAGCAGGAGCAACAACGGGACACACAGTTCAATACGCAAATATAAATATTGTCGCTGCTGCATTTCGAATAACGTTGCCCGAGTTGTTGATTTGCATTGGAGTCTAAACCATAAAGAGATAGATTTGATCCAAACGGGGGGGAAAGCTGTATATGAAATGCAAAGTGATGGCCAGTGATTGCTCTGACAGTGATAAATAGTGATGTGTTGAGGCAAAAAGGATCATAAATCACATGTGACAGCAGTCAGGGAGCGTGGCCAGGAGACATGCAAGCATGACGGCCTCTCACAACCTGAGTTTTTGTTGTTGGCCGGTGCTTGTTGTTGTTTATAAAGGATTGATCCTGAGACCCAGTGAAGCTTTATGGCTTCTGCCTGGGCCTCAAAGATTGTCTTCTTCTTTATCAGGCCGATGAGATCCAGCCATCCTCCACCTTCATGATAAATCATGTTAGATGTTAGATCTGTAGGTGAGGCCGGCAGAGAATAGTGTACTTATAATACGAGCTTGTGTCGAGCTCCCTCACACCATAGAGATTTTCTAGCTGCATGCATTACTAAAGTAATTAATAAGACAATGAAAACAAAATAAGTTTATATTTTCTATCACTTCCATATAGCAACATATGGCCATGTTTCGCTTGTTTTCCCTCATGCCGTGCAGCTGATTTCATGTGAATGCAGCATTAGCGGGTGGGTATCTTCCACGGTTACATGAAATTGCTTCTTTGCTGCTCGTTGCCGGTTTTTCCTCTTCAAAGAGTGTTTTCAAAGAGTACTTTCCGTATGTCTCCATGGTTGGATCGGATCTTAAATGAGGTCATTGGTTACGTGTTGTGGATATAAATCATGACTGAACATGCAATAATGGAAGATGGAACGCAGGAGTGACTTTTTACTGCCGTTAAAATGAATATGACACTATATTTTTATGAAAATACATTTTTAAGCATCACGGAAGAAGACGAGCTGGGTTCGTCCACTCGTGTCAGCTCTGATTTTGTGCTCCACGCGTGACAGTGTCGCTGCTTCACGTTCATCTAAGTCAAACATACATTTTCGTTGACCTTGCTTGAGAAGAAATAAACCTGGAGACAGCCAGAATGAAATTTGCGTGTCCGTGATGCGAGTCTATCTGTATGTCAGCCGTGCTCTGTGAACCCACGGTGATATCTCCATGCTTGGCTTGTTTCCCAGCAAAAGTGCTTGGCGTTTTTAAGTAAGCATACATTTGTCCTTGTAGTCGATGTTTACAAGCCTCGGAGAGTTGACGGATGTGTATATCTCGGTGTGCGTAGGGTCTCCTGTGTAGGGGAAGGATACACTCTTATTGTTCTTAATGTAGCCTCACGATTATTGCAGAGTGTACTTAGCGTAGCACTCAAGCTGATGCAGTCACCCCCACCATGTGCTTTAAGATAAAAAGCTTCAACCAAACTTCATCCTCTGCAAAGCTATACTCCGGAGCAGTGATCAAGATAAGTCTGGCAGGGAATACACTCATGTGTGGTATCCAATGCCTCCCAAGTTAAAGAGCTATAGAAGTAAAGAGATCAATCAATGTAGAGTTCAATAAAAAAAACAACTCATCAGTCATTATCAGGAGTGCTGGGCTAAGCGGTTTGTTGAACTTTTGTACTTTAACGCCCAACAAAAGGAGCCAACAGAGGGGCGTTGACTTACACTGGATTTATCGATGAAGAAGTAAAGCATACGATCAACTTTTGGAGCTTGTTATACATTTCTGGAGGTGACCTTGGCGTGATGCTTCGGGTCTTTTTAAAGGGCTACAAAAGTGTTTACCGCCTCAACGTTTTTACCACCAACTGGACGGTGTGCAACAAATCTGCTTCTTTATCCCCGGATCCTCTGTCCAGCCTTGTGTGCCTCGTTGTATTGTTGGCCGATGGACGTTCACGGCTAATTTCACACGCTCGTAAAAATGTTAATCTGCAAAAGATAATACAGCAAATGGCGTCCAATGATTTGATCTGGCATGCTGAAAACATCTTTGTCCGCTCAGCCTTCCCTTTTTCCTCAGTCTTCCTCGGCTCCGTCGCTGCTTCTGTCTGGTCTTTTTTTTTTTTCCCCCACATGTGGCACCCAGTATGAATTCAGCTGCAGACACCACTGTCGTGCATGAAATTACATTAGTCATACACAGCTTTGCCTCCCTGGCTGCAGCCACGCTTCAGAATCGTCTAATGGAGGCTTTTAGGGAGGGTAACTTTTCAGATGGCCGGTTCAGGTCACAGGGGTCTGTGGAGCCGAATGCTGGGTGAAGAACCCTCTTTCAGTCCCCCACTTCCATCACCATTAACTTTGGGTTGTATGCAGGTTAGCCAGTGTTGAAACAAGTGGAAGACTAGCGTTGGGTGATGATCGTATAAATGCTTAAAATTAACCCAGCAGTGATTCTCAAAGTGGACTTTGGGGACCTCCAGGAGTCCATGGTACTCTGTCATTATGCTGCAGTATATTATTTATTATGTTATTTATGATAAAATAATGCTGTATTAATTAATAATTGCATATCTACAGCTGGTGACCATTTGCACCAATTAACTCTACAACAATAGGTTAATTATTTAAGTTGAAGAACTTCCTGTAAGTCGGCTTAATTAGATAGAGATGTGTTGCTTCCTGTTCATTTTCTGAAAGATTTTAAGATCAATCATTTGGAAAGTATAAATGCAATTTGAGTAAAATCCCCCTCTGTTTAACTTTGGTTTGGCCCGGGCTAAAGATGTTTCTATGTCCGTTAGATCCGGCACACTTATGCACAATGAGGTTCCTGCTGTGAGGGAATTAATTGTGACTATCGGGCACAAGCATCGAGTGATAAGGTGAACGGCTGCTGTATTGATTCAACTCCTCGGGACAGCTTGACAAAATCCGAGTTACCTAATAGAATCAGAGCTCTCAGCGCCAGGTATCAGGGAACACAGTGGTGGAAGCGTAGCACAGCAACAGCAGCACATCATGCCTCCTCATGGTCATTGAATTGGATCACTAGACACAGTCATTATCGGCGCTGTGTGTGTGTGTGTGTGTGTGTGTGTGTGTGTGTCGGGGTCAGCGAGACATGCAAAGTGCTGCAGGGAGGGAGAGTAGAAGAATATGTCCAGACAGGGCATTCAATTAATATCACATTGTTTCCAGTCATGAAGCAGAACAACAGTAGGCTACATTTCTCTGGGTTACATAAACACAGTAAACTCTAAGCCCTCGTCTTAAATTCTTATAAATTCAACATATTTTGTCCAGCATCATCGTTGATAAGCGGAGATTTATTCCGATCAGTCAGCTGTTGGGGTTCCATCGCTCCGTTTGTCCACATGACGAATGAGCATAAAAACACAGCGTGCATCCGGAGCCACCCCTCAAGATAAAGATGACAGGATGCATCATGGGTGATTTGAGCTGGTACATTAGATCATTGATTCATACTCGGCTTGAGGAATGGTTGCAAGTCAAATGCATTATCTCATATCTCATATGTTAGCGGCCCTGCATATTCAATAATTAAAAGCTTGGAGCGGGTTAGAACGTTGATCTGATAGAAGGTTAAAGGATAATGTCACATTATGGTTTTCCATTGTGGAACATTTGTTAACAGGTGAACTCTTAAATTAAACTATATCTTCTTCCCGGGAAGAAAGATTTAAGAAAAATAATCTTCTTAAAACCCACTTCGACAGTTTTCACAAATTGAATTTTATTATTTGGGTTTTATTTTGGGGTAAAAAAATAATTAACACACACAGATTTCAGAATTGTTTTTGTATAATAATTGGTTATCACATTTTCTTCAATTCTAAAGTTGTATATCATAGAATATAAATGACAGTACAATTTGGTTTAACATGATTTTTATTTATTTATTTTCTTTTTATTTTACAAAGAATATGGTCTTTTGAAAATGAACACTACACTAACACTTAAACACGTCAATAGCATCCCATGCATCTTATTTTGTGTTATTTTATATCCTCTACCGACACAACTAAATATGGCAGCTGGTTTGTTTCACTTCCTGCAAAAGTGCCTCTGCATGAGAACTAAATGGGTGTTTTTTTTCACGTTTGGACTACGGTGCTTGACTTGATTTTAACTTCACTTCCTGTGTGCACACAGCCTCTTTTATGGGGACTGGCAGGATGTTTGCCTGCTAATCAACTGGCACACATTTTCGATTTACGAATGGGATTCATCATTTTAACAACACAGTTACGAACAATTCTGCCATGAATCCTATGTAGACTTTTTAATGCAACCTTTCTCAAGAACAAAGATATTGGTGAATGGGGCTCCATAATGAGAGACATGATTTGTCACTGTGACTCAAGCCTGTGGTTAAATATATTTCAAACTAAAAGCTCGGCCATCAGGCTTTATTATTTCAACACCATAAATTTGCAATTCTTAGATCATTGGATTTGTCTGCAGGAAATGGACAGTTTTGTTCGGAGGATGGTGACTAAACTAATCGCCATCCTGTCCTTCTCTCAACAGTGTCTGATGAGGAAGCGTTAGATAGAAGGACAGATGATGGCCATTTCAAGGCCCTGCCACACAAAAAAACAAAAAAAGAAGCTCCGCCACAAAGAGCTGGCAGACTTGTCATCCGTAGCTTTTCAAAGTTCCCCGTTGTAACGTCGGTGAGGCCTCACGACTGAAGGTGACTGAATTGAAATCCTTTCAACTGGCCAAATATTGCATGACAGGCTTAGATTGGCTATGAGTCACCTCGCCGTCTTTCTTCCTGAGAGGCTTCATTGTAGTCGCTTCATAAAAGCTCCTCCGGAGCCCCGATGGTTTGAGCACCGGGATGACTTTGAGTCATGGCGGTGTGACACGACAGGGAGCCGAATAAGGTCGGGTTTATAATGGAAATAATTCAGCTTTATTGTCTTAAGGCGAAGAATAGAGAGGAAAGCACTGGAAATGTTATGTCTGATATCATTGATGGGGCAAAGGAGGTGGGAGGGGGTCTGAATTAGACCTCCACCAGCTTAACGCCAACAGCTTTCCGTAGAAACGCCGAGCAGCGGGGTTAAAGAGGTGAGGAAGTCTCCCATCGTGACAGGAGTGGGGCCATTATCACGCAACAGCCACGGGTATTAAATTGAGTTATTTCTGCCACGTCCATCTGCCAGCTGGAGATAAGCGCTGTTTGGCTGAACCTGCGAACTTGCCGGCATCTCTTGGAACCTTTCCTCGCCGCATTAATTGATGTACGCTTCTACGGCGCCGCTGCCTCAAAACCTGACGCAACAGAAACGCTGGAGCCGGGATAAATGGATTGGCAGAATTTGATTCCACGTCAAACTGAATTATTGTACGGGAGGGACAATGTGTATGATGACACTGAGCGTTCGCCTAAAGCGTCCCTTTTTGTTTATCTCAAAATAGAAGAAATGCATGTTTTTTTTTTTTTATTCCTTGTAAATGTATATTTACTCAGGCAAAAATATGACAGGTCCCAGGTGGGAGGACTGTGTTCAGATAATGTACCTGCGGAAATGGAATAACTAAAGGAAATGAAAAGGGAATATGTGTTTTTTGGCGTCAATTGGTTTAGGGATTTTCTCTCCTCATATATAAATATACTCTTGATAATCTGAAGAATTTACAATTACACTCGCATAACATTCCCTTTTCAGTCAATTTATTCTGAGGAAAAATCTGCTCACCCTCTAAAAGTACTGAAGCTACCACTTGAATGTGCACGGACCAGATAAAGGGAAGGAATAACTTTGTCAAGCAAGCATTTTTCTTTTCACCAACAAAAGTTTAAAGTATATAATGATGATCTGTGATTCTCCTAATCGTAATCCTCTTTCATAGCATATCTTTAATAATACAGCTGAGGCTGATAAAGAACAGCTCAGACCAGTAGCGTCCCTATGGATACTTAAAAAAAAAAACTCCACGGCTGCATTTTTTGCAGCTAAGGGCAAACAGAAAAACAAAACACCACGGGGGGAAAAGTAGTACCTCAATCTTGTAGCCTTGCTAGCATTTAGCATGGCTGTATTGCAGCAACTAGCACTAGCTGAGACTGATGGACGTTGTATCATTTCTCTATTCTGACCACATCAAGATAGAGGCAAGTCTAACGGGCTGAAAGCCTGAAAAGCCATACAGTGCACAATTGGCCACTTTAGAGAGGATGCATCCTTTTTCGGAAACAGCGTGGCCTTTTCACTGACACCACCACCACCACCACCAAGCGTATAATTACAATCATACCCCTCTAAAGACTCAATGGTCCAGTTTATGTCCATCCAGCGATATTTGTTTCCTGGTGTTTAACAAGCCAATTACAGCCCTGCAGGTTTCCCCCCTTCACCTGGATCTTCTGATACAGTACGTGCCGTTTTGTGGTGTTTCCTTCCTTTCATTTCTGTCATCCTGGTATGTTACTGCCATGCCTCTAATTCCCGGGCCCACTGACCCATAGCAAGCAATTTGGACTGACTCAGACCTGACACTTTACAGACATGGATCCTCAGTGGACTCACCACGCTGAGGCCATATTAGTACTACGGGTTGCTGCTGATGCAATGGGGAGAGAGAGAGTTAGGCTGAAAGCCGATCAGTGGAAACAAAGGCCTGACAAAACTAGAACAACACAGGTGGCATACAAAAGGAGGGGAACCCACAGAGACACGAAGTAAAACAAACAGGACACAAGAGTCAGGGAACTTCAAAATAAAACAGTGGAAATAACCAAACAACAGACGAAAACTTTTTCCTGCCTGTTTTCTATACCTTACCTGTGCTTCATTAGTTCATTGTTTTCTTGTATATTTCATCTGTTTCAATATGACCGGTGTCTACGTTCCTGCTCTGTTCCCTGTTGGAACGCCCTACCACTGTCCCTTCGCACTTTAAACTCCATCGAATCTTTTAAAAAGGATCTGAAATCCCTGCTGTTTCGACTGGCTTTTACGTAGGGTTGGGTTTTTCTGGGTTTTGTTGTTTCTTTGTTTTATATTGCCATGCTATTTTGTTTCTATGCTCCTTTGTATTTTAATTGTCTATTCTTGTTTTACTATTTGACTCTGTTGTGAAGCACTTTGTGAACCCCTTCTATGAAAAGTGCTATACAAATAAATTTTGCTTGCTTGCTTGCCCTGTGTTGTTAGTTACTCTGGATTTTCTTACATGTGCATCCAAACCTTCTACCTGAGAGATCGTGACGCTCTAATTCTGACCTCCAAATAATCAAATACCCTGAAGCTTATTTCTTCAAACACCTGTGCTGCTTTTTTAAAATGTAATGAGGTATTTATCCTTTCCGTCCTGATTGGTAGTTTATTTCCTTGAGTTATTTTGCGCCCAATCTTTAAAAATAGCCTCTTGTTTAAAAACTGTGCTCATTGGGATTTAACCTTCACCCCCTGTTGTCAGGCTTAGAAGACAGACATCAAAGAAACAGTTTTGTTTTTAATTTCCATTACATTAACCACCCTGTTGATCGGCGCCGTAGAAGCAGCAATTATTGTCATGGCTTCAAAAACCATTAACTGTTTCATGCTCAGCTCAAACAAATGGACTATAAAGTCGTAAATACAATTGATATGGAAAATGATGAGTCTCACGTTGTGTGTTCGTATGCATTTAAGATGGCGTGAGGAAGAATGTTTTTGATGTTTGGAAGTCCAGGACGAGGCTAAGCCTTGGGATAGGTTCTTGTAAAAACAGACGAAGCCGAGTCAAGGTTGAGGATTTGCTTGGGAGTGGGGCAAAGATAGCTTCAAGGTCAACTGGCGAGGGTAGTCCACCCCATCACAGGGGGATTAGGATCTGAAGATTACACCCTAATGATCCTTAGATCTGTGTGGTAAGGGCTTCAGCTCAAGGACCATTAAACATACTCATGACCTGCCATCAAAAACAGTAAAGGGTTTAATAAGCTTCTCTTAAATTCCAGCCCACAGGCCTGTTTCCTCGCCTTCCTCCGCATTCAGATAATATGGTGATAAAACGCTGTAAATGTTGCCAAGCACTCTCTTGACCTTGATAAGGCAACCAGCCGTGATGAGGGGCCAGGGGGAATTTATACATCAGCTTATCTAAACAGCGGACTGCCGACAGTTGACACACAAGAAGGAAGTAAAGAGAGAAAGGAAGACATCGAGAAAAAAAAAAGAGCGTGCGCTCGATAACTAAACCTTTATCTTTGATAGATACTGTATTCCTGTGTGCTGGATGATGGTACATAACAAATAACTGCCTCTGAGGAAGGAACACATTTGAATTTGTCCAAGCGGAACAAATCTAGAAGGCAGTATCAGTCTTGTGAAAGCAATCGCACCACAGACATTGATCATTGCAAGAATAAGCCGGATGTGCAGCTGACCTTTCCCTGCAAGAACAAGACCACAACCAACAGAGAGGCCTTCTGCAACGTGCACCAACTATGGAAGCTCTCATTCAAATTGTGGACATCGTCCGCTGATCTTGAATAGGTTGTACCACTATAGATGGCGATCTGAAAACAAAAGCCGACACTCCTCATGATCCAAGACTTGGACATCCCCGCATGGGTAATGGCCCATTGCCATGTGACAACACTCTCTTTGGGGGATTTACCAGAATGACCAGTAGCAGCTAAATCTTTGGCCAAGACCCTTTAAATACAGCTTTGTGTGCAGCAGTCCACATATCAACACGTTGAAGCATCAGTCAGTAAGTCTACAGAACTTTGCTCATTCGTTTAAACTGGCCCTGATAAAGAAGGCTACGGGTGGAAGAAGACAGGCGTTCCCTAACTGAAGGTACAGTGTCTTCAGCACTGTGCTCATACACTTTGAGTTCAAGGCACGAGGGAGTAGCCAAACAGTAAATTGCTTTACTCACTGAAAGGTAAAGAAGAGGAAACCTGCTGTGTCTGGGAACCACTGACACATGATAAAAGTGGTTTTCAAGTATCTTTGAATACCAGTCAGTCAACAGTGAAATCTTTGTGAAAGACAAGCTTTATTTGGGGCAAATACATGAACACGCCTCATGTAATTTCTTGGGTGACAGAAAATGAGCAGCATGGTGACTGTCCTCATATTTCAGTTCAGTAATCAGCAGCTTGTTTTTCCGGAGAGACACCGCTAACTTCCTCCTGAACGGCTTCAAGCCACCCCAGAAAGCAAACTTTGGGAATCCCTGAAAACAGAATGTACCAGAATGCATGCAACAATTCTAGTATGGGGCTGAGGCTGGAAAGCTCTCGTGTTTCCTCCTCCATCCTCATTCCCAGTGGCTTAGATAAACACAAGGGGGCTGGAATTAAATGAAGCGCTCCTGTACAGCGACCAATGACCCTCTCAAGCCTACAGTGGTTGAGAGAAGGGAGGGCTGCAAAAATGAGGGATTATCTTCCGCCTCTATGATGCTGCCCATGAAGGCATGAATGAAAGCTGCTCAGGAATCGAGCCCTATGGGGTAGAGAGGAAGCCCCTTTGGCCTTTTTCCTTTTCAAGCCACAACATGCACTGTTCGGGGTCTGGTTGTTTATGTGCACAGGGACCGAAACACTCGACTGGACTATCTTAAGGCAGTGTTTTCCCTGAATAGACCTGCATTTGACTTGCACTTGGTGATGGTTGATACAATCAAACGAGAAGTGCTAAGGCAATGAAAAATAGTGGCATGATTCCTATTAAGGAATTCGTATTTGGCTATGTATTAAGGCTTTTGCATTTTAGACAAGTATCCTGTATCCAATGCTAGCTTGACATCAGCGGCGTGGTCAATTTCTGGTCAGTTTTCTTTTCCAACATGTCGCACACACCAGACCAATCAAAAGGCAAGTTCTGGCTTTGCTGCCTCTAAGTGCAGAAAAAGGCCAATAAACAACACAAAGGGGAATTTATTTACCCCCCAAGCAACAATCACTATTTACCCAAAGAATACAGTGCCCTCTTTACCTCTGCTGTGACCACAACCTATTTAAATCTTCATCTTAAAAACCTTAGACTTACCAATGCATTTGGAAATGTCCCAACACTGTACAATGCAATCTGCCTACCGCCCCGACATTACACCCCACAAGGCTTATCAATATGAAACAAAAAATTGCTTTAGGGAGGAAACATTGTAATTAAACCGACATTTTTCCCTATAAATATGCTACTTCTGAAGATGCACAAGAGTAAAAGTGTATTGTATACAGCTTATGCATATATATGGGGAAAATCTGACATTTTTACAGCAAGGCAAGAAAACAAAACTCTGAGAAATTGTGGAGGATAAATAGTTGCTTTGTGTTTTCTTCCCCTGTTTTCATTTTATCAATCACGCCCAAATTACCACTAAACTTTCATCCATCACTTGGGCCCTCGCTGCATAACGACAAAATACTTTGGGTAGAGGGATGAAAGAAACATAAAAGAATGAGCTTGCAGAGAGGCAACAGCACAAGAATCCATAACATCTGCTCTTACAAAACCACTCAAATAACACCTCCAGACTATTATCACGCAAGGCACAATGAGGCAAAACACGTTTTATTGCAGCAGCAGGGTTATTTTGTAGCTTCCAGATATGAACAATGATACGTACAGAACTGAAAATCTCACGCTATGCTGTATACGAGCAGCCGAATAAATAAGCCAAGGGGTCCCTGCCTCGCACACACATGCGGTAGATCAGTGCACATGCTTGCCGATGCATATTCATTCTATTCCTGTGCGTTATTCTCTTGTGTGACAACGAGTAATGCATTCAATATTTCCATGTGTGTGAAATGCGGTGCCTTTGTCACCCTCTCTCCTCTCATATCTTCTCCACGCTTGTTCTCCGAGGCCTGCTGAGCTTATCCCACTACAGAGTGTTCATCCCAACCATACATGCAGCGGTGGCGCCAACTCCCATGAGAAAAGGTGATGAAACATCCCCCCCCCCACCCCTCGGCAGCTTAGCAGAGAACTGTAGTTTCCATAGGAACAGATCTAAAAGCAATTAGAAACAACGGCCAGAACGAAGCTTGATGAGCCGTCATTCAGGAATGGCCCTCGAAATTCCATCTGAGACGCGTTGAATCCTCTCTCTCTCGCTCTCATTTCATCTGCTTGTGTTTCTTGTGTCTCTCCTGTGTGTCCGCTTCACCGGATGCTAGTTAAAGGCGGGCTTTCTGCAATGAATCTCATCTTTACATGGCGAGTGGCTCTATTCATCTTCTGATCAGCCGGCAAGGCTGAAGTGGAGATCGATGACACGGTCTCACTTTCTGAAAAGGAGGATGGAGCGACGAGGACGGGGGCCGGAGGGAGGACACGAGGATGAGTTTAGGGGAGATTAGGAGGTACGGGGAAGGCTTTAAGGAGAATATTAGAAAGAAGAGGGGGGAAGGTAAGGACACAGACCAATCCAACAATGAGGAGGGCGGAGAAAGAGGGCGGGCAGACGAGGAGGGAGATGTGGAGATCGGTGACCCTACTTGTGGGTTGTAGTCCATGCTCCATTAATGCTCATTTGCATAATGTTTCTCCTGGCCTCATTAAAGATGGGCAGAGGTGCTGGCAGCATTCTTCCAGGTAATACATGTGATATCGCTCCATCTTCCCCCCCTGTCCAACCAGCCACCCCTCTGCTTATCAAAAAATGCATAAGAGAGATAACAGGAACATCTGACAGTCTCCACCTCTCATCCATCATACGTAAATGCTTCCTTCCCCTCCCCTCCATTGCTGAGCTGCCGACCCCCTACTCATTTGTTGGTGTATGTTCTGCCTCCCCTTCCTCCCCCCCCCCCCCCTCCGCCGTATCTCTGCTCACTCTGGGCTACGTCAGCAGCAGTTTAGCCAAGGTGGAAATGAATGGGTTTGATCTCTATATTTTTAATCCGCCTGCTTCCGATGAGAATTAACGGAGAGTGACAACGGCTCTGGCTCGGTGTGGAAAATGTTTAGTTTACTTCCCCCTGTAATATTAACCACCAAGCAATACAAATCAATAGTCTTGCGGGGTAAAAATTCAAAATCACATGAAATACCATCCATCACGTCCGCCTCCTTTATCTGCCTTTGTCTGTTGACTTAGAGAATAACGCCTGCAGTAGCAATCAATAGATTTCCTCACAACTAATGTCACTCCCCGTTCTGCTCTCTCCCACACACCTACTCACTTGTTGAGAGGCTAGATAACACGGCACAGATTTTTTCTCATTTTCTGCTCACACACTCCATTTGTTTTTACATCTTTGTACTTCTCTCTCTCTCCTGCTCTGGTCCCTTTCCGATCTCCCCCTCTCTTCTGTCGCTTGCCCCCCCGCCCCCCCTGTCTCTTTCTGCCTCTGACAGCTGTTGTTGCTCTGCTGTGTGTGCAGCCTACGCCTTATTCAGGCATGAATTCATTTAGCTGCCATTAGATGCCTCTCCACAGATCCTGCCCAGAGCTCGTCTAAAAGGAGGGGGAACCCATTTAAACGGCATAATTCATAACATAGACAGCAGCGGCGCAGATGGAGGAGTAATGTGCTTTAATGCTGTCAACTGTGAGTTGACAAATAACTGGTCGTTAACATCCATATCAATGCATGGCCAACAAAAGTAGATGCTCCAGTGTTATCATTTACAAAGGATGTGTAACAGTAAGCGCTCCGTTTTTGGCATCAAAGTATTCCCCTCGCAAAAGCACTCATCCCATGCCATTTATGCAGAGATGTTGCCCCCACTGCCTACGTATGCAAATTCTGCTCAACTCTTAAACCTTTTATCCAACTTCCCTGAAATCTCTGGCTCTCATGCTTGCCATCGGCATATTTCAGCAGTCACCTATCTAGTTTTGTGCACCATATGTCCTTTTTGACGATCCCCCTCCCTTTCTTCCTTCCTTAAATCATATTCTCAAACAGACTGGAATACTCGATGGGACTTTTACTACTTCTTTGAATCCTATTTGCCTTAAAGCAGTATTTCTAATTGCCATCAGGGGGCGGCGAGTCTGGTTGCAAAACAATGAATGAATGTTTATGAGAAAATTGACCCTACTTTAATTTATTACCTCACTTAACATTGTAAACATGAGTTCATGGTGTGGAACACATTTCATGTCGTCGATAGATTTTTCACAATAAAAGTCCTTCCTTATTTTGTTATTTTAAGGTAAAAAGAGGGACTCCTGTGAGGGGAATGATGCATGACTTTTTATTAAATTGTCCCGATTATGGCCTCATCGGATCCCAATATGTGATTCATAGCATAATCCTGGACAGTTACAGCTTCCACGGCCATGTTGGAGTTCCCCAAGGCTCCATCTAAGGCCTTTTCTGTTTGCTCCCACTACCCCAGATTATGTCTTCTACGACACACAGATTTACATGCACATTGCCAAGTGACTACAGCTCTAAACCTGCTGTCACCTTAAGACTATATGAAGAAGTGAAGGACTTATGTCTTAGCGGGATTTAGAGAAACTTGTCGGCGTTTATCTTCAGCAGGCTAAACAACTGCAACGCCGTCTTTACAGGTTGATCACTCACTCAGACTCAGAGATTGGATTACGTTCCTCCAGTTCTCAGCTCTTAAAACTGACTGAAAATACTACTAATGGTTCATAAAGCACTGACGGTTATGACCCCAGAATCTAAACTAAACAAAAAGATGCTTTCCATTTTTTATGCAGCTCATTTTATTTTGGGACAAACTCCGACATTTCTTTTAAATCAAGACTGCAGAATCTTCTCTTTGACACTGAATTTAATAAAATTAAACGTGGGACTCTTTATCCATGTCTTGCATTGCAAGCTACGTTTAATGCCTTTTATGTCTTGAGTAAAACACTTTGGACGGTTTTGTTGCTGAAAGGTGCCATACAAATAAACTTGCCTTGCCTTGTCTTTGTCCTTGCTCTGCTGTATCGGTGATGTGACCATTAATAGTATAGTCACTTCCTCTCCGAGCCACCAGTCACCAGATAGCTTTGTCACCTCCGCCCAACACTGATAATGTGTCTTCATATCGTCTCCCTCATACAGGTCCACTCATACATATTAATTGGAAATCAAATTGAAGAAGCTCCTCCATCCCCCCACGTCACATTTGCGCTATTAATGGAAAGCCATTAACCTGTTAACGGCCATACTGTAATGTTCAATTAACTGACATTATGCATGCATTTATTCAATTTGAGTTCAAACATCATAGCAAAGCAGAAAATGAGAGAGGCCTCAAACGTGCGAAAAATGCAAATAATGTTAATTGTTGTTTATGCTCTTATTTCTTCTCTGAGTGTGTGTCTGTGTGATGTATGAGTCTAGTGCTTCCGCGGGCAAAAACACTACACTTTTCCTTCCTGCAGGGAGGAAGAAAATGAAGCGTTTTTTTTTTTTTTTTTCTCCACTGAGATTTGTCCCTCGTTTCAGTTGTCATCACTTCAAACTGCTGGGTCATTACCGCACCACAAGCAGCTCGGCGTAATGTCTTTTGACTTAACACTAATGACTGACTCTGCATCTGTCCCTGCGGGAACGAGAGCGACCCGACAACGCCGCGGAAAGTCACTCTAACTCTTATTTGCAACAATTAAGGTGGCAATTCTCGTTTCATCAGTTTTGTTAAAGTATTTTCCAGGGAGGATGTTTGGGGTTTTCATATGGCCCGTTAACAAAGAAATTATGTCCGAGGGGAGGAGAGGGGGAGAGAGGGAGGGAGACAGGATTTCCCCATCTCCCTTCCCTCCCTTCCATTCCTCCCCCCACCTCCCTCCCATCTTTATCTCTCCTCTCCCGTCCTCTTCTTCTCCCCCCCCTCCACTCCATACACTGTGTTCAACAACCCATGCATATTTAACATAGCTGCATCTTCAAAGCCATGAACTTATTCATTAGCATTTGGAGTGCTAATGACAGCACGCAGAGTGCTAGCTAGCACCCTCGCTGTTTCCCTGCACCACCTCCTCGACTCCTCTCATCCGACCACATGCCAACCGCTGCACAGTGCACTTCCTGCAGCACCTCCACCCCCGACCGAGCCCCCTATCTCACTTCTTCCTCTTGTTTTTTTTTTAAGTGTATTGAGCACAGAATTAAATTATGGAGGCACACTTAAAACAGAGAAACGTATGGGAGAGGCAGCACAGTCTTTCTTCACCACTCCCAAGGTTGCTCTATTCATACTTCACCTTTCTTCGCTCTCTCCTTGTTCTAGCCTGACTCGAGGGGGAGGTGGGGGGGTGTTCCCAGGGGTCATGAAGGTGTGTTGTTCATTCCTTCACATGCCCTCATTCTCTCTCTGTCTCTTTCTCACCGTAATCACTTTCTCTTAGCCTCCTGCCACCATAATAGACAGGAAGCGGCTGGATGCTTGGCTAATTGGAGGGGAAACAATGTCCCCCTCTCTTCTCCCGTCCAGTCAGTGAATGAAGCAAGTGGGCCTCGTCTCTCGAAGTGGCCTTTTCCTAGCCTTCGGCTCCCCCAGTTTCAGTCCGTCCCCCCCTCAAGGTGGGTGGATACACGCACTCCAAACGGGGGTGGATCTCTACGGCCGCCTCCAGAGCGAAGGATTCATCGCTCTCCCACACAAATACACAGGAGCCCGTGCAGGTAGCCTGATTGACAGAGAGAGAGAAGCATGAGGGAGTGATGGGGGAGGAAGGGGGAGAAAGACAGACGCTGGAGATAGTGAGTGTTTTGGAGGAAAGAGGGGTCTTGGAATGAGAGAGTTAATCTGCTGAGGAACAGATTGGCTTCCCATCCCTCCTTCCCTGTCCTTCAAAGCAAAGCACACATTCAGCACTCTGAGACATACATGCTAGCTCTCTCTCTCTCACACACACACACACACACACACACACAGTAGAACAAACCTCCACACGGATGCAGCTCAGCGTGAACAAACGCATGAAACAATCTACACAGAAACTAAAAGCAAATGAAGGTGAGCTAATTCCATCCAGGTATGGATGTTTAGGTTACACGCTGCTCCACCTCATTCAACGGCCCATTGCTTCTTTCCATTTTTGGCACTGAGACACTTCGGATGGCCAGGGGAATGAGTTTGGGGACTTGAAAAGATATGGGTCAATAAAACACGAGGGACTTTTTTTGGCTCAATAGGAAATTGATTTCTCGGGCAGCCCGAATGTGCGATGACCTTCACCAACCTTCACAGACGCCTTTTCTCGCGTCTTTTATGAGGAACGAGCTACATTTTTGTCCCTTGTTTGTTCCAAACTGCTCCCGCTGTGGCCCTTCCGCGTTTCACAGCACATTAGTCAATATTATGGACTCATCACCTCAGAGCTTTATTGGTTTCACTCTAGTTAAAATCAGGGGGCTCTGTGTGAGTCGCCACATCAGTAAATCTGTGATTATTTATATATTATAGAATATTTTTTGGCTGACATGATAGTGTGAATAAATGCTCATATCATTTTAATATAGTAATATTTTCTTGAACTCCCTTATTTTTTATATTATATATGGTTGGCATTTTTTTCAGCAGTCGACCCTTCGCTAAGTCCCGCCTTTGAACACAGACTGGCCAATGATAACGTAGCATTAGCAAGCTCATCAACTCTCTGGCTCTGCTCCATAGACTCTTGTGCAATTGTTGCAAATGTTCAGCTATATATATATATAATATATATATATAGTTGTTTTTGACATTTTTACATCAGCAGATGTCTTTTTTGCATGAATTAATGAACAAGAAAGACCATGCTAGTTGTTCCTTTAGTGTCTTATTATTCAATGGGACATGGGATTTTGGCCAGGATCTTATTTTCTATAGTCTTCATGAAAAAGATGAAGGAAATGTTGTGTTTGTGTGTTTGGCTGACCCAGTAACGGGGAAGTCCATCAGTATTACTCACACTTGTCAGCTCTGCGCAGCCCAACAGCACACCTCTATATATCAGGATCACTGCTGATTCATAACTCCGTCCAAAACCTGCAGGACACCTGCGGGTTTGGATGTCGGCTGTGTGTAAACAGTTCTGCCGTGTGATCAAAGCAGAGAGACGAGTGCTGCAGAAACCAGGCTTCAAGGACAGGCAACCAGCATGTGTGGACTTCCTGTATTCTTTGACGATGAGTCGTGTTTTCGGGGGAATGATGAGGCGTTTACTCTGCTTACTAGGAAATGTTTCTCAAGCTTTTTATTGACTCGCGCTCTTCCTCCTTTTGTCTCTTTCTTCGTGACCTTTCCACCTCTGCTTCCTCGGCCGGTATCGAGTCAGTCGGACTGCAGCAGGCGGTGATCGGGATCGTTAGGGCTGCCGTTTAACGAGCTCGTAGGACGCCGTTCAGCTGCGGCGGTAAAGGTTGGCGCTGCTGACGGCACACCTTCAAGACATCCACGCCGACTGGACTGGCACTGACTCTCCTTGGGCAAATATTTGATGCGTGGTTGCTTTCATAGGAATGAGCCGTCAACGTCATGGCCTGCAATGTACACCGCAACACACGAGCCATGATACTGAACCCTGGCTGTGTGTGCATAAGCGGATGAGAGGAATAAAGTGGTTATTCAAACCAGCCTCAAAGGTATCAGAGGGATTTCGTGATTAGAAAATTAATTACTTTGCATCCAGAGTTTTCTTATTCTTTTTTTTTTTTTTTTTAATAGATGAAGAATTCCAGAGCTTGAGTGTATCCTTCTCTCCCAGGCCACTGATACCAGCTGGGTGTAATAATTAGAATCCACTAAAATAATAATTTTTTCAACTGTGGATTTTTTAATTTTCCTCCCACCTCCTTCTAGCTAACGGGCCACGGCTATACAATTAAATGCAGCTTCCACTTTCAATGTGAAAGGGCGGTTGACCAGGAAACACTGGTCAGTATGATTGACAGCTCAAGGTCCCGTTTAATGGTTTATTTCCCTCCACTGTCCCTGTAAGCGTGTCGGATATGATTTGGGCTGACCCTGTTCACCGCGCAGTGCGTTAATGTGTTTTGATTGATTCCTAACTGGCTGTTAGCGGAGGCAGAACGCTCATGCAGATATGGCAGCATTGATATCCAAACTGATTAGATAGTGAGACAGTTGGGCAACATATCAATTAACGGCCCACAAAGTTAATGTTGTACACATTTACCTGAAATGTATCCCTACCCTCATTCAGTAATGTGCAATTGAACACATCTAAAGAAACAGGATACTCAAACGAGCAAATAACTTTTTTTTTTTTCACCTCCGCTAATTGTTTATTGCATTTTCCTGCAAACGCAGATGTTGAAGGGTTTCATGCTTTTATGTAAATTGCAAGCCGTTTATCCTCTTCGGTAAAGTCATTAAGAATACATAGGCAACCTCATTTGTTTATGTAATTAAACCAAGGTGTTATAATACATGTGGTCATACAGTAAATCATTTCCTGTTTATTTTCACCAGGTCACATGACCTCAGACTCCAAAATGAAGAATGCTAGTCGCTGAATGAATGAAAGGTTTGTCACAAACAAATACTTGGGTTCTTCAACAAACCCAATAGGCGCTGGATTCTTCTAGAAACCCTCTAAAGTGCTTGAGAACTCACTCAAATAAAAAGTTAAAAAGTTTGTGAAGCTGAAGAAAAGTTCCTCCTGGAACCCCTGGTGGCGGTCGGAGGTTCCTGCAGGAGCTTAAAGCTCGTTGAGGGTTCTTCCAAGAACCTGTGGGAAGTTTGCTTGAAGCACCTTCATTGTAATTTAAAGTTCTTTGAGTGTTTGATACTCAACACTTTGAAGTTTTTACAGTGTAGACTTGAATCTACCTGGATGAGCTACATCATTTAAAAAAAAAATGCTGAGTCGCCAGATACATTTTTCAGTGAAATCTGGACAGAGTGCTTTTTACATTGTGGCATTCCCTTTTATGTGAATAACTTTCACTTTAATTATTCACTCAATTGAATTATTAATTCTGCATAGCCACAGTTAGAGATGGCTCCCTCCTCACCGTGCCAACCGCTGCTTTAACAGAACATGACTCTCTTTTGTTTCTAATGAGTTGACCTGATTCGTGCCTTAATTAGCTCAATTACCAGCCAGTAACGGCATGTATCCTTTTCACCTCGAGAGCCACCGTGTGTGTGTGTGTGTGTGTGTGTGTGTGTGTGTGTGTGTGTGTGCTCCATATAATTCCCTGATAACAAAAGGTCACCTTTTATTATTTATCATTTTAGCAACTTTTCAAGTAAATCAAAAATCATGAGATTAGTTTTTTGAACAATATGTTGTTGTAAGTGTTCATATTGCAGATTCAATGGTACAGATAGCTTGGTTTGAACATTGATACGTTTTTTTTTCTCACACTGAATCAACATTTCCTCAGAGCTCACAGTAACTTCCTGTTAATCAAGACATGGAGACGGTCAGATGAATTCCCAATCATGTCGCACAAAAAAAATCTCCATTTGAAATTTGGCTGATTTAACACTTCCCTTTTCACGCTGCAAATTTCCACTTTGTCATCCTTTCCCTGGCGTGTGCTCAGCCAGACAATGGACACAAAAGAGCGCCGTCCTTCCGTGCGGCTCGCGTGTTCTTTCCCTGAGTTCATAGGTATTCACAATATTTCCATTTCCCCAGAGGGAATTAATCAGACCATTATAATTTGTTCCCTGAAAATTTGTCATGTCTGTGTGCGCCGATGCTCGATGTTCTGGAACCGCGCAAGTATCGACTCCATCAATCAGTATTACCACGGTAACGTTGTGAGAGCTCCACTTCCCCCGCAGCCAGTGGAGGGGAAAGGCAATTATGCAGGTAGCATATGAGGGGAGAGGGAGGTAGAGACAAAGCCAGAGAGAGAGAGCCCCCAAAGGGATTCACAGGAAGGAAGCGTGTTTATTCCACACGCTACTAATGGGTTCTGTTTGTTCTATGCTAGTTTGATAATTGGCATTATCTGATTGACGGTGCCTCCCCGTATAAACCGCCTCCTTGGACGTGTGACGCTGACTGATACAACTATTACGTGTGGCCATCTGCAGTGCCTTTTCCATAATCTGGTAACTGAAACCTGCCGGTGTTTTTCCGTGGTGGAGCTCACAATGCGGTGTAACCTTCTGGAACGTATTCTTCCTACGGGCATCGATTGATTTCCATTCAAGTTCGCTATACGCTTTGAATATTAAACATAAAGGAAAAGCAAACACTCTCCTTTGTTAGTATACAAATCAAGGTGGAGATGCTCAGAAAATTGCAGTGAACCGTAGCGAAACAACACGTTTGCTTTGATTTGTTTTTTTCACAGTTTAAGGTTGAGAAGGTGACTCTATTCAGAAACACTTTTTATATGTTATATAAGTTGAAATCCTCATAATAGCATAATAGCGATAGCAATGAATACATTAAGTGCCTGCCTGTCTGTCAATGCTTACTTCCTGATTCTGGGCGTTCTTTGAACAGATGTCTGAACGAAGGGGGCGGGACTTTTTCGCTTCGGCGATGCGTTCAAAGTCAAAGTCTCTGTGGTTTTTCCAAATGACCTACTTGTGTCGTTTCGCAATTGTTTTTGTAGTAATGTAAACCATCGTGATATACGTTTAAAACAAACACTTCTTCTACACGTCATGTGAAGTCTCACGCAACTTTTGGCAGTATTTTAACTCCCAATCCTCTCCTCCTTCTAAAAGGCACGCTCCCCACTGGACAGACCTGCTAAATCAATTATATGGGCGACTAATTAAGCCACCTGTCAATAACTCATCCCAATTAAGGTACACGGCAGAGATCAGGCATGCAGAGAGTCCGGGCCTTTCTGCCTCCGATCGATCCTGCACTAATGCCGGGCATTTGTCTGAGGCGGCTGTACTTCCACAGCGCCTGTCAGTCAGTCAACAAGTGCTGTAATCAAGTGTGCAGATAAAACCCAGTAACAAGCCCCCAAACCTGAAAAGAATCCATTACCGGTTGTGTTGCATGAAGATTGATCACGTCTGCAGGACTGTGATATCACATTAAGAGAGAACACGAGGACCATTCTCACGCTATCGCACTTTCATGAATTGTGTTGTTTTTTTGTGCTTCTTTTATTAGTGAAGGATGGGAAACAATAGCTCACACATTTGGGCTAGGCTGCCTTTTTAAAATACAGTTTAGTGAAAGACAAATGGACTGGTGGAATTTTTCATAAAAATCTGGGAGGCTCTTTTCTTTTTGTAGCCCTCATAGTTTTCCTGAGAATAAAAGACTCTGTTTATTTGTTGTCTTTACAACACCGTTTCTTTTTTATTTCTGTTCTGTTCCTCTAGTTATCTGCTGGAAGCGTCGCAGCCAAGATAAATAAGAAATGCATAATATGTTCATTGATTGATGATGAAACATCTTGTGTCATGTTCCTTCAGGCACTAAACTATATAAATTACAATAATGTATACAATCTATTTAAGCTTTGATCTGTTTGGGGGGTTTTTGGCCACTGGGGGGCACTGTTGTCGCTAAAAATGAGTTAGCATTCATTTAAAGTCATGTTCGTGGTCGACAAATTCAAGTCCACTGTTGATCGACCTTTTAACTCTCATGTTAGCGTCTCTTTAGCTGATGTTAGCTACGTTTTTACTGTCATCACCACCAGCTAGCTAGTTGCTAATCTCGTCTGCTTGCTGTTTAGCAGCTTACAGCTTTATGAGAACAAAACCGTGAGATGACGAAAATAGAAACTATATGGGGACTGTTAAATCTGAACAATGAGCTAAAAGGCTAAAAAGGCTTTTTTAGAGCTACCTAGTTCCACGCTGATGCTCCCTTTTTATCAGTATAATTCTACCTAGAGTGGTTTCATTCAAACATATTGATTAATTCCGGTTGATAGGCAATATATCCCACAAATATGTTGTAATAATATATTTTACCTATATCCAACACCATCTCTACTGTACTTCCTCATGTCACTATTCCTGTTGTCTAGCTGTCTGAGAGCTACTGTCTCTATGCAGGTTGACATTATTCTCTTCCACATCTCCTTTTTGGTCTGTTTGACATATATGGTTCCTTGTTCACCTCTGCAGCAACATATTTTTTTATAGTTTTGCCTTCAGCAGTATGACTCCTTTTCTTTGTTACCCCCTCCTCACTCAAACTGGAGGGAAGCAAGCAGATTTTGATGGATTAACCTCATTATACTGTCCACATAGACTTCTATTAAAAACCCTCAGACAGACTCGTGATCCACCATGAAGACATCTTTGGGAACCAAAGACATATTTCCTTCTTTCCCTTCGTGTCTGCGGTGATATTTTTAACCTCGAACAACAAACTCTGTGATTGTTATTCCTCTACTTAGCGCCATCAAATATTTAGGCGTCGTTACTAATGCTATTCTAAGATCTATTTGCATTAATCAGGAGTTTAAAAAAGATTGCATGGCACTCATTACCCATGGGGCACTGCAGGCAAACACACACATGGAGAGCACACCCAAACACAGAAGTACGCACTGCAACAGTCTGGTAAAATATGCATGAATCAAATGTGGTCCTGCACGCGGGAAATAGAATGCCAAAAAAATAAAAATAACGTGAGATTTGTAATTAAATCCCGCCCACCCATTTATGATTGAGCTAACCTCTCATCATTTCCAACAAAAGGCGAAGAAAATTGGCCATTCTGCCTGTATTTATAGGACATCCATCATTCATGGATTCGATAACCTTCTAGCCCATGCTTCCTGCATTTTTATATTGCTCAAGTGTGTGTAAGGCGCCGCAACTACTAGTTATAGTTTCTTATCGGAAATATTTCTGCTCAATTGGAAACACTGATAATCTACCCCCCCCCCCCCATACGATTGTAATCTTCTAAATTTCATTTCCTGGGAGAAACAGCCACCTTCGTGTTTTGGAAAGTTATTTTACCTAAAATAAGAAACCTGCCGCGGTCTGATAAGTGAGCTCATCCCTAATCCTTAATTGTGTCAAAGGTTCATTCTCTAAACAAGCACCACGGCGTGGTTTGCAATCAATCTCCTGTGAATATCGCCGCCGTTGATTCATTTTCCCCCGGTGTGTACAAAAGCACGGGGGCTTGTACCTTTTTTTTTTCCCTTCAGGAAATAATTGGCTGTAGCTGTGTGTAAATACATGGTTTAAATCATAACCCGCCTTATCAGCCGCTCGCCAGTCCTGTGCTGTGTGGGAGGGAGGGGGAGCGAAGCAAAGCAAAAAGTCCTCTTTCACATTCACAATTCTGAAATTTACATCAGACCTGGACAGTTTTAGAGAATAATTCTGGCAATATTAAGCCCATTATCCAGGATTTACATCTCCATTCGAAAACTTCTGAAACTCCGAGTTTTGTTTTAACTCTTGATTCACTGATGTTCTTTCAGCTCCTGTGAAATCAAAGTGCAGTAATCCCTGTTGGAGGTGTTGCCATCTATTTATTGTTTTTATTTTCTAATCCTGCCGGCCAGGCAACGGCAGGGATGACTCATCTAAGCGTTCTCTTAAGGATGCTGCAGCAGCACACATTTTCAAAACTGGTTTTTACAACCGTGATCTCATCCAAACTACAGTAGATATATAAAGAGGCGTACAGTAACCATTTACTCCAGTCCATTTGGATGTAAGCCTCCCATGATGCATTGATGTCCTAATTCAAATCGACTACATATTCTGGACATTTTTGTTTTTATTGCCTTGCATGATGATTTTGTTTTACAGTGCAACATAAATTAGGACACATCAGACATGGTTCTCTTTGCAAATGGAGGTAAAATGAAGATTCAGAGTTCACTCTTTGGAAAACAGCCTCACCAGAGGGTCTATTTAGGTGCTGCCTGGAGCTTTCAGACGTATTGAGTGATCTTCATCAGCATTTTCACCTCTTGGAATGGTCTTTGTTCAAATTAAAATAATAAACACCTCAAGAACTTCCTTTCTATGACATAAGATGTAGAATAATAGGCTATAATAATAACGTGCTTGAGAATGAAAGCACACTATAAATACGCTGCTTGTGATAATGTGGCTACTTCAGCAGTGCAGGAAGGTGAATGGATATCCATGAAATCCCGTGCGTCTCCCGTGGGTGCGCTCTGAGGGTGCACGCTGCAAAAAAAAAAAAAAAAAAAAAAAACATTCAGCCTGCAAGTCGATTTAGTGAGGGGAAGACAGACATCCTTCAACCAGATAATGCCACTCTCTCTCCGCGTTAGGGTTTAATGTCATTCCCTTAATGGCGCATCAGCAGCAGCAGCAGCAGCAGCAGCTCTGCTCTTGTTGCATTGACACTTGTTTCTTCCAACACCAACACTTCCCTTCTTTGGACCATTTCCCTGGAAACGAGAAAACAAGTGAAATCATCTCCATGTGCAGTGCGCGTGTGTGGGGGAGGGAAATAAATAAATAAATAAAAAAATTGACATTGAGCTTGTATTTTTTGCAGTGGGGGCTAATGCTGAAGTCATTCTCCGTCTCGTACAACAGCAGCCAAGGACAAGGGAGCATCAGCAGAGAGAGAGAGAGAGAGTGAGGGAGAGAGAGAGAGGAGAGAGAGAGGTGCCTCCTCTCGCCATTGCTGATAAGTGTCTCGGCGGTGAGTCGGTGTCGGTGAGCGACGGAGACGCGCGGGGATTTAACTTCACACACACGGACAGACCCATCTATGCGTGGATTTCGGCTCTTTTCCCCTTCGCCAATGCAAACGGAAATATGCAGCGAAGCCTCACCATCCTCTACACCAGTTTACTGGGGATGTGCTTGGGATCAAGCTCAAGTTTCCCAAGTAACATCAATATAGGTGAGAATGGCGCACACGCGCGTCAGAGCCCCTTTGTGTCCCCGCGTCCGAACCTCTGCCTCAAGTTTTTGCACCTTGTCTCTCTTATTTATTTATTTATTTTTAAATGTGTTTTATTCGTGTGTGTGTTTTTCCCCTGATTTGTGTCTGCCGGTTTCTCTGCTGCTCAACAGGAGGATTGTTCCCCACCGAATCGCACGAATATGAGGTGTTCCGCTTCGCCCTGTCTCACCACCAGGACATCCCCAAACTGGTGCCGCAGGTGGATATGGTCAAGATGGGGAATAGCTTCTCCATGACATATGCATGTAAGTAATAGCATGTTATCTCACCGGAGCCGGATCAGTGTGCGTGTGCGTGTGTGTGTGTGGTGGTATTTTCCATATAGTCTGTTTGTCGACTTCGTAAAGACGCGCTTTGGAACTCCGCGGGTCCGAAACGCGCAGGTTCTGATCTCAGATATATGTTCCAGCCCTGGTGCGGTTTTTTTTTTTTAGGTTAATTTAAAAACTGTTGCGTGGGGACCGAGATGGACTTCTTGCCTCTGCTTCCATCTGCGTAATTGCAGCGTGATTTTTGCGCTCCGGAGACGCCGCGGGGAATGAAAAGCAACCTCTGCAGCAGCAGCAGCATCAGCAGCAGACATGCCACATATAACATCAGCTTTTTACAGCTGTATGCATCCCACCGCCGACGTGAACAAAGGGAGAAACCCACTCTAAGTGCATTTCTAATTAGCCTCCATCACAATCCGATTACCCTTTGCTGACAGAATACACCCTCCCTCCCTGAAACCCTCAACAAAGACATGCGCAATGCATATTTCAACTTTTAGGACTTCAGGATTACCTGCCTGCTGTGTATTCATACATTAAACCATTTTTAGGAGGAGTGAGTGTTTTTTTTTTTAAAGATAATGACATGCGGCCAACAAGGAAGTTAAAAATCGAGTCCCTTTTGGCTGCACCATTCTCCTGTGGCTAATGTGTGCCATTATTCCAGCCAAACAGAGCCTCCATGCCTCAGCTCCACCAAATGAGACACCATTCTAATTTGTCTCTCCTTTGTAAACCCTGCACTTATCCCTCCTTTGTATTCTGACAAGATTTCGTCGCCCCTTGAGGCTCTTCGGTCTTGTTTTTTTTCCTCATTCCATCCTTCGCCTCCTCTGAATTTGCCCGCGGCTCTCTGACACTCACGATAGTGAAGTCGCTTACTTCCAGGAAGATACCCTTTGACAACTGTGCCTTCCCGACTCTCTGCTCAGGTGTGTGCCTCGGTGGCAGACATTTGATTACTTCTCTCAGACATTGTTTTTAGCGTTCCCACTTTGAAACGTGTCTGGAATTTAAAAAGAGAAATGGTTTTCACTCCATTTCCATTGGTTACGACGCAGTCAAAGATATGAATCATGGCTCAAACACAAAGACCCAAAATACAAGCATAATGACGTTCTGACTCGGAGTGAAAGGAAGTCAGAACGGACATTTTCTGGTTCAGTATTTTGAATAGTCAAGGACGAGGCATTCATTTTTTGGAGTCTCATTATTGGTCTTCACAATCAACCAATCAACACGCTCCACTTGTGCACTTGTTGGTGAGTGTACAAAATACCAAATGGGCAAAGTTACTAATTAAATCCCTATATTTTCACAATGGCTAAATAAACATTATCAGTAGCAATTGGGAAGTGACAATTTCACTTCCCAGCGGTGGAAAATGAAGTGAAATGAATTATTAAATTGGAATAAATGCAGCATTTTGTTAAGCCACGTATGACGTAGTATATCGAGGGACCTTTATTGAAAGCTACATTGTCTAATAACGAGTATGACGGGTTGACGGGGACTTTCCGCCAGGAGACCGCTGTTCGTGTCTCGTGTGAAACACAAATTAAACATTGACTTTATCTGTGTGAGAAAGTCCGCTAAGGGTGGTTGTCGTGGCATTGTGTGTGTCATACAAGGCCGATATGACATTATTTTTGCTTCAGAAACATCTACATATCCCCTGGTTTGGAGAAACATAATAATGCCATCGTTTTTGTGGTAATAGGAGTGGGAAGAAGGTAGGTGGCTGTAGTTCTAAGGCGTTATAGCCTGGCTGACTGTAATACTCAGCTGGCTGCCGGAGAAACTTGGTCCTGTGTGACAGCCTATTTGGAATTGACAGCTTGACAAGTCTTTGCCATGAGTGATGTCTTCCATGGGTTTTTTTTTTTTTTCGTATCCATATAGCTCCCGTCCTCGTAATTCGTCAAGTCCCGGGTTTCGGCCACCCGGGTGTTGACAAGCACCGTACTGGCACAGCTGGTCTGAAGCAGAGTTAGAGCTCCGTCTTCAGCACCTGAGCTAAACTCGGTGTCAGTTAAAGCGTCACTCTTTTCCAGTCGTAGAATTGACTTCAATCCATACATCATGTGACTCCAAGTGAGCAGCATGGGCTCTCTGGTGCGGTGCAAAAGACACAAATATCTCTGACCCGTCAACATTTGGGCTCAAATAGCAAATTTGATGTCTTCTCTTCGGCGAGCCATGGCTCTTCCCACTCTCTTTTCTTGGCCCAGAAACCGTTTGATTAAGATTTTAGCTTGGTTGGTAAAAAGAGACTATACCATTGCGATTATCTATTTTGCAAGTTGAGGAGTTGATTTACCTGATTTATCCAAAGGTCCGTGCAGAAGGATCAGACATCTGCAGGACGGTGGTTGATGAGAGACGGGTTATTGCTCGCCCACTGCTGTAGTTTGAAGCCTCCAATGGCCATGCAGGTGGTCTCAAATGACCCTCATCGTAGCCCACCCTAGTCCACTGGAACCTGGGTCGGGTTTAACTCTTTGCTTTGCCTGTGTGGGAACTCTCAGCTGATCATCAGCCCTGTTTTCCATGAATTTCTCCAACTTTTCTCCCGTTTCTCATTAAGGCCGATAAGGCTCCGCTCTGTGATGCATTTCCACAAACTCTCTCCTCCGCTCATTGTGTCTCCGACACGAATCATCTCTCTAGCTGTTAAAGCTGTCGAACGGCGAGACGATGATGACGATCCTCACACCCTGAAGACATTTTCTCCTCGGACTTCCTTCCCTGTTACCCCATTGATCAGCCACTGTCCAGCGTGGAAGGCTAGACTGTCGGCTGATGGATGCACTGAAGACCGGAGGCTTCTACAAACTGCATTTCCCCTCACGAAGGTCGCAGTCTGCTGAATGCCCTCGGTCTACAGTTATTGGCTCTCAGGCGGACTGTAGTCTCCTCTGCAGGTTCATCCTCTAGTCCAGTATGTTGAATAGCCAACATGATTTTTATTGAATAATGTCACCGCACCACCGAAAGAACAGATAAATAAAGCAACAATATAAAGCAGATCAACCCTAATAATAATCAAATCTCCATATCAACACAATAGCTACATAAACATAAAGCTAAAAGTGTCACATTAAATATATATGATATCTTCTATCACTTACTTTAACATTTTATATGAAATATTAAAATGTAATGAATGCATCATTTTAAAATGTTCTATGTTCTTCTTATTTAAACTACTAATCAACTACAGGGAGGAACAGCATGCTAAACATTGTCAGGCTTCCAAACATAGATGATAAAACATATAGTTGCTGATAGAAAGGTTTACCAATTGCACATAGCCGCACACACAACAACAACTAAGAGCTCTGGGAAATGCTCCAACCTGATTGGTAGACTCTGATGATTATCATTAAGACTGACGGTGGCCAGTAAACATTTGTATGAGGCTGTTTGTAATTTAATAGTAGCAGTTCTTATCTGTTTTAGTTATGATTGCAAATACAGCATAACTGCAATCTGCAGATGTATGATTACTCTGTGCTGGCTGCTGCCGTATGTGAACACTATCACAAAAAGGACATTTACTAGAAGATTTACACACATTATTTCCTATAATTCTCTTATGTACCTGTTCATAAAAACAGTTGGCTTCTGTGTGTGTTGTTTTGCAGAGTTGCATTTAAAAACCACAGTAAAAGAGCTGCAGTAAATATTTTCTGCTATTACCCCCTCCCAGCCCCCCCTCAGCTATTTAGATCCAGGGAGCCAGGCAGAGAGCTGTGTAATGAAATGTAAACACACCCAAGATGCCCTCATTAATGAGATGGTCCTCAGCTCAGAAGGGAATGTGATGTGAATGTGAGGATCGGGGCTGCGGCTTAGCGTTTCCAAAACATGGCGCCTATAGCGGTGGGGGAGGGAGGGGTGACAATAATGTCTTAGTCACACTTGAGTGCAGAGAGAGTAGCATGCATACAGTAGGCTTGTAAAAGGCAGAACGAGTAGGAACGCAACATTCAAAGTCGGCCCCTCCTCCCCGATGCAACGGCACCAGCTGACCCCTGATTCGCTCTCGTTTGGGAACCAGCTTTGTCTGCTTTGCATTCTGCCTATATGTATTTTTTTTCTGTGGTGTGTCCGGCAATTACTTGTTTACGATCCGCAACATCATTCTCATTCTGCCTTGAAAGGACAATATGGCGATTTGGACATGGTTAACATGCAACATGTCGTACCTTCTGTTAACTGCAAGTTTCTTTACTGTCTACACAGTAGAATTTCTTCCAAAATCCCTTTAAAAATGGGTCAAACATGTAAAACGAGAAAAAAAATACAGAGATCAAATATCCCAGTCTGAAAACATTTCAGCAAATACGTGAAACTGATTATTTCATCATGTTTCACCGCTAATATTCCGGTTTTTAGAGCATAACTGGATCCAGAGCAGTGTCGGCACCACAGGACATCCTCAGATTCCCCCTCCATCCACTCACCCCCTCTCATCCGCGTGATGCCATCAAATATGACATCTTCTCTTCAATGTATCACGCATATCACTGCCGACCATGGGCGTGACGGTGGGCTGTGGAACAAGCGTGTCACAAAGATTCACGGCGGAGGGAGATGGCAAAAATGAAAGTGACACCTCTTCCTGCCGTGTGTCAATCGGCCCTGAAAGGGATTTTAGATGTGAAGGCTGTAGAGACGCGTTTGTAAGGGGGAGAAAAAGAAGGGCTCTAGGGCCGGCTTATAATGAGTCAGATGAGAAAAAGCAGCCTATTCCTGGTTTTCTATTTAATATGCGTGTGTGGGGGGAGTGTGTGTGTATGTATATGCATCTGGGTGCTCGTTCTGGCAGCATCAGTGTAGGATGTCGTGAGTGGGTGACAGTTCACCTCTGTAAGCGTGTGTGTGTGTGTGTGTGTGTGTGTGTGTGTGTGGGAAACGTGTCTCGGGGGCTCTCGGGGGTCCGCCAGCGTGAAAAGCTGCGGGTGAATGGGCCCTTGTGAGCGGGGATGAATGGAGCTCCGGATGAGGGTGATACTCATCAGCTGGCTCTTATGACCAACCACTTCCTCCAGCAAGCAAGCCCTCCCAACACACACACACTCACACACACACACACACACTCGCTGGCACCTGCAGGAGAAACAGGGATGTTGGAGTTTGGGAAGGCGAGGGCAAAGGTGAAAGACAAAACAAAGAGGAGAAGGGAAAACACAACAGAGACGTTGGACGTTAATGGCGAAGTGATCTATTTTATTTCCCGCCTGTGGAGTCAGCGGGGGAAGTAATGACCATGGCAACGCTGTCGGCATAATGTCAGATAGGATGCTGGAGCTAATTTGCATTTCTCTGTCTTCTTTTCTTTGGCTCACACACACAAACCGAGTCATAAAGTGATAGGAAACCTGTATTTTTAGCATTAATTATGACTTATTTTTCTATATGTGCCAGTGTCTGCACGGTTCTTCCTGGACTGGCTCATTGTAACGTGTTTCCAGTGGTTTAAAAATAACTGCCAGGGATGCTGTGTGTACATGGAGAATATTAGTCACTGTTCCCCTCAGTTAGATATCACATTACCATAATCTGCTATTGACTTGGTTTGTAATAAGGACATCACTGAATCGCTAGCTTCATGCCAAATCCCCTGCAGGCTCACGTTTATATACTCTCCTCTTTGATACCCCTCCTCCCCCCCCACGCACGTGGTGGGATTCAGGCTAAGCTTCGGCTATTTTTGGTCTGAAAAATCTGTCCACTGAAGATCGCACCTCGACACCAAACGTAACATTTCAGAATCCGATGTATTCGTTTAGCCTTTTCCGAGTCGCTAATTAGCGCTTTTTGATTTTCCGTCCGGTTCAGCCGGCCTGATAATAAACCTTTCATTAAGACTAATTAGTGTTCATGACGAGGACCATTTGGTTTGTCACCGCGGCGTAGGCAGCAGTATTTCCCCGCGTCTCTGAGGGTCAGTTAAAGAGGACTGGGGGAGGATCTGTGAGGGAGCCGGGATCAATGAACTGAGCACCGCACAGAAGCCTGCACGGGCGATCAATACGGCACAGATGAGAGGGGGGGGCTTCCCTTCAGGGCAGAGGACGGATATGAATTACTGTTAGGTGATGGGATGAATGTAGGTCTATGACAGAGTACAGGTAGAGGTCAAGTACTGGGAGGGTCGAACTCTGGTGGTGAATCAAAGCCGTTACATTGATAATCACTGTAATGAGTATAAACATTACTATATTTTTGGCACCGGCTATCTTTATTAAGTTATTGATATGAGTAGATGGCAAGAGACTCATCCCAAAGGAACAGGATGTGATGTCACAGGCCCGATATAGACGATCGGGAACTACCGAGCAAAGCAATGCAGCAGTTTTTAGTCTCATACTGTAATGTTCTCTACAACTATAGTCTGGTGCAAGAGTTAATCATGAAAGGATAATTCCAGGTTATTACAATTTATTTTTTGCAGACTATCACTAATAGCATCGCACTTACCAAGTTGATTGCTAATTTAATCTTTTATATACACCCTCAGGTTAACCAAACCAATTTGAAAGAGGAAATAAATGAAAATTGGGGAAGTAATTACCCAAACTGCCTCCCCGATTCAACTCGACATTCGGTACTTCAGGTGTTCGCTTCTTCAGTTTTTACCTCGACCTTTTTACGGCTCGTGACCTTGTAAAACAAAGTGATCCATCGCCGCCGCTTCCTGAACCAAGCCAACCGAAGAGGGGTATATTTTTCTGCTTTATTCTAATTTTTTGTGACAGGCCTGCAGAGGGCAAGTTATCCAGTATAACTCAAAGCAAAGTTGGAGTCTGTCTGCTGCAACATCCACCTGACTTTTCCTCATCAGGGAACTGGCTCTGACTGCCAAGAGGAAATGTGTGAGACTGCTTTGTGGTCACACACACACACACACACACACACACACACACACACAATAGCTAACGAGAGACGGGAGTAGATGCATTTAATGTATTATTCAATGCATCCAAAGCTATCACTTCATGGATTGCTAAGCAGCAAAAATATATATATGAACTCACTCTGTTAAGTTATGTTTAATCCTCATCTCTCTATTGAATCTGCCAGAAGAAATCCGTTCATGAAACAAGGGTGGGGTCAGAGGTTAAGCTACAAGTTCAGGGTTGCTTGTGTCACCGAGGCTCTGGGGGTATTTTACCGTGTTGCCACTGTGTCAGTCATTGAGACACCCAGCTGTGCTGACTGACTTCTACAATGCAACGCATGTGCAGAGTGATGACCCAGTGTTAAATGCGTTGTTGTAAAAGGCGGACGAGTAGCAGATCGCCGATTCAACCCCAACGATTGGCCGGGACATGGCCGTTATTTGTCGAGATGAAAGCGAAGAGAATGGGGGGCGGACAAAAAAAAAACAAAAACAGAAAGCTGACTGTTGTTCTCTTGGGCTGGAGTCTGGCAGGTGCTGGTTTGATGAATGAGACGGCATGGATTTATTTTATTTTTTGTGCTCCGGAGGGCCAGGGATAGAGAATGGCCCACAGCAATCAATGTAGATCAGCCAGAACTGCTCCCAGAGCAGCTGAGTGTGGAGCGGGAGGGTTGTTCCTGGGTGTTGTGCGAGCCTGAGTTGTTTCACAAAAAGAAGAGGGAAGAGAGAGATGATGAGGAAGGAGGAAATAATATGTCATTTAATCTCATCACCTGCTGTACCGATTTCTAAGGAGCTCTCATAAAAATCCATTAAGAGCCTTGAGGTTTGAGACATTTTTGGTGTTCACACCTGCACTTCCTGTTCACCACCTGAACATGTTCACTTTACCGATGCTCCCCCATTGTCTTTCTAAGCTGCTCCTCCTCGGTATGCACTAGATTTAAACAAATCTGTCGTCTCCGGCGTTAATGGCAGCCGCGACGTGGAGGTCTGATTTGAGACGTGTGGGCCCGGCAATTAGAAAACAATGTGTTTTTTATTTTGAGGGAGGGGGAGGGGGCTGAGGACCAGGATTTGTTGCCTGTGGGGGTGGAGGGACGAGCGGCGTATGATGGCAGCTGTCATGTTTTGTTTTTTCGCCAAAGACAGAAGCGAGTCCCTCTTTTGTCATACGACACATCTCTGGAGCTTCGGTGTACTTTAATGAGGAACAAAGCCGACAAGCATATTAAACACGGTGACATAGTGTAACTGCTCCTACGCTGACAGCACGAGACTGCTCTTGTGCACCGATCGTCCCAGCTGAAACACTGCCTTTCTGTGACACCACACCAGTTGCTGCTGGAAGCAAACGTCACCAGGCGATATATTACAAAGATTACTGTGAGAGGATATGAATCTGTCTGCAACCTCTTAATTCCATCGTTTCTCCCTTATATTTTTGGGTCTATTCCACTTTTGAGGCTAATTTTTCAAATCGGTGAGCAGGACTAATGCAGCCTCATATTGGATTCATGTAATTGACCTCCTTAGTTACTGTTGCTACGTCTGTCAAGCTTTCTGTTCCAACACAATCAAAAGAAAGGCTCCTTGTCTTCAGATCGAGGTGGATAAAAACAGGCTGCTCAGTTTGTTTTTGAAAGGAGAATGAAGACTTAAAGCATAGCTAACAAAATGCTACTTGGCTATCCATTCCTAGGTCACGCATAGGGGTGGGTAAAAATATCGATACATCATTATATCGCAATACTTTTGCCGCCCAATATAATATTGATTTTTTCAACTCCAAAGACTGATTTAAAAAAAAAAAGATCCATGTTTAAATGCATTGTGAATGCAGCACTTAATCAATATCATCTGATGTACATATACAGGTACTCGTGTTTACATCTTTATTTATATGGCGATATATCGTGATACGTATCGTATCGTGACCAAAGTATCGTGATACGTATCGTATAGCAAGGTTCTTGCCAATACTCACCCCTAGTCATGCAGTTCACGTTATAGCAGATTCATTCTTTGCACTTTTTGCTTTATGCTCCTTTGGTTTTTACCTTTCACAATAAAAGCCCTGGGCATATACGCAACATCACTGCTCACCTGGGGAACTTAAATTACAACACATTAGCTTACAATATCTATTTATTCCAACAACAAAGAAATTTATTGTATTTATTATACAGCCACCGTTGATCTGGCAGGTTTTTATTCTGCAAGGTTTTAAAGATGAGCTCCAGTATAATCCACTACATGGAACTCCCTGTATGGCAAGTAGTGAATGAGATTTCGGACACAACCCAAATATTGACGGGCCAGCCGTGCCTGCATGGTTACGGTTGCTAAGCAATGATTGGATATTTGCTGTTCCGGAAAGGGTTTTATCACACTGTTCATAACATCAGCATGATGAAGTACCTTAATATGAACCAAAATCACTGCTCTCTATTCTAGCTATAAACTTGATTTTCAACTCATTAAAAATTACTTGACGATAACAATAATCAATTATTAATTTATCAAACAAAAGGGACAAATGTTAGGTTCTCAAATTAAAGAAATTGCTCCTTTTATTGAAAGGCGTCACCTTGAGGAATCCTCTAGAGAATTATTATGGCCATTTCGTTACCCGCTGCTAGTTAATTGTTAAATAAATGAAAACGACTGCCATGTTGTATTAATAGATTCTGCTCAGGTCTTTTATGAACACCTAATTTCTCACTGACAGTTGTTCAATGTTTATAGCGGATCCCGATGAATTAGCATGCAGCTTGTGTGTGTTTGCCGTCGTCTCGTACACACACTCTCCTGGGAGACGACGTCGGCACCGATAACGCAGATGGAGAGATAATTGCGAAGGGATGATTGTTGAGGAGATAATTGGAGATTCCCATACCCCCCTGGCAGGAGCTGGTCTGGGCCGGGCTTCTGACCCGCTGCCCAGGTAAGCGTCCATCCAGCAGGTGGCTGCAAAAACCTGATTGGAAACGTGGCAGGAAATTCCAGCGAGGAGGCGAGACAAGAGCTTGGCGTGGAAGGGTTAGAGAGTGAGACACGGGGAAGAGAGAGAGACATGCTCGGAGCCGAGAGGAGTGCTCTCACACCCTCGATTACCCGTTAAATGAGGCGACGCGGTGCCATTGTTTTATTACTTAGAGGAAATAGGAGGAATCTAGATTTCGCTGTGTGGTCCCTCTGTTTCCCACTGCTGGGCTGGCATCTGGTCCCTTTGTACGCAGCAGTCTCTCTATCATCTCCTCTCACAGACACTAATGCCTCTGTTTCTTCTTCTCCCCCGGCTTTGCCTTCTGTTCGCCCTCACCTACATTTTCAAGACACGCTTGCTTTTTGGCTCATCCTTATTAACCTTCCATTGGCCCCGTTTCGACTAATGTAATCTCTCATGAGTATCCAACGCCTCCCACCATTAATCTAAGATCTGTTTGGCTGGTCAGCTGCTCTGATCACTGCTATTCCCCAGCGGTGGAGGCTTAAGAGTTTAGAGTCTTCCTGTCTGCACATCTATTTTTTCCTCCCTTCACCTCCTCATCTGTCTTTTCCTTCCCTTTTCTCGACTATTGGCTCTCTTTTTTCCACACCTACCAGTAACAACAGTGACATAAACACAATTTTATTGCTCTTGCACAGGCGGTAAATCTCCCTTAAGCTTGAGGAGCTAAAGCTGTTTATGCCGGAGCATAGTGAGCGCACCTCTCTGAGCACAACACTCATGGGGAAAGGCAGCGAGGCAAAGCCCACACCCATCTAAAAAAGCTCTAAAAACCCTGTTTTGCATTTCTTGACTCGGTATCATATCACTTTGTTTTTCATCAGTCATTTTCAGAATAGATTTCAAGTGGTTCGTTGGAGATCCCGAAGAAAACATTAGGGTAAAACCCTACAACCCTACGACCCTACGTCTGCTGGGTCTTTGTTCTATACCTTTCAGCACCTTGGATCGTCACGAGATCCCACGAAAAGCACATGAAATTTCATCTTGTCAAGGAGCTAGCAGCTAGGGGGCGGGGCTTTGGTGTGTGCATGGTGACACGTAGCAGTGTCACAAAAACGGTGGCTCTTTAAGAGGTTTTTGTGTAGAAATGATGCAAAAGCATCACTTAGGACTGAAACGGCGAGCATTTCTACATTGAAAGGAGAGAAAAGATGCTTTCGCTCTTCGCGTTTGGCAAGAGTTTGATTGACAGATGGTTCGTCCTATCACCTGGCAACACTTTTTTTTAAAGTGCCCTTTCCGTTTCCAATGACGGCTTCTCAGATGGTTCGGTGTAACCGTGTGTAACAAACCATCTGGCGGGTTACTCCGTCCTCTGGATGGAAAGAGATTTATTGTGTGTGGGCTGAACAGTTAATCGTCAAATCGGCATTGCGATGTAACGGAACGCGGTTTTCCAATCGCAAAGGCTGCGATGTCCTCTGCTTCAAGTGACACATGTATGTGAGAGTAGAGAAAACCATCCACATGTTTATATTCCGTTGTCATCAGAGTGGCGTTGCTCCTTCGGGGAGCAGTTCAGTGTACCGAGGCGTGCGTAGTAAAGTTAGCATATCAATAAAATCTTCAGCTCCTCACGACTCAATTAGGGGATAAGCCAAAACAAACCCGACTACGGTCTGGAAGCTGAAGCTGGTACAGTTAACAAGTTTACCATTTAATTTGTGTGATTTATCACTGTTAGATAAGATAAGAGGAAGGCAAGATAAGGATTTCTTTTTTTAATTGCACACTGAATCGCATTTGCAGTACCGTTCCAAAAAAAGCCATAGCTATTCGATGATTTCCCCGTGTTGTTGAGTGCTAACGCTGAATAAATCATTCTGGGGGAGGCCACCCCCACCCATCACCTGAGGGATTTTTCACAAACACAAGCTCCGTGTGAGACGCTCTCTCGTCAAAAACCAGCAAGACTTTCTTCTTCTTTCCGGCGGAGGAGGAGGGGGTGCAGCCCCTGAATGCATGTGAATGGGAGATCAGCTCCTTTTCGCCCTGCCTCTCATTAACGTAGCCGATTAGCTCTCGGGAAGATGGATGGGACCGGCGGGACCACAACATGCTCTCTGTTTTTATTACACACATCAGCTGACAGTTATTAGCCATGGGTGGCTGAGTGGAGGATGATTGTGTGCGTCCTCCAGTGTCTGGTGTCAGATGTGTTTATCTCCCCTCAAAGTGCTGCGTGGTTGATTGAGTGACCCTTCACCCCTGTGAAGGTGGCGTACATCACTGCCTGATGTGACGACAACCTCCCTGCTCCTGACATGCCTCTCATCTTTCCAAACCATACCTTGAAGCAAATATGGAAACAAATATTAATGAGACTTAATCTGCCAAGTGAAGGAACTGTATGCCAGATTCATGTTGTCATACCTGCACTGTTTGTTTATGTTGTATATGTGATTCAATTACGAGGCATTTTATGCCTTTTTTAGACAGTATGGAGATTATGAGTGGACAGGAAGATGGGTAATCAAACAAAGATGCCCAACCAGACTTGATCCAGGAACCTTCTGGTTCACCTTCAGCACTTTAACCCTTAGGCTCACACAGGCAATTAATATAGTTTAATAGATGGAGCCAAATATGGTCAATTTCTTTCATTTGTTGCAAAAGAATCATGACAAATATGTCTCTGGTGTTCGGACTTGAAGTTGATGCCTTGGGCTGATGAGATTGTGACATATTGACAGAAATGTTTAATTGAATAGTAAAAGAAAATCTGAAGCTGCTGTTGGAAAATAGACGCTTGCCGTTTTCGTGACCTTGTTGTGTCCCTTTTTTTACTACCAGGTTTGAGTGAAAATCGATTGAATTGGATACATGAATGGATTGGATGGACAACATAGTGGATGGTAGTAATAGTAGTAATAGAACTGACACTCTGGATGAAGGCGGTGAGTTGAGCTGGATTGGGCTGCTCACTCTTCCATTCCACCATCTTTGTTTATCGTTGTGTTTCTTTGGACTGTCACAGAACCACATTCACAGACTAGACAATGGTGTATATATACTTTGATCAGGAGATCAGATGAGCTACTTAATTGGATGTCCTATTTTGTGCAATCCCCTGACATGTCACTCCTCAGTAGTGAGGCTTTTTTTTTTTTTTTAAATAAATAAAATAAAAACAGACCTTTATGGATGGCTGAACATGAACCCTCCAATCAGTGCCTTCTCTGCAGCTGAAGCCAGCGTCCTGCTGTGAAATTCCTTCTGTGCTGCTGACCTTAATGCTGCACAGGATAATGGGCATGCAAGTCCCAGGGGTAGAAAATAGTAGAAGCCCCGTGCTCCTTCTGTGTGTATTTGTGGAGGCGTATGATGTATACAAAGTCCTTGTCAGAATCTGTGGTTTGCGTGCGGTCGCAGTAGAAAACCCATGAGTCCACATTGTGTTTGCTTAGCCACCGTGCTCGACAGGCATTCCTCATATTGATTCTCATAAACCTGGCTGTGGCTTCCTCTAAAAATACGTCTGAAATGATTTTGTGACTGCAGCCGGTACGATGCAATGCCACTATATTGATTTTTCTTTTTTTGACGTATTGAAAAAAAGAATTGCATGTTCTACAATAGAATATTGTAGCAATACCACAGTCACACATAGAAGAGTGAGGAGCAGCTGAGATACATGCACAAGGGCACCTTCACACCTTTGACTGATGCGGATTCCCATCAAAAATTAACCGGTGTCACGGCGGTCCTCAAATGGTCTCCATATCAGGATCATTTCCCCAACAAGAACTTTAAAAAAAATCAGTTTTATGGATTTCTTTTATGTCTTGACATCTTTTTTTATTATTAAAGGTTCATGCTGTAAACTATAAGTTTATTAGAATCTATCATTGTTTCCAATACATATATATTTTTTTTACAAGTTCATTATTCATGCAGTCATAAAGTCAGAACCAGTAATGGCCCACTAGTATTATGTGATTCTTACCGGGCTATAAAAATTCACCGGCAGTATGAGGATGCAGCGCTGGTCCCAGCCTGCCTTTCATCCACGACTTCAGATGCAGGAACAACTGTCACGAACACGCCCCTCTTTGTGCAGCCGGCACAGACGTGTCTGTCATTTGATATTTGGCTCATGCTAAGCAGAGGAACAGCTGCAGGGCACAGGAAACAGAGACGGGGAAGACGGTATCTGCGTGAGTTGTTTCTGACAGCTCCTCCTGTTGTGAGGGGATCGCTCCCTTTAGGATCGGAGTTGTTCTTCTCCTTTCCTGCAGCTCAGCCCTCTTTGACCACGCCAAAATGCAAATCAACCTATTGTTCATTCATGCGAAAAGTTTACGGCTGAAAAAAAAAAGCTTTTCTCTGTGCGTATGCCGAGTTTTGTTGACTTGGTTTGTTGGAGTGTCAACAAAAAAAACTGCAAATCCATTATTTGAGAAATTATCAAATGGAGGAGTTTGCAAAGCCAAGAGAGTTTTTGCAAATTTGCTAATTCCTTGAAGAGGAAACCTAATTATGACAAAATGTCCAAACACTCACGATTCCCACTTAATTTCCCAAAAAAGTCCCTTTAGCAGCTCTGAGCTACTGTAATCCCTGCCAGAGAAACAGTCCGTTGCCCGGGCAACCTCAGTTCTGCCGCCGTGGCAGCTGTAACCGTGGTGAGGAGACACGGAGTGCCAGGGTGGACAGGTGTTGCCGGGGTCTCCGAGATCACTTCAGGTCTCTCGCCCCGGCCTCCGACGTCGTTACACATGTGGAGCCGCCGCTAACAAGCACACACGCACGCTGAAAACACACACACGCCTCGCCGCTATTCTGCTATCAGAACAAGAGCCGAGACCGCTGAGTTACACTAACGCTCTGTGTCATGCTCTTGTCGAATTAGACGAGCACATGGTTCTCTTGCCAGCTCAGAGCAGGAGGTCCGTGCCACATGGCTGCATGTTTTTTTTTTTTTTTTTTTTTTTTTTCTGGACACACATACTGTAGGTATGAGAAATGACTCATATTCAGTGAAACATGGTAACCTGCTGCAGGCCAGGAGTAATGGGACACTGCACAAAAAGTCAAACAAGCTCTCATTACCTTTCAGCCAGGCAGAACGTGGAGGCCACTGGTGAAATCGGTCCCAAAAAAAATAAAAAAATAAGGGGGGGCGGGGGTGTGATGTGTGCTAGTGGAAAGCAATAGCTGAGAGAGTGTTTATTTAACAGCAACAGCGAGTGCAGACCATGAAGGAAAGATAGTTCTGTTACTGAGTCAGTGTAGCGAGGCTCAAAATGTCTATTTCAGGGCTCGCTTTAAGTAGGGTGAGTCACCAGGCTTTTGGACCACTAGAGACTGTGTGTGTGTGTGTGTGTGTGTGTGTGTGCGTTAATGCGATGTATTTCTATGTGATACCGCTGAATGTCTCACCCTCCCTCTATCTCCGTCACACACACACACGTGCTCGCCCGGCGGGTGCAGGTCTGTGACGGGGTTAGGCGTTTTTGGGCGCGGGCCATCCTCTCTGTGTCTTCCCCTCGGCTCCCTAGCAGCGAGCTGGCCCTCGCGCGGGGACAGGCAGCCGCTTCAATCTGTTTGGTAAATACTGAGATAAGTAAGGCCCGCCCATCACCGTGGCACAAAATATCCCAGACCGGACCTGCGAGTGCAAAGATAGCACACGGCGCCGCGCTGAAAGGACGAGCCTTCTGGACAGGACAGTCAACATTAAATTAGCTATTTTTAAGGTATTAAAAGGGTGTGAAGGAAGTCGGACGTGACAAACAGACAATGAGAGAAAGAGAAATGTGGAGACGGAGAAAGCAAAATGAGGGATGCAAACCACCTACTACTGCCAGTAAAATGTCAATGGAACTCCGGGGATGCATTGATTAACCTCTCTGCCCCTAATCTGCCTTCACCGCCTCACCGAAGGCAAACACACAGACTGGTGCTGTGCAGACGGACGAACATGACACAGAGGAGCTGAATGGAGACGAGGTTGAGGCTATGAGAGCTATTCTTAACCGGAAAATTCAAAAGCACTGTGTTTAACTGAAAGGGTAAACAATGGTACAAGGTTCATCCATGGTCGTATTACAGAAAAGGTCTTTTTATTCTCTCTGTTCAGAATTTAGTTGCCCTATTTTTAACAACTTGAACTTTTTAAACATCTGCACAAAGTGAACTTCCACACTACCTAGAATTCAATTTAGTTCAATACAGTTAGCTCTATTGAGTTCATTGCTGTTTTGGTCTAAAGACCATCAGTACATTGTAATATTGAACATCATAATTTCCCAGAGTCAATAGGCTCGTCTTCATGACGCATGAACACAAAAATGTTCAATTCACCGTAATGTAAGAGGGGATAAAGCAATAAATGTTCGCATCGGAGAAGCTGGATCGACCGTCGGATTGATTATTTGACTAATAGCAGCTTGAATTCAACGCGTCTCGTCCATCCCACATGAGGAAACCTCAAAGTTGAAGTACCGCACGATCGTTACAGGACTACATCGGATGTAGGTGTCAATAAGAGGCGAGACGGACACATTTGATGGTATTGAGTTGAATGTGAATTGATTGCTGTGGTGCAAATCCTACAGTCCTTCTAACATTTTCATTCCGTCCCCTGTCACTGTTTTTTTTTCTTTTCTCCCTGGCAGTTTGCTCCCAGTTCTCCAAAGGTGTGTACGCCATCATCGGCCTCTACGACAGGAAGACGGTCAACATGCTCATGTCCTTCTGCGGCGCGCTGCACGTCTGCTTCGTCACGCCGTCCTTCCCCATCGAGACGGCCAACCAGTTCGTCATCCAGCTGAGGCCCGAGCTCCAGGACGCTCTGGTGGGAGTGATCGAGCACTACGGGTGGACCAAGTTTGTCTACATGTACAGCTCTGACTCAGGTAGGAAACCTGGAGCTGGTTTATTTAATCTCCCAGCATGCAATACATCTGGAAAAAAAAAAACATTTTCATTTCATATGTAGGTTTTTGATTGATTATCAGTTCAATCTTTCTTTAAAAACCTATAATAAAGCAGTTCAAGTACATGTGCATAAAGACAGTCAGAAGCAACCAGCCACCAACAGACATCTTCATATTGCCATGGCGACAGCAATGGGGTCAATTGTAGTCATTGTGCAGCACTGAGCAGGCATAAGAACATTTTTTTTTTTCAGCCCACCGTCTTTCTGCAGACGGGGAGCACTGAAAAGAAACATTGACCCGCACTGACTGGCAGATAAATCACACAATGGAACAAAAGATGAAGCTTTTCATTGGGCAGTCCCCGGCAGTTTACCCATGTTGCAACAGTCCCTTTGTCAGCAGCATTCCAAAAAATAATAAATAAATAAATCAACGAAAAAAAGTGCTGTAGGATACAATTTAAACACATTCATAACATTCCTGCAGAAATAAATCAGCACACCTGCCAGCCTCCTTCTCTCCAGCCGATCAGCTACACCCCTCTCATAACGCCGCGCCATCTGTCCCAGGTGCTGTGGCTTTTGGAGCATGACTTCCAGGAGGGGGGGAGGGGGGTATTTTGTGCATTTTGCATATTATTGCAACTTTTATCCACTTGTGTTTGACTTGTGTGAGACATAAGCAGGCTTAAGTCAGCTTTAAAAGACAGACGGCATCATGTCACTCTGCAAAGCGCACCATGTAGCGGTGACAGGGGAGATTTCACAGCGGGCTCGAGCCCTCTTGATTCATGATCGCCGTAGCAACGCACATGTCCCAACAATTTTTTTTAGCTTCTGTGATGCCTTTATTACCAACTCACAAACAGTTGGGTTGTGTGTGTGTGTGTGTGTGTGTGGGGTCACCCTTGTGTGATTGAATGGCGGGATGAAGGCGGTGAAATCCATATCTGTAGCCCTCTGTTGCCTGGATACTACGCTAGTCACCCTTCCTTCAGGGTTATTTTAAGCCGTTAGGAAAAGTGTGTTTGTGTGTGTGTGTGCGTGTGTGTGTGTGTGTGTGTGTGTGTGTGCTTTTTCCAAATATTTTATTTTTTTCAAGGACTGTTAAGTGATATTGCCTCTAAAAAAAAATGTCAAACGCTCTCTAATGTTTAATCTAATTTATATTTATATTCGATTTGTATTTTCTTCTTACTTCAAATTTTTTTTCAGTGTTTTAATCCAAGTGGGCATTTCTTGCACATCTTCACTTGATCTCATGGTGCATGGAGAAAAAAGTCTAAAGAGGTCAAAACTCCAGCTACACCTATATATATATATAAAACAACTATATCTCCTTTTTTCTCCTAACATCTTTCTTACCGCGCCGCAGCCGCACATAAAAATGCCTCACATTTTTATTTTCAAAAGCCAAGAACGGGAAAACAAATTTAAAAACCCATTAAACCTATCATAAACAATATTCTGGAAATGGCTTCCCCAAAGTGTTATTTTCTCTACTCTCCATTCTCTGGTGCCCAGGCCTCCTTGTATTGCCTCTGGCTGGAAGGATGCTTATGACAGCCAGATTCCATTATGATATTATACTCTTCCAGGATTCCTTCGGAGGACCTTTTTTTATTTTTTTTACATTGGCCACTCTCACGAGCCTCCCTGTCAGGCTCGCTGTGATTTATAAGAGCCACATTTGAAAACACAAGTTGATATCCGATGGATACATCGTGCGACTAAAAAGGGAGGAACGCAGGGAAGGACAAATGAGAGAAGTTGCTCTCCAGCTAATTCATTACGGGTATAAAACATTGCTTGGTCAATCTGCAACCAGATTATCAAATATATACGCACATAAAGACACAAGGAAATACATAAGGTCATTTAAATAGGAGTGAATGGATCAAATTAGCTGCTTTAATAGGACAGAGCCTCTTTTTCAAGCTGCAGGGTCAGTTTGTGTTGCAGGGTGCTGTCCATGGTGCTGAAACGAGGACTCCATCCAAAGACAGTTCAGTCCATTCTCCTCAGGGACCCGCTGGCCTTATTCACGGCCACGTTAACTGCCCCCCCCCCCGCCCCACGTTCCCATGCCTATCATCAGTTTCATCACAGCTACTGCTGAATCCGTCAGCACCAAGGACTATTATTCACTCACCAGCGACATTGAACAGAGAGACACCACAGGACGGTGCCTCCATGTGTCTGTGTTGTGGTCATATGTGGAGGTGACACAGCATCCATCTTTAAAATGTCTTAATGACCTGGTTCAAACAGGCAGCACAAATTGCCTGGAGAGCAGCTGGCGTGAATTTTTCATAATATTCCAGGGGCAATCATCTTTCAGAGGCTGCCTTTCCTCATTCTTCTTTTGACAGCCTCTGTGTTGCTGTTGTTGCAGATAAGCCATATTTACATTCGCCCCAATATGCATAAAATGCCTGTGTGAACATGAACAAACAAGCATGGAGGATGCACAAAACACATTATGTGTAGGCCCACGGTGGCTCTAACGGTGTTTGCCAGCTTAGCGGAGGCAAAACAAATAGTGCTACATCATGTATTAGTTTACATTTTCTAAATTTTTGTAATTGCTATAATTCATTTGGGGTAATGTCTGCCAGTCTGCTGCGGGTGAAATTACTTTATTTACTCTGTGGAACAACTGTGGCTGCCAGCTCGGGGAGGAATCTGATTGGTCCGCTGCCAGCAGCAAAGGAGCACAACAGTGAGTCAGATTGTAAATCAGAGCTCAAGATCAATGTGTTCTCTAATCGCCTTTTATTTCCTGTCTTAGCATGAGCCCTTAGCTCACTGGCTGCTCGGCGTCTGCCTCTGTGATGCTCGAGTGTCTCAGCAGCATATCGCCGACAGCGTAATTGAGTAACGGCACCTGTAATTGGTTCTCTGAGGACGTAGAGAGCGGGCCTTGCGAGTGCGCCGTCCGCGATGATGCACGGGCGGATTATTTGTTAGTTTGGAATCGGTGATTATTTTTCGCACGGCGCTGCACGCGCTGGAAAAGCACACCTGGATGTGTCACGGTGCTTAATGGGCTGTCCTGCTCGTTATACTTCATCACTGAAGCTCCGCTGGAGGAACTTATCAAGAGCAGTTTAGTTTTTTTTTCTCTCAAATTGTTTTAATTCGTCTCCATTAGACAACATGATGTAATTTGGGTGAATTGTCTGTGCTGTGATGATCATATTAACTCAACAAATGGCCCCTCGGGGATAATAAAGATGACTTTACTTTACATTACCTTTCACTGTATAAGATTAACCTCCATGTAATTTATGTCTCCTTATAAAGTCTAGACACTTATGGATCGCTCTCGGTAGAATAACCAACGTCGCTAATTTGTCTTGAAACGGCTTTGCAGAACCTTTACTGTAAATGTTAGTTTCTTACTTCCTGCACTGAGAGTTTGACCTCCCTCCACTCTTCCGTCCAGGCCTGTCGGTGCTGCAGAAGGTTCTGGACACGGCGGCGGAGAGGAACTGGCTGGTGACCTCCGTCAACGTGGAGACCATGACCGAGGCCTCCTTCTTGAAAGTGTTCCAGGATCTGGACAAGAGGAAGGAGGGCCAGATCATCATCGATTGTGAGACCGAGAGGCTCACTGGCATCCTCAAGAAGGTAAAGAGCATTTCTTTGTTTTGCCATTGTAAGAGGATTAATGTAATTATGTGGCGACATATAATGCAATTTCAACTAAAAGGCTGCAACCTCGTAATGTTAAAAAAGAAAACATAGTGTATGTTATGCATTAGCTTGAAATAACTGTAACATAATCAGTCAATCATCCTTTTGGACACATGTCAAAGCCTTTTTGTTGATCGGATGAACAAAGGAGAGGAAGGAGGGGAAACAAATGGAGAGTTGGTCGGTAGTCTGTCGTGGTGTTTACTCTTCTGGAGCAACAAGGACAGGAAAGATAAATAACGCAGCTTTGGCATTTGGAGTCGACACTTCCTCTGTGATAGGATCATCACTTACTCACCTCCGTGCCGCTGAAAAGGAAGAGGATCTCGGCATCACAATAGACCGTCCACTAAACCTCTTCCCTCAAACGCAGATTGCTTAACAACCGTAACTAGGCACGGCAGGTCAGTCGAGCTTCGGATTAAAATGCAAAGTGGTTTACATGGTGCCGAACTAAGAGTTATAGTCCACATGTAGCCTTTCCAAAACCAAAAGCATGAGAGCAAAAGTGTAAGAAATACATTAAACAATATTCCTGTGCTAATGTAGGCTGCAATCATTAGCATGTCTGGCTAACTAGCTTACTACCTACAATAGCAAAGCAAAGTCCGAGGAGTATTTCACTACATGAGTGTGTGAGATGAGCGTACATGATTAAAGACACCCAGTCAATACTGCTGCAGCTGATGGAAGTCAGTCCACGATGTTGTTAGCGTTTAGAGCAACGTTAGCATCTGTATCCCACCCGGACTCTTTACGAAAGATATGCCGCTAAACTGTATGTAATTATTGTAAAATATGTAAAAAATACAAACAAAATTATTCAAGCCATGTTCAAACAAATAACACAAACGATGTTGTTAGCATTTAGAGTAACGTTGGCAACTATATCTCACCGGACTCTTTACGAAAGATATGCCGCTAAACTGTATGTAAAGTATTGTAAAATATGTAAAAAAAAAAAAAAAAATTACAAATAAAAGTATTCAAGCCATTTTCGAACAAAATAACGCAATTATCAACATTTTTTTAGCTTTGCCGGTGTGTTTAAGCACGATGGCATTCATGTAGCCGTCAACTTCCCTATAAGTGATGTAGCTAACGTTAGCTCAGTGAGCTAGCTAGACCCAAGTGATGTAGCTAACATTAGCTCAGTGAGCTAGCTAGACCCAAGTGATGTAGCTAACGTTAGCTCAGTGAGCTAGCTAGACCCAAGTGATGTAGCTAACATTAGCTCAGTGAGCTGGCTAGACCCAAGTGATGTAGCTAACATTAGCTCAGTGAGCTGGCTAGACCCAACTGATGTAGCTAACGTTAGCTCAGTGAGCTAGCTAGACCCAAGTGATGTAAGCTAACGTTAGCTCCATGAGCTAGCTCGCCACAGCTGACCGTTGACCCTGCAGCTGGTTAGAAAGCTTGTCAGGATCCAAATGAAAAGCCTGCGTTTGTCTGGATCCGTCTGACGTTCGAGCACCCGCCGTTTCCAGAAATGACTCAAAGCGTGGAGCGGTGAATCTGCTTCTGTGATAATAGCTCTTTTTCACAGCAGACTTTTTTGAGAAAATTACAGGTGTAATTAATAACGAGTGCATTCAGGGGATTTAGTCGTAGGACTCACCGTCATGCTTGTAGTTAGCAGAGTTTCACCTGTGCTTCTCCTGCTTTAACCAGACAAAACATCTGCTGGAAAACTCCGCTTGTGTCGTATCCCCCAGAAATACATGACGCATTTGTCATATTTGTATTGTTTTTGATGTCGCTGGAATGATTTCTGATTTTTACGGTCCAATTTGAATTGTTTCTGGGGGGGGGGGGGAAACATGCATTCACCTGCATTTTAATGATGTTCACAACACACACACACACACACACACACACACACACACACGGTCCCATGTATGGGCTATAGGCCTGCTCCGTGTGACTGATATTGATGACCCGGTGTCTACAGTTAAGGTTATTGCATCAGTTCTCGCCAGTTTACAGGAGCTGAGCCTGAGAAGTTCTCCATTCAGACGGCCACCATCAATCACCCGCATCTGCTCCCTGCCTCCACACCACTCCGAACACACACACACACACATACACACACACACACGTCGTCCTCTTCTGCTCTTTAAACTCCCTCCCGTGTTCATCTCATTCATCTCATCTCGTACACAGATTCTCCTACGATAATGTCACTGACAGTTTCCTGAGGGCGACGTCTGAAATAAACTCAGCGTTGATGGTAGTCTCCTCAGAGAACATTCGTTGTGACAGAAGAGCTACCAAGAAAACACTACAGAGTGTATCTCTGTGTGTGTTTTTTCCTCCACCAGAGAAAAAAAGTGACCCGTTCTCTTGGGGCTGAACTCTGAATGACTCCTCAAATCTGCATGTATAATTAAAAAGCCACTCGCTTCCAAAACATTTCCACTTGACGGCCGACCGTGGCAGCGATGTGTGTTTTCCCCTCAGTGTCGGCCGCGTCGGTGTCAGCTCCTCCCTTCCCCTTCGCTTTTTTTTTTTTCCTGGCCCCGGGACTCGGCCCGCGGGGCCCGCCTTGTGCTGAGGTCACCCATTAATAACAAATGCCACCGTCTGTCATGACCTACAGCGTCATTAGACACATTTTACAAACAAAATGAGTACGCTCCGCGAAGTGTGCGGCAAAGAGGGGGGGAACACTCCGGGGGAGTGAGGAATGTGTCGGGTCATGATGGCGCCTCAGCGGACGCAGTGGAACGAGGCTCTTAACCGCTGTCTTAAGGCTATTGATTGGATGGTGCAGGGCTTTGAATAAGTGCTGCCCACTTGGCCTTATTTTATGTGACTGCCCAGTATGCTGTGATGACACACACACACACACACACACACACATTTGTTGTACAGTGCAGCAGGCTCTTCATTTAGCCAACTAGACAGTTCGATGCCACCAGCACAGAAGCCACATCTAGATTTGAGCATCATTCAAACCAGGATGCATGAGGCTACACACCTCTCGCCGGGGCGCTCCGACCCCCCTGACCTTTCGATGCATGGCCGAGAAGCGGCGTAGGCTTGGGAGGGAGGGGGCTGGGGCGCTGCACGTCGTCTGATGATGTCATCGTTAGATCCCGCCGGAGTGCTTTAAATATTACATCAAAGTGAAGTGTGACATGGTATGTGCAGTTTACGGTCATTAAAGAGTTGGATATTAATGTATGTAATGTTGTTTCTAACCGACTCCACCAACTGTCATTTTCCTGAAGCTAATATGATGACTTTTATGATGAGGAGCCCTTTTATGTATTAAAAACTGGTCTTTGTGAAGTCAATTTTTGCTGTTAAGTGTTTAGTCCTTTTCGCTCTGATGCGCCGTGAACCTTCTTTCTATTTGTCTTGCACAAGGTCAGGGACTGTGCTCTCCACCAGGTCTACTGCTGAGACACTGTGGAAATCTCTCTCTCAGCTCTGCACACACACACACACACACACACACACACACACACACACACACACAAACCAACCGTCTGTTTTTGTATCACAGGCACTTTATTCTCTATCTCTCCTCTGACCTTGTCTTCCAGATTGTTGAACAAGGCAAGAATGCAAAGAGCTACCACTACATCTTGGCCAACCTGGTAAGGAAACATCATCATATATAACATTTTTATCAGGTTTTTAATTCATTAATTCATTCAGACTTCAAAACACCTGTCCTCCTCCTTAACACCCCCCTCGTGGCTTTGTGGCTTTTAGATAACTGGTGCTTCTCTCTCATCCCATTTTCCTCGTCAGCTATACTTCATATATTTTTTCTCTGGACCCGCAGACATAACAGTGTCACGGTGGTAGACTCACAGTAAAGGAAAGGGAAACGTGCAGCGTTCAGAAATCTGTACAGACTCACAGGTGACGGGAAAAAGGTCAGGCGAGCTTGTATCCATTAGCCGTTGTTGTCTGCTGCCATTTTCTCACCGCAAACGGTGCGTCGACCCCTCAGACTCACTAAATGCAACCAAACGAAGGGGAACAATTGACATCAACCAAGGCTGTAATGTGCTAATACGCATTAATATGCAGCTGCTTCCTTGGAACAATTTCTCACTGCTCAATCTCTCTCTTGTATGGCCAGTTAGCCTGATCTCACTTTGAATGATAAGGCTCGGATGGTAATAACAGCTGATAAGTAAAGTGGCCACAGTCATTTCTAATGGGTCCGTTAAAAGGTTTGAGCAAATAAAATAGAATTCGTTTTTCTATATCCTTGCACCTTTTCAGAATGTTAGTCACTTGCGTGGTTGTCTGCAGCTGCATGTGTGAGAATCTGAAAAAAAAAAACATAGTTGGACAGCGATAGAGAAATGAAATAAGAATTTGAGTGGTAAAAATGTGGAGAAAATATGTCAGAAACCCCCCTCCCTCCCTCGTGTCCCGTCTTAGCAAAGGCTAGTTTCTATAGTAACCTCTTCAGCTCACTGCGCTGCATTAGCTCATACATGGAGCAGAAAAAAGAAACTACTCTGTCTGCTCAGCTGAGAAATATGGACACCTGGAAACACAGGTACATTAGGTAGACAGGAGGTGGGGGGTGGGGTGGGGGCTGTATGTGCTGAACACTGCCTCTATTCTTTACTCTGCATTTGTCTCCTGGAGCTTGAACCAGCCGTCATTTCCCTCGTACCTGCCACCCCGCCGTCCACCCTCCCCAAAACCACCAGGGAGGATCAGAGGAAGTAAACAAGCCCGGGTTTGAGATGGAGATGAGAGAGAGAGAGAGGGAGAGAGAGAGAGATTCAGATGACATGAAACAAACAACATCAGAGCGGAGAAGAAAGAGCGAGGATGGAAAGTTACGCTGTTGCTCGGCGGGCAGGAGGAGACACCAGAGAGACACCTTTACTTTTCATCAGTCGTAACTTTGCTCCTAAATCTTCGACAAATAACAGACAAATCCTTTCTCCCCCCTCCATCCTCCCCCCTGCGCTGCCTCCCACCCGGTCCCACTCGTGTGCCTCGTCTTCCCCCCGCGCTGACATGCATCCTGCTGAGAGACCGAATCTGCCTCTCTGCCTTTCTCCCGCTCTGAAAAACAGCCTTCTCCACATAATTGTCGGGGGGGGGGTTGTAGGAGATACCATTACACTAAATCACTTCCTGCTCTGCCCGAGGCATCTCATGCATTGTTCCCAGTAGCCCATAAGGTTCTGGCCCTGCCATTGTTACCAGTGGCCTACGAGGACTGGGTCTATCAGAGATTAGCTCCGGCCTGAACACAGACATGAAATGAGCTTTTCTATTTTCTTTCTTCTCTTGCCCGTCAGGAGAGACGGGGATGAAGTATGCTCGAGTGGAGGATAACCTCTCTAAGTGAAAAAGAAACATTTGTCATTTTCATCATGCTATTAACCCTACGGTAGAATTAAAACCAGTAACTACAACGTAGTGGAGTCTGCCAATTACACCTCTGGTTCCTCAGCGTGTGAAGGGAAGGATTGCAAATTAAAGTTAGATTTAAAATCATCTGAAAAGAAGAATTAAAAGCAAAGAAAGGTCAGGGTTGGGTTGGTTAAATCTGAGGGGTCAGATTCAGTAGAAAGAGACACAAATTTAGGTATTAGATATTTTTCTTTGGGGCTGTTGAGAGGCATTTATTTGTTTTGAGGGGTAACAAAGGTCAAAAAGGTTTGGAACCACTGATCAAGTGACCCTTCAGAGCCAGGAATCTCAGTAAATTCCTAATTCCTCTTCTAATCATGCATTTATTTCAGTGTATATATCTAATTTCCTGTCTGCATGCATACCTTTCGTTTACCTCTCCTCCTGTCCGCTTCCTGTCTCAGGGTTTCCTGGATATTGACCTGACAGACCTGAGGAAAGGTGGGGCGAACATCACCGGCTTCCAGCTCGTCAACAACTCCGAGCCGGGCGTCAGCCGCGTCGTCCAGCAGTGGTTGGAGTTCGACAACAAAGACTCCAAAGTGCAAAAGAGTGGACTCAAAGTACGACTGCTTTTCTCTCTGATCTCTCCGTTTAAAGTCACATCAACTTAGTCATGATGGTAGACAGAGTTGTGATGAGATTTTTACCTCCAAGCTTGTTATTTCAGTGAGTTTGTTTGTTGCAGCATCTTGTAAAAAGCTATCGATCCTGTCTGAGTGAGGTGATGCACATCCGGGGCTTCTTCTATTAAATGATTATGAATAAATGAATAGCTGAGATAGAGCATTGATTTCAAATCTTTTGTTTTTACAAAGTCGAGAAATAAACTGATAATGTAACTAATAGAAATGATGTCCTTCTGTGTGAACACCTGGGGGAGAGACTTCATAGGGTTCATTGGTTTCCTTCAGCCCTGATCAGTTTCCTGCCCTCTCTTTACAGTACACGGGCGCTCTAACATACGACGGGGTGAAAGTCATGTCCACGGCCTTCCAGAATCTAAGGAGACAGAGGATAGACATCTCTCGCAGGGGCAACGCCGGAGAGTGTCTTGCCAACCCACCAGCCCCCTGGGGGCAGGGCATCGACATCCAGAGGGCCTTGCAGCAGGTTTGTGCACATACATAGGAACATGCTAATGCATACACACACACACACTCAAATTCTTGAGTGGCACATTGCCTAACGGCTCCTGAGTTGGGGCTGGCTGAACAAATTAGGTCTCATTCTGTCGTGTAAAGTTCACATTAAGGCGTAGGAGAGCTCCCTAGTATCAAATGTGACATCACGGCTAGTAAACAAAACCTGCGGGCAATAACACTCAGCCGTGATCATCATGGAATATGACATCAGCAATTGAGTTTAGAAATGTAATATTTGCCGATGGAAATAGAAGCGTCGGGGCCGGCCTTGAGACTTCCCGTCGTCTCATGGAAGACATTCATGCGTGTGATAGCGTGTACGTCGAGGAACACAGGGCTATTATTTTATTACAGTAAATCTGAAATGACATCTTTAAAAAAAAGAGAAAGAAACTGCAGAAAGTTGCCAATTAAAAACACGATGAAATATGTTTTTTCATGAAATCTGGAACATTTACATCAAGTAAATAAATGCAGTGTGTGTGTGTGTGTGTGTGTGTGTGTGTCTGACCTGCCCGAGGCTCTGTCTGCAGAGGCCAGTTCAGTGTCAGTCCAGCCATCTGCCCGCTCATGGACCGGAGATTGAAGCCGCGTTTCGCTCAATTAACTCCGTCACACAACCAAGACAAACACACTGCACTGTTGCACGTACATATATATATATATATATATATATATATATAATATATGTATGTACGCAGGCCGTCTGCCCGTCACCTTCGCAGGGATCTGGTGCAAACGGATCCTATACAAACACATGCAAAGCTTTGCTCAACATGCATCCCGTGTGAGAGTGACATGCAAGCTGATTGACCATCTGCACAGCAGAGTCCGAGCCTTATTAAACACGTGTGACTCCGTCACATTGCAGGTGCGTATCGATGGATTGACGGGTCACATTCAGTTCAACGAGAAAGGCCGCAGGACCAACTACACCGTCAGTGTCATGGAGCTGGCCCCCTCCGGACCAAAGAAGGTACGTCTGGAGGCTGAAGAGCCTGTTTGGAAACTGGGCCTGCAAGCTTATTAGTGGAATAACCCCCGTGGTTCATTTAAGGTCCCTACACAGTATTCAGAAAGTCAAAGAAAGGTTAAAAAAAAAAAGGTAAAAAAAAAAAAGCAAGAAAAAGAAGGTTTTATATACTTTACTCAGTTCCCACTTTTCTGCAAAAGCTGATGAAATTGTAATTTCTAAAACAGTAGAAACTCCAGTGGCAACTACCATTATCAGCAACACATTATTTTTTTTATAATATACACTATCATGACAGAAAAGAAAATAGAGAGATTGAGAAAATCAAACTGGAAAAACGGATGCTGCCGGTGGACAAATGGTATAATAAGAACAGTTTAGTAACACATTGACAAGTGTACAGAGTGATGATGCATGGGAAGTGGACATGTCAGTGTTATTTGTGTTGTCGGCTCCCCTATCAAATATTAACACCCTATCAAATGCAAAAAGTGGTTAAAACTACACATCAAATGCAGTATTGGATCATCGCATTATTCATATTGACCTCAGAGGGTGTGTGCTCCCATCTGTTTCAAATGTCTTACATAAATAGCTTTTATTCTCCAGTAAAGTAGTTTTCCCATTTTTCATTTCACTCTTTGTGACATCCCTCTCATCGTAGGTCGGCTACTGGAATGAAGATGAAAAGTACGTGACTACGGCGAGCTTCGTGAGAGGCAGCAACGACACGTACGGCCTGCAGAACCGAACGTACATCGTCACCACTATCCTGGTACGTGGCATCCACATGCTGAGGGGTCAGATGGGTGAGATGCAGACGGAAAAGGGCAATATTTTTCATTTTCTTTTATGATAGAGTTGCTAAAAGTTCCGACCCCTGAAAGAATTCAGCAGACAGCTGTGATCATATCTCCCCCTCCCTCCCTCACCAGCTCTATTCTGCTAACTTCTCTCCGTCTGACTCACGCCGGCTCCGAATCACAATCACTTCATTTGGCAAGTGACAATACATGGAGGATTTTATCTCGATTGTGGTCACTGTTATTGCAGAATACTAAATAGACCACTTGTTTCTTTGTCATCCAATGTTATTTGTCCACGACTCGGTCATGTGGCGTTGAGTTTCCTGACCTACGTGACAGAGATGAAGGTCTGTGGATGAGGTTCGGTTTCAGCCAGGCTATCAGGACATTTTCCCCAAAAGAAAGAGGCGTCGCTGCAGGCAGAATACCTGGCTCATATACAGCAGGGGATAATAAAGATCATAGTATATCTCTGCAGGTACAGGATGTCCTCGTTGCCTGCATCTTGTTAAAAAAAAAAAAACGTAACATCAAAGAAAAACTCCACGTCCGTGGATGCCCGGGGCCCAGCGCCGGTTCTTTTTGTACCTTTTTTCAAGTGGAAATGTCTTTTATCATTGTGAATCAGTGTCACCGTGATATTTTTGTTGGATTTGAAGTAGATATAAGCGTCACATGCCTGGATGAAAAAGATGAGAAAGAAAAAGTCAGGCCGAGGCGGGTGCAGCTGATCTCCATGTGAGGGTTAACGGGGTGAAGGTGATGGAGCGGGGAGACACTGGAGAATAATGGAGAGAAAAACAATCCCTACAAGCTTTCAGTCAGGGACACAGCAACAACAATCGTGACATTAGCAATGAGAATCATCTGTTAACACTGCATTCATGTCATAGCGTTGTCAGCGGGGAAAAGGCATCAGCCTCCTCGTTACCCACGCTAACTGTATTTCCCACCTCGGGGGGAAAGGATTGTTCAAGTGTCACCGAATCGGTGCTAAAGTGGCTGCAATAGTGAGCAGTAATCTAAATAAACCCCGACGTTAAGGCACTTACGATTGATTGGGCTGATTGTAAAGGAGCCACATGGCTTGTTTAACTCAATAAGAAAGGTCTAGAAATATGTTCCGCAAATTAAGCCAGCTCATTTACGCCACTTTTACATAATGGTTTCAATAATGCGTTTTAATAATCGCAACGTTTTATCAGGACTCCCATTCTGCCGGCGCAATTTGAAAATGTGACGAGTTGGAGAGACAGAGTAGATATTTGATTTAAAAAAGAGAGAAATGAAGATTCCACATTGGTATTCACGTACAGACGTGTTGTGATTGCGTTAAAAATGAAGTATTAAGCAAAGATTAATGTTGAAATGGTTGAAAAAGCTCAAATTAATGAGCTGATAAAACATTTCAAATTATTAAATAAATGCTTGAAGTAATAGATTAATAGTTTGAGAGATAGAAGTCATGAAGAAACAATCTTTAGTCTACATAGATTTTTCCAATGGTTTAAAAATGTAATTGTAATAGAATCCGGTTTAAAATGCATTCAAATGAATGCAACAGGTCATTTAAAGAACATTTTTTAAAAAGTGAACATTTCATTTAACCCCACGGTTCCAGTTTCCCCAGAGGACCGACCTAAAATAAGTTCCTCTGGTCTAATCTCTTATCAGTGTCCCCTTTTTTTCCAGGAAGATAAATTGCTTCTCTGTCTTGGAAACCTAAGAGCAGAGATAAGGTGTGAACACTTATTGGGCTGCAGACGAGTTCTCACATGGTGTAACTTTGGCGCTCGCTGATTGGCTGCTCCAGGCAGGGTGTTGTTTTGTCGATGTGAAGGCAACGCTTCGTGCTTTCCCACATCCGGCCTTTGTGCACGAAGGCCAGGCCGGACTTAACGGGAGATCTGGAGGAGTGAAGGCGAGCATGTTTAATGGAGGACTGGACTTCAGGATCGTGGCTTTGCACTAAAAACGTAGTGTTTGCATGCCGGGGCTTTGCGCTATTAATGGCGTGTTCACTGCGTGCGGCTATAAAAATAAATGCAGTGACTTTAATAGGCTTTCAGCTAGAAATGGTATCACGAAAGAGCAGAATTATGTAATTCTCTAAATCCCTTTGAGGTCTGTTTAAATTGGTCTCAGAAGAATGAAATAAGTTGATTTCTTAGGATTGTACCGGCGGCGTACCTAATCAGACACACTCATTGCCACGCGTGTGTGTGTGAGTTTGCATTTGTGCACGTTTGTTGGTGACAAGTGTGTTATTTTGCGTGTTACTGTATATTTAACACGGTCGAGCGGCGGCGGATCTCGGAGGTCAATGAGACCTGGAGGACCTTCTACCATGCGACGCCTCGATGAGCTCGCGTTTGCACATGCATACTCCAGCGTGTGTGTGTGTGTGTGTGTGTGTGTGTGTGTACCCTGTCGAAGCGCTGCACGCCAGACCGTTCTCACCACTGTCTCCCTCGGGTGCCACTTTTCCACCAGTGGGTCAGGGGGGTTTCCATGTGTAACAATGATTACCTTCACCTCAAGCATAAAAAAAAGCAGGAGGACCCAGATAACTGTAACACCCTTCCTCCCCTCACTCCCACATCTCCAGACCCTGATGACATACATCAGCACAGCCTCATAGACAAAAGCCGGCACACACATAACAACTCGTGGGACTCAAGGGCCTTCCTGCTGCTGCTGGACCGCTCAGACTAGACTTGACTGGACTTCTATATGAAATACATCTTTCTTGGAGGAAAGCGGGGCCCCGAGGTGTCACGTCAGCTGTATTTTCCTTGAGGACACCCATTTATGTGTCAGATGTACAAATGTTGGAGCGATAGAACAAGAAGAATGGCCTGACCCTGGGGCAGAGGTCAGGGATGTCTGCCTTACCATCTACATGGCTCACACACACACACACACACACACACTCACCTTACTAGCTTTAATAAGCAGCCCCAAACCGTCCGCCTCCTCATGACCCTGCCTTTCAACGTGGCTTCCCTAATGATAATACTTAGTCATCTTTTTGTGTTTGAATTACACACCATACCTTTAAGGAACAAAGCCCAAATAATACCTGGTAAATTCTTATTACAATCTGTTCTTTTAGGAGATTTTTTTTTTTACCAAAGCCTCTCAGCTGTGAGCAAAGGGTAGAAAAGATAAGTGATGCACAGAAGCATGATACGCTTCCATCCCAATGTTTTCAATAGCATTATAAAACTTAACTACATGCTCAAGCTTTATTATCATCCGTAATGCCATTGTCTCTGACTTAATTAGCTTCACAGGCTGCCCCGCTGAACAACAAACGTATGTTAGTCACAACAGCTTCGGCGGCGTATACATCTCGTTTTCACATCAGCCAAGTATTTCCGTAATTGAATTGGAATCGACGCCCGTGTGGTTTGCCCCTCGCCTCCGACAGGAGTCTCCGTACGTGATGCTGAAGAAGAACCACGAGCTGCTCACCGGGAACGACAAGTACGAGGGCTACATCGTGGAGCTGGCCGCGGAGATCGCCAAACACGTGGGCTACCAGTACAAGCTGAAGGTGGTCTCGGATGGCAAGTACGGAGCCCGGGATCCGGAAACCAAGATGTGGAACGGCATGGTGGGAGAACTGGTGTACGGGGTGAGTGGGCGGATCCTTTTGTTGGATTATTATCCCCCAATTTAACGCTGGAAAATAGACATCAACTACAAAAAATTAGAATGAAAATGTTGTTTGGCCTTAAAAAAGTCAATCAATCGAAGTTGAGAATTATATTCTAGTAGGCTGCCCTGAGCTTTTTGCAAGATACTATCCTTTCATCCATTCCTTTCATCTAATCCTTTCACATAATTGTGGCCACAAGATAAAAAAAAAAAATGCCCATTTTGTTTGCAACATCTGACTTGATCTGATTTCATTAACTCGTCCTTTCATTTACAGCGAAATCTAGAAACGTGATCGCCGTATTCTGTAGTCAAATCCCCCCCATCGGGTCGGTTCACAGCAGGCTGACCGTTCACAGCTGGAGTTCCTGCTGGATGAGGTTTTTAAATCTGAAGAAAATCAAAGAAACTCGTCGAAATATTAAAAAAAAAAACTACTTTTTACTTTTTCATATTTCAGTCGATATCCATTACAGTTCGCCTTTGAACGCCGGCTTATCTCCAGGGTGGTTATCTAAATCAACAGGCCGATATCACTCAAGGGTTCTCGTTCAGGGGGTAAAGCGGTTTGTCCTTTAACCACGAGGTTGGAGGTTCAATCCTTCGTTTCTGCTGTCCGTATCTCGAGTGTCCTCGAGTCAGACACTGAACCCTGAAGTGCTTCGGATGGGTTGATGATGGCGATCAGCCAAAGAGCTCACGCTTGTTCAGTTTCTCCCAGTTTGAGTTATTCAGAAAGAGAGAGAGATGAAAAGTGTAGGATGCCAATATCAAAGGAAATTGATTCTGTCAAGGCACAAAAATTAGCAACATGCATTAGCAACATGCATTAGCAACATGCATTAGCAACATGCATTAGCAACATGCATTAGCAACATGCATTAGCAACGCATATTAGCTTATCAGCGGTATAAACAGTACATGTGTGATTATTGCCCCTGTGTACTTCTGTCTACATGTCTGTCTGCCTCCCTCCCTCAGAAAGCAGACGTGGCCGTGGCCCCTCTGACCATCACGCTGGTCCGTGAAGAAGTGATCGACTTCTCCAAGCCCTTCATGTCCCTCGGCATCTCCATCATGATCAAGAAACCCACCAAATCCAAACCCGGCGTGTTCTCCTTCCTGGACCCGCTGGCGTACGAGATCTGGATGTGCATCGTGTTCGCCTACATCGGCGTCAGCGTCGTGCTCTTCCTCGTCAGCCGCTTCAGCCCGTACGAGTGGCACGCCGAGGACTACGAGGAGGGGGGCGAGCCGCAGACCCCCACCCAGGCGTCGGCCTCCAACGGGGTGCAGCAGGGCCAGACGCCGACGCAGCAGAACCCCAACCAGCAGAGTCCTGAGCAGACCAACGAGTTCGGCATATTCAACTCCCTGTGGTTCTCGCTGGGGGCCTTCATGCAGCAGGGCTGCGATATCTCGCCACGGTAAGACACCCGGGGCCACAAACGCTGATGCGTTGCATCCTCGGTGCTTTGAGTCTCCGCTTTTGTTTGTCCGTACACAAAGAGACACTAAGCGCCACCCACGTGCAATATATTCCTGTCTGCCCCACCAACGCTCCAACGCGCTGTGTTGCTTTCTTCTCCAACTCAGTCGGGCTTTGCTTATTGGGATTTTGTTCTTTGCTGTCCACTCGTCCTACAGAGCGGCGATAAAAGTGTGATGATGAGAAGCAGAGGGAGTTTACGATGGTGGCCATGGTGTCTTCAGATCCTTCCTGTTGGGGTGTAAACACGCCGTGAACTTATAAAAACTTGTTGTTAGCTCCCTTCAGTGTTTTCAACGTTTCATATCTATCCATACATCACCGTGCGTATCGATCCATGGGTCCGTGGGTGAAGGTACACAGTGGACCCCTTTTTGGAGATTGTTATTAAGGATCCTGGCGAGAATATCGAGCGGTACGTGTCGGCTCCCCCTCAAGTGCTCTCATGAGCCATGGGTACGAAACCATTCCGGAAAAGGTCACCAATTAAAAATCTCATTAAGTGTCTGAAATTAGAGACACCGAGATCGACGTTCTGAGCTTTCCAGAGGGAGTAGCGGAGAGGAGATGAGGAGCTAATGTCAGTATTATCGCCGTTAGCTCTGAACCGGCAGAGACAGGTTAGGTCACGGAAAGACACGGAGCCTCTTGTCTCTTTAAACATTAAACTACATTCATTATGTATACGTGCACATTGCACATATGCATAATACATCCGTAGTAACTTTGCCGTGAGGGTAGAAGAGGCTCGTTGCTTCGGGAGAATACTCGTACGCAGGTTAAGACGATCCGCTATCATTTCCCGGGCTTCGAGTTTGAAGGATTTAGTGTTTGGCCCTCACGGGGTTATTTAATACGAATTCAGTAGCCATTGTTTCCAGAAACAATAGCTGGTATAATCAAGGTTCATAACTATTCTGAGGAAATAGTCCCTAATCGTTGGATACGACTGTTGAATTTGTCATTTTTTTCAATGCGGCGAGTTTCATTTGCTTCCATGTTGAAGGATGTCTTGAAGTCTAAGCAAATAACTATCTGCAGGACCAGATACCATGATTATATAAATCATCTTGTCTTTTATTTCGGGGGCGAACCGATCCCTGCATCTACTAAACTGATCAGTGCCCGACAAATGGAGTTGTGTTGACGGTCAGTCTCCCCGCCCGAGCAGCTGAAGGGTTAAAGAAACACCACATTTATCTTGGCATTTATAAAAGATGTATTTTCTTACCTTACACAAATATCAAAAAGGGAGAAAATTGGCTGCACCCGCAGGCCTGCAGGCTGCAGGTGCTCAGCAGGACATGATACTAGGTACTGGATCCCTCCGATACACCCGCGGGCCCTCACCTGACATTTACCATGTTCTGCCTGGAGACTCCGCTTGGCTCCGTAGCAGGACCACGCTTATTGTCTGAGCCAGAAAATGCATCTTCAATAACTATTGATTTCCTTCTGTCTCGCAGGGAGAGAGAGAGAGAGAGAGAGAGAGAGAGAATGTCACCATGCAACAGCAAATTTTCCATTCCCTGTGGTGTCTTTTTGCATGGACACACACACACACAAATCTCTGCGTGCTTGACCACACATGGGTTCACGCGTATTTGCACAGTGTTTGCATTTGTTTCGCTTGGGGGGGAAGAAGTGGAAGGCAAGCTCTGCTGATGCAAGACGTTTCACTCACTGTTAACTTCGCCAGATGTGAGAACATATTGTTTTTCATCCCCAGTCGAAAGAAAAAAACTAAAAACGAGACTTATTGTCTCAAGTCAGGACACAGCAGCAATAAAATTGTTGCGTTGAGTCGTATCCGCTCGGCAACGGGACCAATTTGGCACATTTTTTTGCCGTTTAAATAGATTTCAGGTGGAACAGAAGATTCCCTCAGTGTCTGCAGCTTTAAGGACTCGTATCCCCCCAAAGACTTGAAATGTCTTTACAATGTCCTTCCAAGGTGACTCTCGCCGGCCCTTTTTCTGTGTCTTGACACAGCTGGGAGCCAGAACAGGAAAAAACCACGCCAGGAGTCGGACAGCGTGTGCAGCGGTCCGGTGTAGCGATCAGCATGGTGGAGTCTGCTCGGTGTCTTGAAAGGCAACACGGTGAATGTTTCACCCCGCTGAATGCCGCCCTGAAGGGAAGCATCTCCTCCGTTGAATATTTGGGTGACCTAGTTGCTCTAGTTAGCGCAGCCCCCCGTATTCACACGCGGAGGTGCATGTTAATGGAGCTAACTTTAAAAGGACACGCCACGTTGCCGCTCGCGTTCGGTCCGATGAAAGCAGGCGTAACCTCGCGTGTTGTCAGGTTGCGTCTGAACACCGTTGCAGTTTTGCCATTTTCAGAAGGGTTTTTTTTCTACCCAAAGATGCTTTTGTGAGAACACTTTTGTTCTTGTGTGTGTGTGTGTGTGTGTGTGTGTGTGTGGAGGGGGGCTCATTTACTGTGTTTATGCACTTTCCTTTCATCCATTCCCAGGTATAATTAGCCTTCTATCCTTATAATAAGGTGTGTGTTTCTAAACTCTCGCTCGAAGCAAAACATCTTTATTTTCTGTCATTTCCTTTTTTCGATGTCTTCCATTTACTGGATTATTATTTTACTGTTATGTTTCAGAAAAAACACTCAACAACAACAACATATGATTTAATGTCTTTTTACAGCAACAGAAATTTGTGAGAAAATCAGCGATACAACACAAAGTTTACAGTTGTGGAAGAACGTATGCAGATTATTACATAAAAATGGTAATAAAAAAAATCTAAACATATCGGCTATTTTATATATTTATACACATTAGTCAGATTATTTGTTACACATGAACTTATTTTTTACTAGAGTCTATCACTGTCTTGATCTTTAAAAATATATGAAAAACACTGACATTCTGAATTTTCTGACATTTGTGAGCAGCTGCTTGTAAACTACCGTCGCTGAGCCTTTTGTGTTAAAAAGGTGAGAACAGAATGTTCCAGAGGTGCTTTCAGCTCCGAGGTAGGCAGCTCACTCTTTATGCCTCGCCATTTAATCAGAGACAAAAGGGCCAAGCAACAGCACTGACGATCCACTCTGTCCTGGATTGATCAGTAGGCGTGTTTAATTTCCCTGTCTGCCTCTTTCTGTGTGTGTGTGTGTGTGTGTGTGTGTGTATAGGCTGGTTCTATTTAAAGCAAGCCCCTATTACCATGTCCTTTGTCTGCCACCGAACAGTACCTGATTGGACGACGTGTTCTCATTCCTGTGGTCGTCGTAAACAAGAGGCTAACGCTGTGAAATCAAACCAAAACACAGGTTCAGGCAACAAAACCACTTAGTCAGTTTTAAGTAGAGAAAAAAAAAATCACCGTTGAGGTTTAAAATCTCGTGAAAGTTAACGTGAAACTTTCGACGCGAACGGCTGTTTCCAAAAGTGACAGAGAAACATGTTGTGACTCGAACACGGGTCTCCTGTGTGTGTTTTATTCTTTAAATGACATCATCAGACTCCCATCCAATCATGACGCGGGCGTACGTTGGAGTTGTAGTTGAAAGCACGGAACGTCTCGTGCTTCGGATAACGCCTCGACCGATCTGAAGTTACCTCAAAGTTTGCCAGCTGTGTGTGTGTTGTTGTTGTTGTTGTGTGTGTGTGTGTGTGTGTGTGTGTGTTTACATTTTGTGTGTTTTGTGTATTTGAAGTGGAAGTGGTGTGAAAATTGTGTTGTTTGGCTCAAAACACATTTTTTCACCACTTCTTTGTAGAGCAAAGTGGAAAGAGGTGCCTTTCAGTGTCCCTTTACTACACATAAACATGTATAGGTGTGTGTGTATGCATGCTCGTAGGCATGTTTTCATGCATTATTGTGATGCATGAATGTGTACAGTACTTAAGTGCCCCCCCCCTGCTATTTGTTCTCTGAGACCTTGTTTACTGTGCTCTTTCCAAATGTCAGTGCTGTCAGTCAGGCCCTCCCATAAGCCCCGGTCCGTGCTGCTGGGCCCTCCCTGTGTTTATTTCTGCCGACAGGTGGACTCTGAGAGTGATCTCTCCCCCCTTCCCCCATTCCCCCAATCCTATCGCCTCTTTTCAGTCCTCTCGTCTCCTCTTGCTTTCCATCCTTTATGGATTTCTCTTCCTCTTCCAGTGGCTCGGTGGTTAAGAATTTATCATGTGTGGCACGTTCCCCCCCCTTCTCATCGCCGATGCTTCCAGAAGATAACACCACGCTCTTCTGTTTGGCTGTAGGCGTCTAATCGTTTCATGCAACTTCTCGGATCGGGATCAGAGAAATGCTAATCGCAATCCGGGGCCATGTTCAGATTGCCTCAAACATGTTTGACCTTGGGGGCCCGGGGAAAAAAATCTGTTGAAAACATCTTTTATGGCTGCAGCACAAACGGTGGCGTGTTTAAAACACGGGTGGAATTCACTTTTGAGACGGGGACGTGAAATCAAAGGCGAAAAGGGGGGGGCGAATTCAGAAAACAAGCAGCGTAGATATACGTTCATCCACTCGACCTCGCCGATTTCAACTTAGCTCCCAATTTCCACATGAAGCTCGCCGGCTGGGAGCTGTTGGCAGAACTTGAGAAAAAGGTGCGTGGGGTTCAGGATGTTCCTCCGGCGAATGTGATTTGAGACGTTTGTGTGTGTGTGTGTGTGTGTGTGTGTGTGTGTGTGTGTCCTGTGGAGTTGTCTCCTCTCCTTGCTGCCTGTGTTTTGCTCTTGTTACATGATTGTAGACTGAAATAAATCAGCTCTGTCACTCAACACCTCACCTGCCACCTCAGCAATTTCTCATCCAATAATGGATCGGGATCACGGTGCGTTATGGGAAACCCCCCAGGGGGGGGGAGGGGTCAGCCTTTCTGATGTTTTTGTCACGCGGTGACGCGTTGTTGTTTCGGTTCGTAGTAATTCGATTGTGAACATCTGCGGCGTGTTCTTGAACGCACCGCCATTGGAGAGCTTTTCAAACGGTCCCTGCTTGAGGCTGCATTAAGCGCCGACTGTGAATGGGACTTTGACGAATAAAAAAAGACATGAAAATCTCTCAACCAAGTTTTCAGTCCTCTTCAACTTTATATTTATTGTGCACTCAGCATGGCTGGCTGAATAGTGTTGAAAATCTAAAAAAGACTCGTTAGATTTAACTTTGGCACGCCGCCGCTGCTACTATTTGAATCCATTTTATTTTTTTCTCCTTGATGTATGCACGCGTTTATTTCAGGATGCTCAGCGGATGTTTCTCTTCCTTTTGCTCATTTTTTCAACATACTGTACCTTTTAAGATGATGATCTCATGAATGTGGTGGTGTACCATCAAATGTAAGCGTCTGTTTGGTTGCTAATCAATCCCTCAGTGATTGTTTTTTCCTGATGAAGGGAATTATTTATCATATGCATCGCTTTGCTTTTAAAACGTATTATTATTATCATCGCTAGCAACAAGAGATGAAATCGTGTTACGAGCCACCGAGTTACGTAATTGTTGTGTTGGTGAGTTGTTGTCAAAGTAGTTGGGGAAGACTCGCGAGGAGGGAATGATTTATTCATAAAGAGACGGTTCAGTTTAGTTCACGGCATCGCTTATGTTTTATTTATCTGCATGAAGGCAACTTTTGATCATACGTGCAGAAACCACACATACACACACACACCCGGGGGATCTCACTGGGGTATCTCGCTCCGTAGACAGACAATGACACCAGCATCCCCTCAGAGGCGTACCATCCGTCAAATCTGCATTTAAAACGCAGTCTCACACACAGCAGAGAGGATGTTTGCTGTAATCAAGCTGTGACAGCGTACGAATGTCTTTTCCCGCTGCCGTGAATTACACGGCGGCGGGCGGGTCCGAAGGGAAGTCTACCTGCAGCGGAAGGAAAACCAATAGTTTGACTGGAAGGAGGCGGTATCAGTCGGCGTAAATCGTGAGGAGCCCTACTGACGGCTTTCACCCTGTAATATGTGATGCTATCACACCATAGGGGTGGTCCCCCTTATAGAGGGAGGGGAGGGGGAGTTAGATGACTAAACTCTCAGCTCAGCTGTACTGTTTGGAGTGCAGAGTGTGCTACCATGGCAACCATGAAAAGACACTTCATTTTTTTTCTTTTTGTGTCAGAGCAGTGCGGCTTCACATCAAGTGTCTCTGCAGATGAGTGGCCGTGCATGTCACCTCCCGGTGTTGTCATACATCTGAATGTAAATCAGTCCACATGTGTGTTGATGCAGTTTTTTACAGCGGATGGTTGCTGAATTTTTTTTGGATTCCTTGTTTTTCGTGGCTGGAGTGACTAAGATGCTGTACGCGTGTGGGCGAGCTCACAGCTCATCCAGCACTGACTTATCTCAGGTTCCACGAGGCTGAGACGCCATCCACGATATGTGAGCAGGCGGTTCCGATGATGACATCCTCTGTCTCAATCCCGTCGATTGGCTGGCAGCTTAATCGCTGCGTTTTCATGCGCCGCCGCCTCAAAAAACGAGCCTCCTTTGTTTGTTGCACAAACGATACAGACGTGCATTAAACAATTACATAACATTTGAGTCATAATGCTTTCTTTTTTGTCGTTTTTTTTGTTCTATTGTGTACTCGAACAAGTGTAATTAAGTTTCTGTGAGGTTGCTGCAGGCTGGTAACAACATTATCATAATATTCTCTTTTTAACTGAATGGCATGGTAATACCGACCTTTAGCGGGAGAGAGAGAGGGGGGCGTTTTAATAAATCATCATTTCATGCTTTCTGCTTGAAGCTTGCATGTTTGGCCTCGAAGACGATAGAGCTCTGACAAGACGATCTTAAAGGTAGCGCGGCTATCGAAATAAAAGCCAGCACACAAAACCACCGGAGCATCATTTAGTATAATATCAGTGTGTGTTGCATCGTGTGTGTTGCCATGTCTGCTTGGAGCTTAGTTAAATTTTGAAATGTTCCTTTTGCATGTGGTTGGAGTAACCGCGGCGACCCACGTTAGCATCAGACTTTGCACTAAAAGGTAATCACGTTTATAAATACTTTATTCTGGTCAATTATCCAGACATGCCCACATTATTATGCATGTTTTCAAACGGGGCTGTTGTTTGGCCGAGGACGCTGCGGGGGAATTGAGAGCTTAATAAAACTTTTATCAACTCATAACATTTACAAGCAGCTAAGGCATAGTTGAGGAAACGCTAATTACACAAGCTGATCCGAGTCAGGAAGTTGGAAAGGGACGGTGAAACCAGTCGAATGCAGCGGAGATGCAAATATATACATCTTTTGTTGTTACACTTTTTTTTTTTTTGCTGTAATTTCATGCAAACGTGATGAAGCTGCAGCCCAACATTCTGCCTGCACTGTGCAGCAAACAGATGATGTCATTCTCATGCTTTGCCTCAATTATCAATTCATCAGACAGACAGGCCGATTCATGAAGAATTGATTGCAGCTAGCGCTCGAATCATTTGCAACCACTATCTGCATCGTCTGATCTGCAGTTATTGCATTAATGATATTATAACTTCCCCCCTTTTTTGGCATCTGATTCCTCCAAACTGTAGGCAAGGAATTTAAAACCATATTTGGGATTTAATATCCCAGGTCGTCTGCTTTAGTTACTGTATCACCATCTCTAAAAATCGAAAAAAAAATGTGTGATCTTGCACCAAATGCATGAATATTTCCAATTTTTTTTTTAAATTTGCAAATAGCACAGGAGCACCAGGAAGCTGTTTGCTTGGCAGTGCAGTCGGGTTGCATCCTTTGTGGGTGCACCGAGTATTTCACGGTTTATTTCTGCCACAAAAGCAACCTTTTTTTTTTAAATCGCCCCCCTACACACCTTAGAAAAATGACTACAGAGCTAAATAATTCACTTTTGAAGAAACAACTGATGTGCCCAGCGATATAGAAAAGCAATATTTACTAAGACGTATATTTATTTGGCTGAACCTCCAGAGGAGGTCTCTGCGTGAGGGCACATAAAAATACACAGTCTCATTTTAGCTGCTGTGATCTTTTTGTGTTGATTAGTGGATGCTCTCTGATGTGGTCTTTATATAAATAATGCATCGGTGTTAGATTGAGTTTGTTTTTGTCTTTTTATTAGTATCTCTGTCTCCTCTTTCACATCTAGCGAGCTGCGGTTGCTAAGGATATTTCCTTGTAATTCACCACAGTAATGGCCAATTAGTCAGCACATTCGCACCAACACTTTAGACTCTGTTATTACACCACGTCGTGTGTGTGTGTGTGTAGGTTTTTCTGCTTCTTTGCATGCTTTCTTTTCCACTTGCAGACTCCGCCAGCCCGTCGCTCTTATTGACTCACAGGAAACAAGCCTCCCCATCCAGACCAGACCAGACCGCCGCTGTCGCTACGAACATACAGCTGTCAAAGCTCATGTTTAAGAAAAAAGCAGCGTAGCAGAAAACTCCTATTCCGTCCCTGGCTTGTCTTAGAATCACACCATAATTAGAGACCATTTTCTTTCTCGTTTAAACCTCTGTAATTCCTAATCCATTGTAATGTGGCCATTACTGGCTCATTTTTTACACTTGCTAAAGTCATTAGTCATCGCTAATTACCATATCGAATAGAGGAGGCCAGCTGGGGGAATTCTAATGGGAGTTTAGAGCTACAGCAGATTCTCGGGGAGCTGTGGGTGGAGATCATATAGCAAAGGATGGAGATCTGGATCTGACATACTGGGAGAGATTCGTTTGGTCGTCCATCATCATAGACACACTAACGAAGGAGCGTCGGTGTCTCTTATTCACATAAACACACTCTTTGCTCCAGAGAACCAGAGTTACAGTAACCTACAAATGTCAGCGACTAGCTGGTAAAGAGTTGGATGACGGTGGAGACCAAACACAGAGCAAACACTTGCTTCATGATGTGATGTTAATGCTGCTTTATTACGTGGCCCCCTCTAAAAAGAAATTAAGAATTTGAAATTCTTTAAAATATCCTGTCGTTGCCCTCAAATGTTGTTCTAAAGAAAAGGGGAAAAAACAGTCATTACTTTTCGTAATTCTTTCGTGTAGTTTTTGTCAAATGAGTCCAACAATAATGAAACATCTGAAAACCGTTTCCGTTTTAATGACACACACAGTTCTGTTGCATCCCTGTATACATCACCGCTGTGCAGCGGCTGCTTTTTACTGCTTCCATTACCCTTCCTTTTTCTTTGTAATGCAATAAAAAGGGGGGCAGAGTGAATAATTGATTAATCATTGCCTTTAACAAGACTATGAAATTACAGTGCTGCTTGGGAAAGATTTCTCTTACTGTAATAAGACGGCTTAGTTAATGTTTCGCCGAGGTCGGCTGCTGTGCAATAATGTATGAGGAGCGGGGGGAAAAGGAGGCTCCGAGGAAGCCAGTTTAAAAGGAGACAAACAGGTCTGTGTTTGCCGCTTCGCTCGGCAGGAGGAGGAGGAGGAGGAGGAGGAAGACTGCTGCAGGAGAACATCAACATCTCTTTCAGTCGCACGATAAATGCCGACTTGCTCGTTCTTTTAAAAGAAACACAATCATTGTCGTCAGGAAGAAAGCATGCGTGTGTGTGTGTGTGTGTGTGTGTGTGTGTGTGTGTGTGCATAGTGATGTCAGTGCCAAGGTGTAGGCCATTGTTCAAACACAGTGTTTGTCAGTGACGGGCAGCACGCTGGACACGTACTGTGGATTGTGGGAAAAGGAAAGGAGGGAGAGGAAGAAAAAGAGGGCGATTGGAGGAGAAGGATTAGACAGCTGTTTACTGCCATCTCTGGAGGCCAGCAGCAGTCAGAGCTAAGGAGTTTGTCAGCCTCTGGTGGTACGATCCAGTTTACTTTTAATCTCTGCCATTTCTCTCTCTCCCTCTCTCGCTCTAACACACTTCCTGTCCACTTCTTTGTTGGTCAGCGTTTCCGTCCTTCGACCCTCTTCAGGTGAAACAACGTGATTTCCTGAAACGCAGAGAAGCTTTTTTTTTTTCTCATATTGTGTCAAAAGAAATTGATAATCAATCCAGTATTTCATTTCCTTTTTTTCTCCCCCACAAGCACAAAAATATAAAAAATAATAAATTACAATATGATTGCAGCTGAAACGGGAGAATTTGCTGCTGTGATGAAATTTGGGTGTTTTGTTGGTCGGACAAAACAAGCAATCAGAAGATTCCATTTTCTTTTCATTTTTATTTCTAACATTTTATAGACCAAAATGTTGTTTTTGTCTACATTTTCATGCTGATATTAAACTTTTAAGTCATCCGATGGAAATGCTCTTGATATTTTTACACTCGATCCATCAAATCCCCAGTGGATGATTTCTACCTGTTCAACCATTGGTCCTGTATTTTCTATAGCACCCTGTTGCCTTGTTGCCTTTACCTGAAGTCTGAGATGTCAAACATTAATGAGAATCAACCGTGTGCTCATTTTATTTCTGTGTGGAGCTGAAATGAAGAGTTCTGACGCAGGAGAATCAGGACTTGTTTGCTGCAACGCTAAATATGCACTGAAATATTTATAAATAAAAAAACTGAGAAAAACGTGTTGCTATTCCTCACTGCACAGAAAAAGAGCTTAACCTTCCTCACACCCTTTTTGAACAGTGATCAGTTAACAAGTCAAAACACACACACACACACACACACACTCTGCAGACAGCTCTGCACTCTCCCAACTGACTTTTCAAAGGCTCTGCATCCATCCTGCGTCTGCTCTCCGCTCGCTCCCCGACTGCTCTTTCATCATCCGCCCGTCATCTGAAAAGCATCTTAAATGATTATGTTTTTAGCTTCTCCCCTCTTTTTTTCTCCTTCCTTCCTCCCCCCGTACTTAATCTCGCCTTCATGTTCACGCTGCATTTGGCTTGACGGCACAAAGGTGAATCATGAAAGCCTTTTTTTTTGTTTCAGATTTGTGTCATTTTGGTTGCGTAAGCTCTCCGGCTCTGTGCCTCGGCGCTTGTCGGGGGACCCGGTATGTAACGCAACATGATTTCTGCTGTTGCTGCTCGAGCTTCTCTTGAGGTGAAGAGACACACAGAGAGACAGGGAGAGAGAGAGGCAAGGAAGGGATTTGACTCAAGAGGATTTTACTCACAAATCATCAAGTTGTTGGTTTTTTTTTTATTTATTTTGTTTTGTTTTTTGATTTCGTAAGTGCAATTAGAGCAGCGGCTAAGTGTTCCTCCTCTGCCTATTAATCCCCCAACAATTAATGTGCGTGGTTCCATGAAACATATTGGCAACTTTCTTAAAGTGAGATTAATTTGGCAGGCAGGAAGCTGAGTGGGCCTTTGTGGAACTGGTTATCTCTCCACAGCACATTGGTCTAAGCTCTCCGAGCTCGGTGTGCGAGTGCAGAGGGGGTGTGATGTAATGTAGGTCATTTTGGATGGTGTGAACATCGCAAGGTTCGCAGATCGCATTTCCTGATTGTCACTGTGAGCCACCGTGTTGACGTATCATTGATTTTCCCCTATTTTATCTGTTTTTTTAAGCTCTCTGTCCGGCCGCATCGTCGGAGGCGTCTGGTGGTTCTTCACCCTCATCATCATCTCCTCCTATACGGCCAACTTGGCCGCCTTCCTGACGGTGGAGAGGATGGTGTCTCCTATAGAGAGCGCCGAGGATCTGGCCAAGCAGACGGAGATCGCCTATGGGACACTGGATGCCGGCTCCACCAAAGAATTCTTCAGGGTGAGAAACAAAGAGTCGGTGCTAAACCCCCATGGGACGAATACCTTGCATTTCCTGCTTCCGCTCCACAATAAAAGTCCTCACCAGTTGAATGCTTTTAATGTGAAAGCAGCAGCGGTAGGGAATGTTGGGTTTGCATTACCGGCCCTGCTATACTTAGGAGAGTAAACAGGAAGTACAAACAGGAATGCTGGATCACATGCTTACATCATTTCCTGTTGAATCCAGTGGTGGGAATGGCAGATAACTGCCTTTAATGTGAGTTTTACCTGTGATTTTGACTGTTTTTTAAATTGTATTTATATGTAAAGTGACAACGTTTAAAGTGCTATATATAATACATGTATTATTATTATTACTTCAGCGATCAGTTACGTTTAAGTATCTCCGTGCCGACACAACACATCGTCATGTTGATCCCAACGTGTTTCGCCACTTTTATCTTGCTTTGGATTAAAACCAACGAAGCTGTAAAAAAGTAAACACTTGAAAGTTTGTGGTGAGGAAATATAACCCTGAGTACATTAATGTGGATTCATACGGAGGCATGGATGGGTGAGGGTCAGCAGAATATTTATGTGGTCATCAGAGCTGACAGTGCCATAACACAAATGAACAGCCCAGTTTGGGAAGCCGGTCCTTGAGAAGTGAACCGGAGGAGAACGCCTGCTTGATAAAATGCCAACCACAAATAGCATCTCAAATTCATTTCCTGAATATTAAAGAAAGATTTATAACGTTTCCTGATGAAGTATTCACACTGTCTCCGTCTCCTCCTCCTCATCGCCAACGCCTCCGCCAGAGGTCGAAGATCGCCGTGTTTGAGAAGATGTGGTCCTACATGAAGGCGGCCGACCCGTCCGTGTTCGTCAAGACCACGGACGAAGGCGTGATGAGGGTCCGGAAGTCCAAGGGCAAGTACGCCTACCTGCTGGAGTCCACCATGAACGAGTACATAGAGCAGAGGAAACCGTGCGACACTATGAAGGTGGGAGGAAACCTGGACTCTAAAGGTTATGGCATCGCCACACCCAAGGGCTCGCCGCTCAGGTAAACTCCCGCCGCCGCCGCGCCGCTGGATAAAAGCCTCCACGCGCTTTTATTGGAGCTCCTGCATGAGCGTCTTCTCACATTTATTTATGCATCCTTTTTAATCATAATAACACAATTTTGTTTGACCTTTGGATGGATTCTCATTAGACATAAAACGCATTCATCTCACAGAAACTCATTAAACTTTTCCCTTCTTTTGCACACAAAGACACTTCCGACGTAACTTGTGAGCACTAGCAGAAGTGTAGTGAGTCCTTAAGCAACACTTGTAGTCCTGCTGCCCTCTAATTACATCCTGAACCTTCCATGTGAGCATTTGTGGCGTCTGCTTTGAAAACTGAAGCCCCTCCCCCTCAAACACTCATACAAAAATGCAATTGGCTGCTCTCACGGGCCCTCGAAAAGCAGGATCAGAGCTTTAAGGATCACATCCCATATGGCTAATTTTCCACTTCCGCCAGTGCTCACGCCATTTCAATGTGAACTCAAATGAATATTTGCCACATTCAATATGATAATTGATGTAATGAACATTCATATTGGATTAACAACTTTTTTTTTTTGCCCATCGACGTCCAAGACCGGCAGCTGTCTTTTCCACATTGCATTAACACACTTAACCTTCCATTCATAGTTTTTTATCTTGCAAATGCAGAGAGAGTGCAGGAGCTGGTGGCATCCGAAGCTTTTAACCAATCTCTAATAGGCCTCGTTCGTTTTAACGAGAGGAGCCATATGGGGAGATTTCACTCAAACTCGCTGAGGATCCGTTGTCGGGTTCCACCTTGGTTGAAGGCCAAAGGTCAGAACACGGCGGCGATAAAATGACTCCGTTTCCATTTAGCACAAATAATTTCAGGTAAAGTGCTGCGTTAGCGACAAGACACCTGGAGAGGTGAATCTGCTCCCTTGTCGTCTGATTGGTCCAAACCTACAACATAGAGATGGGATGCTGCCGAGGATGTCCCCATTCCCTCTCTCTCTCTCTGTTATTAGCAGAGCGATGTGTTATTCTCTGCCCATTCACTGATGTCACCGACATCCGTTTCTTGAAGAAAAGGATTGTTTGAATCCTTCAAATATATAATAATTCTGGGGTGATGCGTCGGTGAATGTCCAGTGGATTCAAAGAGTTGTGTTCAATCACACCTGCACTGCATTAATGCATCAAATTGCACGGAGCGCTGAATATTAGGGGATGATTCCATTTAATTTGTCCCTCTTTGCCAAATGTAACACTTAAACTAACAGATCTGTTATCAGTGCAGTGAGGACGGACACGCCATCAAGTTAATCTCCTCTAATACTACTTATACCGGTGATAAGGACACATAACAGCATATTTCAAAACTGCTTCCCGAACCCAAAAAAAAGGAGCAGAAACGGTGAAGAGGAGACCGACAACACATCCAAATAAGCTCACTGCAGATAAATAAGCCGGGAAAGGGAAATGTTTAAATATCTGCTTATTAAGTGTGAGGGCTGATACCAGTCTGACAGATGTGAGCGTCCCTCCCTGATGTATGACAATATATGGACGTTCTAATGTTTGTATTGCAGTGCAGGCCTAATTGAAAGTAGCACTTTGAGAAAGCAATGCTGCTAAAATGGCATAACTCTTCATTCTGCAGGATGTACCGACGGCCCCGGTCTTCAAACTCCGCTCTGCTCAGCCCCGTGAAATGTTCTGTATATATTCTCCCTGTTTCATTCCTCACATGTCACGTCCAGCCACCCCCCCCTTCAACGCCTGCCTGACTGTTTACCCCCATCCCACCTAACACACAGCTACGGTAGCCCCCCCTGACATCTGCTCACCTCCAACCAACCAACCACACTAACCGATGACCTGCAGGTCTCCATGTGCACACTTTTGACTTCTTTCTCTCTGCCTGCCGCCGCCGCCGGGGCCGAGAAAGAATTCAGAGGTTTTACCAGCTCCGAGGATTTACCTGTGTTCCCTATAAGCTGCGTTCAGGGATTAAAAAAAAAGACTCGTTCTGCATCGGCTGGCGAGAAAGGCAAAACAAATTTGTTGCTGTGCAAAAAAAAAAAAAAAAAGAATCGACACAGATTTGAGTGGAAAATGAGACAATCTGGCGTGCGGCTGTCATCTTCACTTTCATGCAAATTCTGAGTGCAGATTGTTGCCTTTCTTGTGATTTGTGGACGTGGAGAGTCTTTGTCCTCGGCTATAGGAAACACACACGGTCCCCAGAGAAAGAGAGAGAGTGAGGGTGAGCCTTGAGGAGATGCTTTGGATGAGCTGCTGGGTGTAGATTCACAGTCAGGACTCCGTCTGTCGTCACTCAGTTTCCTCTTTTCCTCACTTTGAGAAATTGCTTCGATTGAAGCCGACAGTTTAAACTTTAAAAGCCAACGTGTGCGTTTTGTGCCCGCTGATAGTTCCCCACTAATCAACACGGGCTCCTCGTCGCCACGGCAGCAGTTATGGCTTGAATATTGATAGGTTAGTTACCATAGCAATCTGTACGCCGGTGTCACTGAAAAAAGGAAATTGCCATCTGTAGACAGACTTCCGCATCCAATGCATCTCCATTTATAGTGTCAGCTCTGCCTCCTTCCGAGGCCCCTGCTTGGTAAAACCTGTCTCTATACTGCAGTATGGGTTGTTTCAGCCCATCTCAGACACACGACTAACATGTTGCATCCCCCCAAAAAAAAAAGAAAAGCTAAGTGCTCCTGCTTCATATCAGTAGTTAGACCGCAGGAGCCTCTACTAGCGAGTCAATGTTTGCCATAATCACCACCGCCATGCGACCAAATCTCCTTATATCTGTCCCATAGAGTGTCTCCTAATGGCTATCGTTTTACATTATCTCCAAGAAACCCAGTAAACCTGGCAGTGTTAAAACTGAACGAGCAGGGCCTCTTGGACAAATTGAAAAACAAGTGGTGGTACGACAAGGGAGAGTGCGGCAGCGGGGGCGGGGACTCCAAGGTCAGAGCCAGTTTGATAAACCCGGCGGGTAAACCGGGGGGTTGTGGGGAGGGGGGTAACCGGCAGACCCACGCTGTGCACCAGCAACACCTCATGTCTTTGGATCATCTTCCCTGCTTAAACAATTGATGGTTCAATAAAGAAATGGGATTCAACCGGCTGCATCCCTGGAGATTCGTTACCTTTTGGCCAAACACACCTTTCGTTTTGACTTAACATACAATTGAGACATCCGTGTTGCGTCAGTAAGCAGTGTGCCGGTTACCCAGAGTGATATAGTAATACACATCTACTGCCTTAGGGAGCCAGCCAACCAAGATAGATGGAGTATTAATGCATATCACTGTGTCTGTAATGATGTTTTTGCTATATATTCTATACGCGTGCGTGTGTGTGTGTGTGTGGCGTGTGTGAAAAATGTTTTCCAAGCATTAACGTGTGTATGTATTTGCTGCTCTGTGTCTCTGAATGAATAACATAAAATAACATTGGTATAATATGTTATTTATGTTATTTCCTTATGGTTGGAAGAATCCCAGTAAACCTAGCGGTGTTGAAACTCAATGAGCAAGCCGTCTTAGACAAACTGAAAAACAAATGGTGGTACGATAAAGGGGAGTGTGGCAGCAAGGACTCCGGACGAAAGGTTAGTCTCCCGACCAAAGACCCGTCACCTCACAGCACCTCCCAGCACAACCCCGCCCTGATCCTAGACCAGCTCCCCCAAGCCCAGCCCTCAGCCTCCATTGCACTGAACAGCACCTCCCCCCGTGTGGTTCTAGCAGTACTCCCGTATTGGCCCGAACATAAGACCGCTCCCTCCTAACTTAACTTTTAAAGAAGAGGACATAATTCAAATGTATTGCACGTTTAAATAAAGATTCCATGAATAATAATGAAAACAAAACGATCAACCAGGTTTTTTTCCTATTTTTTTTGCAGCAGCGAAAATCCGCTTTGGTGATGAATTGATTCATTCATTGATGATTATGAGAAACCAATGCATCAATCTGCTGCGACAAATAATTGGATCTAATCGCTTCAGCTGTTGAAATTATCATATTGAATCACAACAAGTCCCTCCAGACTCCAGAAGATACAACGTCACTGCTGCTTCCTGCTGCCGTCGCCGTCGGCAACGACTTATGAATGGTCACCAAAAAACATCCAAAATGTCAAATCCCTTTCTGCTGGAGCATTAACACGAGGCGGCAGTAAACGGTAGCCACTGTCACCATTAAAAGATGTTGGGAAATGCTACAACTATACTGTAATAACAGTCGTAGAAATAGAGCAGAGTCATCGGCAAACTGACGAATAATATCAATTACATGGTGATATCTATCCAGGAATCGCTACCATTAGCAAAAATTAGCCATAAAAAGCGACAAACATTGTCTTATATTCGGGCCAGTACTCCGGTGGTACTCCTGTGTCTCTTTCCCCCACTGAGTTTGTGTTTTCAAAGATTTAATGTTCATAACCAGTGTGCAAAAGTAAATTTAAATATTGTGTGGTGGCTTAGGATTGATACGGTGTTAATATATTTATACATCTATATTTATACGTAGAGCGCCTACAGGTCCGGCCATCTTAAGTGTATTCCACCTCTAATCCTCTTGAAATGGATTTCCCAACTCCCAAACACACACAGATCAAGTGCGATGATAACCTTGAGTTTGTACTGTAGATTGAATATGAATCACTCGGAAAGCAATTTGCAACTCCTTCCCAAGGAGAGAAGGGAGACGGGGTGAGGGTGGGGGGGGGGGGAGACACGCACAAGGACGGGAGGGAGACGGATGATGACATTAGGCCGTTGGACTTTGCTGAACCCCTTAAAACTTGTTGAGCCGTAACCTTTGCTTTCTGGCTCTGGTCGTAATCCGGTCTCCCGACTCGACTCTCCCCGCAGCGGGACATGCAGACCGAGTTCATGTTTTAAACGTCGTTCACCCTTCAGCTCAGGTACCTCTCTGGGTGTTTGCCAGCTGGCCTTCTGAGTCCGTCACGCCCGTACGATCGCTAAGATTTCTCATATTTTCACACTTCAGCTGCAGGACTGTCAAACCATGTGCCATGAGGGACTGAGTGGGCTTTTAACTGAGCTACGCACCCGTAGCAAGTACTTAAGGAGATTTATCCCAGTACTTCCACTGGTCAGGAACATCTTTGCAGTATACATATATTTAAATGTGGTCGACTGGGACAGTTTAAATCAGCACTGTAGTAAATATTTCAGTGTTTGGGAACATTCCTCGACTTTAAAGGAATAATTTGACAGTTTGAAAGTCACGTGAGAAGATGCACATCTGTAGGTTCACTAGAGCATCCATACGGACGACGATGACGTCGATCCTTGCTTTTGCAATACATTTTTCCTCATCTACTTAAAAATCTCCCAATCCCTTTAAAAACAACTCACCACTGTAAACAGTAATTAGCTGTGTGAAGGGCTGAGACATTTCATGGGTAGCTTTTTTCCCTTTGGTTTGGTTTTAATGGGTGTAGACACACACACACACACACACACACACACAGCCTATTTATTCTAAAACATTTCTAAGGATTCGGCCTCTAGGACGATGAACACTAAGAAGCTTTCTTTGGAAGTACAGCTCCAGCTGATAAACATAAACCCAGCCAAAGAGAAGGACATTTTTATTCTTGTTTTATCTTATTTGATGGAAAGAAAACCTGTAAAATCTCCGTCCTCCATAGCACATAGTTTGACACGTGTTCTGTTTTAAATTTAAATAACATAATAAGTACAGATTAAATGCATTAAAATGCCATTTTGCCCCTTGGGGGGTTCCAAACCATTTAGGTGAACAGACTAAATAACAGCTGGATGTGAAAGTAGAGACGTCACAAAGTGTAAACCACGTTTCCCAGGTGGCGTTTATCTGCCGGAGTGACACAAAGGTATTCCCTGAACACATTTACATGAAACGGCGTGCTCATTAGACGCCGACTGTCCCGTGAGAAGCCTTTAGGTTGACTGATTTCATCTTTAACGATTCCCAGTACAGACTATAAATAGCACTAATGTACGTCGGAGCCACCGAGACAGGAAATAACGACCCGCGATGAGGAGCGACGTCAAACTGACGACTTGTTTTGTGCTGCATGAGTGCATGTGATGTCGGGTTTTAATAGTTTACCCTCACCTCAGTCACGTGGACGGGTACCAGTTGACTCAAAAGGTTAATATAGGGGTTGTTTATACCATTTAGAATTGTATGAAATGTTTATTTATCTGTCTATTTGCTGTTATCTGGGGCCTGTCTCACAAAGAGAGCAACACAGTCAGGCTTTTAGAAAAGCAGCAGGAACATGGCTGACATTTAAATAAACCAACTAGACAAATAAATAGGTTTGTCTTTGTCCTCTTAGGAAGAAAAAAAAATATATATATAGAAAAGAAAATGTCATTAATGTTGCTTGTGTTGAAAGTAGCTCTGCATTGTGATTTGTTGAATTTAAAAAAAAAAAACACTTGATAAAGGCCTGTTATAGAAATGTAGCTCTAATAAATCACCGGGAGTTAATTTCTCCCCTCCTCCCTTTTCTTTTTTAAATTAAAAAGGCTGATCACAGCTTGTCATTAGTGCACAGTCAGAATGCTTTTTAGAGAACTATTTATATGACAGTGTCTCCACCGAGTCGCCTCGTTTTCTCTCTTCCTGCAGCGAAGAAACAAGAATCCCACAGTCTATGATTAACCAAATAATTACAATGCAAAAATAATATAAGATTGTATTCATGGCTTCTCCAGCTACCTGCCAGTATATAAACTGTACTGTTAGAGGCCCTATTTTGTAGCTACTATAAATCTTTAATATATTTCTGACATTCAACATTATCTCTTATTTAATTATATTTTTACTTGATAAAACATCAGGGAACTATATTATTTATGTGTTTGTTGCTTATAATAATGCTGCTTATAGCTCCTATTGAGGTTCTGTGAGTTAAACAAATGCAAGGTTAAAAAAAATGTTTTTTATAGATTTTTTTTTACAGCAGATAAATATCGGTTATTGGTCTCCTAGATTAATAATAATTGATATCGGCTTTCAGTCGACCCCTAATTTCAGTGAGACTGAAGAGCCGGCGTCGCATCCAAGGTTGACATATTAAATCCTACTTTGTGAGGCAGGCCTCCAAACTATGTTTTTATGGTTGTTTTGTCTTTGTGTGGAGTTGTGTGTGTGTGTGTGTGTGTGTGTGTGTGTCCTCTGGTCTTTTATGGAAGAGTGTGTGTGTGTGTTTGAGTGTGTGTGTGTGTGTGTGTGTGTGTGTGTGTGTGTGTGTCCTCTGGTCTTTTATGGAAGAGTGTGTGTGTGTGTTTGAGTGTGTGTGTGTGTGTGTGTCCTTTATGGAAGAGTGTGTGTGTGTGTGTGTGGGTTTGAATGTGTGTGTATATTTGTGTCTCTAATGCGTTTGATTCCTGGTTGTGTGTCTTGTCTCGCATACATGTCTGTGTGTCAGTGTGTCTGGTTGCCACTATCCCTCCTCACCGATTGGCTCTTCCCTTCCCTCTCCCCCCTCCCTCCCCTCCCTCCCTCCCTCCAGGACAAGACGAGCGCCCTGAGCCTCAGCAACGTGGCGGGGGTCTTCTACATCCTGATCGGCGGCCTGGGCCTGGCCATGCTGGTGGCGCTGGTGGAGTTCTGCTACAAGTCCAGGACCGAGTCGCGCCGAATGAAGGTGTCGACCGCGCGAGCCGCTGCCGCCTCAGCCGCTCAGGCCTTTCACTGCTCAGCCTTAGACAGTGGTGCTAGCGCCCCCTACACAGAGCTGCAGAGCTACGGCCTGTACGCCAACAACACTGTTAAGATATAAAGGGCAGAGCACAGCCACGGGGTAGGGAACCATGATGATGATGTTGATGATGATGATGACATCCGCCTCCTCACCCCTCCCGCCCATCTAACCGTGATCACAGTAGGGCCTCTCACGGCTTCCACCGCAGTGCAAACGCTGTCCTGTTCCTCTCTCTGCCGCTACCTCGCTCCGTCTTCTCCGTCACTGATCGCCTGCAGTGTTGTTCAATCACTTGATTTAAAAATTGCCATTATGCCTGTTTGTTCCACAGTCTTTTTTTTCCCCGCCGGTGTTAGCATCGCAGGGTTGTTAGCATGTAGCATCTTTAGCATGGTTTGTCTTTAAACGTATCATATTAGTTACATAAAGTCGCCCATAAAGTTGGAATAGTTAGTTTTTTCGGACACAATCCTCTCTTTATTCCTATTTAAATGCATCAATAATCACTTTTGATTCATGATACTTAGGATTCCAACTTGGGCGACCCTTTATTATAAAATCTCAGTAGTTAACTACACATTTTCACTTTTTTTTTACAGCTTGTAAGCTGTAAAACTGCACTGCACTCACTGCAATAATCTTGTAATCTTCGCAGACGAAGACTTTCTTTTGCAGCACAGGCATGAAGGCAATTTGAATCACAGTGGTTCATCTATCTACCTCTGTCCCTCTGAGCAAATCTCTCCCCCTCTTGTCTCTTTGCTGTCTCGCAAACGCAGGGCCCATTGTGGTGAACATCCTTTATATGTATACCATGAGGCAGGCCTGGCGGCTCACATGTGTTCCATCCCTGTTTCTCTTTTAACCAACAACCGTCTTAACTCCAAACTGTTGTGTGTGTTCACAAACAAACGAAACCAGGACTTGTTGCTTTGTAGCGCTCCAGGTCTTCTCCTCCGTCGGGAGCGACGCATCGTAGCCGCTAGTCATCGTCTCCGCGGATCCGTTTGCAGCCGACGACCTTTTGATTCGTTCTTCGCTCCGACATCAAAGCCCCCCGTCGCTGATACGCTCTTCGTGTAAACAGCAACAACAAAAATAAAATCTCTTATGTTTTAATCAGCCCACGACGAGCCACCTGATCAGTATGCTGATGAGATTGGCGAGCGGCCTATTAGTGCGCCGGCGCCTTTATGCTGTTTGGTTCGAAAGCAACAACAACGCCGTTCCAATTAGTGGGCCGGCGTGATTCCCCGATCCCCCCATGCAGATCTCACTTGAGTTACCCGATTTAATCAGCCGTAGAATAGACGATGCACACACACACACACACACACACATCATTAGGCCGGCTTTCGAGCCTGGTGGGTTTTATTGTGCCGGACTGGAGAACGAAGCTGTTGCACCAATGAGTGAAGCCTCAGCTCCCCTTCTCGGGGAACGTGATCCACATCGGACCGGCATCGTGGTCTACCAGCCCTGAATATCACTCAGACCCAGATAGAGAGCTCATTCTGCTCCTGAGTTTCTTGGCGTGCCAGCACCACAATCCAATAAACAGCTGCTTATGCGTATATAAATATATATAAATATAAGAAATGCGTAACTTATCTTTATTCTCCTGCATTATAGAAAGCAGCGCAGCTCTAGCTGTTTCTCCTGGTTAGGATGCTTACGTGTGTGTAAGACTAAAACCAGGTGCGTGGACTAACCGGGCTCCCTTTCCTCTTTGTTTCCCCGACAGCAATCCATCAACGACGCCATGCGCTGCTCCACCCTGACCCGGATGAGCGGCAACGGGAGCGGCGGCGAGAACGGGCGAATCCTCACCCACGACTTCCCCAAGACCGTTCAGACGCTGCCCTGCATGAGCCACACCGCCAGCATGGGACTGGGTGCCTCCGGCATGTGATCACCACGTGACTGCTGGCGGCGAGGGCAAAAACAGGCAGGGTGGGGCAGAAAAAAGAGCACTCAAGACTCTCAAAATGACCTCAAGAAGAAGTCATGGCCGTCCGGTTTGACCCGTCCGTCCCTCCTGGCTGTCAACGCGCCCGACTTGGACTTAACCTTACTGCCAAAATGCACTCTCGACCCGCTCCTTAAAAAACTACCAAGACATTTTTTTTAAAAACAAGTGGATGTTTGAATCGGAGATATGGATAAAAAGAAAAAACACACACAAAAAAAAAGAAGGGAAATGTGCTGCAATAAAGAAGCCGTCAACGGAGCGTGTTTTTGACTTTTTTACGGTGTTCGTTTGTGTGGAGGAAAAAAAAAACACACAACTTAATTCTTCAGTGTGACGCCTGCGCTGTGCCATCTCGATGGAGCTGTTGACGTTCGTCCGCGTGTGCAATACCTTCACCTTCACCCCGCTGACCTTTGTGTGACCTTCATGCTTTCTGGAGGCCGGCCCGACTCTACCACACCTTTGCACAGATGTGGCAGAGGACGACGGACACTCGTGATTAGATATTGTTTTGGGACGTCCCCCTCCCATTAACACTGCCATTTTTATTTTATTATTTTTTTGGAAGGACAAAGTGCTCCGCGTAGCCACTTTTAACGACATACAATATGGTTTACACTCTTCTAATAGCGCAGAGAGCTTCAATTTGATTTCATCCTCGACTGAAGGTTAAACGCTGATTGACTGGGATACGACGCGACAAAAAACAAGACATGCACTGCTGCTACACCTCATTTAACACATCATGCCTTGTCTTTGTGCCATATGACAGATTACACTCCACACTTGTTGCTACCGGGTCGTTCTGTTTGACCGGCGGGGGAGATTTGAGATGTTTTTGTCTCTTCAGAGATGCTCACTTTGACCCGAGGAAGGTTAAAACACACTGACGCATACTTCTGTGGTTTGTACAGTACTGAGTGACCTTACACTGTATTCTACTGTTGTGACATTCATAGCATATCCATCGATGCACCAGGGAGGAAGATTTAATCTGGAGAAAATAGTCCCCGTGCTGTTGTTGGATCCGTTGCTGCGTCGTTCACCTCCCCTCCTGTGATGTTCAGATTTAATGAAATGGGCAGCGCAGCTTATTCGCTCTCATTTTTTATTGAGCCCCCCCCCCCTGCACACCTTCATGCACGGCCTATAAAAAGGGGAAAGTTGGCCTCCTCTGGAAGGATTGAGGCACTTTGGAGTGATTGACAGGTTCACCGCCACTTTTTATCTGTGCTTATTGGAAGTCAAGGTCACGCCGCTCGGCTGCAGAGCTTCCTCCCTTTCAGATCACGTCAAGTAAACAGGAATCGGAGAGGCAGGTCCCGAACAGCAACGGGCAGCCATGCTTCTGGCATGTAGGCCTTAAAAGAAAACTCCACCTGAAATATTTCTGTGCTCGTAATGCTAAATGACTTTTGGGGGAGTGCTCGGCCCTTTTTGTCAGTTCGTGGTGCGTTTTTTTGTTCCCATGAGGAACTGACCGACACTGACGGCAGAAAACTGTGCTTTCGGTCACGTTTTAGAAATGACGGGGAAAGAATATGGCTGATTAGCACGATATATATTTCTTATTGTCAACAAATCCCATGAAAGGACACGACAACAGTGTGATGACAGTCGTCGGGTTATTTGCCACCGTCACTCAAATCAGATCAGACGGCGCCCACGCCGTCTCCATCAAGCAGATTAGTTTGTGAGCGTTGAACTCTTAATGAATGACACGTTCACTTTTCTGTGCAGTTCTTAATTAATATGTAATGTTTTGAAGGGATTTAATACTTATGCTGTAAGCTTATTGATTCCTACAGACAATTATTTAAAACAGCTCAGACATATATAGTTTATTTCTTTATTTAAACCAGAGTAAACAGTGTTTTTGCAGCAGATTAATACACGTTTGGCGTGCAGCTTGACAGTGTTGGGTTTACTCAAAATAAACTCCAGAGTGTTTATAAGGTGAGGGAGGAGAAAATGTCAGCCGGTGCTGCGGCTCATTGGTGTGTTTTTAATAGTCAATAAAAGCAAAGGTTTAAGTTCCAGTACATCACGCCTCTTTAAGGTGAATTCACTGTTGGTTTTTGGTCTTTTCATGGGACTTTTTGGCAGATAGGGGTAATAATAATCATGAATCCTTAAAAGTAAAAAATAGTTTTTCACAATGCATCACAACCAGCAGGGAAATGGTACATTCTGTGCCTTCTCCCACCACGAGTGTGTCGCTTTCCCTCTCGCCACCTACACACATATTCAGCTGCAGAGGGAGCGCTGCCATTTCAGGCGCCTTGGTGATCAGAAATAATCACGTAGAATAGAGGAAATCATCAGGCGACGCCTCAAGTGGCCTGAATTGCCAAATTGTATTAATTCATCACAACAGAAAGTCCTGAAATGCACTGAACATCATCATCATCATCAAGTCCAACAGTGTCCAGAAGGTGGGATTTTATTTAAAGGTGACTTGAAGGTTGTTGCGTGAAATGGGATTTTCCCTGCTGCCGAACGCCAGAGGTCAGTTTTAGATTATGTTCAGCACACTCGTGGCTGATCTCTCGTTGTGCCAGCAGAGGCCAAGCGGCTGTACAAAGGCAGCACTCATCCGCTCGTCGTGTGTTTGTTTTTCTTCTCTCTGAGTTTCTGCTTTAAAAAATAATATATATGGTACCAAATCTAATGTGTGACCTCTCTCTTTCTCTACATCCTCATACAAGTAAGAACAATGGGCAGTCAGAGTTTACCGAAATCATACATCTATTATGTATATATTAAAAAAAGCTATTTGTTCTGCTCCCAGTCATGCCTCAGTGAACCTGAATTAGTTACCTCCCGCGTGAGTACTTTTCCTTTCCTCTCATCGATGCGTCTTCTTTTGCTGATGTTGTATTAATTAGAACACGGCACGGCAATTCTTCAGTGGAGGCTTCAGACAGATGTTTTATATGCCATAACAGATTTGTTTAAAAAAAATTAAAAAGAAAGAAAAAAAAGACACTCAATGTTTGTATTATAAAGGAGATTTGCAGTGCCGGAAATGTGTTACACTTTGAAGAGTGTAAAAAAAAATATAATAATAAAACACACACACACACACTGATGTTGAATAATCTGTAGACGCTAATGTTGTTTTAAAAAACAGTTATGAGTTCAATTAATTTTAATTTTCGTTATTATTTTTTGCCATTTTCCAAAAAAAAAAAAAAAGGATTTCCTCGTGGTGTTTTTTAAGTGCTTGAAATTTAACACCGTTTGAATAATTCTTTGTCGTTTTTCCTTTTTCACAGTATTTTTACTGCTGGAATATTTCACCAGAGACATCGTTATTGTTTGTTTGTTTTTTAACTATGGAAAGGGTGTTACTGAGATTCAAAATGAAATGGTCAATAAAAAAAAAGGAAAAGAATACAATAAATATAGGATTCAGAACTTTTGAGAACTTTTTTTTTCTAACCAAAGTGTCCTGGAAGGAAGTCATCATGCTTTTGTAACTGAATAAAGGAATAAACTACGGATGTTTGTCCAGTTTTATATTATTATATCGCCTTGGATGAATGAATGGAATATGAATTTAGAAAGAATAAATAGCTCCATTCAAAAGATTGCCTTGCTTATTTATTTTACCAGGAAGTCCCATTGAAAAAACTTTTTTTTTTGGCAACGATAGCTGCCGTTCAAAATCACAAATTTTAAATGTAACACAATGAGCTATAAACATTCACAATAAAACAAAAGAACAGCTGTTCACACATTGGCCTCTCAAGAAAAACAGCCGTGCCTCCGCCATCACTTTCTTTATGATGCTCCTAAATTCATCAGTGGACATAAATATTATTTTGGGTTGTTGGGGGGTTTTTTTTGGCGTCAACAACGAATTTGAAAAAGTCTCTGTTGCTTTAAGACAATTAAAAGCATTAATGGGTCTCGTCAGGCTCGTACAGATTAGGAAGACATTTAATTAAGGAGCACCTTCACATGCGTTCCACTCAAACTCATTTGCATACGTATGTTTACATAATTTGCACGTGTCAAAGCAGGAAAGTAGAGCTGCATAGTCAACAAAACAAGAAGAAGACGGATTACATCATTTGTTTTTGCCATACAACAAGATTGCTGCTCATCATACCTGTTCTTCCACTTAATTTAGCCACCAGTTTAAGGTTTTCACCTTAGGATTTTTTTCCCTACAACCTTGAACCAACCTTTTCCACAATGCTAGCCCTCCATCAGGCAAGAGATAACTTAAACCCCAAATTAATTCATTTTAGGCCACTTTGAGGCACTGCAACAGGTGAACTAGTTGCCTGGATATGGAGCAACATTAACATCCACTAGAGTCAATATTCACTCTTCTTTTAGCTCTGTTTTTGGTCCCCACCAACTGCCATGGGAAACATCTGGCTCTTTAACAACTATATACTCCTAATACTAATACACATTATGTTCACCGGCAGCCGCTTACACTGTCTCGCTATAAACATCTGCGTCTGGAAACTAGGAGAGAAGTGAGAGAGAACCAAAAAATCGTAGAGGTTTCTGCATTTTGACTGTCTCGACTCTGCTTGACGATGAATTAATTCCTTTCTTTCGTTATCTATTTTCTTGCCTTGATCGCATGCATTCAGCTCCGTGTGCGTAAGACATGAAACGAAACGTTCATTACTTGGAACATGGGAATGGAATTACTTAGAAACATGTCATGCAACACTCATTTCTCATATTGTTAAACCCGGAAGAAGGAATTATGGTGATGAATATTCAAATATAGAATGGGCCATTGTGTAGTGTGTGTGTGTGTGTGTGTGTTACATGGAGATAGCAGGGTGTCATGCTGTGTCACACCCCATGATTAGTGACATCAACAACCAGAGAGGCCCCGCTCTTTCTCACTCCGACAGCCGAAGGCCTGCTGTATAATTAACATCGCTCTCTTTCTCTTTTCCGAGCTTGTTGTTTCAACGGCATTGTTGCTTCCCTCTTCTCTCAATCTGGAGATTCACGTTTTATCGCTTTGAAACGAGGTGTTTAAAGAGACCCGAACCACATATTTATACGCCATCAGCACTAACTTCCTGTCGATCCTGCCTGAGACAAAAACACATCGTAGTGGTCTGTGGTCTCCCAGAGGTCTACGATAGAACCTCACATGAGTACAGAGACCGAACCAGACCATGTGTATAAACCAGAGACTGTTCATGGTACAAACAAGAAGGTCTCTGCTGTATTTATGTATAGATTACGTTATTATAAGTGTTGATGGAGCAGCTATGGTTTAAAGCTGATTGTTCCAAACTCCGTTCAGAAAACAAGCATTTTAAAAGTAATTTGCATATCGTCTTGAACACAGACCTATCAAACCATGACTTCAGACTTTTTACAAATTGTCATCATTATGTAGTTATTTCAGCATCATTATGATCTGTTAAAAGCAATTCAATCATAACGCAATTGTTTATTTTGGGTTCAAACCACTTTAGTAAACCAGCCGATGTGTGGCTCGCTATTCACAGTTAATACTGATACTTGCTTCCACAACACGTACAAAGCAGTAATATCGGTTATTTCAGACATGAACCTGGTGCCTACATGTAGGTAAGCATCTAGCAAGAGTGACGCTAATAAACACAAATTATCCCGCCGTCAAACTCACGCAAGTAACGGAAAACATGTTGCTTCCCGTTGCTTACCCGTCTTCAGGGTAACAACTTTTAAAAAGTGATTCTCAGGAACACCTGCAGGTGTTCTGATGATGATGGAGGCAGCAGATTGAGTATGTAGGAGTGACGGAGACATTTTGATGAGAAAACAGAGCGCATGCAAACAAAGAGGGCGGAAAGTGGAGGAGATCTCGTTCCAAGCCTGGAGAGTCATTGAAAGCGAATGGTGCTTAATTGTGTCCAGGTGCAGCTAGCTCACACCCTTTCTGTCTTTGTTGGACGTGCAGCCGCATCATACCTACACAAGTGGACACACACACACACACACACACACACACACTAATAAGCATATTCACTAATTCTCCAACAGGGACAGTTGATTAGCGACTGGGCCAGTTTCCAACAGGCCAAGACAAACACAGGTGTGCACTCAAACTCGTTAGCCTCCTGGTTGGATCTGCATAGACAGCTCATGTCGGCTCAGATAAAGTAATACTCGACCCAAAAATGTTAGTGTTTTGTATCCGTTGCCCCGTAGTTACGGTTGAATCGCCTGTCAACCTTTCCATTCTGGTGTTGAACAAAGGCAGTTTACAGATTTTCCACTCGAAATTCGCAAAACAAAAGCGGGCCTCTCCTTTCTAACAGTGAATATTCAGCAGATTTCATCAGCTGCAGCTCGATAGCTCATCAAGCTAACGTTAGCTAAATGAGTTGGCGCCCTGATATTTAGGGGCTTACTCGTTTTGAATCGCGTAATCTGCGATTAACTCCTGATGATTCACGTAGAAGGAATGAAAATAAAGGGACGCCATTGTTCTTGTATTGCAGCATAAAGGTAGTTAGCGCTACATTGGCGCCTAAGTAAGATCTGGGAGAATGGAAGTACGTCATTCTAGCGCATTCTGGCTGCTTACGTTGTCTATTTGGACAACAGGACAGAAGTCAACACTATTGTACGTATTATATGTAAATGCATGCGTCACAAAGAGACGAATGTATGCTAACCCTGTCAAAGATAAATGTTGGTGGACATAACCTTTAACCCAACGTAGTTTCGTTTAGTTGGGTTAGCATGGACATGCTAACATTACAGCTTACATTAGAGGGAATAAACACTTTTTCCTATTAATTTTGTTGATTTTTGGGGTTTTGGAAAGGCTGAAAGGAAGAAACAACCCTCAGATTTTTTTCTCCGTGGACAACTTCTCTTACTAAAATCACACTTAGCCTAAGCACAGAGAGAAACCCGGAGCTCGACAGGTCTGCTGTGCCTAGTTATACTTGATTAGTTATGATCTGACCATTGCTGCCGCAGCAAATGCTCAATTACTTTGTTTTCTTTTTTTGTCTTGCAATTTATTTTTCGTATTCCATGAAGCGAGTGGAAGTTGTTGTGTGTGTTCCCAGGTGTCTGGGATTGTTAAAACGTTTTTATTAAGTCTTAATTTTAATTGGATTTACGTCATTTAAAATTATCGTTTTTGTGCGTCATGACTCTGCTTGCTATTGATTTCTCTCTTTTTTTTTTTAAAGCTGTGGGCGTTTTGTTTTTTAATAAATGAGGTCCATTTCCCCCAACTCTCTTCTTCTCATCCTTTGCATTTCAATAATGCCATTATGAAGAGAGTTGGTGCAGTGTCTGCTGGCATGTGAGCCATGTTTTTCTAAATAGAGGAGGAAAGGAAATCAATAGTGGTGAGGATGATGCTGCCAGCTCATGTTGGGGGGGGGGGGGGGAGTCTTGCAGCCATCAGGAAGGAAACGCTGGCTCTTCTTTGGAACAGCTTAAGTAAACTGACTCAGTCTGTAGCAAAAGGGCAGTCACACACACATCCTGGATGTTGATTCACTTCTATCGTGAAAGTCACTTGTAATTCAGCCGTCTCTCTCTCTTCCCTTCCTCCCTCCATGCTGCAAACACCCACAAGCAGCTGCAGGCAGCGGCTGCACACATTTCTGAGTGGGAGTTTTCTTCCGCACGTATACGTGAGCGAAAGACGTCGCCACAAGAAAAACGGACATGGGTTGCGCACGAGCCCGAGCACGCACTCTCCTCCCACGGAAGAGATGCTGCAAGACTGAGTTCAGTGGCATTGAAGCGCCTCTCGTCTCTCATCCACCCAGCCCCGCAGGCCATTTCTCTGCGTCTGAGGGACTGGCACTCACAACGGCATGAGATCTGAAGACAGTATCTAACGGCACATTGGCAATACACAGAAATCGCCTCAGGGCAGTCTGAAGGCTTGTTTGATTTCCAAACACATATACTGCATGCCTTTCTAACCACACATGCACATATATTATATAATATAATCAAAAATATTTAGGAAGTGATCTGACTTCAGTCCTACAAACGTGTTTCATTCATAGATGACGTCACCCTTTGGTTTGTGGACTACGGTTTTGAAGCCTGGAGTTTTGGCTGTTGCCATCTTGGAATTTTTGCAACCAGTGAACAGAAGTGACCATATTTGGAGTGCGAAGGAGCGACGGGTGGATCTGACGAACACAAGCTGCAGAGCGGCAGCCTTACTGGATTTGGATGCATCTGGGTTTCTATCAAAGTTGTTATCATCTTAGTGGCATTGATCATGCATTTGTAGCGTGGTAGGGGTGGTAGCGGAGCTGTAGCAGTGACCTGTCAATCACAAGGTAGCCACACCCTCAAGCATCCCCTGCTTTATGGTCTGTTTGACTCTAAATGGGACCGTTTTACTAAATGAACATCCTGCTGTATTGAAGAAGACTTTAATTGAGACCATAAACTCATGTTTACTGATCAAGTGAGAAGGATTGTCATTTTCTCAAAGACTTATTTTTTAAACCAGAGAAGTCGCCCCCTGGTGGGCAGTGGAGAGATTGCATGTTTAAGGCACTTCAGCACTGGCTTCACTTTTCTAAACTACAGATTGCCGTCTAGTTTCACTTGCTTAAGATGAAATGTTTAAATTCTGAACCGCCTCTAGGTTGTGGTTTTGAAAATTAATTAAATTATTTTCCATCTCCTAAACGTGGGGGTTGTGAATTAAAAAGAGCCACTCTGTTATTCTGATGTGGACGTAACGGCATAAAATTAAGCTAAGCGTCAGAACTGTAACCCTGTTTTCATAATTTCATTTAAAATGAATTATAGTACAGAGCCGAAAACAAAAACAACAACAAAAAGACTTTCTATCCACGCAGTGCAGGCGGATAGACAGCGCTACAACACTGGCCCGGAGCAGGACACTAAATTAAATATTGCTTCAGCACTTCAGTGGTCAGTACACACATCAAGGCTCACAGTTTGAAGCTTCACGTATCCCATTAGCTGCTGATTTATAACTCATAATGTGGTTCTATTGCTCTGTAAATGAAAGCGTATGAGGTGATGATGAGTTATTATCTAGTTGGTGCTTTATTGGTCCTGCGGCGTCTCTGCGGTGTTGAGGGTCACCCGGGGACCGACTGAAAGGGACAGTCAATCACAAGACAGAGCCTGTAAGAACGATGCTCCCGAGATTAAGTGCCCCCCGTTTGAGATATGTGCCTTCTCATTGTTGCGGCGACAGAAAAAGTTGCTCGGCTGCCAGACTTCCCTGAAGTTAAGGGGAAAGCCGGCCGCCCTGAACCCAACTTCTCTTCTTCCGTTTCCCATCCGTCCATCTCGGGCAGATGGAGGCAGACGTCGGCCTTGAGGGGGAAGATGGATGGAGGCAGTAAACGGGGCGCTGGATACAGAGAGGAAGGCAGAGGGAGTGTAGGGGAGAGATGTATGGCAGCTCACATCAACTTAGACAGAATGACAGATGAGGGGATTACGGAACAGGGCTTCTTTCCACAGTGATCAAAGTTAGGGAGGCTCCATGCACGACCCAGGTGGACTCCCAGCCAATCATCGTGGCGGGAAAAGGATCAAGATCCAAGTGGAAGGAAATACCTTCCATTTCAATGCAATATTTCACTCACTGGACCAGAATTCCCCCCACAAAGCAGTTCTTCAATTGTCATTTCCACTGGCTTGAAAATGAACAGCTTTTCTGGACAATAGCAGACATTCTTCATTCCACCAGTCGGTGCACGGTGCTGTATTTGCTGTGAGTGGGCAATCTCTTCAGTTTCAGCGGGCCAATTTTTTTTTCCCGTTCTCAGTCTCAATGTCAGGGTTCACTTGAAAAACCACTCACATCACTATAGAAACATTCTTAACTCTAAATTTCAGCTCTCTCCTTCTAAACCCAATGCATATTTAGCAGGCGCACAAATCAAATTTGCCAAGACAAGTCGCATTACCTCAAACGCCTTATGCTCGCAAGCAATGGCCGCGTTCAGACTAATGCATTTATCTGCAGTTGTATGACTTGAGTGTCCGAAGTGGGGGGGGGCATGCGTATATGTATGAGTGCATGTGCACGTCGTCCGCGTCGGCGTGCGAAGCGTGCCGGTGTGATTGTGATTTTGGTAAACACGCGGTGTGAAGTAAACCCTGAATAATGGATTCAGCCCCAGTAAGAGTAATCAGTGAACCCTGAGCTCAGCCTATTGAAGTTTAATAACATTCTGAATGTCAGAACACATGACAGCAGAGGAACATAATCCCCTCTCCCTGTAGAGAGAGGCCGCAAACTAACCCCCCCTCTCTCTCTTTCTATCCTTCTCCCACCTCTCTCACTCTCTGTCGCAAAAAAAAAAACTGTGTGCACACGCACACATCGACGCCGGTAAAGCCTTTCAGATTAGCCGGTGTGATTTAACCAGCATTTAAAGAGCGGTAAATAAGGGAGGGTTCCAGTTGAACACATCACATATCCATATTCCCTGCAGGGGACGGAGATTTTTGATTCGTTGAGATGGAAGTATAACACAACGCCCTCCGTGGAATCTTCTTATTTGGGCTGTGTGTGGTCTGTATCCATGTAACACTTGTTTTTTTTTTTCCCCCCTGTGAAATCACGACTTGTTGATGCTCATTATATTAATGAGGTGAGATCAGATTAAAGGTCACATGCACAGTGATGGAGATGTTACACCTCTTGAACTTTCCCTCCCTCACAAACACAAAGTAATCACAGAATAATATTCATCCCACACAAGCTCTTCACATAAAGTGGCGAGGTGTTTTTCTGTTTTCTGCTCTAAAGATCTGAAGCACAGGTTCAGCTTAATAATTAAACAGCGACAAAACCGTTTTGTTTTCCACTCTTTGACTGGAGTACAAACTTCACTTTCAATCTCCAACCCCGGCTCGACTCGGTTAGACATCATTACCCAGTTCCTCCCTTTGTTTCACCCCAAATTTACACATTTGTCTGAGAAACAAATGGTCATGTATAATTGATGGGCCCCTGCATTGCATCGTTCACACACGGGAAGCACGCGTGGCAATGCAACACATTCTTCCTGCTCCTACTGCGTACCACTAGTTCCAAGCTCAGTCTGATCTAAATTCACATGTTTGAGATGGAAACGAATGGTGGAAGTCATGTCGGCTCCTCAATTTTCACATCAAATCAGAAAAACAATGGGGGGACGCTTTGAAGATTTGAAGAGAAACAAATATTTCCCACTACAATCTCAACAATAAAGCTGCTATAATCAGTATTTTATCATGTCTGGATCAGATGTCTGTGAGAGAAGTCGCTGATAGCGGTGAACCAATATAGAACGAGAAAGGTGCAGGTCTCCGTCAGGTTTAATTTGATTTATAAAGCCCCTCAGTGGGCTTTACAATCTGTACACGGAAAGACATCCTGCGTCCCGGAAGCCTCCGTTGACGAAGAAAAAACTCCCCCAAAAAATCCCCATTTGTCTGCAACGACTGCTGCTGTATTGTGTGATGGAATGAATACAACCCACAATAGGACAACTCTGGGGGGCGCTGCTCTGTGGCGACCTGCAGTGAGTGAGTTCTGATTTCTTTCTGTGTCTCTGAACAGTGAGTGAGAGTGAGATGAAAAATAAATCATGCTGTATCCGTACTGGTGACTCACGTTGGAGTGGTTGAAGTCTATTTACCTTACGACGTGAAGGATGCCGTACAAACTGTGATTATGACTGGTGCAAAATGGGAGAGGTTAAGTGTCTTGTGTTTATTTTGTATTCTCACGCCGATGACTCCTCACTATCCTCTCCTCTCCTACAATGAGACATAAATCACATTTCATACAAACTCAGAAACAAGCAGCGACGATCGACTTGAAGTCTAATCAGGTCCCGTTTACACAAAGAGAAAACACAGATATTTCCACGCAGTTTGGCCTCTCATTTACAATAAAACCCTGTTTTTATCACAGAAAACGATTATTTCTAAAAAAGATTTCTGATAACGTCTGTTATGTGTTGTCGTGTCAACTGGGAGAAACGGGGTTTTAGGTTCTCAAGTGTCACATTATGCATCAGAAAATGCTAAACGTCATGTGAGCGCCCTATGTTGAAGTTGCTCGTGTTCTTCGTTGTTGTTGATTCTGAGGATTCTGATTGCCTTGAATGTATTTATCCTTCTCCCTACAAATAGGTTTGGCATAGTTATTATGGTGCTCGACGGCGTATTTATGCAGGTTGATCATCAACCTGTAAATGACAACTTGACAAATTTTGAAAACAGAGGGGGGAAATATTTGTTTTTTCTAAATACCCTGCTATGTATAAACGTGGCCTAAGACTGATAGTTCTGTTAGCTGTTAGCCGACAAACTTGACCAAAACATAAAAGCAGAGTAGCGTCTGGAGTTTTTTTTGACGATGCACTTGATGATGTCTCCGACCACCTGCGGGTTAGTTAGCGATAACTAACAGGTAATAAAATGAATGCATTAATTCAGTACTTGAATGCCTCTTTATCTCCCCCCATCTCCCTCTCCCCCCCTCCATCCTCATCACAGCTTCCTCACTGTCCCCCTTCTAATCTGTAAAACCCCACATGGCTTCGCTACGACGAGTGACGAGGAGAAAATGTCACATTCCACCGCAAGCAGAAGACCGTCGCACCGGAATGTCAATCGGCCCGCCTGGTGGAGGGATGGAGAGATGGAGGGATGAATGGGCGGAGGAGAGTGGAGGATGACGGTTCCATTGTGCGTTTTTTTTTTTTTAAAGACATGGCGTTTTTTCTTTTTGATGATTATTCTAATCCCGCCGAGGACCTCTCAGCCCCAACTGGGTGCCTTATCTCCCCTCCGCAGTCATTCTCTCATTAAAACACAATCACAGGCCACCAACTCTAATAAACCTTCAACTCCCTCTTTGAAAGAGGACGGCGGAGGGAGGGCGGTGGAAATGCAGATTACTAGGTCTGTCTGCAAGTCCCTCTCAGTGTGTGACATGGGGGGACGGGAATGCTGTTTCTAATCACTTTTAGTGCAAAAAAAAAAAAGGGCCATTTAAAAAAATCATTGGATTTTGGTGATTTTTCTCCCTTTAAGTCCATGTTGGAAAAGGTCACTCTTTAATAAAGGCTGTGGGGATTAGAGAGTGCCTAGTGGGATTTAGGCTGTGTGTACCTTGATTGTTTTTGCTTTGCCTTGAAGAAGTGAGTTGGAAAAAACGTGAAGTCAAAGCTCTCGGAAGAAGTTGTCCAAAGTTAAAAATCAAGCAAAGCGCTGGCAGGCATCGATGCTGCATAGCCTGCAATCATTTCTGACTACCGTATCCTACCTTCTCTCGCTGTGGAACACACACACACACACACACACACACTCCAGACAGGGTTTTAAACCCTCTTTAATCATGAGCTCAAGTGAATATTTCAACCCCTGCAGCTTGGCTTAAATTCAAACACGGTGCGGTGAAGTGGGCCAGTTTTGTCGCCTCCCCTCCCAAGTTGAGGGATGCATGTTACGTGGACGAAACAGTAAAACAAATTTTACTGACGTGATTCTGTAATGGATCAAAATTTACCCTCAAAAGCGGTCTTTTTGGAGCAATAATTAGCCTGTTGCCCATGTAATTAACCAGAGAATAGCTCAACTAATGACTTGGGCATTCAAGCAGCCAGTCAGCCCAAACTGCAGTCAAAAAGTCTCTTCTTTAATTGCTCCAATTATAATTAACCCAGACAATGTGTGCCAGCATGGGTAAATAAATGTCTTGTACTGCAGAAAGACACTTAATGTGATGAAATGCTGTGCAGTGGAAGAAGTATTCTGCTCTTAACTTAGTTACAAAAATACCAAAACCACAAGATAAATGAACTCTGTCACAAATAAAAGTCATAAAAAGTAAAAGCACAGAAGTGTTGCCAGCAAATGTTTATTGCAGAAGCATTGAGCTAAAAGCACTTGTACTTTGTCAAAGTCAGTTTAATGCAACTTTAAACTCATGTCATATACAAGTACCTCAAAATCGCACCCTTGCTGCAGTAAAACTTTGCCCGCATGTGATTCCAGTCGTGCACATCAAAGTCGAGCAGCGACGCGACCGCCGGCCAACGAAACGACATGATGAACCACACTGTTGTTCCCGCGTTGTGATGATTATGCAAATTTAAATAATGATGCGGCATAACTTCAACAACAAGCTCTTCTTCTTCTTTCTGTTTTTTTTTGTCTCGGCTGATGACAGCGGAGTAAATTAGCGGGACACATCTGGAGTTCAGGCAGCATCTGCTTCTTTAAACGTTTAAACGCTACTGATGTGCAGCTTGTTTCTGACTGACACTGGACCTCTGCAATGCAGCAACCGGTTTTTTAAACATTTTGCACCAGCTTTCATTTCCCTCCCTCCGGCCCCTTTCCCCTCCTCCTCCTCCTCCTGAAATCAACAAGGCCACTAATCACCATCTCCCAATTATATCTGACAGAAAATTGCAAATCAATGAAGACAGTCTGCCCTTTACAAAATGCTGGTGAGCTGAGTGTGAATCTCTTGGCGATCGTTTTTTTCTAATTTATCACCTGTAACTTTGTAGTGATATGCATCCCCAGTCCAGGTTCGTGGACTCGTCCTCTATATCTACAGAGGGTTTTGGGTTCGATAACTTCAAGTCAACGATGAGCGGAAATCTCGCAGCGTCATTGTTTCTGAAAGTAATTTTGCTTTTGTCCCTCAGGCCGCGATATCAGACGCTCCCTCTGTTGCTCTTTGCGTCCGGACACAGCTTAGAGATGTACGGAGAGGAATTTATGGAAATAGTATGCATTAAAAGAGATGAGAGAGGAGTCAAAGTCGGAGCAGGCAGCCGTCATTGGTAGTGATTCAGAGGTCTATGAGGCCTCTCACTTTGTTCTTAAATTATTCATGCAATCTGTCAATGCTGCTGTCTAGGCAGACTCCTCTCCCCATGTGTTCAATGATGACAGAAATCCTGCGCTATGTTCGCCGCTATCTTCTGCAAATCCCCCGCAGGAGACACACAAAGCTCCGGCACATGTCTTTGCGTGTGCGTGTACATGCGGGAGTGTATACTACTCATATATGATATGATACATATATAGCTATGCACGCTTGAATGCCTCCTCTAGTGTTTTTTCTCTTTTTTTCCTCACTAGCTTTGGAGTCATTTTACATCTTTAGCATGCGCTTTAAAGTCTTTGTGAGTGTTGTCATGTGTCTCTGTAAATGTTCCCTCGTGCAAAACAGATACAAAACACACATTTACATATGAATATTCAGACACAAATGTGCACACACACACACACACACACACACACACACACACCAGAGTGTGCTTCCTCTTTCTCTCCCTCATCCCTGTGAGAAGTAGCTTTGCTGCAGTTCCACTTTTCTTTGTGAGAGACTATAAAAGACAGATATTCCTCAGATGATGGAAAGCATATATTATTGAAACTCTCTCAAAATAGTCTCCTTAAGTTCCCTAGTGATAGACTATATATATATATATATGAAGAGAAAACTAAGAGATAAACTTCCTCTAATGAACATTCACACAGAGTGCACTGCAGGCACTTGTCTGGACGTGTGGATCTAATGAAGTATATCGACTTTGTTCCTGCTGTGTTTTGGAGTCGGACCACGCAGCTCAAACGGAGATAGACACACGAACGTGTGCCGAGGCAACCCGGGCCGCTGCCACTCAGCATCGGGACAGATTGCGTCTCATCTATTAAGGATGACCACATTTTTTTCATTTTTTTTATCTTGACTCTTGGGTAAAAAAAACTTTATGTAAACTTGTGAATTAAGTTAAAGTAAAGCATTGGAAACAAATACTGATAAATGAGCCTCGATGCGAGCACTAAGTGCCTATTTAAGAAATGGGAGCAGTGTTTGTTTCTGTGGATGCTGACGTCAAGTGTTCATACAGCAGCCCGAGGGAGGATCAGGGAGGATAATGGCTGAATGCACTGTTAGATGGATACATGCAGATGCAGAGGCAGATGTATTTGTATGCATACACACACACATTCACACACGTCATTAAATATTGTCCCAGAGTACACAGGATGTCCAACAGTGATCTAATTAAGAAATGCCCAGTGAGCAGATTATCATCGTAACGGTAACCAAGGCCGACCACTTCGCCTCCATGACAACCAGACATCGAAATCTGAGAAAGTCCCCGTGCTCAGTGATGCTGAGCTGCTTCAAATCAACGCAGTTATTCACCAGGCTGATGGTGTCTGTAATAAAGATGGCTGTAATTCATGTTTAGGGGCTCTTTCTTTCTTTCTTTCTTTCTTTCTTTCTTTCTTTCTTTCTTTCTTTCTTTCTTTCTTTCTTCTGTTGCTGTATATTAATATATATTTCTTACTGGACTGACTGTATTGATAAGACTCAAGACTCAAATACCGAACATGTATAAGGGAATTTATTGTTGTACAAGCAGAGTACGCACCAATACATACATGTAGGGGACAATTATATGTAGGCTTGTTATTATATAATACTGGGTACCAGGGTGGGTATACAAGCCTATACTGAGCAATAATCTGCATGTTTGTTAATTTATACTGTAGTTATTATTTAACTAGTACTAGTATTAATACAGTATGACCTACTGTGCAATAACCTGGATATTTGCATTTCAATTTAGAGATATTTCATACCGTGGGTGAGTTATTATTAACTCCTGGGTACCTATTCCACTATTACAGTCGTCTATGTCTATCTATCTACAAGGACCTTAGAAGGACCTTTGTAATATTTCCACAGCGGAACCAAAGTTCTGTTGTCACAGCGAGCGCCGGTCACTATTATACGTCGCGCTCTACACCTGACAGGTGTAACCAGGAGGATGGTGTTTACGTATTGCGTGTTTTGACGGCAGTAACGGTCGTGAAGATGAATGGAGGCTTCGTGGTGCTGGACGTCTGCGAGCTAACGTGGCTAACGAGGTATGCTAACTTACACATTAGCTTCTATCTGTTCTATGCTAATGGCGGGGCTAATTGCTAATTAGCATGCTAGGCTAATGAACAATGTTTAGCTAATTGTGTATTAATTTAATCGCCTCCGGGGTTAACAGCAGACTTGAAAGTAATACTTTACTGTACTTGAGTACAATTCAGGTATCTGTACTTTACTTGAGTATTTTTACTTTTACTCTCTACATTTGGAAAATCTTTACTTTTCTACCTCAGCCTCATTAATTTTCATTTTAATGTATTTGAGGGGATTATTTTTTAAATTATTATTATTATTAATATGAAGTGAGATCCAGCCTTACAAAAACCACCAGTAGAAATGTCCTTCAGTGATACTTTGAGTACACATTTTCCTCCAATTTGATGTAAAAAAAATATGTACAAAGAGTGGGAATAAGACCCTGAGTATAGCAGAAATAATGTGAGGTCATGTATTTTTTTTTACTAAGCTTCAAAGAAAGGTTAGTTATTTTAAAACGTTTTAATGGGATTTTCTACATGAATGAGTGAATTAATTTGTGTCAAAGGTTGGTGTAAAACATTGTTAATTTCTGAAAGAATGAAGGGGAAAAGTAATTGTGCACATATCTGAAGCTGAACATTTGTGGAAGGTAAATGTATAATTATATACAATTATTGTTATGGATTTTATCATGTATCGGGATAAAAACACTTAGTCGATCATGGTGAATTTGCTTGAAAAAACTGTGCAGCTAAGAAAAAAAAGAGCACGATTTAAAAAAAAATGCAGGATACAAAAATACATTTTAAAAATGAATTTACCCTGTATGTTGCAGGGAGAGCAATTAATGATTATCTTATATTATTTCATTGTTTTTCCCTAAGAAGGATGTTCACTAAAACAAAGGTGTGTCTTATCTGTTGCACAATGAATTAACTTCATTTTTAACTAAATGTTAAGTGATCCCAGTATGTTTGTGTTTAAGTACGTTATGATGATTATCATCTGCATGGTCCTAATGCATGTAGTTTCTTCTCTTTCTATTTTTTAAAACTAACTTTCAGACAGTAGAAAGTGGTGGGCGTCACCATTTACTGCCTTCTGGTAAAAGTGGGGGAGACGTGTCCCCTCCGTCACCCCCGTAAAAATACACCCTTGTCCTTCGCAGCTTCGGCTTCGGCTGTTACTACTCGCATGTGGCCTTATCTCCCAGACACACCTTTGCTTTGCAACAAACTTAAATCCCAAACTCACCTGAGGTGAAGCACCCCCTCCCATGAGAACGCTGTGATGTCTTGCCGCTGGGGAAATTATGACCACTAGGTGATGAAATGAAATGGACTGGACTGATATCACTGTATTTGCTGGAATGTGCAAATTTGTCCAGATTGAGCCGGCCGCTGAATCACTCTGTCATCTTATCTCTTTCCCCGCCCCTGAATGCCCCCCCCCCCCCCCCCCCGCTTCTTCTGCATACGCTCATTTTTCTCAAACTACTTCTTTACGTCTTTCATCATCTTTATCGCCACCAATATCCTCTTCAGTGTCTCGGAACTTGTTGATAAGATCTTTCACATTGTTTTTCATTATTCAGATGGCCGTTTTTCAAAAGTTATCCCCCTCTCCCCAACCCTGTATGTCTCCCAGCTTCCCTTCGTCCTTTTTATTTATCTTTTGCCTACATTATGCTGAACTTTGGAAGCGACTTGTGTTCTTGAAAATGTATAGATGCTTACACGAATCCATTGATTTTAATATAACCCCATGACATCCAGTTTTCCCTTGAAGCAGTAATCTTTGTTTTGGTTTAATTTTGGCGGCAGAACAAGTTGTAAACACAAACCCCAGCAAACACAGGGCAACATTAGCATTTTGAGTCTTTTTTATTTATTTTTTGTTTTTGTTTTGGGCTCCATCGGCTCTTGAGGGAAATATCTGGTTCTTTAGCTGCTGCTGTCACATTAAGCTAGTCACTAACTTTGTCAGCTCTTTATTGGTGCTTGGCAGGTAACGTACGGCAGGTTAGAGGTTTGACATTCAGTAGATGAATCCCCAGAAAACATTTTTGTGGAAAAAAAAAGCTCAACCATGTCGTATTCATCTAGGTTTTTTTTTTTAAATGGATAGTTGTATGAAAATATGTCACTGCAAAATGAGTTTATTTGGTTGATGCCATCTATATTTCATGTTTGTTTAAATGTATGCAGTTCAAAGATGGACAAAGTTATTGTCACAACTTTTTTTGCTTTATCATTTGCAACAACTGTCAGAACATCTGGTCCAAATTTGATGAGATTGTGATCATCCAGAGATGCATGTGAACGCCGACTCCTTTTTGGTTTTGGGGAGGATCCAAACATTAACAGAATAAACGCATTTTGCCATAAAATATTTAATACATCCGTCCATTTCAAAAACTAGGGCAGTCATTCTTCAGTGTTGGAGAACTAATCCAACATTTTCACGTGTAGACTTTATGTTCTGCACCAGCTTGTTGCAACTCATAATTGAATGAAATGTTCTAACCCAAGTGGGAAGGTTGTATTTTAGGAAACTTTGGGTTTAGTGAATTTAGCTTGGGAATATACAGCTTGACTTGGCCACACATTAATCCTATTAATAATAAGAGGCTCCCTGCCTGTCTCTCTCTCTCTCTGTACTTCAGATACATAAATGTTCACAACACAAACCCCCACACAGTCCACTTCATACAGCTGTTAAGACCGTATGAAAGCAGCAGCCAGGTGTGAGTCTCAGCAGGCGATAACTACGAATCAGTGAGCAAGTTGCATGACATCGCGTCTCCTGCAGCGCACTTCCTGTTTCTCCTGTCCTTCATCTCCCAGCAGGCGATATTGGTATATATAATTTTGTATTTTTTTTGACATGGAGTCACCAGAATGTCAAATGACTTGTTTTTTTTCAATCTGTGCCAAATAGACATCTCATCCATCGTTTTTGAGGCGTTATTGGAAGGTCAAATCATTTTGATCGCCTCGCAAATCGTAAGTTTAAGGCTTGAAATGTGGAGTGCCCTTATTTAGAAAGCAGAGATCTTCCTGGAGAAGAAAGTAAAGCATTTTGAAGGCCACTCTCCCAACACAATGCTCCTTCCTGGGGCATTTTTTAGTTCCCTGGGATGGCGGTGCTCCTTTATGTCGGGAGTATTTATGATGTGCCCCGTGTTGCTAACAGAGGCAGGTGGCCCATGTGTTTACCTTGGCTCTCCGAGGCACTGTCACACGAGAACGTACTCACGGGTTTATCATCGCGGCGACACTTGAGGGGATTATACAAAGACAGAAACAAGCAAGGTTTATCAGCCTCAGACCTACAGGAGAACACACACACACACACACACACATTCACAGATTTGCAAACTTGAGCTCGTTCCCACTATCTCTCCTTCACTCTGCTTTAATTCACCACACTCGTATCTGTGGGAATTAGCCCCCGGCGCGTTGTCTTCCAGGCTGGCTAAGGTAAACAAAATGTTTTTCACATGAAAGACAAAGTTTCTCAGTTTCTCCCATTGATAATCTTGCTCTTGACAGGCCGGGCTTTGTTCTTATGACAACGGCAGCTTTCTGATGATTTCTGTGACTCTCTCTCTCTCGTTCTCTCTCACTGTTGTGCTACCACAGCCTGTATTGCAAAGAAGTCTATTTTATTTGGAGACCCCGGTGAGTTGGTCCCTAATTATGAGAGAACATTCCTGAATGTTAACACACAGTCATTTGTATTTAATATGCTTTTCAGGACTATTGGCTTAATTCTTTCAGTCGCACTCCTCATTTTGGCCCTCCAGAATAAACAAAACGTCTCTGCAGATGATTTTCCTCGTCGTTCCGTCCTTTTGTGAGCCAATTTGGTCCTCTTAACAACAGAAATACAAGGACGGGCACGCAGGCAAACGCACAGCCGGTTCCCCCCTTTTGCGATAACTCCTACAAAACGCCTGTCATCCTTACTCAGTCATACACAAGTAGGGAGTCAGCGCGAGCTGATGGATCAATTTAGTACAGAAAAGCTGTGGCATTCTTCAAATGTAATGGGCTTTGATGTAGACGCTGAGCTGCATTACAGAACCCCGCTGAAGCCACTGAAACCTCTTTTCATCTGCCTGCTTCCTTTGCGGAGGACGCTGGCAGGAAACGTGCCTCACTTCAGCTACGCTGTTTTTTTTCTTTCTCGTGTCTTAGAGGCACGCACACCTTCAGTCACACATCCTTTTACCCTCACTAATTAATGTTCTTCTAAGCTGTATGGGGAAATAACTACTTCCTTCCAGCTTGTTTCATGTGATTGACTCTCCCTGTCAGCCAAAATCTCACCTTTGACCCTATCTGTGACCCTACTGTGATCGTTTTCATTTATGAAATTTAAAAAAGCCATACTTTTATGAGATTTGAGAAGGATAAGTCCATCTGTGTGACTCTATACTATCCTTGCACGGCTGCATACTGCCCCCTGGTGGACGGTTTGTTGATAGCACACGTTTGCCTGCATGGACAGGTTTGTTCATGTTTTTGGATGGTGTATTGTGACGATGACACTTAGCTTTCTGTCAGATTACACATTGGTCTGGATTGGATAAAATTCTTGAAGACTGTTTAAATCGCAACAACTGTACATCAGAAAAATAATATCTCAGATATGTCGGCCATGCTGATGATTCATGATTAAGGAAGTAACTTGTTTCTACTGAGTTAAATATACTCATACAGTGGGAATACCCATTTTATCTATTCTATATTTCCCCTCACCAGAAGAGGAAACCCAGGGCTTCTTTCACCCTGATGCAGCTGCAGCACTTCACAGTCCTCCCAGTAATTATAACTGTTTCAAAGCCAGCGTCTCTTGCTATCAGTATTTGAGGCACGTTTCACTTCTGTCACCCCTCCTTTCTACCAATTTCTGTCATGCTGTGAATTGCAATAGATCCCGCCACTTCCATTTGGCTTGTAATGGACACTTAATGACCGAAAAAATTGTCCGCATGACATTCAAACCGCTCAGACGCCAAAAAAAAAAAAAAAAAAAAAAAAACGGGCACATTAAACGAAAGATAATGCAAGATTTGCTTTGAAAAGCTTTAATTACAATAACATTTAAAACGTCGTCCAGGGGGACAGGCAGATAAACAATAAAGATATTGAGATAATTTACTGCTCTTCACTTGGAGGTGCAGGACTGAATGCAAATAATGACATTGCTTTAGCTTCTGTTTGTTTTAAATGTACTTAGAACATCTAGGTGTTTGAGCACAGAGTTTGACCATAGACCACTAGTCACATCACATCAGCCAACATTTCCTTCAACGCCACCATGGTGCTTTTCACAGCCTTTTTCCCAGTGGAAGACTGGTTCTAATGGGGCAACCGCTAACCAAGAGCGGGTCACTCTTCTTCTTCTGATGTCATGAAAAGTCCCAACACATTATTTGGAACATTAAAAAGATAATACGTCAAATTAAACATGAAATTGGCCAATAGTTGGATCAGAAATATGTGGGGAAACAATCCTTTATTCTTCAAATATATTAAGCATTTGTATGATGAGGTGAAATCGTACACTGGTGCATTACACAAGTCCTGTCAATCAAACATGAGACCGCCTGCCATGATCGACACACAGCAACATTATAGGCATCCGTCAGTAATAAAGCGACGCACACAAATATGCGTGATGTGATAAAGAGAGTGAGACAAACTGCAGCTGAGCATCAGAGAAACCAAACACAAAATGATTTTGCAGTGCAAGAAAATGTTTTCCTCCCTGATGACATGTCAATCAGGGAGGGGGGTGGGACTCACCAATGGCTGTGGGCTTGTAAATCATGCGTTTAATCCCACAAAGGCTCATAAGGCTGGTCATTCAGAGAAATTATATGAATCCCTTTTTATTTGTGAGTGAGCTTAAATCATATCTGGTTGTAGCAACTGACCTTTTTGATGAAATCATGAATGAAATCAGCAATACTAGCTTGATAACTGGCACTTTAAAGTCTTTGACTCCAATTTATATCCTGTATGGATTTAAAAAAAATCTTAAAACCTGGTATAAAAGAGCTTTTTTTTCTCCTGGAGTAGACTGTAAGTTTCCAGGTTCAGAGTTCAGTGGTTAGCCTGTTTTAAGGAAACCAATGCTGCCCCAGTATCCATCAGTCTATCCACTAGTTTGCCCTTTAGCAGGACATGTTTCTGTGTATCAAGTCTCACAATTACCCTTTTTCATTCAAAGCAATATTTACAATATCACACCAGCAGGACTGCTGTTCTATAATCACACAAATGACATCCATGAGTGCATTTGTTTGACTAATTCCGACTGTTCTATAAAGATGTATTGGCCATGAAAAGATAGTTAGATAATTCAATATCCACCGATGCGAGAGGCAGGACTTCAGAGTCCATGATGTCGGCAAACAAACACGTGTGACTATTTAAAAAACATAACATGGACAAATCTATGGCACATTCATTTAAGTAAAAAAGAAAAAGAAATCTCATATATTTCACCCAGTTCAAGCCTGTATTTGTTAGTAAATTAACGTAACATTGCAGCTTTAACATTCCATGGAATGTAGCATCAATGTTAAAACAAATCAATGGCAAACAAAACTCCATCATATATGCAAATGTAAGACTTGCAGATCTCCTGCTGAGCTGGCCCAGGCACTCAAGGGCACCATGACTGGTGGTAGAGGGGCCAGACAGACAGGGAGACGCAGCAGGGGCCAGAAGTAGGTGCAAGGCCTCCACACAGGCCCCACAGAGGCCTCCGCCCTTGTCACACCTTCACAAAATTATCTTAGAGCTACCTCTGCACACACTGTATCCTGGCCCGATAACCACTGCACCTCCAGGGAGCGGACGTCACAGTTACTGCTGTCACCACGCCATAATACATTTAAAACATAATCAGCTCATAAAGGTGGAGGCTGAGAAAGAAAAATCGTATTTACAGCTGACACGTCATGATTTCAATTCACTTTTCCCCACCAGATGAGCTTCCAGAGGGGGCAGCCGCCTCAGCAGCGTTCATTAATTTAAAAATGATTATTGCGATGTTTAATACTAAATAGGGCTCGTTTTAAGATTATTAAATAGTATAAAATGAGCCATGGTCAATGGCTGCCAAGGCCGATAGATGATAGAAGATAAAATGTAAGTAAGTGCCCTTCAGAAATATCCAAATAACGTTTGCATAGTCCTGAAAAGAAATTGTGCACTCGATTTAATGTTTATTCCCACTCCGAACTAAGATGCAACTAGTCTGATTAATAGGCATCACATGGCGGACAGTGTACTGCACTAACTTGGCTCATGCTGCATGTTCTTCATAAGAGTTGGTGTGACACCTAGTGCTGATTTTCAGCATTGCTGATTTAGTTGATCAACAAAGAATAATTTGCCACTTTTGATGGAACTAAATGAGCGTCTTTGGTCAACCCTGTACTTCTTAGTGTTAGTGTACAAGTACCCCGAACCCTCGACTTCCAGGGGAAAGAAAACAGTGTAACGCATGCAAACAGCAAAAAAACCCAACTGTGTAAAGCTGCTCTGTGTTTTGCAGTAAACTAATTTTGACCAGATGGTTTGGCCCTTGTGCTGTGACTTTTTAAGATCCAGAGTAGACCCAACCCAAAGACTCTGGTGTGTGGATGCATTCATTGTTTTTTCCCATTGACTCTCAGCTAGTTGTCGTCACAGTACCACTGGGGTGCGCGTGGTCTAGCTCTGCGAGAAGTACTCGAGGACGAGGCGGAGGTGTCCCAAGCGGTCTTTGAGCGAGTTCAGGGACAGGACGGTGGTTTGATAAGCGGGGTCCAGCTGGAGGACAGACAGCAGCCACCAGCACCAGGCTGGACCGTTGGACGAGGCCTAGAGGACAGAGACAAAAGATTTAAATGGAAACATGTTTATCACCAAGATGATATTTATCCATCTATATATATATATATATATATATATATATATATATATTAAGTCGTTTTCAGTAGAAATGACTTGAAATAACTGCTTCCCAACCGTGGTAGAAAAAGTATTGTTTACATATTGATCACTTGGCTTGCTTTTAGTGAGGAGGCTCTGGCTGTCTTGTTCAGATAAGACCTTGAAGATGTTCCCGACTTGCCTGGTAAAGAGTCTGAACCACGGGTTATAATTAAGGATGGGACAACATAAGATTTTATCGCGGATCAGGATAAAAAATACACTCTGGTAGTGAAAAAGTGAAAAATGGAGCCTGATTTAAAAAGGAGGTACAGGAAGAATGTGATTTTTATGCAGGGAGTCCTGATTTATGATTACCTTATTTAAGATGGTTTCATTATTGTTTTTCACTAAAAATGCAAAAAAAAAAAGGCATGTCTTGTCTGTGATGCAATCTTCCTGATTGCAGTTTGATTGGGGAAACTCCGCCGCGTTAGCAGTAAAACAATAACTGAATTTTGATGTTATTTTCTTACTAGTTTGTATTTTTTTTTCATTCCATCCTGAAACTAATAGATGAACGGAGCATGAAAGAAACATAATTAAAAAAAAAAACAACAACACAATGGTGTAAATGCATAAATACATTTAAAAAAAGAAGGAAATTAGATTTTTATGACACTATGGTCAGTAAGAAAACATCATTAAATAAATGGAAAGTATATAATTGAGGTTCCAGGCCACTGATAAATGAGTTGACTTAGCACTATAGTAAGAACCACACCAACCTGAATGTCCCCATCCTTCTCTGGCATGGTGCCGTACTGTTTGTTGATCTGGTCGCGGATGCGGCTGCCAAGGCGCTGGTACCAGTCCTGAGCCTGCTGGTACACACTGTCATGGAGATGCTCCAGAATCTCCAACTCACTGCCGTCAACCTGGAATACATAGAGAAAGTATGAAGAGGTTCCTAGTTTCTGAATGTTCAGTGTAGTGTTGCTGGAGTTGGTGCGCTGTGCGACCCTGACCTTGAGGTCCTCCAGGTGCTCGATGTCGGCGGTGTGGTATCCGTCTCGCTGACCTCTCTTCAGCACCTTAAATCTGCTGCAGCCCACTGCGTCCACGTAGGACCGTCCATCAGGCAGCAGCTCCAGACTGTGGATTTCTAACATGCAGCCATAGTCTGCAAACCTGAAGCACACGAGGCAAAGACAAGCACATTTTATTTATTCATTGTGAGATTTTCTGTTTGAGTCAAAACAAAAATGAGGCGGAAGTTTAACAGAATCTGCTTCATTTTGAGCCAAAAAAAAAAACATTCAAATGTATGAAAGACTGCAAGTATAGACATTTTGTGGCTGTGTAATTACAAAAATATTTTCTACAACTTATTTAAATCAATGAAAGCGACGCCTCTGCTTGGAATTCACTGAGGTGATTAAACTCCTACACCGAACAGAGATGTAATGTTAGACTTCTTTTACATCTATACTTTCCACATGAAAGGCCTCATCTTGGTAGAAGCTCAGCAAGGTGCCATTATGGAATGAGGGGGAGGTTTAACTGACACATTTTTTTTTTTGCAATATTTTTTAAATGAGGCGTCAATACAATGAGTTGCAGCAACAAAATGCTTTTACACGAAATGATTTGCATATCTTGATATTAGCCAAGATAACTGGATATTTATTTTATGGATGTTTATCCGTGTTCTTGCTGGGAAATGCATCGCACCATGATGACATATATGTAGCGTCGGTTCTGGGAACAAACGTCTGGTAGAAGATAAAAATACCCAGCAGATCTGACACCAGATTGGTTACCACACTGCAATCTCCCACCCACTCAGGGTCACTTATGACTGATTGTAAACTTTGCCCGGTCCAGCTTTCCCTAGCGGTGCTGACAATCCCATCAGGGCTCCACCTCACCTGCTGTAGAACCGACCAAACACACCTGTGTAAATGCCTTTACCTCACATGGTTCAAAACTAGCTATACTTCTCTTACAGTAGCTACTATTACTATCATTTTTTTTTTAATTTAGGGTTTTGAATAGGTTGTTATGGATAACATTGAATTGCATACCCCTTGCCATGCTCGTAGCAGCACATGCCAAACTTCTTGGTGCCGGTCTCCATGCAGCGACGCATCATCAGCCGATATCGAGGCTCGAAGATGTGCAGGGGGCAGGGCATTCCGGGGTAGGCCACCGTGCACACAAATATAGGGATGTCTTTAGTTAGACTACAGGGAAGGAGGAGATGGAGGCAGGGAGAAAAAGATAAAAAGAAATAAGGGGGAAGTATTGTGAGGATAAGGCGCAAGCAAAGTCTCAAGAATGTGTAGCGTGTGTGAGGCGAGTGCCTACTTGGACAGTTCGGCCATCTCGGCATCGTGGACCTGTTTCCTCTCAGCCAACTGGGAGGGGAAAAGGCGGGCCATGATGTCCTGAAGCAGAGCTGTGGGGTTGTACTTCCTGTTTTTTAAGTACTGGAGAAGAGAGTGAAAGTGAGAGCAATCTGTCATTAATAGCAACATTATGATGCTTATAAGGAGAAAAATGTCGGTAACCAAATCCAAGTATCACAACATTAAAGTTAGATAACTTGATTACTTTCCATTACTTCTGGACCTCCATGCTAATATGCAAATAAAGGCTAGGGGAGGAAACATTTTAATTTTGCAATTATTTTGTATGTAAAGTAGAAAAGAGGAACAACATAGCATTACAATGAAGATATTAATGGAGTCAAATCATGGTGGGATAAATTGGCATTCCGTTAGTCCTCAAGCTTGCTTATAATGTATTATATTACAGTAAAACACTAAGAAAAAACACCTTACTTTGGTGCTACAATGTTCTGCAATTCATTTCTGGATACAAAATTATGAATTCAGTATCTTGGAAGTAGATGAATGCGTACACACGGCCGTTACGACAGTTCTATTTATCACAGGTGTGATTCATTATCACAAGAGAAATGTGGGCATGAGAAAACAGGAAGTTCTATTTTTTATTTGAATATAAACAATAATTCCCACACGGTCACAAAGCTGCCTGAGGTTGATATGCTAAAATCAAGATCTTGCAAATTGTTTTTTTCCCCCACCCACCATTGAGTTTAAAACGGATGTGTGAATCTGTCCGTAGGTGGTTACCTCTTGTAGTGGCTGTTTGCAGAGTGGGCAGCGCAGGTTGTGGTCCAGACTCCTCTCTATGCAGTTTTTACAGAAGGTGTGACCACAAGGAGTAGTGACTGGCTCGAAAAACAACCTTCAGAGGAGGGGGGGGAGACAAGACGCACGTTAGAACAGCCGTGGCTGTAATCTGGTGAGCGTCTGTGTGCATACGGTGCTAAACATTAAGCGGCAAATTGAAGGAGAATAGGTTCACCCCGATACGTGACACTACGGCAGACGAGGTACAGACAGCGATGCATTATTGATTAGAGCGAAGGCTGCAGAGCACCGACCTGATGCAGAGAGGGCACTCAAAGTCTGACACGGTGAGAACAGCCAGAGTCGTCTCTCTGCTGTGACCGCTTTCACCTAACAGAGAGAGAGAGGGAGAGACTTTATGATGCGTTTGGACCCACTGAGGAACAACTAGCAATTATTACGCAATTTCAAAACCAGCTGGTGGGAGTTACGTGAAAGCTGTTTGTAGCCACGGTAACAAAGATGACGACAACGACGATGAAAGCGACAGTTTGCAATAAATGTGTGCTGGTGCGTGCCGTACCCCTGCCGTGGCCTTCTTCCTTCCTCATCATCATCTCCTCGTCTTCTTCAGCAGCGGGGAGGAAGGAAACGGCTTGACACAGGCTGAGGCAGCACTCTGTCCCTGCGTCGTGCTTCACCTGGGGGGCCCGGATGTTCGGTTAGGTTTTACACCACGAACAAGCACTAAAGTGCACATAACGGCCGTCAACATTCCCCTGAGCTAAAGCGCAGAGCTCACCTGGCGTGCGTCTCTCGTCCCTTTTCCCTCGCCGTCGTCCCCACGTGGATGTTTGAGGCCATCGGGGTGAGCTGGCCCTGAGAGCCACCGAGGCTGGTTATGGGACAGGGCCCTTTCAAGTACTCGGACACCACTTGGAGGATGCAGGACGCCTCGTCCGGCACCGCCACGCCCTCGGCCTCCAGAATCTGCCAAATCCACGTCATGATATGAGTCATTTACATTGAGGTGTTAAGATAAACGCTTTGTTTTTCAGCCAGAACTGTTAACTACAATCAAATGTAAAATGTAAAAAAAAAAAAAAAAAAAAAGGAATCGTTGGCTAATGGGAAATAACTTTTACATAAACATTGGAATCACTTTGCATGTAAAATGTATTCCAATCCTAACATCCTTTCAGAAGTGAAGAACTATCAATTCTAATATTACAACCAGCATTACTAGTACTTCTACTATTCAATTTCAACTTAATTCAGTTTTATTTATGTAGCCCCAAATCACAAATTTACAAGTACTACATCCTCTGTCCCGGGACTAATGATGCAACAATAATAAATATATGTAGGAAAAATAAATCCACAACACCAAAAGCCCACGAATGAAAACAAATATAAATATATTTTAAGCTACTTCTCAAGTAAAAGTACACTTGTGTTCAAAAAGACTTTAACTGACTCTCATGTCATATTAATAACAAAAAAAAGTTGATAATTCCCCCCAAATGCATTACAATTAAAGTAACAAGCCTGTTTTGAAAATGTACGTAGAAAGTGCAAATATTTGTAAAATCTAGGGAGTAATAAATACTTGAGTACAAGATACCTGAAAAGTACTTCAAGTCCCTGTGTGACCTTAAATGACCCCCAGTGAGATGAACAAACCTTCTTGATCTGGCTCTTTGCAGGGACGAAGTCGGCTTGAAGTTTGAGGCACCGGTGGAACTGGATGAGAGCGTCTGTCTGCTGACCCATTTCCAGCAGTACATTCCCTTTACGAAAGAAGCCCTGCACAGACAGCAAAGTGACCTCAGCACCGCCTGTGTGAGTGAACGACGCCTCTAAAGCATCTCACTGCAACATAACAACTCTACGCTACGTCATCATTAAGTGTATCACTCATTCATTCCTAATTCCGATTGGCATTTATATTATATTTCCCTCTCAGCTAAATGCTTTAATAGTGAAATGGGATGTGACATTTTTAGAGTAAGTAATGTAACATCTATTATATACAGTGTGCATTTCTGCAGTAACAGGGAGCCACCCACTGGCTAAATGACATAATGGCACAAGTAGCTGTTTGCATAACTTTGGAAATGACATAACATGAACATACAAGCAGAGAAAAAAATGGATCAGCTTTGCAGGCCAAGATAGATTCAAACAATCTTTTCTTGATTTCTTGCGACAAAACCAACAAACGGAGTAGAGGTGGGGTTAAATTCTGCAGAGAGACATGCAGCGTTACGTTTGTTTACATTAATAGGTGACTCGTTTGTGTTGAAAAGCGTCTGTCTAACACTGTCAACGTCCCTCACCTCAGTCCAGTTAGGACGAAGGCAGCAGAGGTAGTCGAGGTCCGCCAGGGCGTCAGAGAAACACATCAGGCCCCAGTTAGCTTCAGCTCTGTACGCCTTCAGACTCTGATCATCCGGGGCTAGAAAAAAACAAACAGAAGAGAAAGAGAGTCATTTGAAAAGCTGTGGCTTTAATGCTTGGACTTGATTTAAACACCTTTCGACAAACGGTCAACATGTCATGACAGGATGGAGTTTCCTGCATATCATCGGTCTGCTTGCTTTTCTAACACAAATCCACTTCACAGCAAGATGGTACAGATCCGCATTGAGTGCTCTGTCTTAGCTCTTTCACGTGATTGTAAAAGTGCTATTTATATAAGCTTTCTAGCACAGCGACACTAACATTTGCACCCAAAACAATGTTACATGTGTTGGATTTAGTATGAAAATCTTGGTTTACGGTGAGTTCAGGGTACAGAAGAGTGTGTATCTTGTTCATCCACGATTAGATTTGTATTCAACACTGAATTGTGTGTGCTAATACTGCTACACGCATGTTGTATGTGCACAAACGTGTCACGTTTCTCTTGGTGTTTACGCTTAAAACAAAAACTAACAATGCCGAAAGCTGTTGCTCCGGTCAAGCTGTTGCTTATTGGCGGGTTATTTGCTTAAAAATTCCCACATTAGAGATAATTAAGTAACAAGGCAAGGCAGGACTTCCAACCTCCTATCACCAGAGGAGAAAGTGATGTAAACGAGGGTTTGTTACACAAGAATCGAGAGGGAATCAGCGCTGTTTAATAGGTATGGCAAACATGTAGGTAATTCAACAGTAGGCTGATTCACGGTTGCATAAACACTGCTTATGTCCCCAGGACTCATCTAGGGCAGAAGTTTGTCCCTCTTCCCTCCTCGCTGCTGCATGAGGAAAAAATAAGGTCAATTGCACATACAGAGGGTGCCGTGCAGATGATCAGGAAATGTGCGTATCTGGTAACAGAAGAGATTTTGTTTGCAGGGAAAATATTACACCACTTCCACCATTTCCGACTCTGATTTTGGACGTAGCGTGTCCAGAGAGGGGGCTCTGAAAACCAGGGACTGGGCAGCTGTTGTGGCTGCTATTCCTGCTCCTTTTAGTGTATGATGAACATAGACACTGGGGAAAATGTTAGACCAGACTAACTTTCTCTAGTGCATCTTAATTTTGCAGCACATGGTTTTCGTTTAAGTGTTTTCCTCTAAATGGTTCACACTGAGTAAAACTAGTCTTAAGAGGAGGAGACTGCTCACTGACCCAGTTATACATTCAGGTCATCAATAGCCTTAGACGGTGGATGCAACACACAGAGTTCCCTCTGTTTTCTGTCATTACACCTCCTGAATCTCACTGCTGCGCACATTCTGTGTTCTAGAGAGCAGACCGGGGCAGCACCAGCACTGGTCTCCAGCCAAAACTGTTGAGCAGTGCGTAAAAGTGGGGCATCAAAGTGTCTGCCTCCCTTTACTGCAAGGTTAACTGAGTCCACCCATGCACACCTGCACTGGACCTTAACACACACCAAGCAAACGTCCATGCCAGTTATGTCACGCGTTGTGTGCGCGTCTCTTACCTAAGCGTAGCCCCTCGTCCGCGATGCGTAAAGCTTCCGCGAACTCGCCGGCTTTGAGCTTCTCCTGCATGTGGCACTTGGTCTTTGTCTGGTCGGGGCAGCACTTCTCCACCACGCTGATGAGCAGGACGTTGTTCTTCATGGCCCTCACCTCCCGCTGTTTTAACCTCTCCCGGCACAACGGGCATTTGGACGGCAGGTAGCCCGCCGCGCATCTCCGGCAGAACGTGTGTCCGCACGACATGGACACCGGCTCGCACATCAGGAAGAGGCAGAGCGGACACTCCAGCAGATCCATGGTGGACGGGGGTTATGTCACAGGAGGAAGGGGGAAAAAAACGTCCCACGAGGAGAAAAACAGCTTTTTCTCCCTTTTTTAAAAATAAAAGTACTGGTTTGTCAATGCATTCGTACGGTATCGACCATTTAAAACACACACAGAGAGCGTCACAGTGAATGTGTCCCTTCTTTGATCACTCACATCTGCTGGAAGCAGACCGGTTTCTGTGAAACTGCTGCTGCTTGTATATCCTCGCCTCACAAATTAATTCCCTTTGCAGATGAAAACGCATCCATAGTCGCTGATCATTTCCGACCCCAACTTAGTCTTTAGTTTGGGACACATAACGTATTTTACATGCAGGTTGAATCCGAAACTATCTTCCTTCCAGTTCGCTCCGCCGATCCGAAGCCAGCAAAAAAAAAAAAAAAACCCGCAACCGGAACACTTTCACATGAATGTTTATTTCTAATTTAAAAAACAATTGGTGCGCGTCCGCGTCTCTTTTTAACCCCTGTCGCGACGTGTGTACGGCCACAAAGCTGGGTTACTGTGTAACACCATTACGTTACATAAATAAAGGGCCACGTGACGCGGCAGCGCGCCTTCTGATTGGACGGCCGGATGGCTTTCCGCCCTGTTGTGAAAGCCAAGGATGCCGAGTTTCATAACACAATTCCTGCGACAAAAGTTCTTGGCTTTAAAATCAACACACAGAAGAAAACTCGGTGTTATTAAACCATCTGCTGGGTGAGGAACACAAGATGAAGGTCTCGTCATTGGATAACAATAATTCAACTCTGTGTGTTAGTGTGTACGTTATGGAAATCACACTGCCGCTGTGTAGGGAATCCCAGCAGAGGATAATAATAGCCAGAAGGGGGGTGGTGGGCAGGATCATGACATAAAACCAGTTTTTACATACCTACTTAAAACACAGAGCCACGTGGAATCATGGCTACATTCTGTAATTAAAAAGGGAGTCGTTAAGTCTCTGGGAAGGTGCAAACTGCACAAGGATGCAAGATTATTTTACCCGTTTCCTGTTTCGATTGGAAGAAAATAATGTACAGATCAGTCTATGTACTCTGTACTCCGGTTACACAAGCCGGGGCATGTCAGGTGAAATCTGTCTCGTGGAAGTCACCCTGGACTAACGTAACGCTGCAGCCTGTGGCCGGACAAACACTCGAATTCACACCCTTAGCCTGCAGCCTCAGAGAGGGGGCCTCCCTAACCCGTGTGACCCGATACTTCATGGCGCATGTACATGAAGGAAACATAACGTTGCCTTACGCAGTCTTCCAAAGGGCACATTGCTCAACCAACACTGAAAGGTTTTGCTTTCTTTAAAATTAGGTCAAAAACATCATTCTGTCCTCTCCTAACTTTATGGTAGGTATATTTACCCCCTAAGTGATTTGACTCTGTGTTGCAATAAGGAAATGAGCATCCTGCTAAAGGAGATGCTTGCTTAGCATAGGTTGCAACATTAAACAAGTGCTGCTGGCAAAAACTGTTGCACAAACAAGGCAAAAAGAATATTAGACTGTTAGGTGCGTTCACAAAAAGCTAAAGTGAGGGAGGAGTGACTATATAATTATACAAACTGACCTTTGCATGGCCTACTCTCCAGATGAGTGTGATAAGCCTTAAAAGCTTTGTGAACATAACAATGTCAACACACATAATGGAGTGATATTTATGAAATTCTGTGATATTATACAGTTTCCCTAGAAAAAACAACGATAGGCTTAAATAACACTATTACGACCACATTGCACTCCTACTACAATTGGAAATGTATTTATTGGTCTTATTACAAAAACTGAAAGTTGGCATTCTAATAGATCTGTGTGATATCTACACTCTTCAAATATCTTCACGGGAACCGTTAGTGATATCGACGTAATGGCTTTTAAATAAAACACCACTCAACTCCAGATAGAATTTCAGGCTCAGTGAAAAACACAGCTAACAATTTTAAGTACTTACAGCATACAAAAACACACGTTGGTGTACAAAAACAAAACTTGGACTACTCAACAGAAAACCTAAGCAATTTCATCAATAATACTGCACATGGCAGCATCCTTGTCCCACATTTTGTCCCTCTTTGAAGTAGTGCTCTTGTCCTGGTGGTGACCTGCTGCCATACAGCTGGCACCTGCCTCCTCTACATCCATTGGTTCAGTTTTCAGCCTGGGTGCCTGCCCAGAGGAACAACCAACACTAGCTGCTGCAGACACACTCCTTGTCCCGTCACCAGCCTGACCCTCCATCTGTGGCAAGTCATCGGGTAAGGAGGCGAGGCACCCCTGGATCATCTCCACCACCCTCTCCAGGTGTTTCTGGAACCGCTCAGCTGTCTCTAGCCTCTGTCTCTTCTGCACCTCCATCATCACCCTCAGCGTCTCCCTGGCTTGATGTGGCCTGTACTCATTTATCAGGTGGTGCAGATGAACAAACAGAAGCTTCAAGTCCTCCAGCTTCTCTTCACGCTTTATACTGCCAGGGCTTTTGATAAGGATGTCTAGCAGGTCCAGGAAGTTCACGAGAATGGACATGTTGAGCTTCTTTAGCTCCCGTTTGTGGTCGAACTGCATGGGATGGAGCCTCTCAATGCCCTGGCTCTCCAGTGGCCGGATGATGAGGTCATCGCACTGGAACTGGTTGCCAAACATCATGTAGCTGTCTCTGATGGGTGGAGGTGGCTTAGGAGCCATACCCTTGCGGATGTTTTCATCCGTGTACTCCTTGATGTACTGCATCGGTGGAGGAGGCAGGGCACTAACCTGCTGTGGTTCACCCATGATGCTCACCTGAAACGGCAACACACCACACACAAATCACAAAACAGTCCGTTTCACCAAAATAAGTTCTCAGCTTTTTACATAAGAAATAAGTTATATCTTTTAACAAGTTGTGAGTTTCCTCTGTACAACCTTGCTGTATTGCAACTTTTCATAAAACTATATATCTAAAATCAAACACATGACAATGATTGGTGTTGATGTAGAAAACTGGACTGAAGCACTGTTACGTAGGTTTAACAGTTATTGATGTCCAGGGTGGATCGATGTGATTTATGAACATTTAGTTAGTTAAATGTAAAATCTACAAACTAAACTGACTGCAGCCGTCACAACAACACAACACGTGTAGATGTTGTGGAGTAAAATCATTATTTTTGCTGACAATCGTGGTTGTTTCCACTCGCAGCAGCGGCACAAAAAAAAACCTACACCAAAAGTATAGAAGAACAAAGTTAGCCTGCTGGTTTGCGGCCAATACGGGTAAGGTTACAACGTAACGAGCGAGCGACGTCAATGGTTAACCGTCCGGACAAGCACATCATATAATTTACTATCTAAAACATGTATTCACTTTGCTGAATGTGTACAACCAGACGTAGGCGTTCGCGGAACCAGAGGAAAGCGTAGCTAACTAGCTACGTAGCTAGCGTCGGGCTAGCAGTACTTCTGCTCTGCTAACTGCCGTAGTTATTAAGTCGGCACTACAAGCTAACAAAATACGCGTATTTAGAAAAATAAAAACAGCCATGACACTTCTACACACCTCTTAAATGACTCGCCAGTTGCTGAATGTAGGTTTTTAGATCTCAACGGTCATAGGGATATCTAAGATTATGACTAGCTTAGCTCCTTCCATTCACTGACATGAACGTTCGTCTCCATCCCAATTGGCTGAAATGTCCTCGTGACCTCTTTTGGTTGTGCGGATTGGCCTGTACCCGAAGAACAACCTGGATGCTGATTGGTCGTTATTTTTTAGTACGAAGAAGGTTGGTTTTGTGATATTTGATAAAAGCCTGATACTTCAAAATTGTTTGGTCGAGAAACGACGTTTAAAGTTGATTTCATTTTTAGAATAATTTGAAGCCGAGGATGTTGAAAAATACAACTTTCATATAGCATTTGGCTTTTTTATCTCAATAAAACTGACTTTGTATGAACAAAAATATATAATAGTATAAATACCAACACACACACACGCACGCACACACACACACACACACACACACACACACACACACACACACACAAAGTAATACAGAATTTAGCCAAGTAAATTTACATCTTACAGTAATAAACTGTACATGTATAAATTGTTAAGAAAAAACAATATGTATGTTTAAAAAAGTGTATTAAGAGGCAAAAATTCAACATGTTGCATAACAATATTTGCATAAATGCTACTAAAATATTAATTCAGCACAGGGAGACATTTCACACACTCTTGGGGACATAAAGTCCATCATACGGATTTTATTAAATCATGAAAACAAAATTGTCATTGTTTTAGACGGTGTAGATATTGTAATGCTCAAATTGCACCAGATTATTTGACATTTCCCAATCCACACCAGACAGGTTAAAGAGCTGGAAAGTACATTTGAAATGTCAGAAAGTCGAATTTTCTACTCATGCCATAGTAGAGTGTGGATATGTGAGACAAGACTTCTACACAGTTCAAAATAATAGAAATATTAAATAGAAATATTTGTACCCCTACTAAATATATACTGATGTTTTTTGTGTGGCATTGTCTTAATTTTCTACTTATTAATTTATACAAAAACAGTACCTTAATTTAAGTGATAATTAATCCAGACCAGATGGTTGTCCATGTTCATCCAAAATGTTAATGCAGGCTCAATTCCATGAACAATTTTCCTGATGGTGGGCAATAGCTAACCTACATGTAATTCTACATGTTTTGACAGTTTCGGTTTTTGACTCTCTGACTTTTTAAAATTCCACTCTAACTCCAACCACTATATCTTTACAAGATCCAAAAATCTCTTTTCCCTCCATGCTGACTGGAATCCAACTCGATGCTGCTTGAAGATGTAAACTGCCTTTATTTGTCTGGGATTATCATAAGAGATTAAAAAAAAACAACAACCAAGAAAACATAAAGTATACACTAGAGGAGTAAAAAAACATTATAGAACACAAAACACCTCTGCAATATATCTGTTATGGCTGCAACAAATGTGAAAATTGGCTGAAACCAGTTTTACCAATTTTTAAAAATGTTAAAGTTGGTGAGATTAAGTTTAAATTCTTTTTTTTTTTTTTAATCAACACGCCTTTCAAACCTTTAAATTTCATCCAATACTTACCAAATAAATGCCATTATCAGGATACATATACGTGGAAGCTGCATGTTTTGTTGGAAAATGTTCAAAAGTGCAGAGATTAAAGAATTACACTCCTCCTACTGCAACATCGCTAGTGAAAGTACATGCAAGTGCTTGAACTATGTGTGTGTGTGTGTGCATGTGTGTGTTTGTCTAAGCACAACCCACTTAGTGCCGCAAGGATGTGGTTCACCGAGTGCAACAACTTCATGCCGGAAGCTCCACGGCTTCTATCAGGTTTATTATTCACTCTTTTTTTCCCGTGACTGCGAGGTACTGAGTCTCTGAGCCGCCAGTGTTTTCAATAAGGTTATTCGTTTGGCGTTACCATGTTTCCCAGGGTGATTTTGAAAGGAACTATGATCAAAAAATCTCAACAGAAGAAGAGGACATCACCTTGCAACTACAAGGAGAGGTTTTTTGTATTGGACACTCAAGACCTGAAGTATTCCGAACGCCGCCCGGGGGTAAGTATACTTACTCCACGAATACGCTGGATTTAAATGTGAAATTATGTCTGTTAACCTGAACTCAGAAGGGAAAGAAACCTCTTATTTGAATCCTGTCCACTGTGTGGTAAAGTTAACACCATGTTCTTTCAGAAAAAGCCCATGCTGAAAGGTTGCATCGAGCTGTCCAGAATCAAGTGCGTGGAGATGGTGTGTAGCGAATTTCCGATACCGTGCACCTATAAGTACCCTTTTCAGGTAAGTTGATACACTGATATAGTGTTATATACAGTAAATATTATATATGTTTAAGCATGTGTTATATGTGTAACATAATACAAGAACCAAAGCACTGTTTTCTCAAATTTCTCCACAGGTTTTTCACAACAACCACTTCCTCTACATTTTCGCCCCCGACAATGATTGCCGTCAAAGATGGGTCAGAGCTCTGAAAGAAGGTGAATAATGTAACACACCCACTCTTCAGATAAATTATTGTCTTGGCTTCAATTGTGATTCATAAGCTTGAAATCTCATTTATTATGTCCGATATAGAGACGAAGCATAACGACTTGGTTGCAAAATACCACCCAAACTTCTGGATGGACGGAAAATGGAGATGTTGCCAACAGACGGAGAAACTGGCGGACGGTTGCCACGTATATGACCCAGTCGGTTATGGTTTGTATTATTTCGTCTGTTCTTCTGGTTTCATATGGATTTCCATCAAGGACAAACGTCTAATTTGAGTGTGTAATTTAGCATGCCATCATAAATACGTCTCACATAATTTCTGTAAAGAAATATTTTCTAGCGTGCTTAAGGCAGATCTTGATCTACATTTTTGAAGCGTTTGCATAACTCACCTTTCTACAAAATCCAGTATGAAATGACTATTCTGTAGATTTGGATGTGCCAAAAACATTCTCCAATTGTATTTTTCTCATTCCACAGCTTCTAAGAAGCCTCTTCCTCAGATCCCGGATCCAGAGGTACCACATTCCAAAGTATTAGGTGTTCTTGTTGTGTTAGTGAATACTGTTCAAATGACAGGTGGTTGCTTTAAAAAAAATATGTATTCTGTTGCTTGTACACGACCACTGCACCTGTGCTTTGGGCACAGCTCGGTTTGTTATCTTGTATTGATAATTTACCACGGTCGCTAGGCCTCCTCTATAGCAGACTGTTTGAATCTTGTTGTTAAACATAATGTACGTACATTCAGTGTAATAGCACCCAGAACAACACACAAGCTCTGTGTCTCCTTGTCGCTGCTGTAAAAGATTTTGTGATTTTAAAACCTACAGATTATTTTGCTAAAACAGAATGTTGGAATTCACATTACAGCACACATCTCTTGTAGTGTTTGTTTTTTAGATTTTTAGATGTTTTTTTTTTTTAAATCTCTACCAGATGAGTGTGCTTGATGCAGGACAGAGGACGGTCATCGCTCTGCAGGACTACACACCGCTGGGAGACGATGACCTGCCCCTGCACAAAGACCAGGAGTACACCCTGATCAACAGCTCCAACGCTGACTGGTGGGCCGTACACGACGACAAGGGGTGAGGCTCGAAAGAAAACGCTGAAAATAATAGCACTTTATTGTGTGTGAGTCTGTGATTAATGAGGATTTTTTTTCTGATCCCCTTCAGAAACTCAGGCTTTGTCCCCAGCACTTACGTAGCTGAAAAATTCGGCAAAAACTTTCAGCGATTTGAGTGAGTTTGATGTGAATTTCCCTGCAAATCCATTCTGCCTTCTACACAATAAATGTAATCGTAAATTTGTCTCCTCACAGATGGTACAACAAACACATAACCAGAGGGGAAGCAGAGGATTTGTTAATGAAACAGGTAAAAAAAAACGATGTCAGCGTCTAAGGAACGGGTGATTATTCTATTTCCATCGTTGCGGCTGTTTATTTGACGGAAAAATTGCTCACAAATGATCATTCTGACGAAAATTAGCAGGAAGTTGGTCCCGTGTGACGGGGTGAACTTTTGCTGTGACTGTGCCTCCTACGGCAGTCTTGCATTTGCAAAAAAATTAATGCAAATGCACCTGCAAAAACAAGAGTGTGAGAAGACATGGGACGTGAAAAATGTCTCTCGACCACAGTGTTTCCTCCAATGTTTGAATTTCCTGCGGTGAAGTGCTTTTGCTCAGTATTTTTGCAAGCGGGAGGTAGAACAGCTCCTCCATCATGTAGAAGTGGAGCAGCGGCGCTATCAGCTGCATATTAAACAGTCAATAAACACATCCGACATTATGTACTGTTTTATTTTGATGATTTGATGTGGTTTCTACTTTCAGGGGAAAGAAGGTGCGTTCATGGTGCGTGACTCCAGACAGGCAGGAGTCTACACAGTGTCGGTCTTCACCAAAGCACCGGGGTAATTCAACCTCCTTCCTACATGATTGGTGATAAAAATGACATGAGATTAGTAGATAATATAGAGCGGAATGTAATCTGATAAACCTGATGACGGGACTGTATTTAAATCAGTAAGATGCTCCAGAATAACTAATAGTAGGTTGACACGTCTCGTGTGTTTGAAATGAACTGCATTTTCTCACCTTATACACTCATATTGTAATGTAATGGCAACAGTTGTGTTCATGTGTGTGATTTGTTGCTTTGTTCAGATCAAATGGGGAGAAGAACCCAAGAGTGAAACATTACCAAATTAGACAGACAGAAACCGGCGAGGCCAGGTTTTACCTGGCAGAGAAGTACCTGTTCAGCACCATTCCTGAGCTCATCCACTACCACCAACACAACGCTGCCGGTAAGTGTGCCAGCTTTTCAAAGGCTCATTAAACGGCTGTGACAGAGTGATGTCATATATATATATATATGAATGTGTGTGTGTGCCTTCAGGCCTGATAACGCGTTTGAGACACCCTGTGTCTCAAGATGGAGGCATCTCTCAGGACGTTGCTGATCTCTCAAAAGGTGAGATGACGTACTACTGTTGTGTAAATGGGTCAGCCGGATGAACTGAAAACCTCACTTCATCCCGCGGATCTCGTTTTCACTGACCTCTAGTGGTTCTCACGGAGCTCTGCTCACTCAGGGTGCGTTCGGCACACCCTGATAATCATCCGACGGTTCGGTGTTGTGCAACAAACACTTTCACAATCCTTTGATCGGAATTAATTCAACTTATTATTGTTTTCATCTTATGCAACAAGCGTGCAGTGCTGTTGTTGACCACTTGTTTTTTTTTGTTTTTTTGCTGCTCAGATCAATGGGAAGTGGGCCCCGAGGAGCTGACCCTGGGTCAGGAGTTAGGCAGCGGGCAGTTTGGGCTGGTGCTGGAGGGGAGGTTGAGAGGCAAGAAGGTGGCGGTGAAGGTGATAAGAGAAGAGTGCATGTCGGACGAGGAGTTTAAAGAAGAGGCCAGAGTCATGATGTAAGTGACTCCGGATGAAGTTGCCTCATGTTGCTCAGAGGAGAATGAGCCACTCATCTTACGTGTGTGTGTGTTTAAACAGGAGGCTGTCCCATTGTAAGCTGGTTCAACTCTTCGGCGTGCGGACCCTGTGCTCTCCCATGTGTCTGGTGTTTGAGTTCATGGAGAACGGCTGCCTGTCGGACTACCTGCGAGCCAGGAAAGGCCGTCTGTCTCAGGACACGATGCTGGGCATGTGTCTGGACGTCAGTGAGGGGATGGCTTACCTGGAGAGCTCCAACTTCATCCACAGAGATCTGGTAACTTTTCTCTTCTGGAAACACCTTTGGATCCCCGTTCCGTTAGTTAATCCATCCTCTGTTCCTCTTTCTCCTGCAGGCTGCCAGGAACTGTCTCGTTTCAAAGAACAATGAGGTGAAGGTGTCGGACTTCGGGATGACAAGGTATGCTTTTCTTTGTAGTGAAAGTAATTGTGTGTTAAGCACAATATTTCTTATTTTATTCTTAACGATAGCTTAAAGTCAAAATTGTTCACATGTAATGATGTCCCTGCACTGTAGATTTGTTCTAGATGATCAGTACACGAGCTCCCAGTGCTCCAAGTTCCCCGTCAAGTGGTCGGCCCCGGAGGTCATCAAGTACTGCAAGTTCAGCAGCAAGTCCGACATCTGGTCATTCGGTGTGTGTGTGTGTGTTTGTGTGGCATGCAAACGTCCCTCTTTTGTCTTTTTCTAACCATTTATATGCATTTTGAGCTCGCAAGTATAAAAGTTTTGGGAGCTGGTCATCCGTTTTGTGTTTTGCCTGCTATCACACCGGCTCTGGTGTTCTCTGTGAGCTAAACACTGGAAGCTTTGAAACCACACTCAGATATATAATTTTAAGACTCAGGTGATTATCACTCCTGAAGAAAAAGCAATGGCAGTGCAAAAAAGCAGAGGGCCTTCCTTCAATGTAACATATATCCTTGATTTATTTCTACGTATATGTGTGCAAGGGTGCCAAGAACCTTGAATATATAGCTATTATCATGGAGCAATGCCAACTAGTGGATTTGCAGAGATCTCTTAATAGAGTCGGGACCCTTGCCAGATGTTCCTTTGGTCAGAAGTAATAAATATCTGACAGGACTCAAATAACAATTTATTTATTATAAGTACCAGGGATGATTACAATTACCTTTTTACTTTTCACAAATTAGTGGACAATGCAAGACGGCATGTAGCTTAAAAAGAACTGCTGAATGGAGAAACACGTGGTTATAAAAGCACTCTATAATTAAACCGTCACTCTGCTTACTCTGGATGAAGCTCATAATCATAAGCGTTGCAAAAAAGAGCTTACGCGGCAAAACCACAAACATGCAAATGACAGTCCAGACCTCTTTATTGGTGCGTGAACTGTCCCTGTCCCCCCTCTGCTCAGGCGTGCTCATGTGGGAGGTGTACAACGAGGGCCGTCTTCCCTATGAGAACCGCACTAATGCAGAAGTGGTGGAGTCCCTGACCACGGGCCTGAGGCTCCTGAAGCCACGCTTGGCCCCGGACGCCGTCCACCTGCTCATGGAGTGGTGCTGGAAGGAGGTGGGCACGGGAATCAAACTTACTCCTACGGTGGAAGATCTGCTGACGTACTAAACACCCTTTGGTTTTCTGTTCTCACCCTCAGAAACCAGACGATCGTCCATCCTTTGCTCTCCTCATGCATGAGCTGGCCTCCCTCTCAGACCTGTGAGGATAAGATTTGAAGGGTGAATACTATGAAAATGCCTATTTATTTAATTTATTGATGTCTTATCTACAGAAAAATTCACGTGTCTGACATTTTTTTTTTATTAAGATTAATTACACAACACAAGACAGTTTCCACATTCCTGGATTTTGCACTTTACCTGTTTCATACTGCATCTATAAGTCTCACACAGTCCGATGACACAGCTACCACTGTTTCCAGCAGGTTTATATTAAGCTTTCAAATATTCTGTACATAGGGTGACATGGTTATATTGTTTAACAAACTGTTAATTAAACGGTTCCGTTGCCATGAAATGTTCTACATGTTTGGTTCCTCATCATTTCATCATCAGCACTACAATAACAGAACTACACAAATAACTCCCTTCCCTGCTATTCAACTGTATCCTCAGCATTTCTTCATCTTAACATCTTAATAATGATAATAATTAAATATATAGGTAGTTTGTGTATAATATAAACAGACAGAAAATGCATTATTCACACTCTTGTGGTGAATTCAGGTAATTTTGCATTTTATTTCACACATTTCAAATTATCATATTATTTTCTTTTCCATTAAAACTAATTTAAGCACAAGCTAAACGTAAATTAAACTGCAGGATTAATTATATGGCTCCAATGACATCTCGCCACCAGCGGTCTGAGATGACTAATTCATTATTTCCATCATCATTATATATTTTTTTTTGTTTTAATTAAAACGCTATTCTCTATATTTTCACAAATCAAACCAGTTCACAGTATAATCCTCTTCCCTGCTATTCAAGTGTGTTCTCAATATTTGTGCTCCAAAAAGTCACATGTGTGATATGTGTGGATATTTTCCAATTTCATCATTATATTATTTGTTTTAATCACAATGACATTCTCCATATCTTCAAAAAACATAAAAAACAAACAAAACTACCACTGCATGAGCACCCAGATACACGCCAGTATATTCCAGGAATATATAATAAAGTATATTTCTCAAACAAAGTTTACATTTTTTCCTAAAATTGTTATACTTTTTCTTTATTGCACACTATTGATTTTACTAATGTATGAACAGTGAGTTGATTGGTTCTTCATGTCCACAACATATCATTGCGTTGTGACTGAGTGTCAACATGCATATGACGAATAAAGCTTAAATTGAATTGAAATTTAATTATTAGATAATTAAAAAAAGAAATGAAGGCTCTCCCGTGTGGCTCAAATGTGTACTGCAGGTATAAATGTTAAATAAAATAGACAAAAAAAATCAGCAAATTTACCCGGCGACCAAAATAAAACAATCTCCTGCAAAATAAAAATTAAAAAAAAGAAAGAAGTAAATCTCCAATGACTAGAATCAACACGTCTCCCCATCAACCGTTACTCCGGCTACTGTCCCTTTAAGAAAATGCACTTGCAGCCATTTTCTGCTCTTTGTGTGGGGTGGATTAGCACTGGGGAGGAACGGGGCGAAACTAGAGCATCAATCGGCACAGAAGACGAGTGGAGGAGAGAACGAGAGACAGAGGAGAAAAGGAAGAAGAAAATACATAGAGAACCGTCGCACACCGACCGGGAACCGTCCGCCCGTCTTTTGGATATCGCCGGACGGACATGCAATTTACAGGTATGTGGCAAATGTAGCGGCGGATGGAGCCGCAGCGCCGAAGATGAACAGGGGGAGGTGGGGAGGGGGGGCTGGTTGATGTGAGCTGGGTAGTGATGATGGCTGGAGGGTTTTTTTCCCTTCTTCCTCTCTCCCTCCCTTTATCGTGCACCACTATCCGTGTATAAATAACACGATAAGGTTGAGAATTCGCCCCCCCGTCCTCCCTCCTCCCCCTCCCTCTTCACCGTGAGGCGGTTTGAACGTCCGCGGACACATGAATGGGATCCCCCGTTAGCTTCCATCGGCATCGTAGCTCTCACACGGAGATGGGTGGGGTGGAGCAGGCAGAGAGGGAGGCTTCCTCCCGTGTTGTAGCAAGTGCACCGGGCGAAAGATGGAGGGGAGAAAGGAGCGGAGCGATAACGGAACGGAGAAGACAGATCCGCCCGCGATAAGAAGCAGAATTTGATGCTTCCGCCGGCTCTAATTTCACATCGTCTCTTTCATCATTTTTTTGAGGGGGGGTTCTCTCCTCCTTCTCCTCCTCCTGTATCGCCCCCCATGACCCACTGGCCAGCAGGGCACAACACGTAAAATTCATTAAGAGCCATCATGGCCTCGTTACTGATGCACACACATGACAGGTTCACACCTACTTCCGTTTCACGCGTCACGCGTGGAACAAACCGTCTCCTTCCATCGGATGCATCGGGTCTATTCATCACTTGGAGGAGACGTGAACGTGTTGCAGACTCACCCAGTAGTAAAAAATCTGTATGCCAGCCCCCTCACCAACGAGCAGTGATGTAATGATTTCTGCTGCTGCTGCTCACACTCATCCATAGTAAACTGGGGGGGAAATCAAGTCATATTTATAGCCAGGTCAATTCTAATTATATAGCCCCAAATCCCACATTTTCCCTCCCATGTGCTTTACAACCAGCCCCCCCTATTCCCTTACAGACAGACTAGTCTTGTGGTTTCATCACCCTAATGTGATGTTTAAAGATGAATTGATTCATTGACTAGTCGCTCAATAGCAAAGGATGATCCTCATGCCAGATATTCACTAGTTACAGGGTACAATCGGACAATTCAATGCCATTAATTATGAAACGATTATGTCTAATCGTCACAATATCAAAAAAACTCTTAAAAATGGTGCTTAAAGATGCTGATATCACTTTATATTTTGTGAAGAAATATTTTCATTAAGTCACAGATAGCCTACATTTTTTTGTGGAAGAACGATCAAGCAATCTTAAATGACATAATCATAAATTATGAGGTGTCCCTACACGCATTTAAGGATAAATACATTTTAAAAATTGTACTAAGCTAGACAGATTCATTAATTCAATCGTGACGATATCCGCGATTATCACGATAATGGGAATTCAACACGATCAACTCACTGTGAGGATTTTCCTCCTTTCTGTCTTTTCAATCATTGTCAATGGGACGTCTTTGGGTTTTGGACTGTTGGTTGGACAAAGCAAGATGAGTCTGTTTGTATGGCACCATTCATACTGTATACAAGGCGATTCAAAGTGCTCTACAGAGGCAGACATTAATAGCAAAGACATTAAAATGTAATAAAAACGGTGACAGTGCGATTTAAAACCAATAAATTTAGCAGATGAAATAGTTGAAGATTAATATATATTATATAGAGAAGTATTTGACAATGAAGACAGCCACTAGTTTCAGCTCTTGTAATAATACCCACAATATGGCTTTTTGTGAATTTGATTTGTCATGACACGTCGTGATCTTGGTCAAAGGAAAGGAGAAGTCGAGGTGAACTCTGGTGAACAGAAAACATCCGCACGTCACGCTCAAGCTGCCAAATCAAAGGGCGGCGATGTTAGTTTAGGGTTTTTGTTTACAATCCTCTCTACCTGTCAAGCTTGGTCATGTGAGCCAGGGTTATGTGTGGTTCCCCCCTGATCATGTGACCCACATTGTTGTCTGAAAAGGACAGCGTGACATCACGGGGATCATGAGACAACAGCAGTAGTGCGACTCTGAAATGACTTGGAGCCAGCCAGCTTCCTGCTCATGATGATGGTGATGACACAGATGCTGCTGGGACATGTGACTGTGAATGTGTTTAAAACGCTCTTCTACCATCTCGTCTTCATTGTGAGGAGGAATATATACATTACAAAGTCAGCCTGGGGGGGCGGGGGATCCCTCTGAGTGGTGTGACCCCGAAGTTGACACACTTTTCAGTCTGTCTTCCTCTCAGGCAACATGTATGACTACACACACACACTAACAGCACACACTCGTCCTGCTTTTCTCCTGCTGCCAGTACTTTTCCATTCATCTTCTTTTTTGGCCGGGATTTTGAGCGTGGTTATCGGGATAAATGCAAGTGTCGCCGTGAGCGACGTGAAAAAACGGTCCAGCTCGCTATCATGGTAGACGAGCACACTTAAAAAAATATTATTTATGCAGGAAGACCTTATGATTTGCAGAGGTGGGAAGTAAGAGCAAAAATACTTAATAACTGTACTTAAGTAGCATTTTCAGGTATCTCAGACTGATCTCATGAAGTGGCGTATGTATGACACGCCAACTCGTATGCCATTATGGCGTGTTATCACTACGCACAATCGCCTTTTTGCCTGTTTATCAACGCTGAACCCTAACCCTAACCTTAAAGGGCGTTTGCATACACGCGGATGTGATGGGTCATTTCGCTAGAGGGCGCTGACAAACACACGGATGTGAAGGGTCATTTCGCTAGAGGGCGCTGACAAAAACGCGGATGTGATGGGTCGTTTCGCTCAGAACGTACACATACGCGCGGATAGCTCGAATTACGTACAGATAACACGCCACAGGAAGTGGCGTGTATATTTAGGAAAAGTCATGATGCCACGTCGGGTGTCAATACACCATAAATAAACAAATATCTGTACTTTCTACTCCTGACATTTTCAAAACGGTCTCGTTGCTTTAGTTTTGATGCGTTTGAGGGGAATTGTAGATTATTACTTTTCTTATTGATATGACGTTCAGGTAGCCTTGTAAAAAAACAGCCAGTAGAAATGTAGAAATTCAAAGGGAAACTTTTTACTTCATGGTACATTTCAGGGCCTGTACTTTTTCCCTCTTATTTGAGTAAAGAGGTTGAATCAGTACTTGTACATATCTTTTATTTCTACTTATTAGTATAGAAAGTCTGTACTTTTGACACCTCAGATCATATTATTTAACATTATGTGATTGTTTTTCACACAAAAGGATGTTCACACTCAAACATTAAGAGATTTGTCTTTAAAAAATTTGTGATACAAGCAGGTTTTAGTGCCATTTTAAGAGTTCAAAGCACATTTTGAACGGTGATAATATCATGAATTGTAATTTATTTTGGCTGGCATAAGCGTGACGTGAACTTCTCAAATTCGTCCCGCGGCTACCGTCATGAGCTCTGACCCAAGCTCCTCCATGTATAGAAGCTTTAGTTGTGATGCCAGATTGGCCAGGGGGAGTTTTGCTTTGCATATCATTGATGTTCCAGCACCACTGTATGGAGCTCTCTGATAAAAGTTGTCCAGTGTAGTCGTTTCGGTGTGAAGCCCTGCAGCTCGGTTACCAAGTGTCCAGAAGAGGGAATGATGGGGCCCTTTTGCTTTGTGAAGACACACAAACACACACACAGACAGACACACCAACTGTTGAACAGTGTCGGGTACAGGGTGGGAAAGTTTATTCAGCTAGCCCAGGCTTCAGCCCCCCCCTCCATCCGTATTCTCGAGCACAGATGGGAGTTCAGCAGCACTGAGCATGTGTGTCTGCCTGACAGAATCCCTTGTAGCGAGCTGAATGTTTCATTTTCTATAAGCCGAACGGTTAAAAATAACGGTTGAGGCTTCAAAGAATCGGAGAGTGCGTGTGAATCCAGGTTGTAAGGTCAGGTGCAAAGAAAACAGGAAGCGGGTCTTTTTTAAAAATGTAAAACTCATCATCAGTGTGCACCAATGTCATTTCAAATCTGAAGATAACAATGAAAATAGGGAAAGAATTTGACAATATTAATTGCACCAATAATGGAAGAGCAGAAGATAGAATAACAAAGATTCAGAGAATCTTACAATATCTCAAGTGTCATTAGAAGTTTGAGGACTCAGCCATCTGTCTCAGTTGAGGTCTCAGCGGTTCATCCCGTGCAAATACAACCTCAATGTGTTAACTGTGGTAGGAAACTCCACCCGCCTCCTTTTTCACATCATTTATCATCAACAACAGTGTGTCTCAGTGGATGCAGAATGCAGTGGGCGTCTACTGTACGCGTTTTGAGCTTCGCCGAGGCCTGGGCGATAATTTGATATGATAATTTATCGTCTTTTCACTGAGATCACATGAAGATATTGAAATACACATGATTGCAGTGTATCGTCTAAATAATCGGTAATAACAAGATGTTGCGCTCAGAAAATGTGATCATGCGGCACGTAACTTCTTCACATAAGGAAATGTGTTTGATTTATATGTAAAGAAAAATTGACTTTGTGGTTATTTCATTTCGACTATTTGTTTATTGAATTACCAGAAAGCTTTTGGCCCGTCCCTGGGTTCGTCCATCTGGTCTGTCTGACTTCCAGGACAAAATAAAATACTTTTTTTTATTATAAGATCCCATAACCCAACTTTATCCATATTGAAATAGGAAATTACTGCATCCATTTCCAATGTTACACCTTGATGCAAGCATACAGCTTCCTGTTGCTTCCTTTGTCTACCTACCGCAGAGAGACGGCCACGTTTGCCTCTTTTCACTTTGCCGTTTGGCCCCTGGCCTTCACGGCTCTCGTTAGACTCTCCCTGGCTGTGAATATTAAGCTGATTATCGGCCCTGTCAGCCCTGTCTGCCAGGTCAGACGTAAAACACACATTTCTGAGGGGCACATGATATACGGGTGGGCGCATACGCACTGATTCTACACACTGCTTTGGCAGGGCTGGTGTTTTTATAATGAGGAAGAGGAGGAAGAGGGCACTGTGATGGCTGCACTGTTTCTAAGGGGCTCTTGTCATTTATTCAAAGGATGGAGGACAATCGTTGCAGAGGCTGTGGATTTTTAAGCCATGTATATTCTGTCACATACTATAAATCATATTCATTTTGATATTAAAAGCGTAGAGAAACTTATGGTAAAAACATATTTGCAAATGGGCCCGCTGCCTTTGCAGGACATCATATTTTTGTGTTTGTCATTCTTTGCCAGACTCTCCAAGAATTACAGGCTTGAAATATGTCGAGCATAAAAGTAAAAAGGAAACCGTGAGGGGCCTCTCTGCCTGATATTGAGGTATTCAGTGAAACGGGAGAGGATACAGGTGCAGGGTGAACACACACGCATGCTGCACCGCATAGCCCAACAGGCTTTCATAAGAGGAAGTGGCGTCTAGACGCATGAAGAGATTGTTGGCCGTATATTTGAGTGAAAGGCCTTGCACTGCAGCATTTGTCTGAATAATGATATGACACTTTACTTCAACCAACTTTCGTTCCTTTTCCTTACTTTTAGCTAACGATGTAGCTAACTGTAGTTAATTTTCCTTACTTTTAGCTAACGATGTAGCTAACTGTGTAGTTCATTTTCCTTACTTTTAGCTAAAGATGTAGCTAACTGTTTTGTTAATTTTCCTTACTTTTAGCTAAAGATTTTGCTAACTATTTTATTGAATTTCCAATAACTGAGCTAACGATGTAGCCAACTGTTTAGTTAATTTTCCTTACTTCTTGCTAACAGTTGAGCTAAAGATTTAGCTAACTATTTTATTAAATGTCCAATAACTAAGCTAACGATGTAGCTAATGATTTTAACAGATAGCCATGACTTTTAGTTATCGGTTTTATCCGTTCAGTTGTAACTTTTTGCTAACGGTTTGATAATTTTTCCTTACTTTTAGCTAACCATGTAGCTTTTACTATTTCATTCATTTTCACTTTCAACGATTTAGCTAATGATTTCGCTAACTATTTCATTAAAATTGCAATGACTTTAAGCTAACGATGTGGCTAACTACTTTGACAGATATCTGTTTCATCCATTCAACCAGTGCAATGTTTCAACTTGAGCGTTTTCATGTTTTCTTAGTTGGTACCCTTAGTATTCACCTGTACTTATTTAACCAAATCATAGTATGTATTTTATCAAATCTATTTTTCCACGCATTCCATAGTAGCTAGAGAATAACCCGGGTACCCCAGGTTGCATTTTCAGGCCCCATTTTGCATCTTTGGACTCTCCGTAGTGGAGCTTCATCTTGTATCTTTGCTCTTTTCTCTGCCTCTCTCAGACCGGGGTGTTGTGTGAGTGACGCCTTGTTACCATGACGACCCACGTGACCCTGGAGGATGCCCTGTCCAACGTGGACCTGCTGGAGGAGCTGCCCCTCCCGGACCAGCAGCCATGCATCGAACCCCCTCCCTCCTCCATCATGTACCAGGTACACACACTCGTACACGCCGTTGCCCGTCCTCGTCCCCGGTTTGTTCAGGCGTGTTGTTAACGTGTCCCTCCTTCTGCAGGCTAACTTCGACACCAACTTTGAAGACAGGAATGCTTTTGTGACCGGCATCGCCCGTTATATAGAGCAGGCCACAGTCCACTCCAGCATGGTGAGAAATCATATATATACATATCTTTTTTTTTTTTTTTTTGCATTTGATTGGCTGGATCAAGTTTTGTTTATCTTGAATACTTGTTCCCTTTTCAGTGAACACAAAGCCGACTGTGGGAAGCAGCCTCGCTTCCTTAAAGAGAGCCTTGTTTATTGTGAATTGATTATCATTTGGCTCTTTTGTTAGGATTTGGCTGGGCCTGTGTGGCAGGGCACACACACACACACTCACACACACTCATTGACACACACTTCCCTCTCACATTGGTGAATCAGGCAGGCAATGGACCACTAAACCTCTTTCCCCCGATGGTGAATGAGTGGAGAGTGTGATTTGACTTGCAAAGAGGGGAAATAGTGCTTTATTTAACCTTATTTAATCAGGAAGTCCTATTGAAGCCGACGCCGGTCTATTTGAGGACACTCCACTCTGCAGCCACAGTGATTGAGACATCCTCCTCACCTTCTTCTCAATGGAAGAAATGTTCCACCACTAAAATATTTATCAAGCCCCATTCATCCTGGTGTATGTGACTTGTCTGAGACAATGGGAATATTTTGTGCTGTCAAGTGCCTTAGGGAGGGAAATTAAGAAATACACTCTAGGCTCTTTGCCCGTTATATTTGCTGTAACTCATTACAAATTAATTGAACTTTTGTTGTATTTTATTGTATTATTTGTGCAGAATGAAATGCTGGAGGAAGGACACGAGTATGCCGTGATGCTATACACTTGGAGGAGCTGCTCCAGAGCCATTCCCCAGGTAACACACACACACACACACTTCTTTATAAGAAACCTAATCTCTTTTTTGTTCCCCGAAAACACAGACAGACCTCATGGAAGCGTGTAACTCTGTACGGCAGAGCTCGCTGAACACAAACTGTGGCTGTTTCCTTAACAGACATGATGTCATTTGACCTCCGAATAACTCAGCTGTCAGTTTTTCCTGCACTAAAGATAACCCTTGGTTACCTGGGTCACTGCAATATTGCGCATAATATGATTCCCCCAAATTTGACAATTGCAGCTTATACATACACGAAAACGGGGAAAACTTGGTGGTGAGAAAAACATGTAACGAGATGGAGTTTTTGAATGACATTTACCTGCAAAGCTGAACTCAATGCACAGTGCTGCTGCTGCAAAATCAGGCTGTGTGATGGCACCCTCTTGTGTTTGCTAGGTGAAATGCAACGAGCAGCCCAACAGAGTGGAAATCTATGAGAAAACGGTGGAGGTGTTGGAACCTGAGGTGACCAAGCTCATGAAGTTCATGTATTTCCAGGTAAGATTCGGCTGCCCGATTACCTGAATGTGAAACCTCATTCATTTTAATTTCAGAGGGTTTGGCGTTTTTTATTGTGTTCATTTCGCCTGATGTCTTTGTCTTCACAGCGGAAAGCTATAGAACGTTTCTGTAGCGAAGTGAAGCGTCTGTGTCACGCTGAGAGGAGGAAGGACTTTGTGTCTGAGGCCTACCTGCTCACTCTGGGCAAATTTATTAACATGTTCGCCGTGCTGGACGAACTGAAGAACATGAAGTGCAGCGTCAAGAACGATCACTCCGCCTATAAAAGGTAGTGAGCCACAAATCCACCGTAAATCCTGATGTAGGATCTGTTGTCGAGAGCCGAGTTAATGTTCTTCTCCTCTTCCTCCAGGGCGGCTCAATTCTTGAGGAAGATGGCCGACCCTCAGTCTATCCAGGAGTCCCAGAACCTCTCGATGTTTTTAGCCAACCACAACAGGATCACCCAGGTTGGTGTGCAGACTTTGGAGTATCTTTGCTGCTTTTTCAGGTTATCTTTGTAAAAAGAAAAATCGCCTTTTTGATGGAAATGTGGCTACACATGTTTAGTCTGTAATAATACAGAACTACAGAAACCTTCTGACTTCCTACTCCAGACTCGCTGAGCAGATGACGGACTCACATTTGTTCTCTTTTAATGGGATGTGACCGTCTGAATGAAGCTTTTAACCCAAACATTAATATCGGACCTGCTGAACAACCAGTATTTAACTCACACATTTCCCCTTACAGTCAGATAATGATGGAAAAGAAAGAAGGAATTAGACAAAAATTAGAAATTAGAAGAAATTAGACAATTTGGCTAACTTGGCTATGGTCTAGGGACATTGATTAGGGCCCAGATTATCTGGTAATATGAGGGGTTTATGGATCCAGTCTTAACCCTCCTGAACTGCTGTCAGACTCCTTGATTAAATTTTAAAAAATGTTACATATTTAGGATTTAAAATCTGGATCATTATGTCGGTACTTTCCTGTTCTCGCTGAAGAGTAGACTTGATTTTTCTCATTGCAAAGCATCATCCTTTCCGTTCATGTCCCCATGAGATCCCGTAAGGTGGTGCGTTGCTCCCTCTGGCACGATAATCTTAATAATATCCTGTGGTGCTTGATGCACCATTATTTTTTTATTTCGTGTGCGTTTGAGATGAGAGGGAAGAGCATCTGTGAACGTTCTCCTGGCTGTTAAAGCTCCTGTCGTCTGAGCCCCGGTTTAGACTCAGTTCAAACCTTAGTTCAGTGCTGAACATCATTTTTAGCTGAATTAAAAGATTACATGCTCCATTATAAATTCAGCAGTTTTAATGAATAAAACGCCCATTCAAAGCCCAAAATGAAAAATATTGTAATTTCTCTTTTTTCTTTATTTTTCTGATTGTGTTTGAAGTTAATCTTCCTGAATGGAATTAGAAGTTTTAATGCAGCGTTGGCAATGTCACGGTAGAATGAGTCCTTTCTGCCTTTCGTCTGTAAATTAGAGATGGGGCGATTGATACCACGGCCCTGAAGCTCGTTGACGCTCGCTGTTTGAATACGCGAGGCTCGGCGCTCTTGTCAAAACGAGGAACACCGCGTCACCGCTGCTTCAGAAAACCATCATTCAGTTTCACAGCTAAACGTTCTGATCGGCACTTTTAGTGGGATAAGAAGGTTTGAGAATAATTGAGCAATATGGCAGTGTACACTAGAAAAACTTAATCACTTGTATGAGAACATTTCCATCTGATATCAAGTAATAGACTCATGTAATGAAACGAATAAGCCAATTTCATGAATATCATTCTCTGAACATATTACAAGAATATCAACCATGGAGTCAAAACACACAGTCATCCTGGGCCTAAACTACGCAAAAAAATTTGTATATTTAGGATTTTTACCGTAACATTTTTACACATTATCATCTCCGTTTTATTCAGCTCTTCTGAACAAAACTATTTCAGATGTAATAATAATTTATTGAACACAAAAAAAAGAGTTGAGATGTCAAAGTGCTTCGGCACCATCTTTAAGGGCTGCAATTAGTTTTGCACGCCACCAGATGTCGCTGTGTTCGCTGCTTTTGAATCCCATCCATCCATCCATTGTCTACCGCTTATCCTGTATTCAGGGTCGCGGTGGGTGGGTGGTGGGGGCTGTAGCCGATCCCAGCTGTCATTGGGCGAAGGCAGGGTACTTCTGGACAGGACGCCAAGTACTGACCAGGCCCGACCCCGCTTAGCTTCCGAGATCAGACGAGATCGGGAGTGTTCAGGGTGGTGTGGCTGTAAGCCCATTTGAATCCCCGACGCTTCAAATCTTTTTTTCAGCACACAGATAGAAAAGAAAGCTTCATGAGGCTTCATCTGCCACTCGCTGACTGTAAATGGAGTTCATGTGAAGGTTACCTGTTGTTCCATCTCCCGTCTCCGTGTAGTGCCTGCACCAACAGTTGGAGGTGATTCCTGGCTACGAGGAGCTTTTGGCAGACATTGTCAACATCTGCGTCGACTATTATGAGAACAAGATGTATTTGACGCCCAGTGAGAAACACATGCTGCTTAAGGTGCGCGCATCCTTTCCTGCTGCCAACATATAACTGGCAATAATGTGACTTTTAGCTGGCTAAATCTCCTTTTGTGTGTCAGGTGATGGGCTTCGGTCTGTACCTGATGGATGGGAACGTGAGTAATATCTATAAACTCGATGCCAAAAAGAGAATCAACCTCAGCAAGATCGACAAATTCTTCAAAGTAAGTTTTTTTCAGCGTCTCTTTTATCCAGAGTTGCGTGCATGAAACAAGCGTGAGACATTTTCTGTCTTTCAGCTTCAAGTGGTGCCGCTGTTTGGAGACATGCAGATAGAGTTGTCGCGTTACATCGAGACAAGTGCCCACTACGAAGAAAACAAGTCCAAGTAAGAGGACATCTAGATACCTAGTATATACTCTCCACCACAAAACCAGCTCCCGCCCCGCCTGAACCTTCTCCATTTTTTGTGCCCAGGTGGACGTGCACCCAGAGCAGCATCTCGCCGCAGTACAACCTGTGCGAGCAGATGGTGCAGATCAGGGAGGACCACATCCGCTTCATCTCGGAGCTGGCGCGCTACAGCAACAGCGAGGTGGTGACGGGCTCGGGCCTGGACAGCCAGAAGTCCGACGAGGAGTACCGAGAGCTGTTCGACCTCGCGCTCCGGGGTCTGCAGCTGCTGTCCAAGTGGAGCACACACGTCATGGAAGTTGTGAGTAAAAGCCAGGGATTGATTGATTGTGCGGCGTGCGCTTGCCTAGTCAATGGTGCTTGATTTTTTTTGTTTAGGTGTGAAAAGTTTTGCAGTTTTTTTGCCGTCTATTTATAGCGCTCCTCGTCTCTTTCAGTACTCGTGGAAGCTGGTCCATCCCACGGATAAATTCTGTAACAAGGACTGTCCAGGCACGGCGGAGGAGTACGAGCGAGCCACCAGATACAACTACACCAGTGAGGAGAAATTCGCCCTGGTGGAGGTCATCGCCATGATCAAAGGGCTACAGGTACAACACTGGTGACCCCAACAGGCTCTTTTATTGGTGTTCCAAGCAGCAGCTCGAATGTCATTTGCACATATATGCAGTTTATTTAGTCATGAGAAGCTACACGTCAATCTGTCAATAAATAGGATAGCATAGCATGACAGGAAACAGGGTGTTCCTTCCTATTCTTAAATTTTTCAATGAGAAGAAGTTGATTTAATATACTGTAGGTATGTATGTGCAAGTTTAATCAAGTCATTTTGTAGAAAACCATATCAGACGCCAACTATTACTCAGAGCTGAGTGGTTTTATGTCCTAAAACATGTGTGGAGGGCATCTTTAATGGACAGATATCAGTAGTATTGGGCTTCAAGAGCAAGAAGGTGAATAGGTGTATTTCCCAAAATGTCACATCATTCCTTTTTATTACCGAGTTGCTGTTCAGTAGTGCTTATGACCAACATGGCAGTGGTGATCACGGCGCTGTCTAATGAACCGTGTAGGTGCTGATGGGCCGAATGGAGTCGGTGTTTAACCAGGCCATCAGGAACACCATCTATGCAGCGCTGCAGGACTTCGCCCAGATGACCCTCCGAGAGCCTCTGCGGCAGGCTGTACGCAAGAAGAAGAACGTCCTCATTAGGTACGCGCTCACAACGAGGATCTGATCAAATGTACGTTATACTTAATCTAAAGCGCCCCTTTAATCCTCTTTTCTTCGTCTGTAGTGTCCTTCAGGCCATTCGAAAGACTGTCTGCGACTGGGATGGGGCGAGGGAACCCCCAAATGACCCCTGCCTGAGGGGGGAGAAGGACCCGAAAGGTGGATTTGACATCAAAGTGCCCCGCAGGGCTGTAGGACCCTCCAGCACACAGGTGAGACATGAAACATTGAAAACATTCCTGTCTGAACCGGTCTACTGGGATCACAGTAGACCAGTTCACACATCTCCTCACTTACTCAGGCTTTTATTCTGAAGGTTAAAAAGAATTTCCTCCCAAAACAGTGCATGTTTTTCTCTTGAATCAACTGGAAATGCTGTGTCATGGTTATTAATGTGGTGGCAAATGATTGCTCATGATTCATTTCATTTGCATTCTGAAACTTGCCGTGAGTTTTCATCTTCTGACCCTGGTCTTCCTGTCACAGCTGTACATGGTGCGCACCATGCTGGAGTCATTGATAGCAGACAAGAGCGGGTCTAAGAAGACTCTCCGCAGCAGCCTGGACGGACCTATCGTGGTGGCCATAGAAGACTTCCACAAACATTCCTTCTTCTTCACACACCTGCTCAACTTCAGCGGTGAGTGGAAACTCTCAGCTCTTGTGATAAAATAACCTGAGATATAACCTGAAATGTGGACATTTAAAGTGTCCTTCCTCTCCCTGCCTGTCTCCTTCCACTGAGCAGAGGCCCTGCAGCAGTGCTGTGACCTTTCCCAGCTGTGGTTCAGGGAGTTCTTCCTGGAGTTGACCATGGGTCGCAGGATCCAGTTCCCCATTGAGATGTCCATGCCCTGGATCCTCACGGACCACATCCTGGAGACCAAAGAGCCCTCCATGATGGAGTAAGACAACACTTCCAGTGACAAACTTGTGTATTATATAACACATATTCTAACAACCCCCTCTCCCTCCTCTAGATACGTGCTGTACCCTCTAGACCTGTATAACGACAGCGGCTACTACGCTCTCACCAAGTTCAAGAAGCAGTTCCTTTACGATGAAATCGAGGCTGAGGTACGACGTCACGGCAGCGATCTCCATCTCAGTGTTTCTTTTTAAAAACAGCAGCTTCATAGTGGTTTTTATCTCGTGTTCAGGTAAACCTCTGCTTCGACCAGTTCGTCTACAAGTTAGCGGACCAGATATTTGCCTACTACAAAGCGATGGCTGGAAGGTACAGTAAGAGACGTAACTTCCTCTCTAAACGTTTGGAAATGCAAATGTCATCCACTCAATCACATGCTCCGTGTTTGTTCACAGCGTCCTCCTAGACAAGCGCTTCAGAGCGGAGTGTAAAAACTATGGCGTGATCATCCCGTACCCTCCGTCAAACCGCTACGAGACGCTGCTCAAACAGAGACACGTACAGGTACCGGAATCCTGGGAACCATCTAGGAATTTATTCTTGGGGGTGTTTTACCGTATTCCTTTAAAACGTTCGTCCTGTGCCTTGCAGCTGCTGGGTCGCTCTATCGACCTGAACCGCCTGATCACCCAGAGGATCTCTGCAGCCATGTACAAGTCCCTGGACCACGCCATCAGCCGCTTTGAGAGCGAGGACCTCACTTCCATAGTGGTAAGATGACTCTGAGCTTCCCTCTTCCTATCCTCACCAACCTTTTCCGTGTTCTCATGCAAATCCGTTACCCCTCCTTCGACAGGAGCTGGAGTGGCTCCTAGAGATCAACAGACTAACCCACCGGCTCCTGTGCAAGCACATGACCCTGGACAGCTTCGACGCCATGTTCCGCGAGGCCAACCACAACGTCTCCGCGCCGTACGGACGGATCACGCTCCACGTCTTCTGGGAGCTCAACTTCGATTTCCTGCCCAACTACTGCTACAACGGATCCACTAACCGGTCAGCTTTGTCGCGTGTGTTTTCTCAGACGTTTTGAGGTTTTTTTCTTCGGGGTTTTAAACGTGGTTTTCTCTTCAGCTTTGTACGTACAGCCATTCCCTTCACCCAGGAGCCTCAAAGAGACAAGCCAGCCAACGTGCAGCCTTACTACCTGTATGGGTCCAAGGTACGGTGCTGATATTGATTTCACAGTAAAGATTTTTCTTTAAACCCGTCTCCCTTCTGTTCTAACTCGTTTCCTCCTCCTCTCCTTCTCAGCCTCTGAACATTGCCTACTCCCACATATACAGCTCTTACAGAAACTTTGTCGGCCCGCCCCACTTCAAGACCATCTGTCGTCTCCTTGGTTACCAGGGCATCGCTGTAGTGATGGAGGAGCTGCTCAAGATTGTCAAGAGCCTGGTATTAATCTGCATTTTCCGTTACAACACTAAAAAAAATATTATATTCCTCAGTGTCCAGGAGTATCAGTGTTTTTTTTCTCTTTCCTTTGTCTCCCTTGTGCCCGTGCAGTTACAGGGCACCATCCTGCAGTACGTAAAAACACTGATAGAAGTCATGCCCAAGATCTGCCGCCTACCACGCCACGAGTACGGCTCTCCAGGTGAGCTCACGCTCATAAACGGGGTTTATATCTGCAGGATGTACAACATACTTATGACATGTATAGAAGAGTAGATGATATGTTGAAAACAGAAATGCATTCACAAATGTATCAGAACCTGCTTGAGTCAGCTCAGTCCTCCATGTTTTTGTGCACATGCTACCTCCGTCAGGACTTGGAAACATTGCTGGAATAAGAGATTACTCAGAGCGGCGGTGAGAAGAAGAAAGCAGAAGAAAACGCTGACAACATATAAACCGCTACATCAACAAGAATCAAACGTGATGAATCAGTTAGGAGATGAGCCGATTTGAGAACACAGTCGGGGGGGAAATAGCAACTCTGCTACAATGGAAATCAAGTTTGAGATAATATAAGATGAATAAATCATCTACACAAAGAGTTATAAATGTTCTGTTTAACAGAGATGCTTTAAAGTTTTAGATCGGGGCATGTAATAAGCGTCCAAGTGCAAAAGTTGCTCCACTTTTCTGCCTCCTTACATTGGCGCCTCGGTGTACTCGGTGACTTCCCCCTGTGCATTTTGGCTGGCGCTCTGTTTGTGCAGATTAGAGGCTGGTCAGATGGGATATAAGGTTTAGTAATCTGTAGATTACTGATGTTCTGTACACTGAGTCCCGCACCTGGCTTACTGCCTGTGATCTTACTGTTCATGATCCTCCCGTCCTGTGCTGATGCTTGAACCCAATGTGGGTCAGGGCAGACCCGCTGACACCTTCCTGAATCCTCCCGGTAGCGATAGATTATCAATGACATGATGAGGAATTAGCATCCGCTTACTGCTTGGCTGTACGTTTGATGCTAGGAATAAAGCGGTGGTTCACTAATATAGATTTATTATTTATGATCATGGCTCATCCATTTCTGCCATTCCAGGTATCTTGGAGTTCTTCCACCATCAGCTCAAGGATATCATTGAGTATGCTGAGCTGAAGACGGATGTCTTCCAGAGTTTAAGGGAAGTGGGAAATGCCATCCTCTTCTGCCTGCTTATCGAGCAAGCTCTGGTAAGACGTCTTCTTTAGTTTTCCCCCTTCGTACTTTATTTTACCGTATTACACCCCTGACTCCTATTTCCCATTCCTGCGTTTGTCGTTTTGACATGTTGTGACATTAGTCGTCACCTCCTTATTCTACTGCCTTCGCAACCTTTTCCACCGTTAATCCCCTCTGCGGGGCGTTTGTTTTTGTGTGGGTGACCGATAACCTGGTCGCCTGGTGGTTTCTGCCCCGTTAACGGTGTTGATTCACACCCTAATTGAAGTAAGACGGGACATAAACTGTCAGGCCCCCCAGAGTATGTTTGATCTGTGATGTTCTGCTTCTGAAATACAACTCTATTTTTCATTACACGCTGGCGACTACCACAGGTGGTAAGGATTTAGGTTTTCTCTTAAAATAGCACGGACGGAATGTCTTTTTTTTTTTTCTCTTTTATCTCTTGTTGGTTTTGAGTTGCTGTGTTTCTGTTACTTCTTCTTCTTCTTCTTCTTCTTCTTCTTCTGTCGTGTCAGTTTTGCACACACGGTTTTACCTCCAATCAGCCACGGAAGCAAAGGGAATGATAATATTTGAACTAAGAATTAAGTGAAAACGTCATTTTTAAATGAAAGGAAGTCTTTGTATTGAAAGGCAGACATTTGATCAAGACTATTTAATAAGTAAAAAAGCACATTTGGCTGCAGTATAATAGAATCTACATGTCCTTCTCTTCCGTGGAAGAGGTGATATTTCTGCTTGGTTGTTGGTACAAGCTTGTGTTCTCCTGGTTCTGGGTGCTTGTGATGCCCGTCTACATAACACTACTCACCTGTCACTCTTTTTACCATTTCTGTCTGACTGCACTAACCTGGGTTTCTATTGGGTGTTTGTGATGTTGGTTTGGACTACCTGCAAGTGTGTGTGTTGCATCATCGCATGACTCTTTTTTTTTTATTATTCATCCCCTTTGTAGTTTCAAGATGTTGCATTTAGTTTGATTCATAGCTCGCTGTATTAATTAACTAACAATCACCTTGACAACCGCCTAGATGAATGAGAATACCACTAACACACTGACATTTTGCCCAGAAAGAGCATTAGACCTCTCGCCTGATTAGAAAATTCCTGGCTGCCATCACGGCTTGATTAACATCCTGATTAACACACTAGTCATCTTATCTCCTTCTCTGCAGAAGGAGATAGTGTCGAGTAATGCACTCCTGCAGCATGGAGCTCATAGCAGCGTTCTTAGAACATTTAAATATGCTTTAGTCACATTTTGAGACTCAGTTTAAGGATTTCAGCATCGGGGGGTGGTGGGGTCTTTTCAAAATCGACGTCATGGCTACCTGCATGCTCTGTAAGGGGGTCCATAAGGAAAGGTGTCTGTGCTTTGAATTAAAATCCCCATTTCTTCTGCTTGAATCTTAGTCCCAGGAGGAAGTGTGTGATCTGCTTCATGCTGCGCCCTTCCAGAATATTCTGCCCAGAGTCTACATCAAAGGTATTCAAAAGGCTTGGATGCACTAAACGCAAGGCATAGGGGTAAAAAAAAAGATCAAATTACTCATCCTACGGCGTCCACTCCGTTGCTCATGGATTTATGTCATTTTGTACAATGTGTTCATGTCCCTTCTTGTGTGTGTGTGTGTGTGTGTGTGTGTTGTATAGAGGGAGAGCGACTGGAGGTGAGGATGAAAAGGCTGGAAGCAAAGTACGCACCTCTCCATCTTGTGCCTCTAATTGAGAGGTTGGGAACCCCACAGGTGAGTTCAACATCACTCTGTCTTCCAGACGGCAGGCAGATGAAGACAAATGTATTTCTCCTACTTTTATAGGAGAAATACTCACAACAATCCCACAATGTTTCAATACTAACATTAATAATCAAGTTTTACGGCTGTTCTTTCGACCAGCAAATCGCCATCGCCCGCGAGGGGGACCTGCTGACCAAAGAGCGCCTGTGCTGCGGCCTTTCCATGTTCGAGGTCATCCTGACGCGCATCCGCAGCTTCCTGCAGGACGGGGTTTGGCGCGGCCCTCCGCCCACCAACGGCGTGATGCACGTCGACGAGTGTATGGAGTTCCACCGCCTGTGGAGCGCGATGCAGTTTGTCTACTGCATCCCCGTGGGCACGCACGAGTTCACGGCCGAGTAAGTGGCACCCGGCTGGCTTGTGAACAGCAGGAGGGTGCTTGTATACAGTATTTTTTTTTCTTTTTCAGCTATCAACCACATCTTTGAACCCACTGATTGTAAGTCTGACGAAGCCCGGAGGAGTAAAGAGCAGAGATCCGGGGCCAGACCTCCTTTCCAAAGTGCTGATCTTTGTTTTTACGGTTCGATTACCAAAAAGAAGCAGGTTTACAAGCTGATTTTAAACCAAAGAAAAGCTGACGGGTTCTGCATTCAACAAAGCCTGCCTGAATGTGATTGGTCAGTTCTCCTCTGACTACAAATCCTGTCCCGTTGCCTACAGCGTTTACTGTTGTAGTTCTTTTTTTTGTGTGGAAAGAGTAGATGTCATAAACCTTCAGGGAAAACTTTTTCAGTGCAGTTCCTTCGGCTCCTTCTGCCGTAGCGAAGCATTCATCACGCTGCCACTTACGACGTGGCTCTGCTTCAGTAGGAGCAAAAAAAAAATACATACCATAATAAGAAGAGTGGCGTTCTGGCAGGTATCCGTGGCCACACCTCGGTTCAGGTCCACACGGGGCCCATTTTAACGCTCGTCCCCCTCAGCCGATAACGACACCACAGGGTCCACTTCAGAAGAGATGTGATACTGTTGCAGAATTAATTATGTAATCCTATCACATCCTCTGCACTCTATTTTAAGTTGATGGAAGTGTGCACTGAATTGCATTTTTTATTTTGCTGACATTTCTCAAATGTGTGACTGGCGCCTGACTTTAATGGAAACACAGCTCATGCGTTTGTACGTGCCTCGCCCTTCCAGGCAGTGCTTCGGGGACGGGCTGAACTGGGCCGGCTGTGCCATCATCGTGCTGTTGGGGCAGCAGCGTCGTTTTGACCTCTTTGACTTCTGCTACCACTTGCTCAAAGTCCAAAGGCAGGACGGCAAGGACGAGATCATCAAAAATGTGGTGGGTATGCTTCTATCCGTTACATTTACTCCCACGAAACAACATGCTGTTCGACTTAATCCTTTTTTTTTATGTTCGTTTAACCTCGACAGCCCCTTAAGAAGATGGCAGACCGCATTAGGAAGTACCAGATCCTCAACAATGAGATCTTTGCCATCCTCAACAAGTACATGAAGGCGGTGGAGACGGACAGTTCCACGGTGGAGCACGTTCGCTGTTTCCAGCCTCCTATACACCAATCCCTGGCTACCACCTGTTGAGATAGACCCTTCACACATCCGTGCACACACACTCAGAACACGCATAGCTCCCGGTACTAATTTCTGCCTCTGCCTGGTCTCGTAGAGGTGCAGATTACCACGATGGCTCCACACCAGCTTTAAGAATCCAAAGACAGATCCTCTCAAGCTGTTCCTCTCTCTAAAAACGTGGCTGCCTTTGAATTCTTGAAGCACCAACCCCTTAGAAGTGGACCAGGCCAGAGGCAGGAGTGTATATTCACACCGTTTTCTCTTTTGTTTTTCTTTTTTATGTGTGTGGCTCTCACTCGGACTCATGCATGCCTTCTCTTACTCCTTCCGCCGCACAGCTGGGGATCGAACCACCGACACAAATGCCAAACGAGTATCCACGTGATCGAAGTCCGCCGGGACTCTTAAATGCCTTTCAGAATTTGCAATCAAAAGCTGAGACAAAAAGTAAATCTAACAATGTTTAAATGAAGTTTAAAAAAAATAATGCAACAAAATAACACTTTTTCTGAGTTGTATAAATATATTTTATGGTGCTCTTCAGTGCTACTAACCGCCAGTACACCTGTGCTAGCATCATGCTACGTGTCCTCTATTATGACCCAAACCTGTTGATCGTGACGCATCCATCGTTTGTATAATAATCTGGTCTGCCCTTGTAATGTAAGCGATTTCTATCATGATGTGTTCAAATACACGTCTTCGCCTGCTTGCTTTCATAGGAACGAAGGTACATTGCGTACTCGATTTGCTTTTATTTACCCTTCCCCCATCCCCCCCACTCACCCACAAAATCTGGATTCCTGACACATTTTTATTCTCCACCAGTTCCACTGTAAATTTCACTGTTGAACTAAGTGAAGTGTCGAGTGTTGTAATTGTTTTTGTTTTTAATTATTAATATTTTAATTTACACATCTGTGGTATACTTGCCTCTATACTACTGGCTGGAAACCTCATGTTTTTTTTTGTTTTGTTTTTTTCTCTCTTTTGTCTGTTGGAAAGATTTTTTATATTCTGTACATGAATACAGTGATATTATTAACAATTTGGAGAAATACACAACTTCATCTTGTGTTTGCTCTTTCAAGAGTAAAAAAAAAAAAGAGAAAAGAAAAAAAGACCAAGATTAGAAAATACCTCTAGGCTGTAAAAAGACAGTGCTGTATGTGATTAACCCGTTCTGAGTGTGAATGGATGATGTTGGTCTGGCAGACTTGTGACTTCACATAAAGGAAAAAAAACATAGCTAAAATGTCAGTTATAATTAAAGGGCAGTTTCTTAAATATAGGCAGTATTTACTATTGTTGGACTTTCCTTTAGATTTAGCAGTGTTATCAAAATATGCAAAATTTGTCTGTAATTTTTTTTTCATATGAAGGAAAACATGAATTATTAAGAAGTAACCCTCCTCAAACTGCCCTGTGGTCTTTTTTTCTGCTCTGTTTTGAATCAACAAACTTTCTTTTGTAACTCCAGTGTCTTTTTATCATATTTATTCAACTCTGATGTATTGTTCATTTAAAGGTTAATCTAGTAAAAATGGAAGGTACCAATGTATCATCTCAAAACCTTAGCATGGCAAGTGTAATTTATTGTCATCAATGGCTCCATTTGTGACATGAGGCTTTGTTTATGATATTGTTGTACAAGTGACCATGTTTTGAAGTACAAAAAAAGTGGAGAAAAAGAATATAAAATGTACAACAATGGTCCTGCAAAGGATTTGAAATTATGTTGTATTTCCATGAAATAAAAAATGTTTAACTGAAAAGATGTTGTGTTTACGATACTGTTTTTTCAATTGGGTTCTACTTCAGTGTGCTTCTGATAATTTAATAAGTGGGTGTACAGTATTTGTTGACCAACTGACAGGCACATGTTTTTTTAATCACATGAGAATAATAATAATAATAATAATGTGTTTATAAGGTAAATTTATTAATAGAAAGGAGTTAGTAAAAATATGGAGCCAGCCACAATCGGACCACAAAAAAATCTAGATTATTATTAATATGAATACAATTATATAATATTATTTACGGTAATTCAATTACTTATTACTACTACTACTACTACCATTACTACTACTACTTATTTAATTTAAATTATTTATTTTTTTTAGAAACATTGTGTTATGGTATGGATATGGGATTAGGATTATACAAAATAATGAATAGAAAAAAATAGATTATTATTAATATTGATATAATTATATAATATTATTTATGGTAATTCAGTTACTTATTACTACTACTACTTATTTAATTTAAATTATTTTTTAGAAACATTGTGTTGTTGTATGTATATGGGATTAGGATTATACAAAATAATGAATAGAAAAAATGATTATTTTTAATATTGATATAATTATATAATAGTATTTACGGTAACTCAGTTACTTATTACTACTATTACTTATTTAATTTAAATTATTATTTTTTTTAGAAACATATGGTGTTGTTAAAGTATGGATATGGGATTAGGATTATACAAAAATAATGAATGGGTGGATAGAATAAATCCTACATGGATTTACACCAAAGAAGAAGAAGAAAAACACCAGGGGGGGGGGGGGGGACGTCATCCAACACCGGCCGCCTATTGGCCAGACGCACGTCAACGTACGTATGACGTTATTTTTGAAATTTCAGCGGTGAAGCTGAATTCTGTTGTTGTGTGTGTGTCATTGGGGGAGTTGCTGCACTGCAGCCGTATCGATACGTTTCTCAAGTCAAACACAGTTACTTGCGGCGGATTAAAATCATGTCTTTCCCAAGAGCTCCTTTGAAAAGGTTCAACGATAACTTAGGTAAGTGACGTTGAAAAAAAAAAAAAAAAAAGCGAGCGGCGTGTGTCGGGAAAAAAAATAAGTAGCTTATGTTAGCTTACACGTAACTGTTGCATTAACGGAAACCGCTACGAGGCGTTAGCTAGTTCATCTTTGTTAGTTTGGTAATGTTTTGTTAGCTTAATTGACGCGAATGTAACCAAAGTTTAGCTAAGTTCGCTAGCTTAGCATCTGGCTAACTGACGTTGTGCTACTGGCCGAAGGTTGCACCCCTGCCCCGGGGTCCTATGAGGTAAAAGCCGGGGAGCCGAAGGGAGCCGCCTCCTTCGACAAATCTGAACGATTCAGACCCGTCAAGCCAGGTGGGTCATTTAGGAGGAGATAATGCCAAGAAAATAACCGTTACCTACATTACCACTCATTCTGATTATGTGCCCCCCCACAGCTGCTCTCCCTCCACCACCATCACCCTCCAAAAGTCACCTAATGTCACCTGTCCGCAGGACTATGTCCGTTGATGGTCTTGTAAGTTTCTTTAGATGCCTTCTCAGTAACATATGCTCGTCTTCCTGTCATGAAACTAACATGTTGTCAAAAACCCAGGTTGACAGCAGTGCAAAGAAGGACAGGAATGGCATGACCGTGGAAAGGAAGCAGCAGAAACTCTTGGAGAAAGAGGTAGCTACACTTAATCAAAGGTTGTATTTGTGTTGGATTTCCTGCATCAGTGGCTTGCGAGTCATAGCTGGCAAATCGACAGATGTTTTCACGTAGTAACTGCAGATGTGGATCCTTGACGTCGTCTCTGTGCAGATAAGGTCCCTGGTTCAGAAGCGGGGGGAGCAGGACCGCCGTGTGCTGGCTCTGGAAGAGGAGCTGAAGAAGGTGGAGGCCAGGCTGCTGGCTGCAGTCAGAGAGAAGACGGGCCTCGCCGCCAACGTTGCCACCCTCGACAGACAGCTGGTGGAGCTCAAGAAAGTCAACGAGTTCCTGAAAAACAAGGTGCGTTTGTTTTTAGAGGTTTATATGAAATGTAATTAGAAATCACACCTTCATTACACTTTGAAAGTGTTTTTTGAATATGTTCTTTTTTTTTAAGGTTTCTGCTGACAAAACAAAAAAGAAAATCAATTCTCTCACAATGGAGTTGATGGAGGCCAGGAACACTTTGGATGTTAAAAACAAGGTAGAACATGTGTGTTTTACATGCATCCTTTATCCTACCCATAGGTTTAATCATAGCTGATGGCATGTTGATGTGTGTTTGTATGTCCAGGAGTTAAATGTCCTGCAGATTAACAATGAAGGCCAAGTAAGGGTGCTAGAAACTGACCTGCAAGCTGCCAGGGCTACTGCCACTGCTCTCAGGGACAGGACTAAAGACATGGGTAAGATTTAACAGCAGGTAGTCCTAATAGTCAAACACACGTGCGTGCATGTATAAAGGAATAAAAGCAGATCAACTGGATTTTTTTTTTACAGAGGACCTTCATCAAGTGACCAAAGCTCAGAACGAGGAGCTGGAGAATGAGAATGCCAGATTGCATGGTGAGTTAGACGCACATTTAGTAGTTTTTACCCATAACTTATTAAAAAAAATAAAAAATTCTGGGCTATTTGCCAGATTTCTCAGCTACATCAAGATTTACCCTTGATGTACAAATAAAGACCAAACATCACGGCGGATTTTGTGGGTTTGCTTCCTTATCCCACCCATAATTCTGCGTTATTTTCCAGTTTTGATACGGGAGCTGAAGGAGGAAGTCAGAGTCATACAGGAATACCTGGACACAGCCAACGACCAGAACCAGGTATAGCTTATAAGAACAGTTCCTCCAGAAGTCGGCCTCTTTTAGTCATGCTTTGTGAAAGACATGCTTGACCTGTGTGTGTGTTTTGTAGGATCTACGTTTGCAGCTCAGAGAGAAGACGCAGGAGAACACGGTTTCTTATGTGGAGAAAGTAAAGTAAGCGAATGCCCTCGTGGTTCCAAGCATGTTCAGTCTTGTGTACCATGTTACTTATTTGCCACTTTTCCACAGGCAGCTCGAGGGCAACCTGGACCGACGCAGTACCGAGCTAGAAACCATCCACGGTGTGCTGAGGCAAAGAGAGGAGGAGGCCCAGACATTCCAGCAGGAGCTGCAGGCATCGAAGGAGGCTTTAGTGGAGGCGGAGAAGAGGTTGGAGAACCAGGAGCTGGAGCTCAAGTCTTCACAAAGTTTGGTGAGCGACTTGGAGCACCAAGTCGAGTCGGCCAGCCAAGAAGTTGACGACTCTCAAGCAACGGTCCGACAGCAGGAGGCGGAGCTGGCGAGACTGAGGGAGGTGCTCAGGAGGACGGAGAAGGAGCTGGATGAGAGAGTGGCACATCTTGAACGGAGGTGTCTGTTCTCGGAAGAGGAGAGAAGTATGTTCAGTATTACAATCCTAATTTAAATTGCAAAAAATGAATGGGCGGTTATGTGATGCGTGTACTTTGTGTTTATTTTTATAGGCAAGACTCAAGAGGAGGGGATAAGGAGAGTGCAGGAGTTGAAAGTAGAGCTCTCCTCGCTAAAGGAAGCTAAAAAAGATCATACAAACACCCAGATTCAGCTCCAGCAAGAACGTGCTGCTCTGACTGAGGAACTGACGAAAGAAAAGGTGTTGTTTGTTTGTTTCTCACATTCCTTTTAGATTCAGTGCGGGACCACCTAACTGTCTCCCTCCTCTTTTCTACAGGCACTTGTGGACTCCCTGTCCGTGCTGGTGCAGCAGGAAAGGGAGGAGTCCGAGGAGCAGCTGAGACAGCTACGGGATGAGATGGAGGAGGTGCTGGGAGAGCTCGCTATCTTGGAGGACCAGGAGCAGAGGAGGCAGGAGGCGGCGGAGAGGAGGCAGGAGTCCCTCCAGACGCTGCAGGAGGAAAACGAGGAGCTGGAGAGACAGCTGAGTGATACCAGGGCACTGCTGGAGAGGTGAGGGACCAAAGGCCGAGCATACCGATGAGATGTGTTGACAGAAAAGTGGAAGTTTGAAACTTGTTCTGACATTAAATATATCCCCCCTCGCTGCACTTGCAAAACAACAGCTTTTTTTATTTTTTATTTGTGTGTTACTATTTAGAATCACCGGCAGCTGGGAGCGTATCCCAGCATACGCTGAGCATAAAATAAAAAAAGAAATAATTGACAGGTTTCCAGTCCATCATAGCGCTGACACAGACAGCGGGTCACTGGCTATTTCTGTGTATGCCCAATTTCAAGTTTGCAAGTAACCTTGCCACCTCATCTTTGGAATCGGAGGGAGACCAATTTTTGTCTTATTTTATTAGAAACTTGACGGTGGAGTCAGAAATAAAATAGTAAAACTCACCCTTCTGAAATTAGAAATGTCATTTAATTACATATTTTTTCTTGTAACTTTATTACAAAATGTATGTAAGAATTTAAATATGTAACTCAGTTTCATGTCACTAGTTGTTCCCCCACTGTAGATGATAAACAACCAACAATGTTAACATTTTATTGGTCACTAAAGTAGTTGCAGATTAATTTTCTCCTGGTCGACTTTGTTAAAGTGTCGCTCTGAAATTCACTATCAGCAGAAATACTTTTTCAGTTTTTTCTATCTATGTATTAACAGGACCACTTTTTCAGAAATCTGGTATTTTCAGATTTTTTTAGGTACATTTCCACAAAAGTCTGTCGAATTTAGAAACGACCCAAATACAAGATGTAAATAGTGATCTTTAGGATGGTGCTTGTATCAGTAAAGTCTTGACTTTTAACCCATAAAAACGCTGTGTTTTTCATTTGCAGTAAGAGCAACGATGTCGCCGCTTTCACAGAGGAGCACAGAGCCGCCATGACAGAACTCCAGGAGGCGCACGCAAACTCACTGAGCAAGATGGGAGACATCGTCACAGAGCTGGAAAGGTAAGCGCCGGAGTTGTCAGCATTCCTGGAGCGTGTGTGTGTGAGTTTGGATCCGTGTTTGGGTTAAAATTCAACCGGCGTGTGAGCTTCACAGACTGCTTGTCATACTTTTCAGCACAAAAGAGGCTCTGCGGGGAGCCGAGGGAAGACGGGAGGAACTGGAAGCGGAGCTGGAGAGAGTGACGCGGCAGATGAAGGAGGAGATGGACAAAGTGGTTCAACAGAAGGAGGAGGAGGTCAACAGAGTGAAGGAGGGATTAGAGGAGCATCAGGAGCGACAGTTAGCTCAAGCGAAAGCCGTGGAAGAGAATTCAAGGTATGCTTCAAATTCACTTTGAGTCTGGATCTAAGTAAAGTCACTTTTCCACCGTGTATTTATATAACTATACACTCCTTTTTTCTTTGACTTGATAGAAAGTTGCTGGAGGTGCAGATTCACCTCTCACAAAAAGATGAGGAGATGAAGGCCATGGGAGCGAGCCACGCCGCCTTGATCAATCAGTTAGAGCAGCAGACAAAGGAGAAAGAAGAGGCACTCGGGCAACTTGAGGAACAGAGGAGTCGGCTCCAAAATGAGGAAGATAAAGCCCAGAAGATGCTAAAGGAGGTCAGCCAGGAAAAAGAGGAAATAATGGAGCAGCTCACACTAGAAAGAGAAGGGAACGTCATTATTCAGGCAGCCCTTCGGGAGGAAAGGAGAGCACTGGAGGTTCAAAGAGAAGACCTCCAGCAGGTCAGGTCAGAGGTGCTGAGGCTGCAGAACGAGCTGGAGAGAGCAGACGAGGAGAGGAAGAGCCTTCGGTCTCAAGTAGAGCTCAAAGAGCAGGACGGAGATCAGCCTCGCCCGGATGAGCTCCAAGAGGGTTTCCAGGCCCAATTAGACCTCATAGAGGAGAAGACGGTGACTCTGCACCGCGACCTGGAAGAGCAGAGGCGAGACAGACGGGCTCTGCAGGAGCAGGTGGAGGTGCTGACTCAGGAAAAGGTGACACTGCAGTGGGAGATGGAGGAGCAGCGACAGCAACTCCAACAACAAATCACTGAAGCGCAGGAGAAAAGGTGAACCCGATTTTGATGTTTGGGACTTTATTTATTTTTTACAAATTGCACATTTTACCTCATTTATTTCTCCTCAGCTCCTCAAATTCAGAGACAGAACACTGGAGGAAACAATATGAAGAGCTGTTTGCGAAAGTCCGGCCCTTCCAGGTCAGTCATTTCCACATCATTCCACCTCAGAATATTTCATTAAAGCTGCAGAAATCAATATTTTTACATCAGTAGTGGAAACAAACGACTTTGTATGATAAAGGTGTTTTGTAAGTGACATAACCACAGATATTTGTCACCCACTCCGGCAGTTCCACTCAACTTTAAGGAGCATTTTGGTGTCTTTCAGCTTGTTCTTTTGATTTACTGGCTGCGACTTCCCAGTATTGATTTAGCCTCACCTCCAGCCGTACGTGGGTGTTGTGCTTACACCTTGTCGCCCCCAAACAACCATTTCCTGTCTGTTTTGGATGAGTTAAAACCCCTCTCTGTCCGCATGCTCCACAGGAACAGCTCAACGCCTTCGCGGCCGAGCGGAACGCACTACTTAACGAAAACGGCGCAAACCACGAGGAGCTGAACAAGTTGTCCAGCGCTTACGCTCGTCTGCTGGGCCACCAGAACCACAAGCAGAAGATCAAACACGTGATCAAGCTGAAGGATGAGAACAGTAACCTGAAACAGGTGATGCACTTTTTCAAAAACGGCATTCACGTTCTGTCTGAATCTAAAGTGCCTGAATTCATCCTGATGTGTTGTGTGTGTGAGTGAAGGAGGTGTCAAAGCTTCGGTCCCAGGTGAGCCGGCAGAAGAGCGATCTGGAGCAGCTGAAGTCAAAGGCCCCCGGTACGCCTCGTCGCAGGTTTGATCCCAGCAAAGCGTTCCAACACGACAAGGAGAACAGGCAAACTGAAGCCCTGAAGGAAGGTGAGTACTAAATTTCAACACATTGAAACCATATAGAGGCAGAACTTTGGATATATGACAAGATCAGAATTAAACCGTATATGATTTATTTATTTTTTATCCTTTTTTTATCAGGAAATCATTATGCGTAACGGAGCTCATCTTCCAAACAAGAACTGACAACTAAATTAAATTTTCTTTTTAATGCTTTTACCAATTAATTGGATGCTTTTTACATTTTGTTTTAATTTTGTTCACTGCTGTTTCTGTTGTACTTGTTGCCGTTTTGCAGCCTTTTGTGTCAAATAGTTACAGAGAGAGAGAGAGGATGTACATATCTGTTTGGAGTTTTAAAAATAAGTATTAGTAGATTGTGTATGCAATGCAAAACGCCCTAAATGTATGTGTGTGGAAAATAATGAGGAAACGGATGCTAGTCTGCACACAATCCACTGAACAATATTATAGTCAGCATTAGAATAAGAGTAACTTCCTTAGCAAATGTTATGGTAGCAAACTTCTTTAAAAGTCTTTCCTTCTTTGTAAATAAAGACAGATTTTAATACACGTCTTAAACAAAAGTGTTACTGAAATTTATTTAATTTCCAAGTGTAAAAAAAATACTATGTACAAAACCTTTTTTTAATTTATTTTTTTTGCTTGAACCGTCTCGGCCATGTCTGTCCTCAGCCAGTAGAGAGCACTCTAGCGCTGTAGCCGCAGGTTGGAGCGCCCACGTTTCATCCACACTATACACCCGCCACAAAGAACACAACTTCACAATCTCTGCAGAGAGCGAGCCTTGGGGTTATGGGTCATGAGGCTTTATTTCCTTCAGTTGATAAGACATAGCCAGCAAGTATTGGGCCAGAAATTGACTTTTTACAAGCTATGAGTGTTGGAGGGAGTGATGAGTCACGAGTCAGTCGCAGTAGCCCTCCAGGTGGTAAATGCTGCATGGCTTGTGGCAGCACTGCTCCACGATGCCTCTCTTCACCTTCGGCTCTTCCCGGCCAGACAGAGCCTTCCACAGCTGCTGCTCCTGCCTGGCCCTTTTAGACAGGAACCCTTGTTGAGGAGGATAAAGTGTTAAGTCCTGCTGCTGGAAACCTACAGTTCCTCAAACTACCATTTTAAACTCTTACCACTTTAATGGAGACTTAATGGCTAGGTAATCAGATCTCCCCAATCCATTTAGTCTCATTAGTCACCACTTCAAGAGGAGATATGACAGCGCTCCAACATATCATAGCTCGCACGTCTTAAGTTCAAAAACATCCACTGGATGTTTGAAGCGGAGCGTCCAAATAATGGCTTTTGGGAATGAGGTTTTTTTCACGCCGAAAAAAGCCAAAATCACAGCCACACCACCGAATTCAAAAGAAATCAGAGACGCTGCACTAATGATTGTTCGTACAAACGCCTTTAGTTTCCAGCTTGTTGTCTCTTGAACAGTTTTCCTCCCAGCGAGGATCCAAATTGGCGTTCTCATTAGGCTGAGTCTGAACTTTTGAGCACGGTGGGCAGCGACTGCACGGGCAGCCGTTTGGGTGCGATTTCACACTGTTGCTTTCTGAGCTGCCACCGCCGAGAGGACAATTAGAGCTTTTATCTTACACACAAGTCAAACGGAATAAGTCCCGCCCGCGGCTTACCGAGCAGATGTTCCAGATCCCGCTTGTGGGGTCGGTTTGGACTGTAGAAGAAGCCCCGCTCTCCACATACGAAGTAAAGGGTGTCCACCAGGTGGGAGCCACACAGGTGCTGGGCGGGGGCCGAGGACACCGCCGGACAGTAGAGCGCCAGCAGTAACAGCATGGACACCGCACATGGTATGCCGGCCATAGGAGGGAGACCTATCGGACAGAGGAAGAGTTCATACATAAAAGAGTACACATCTGATGAAATTGTTATAATCCTAGCTTTCAAAGACAAACGGGAGAACTGAAATCCAGCCAATCAATACTTAATGTCTCCAGGTGTTTTGAAAAGTAAAGGGATGAAGCGATGATCAAATTTGATCAGACCTTCTTTCTGATGACACTCGGGGCATTACAAGACCACTTTCTTTTAATAACCTTGGATATAGATATTTTATGACGTTGCTGTGAGATTCTACCAGATAGCTCCGGCCTTTGAGGGTATAATAACTCCGACAATATCCCAACTCAAAATAAGAGCTTTGAAGTGAGCCGAAAACTGAACAATTCATTATTTTGCTGGAAATCAAAGGCCGGGGATGAAAAAGCTTCGGTGAAACAAGGTCTGCTGGAAAAAGTCATTGGCTGATATTTGACTCAAATCTCTAAATCTGACAATTAGTGTGAGCCTGAGCGGGGGAAAGTCGAAGATTAAGGAATTTGATGAGTGCAAAAAAAAAAAAAGAAATCCCATCTTCATGACCCAGGTCGATTCCGCCGCTGGTGACGTGCTCACGACTTCCTCATATTCCAACATCAAAAAAACGACAACAGTCACATTATCGCATCTATTACGAGCTGGGGGGGGAATGTCCCTACATCATCACCATGGTAACCCTCAAGGTCACTCCCCACCTTGCTCTCTGGGTTTAGCGTCTACGGGGCTCAAGAGAAGGGATGGTCCGTCCAAGATTACAGAATTGTCATTAGTGTTATTAGTCAAATCCCATTTGTGATGGATGCTCTCCAGAGCTGGAACCTCGACTCCTGTTTCAAGGTGAAAAACATATTTAGCAGTCGTTTGGAAACTATATAGACCTTTTGTGGAGCATCTTATAGTGCAGCGCAGATTATTGGATTGAAAATGAATCATTTTAACAGTGTCTTTAACAATGCACCTGTGCCAGGCATTACAGCATTGGCAGAGCGCTCCTTCTGGCCCGCCACTCCTCTATCCCCCTTGGCAGCTCGCCAGGCTCCTTGGCACGGCAGATTGGTTGAATTATAGATCCCGCCTGTGCTACTCTTTACTTTCATCCCTGGTTATTATACACATCAATTTGAAAAAACCCCAAATCCCCAGAGGGAATACAGAGAAAAGTTGCTTACCTGTGTTTGAGGCCTCTGCAGCAAGAGCAGTTGGAGAGTTACAAATGAAAAGGGCCAAGGACTATAATGGTACAAAGAACATCTCCACCTGGCTTTCTACTTTATAACTCCACCCGGAGGAAAGAGAAGGCAGTCACCCAGAAGGATACCCAAATCAGCCCCTGCTGTCTGGTGTCCTGACTGGCACCACTCACGCGCTGACAAACACCATATGTCACGTTCTGATCACATAGTAGTAGATTAGAAGGACTTCCAGGGTTCAATAGTGACCACTAGTGGTGGCTTTAAGCGCTTCATTCAGAAGCAAACCATGACACGCTCATTTTGGACACTACAAGTCAGAAATAATTAGAATCAGTCTAAAATTCAGTTAAATATCAAAATGTCTTTTTAAAAAAATGGTACTGTTCAGAAAAATATGGCAAGTATTTGTTGTGTCAACTGGCAAGGCCTCCATTTATTAAAAAACAAATAATTAAATAAATAAAAAAATCTCCATATGAAGCTACTGTTTGACAAAATGTAATAAATCAGGCGTGTAATTCTCTGGAAGTTGTTTTTTTTTTTTATTTAATTGGCCTAGCTTCCTGTTTGGTGGCGCAGGTTCGCGACCCGTCTCCCGTCATGTGCAGCAGCAGCCGTTTCTTAATTGTAGCGTGCCTACAGTATCGGAGGGTGGGCCACATTTAGACAGGAGGTGACACACTGAGTAATTTCATGTCAAATGAGGACTCAATTGTCAAACCCCCCCCCTAGAGGAAGCAGCAGGGCTCTCTTCCATCGCCTCTTTGCCTCTGTGGATGAATGTGACTGTTAATATTTAGAAAGGATTAGCAGCCAGTGTGCTGCTGTTGTAATGTGGTGCTGTGGTTAAAAGAGCATGGAGCATTAAGCAGGAGGACGAGATCAATACTGGCTTAACACATTCATATCAATAACATTGCAGTCGGTTATTTAAATTATGACGACGGTTAATATTTGTAAAGGTTATTTGCTCACAGACATTAACTTATTTTGTACAGCCATTTAATGCGACTGAGCCGTCACAATCAATACAAATGTTTAACAAACATGAATGTCCTACTTTAGGGGACGAATATGAGATTAGATATTCCACCGTTTGGGGGGTCGGCTCCACAGTTTCCAGCTGCAGGAAACAAAGGTTCACGTTGGCGAGAGCAGCGACTGTCCTCGGAGACGGAATCATTTCTTAAAAATGTGTCGCTGTCACTGCAGCGTTGAATTTAAAAAAGGGATTCGCCAGCTGCATGCTCACCTTGAACAAAGATCCCATGGTCAATAAATCCAAGTACATTTTTAATAAGTGAGAAACCCGAAGAACCTTTAAAACCACGAGTTGTGAGATTGATAGAGCCATCGGGTGTAATGGCCCTACCATCAGCTCCCATCACATTTTATTTAAAGTTTATTATGTGATGTACATGTATGGAGATCTATATCTGCATGCTGCTCTCACATAGGCACCTTTTATTGATATATATATATATATATGACTAAATCCTAGATATCTTAATCTGTATACAAACTACAGACGTACTTTTTGGAGAGAGATGTTTTCAAATCAAATGTTGTGTGTGTACAAGAAGGGGGAAAATGCAATACGCTTGCATTCTGACCTCTTACTGAGATGAAACTGTAATCCAATCTCAACATTATAGATAAAAAAGCAAATGCAATGTGAGCAGAAGAACCCGACCAAAGCAGTTTAAATGTTATCTTCAAATAAAGACAACTGCTCCCGTTGGTATCAGAACTTCTGGACAATGTCATCTGCATATACAGATCTCATGCCGGTGTGAAAGGTCTGATCCAGAATTGCTTGAAGATCCAGTTTTTGGTACCAGTAGAGATTGGACTTAATCGCGAATTTAAATTAAAAAAAGAAATAATATTCGTCAATAGCAGTAAATATCTTGACTTGAAAAAACTGAAAAATGGACCTTGATTTGTAAAAATACTGGTTAAAATTATTTCTCTATTTATGCGGGGAGACCTTATGATCATATTTAAGATTTTGTGATTGATTTTCACTAAAAATGTTCACTAAAAAGGTGCCTTATCTGTGACTAATTCAACTTAAAGTGAAAAGTGATTCCAGCATGTTTTAGTGCCGTTTTAAATATAGAAAAAAAATATTATTTTGATTGAAATCGGGGGGAAAAAACTTGAATTGCAATTATTTTATAATAATCATCACATCGTCCCATAGTACCAGTGTTACACAGCCTACATAAAGTAAATAAAATAACATTATCCTGATTTGAAATTTGACTTTTTCTTTTATTCCTCAAACTTGCGTTTAATTTCAGATTGATTTGCCGATTCTGACCGTAGATTTAATAATAGGCCTCTTGATAAATCATACATGTGGTCATTTGCAGCAGAAAAAAGGCCAAAAAATTAAAAAAATAAATAAGCAGAGCTTTTCATGTGGAAATCTTCCCGAGCTCCATCAGAGACTAATTAACCCCAAGTTCAACTTTGGGTGGGGGTGGGGGAGGGGGGATAAAAGCTGTTTCTAATGAGTACAGTAAAAAGATCACGCAACTTTTTGATGTAAGGAAACATTTTATTGAGCTGGAATGATGAAATGCCCTTTTTGAACACAGACCTTCACCCATGTTCGTTGGGTAGCGCCATTCACCTCCAAATGACGTGGGGTCTTTGGAGGGCTGATAAAAGGGAGAGAACGCCATCCGGCACATTTGGCACCGCGGTTTGAGAAGCTGTTAAAAGAGCGTCGAAGCAGGAAAGGTCCAACTTTGCCACCGCTTTGAAACTCGGCCCTCCAGGGGGCAACGGAGCTGCAGCGACAACAACAGGCGCATCCTTCTCGCCCCGGTCGCACGTCTGCTTCAAACGCACACATCAAATAGCGAGAGAGGGACTGGCAGACGCCCTAGACATGCCGAGGCAGACAGAAGTTTGGGTGGAAAAGTCGGCTGGGTCCCTGAGGAGGGAGGGGGGGTGGTGGTTGCGTAACTCGTCTTCTCTTCTGCTGCGTTTGAGGAGATAAAAGGGGAGCGAGGAGTTCAGCCCAGTGAGATGTTGTTAATCTGCTCCGATAGCGAGCCCTTTTTATTCACATAATTATCCCCGACTTTCTGAGGATGGAAGCTGAAGAGACTTGGAACTTTAAAAAAAAAAAAAGAGAGAAAAGAAAGAAATCGTTGACTTACGCCAGAGACAACAGAAACAGTTTGGATCATTATGTTTTTATGTGAGAGTTTGAACCGTAAAAAAAAAGAGGAAGTAATGAGAGCGATTTCCATAAGTCAACGCTTAGAACTGGATTGCTGATACAAAGGGGGTTCTCGAAGATCCATCTGGGCTCAGACAGAGCAAATCTTTGAATAACCCCCCAAAAATAAAACAATCCCCCCAACACACACACACAACAAAGTTCACTTGTTTTTGAGTCTTTGGCAAGGGCAAATAGTTTGAATTCTGGCAGGTTCATGCAGTCCTGTCATATGCAAAAAAAAATTTGTCTCATGCATGTGTGCGCACACACCCAAAAGACAGACTGGACACGGCCGCCTGTTCTGGACGCTGCCCTCCATGTGTGTCACGGCCTGCTGGCTCAGATCCACGACAGAACGCCGCCGAGTTGCAGAAATCCTCGGTTTGAGTGTGTATATGTGTGTGTGTGTGTGTGTGTGTGTGTGTGTGCCCTGGTGTCTGCACACTCCTGTCCTGCCCACTGACAGTCGCTAATCCACTACTAACCTCTGTCATGACCTACTTTGCTATACGCCACCTCTGTGTTGCACACTCTCACACATAGTAATGATGAATAAAACCAGAATCTGCTTATAATTCAAGACATTTAAAAAAAATAGAATACTTCATTCACACGCACACGGACATTCAGGCGGATTAGATTTGAAGTTGACAGGTTGTGTTGGGGAACAGAGCTCGGTAGGATCACGGGGTCTGACAGCCCAGAAAATGACTACATGTTATAAATGTGACAAGTTCCCAGGAGAGAGGTGAAGGCAGGACCGGAATGATGGCCAGTTTGATTTTCAGGCCGGAAAATAGATTTCTATTTAAACCCCCTCGTGTGACCGGGCCTTCTTCACCAGACAAGAGAATTTAATTTAGAACTGGCATTTTTCTAGTTTGCGTGAGCCGTCCCTTAGTTCGATGGATTGATATGAAAGCGACTCGCCTCCTTCTCCTTAAGGGGATTTCTTTTTTTCACGCCACATCTGAAGGGAGAAGGATGTTGTGTCTCTTTGTACTGCAACCCTCCCATCTGGGTATTATAACCCTTCAATGCACCGGTGAGAAGTGCTATCAGCTTGAAATGTGCTTGATGGCTCACATTCCTCACTGGAAGAGGGTGTTGATTCTCTTTAAGCTCGGGATTGATGCCGCGCAGACTTTGTCTTGTTGATGTCGACGGCATTCAAAATCAGTTTTATCGCTGCACCAATCTTGAGACGTGGAGACGGCGGCCATGTTAGTCAGAATGAACTGGATCTGACATCCGCACGGCGACAAGCCCACAGCACTAATCTGCTTGTTTTTAGCAGGTAGAATGTGATGAAATCACCACGTTGTACGACTGTCCGAATGTTTAGTGAGAGTTATTTTTTCCTATATAGTGGACATAATTCATCTTGAAAGGTAGTGTTCAACCGATTGGCCCCGTTGGGTTTCGTGGACTACGATTTTGAAGCCTTCTGGCCATCGCCATCTTGGATATTTCTCAGCCCAGTGAAAGGAAGTGACCATATTTGGACTGCGGAGGAGCGACGGGTGGATCTGACGAATGAGAGCAGAAACCGATCCGGATCTGGATCCATCTGACTTCTGATGTGATGTCAGCCATCTTCCATAATTCAAGGTAAAATTTACCATTAAGTGTTGAATTCATCTCAGAAGCTAATTGCGAGGTAGCGACGGTAGCGACGGTAGCGACGGTAGCGATAGCGACTGTCACTCACAAGGTAGCCCCGCCCTAAAGCATACCCTACTGTATTGTTTTTTTTACTACAAATTTGACTATAAGTTACTAAATGAACATCATGTTGTATTGAAGATGTTTAATAAGCAATTGATTGACCATAAACTCATTTTTACAAAGTTTACTGAGATAACAAACCAACCAACCGTTGACTTCCATGTAATCGGACTTCTTTCTGCCACCAGAGGAGTCGCCCCTGTTGCGAAAATATGCTTATTGACCCCCGTTGACAACAGGAGTGTAAACTGCTCCTTTTGTTTTTACCTTTCACAATAAAAGCCCCAGACATAAACCTGGCATCGCTGCTTGCCAAGGGAACTTAAAACACAACAAATTACATATGGAGGAGGCCCACAATATGTATTGATTACAAACAAATATGTGGCATAATCAACAGCAGGTCTTTAGTCGTGAACCAAAGAGGCAAATTTCTTGGCAATCCATCATATAATTGTTGTTTTTGGTGACCGGCCGAGTTGCCACGGTGCCAGTACACAATGATAATTAGAAATATATATATATGGGTTTTTTTTTATTATCACAAATCACTTGAGTAGTTGCGATGTAAGATGGCGTTAAATCATGAGGATTATAGCGAAGCCGTGCACACACACACACACACACACACACACACACACACACACACACAGGCGTCTCTTATGTGTGACTGTGCATGTTTGCGCAAATCAATACAGCTGGTATCACCCCCCTGAGTGTGACTCCCCCGTGCTCTGAGAGATAAAGTAGAGAGAAGCAGACCAGCAGCCAGACATACGAGTGGGATTAACAACAGGCGTTTATTGGGAGGGGGAGGGGGGGGGCAGACCTAAAGATAGAGGGATTTCAGCAACTTTTCATTATTTCGTGGGGGAATGTGTACAACAGGGTACTGTCAGGTAAAAGGTCAGAATCAATCAATCCAATGTTTTCTGCCAACCTGCCCGAAATTGCATATTGACTCGTTGTTACGGACTTCAGAACCGGTGGATTAGACGCCGTAGACACATTTAACGCTACAGTGGAGCCTTTCTGGAGAGCTATCTGTGGAGGAGTGTGTTGGCGTTGATGCTACTAAGCCACGAGATGCTCATCTCGCTCCTTCTTCCCCCCCCCCACCCCTCTAAAACTTTCTCTCCTGCATCGTGGTGGTTGTGGAGCAGAATGCCAAACACGCCACCGTTTGCGTGCACGTGCATGTATAGCTGACACCCGAGACTTATCTCGATCTGTAACTGTCTGCTATCTGCAGGAGCTGTCAGCGCCGCCGCGTACATAAGCGGCGTGCCCTGTACGTTGGCTTCCACCGGGTTCGCATAGAGCATGCTGAACAGTCGGCAGCTTTGATATGTTGATGAGAACCTTTTGTTCTATGTGTGTGTGTGTGTGTGTGTGTGTGTGTGTGTGTGTGTGTGTGTTTTTCTACTCTTCTTGCTCGAGAGCAGGGAGGAGATGCTCAGATGTGTTGTCCTTTTCATTCCAGAGTCCTCCTTTGACACGACAGGATCCCACGGAAACTCCACGTTTCATTGTGCCTCGCCGCAGATAAAGATTGAATTATCTGTGTTCTCCTTGAATCCCCCATTCAATTTTTATTTTTTTTAACAAGGATGAAAGATTTTCGTCTGCGGCGCCCCAAGGAACCGTGCACCCTCGCTGTTTTTGGGGGTAATATCTGAAATTAATTCCCTCAACCTTCCCAGTTGTGCCTAAACAATTCAAGGGCATCGTTAGATCCCCAAATTGAGAATTTGCAGAGAGGCCACGGCCAGCGATAGTGTTTTTTCCGTTAAGCATCATTCCATTTATCATTACGGCGTCCTGGTTTGTGTGGGACAACAAACTATATGTGACGCTCAATCACTAAGGCCTTGTTACCCATTAATGGAAGTAGATGTTTCTTTTTTGGGGAGCAAAGTGAAGATAATTCTTTGAAGTGAAAGCAGAGGACTCTCCCTTTGAGTCGGAGCGGGATTTCAAGGAAGAGAAGGCATGGTGGGAATGAAGAGAGGTGAAAAGGACTTATGATACTGCACATGAATACTTCATTCCTTTACAGACTTGCTCCATAATTCAACAGAATATGAACCTGAGCTTCTTGTGCACACACGTGCACATTCACCCTGCACACTGTGTGATTTGGCCTTTGCCCTCACGGCTGGAGATGTGAATCCTTCTGAATGCAGATTCAGCATCATGGTCTTCTGCAAATATAACAAAAAAAAATGGAGACTAATAAAGTTTGGCATTATGCCTCTGGGCGCGGTTAAAAGGGATTTCCTCTCCAGCTCTATATCATATTTGATGGGTCTCTGGTGAGTCAGCCAATAGTTCCTTGCTGCATTTTGAAGCAACAAAACAAAAAACAGTATATATCAAATGCAGTTCTTGTATTTTGTATCTTTTTTTTTTCAATTTTTTAATGACCCTCAGAAACAAAACAAAGCTGACACTTTGTATAAACCTTTATTCAATTATTCATGTATTTTTTCTCACTTGGGGGCAACATTAGTATGTCGTGTTGACCAGCTAGTCTGGTTAGCTTCTCCGTCCATCTGCTGGTTTTGGTAGCGTGCGGTTGATTTGTCAGTTTTTTTTCTCTTCTGCACACTTCAGCAGAAAACCTAGCGAGAGTGAACCAAAACGAGAGGAAACTTCTATCAAAGGCAAATCTCCTAAAAGCAAGAGCGACAGAAGTCACTCATCAACATTAGCTGTTAGCCTCCACGCTAACAAACTGACTAGAAACAGGGGATGGAAACATGACTCCAAATGAAATATTCCAGCTCTAAGCATTAAAACGGGCACAGAAAAAGAGAGCTTTAATAAAGCAAACAGCCGCGATGATTTAGCGTGGCCAACCTGACTTGTCACAGAGGCAATCCTTCTAATAGGTCCACTTGTGATTTATCGCCGACTCTCCACAATGGAGACCGTAATGGGCTTTATTCATATTTTTATTTTACGAAACACGATGAAAGGGGTCACGCCGGCCGTTAAGTGGATTAATGGGACGGTGTTGGGTAAAGAAGATGCTGTAAAGTCTTAAAAAGTTAATGCTGTCATCTGCCGTCCTGATGGAGTGGGAGGGGCCACACGCAGCTAATAGACATAACTCAGGCCCAGGTAATGCCGGATCACTGGGGGGACAAGATGGATCTCACTTGGCAATGTTATGGGGCGTGTCGCGGTGTTGCCGGGCACATTTACGCAGGTTATTTATGCGCCGTAATGAAGAGCATAATGAAAATTGGACACAACTATAAATATGAGCAGGGGGGGAAAGCGTAATGTGGAGGGGTAATCATCGATGCAATTAAGGTGTCGTACACATGCAGCGTGAGCCGGGCCTCCTCCCCCGACTCTCTCCTCTTCCTCTCACCAAAGACGGTATTTTATCTGGAAACATCACATTTAATCAGCCGGCAGATGTCAGCGTAAATCCCCAGGTCCTGCACAAGGAGGGCTGGCATTTTAAATATGTTAATGCCAAGGCAATAAAGCCTTTGGTTAATCTATCGCCGAGGTTATTGACAACTACTGTTAACGCTGTTGGTGGTATTTGGGCGTCTTAATTGGCGCGTGGATGTGTCTCTGCGGACGCCGTTTCTCACTCAGTGTGTTTGTGTTGAAAAGGGAAAAAGGAACAATGACGCCTAGTTTTGGTGCTCTGTCAGGAACTGTCAGTCTGTGGGAGAAAAAGAGGGGAGGGGGGGAGGGAGGAGGGAGGGGGGGAGGGGCAGAAAGTTGGGTCAGGAGATCTGGAAGGGAGAGAGATGGAGACAGATGAGAAAGGGAGTCCGGGAGCTGAAGTGACCCTGTGGACCAGATGCTGATAAACTGCCATCACTGAGCGCTCTGTCAGCTCCTGCTCTCATCTGTCACTGTCAGCCTGCTCCATTTCACCCTCTCCTCCTCCTCCTCCTCCTCCACCTGCTCCATCTCCTCCTCTTCTTCATCCTGCTCCATTTCACCCTCTCCTCCTCCTCCTCCTCCTCCTCCTCCTCCTCCTCCACCTGCTCCATCTCCTCCTCTTCCTCCTCCTGCTCCATTTCACCCTCTCCTCCTCCTCCTCCTCCACCTGCTCCATCTCCTCCTCTTCCTCCTCCTGCTCCATTTCACCCTCTCCTCCTCCTCCTCCACCTGCTCCATCTCCTCCTCTTCCTCCTCCTGCTCCATTTCACCCTCTCCTCCTCCTCCTCCTCCACCTGCTCCATCTCCTCCTCTTCCTCCTCCTATTCCATTTCACCCTCTCCTCCTCCTCCTCCTCCTCCTCCTCCTCCAGCTGCTCCATCTCCTGCTCCATTTCACCCTTTCCTCCTCCTCCTCCTCCACCTGCTCCATCTCCTCCTCTTCCTCCTCCTACTCCATTCCTCTCCTCCTCCTCCTCCTCCTCCTCCTCCTCCAGCTGCTCCATCTCCTGCTCCATTTCACCCTTTCCTTCTCCTGCACTACCTCCTCCTACTTCCTCCTCCTCCTCCTCCACCTGCTCCATCTCCTGCTCCATTTCACCCTTTCCTCCTCCTGCTCCACCTCCACCTCTTCCTCCTCCTGCTTCACCTCCTCCTACTCCTCCTGCTCCACCTGCTCCACCTCCTTCTCTTCCTCCTCCTGCTCCATTTCACCCTCTCTTCCTCCTCCCCCACTACCTGCTCCACCTCCTCCTCTTCCTACATTTCCTCCTCCTGCTCCATTTCACCCTTTCCTCCACCCCCTCCTCCTCTTGCTTCATTTCACCCTTCCCTACTCCTCCTCCTCCTTCCCTCTTCCTACATCTCCTCTGTATCATCCTCCTCTTCCTCCTCCTGCTTCATTTCACCCTTTCCTCCTCCTCCACCTCCTCCTCCTGCTCCATTTCACCCTTTCCTCCTCCTCCACCTCCTCCTCCTGCTCCATTTCACCCTCTCCTCCTCCTCCTCCTCCTCCACCTGCCCCATCTCCTCCTCTTCCTACTCTTCCTCCTCCTGCTCCATTTCACCCGTTCCTTCTCCTGCGCCACCTCCTCCTACTTCCTCCTACTGCTCCTCCCCCTCTGCCACCTGCCCCATCTCCTTCTCTTCCTACTCTTCCTCCTCCTGCTCCATTTCACCCTCTCTTCCTCCTCCCCCACTACCTGCTCCACCTCCTCCTCTTCCTACATTTCCTCCTCCTGCTCCATTTCACCCTTTCCTCCACCCCCTCCTCCTCTTGCTTCATTTCACCCTTCCCTACTCCTTCTCCTCCTTCCCTCTTCCTACATCTCCTCTGTATCATCCTCCTCTTCCTCCTCCTGCTTCATTTCACCCTTTCCTCCTCCTCCACCTCCTCCTCCTGCTCCATTTCACCCTCTCTTCCTCCCCCCCCACTACCTGCTCCACCTCCTCCTTTTTCTACTCTTCCTCCTCCTGCTTCATTCCACCCTTTCCTCCACCTCCTCCTCCTCTTGCTTCATTTCACCCTTTCCTGCTCCTCCTCCTCCCCTCTTCCTACATCTCATCCTCCTCCTCCTCCTCCTCCTCCTCCTCCTCCACCGTTACTAAGTAATGGTTACTGGCATCACAGGTCCTGTGTGTATGCAGCTTATTTTTTGAAGCAGGCGTGAGCTGAATGCGTTCATGTCTCGTCCCTACATCTTCCTTTGAAGCGATGACCTGACATTGTGTGTGACAAAGACGATGGAGAACAGGATTCCAGGTATTAATGTGGTGCGTGGGTGTAGTTCAGCTGTATTAAATATCTCTAAATCTCTAAAGAGCTGGCATAACATCTGACTAAACTTTTCTTTTTTTTACCCTCCTCCCTCCTTTTTTATCATAACGGCACAAAAGCACAAAATTCAAAAGACGGTGAACTTGTAAATGAGTCCGTTTTGCTCACCCAGCCTCGTTATCCGTCTGTCTGAAAGTAAATATAAAGGGACAGAGAATGCTGTGTCCTTCCTCGGCAGCAGGGGTTGGGGAGAAATCCCTCAGGTTAATCTGTCTAATAGCAACTATCCTTGCTGTCACAACCGGGCTGGGACAGCCACTTGCAGGCTCAGATGACTTTGTTTTGTCCCTGTCTGAGAAAGCCCAACTGATTGGGACTGTGTGTGTGTGTGTGTGTGTGTGTGTGTGTGTGTGGAGCCTGTGCCTTGAAAATGGAGCCACATAGACATTGATTTGTGTTTGGTGGAACGGATCAAATTGTCCCCTCATGCTTGTTCTCTTTTTCATGGCACAGTGTGTATGTCTGTGTTGTGTGTGTGTGTGTGTGTGTGTGTGTGTGTGTGTATGTGTGTGTTGTCTCCATGGCGTCCTGATTCCTGGGCCAAACCGTCATTTTGCGCCTGTCACATTCTGTTAAGTGTAGCTCACACTCCTTCCTTAATTCCCCCACATTCCCTTGTCGCCTCCAACGTCAATCCAGACGCTCATAAACAACGTTTCTCAAAATGGTATCTGATTCATTACACACCAACACACACACACACACACACGCACACACACGTATATACACACGTAAACACACACACACACACACACACAGTGATATAGTGCCAAATCCTAAGCTTAATTTCCCAACCGACCCGTCCTTTGAACACGTTGCTGTTGTCTAGCAGACCCTCATGCTGTGAACATTTATAATGCTATCAGTGTATAGATTTCACCTTCAGTATAAGGTAAACAGCTTAGCCTGAGTGTGATACGTGATACTCACCGAGCAGAAGATCTGGGATCTGTCCTGTATATGTTTAAACTGAAAATCTATGAAGATGCTTTGTAAAGAGATTGAGTTTACATTCACCCAAAGAGAGTCGTCACAAGCTTTTAATGATATTTGGGATCTCGGAGATTAGGAAGCATTAAGATGAGTGTTGGAAACGATGTTTAAAATGATAATCCTTAAAGCTTCTAAATTCAATATTCAGAGCATTAATATAGCAGCAAACAATGATTTTTTTAATGTAAATTATAGAGAATGAAGTCACTCTCCCTCTGTGTGTGTTGTTAACTGAGCTTCTCCATCTTCAATACAGTTGATGGTCCCGACATCATTGTGGAAGCACCGGTTCCACCCTCAGGTAAAAACTCCATGAGCTATGTCAGCACTTTTACAGTATAATTTGCATTATTATCGATGTAAGCACTGTTAGCTGCGAGCCGCCCTCAGCAACATGACTCACCATACAGTTGATGGTCCCGAATCATTGATAAGCACTACCCTCGAAACTCATGAGCTATGTCAGCACTTTTACAGTATAATTTCCATCATTATCGATGTAAGCACTGTTAGCTGCGAGCTGCCAGCTCAGCCGTCACCATGTCAAGGTGATAATAGAACCCCAATTTGCTTTCTGTACTTTTAAGATTGTCATGAGCAGCATGTTTGTTTTTCTCCTGCAATAGCCATTAAATGCATTGATGCTTGAATATCCATATCCATCATGATGAAGTGACATAATCTATATATGTCGCCCTCAGAAAGACGATTCAATCCATAAACATTTCCCCACCGATGAAGCATAACTCAATACATAAAGTTCATAATGATAATCCAACATGCAATTGCTTAAATGAGGGCCAATATGAAGCATTTTGTGTAAAATCACCTGAAACTAACAATCACTGTGTTATCCTTTAGTTAATAATGAGTCCTTCATACCATCATAGAGAGCGGGTCCTCTTCACGGCCATGATGCACTGCCATGTTTCTACGGTAACGCCTTAGTAGTGGCTAAGACGTAAGCTAAGCATTGTCTACTTACATAACCAGCAAACGCAGCGAAACATCATCCGATCACCGTCTAACTCTGTAGCACCTTCTCCTTCACGTCCATAACAGCTCTGTAAACACAGATACATGCGGATTTTATTACCTGCTGCAAACATTATTCAAGTAATTGATGAAACTGTGTCATGTGCCACGTTAACCGTGCAATCAAGTCAAGTACATTCTCTTTATTTTTATCCAACCATCAATCCATCCATCATCTGGGTTCCTTTTTTCTTTGCAGCATCCCAGGTGGCTGGAGTCTATCCCGGCTCAAATTGGCGGAGAGATGAGGTCAGTTTATATATATATTTATATCCTAAAATCACAAAGCACACATTTGCCTTAGAGGGCTTTTCAATCCGTACAACATACCTCTATTCTTAGACGGAGCCCATTCTTTGAACTGGGTCGCAGGACTTAATAAGGTTCCACAAACACAAAAAAATAAAGACTTAAGGAACGAGTTGATCAGTAGACATGAAGGATTATGGGTAAAGCAGCCTCGCCGTCTAGAAATGTCACAAGTGAAAGATGAACTCTTGGTATTTGTACTGTGTTTTATTGAGGAGTTAGGAGGGATGAGATTGGTTTAAATAACAATAATATGTTACAATAAGTTAAAAAAAGAAAAGAAAGTGTATTCCCACTTAGCCCCTTATGTGCTGCTGCAGCGAGCGTTCACGTTGGCCCTCCTGAGCTGAGGAGCACTCGGCAACCCTAAAAGAAGAAAGAATGTGATCACGACTGACACCCTCCTCAATCAAAGTTTGTCAGGGCTCAGCCACCTCAACTAAAAAACCCACTCTAGCCTATAAAAGTGTCAACAACTTACGGGCCTAAATGCAAGTCGTTTGTTTCGGGTTATTCGGTCGCAGTGAATTGTCTTTTTTGCGTTTGGTAGTTTCGGCTGTGCAGTCTCCGGGGGTTCGCTCATATATTTAATTTAGTTTAGTTGTCTTCATTTTTCAACAATTTGCTAAGCCATTTTCCAGACCTGAGTGGTGGAAAGAGCAGAGGGACACCATGAAGATGCATTGCATTTTTTTTTTTTTTGGTCAGAAAGGAGCTTCGTGCTCTCTGTTGGGCAAAGATGTGAGAAGAAAAACATTTATACCCCGGCTAACACTTCGGTGCCCTGAGCCAGAGGAAATGAAGAGGGTGGACTCGCCACAGGGGATCTGGCTAGACTCGTTCTCGAGGCTTTCCGTCTCACCCAAAGGAAAGTGAGACAAAGAATATTATAAAGCGCTGCGGTGCTCCAAGAAGAATGTGCCAATTTTAAAGTTATTCTCAGCAGTTAGCAACGTAGTCTGATCAATCCTGAACTGGGTTACCAGCTATTTGTTAATTGTGTGGGAAGTTCTTCGTATACTAGTTTCAAACCAGTGAGTTATTTATGGAAATCAGTTGTAAGGAAAGGTCTGCACCCCTGTCCAATCACCAGCAATCGCAGCAGCATCGCAAGCTAACGTAGCTTCCCGAAAACAACAGTTTCATACGGAGAAATCTTGGTGTTTTCAAAGATAGTAGCAGTTGTCGTCGGTAAAGAATAAATGCAGCATCCAGCAGAAATGGAGCTACTTTAGGATTCACTTTGAGTCGTGTTTGTGTCCACGTGCATCCGGGATTCACTCTCCTTTTAGCTAGGGAATACCTGACGCTTAATATGCTACGTGCTACATGCTACGTGCTATGGGGTTGTCACCGGCTAGCGGCTAACTTTTGGCGTTGTGTAGGCCAGAAACAGCTCCCCGCTGCAGCTGGAAAACAAGCTCCAATAGAGACTAAATGCAAACAAGTCGGGGTCCAATGAGGGCAAAAACTGTCTGAAGAAAAAAAATCGTATGATGATCAGATCAAAGAAGAGAAGCACAGGAATCAAGGTGAGCTTTGGCTGTGACTGCGGATTAAACAAACACGCTAGCATACATTTCAAGCCATTTCTGAGTATACGAGTTGAGAAGGCGAGTGTCCTTGATGAATTAAGTGAGAGTGACTTTCCATTTAATCACTGCTACGGATGCTGTAGGGCATAAAGTCCTTCCAATGGCCTGCGTGTTCCTTATGATAGCGATACTCGAAGCCATGCCAGGACTTAGGATAAACCAAACATGTTTTTTTGTGGTTAATATTGTGATGACGCACCGCTGTTTACCGATGCTTTGAAGGATTTTGAGGTAAACATATCATTGTAGGGGATAAAGATGCATGACATTTACAGAAGTTCCCTGGAGCCTTCGAGAGGCAACCAAAGTACACATAAAGTTCCCACTGATCTTTAATCAATTTTTCCCGCAATAAGCTGCAGAAATAGGCTGTGGATGGCGCTGCATTAGAATTCTGTTTCATTTCACTTCAGAAGAGGCTTTTAATGTCAGACATTTACCTTTGAAAATGGCCCACTTTGAGCGATACCTTTATTAGGATTTCCTGCTATGGTTCCTGAAAATATGTATAGGGAATACTGAGCAGTTCGCTAACACACCGGCAAAGGTGAGCTTTTGTTTGACAAAAATCTAATATTCTGTTTCGGCTCCTGGCCCTCTCTAACGGCTTACAAAAAAACTTTCTTAGCTTTGTATAATCAGCTTGATACTTGGTGACTTTTTCCTAATTGCCTAAATATGTGATTTTAACTGATTAACTGTTTCAGTTTGGTGTCTCGGAGGCTCCAGCTTTAAAACTTAGCTTTACAAATCTAAAATAGGTGTATTCAGAAGTAGAAGTATTTGTTAAAGTGTAGCCCATACAACATATAACACATTTTTATTTATTTTGTGTTATAATGATGCTTTATGATCATTTCTGTTTTGTCACAGTTTTCAAGGGAATATATTTCTGCATATTGTGTTTCCATAAGGTCAACGGAAAGAAACACATTAAAAAGGGGGGAAATTGCAAATTTTTCTTATTTATTGTTTTTATTATAATTTTGCAGTAGACTCTGTGGGATCCATAATACCGCATGGCCAGGAACGCATTAATATGATAATGCAAATAGTAATATAGATGTTATAGAAACCTGTTTTCCTAGTGCATCACGAAACGGACTAATTCATTTAACTGTGGAAACTCATCCGTATGTTCAGCATCCCATTGATTTTCTATATTTTGTTTTGCATGGGAAACAACAACAGGCCTCATTCTTAATTCCACATACAGATTGTTGTAAAGGTTGCTGGCGATTGATTCCAGCAGCACCAACAACACTTAATCCGTGCATAAATCACACACAACTAACCTTGAACGCCGCTCAAGCCAAACTCTCTGTCTCTATTAAATCTCCGAATCCTTTAATTAACATTGCCCAGCAAATTCCAGTATTAGTTACTGTTGCCATATGCTCATCTCCCTCAGCTCCACAACAGCTGAATCAGTGGTCGTCCCTTTTAAACCAGAAAACACAATACGACAGCGTTTGGCAAAGGCCCGCGTTCTCATCTTAATGCCACGGACGGTGCCAAAGCTTCCCTTTGACTTTTTTTCTTTTCTGATGAAGTGGAGTAGAACGGCAGCAGGTGGCAGTGTTGCTCTTCAGCTGGTCTCCCGTTGGGGTTTTCTCGGCCCTCTGCCGAGGGCCCCAACGTTGATGAATTAGTTTAGAGAATGTTGTGTAGACTTTGGTGTATTGGCTCTTGTCCTGCTTTGGCTCTTCACCTCTGGTCGCAGACAGATTAACAGATAAATGGATCACCGCAGAGTATTCCAGCGTTCGGTGCAATCGATATCCACGGCTTCAGAAATGAGACAAGAATCTCTCTTTCTCTTTATTTCAAATGGGGAGAGGGGGGGCTTTGAAGAAAAGAAATGTAGAATAATAATGTTTATCCACTAAAACAGCTTGAACAAATCAAGGCTTATTCACTGTTATATTCCATGAATTTATTTATTTAGTGTGAAAAAAGAATAGTCATACACGAGGTGATGGAAAGCCTTTCAAGCTTCGCTAAATGCCATTGGTTGTTAAGCATATTGTTAATTTCAATGGAAATTAATTTCTTTTCATTTAAATTTTGTAAGGTCAACTAACTTTGAATAGCTTTTGCGCGAGTCCACCATTATCATTAAATGTGTGCTGATTGGGACCGACCTCCACTGAGCAGTTTATAGGCTTGAAATAGAACATAGAAATTGTGGGTGCGAACCTTCTGGGAATATGATAAGCAGAATCCTCTCTTTTTTTATTTTAATGAATCAATTGTGTTTCCCCCCTGCAAAAGAAATTAATTACACACCTAAATATCGCTTATTGAAATAGACAAAGAAGTTAAACACTCGGCAAATCGGCCGCGATACAAAGGCACTTAATTTGTCGTATTAATGAAATACTGAACGAACAATCATTAATTAGCAAGAACAATAAGAGTAGTTGTTTGAAGGATAAGGCGAAGGGGAAAGACATGATGGAGGCTCTTGAGTTTCGGATCAAAGGAAACATTTAAGTAACAATCATCGTGTCGATGTACAGGAAGATGGATGTTAACCACATCTGTTTAAAATCACGTTGACTTATAAAGGAATCGCTTCATCATTTCACTAGCTGACGGATACCGAAAAATCTGCTCCTGTTTTTTTTTTATAAATGTGTTTCTTTCTCTTTCCCTGTCAGAACAGGACGATATGAAGATGTTAAGATTCTGTGAGTAACATGGACTGCTGAGTTTATCCTTGCTGCTCTAAGCAGAGGGGGGAAAAAAACATTATGACAGATAGGACTGTGTTTTCCCAGACAACGCGTTACGCATTTTTATGTGTAAAAACCCTCCTCGAGTGTCACAGCAGGCCTGGAGATTCGACAAAATCTAGTTCTTCAGCCTGGGATTGTTGAATAATTGCTGAAGTGCCGTTCGTATTAGCGGAGCAGAGTGCCCTCTCAAAACCTAGGCTCTGACTCTCAGACAGCCTCTTTAAGACGACTCACGCCACGAAGGTCATCACTAATTCAACACTCTGGACCCTGACCAAGCAACAAAAAGAAAATGTCCCCAAGAAAGAGGGAAAAAATAAAAAAATAAACCTGTTTAACATTTTTAATACCAACCCGTGTGTGTGTGTGTGTGCGGATCTAATCGTGCCCATTCTCTTTGAAACCCTAGAAAATGGTAATTAATTTTTCATGGTGTGAATTAGAATCCTAATTTGGAAATGTGAGATCAAAAGAAACAATTTCAATAGCGGGCTAGTGGAAGTAATCCTTAGTGGCCAAGGACAAGAGGCTGTGGTGTTCGAGATATCCCCCGGTGGCAGCTTCACAGCGGAACGCAAAGAGGGATTTACTTGTGTTTTTTATTTTATTTTATTTGCTGAATCACATTAATAAACCATGTAACCATAACAACATTCATAGGAGGAATGAGTCATGCTTAGTTTTCCATTTTGATTAGTTGTTATCCTTACTTTCTTCAAACAACTCACAGAATTGTGCATTGCCAGACCGCACATGACCCCGTATAGGTCGTAATGCATGTTTGACAAGCAGCTAAATGAGCAGTGCACACATTCACTACATTGCATTGGAATCGGTTGTGCAGGCTGGATGGAAAAAGGTCGTCGAGGTTGTGAATCACAGAGGAATCCTAATCAGGCCTTGTTGCAACTCTAATTAATTACAGCCTAGAGGGCGAGAGATCATACGGAGGCCTACGAGCTAGCCTGGATGCAAACACCCTGCAAGGAAAGCTACCTTTGGATTGTCTCACAACTGCTATGAACATATCATTCTGTGATGTTGAATGCTTTCCAAGAGTCAGCTGGAATGACCTTATATTCTCCCACTTTGTCTGAGCTCCGCTGCCTCGGTAAGAAATGCTCCTATAATTTCCAGATAACGATTGCGGACTAATCCCCGGTGCACTTGCCTGGACTTGTTGCGTCCAGCTGTTTTATGTGTGGGCGGCAGCAGCAGCAGCAGCAAGACAGCAAGACAGCAAAAGTTTACACTTGAGAAACCGCGAGAGCCACTGTTGCTGTTTGGACAGGAATCGATTCAGAAATCAATGCCAGTATCTTTCAGTGTGATCATCACTGTGGAAAAAAAAAAATACTGAGTCCAGTGGGAAATGTTTCCTATCAATTCCAAAGCACTGACACTAATGCTTGACATGTTTTATATATTTTTTTGTATTAGGCTAACATCTGTCATTGCTGTCATGGAAAAATGTCAACATGCTGTGACATCAACTAGCCTCCTAAATACATATATTAGGCGGCAACCCTCCGGTTCTGAAAAGTAAAGCCAAGGCTGAAGTGCCTTAAACATGAGTTTATGGTCTCAATCTCTAGTTTCAAGTCTCCTTCAATGCAGCATGATATTTATTGTGTAAATGATGTTCCATTTAGAGTAATATAGTCCATAAAGCAGAGTAAGATTTAGGGCGTGGCTACCTTCTGATTGACAGATCGCGAACGTTTTCTCGCTAACACGATACCAATGCAGTTAGCCACTGAGATGAATTTAACACTTACCTGCAAAGTTGACCTTGATTTGTGGATTTGTTAACAGCTTCACTACAGAATCCAGATGGATCCAGATCCAGTAAGGTTGCTGCTCGGGTGCCGCTCTTCCACTTGTGTTCATCAGATCCACCCGTCGCTCCTTTGCAGTCCAAATAAGGTCACTTGCTTCACTGGTTACAAAAATTCCAATATGGAGACTCGAGCCTTCAATACCGGAGACCACAAACTAATGATTTACACCATGATGGCTACGTCCATTTCTTACTGTGGAATTAGCATCAGCTAGCTCTTAGCTTGTTAGCTCTTTAAAGGACAGTTCATCATTTTAGCAAATTCTTGTCTGCTTTTCTTTCTGAAGGTTAGCTGTGTAGATCAACGGCACACTCACACCCAGAAATTAGCTTAGCTAGCTCGACTCTGTCCAAAAGTAGTATCGTCCACCGCCGGATCCACAGCGAAAAGTCTTTTTCAGGACTTCTCCTGCGTGCTGGACTGCCTCTTCTCTCGGAGCAGTGTCCTTATTCTCCACTGGCGGCCCGCCAGCCTCATGGTGATGCTAAGACCTCAGGAAGGCTTTTGTGGGGATTAAACAAACAAGATATAGCACGTTAATTAGGAAAGATTTTTTTTTTTTGCCTTTCATTAAGTAACACGAGAGAGTAAAAAGGGGGAGAGAGATGGGGATAACGATGGCACTTCACCATCCTCATGCCCCTGAAGATTTTAACTTTAGCCACGCTAGCTGTTTCCCCCCATTTCCTGTCTTTATGCTAAGCTATGCTAACCGTCTCCCGGCTGCAGCTTCATATTTCCTGGACACATATGAAAGTTGTTCTCATCTCTATTTCAACAGCCGTATAGCATAGGCCTATTGACCACATAAAAACAAAATCATAAAGGTTATTGTCTCTTTTAATATTGGATCCTGCACTCGTGTTTGTGGCGGCAGCGTTAGAAAGGCCAGCGTGTGGGAGCTGTGATTAGCTGCGTCGAGGCCAGCCAGAGGCTTCCAGGGCAGCTCTGTTTGCAAACAGAGTGAAGAGCGAGGGCAGGCCAAAGCTGGGGATCAAGGGCTGAGTGTGTGTGTGTGTGTGTGTGTGTGTGTGTGTGCGTGCATAATGGACATTTTATTGTTTGTAAATTAGACAGCGATGAATAAATCTTTGCTGACTCAAATTCTGATTTTGCTGTAAAAATCGGGATCTTTGACAGGTCTGGGATCAAAACACAATGATAGAAAAAAAAATCATCATGATGATGAATCATTGACGAATAACAAGGATGTCCATCGTGAATATGTTAACCTTGAGTTTAACATCTTTTTTTTTTTTTTTTTTTTGCTAATGTGCTGAGTAGGTGAAAAAAACCACTGACTTTACTTGAACAATGCCAAGTTCTCAAACTCATACTGATGCAGAGTACATATTTCCCTAATCGATTTGGGAGCAAATCCTCCACCGAAGGCAAACAGGACTTTAGTATTCATGGGGGCACGTATGCCTCTCACTATGTTAATAATGCTGTTTTCAGACAGGCTTAGGCTATAATGAGGATTTGCGAATTCAAATCACAGTCCGCTACATATGTCAATGCCATCAATGTACTGCCGCTCCAGCTCCGACCGCTTCCTCTCCATTCCTGACACCGGGGGGCTCGGCTTGTTGACCCGTCCCGCCCCGGCGAGGAAGCAGTAAGGGTGCTCCCATCAGATAATGACGACAAGATGATGACCCCCCCTGCCTGGCTTCATGGTTTACAGGAGAGCTGTTGGCGAGCAAAAGGGCATAAAAAGGAGAAAATAGAGAGGGGAAAATGGGAAAAGGTCTACTCCAATATATACTACCTGTCAACATATCAGCAAGTATGACGCAAGCCCAGGTCAGTCCAATTCAATTCCCCTCCACTTTTTTTTCGAAAAATGCAATCTTTAATTATTTATTCCAAGCGTTCTCTGAACTGCTTTCATAACAATAAGTCCCAATCTATGCTTTAATGTTTAATAGGACGGGTACATGAGTCAATTTGCTTTAGTCTGTGTATTGAACAGTAAGTGTTTATGTAAATGAGTGTTGGCTAGAGACTCTCCCTCCGGTCTGCTCTACAATGGAGGCTATTTATTCACATGAAAAAGACTGGATTAAAAAATAAAAAAGGCATTGTTTTTTCACATGAAGGCGTGAATTGTCATCGTGGAAGCTGCGGCGTTAGCATGTTCGGGTCGACTCCAGCACCCGGGCAGCTTAAGTGCATGCCTTCACATATCCTGTGTCATCATTATAGAAAATGACTACGGAGCTGCTGCCGTGTTTATTTAGAATATCCAGAGGTCTCTTTAAACTCCCTCTCTTTTTTATTTTATTTATTTAGTTTTTTGCTCCTACATCTTCTAAATAGTAACTTTGAAGAATGAACTCGGGTCATTTCAGCCAAAGTACTTGATTAATTAAGTAGTTAAAAGGGAGAAAGCGCAGAGCAATGGTTTGCTGCCTCTCTGTCAACACGTGTTTGCTGCTGTTTATTAAAAAGAATCCTTTGGGTGAGGAGACCTTCTTAAATGGGGGTTAGAGCTCGTTGAAAGCGGCGTTTCCGCGCTGAATAATTGGATTGCGGCTTTGAGCATGCGTGTGTTACAGTGCCTGGGGTGTGTTTACCTGTGAAGGCTCTTCCTCCCCCTCCTCCCCTATCCTTCTCCCCTCCCTCCCACCGGCCGTCGCTCCCCTCCTCCTCTCTAATCAGTCTGATAAAGGATATCCTCTGCAGTCCCCCAGCCATAGCTCTGCAGCAACAGATTAGGCCGTCTGCACGTACGTGCACACACATCGTCTGCAGCCGGGAGACGGCGGTAAGAATACTGGGGACGTTGGGCCGCACATGTAAAGGGTACACACTGAAAAACACACACACTCAGGATGCAATGCACATAATATTAAAATAAAGAATTAAAAAAAACACCCGCTTGCGTATTCACGAGTTAAACTCTCAGACTTGAAGTATGGCTAACTAGCAGGAGTGAGTGGCTCTGACAAATGAGTGCTCGCTGATGAATCGGCGAGCGTGTACTTTGGCTAACGACGCCCGGAGTAATGAGCAGGTTGCCCCTAAAGTAACCTCGGCACGCCAATCCATCCGGAGACGGATGCCACGTCCACGTCCGTGAGTTTAGCAGAGGAGCCGGGAGGATGAAAGGTCTTTTTAACATTTGAATGCACGACCAGAATCCTCTCGGGGTCATAACAAATGTCCCGTTTTTTTTGTTTTTTTTCCCTCCACTTCCGATGCCGGGGCCCATTTGTGTCCTATAAACACAGAGTAGGGCAGAAGAGCTTGTTCAATAGCTTTTTACCACTCTGGGGATGTTGCTCGGCGACGGTTTTTGCTCATCTATGCCTAGTCACAAACATTAGTTGGGTGCTGATTTCAGACACGTTTCTCTATTTTTTTTTTATTTATTTACTCCAAATTACACCAATCAAGCTGTTTGTGGCACAAGAGCTTCTGATTTTGTAACCTCGGAGATCTCCGGTCCCATTGTTCCCAAAATACACCGCCGCCGCTACAAACCCATCATGCTTTACTCGCTTTGATAACTTTCACCAAACAAGCCGGCGGAGAATACTTCAGCCTTCGCACGCGTTCATTAAACGCACCGGTTTTATGCGATTCTTTATCAAAAAAACAGAGAACGCGGGCGTATGTGAGTTATTTATAGTGGACAATGCTTGCTAACTCAAAGCACTCTCTCTCCGTGTTGTCTCCCGAGCGAGATGCGACTCTGCGAATCTGCTTGTGCATCATTGTGCCCTCATTTAGCCTTCCTCCCCTGAACGGAAGCTGTTACAAGCTCCAGATTCTCACAAGCAATCGACTTAAATCACACACTTTTATGACCTCGCTTCCCACCTGACACACTGAGACTGAGTGAGATGACATGCTTTATAATTGGAGCGAACGCCGCACCTGATTCACCGCTCAGCATTGTGTTGCCGGCGCGTAGGTGGCCTCAGATTTACAGTTGATGGAGTTATTAAAACATGAATCAGCGCGGCAGCCTTTTAACGCATGTGGCAGTTTTTTTTTTTTTTTTGCCATGTGAAGCCACTATTACGACGCGTTGGGACTTAAAACGTGCTGATTCACAGCGTTGGCAGTGATGGTCGCTGGCTCTCCTTGACCGTCTGGTTTATTTGAGCAATAAAAGCTGCAATCGCAACCGTTAAAAGTCAGAGGTTGTCAAATTTGGAAAGTTACCTTGAAACAAAGCAAAAAAAACTAACATCCAGGGACACGGAGCCAAACCAAAGCCAAGTTTTTTTGTTGTCGATACAAAAAAATCTGAAATACAATTACAGAAATCATGTGGAGAAAGTTTAAACCTCAGGGGGTCGCCCCGCGTTTACACATTCCCTTTAATAACGTCCTGAACTTCATCAAGACGCGCGGCGTGACGCCATTATCTGCGCCCAGAGAGCCACGTAGGGCCCCCAGTGGCTGATGGGATTAAGGAGCAAGGAGAACCGTGGGGTTAGTCTGGTGCGGGCGGAGGTTGCCGGAGTCCGGATAAGCAACCATTTTTGTTTACATTTTTGTTGTTGTCTTTCTTCTTTTTATTCCATTTCCAGCCGACGCAGTGTTGTGACTCTCTGTCGGGGGGCGGCTGGAGAGTTATATCTTGTTTGGCTCCTGACAGCACCACTCGGAGAGGAAAATGAAAAGAGATGGTGATAACATGGAGACTCACGCATTCACACACACCTCCCGCCGGCCTGTCCACCCCACGCTGTTCGTAGGGCAATTCAGGCCTGGCAATTTAGGGCGAGTTAAAGTGGGGGGGAGCCTAAAATAGGGAGGCAAGGCGGAAGAGAAGAGGAGGGGAGGGGGGAGGGAAAGAGACCTGGGGAGTGATTGGTGGAATGGGTGAGGGACAGATGTAATTTTCAGACAACGGCAGGGAAGTGATGTAATTTTCTGGATGCAATTTGTGCGTGTGCGAGTGTTTGTGTGCGTCCATGCGTGTTTGTGTGCGTGGTGTGTGTAATTCAGTCCAATGCAGATGCTAAAGTAGCACTTGGATGGAGGACTCATCAACCGGGAAACAAAAACATCTAAATTTGGCAAGTTGTGTGTGTGTGTGTGTGTGTGTGTACGTGTGTGTGTGTGTGTGTGTTAGATATAGAGAGAGTGTGTGTACGAGAGAGAGAGAGAGAGAGAGAGAGAGAGAGGAGAGTGTGTGTGTGTATGAGAGCGAGAGAGAGAGAGAGAGTGTGTGTGTATGAGAGAGAGAGAGAGAGAGTGTGTGTGTATGAGAGAGAGAGAGAGAGAGAAAGTGCGTGTGTATGAGAGAGAGAGAGAGAGAGAGAGAGAGAGAGAAAGTGCGTGTGTATGAGAGAGAGAGGGAGAGAGTGTGTGTGTGTATGAGAGAGAGAGGGAGAGAGTGTGTGTGTGTATGAGAGAGAGAGGGAGAGGGAGAGAGAGTATGTATGAGACAGAGAGTGTGTGTGTGTATGAGAGAGAGAGAGAGAGAGTATGTATGAGACTGTGTGTGTGTGTGTGTGTGTGAGAGAGAGAGAGAGAGAGAGAGAGAGAGAGTGTGTGAGAGAGGGAGAGAGAGAGAGAGTATGTATGAGACTGTGTGTGTGTGTGTGTGTGTGTGTGTGTGTGTGTATGTGTGTATGAGAGAGAGAGGGAGAGAGGGAGAGAGAGTATGTATGAGACAGAGAGTGTGTGTGTGTGTGTGTGTGTGTGTGTGTGTGTGAGTGATATAATGGCCACCTTCAAAGTAAAAGTAGAGTTTTCCTCTCATGCAGACTGAACTAGTCCCCCCCCCCCCTCCCCCAGACTATAATAAGTGAGCTTTCACCAGCAGATTGATGATTGTCAAGTCACTAATATATTCTTCCTCTACTTAACAACCCGGTGATAAAACAACATGCACAGACACCGTAATCTCCCTCAAATGACTTCTAAAATTTTCAGGAAAAGGACGCCATTGATACGGCCGTCAATGTGAATAGTTGCTTTTTGTTTTTTGCTTTTCTCTGTTGGACTCGCCAAACTAATGTTGTGCCGGGACAACACTGTTTGATGCATTATGCTCGTGGCTGTCTCGGTAGACAATTAGTCTGACGGATGAATTAAAGAATACGAGGCCATTTCCTGCAGGAGATGAATCCCCGCCGCCTAAGCACATATCCATTTATGGGGGGAGGGGACTATTTTCATATCATAGGAAGGAAGAAACATTAAAATTTTAGCGTTTGGTAATTGAAAGGTTTAATGGCAGCACTCTCAAAAGTGAACCAAGGACATCTTTGTTTATTCCAATTTGAACTTTGAATGCAAACTTTGAGGAAAAGTCATTTTCAAGGATAAGGCCGGGTTTATTTTTCTTAAATTTCCATTCGAAGATGCATTTATTCTACTAACAAGCATTAAAGCATAAGTTTGTCAATGTGAGGAAACAGTTAAATGCTAATGTTGCATCAGATATTAGCTTATTTTGACTCAAATTTAAGGGCAAACATTCTCTCCGTTTTGGTCTCCACCAGCAATCTCTTGCTGCTGTAACCCTGTTTATTTCCCCTCTATGTGACTAATTAAGGATTATCTTATCTTATCTTAAATATACATCAAACCCACTATAATGCATCCGTGGAGCTGAGAGGATCGTTTTGAGATTTGTTTGTCAAACGTTTAAAACCTGCATCCCATCCTTCTTCCACCCAGTTCACTCTCACTCGTCCACTCAAATTGGGATTTAAAGTGAGTGTCACTTTTAATTCCTCCCTCTATAACTGTGACTGATGGCGTCAAATTAATCTAAATAAAGCGGGAGATGTCGCCGTAAACACGGCTCCTGTTGTTAAAACCGTTCTCCTACCCCATCCTTCTCTCATTATGCGGACGGCAGGTCGGCCGCGAGGTGAGCGTTTGTCAGGAGGGAAAAAGACGGATTCAGCTAGTTACACCTTCTGCCGGGGCGGCGCATTAAAACTGGCTTGATGAGCTTTATTGGGCCGTGTCATCATGTGACTGAGCAGTTGATTTAATAAATCCTGTAGCCAGAGGTTACGGTGAAAGGCAGATGTATTATAAACCCCTCTCGTAATCTGCTCAGATAATTGGGTACTTTAAAATAAGACCCTGTAACAAATCAGGGATATCGCCATTTTCTTTTTTTTTTTAAAGGTGTAAACACACGGGTCACGACCTCGTGAAATCACAAAATCTATGTCGGCGTGGCAGCTTTTTTTATTTGAGCGCTCACCTGAAGATGAGACGGCCGTTTATTGGACTGACCTCCTCGTCCTTGTGAATCCTCGGCGGGACTGTTAGTGTCTTGATGAAAGGTTACCCCGCGAGTATAAAACACTCAGCTCCTGCAACAACAACTTTATAGAACACCTGTGGGAGCCGGCGTTTTTGTTTTTATGAGCTCATCGGCTGCACGATTTTACATTTTCCAGTTGGCAAAGTGACATATGCTGCAGGAAACAAACAACGAGTCCTCGAGACAAACCCCCCCCCCCCCCCCCCCCCCCCAACCTCTGGAGCGGCGTGCAGATGGCGAGTCAAAAAACCCTGCGACCTTAAATGTCCCGCTAAAACGTCTCACCCACGACTTTTACAAAAAGGAATCTCGCATCCGATGATCCTGCGTTTACTACAAATGCTCCATTACATTTCGCCGCAATCAAAGTCAAAACGATGAGTCAACAACGGTCGTCCCTACGCGTTAATACGCAATTAAATCACTCTTCTTTTTTTTTTTTTTAAGAGCCTCCAATAATTGCGAAACCATTTGCATGCATTTTGCATAACCAAGCTGGCAGAGGCCGACTTGGAGGAGCAGTGGTTATATATCTCCTCGCGGCGGAGCACCTCCATTCTTTTGGGGGCAGTTGGATTTCTGCAGGAGCCAAGTTTTCATTTTCATGGCCGCATTTACATGCTGTCCTACTGTCGGCCCCTTTGAGTTACATGGTGGGGCTTTATCACCTGGAATAAAGCAGAGATAAATGTTGCTGAGGAGGTGTAAAACACGGCCCCTTCTACAGTATGTATGAGTACCGTGTGTGTGTGTTATTTAATGCTCTCAGTCTTGAGACTGTGTGTGTGTGTGTGTGTGTGTGTGTGTGTAAACTATGAGCATTCTGCAGACTCGGCTCCTCGCGGTTCTGCTGAGGATGCATTTTCGGCTCAGGGCTGCAGGAGGTCAATGTCTGACAGGGCACGTGCACGCTCACGTGCACACACATGTACTTTTTTTTTTTTTTTTTTTTTTACCTTGACATCCTGACCTTCACACATGGACACGGCAGCCAGTAAAAGAAGTCTGATGGTGGCGTTACCTGTGGTTACCAGAATCATTAGTTAAGGTCAGTTTTATAACTTCAGCACAGGGAGGAGATGACAGACTCCGTCTATACCACTCCATCGGGCTGTATATATATCTCCATAGCAGTGTGTGTGGGTGCACTGAACCCTTTGAAATGGATCTGCTCCATTTGGATGAACTCTGTGTGGAAAATATCTCTAGAAAAACACCTCTTATCCTCTAAACAGAACCGTGCTTATACAATTTGAAAAGTGGAGACACTTTCTCACTGTACTCCCTGTGCTGAGGCCCCTGGATTGTGTTCGCCTGCACCTTTGGTGCCTCTGTTATCTTGTCTGTACTTAAACAGTTTTCACAGACTTGAGCTCCTTTATTTGGGGATGTTTTGGCGAACCTTTGAATTCCTCCTGAGAGGCTGACTGAAAGAAAAACACGAAACTCCAGAGAATAATCGGGGCAAATCAGAACGCCGTGCGTGGAAATATATGGTAAACACAAACACAATCGCGTACGTGTGTTTGTGTGTGTGTGTGTTTGTGTGTGTGTGTGTGTGTCTATATGTGAGGTAGCAGTGAAGGGATTTAGAAGAGGCTGATGCACCGAGGCCTTTCTGAATAATTATTTTTCTGGCTAACTTGCTATATTCCTCATAGACAGAAAAAGAAATCACTTAATATGCACCTTTTTCATTCTATATACGACGCCGGCTTGATTTCTCACAATATATCTGCTTCCATTGGAGCTTCCGCTGGCTCGGGATCCAGCGGAGCCACGGTGCATAGTAATAAGAAAAGTGCACAAAAGAAAACCCCAACCTTTTACAGCTCAGGGATGCAAATGGATTCATCAGAAGACAACCTCATTGGCTCACTTAGAATCAGTTGACAGGGAGGGACGGAAATATTCTGATCATGTAGCACTAGCGTAAGTTATTTCTTCCCCCCGCGTCCCAGCTGACCGTGTCCGTGCAGACTCACGCTGGTTAACCGAGGACTGCGGCGTCGCCGTGAAACAACACCAGGGGTCCGTTTCACAAAGCAGGTTTAGTGAAAACCTTGAGTTAGTTAACCCTGAGATGAGGGAAACTCTGGTTTTTCGGTTTCACAAAGCCAGTTCAGCATAAATCTGAGTCAGTTACCCAGGTAACATGCTCCGTGAAACTAACCTGCTCGCTAGCAGGTTTGCTTCAACAAACCCTGAGTTTCTCCCTACATGTCTCCGCCTTTTTCCGGAATCTGAACCAACTCTGAAAAAAATGTGCCGTCCTTTCATCGCCAACCTAATCGATACGGAAATAAAAGTGATTCTAGCAGCTTTGCGTCGGGAGAGGATTTTGATTACCTTTCCTTTCAATCACATTAGATATTATCTAAACAATATTCTCTGACATTTTCAACATTTCATATCGCGGACATAATCCGCAATCAGATTCTTTGCGGAGGTAGTGTTTTTGCGAACGGGAGATTTATGAAATGTTTAAGTACATTCCTGTGTTGAAATACCTGCTTATATTTACTGTTTAATATGTGAAATATTATTAAAATCATATGCCTTAGTCAACGTATTTGCGCAATATTCTTATGCTTAATTTCCAACTGAAGCCACTTTCTTTCTGTGCCTGGGGGGATTATACCCAATAAAAATCATGATTTATTTGTTGCGCTACTTTGTGAACTACGGGAACTGAACCGGTGCCGCCTGCACCATAGGCAGCGTTGCTAACCATTACACCACAGCGTCACTGTCAATGCCTGAAAATAAAGACTTATTACCTTTAGATCAATAGACTGTTTCATTCAGTTATATACATTAGATCGGTCAGTAATTGTCTGCCACGCCAACTATCGCTACTTTGCTGCAGTTACGGTGCGCCGCTTTCTCAGGATGAGCTCGTTTTCTACATAAACACTCAGTAATATCAAATGACGCTCTCCCCGTTGCCATGGTGAATCGTAATATCGGAGCTCCATTGATGATGGCTTTGTAGAATCGGCAGGCACGCGCGTAACTCAGAGTTTACATACTCAGAGTTGAGTAAACTAATTCAAAACCACTGTTGTGAAAATGAAAACTCAGAGTTGCCCATCTCAGAGTTGTTCAACTCAGAGTTCAGGGTTAGGTTCAGAGTTTGTTGAACCTGCTTTGTGAAACGGGCCCCAGGACATAACTCAACGTTCCAGCGAGGAAACCAATTTAATCATACCTGAGGGCTAATTGATGGGGACGGCAGGGAAACGGCGACGCTAGTAAAAAAAAATCCAATAAGGGAAAATAGAAGTGGAGCAATGCTAAACTACCGTCCTTAACAACCTCCCGTTCCCTACAGCGTTGTCTTCTTTACTTCCCACCCATGTGAACCAACGTCTGCACCCACGACGAGAAACAGCTCATTTACAAAACCAGGAATTCTTAATTCATCCCGTCTGACGAGAATGTACTTTATTATGGCGTTTATTAGCCGAGCTGTTGACGACTAAATGCTGTCCCACTCGGATCCACATATTATTTGGGTGAACGAGGAGTGGATGCAGGCAGGTGGGGAAGCTTTAGGCCGTGAAGAGACGTTTCTTCTACTCAGCACTTCCTCAGGCCCCTCGGAAACAAACCAGTCCTACACCCAAATACAGGCTTCTTTTACTGTCTGTTTTTGTTTGGGTCTGAAATAGCGTTTCAGTGGGTGTTCTATTTTCTGTCATGCTTCCATATCGTGCACATCCGTGGTCATGTTGGAGCGATGCAAAGACCAGTGAAATGGAAACTGGAGAAACAACAAGCAGTGAGATTCAAGGGGGGGGTGAAACGTTGAGGCTCAGGGAGGTGATGGAGAGGATGATTGAGGAATTTAAGGGATTTCCCAGTGTGTACTTGTGCCCGAGTGCTGCCTGTGGAGAACGGCATTAAAATACTTCACAATGGTGCATTTAAGTGATTTGATAATTATATGGTGAGGCTTATAATTAAGGTAACAAATCCTGAATATTAATGTTGAAATGTTTTACTTTGCATAGAGTTGAGATGATGGACATACATCACAGGCTGAATAAAAAATGCACCGATAGAATGTGCTCCCCCAGGCGATGTTTGCTTTGACACACATAAATCTGTGTTTTTCACAGTTTCTAGAAATCAGGGGATGTCACTGAAACTCAAATAAGACGAAGTGTGTTTCGTGTGATTTTGACTGTTGGACTGTTTGAGCACGTCTGTGTTTATTTCCCCCAAAACAGCCAAAGTGCCATCTGTACAGATGTTAGCTGTGAGCTAGTTAGCCGACCGTGTGTGTGTGTGTGTGTGTGTGTGTGTGTGTTTCAGCTCAGCCCCTGACTGAACTCGGCACTCACCAGAACGCTCCACTTCTTCTCTGTAATATCCGTTCAGCCTCCCTCCTCTCTCCTCTCTCTTGACTCATAAAGCTCCTCGGAGAGGCGGAACATTTCTGATTTGAAATTGAAACTTTGAACTTAGCAAAGTCTCGTTATTTGCACTGGATTTGGCGTCTGAATTAAAGGAAGGTCCAGACGTCCTGCTTTTCTCCGGGGTCGTCCCCGGTTTTACCCCGCTGGAGGGTCCCGAGTCCCGACAAAATATCTGTGAAACCATCACTGTTTTATATGCAGTCTATATATAAAGCAATAAAATGTTTGTTTTTACTTTTCACTGCTGCCCATAAAGTTGGGATATTTTGTTTTCGGACACAATCCTCTGTTTATTAATATTTAAATGCATCAGTAATCACTTTGATCTGTGTAATTACCCAGGTTTGTTTGGCGCTATAAAAAGACAAGACATTTGCAAATTATTCCAACTTTATGGGCGACCCTGTAAAAACATCCCACGTCTGAATTCAAGACTGGATTAGTCTGCATGCGTCTGTTTCCAAATCCACAGCAAGATCCAAAATCTCATTGATGCTATTTCTTTAGCAGCAAGGCCGCTAACTTTCCCAGCTGCATCAACTAAAAGCAGACTGCCGATTCCTCAAAACTGCCAATAATGTACCGTCTCCGTCCTCCGTTGCCCTGACGAGTTCTTGTATTTTTCATATTACATCTCTTGAGCACTGAAAGGTGCCATAAATACACCGAGCACACGGCTTCCCATTAACCTTTGTGAAGAAAGAAAGGGATCCGCTCCATTTTTCTTTGCAAATCCGACACTCTGTGTTCACTTCTCTTTCTTTCTTTTTTTTTTCTCCCCACAAAGACATTTTCCAGCAGCAGCTTTGGGCTTCTGCATGATCAGTAGCCTACGATGCTTGACAGTGTTGGATTGGAAGCAGGCGGGATCTGTTTCCAGCTCCTCGTAGTAAAACAGCAGGGGGGGACCGGCAGAAGACAAATAGGAAAAGCATTTTAATTGAAAAATTGGATTTAATGACTTCTCTGGAAATGTTTCCACTTTGCAGAGTCGTCCAGTTGGCCAGATCAGTGACAATGCTAACATGCTGTTCACCATATTCACCATCTTAGCTTAGCTTGTTAGCATGCCAACATCGACTGATTAGCAGTAATCACTAAGGCTGCTGACGAGCACACCTAAGGCTGTGTTTTACTTTATCTGGAACATGAATGTACAGTTTCTGCATCTGTATTGTTGGGATATTTCAGTCGTGGGCCCACCATCACTATAGATCCGCCGCCAGCAAGGCTAAAAATGGAAAGTTGCTCATACATCTTTAAATACAATTTGTTTGTTTATATATATATATATATTATATATATATATACTCCAAGACTTTGATCATTTTGCCGTACACACTCAGACATCTGCATCATAAACACACGGATACCCCATGGACCGTAGACACCATGGACACGAACTTTTGGAAAGAAAACAAAAAAACAAGTGAGTTGTCTCTCGACTAAAGCAGAACCAAATAAAAAGAAACATTTGAGAGGTTATTGGGAGGACACTGGTGAATTCAGCGCTTTTGTTGTTTTGCAGTGGTTTACTAACTCTTTTTTTTTTTTGTAGGCAACAACTACCCCTGCAAGTCGTTTGTCCAGGGGAGTTCTCATATTTTATTCACATCAAGACAACATTGGCTGTTTTCACAGGAAGGAGTAACAATATATTGCAAAACTATGCTTGAAGATATCTAGGGGGATAAAGTGTCTGCATTCATCAAGTTTGTCGAAACTTGCCGCGGTAGTCGACGAGAGCAGCTTGCTTGGCGCTCTTGCCGAGCTACAATGTCATCCTGATGCATTAATCGTCTGCTTTCTGCGGGAGAGACGGAGGGAAGTGGATGAGTATATCGAACAGTAAGGGACAGTAATTGAACCCCACTGTTATTGATTTAACCAGAGTATCACTAGGGGAGAGTTGCAGCCAAGATCATTTGTCTGTAAGACTCTGATTAGCATTTACTGTGCTAATAGCGGGCGTATATGTTTCTCTTATTATCACTCTGAGCTTTTATTCTCCTTCCCCGTCTCTCCGTCTGCCTCACATGGCTCCTTTCCACTCCACGTAATGTACAGTAAAGTACTTCCTCTTCCTCTTCCACCTCCCAGCTCACGTCTTCTCTTTTGCCCTTTATCTTGCTGCCTTCAGCGGAAGCCGGCACCCCACAGAACCTTTCTGCTCTCCCACCCTGTGTGTCTAATTCCCTGGGGACGACTGAGAGCATATAATATGCCTTGCGAGGGGTGCACCACTTCTTTCTCCAGCAGCAGTAAAGTCGTGTTTCTCTCGCTGGGCCTGGAGCCAAAAGGCCATCGCCGGTGTTTTACAGCGAACTGCCGTTGGAAGGGGAGTGAGGTGGAACTGCAGCGACGGCACTTTCCCACCTTAGTCCCCTGGCCTCCTCGCCTCCCCCCCTCCCCTCCTGGGGATCCGTGAAGATAAGGATTGAACATCTCCGGATGCCACTTTGCATAAATGTTTAATAGCAGGGAAAACATTAGCATCAGTAATTAAAGCAGTAATTTAAGCCTAGGCGCCATCAACAGGCGAGCTACTTCCACGCTGGAATAACACCACTGAAACACAGTAATTAGCTTTGCGTTGATTGGATGGGAGTCTGGGTTCAGAGTGTGTGTGTGTGTGTGTGTGTGTCTATATGTGGACTTCTGCATGCACATTACAAAGGAGGGCCTACTTTCTTCCGTGTTTGCCTGCCTTCTTTGCAGGAGAGCGTTTGGCAAATAGCTTGCGCTGGCACTTGATACACGATTGATCCGCTACTCCTCCCTGAACGGCCGTACTCCAGATTGATTGCGAGGGAATGTACACACACACACACACACGTCAAAAATGGCATTTGACATTGGTTTGGACAGTGTTTAACATTGGCCCCGAGGAGGTCAAATATTGTCTAGGACTTCCCCACGGAAAGCCGATGTTGTCCTATGTCCTCATCCATGTCCTGTGAGCCGCTGCCTCCCTCTAATTCCCCCTAAACTCTAGACTCTAACCTTTCTATCTGTCTGGGACCTCTGGGACAGTACCCTGCATTCTTTTTCATTAAAGTGCTATGATAGCAATATGGCTGTGAGGGGGGATGATATGTTTTGCTTTTTTCCGCTGGCATCAAAAATCGTTAGGAGGTGCAAGGAGGTCAGCCTGGCTCGTATCTGGCTTTTAATGGCTCCTTAAAGCGAGGCCCCAGGGATGGGTGTACACACAAACACACACACATGCACGCACACACACACTGCAGGGTGTCTGAAACCAAGCCAAGACCTTGCCATCATCCCCCCCCCCCCATCTTCTCTCTTTATTTCACTCTTTTTGTCTCATTCTCTCCATCTCTCTAGCCAAATAGCTGCAGCCTTTGATGTATTGCAGAAGACTATTGCTGAAGCATCAGCGCTATTATATTCTAACTCATCCTTGGCTCGGCTTGAATCTGCACTCATGATTGTTTCTCTTTCAATTCCATTCCATCTTTCTCTTGTCATTTAAAAAAAAAAAAAAAACGTGCGTTTGTTTCATTCAGGTGCGAGGTTTTTCACATCGAAATAAATTCCTCATTCATGCAACAACACGGTTAAACTCGTGACCTTTTCACCTTTTGGAGCTCTTTTTCACTCGTGGCGGCTCCCCGCCCCTCCCACCGCCACCACCACCCCGCCGCGTCTTCTCAGCGTGCAGATAGAGTTTCTGTGCAGTTTAATTAAGCGTATTGAGTTTGCATCAGCAGTGGGGTGTTATATGGCCAGCTGGAGACGCGCACACGCTCCGACATCCACATGCGCGCATGCTCACAACCCGAGAACTCCCATCCGTCCCAGCTGACAGCTTTTTAATTGCCAGGGGGTTAACTGGAAGTGGTCGTGTAATTGCATCAGAGTTTTAATTTACCCCGGCGTCTTATTTATTTTCCTTGCCGGAAGATTTTAAAGCGGCATTAATCGTGCGGGTGCGTCCGGGTCGACAGGCTGGATGTCAGACCAGGGCCCGGTCCAGACTACCTGTAGATCCCTCAGCGTAAGAAGAAAACTACCTCCCCTCCGTGACATGGAATCTAATCCGCATACGTTTGAGGCAGGATATTTCAAGTTTATTGAAAAGGATGATAATAATTGAGTCGCTGTGATGTTCAGGGTCTTTTCTTCACATACTGCTACTGTGCTTTATAATCTATGGCAGTGATGGATGACGAGCCTCCGCATGGCAACACCAATGCTTTGTACAGCTACAGACTGTTCTGAAAAAATACTGAATATCGCTGCTTATGAGACCTTGATGCTTGAATACGTGGCATTTTATGACTGCATTGACTTATTCTTCTTCGTTTTTTTTTTTTTTTCTCGCGTCTGACCTCGGGGAAACGGCGAGGCAGGAAGGCCTTGGTAATCAAATTTGACAGGGACGAAACTTAAAAGCTCTGCTGCAGTATAGCCTTTAGTTCAAGGCTTTGAGGAGGAAGAAAGAGGGGGGCTTTAATACCTATGAAACACACGATCTATCTGACCACGGCTTTGGAAAAAATGACTGCATTAATTATAAAATTATAGAATGTGTTTAAAGTAAAAGGCTTTTTTTTATGTTGAAGACATTTCTTTGCATCTCTCTGTGTGTGTGCGCGAGTGTTTGTTCACATTGTACATCAGAATTAATCTGGCCTGCCAGATGGTTCGCTACACAGAACCATCTGAGAAGCTGTCACTGGAATCTGTTTGGAAAAGGGCAGGTACTCTCAAAAAAAATAAAATACATGGCAGATGACTGGATGAACCATCTGTCAATCAAACTATTATCAAAGCTGGTCGAGGGGAGAAGATTAAATACATCCATTGAGGAAAGCCTTTTTTCCCCTCTCCAATTCTGATATAACTGATACTATTTCAGCATCTTTGCTAACTTCTTCGGGAAACTTTCGCCACCTTTGTCACCTCGCTTGCACCTAAGTCCCGCCCCTTAATGCCAGTCCTTCCTCACAGATCGCCGATTGGTCCGTGATCTAGCTTAGCGGACACAAACGCATTACTAAAAGCCTGACGGGACGGATTTTTGATGCGATATGTGATCTCGTGACATCGCGAGAATCCAGCCGACTTGCAAGGTGACATCAGAATGACACTCGGTTAGGAAGGTCAGGAAATGGGATAAATCCTCAGCAGCAATCCAAATCTGCAGCCTGATGCCTGATGCCTTATCTACCCGACCCCCTACCAGGCCTCGACACACACACACACACACACACACACGTGCACACACTCCCATGAGCTCATCCATCCATCTCCTTGACATGATTGTTCCTCTCTTGTTACTTTATGTTCTAATCCATCAGCTATGAGTAAAACGGCAATTACACCCGGCCATCGATGCAGCCAGCAGACAGAGTCAGAATTATGGCATGGTGCATTACTGCAAATTGCTATTAAAGTTCCCTTTTTTTCCCTCTAGAGCATGGGGAGCAAGTGGAGAGTAATGGACACTCATAATAAGGCACATCATTAGGATAGATTTAGTCATCTCACGCTTTTAATTGCAGCCTGCACATTTTCAATACATGCAAGGGTATATCCTCCCGGAGTTTGAGCTGTGGTTTTTCTTCTCCGTGGCCACTTTGCAGTCAGAGATCTCCATTTGTCTTGAGCGACCGTGCCTACTTTTATCACTACTTTTTCTTTTTTTTTTCTCTTCCTCTCGTAAAGTTATTTGCAGTCAACCAACAGCAGCTGGGGTGCATCGATGCCAATTTGCAAACTGACTGTTAATGATCTCGCCTGGACTAATGCACACTAAAAGGTGAAGCTGCAACGTGAAATATGGCTTTTTAGCTTTTGATACATCAGAGTGATGCATGAAACTCCGCGAGAACAGTCCTCCCGAATTCAATTACTTAATGAGCGAAGGAGTAACCTGCTAGCGTCACGCGTAGACGGGAATAGACGTATCCGGTAAAAAAAGGGGGAGTGATGGAGGATACATGGAGAGAAAGGTGGAGTGATGAGTGGTGTCCTATAAGCCGGTGCTGGAGGAGATGGATGGTGTGTGTGTGTGTGTGTGTGCGTGTGCGTGTGTGGGTGGAGTTGTCCTTGGTGTGGTGCTGATTGTGTATGAGGTGGTGCTCAGCAGGACAGATGGTGCTGGTGGGCAGATGAGTGAATGATGATGTTTCACCACGGTGCAGTAATTACCTGCTCCTAGGTCCGCATGGCCGCATGCATGCGTGCATATGGATGCTCGTGCACACACACACACACACACACACGTTCATGCATGCCCTCATGAATCTTCACATACTCATAACATATACAGTGAGCACCTTTTGAAAGGCTGAATCTTTGCACCTGCTTGTGAAATCGCCGCTCTGAAATGAGGCCGCGTGGTTATTTTTATTCCCAGAGCACTAGGAAGTGCTACTTAATGAATCCTGCAGTTGAAGTTCGGTGTTTGAAAAAAAAAAAAAAGTCTTCACACCCGTGGGGTCAACACGGCATTAACCGAACAGACAGAATACATAATGATCTAAATCCACTTCTCGGGCTGCGTAACATAAAATTTAGATTTTCAAATAATATTCGACATGTGTCGAGAGATTATTGCATCAGTGAAGTTGCTGGTATCAGAGTGTGATGGGCCTTTTCTCTTTTCACGTCACGTACGATGAGTGTATGCAAACCGTGCATGTGCTACACATATTAAAAGGCCAGTACATAATCTATGACGGGGATTTCTATACTCAGCTATGCCTCAAGGAATCGAAAACGTTCACTCACCGTCCGAATTCTCATAATATTGACATGTAAACGTAACTTATATATATATATATATATATATATATATATATATATAGGTACGTCAAATGACTGATAATGTTCAATCTCTTCGGTTCTGAAAAGTGAAGCCAAACCTAATGTGCCTTAAACTTACATTCTCTCTACTGTCCATCAGGGGGCGACGCCTCTAGTTGCTAAAGGAGTCTAATTTCATGGAAGTCAATGGGAAAATAGTGCTGCTTATTATCATTATTATTATTATTATTATTATTATTATTATTATTATTACCTCAGTAAACATTGTAAAAAAGAGTTTATGGTCTCAATCTCTAGTTTCAAGTCTTCTTCAATCCAGCATGATGTTCATTTCGTGAATTATGGTCCATTTAGAGTCAAATAGACCATAAAGCAGGGGCTGCTTTAAGGCGGGGCCTTGTGATTGACAGGTCGCTAACACAGTCTCATTTACTACTAAGATTTAACACTTAGCCATACAGTCTATCATCCTTGATTCATTTAGCCATCAACGAAAAGATCAGTTCGTACAGGTTTAAACAATTTTTCATTTTCATTAAAAAAATGTATTTACAAAATATATTATAAAAAGCATCTCTTTTGCCAGCAGCTCCTGACAAGACATCCATAGATCAGCAACTTTTAATTTTCAGCACTCTGAAGGCAGCATCATTCGTCAGGCCAACATGGTCAGTCCATCTGCAAATCATTCTTCATTGTGTGGAAGTGAAATTGTAGAAAACTTAATTTATTACCACTGACAGTCAGCAGTCTATGATAAGACTACCAAACAGCCTTTTTTCTTTTGTGTGTGTGTGTGTGTGTGTGTGTGTGGACTCTGAAGTGTGAAACTTCAGATGTCCAGTCCTGCCCTGCTCTTCTTCTCTCAGTCTCGTCCTGCGTACAGATAAAGGGATTTTCTTTCTTTAAGAATAACCTTTGCTCTATGTTTTAATGTATTTGTTCACTGACTTACTTACCGCGGCACAACAGAATGTAGCTTTCCCCCTTTTTAATAAATGGGGTCCAACAGCACCCGGGGCCAGAGATGCACACACTTAGGAAGGGGGAGGGGCTATATCCCTAAATGATTAATGCACAACCATCTAAACTTCCCATAACAGTTTTTTAAGAGGCACCAAAGTGTGTCAGAACACGATCGGTCACGCAGGCTATCAACCATCATGACAAGTCGGCAAATTGCAAAATGTCAGACATTTTCTTTTTCCAGCTGCAGATGCATTCTGTCCTCGGCTTGTATAACTACTGCAAAATGTTGAAATAATATATTATTTACCCCCGTTGTGTATCCAGCACTAATGGCGCCTTGTTGCTACTTTATATTTGATTTTGTTTGCTTATTCTCCCTGAAATCTCAACTTCCTGTCAGCTCATTTGCATATAGTTATATTGGTGTAGTTTGACACTCATTTGTCACTGGTGTATACTTTTGACAGGTAACCCACCAAAATATTTCTAAACTGTACTATAGATTAAAAAAAGTGCTAGCACATGCAGAAAGTAGGTCTTTAAAAGGTTGTGCCTTTTCTATGATCAATATGTCACATTTATAACAGCTGACTGACTATCAAAGTTGCTATTATGGTGATGGATTTTTTGGTGGAATTTTGATTAAATCTCTTGGTTGAGCTGGATTTAAGGGAGAACTCTTAATCCAACGCTGCACACATCAGTCCCTCTGCTCTTTGAAGAGTATTCTGTTTCTAAGTTGCAAAAAAAACTTTGGAATAAGCTCTGGAGCTTGGATTGGCATGACTTCTCCCATTTCTGTGAAACACCATGCATATTTATACATCTGAAGAAATGTATCAATATATTTATATGGACAAAAGATCCAGTGACTCCCTGGGAAAGTTTAGGCGCCTTTTAGCAAATTGTTTTGGTTTAGTCAACCTCACTATTTTCCGTGGAGAAGCTCAAAAAATCTAACTAGCATTGAACCTCAGACGCGTAAAGTTTGCATTAACTAAATGCAGTATTTTTGCAGTTATTAAGCAAAATATTTTCCTCACAAGTTGGTGGAGACCAAAACCGAGCTAAAAGGAGAGTTCACGACTTTCTGATGCTGCTCAGTGTCTAACAATACACTGGGTTTGCAGCTTGTTGCCTCCAAGTGGCCCCAATACAATCAGTTCATGCTTTATAAAAAATAGCAGAACTCCATTGTCATGTCAGTATTTCAATAGCAATGATGTGATTGCAGCACCTTCCGTCAATTAAATCGTGTAGCGATACAGACCGGTCACCTACGACACCCCCACACGTCAATTAGGAGCTGGTGTACGCACCTCGGCTACAGTACCGATGCGAGGCAGTGCATCATCCGCAGGTCGCCGGTTAGCTATTCTACATTCTGCGGCTGTCGTCTCCCGGTCCAGACAGAAGCCACTTCATCAAAATCAGCTGCTGGAAAGTCACACAAATTGCCCACAGGAACCTACTACGGAGCTTGAAATAGCAATCAATTCCGCCGCTATCACAGCTGATGTCATACGCAGTAAACACTGCCGTGCATAGCTTATGCTAATGACTGCGAGTGGGAGGAGGAGAGAGATGGTCCTCGGATGATAACGTCCTTTATTGTGGTTGGTTAAGTGATGAGTGCCGGTTGCGAGGTGTCCAATAAATTTGCCCTTGGGACACGAGTGTAGACTATCATCAGTAGATCACTTGTAATAGTGATCCACGCAGCTGTTTATAGATCACAGGATTATGGCTTTCTATTGCAATGCATAGAAAAGACCTCGAGGACCTTTTTTTTCCCTCTTCAAAACATCTTAAAGACAACAGATTACACCGAATGTGCCTTTGGAGATTTCTAACATGAGCAGCGATTGTCATCATGTCCCGAGACATTTTTTCTTTTTTAAATCTCTGAACATTATTTTTAAACTTATGGCAATCTCACATCATTAACAAGATCTCTCACTTTCATGGCTCTTTGCAAGTTTCTTGGCAGCGGCGGTTCTAATAGGATTTTGAATCTTTTGCTAGTCCGGGTCTCAGCATATGAAAGGAGGAGGAGATAAAATGGATTTTTTTTTTCTCACAAGGATTTTTTTTTTTTTCGTTTTTGAAACATGAGAAAAATGAAGTCTGGCTGTCAGGATGTTTGTGATTAGGCTTAAATGGGAATGAAACAATGTGAGACTCTGAGCCAGCCGAGGCAATGACCTGTCAACAAGCTAGGCTGCGGTGTGCAGCTGCAGCCTCCTCTGATCCTCCCCCACTTCCCTCCCCGTCTCCTCTCGCTCTCAGGGGGGACGTATCCTCCTCTCAAAGGCCACTGCGTCACTCGCTTGACGCGTGCTATTTCCAGGAGGGAAGAAAGGGAGGAAAGTTTGTTCCTCCCTCTGATTTCCGCCTCTTTTCATCTCCGCTTCTCTCATCCCCTGCAGGGCCGCGTAGTGTCGGCGGACTTGTTGCAGATACATACCATGCTCTCTCGTCGACACAACACAACTTATATCTTCCAGCGGCATCACAGGCGGCTCCCAGGAAGATACCTCAAGGCGCCTCTGTTGCCGCCGAGCAAAAGTGGTTTGTCGGATGAAAGCGAGTGCACCGCCTGCGTTTAAGGCACAAGCATGCGGGAGGGCAATTTATCCGTTCTCGACAGCAGTTTTATTCCCAACCTGTTCCTTAACTATACATTCAGATACTTTTCTTCAATCAGACACACAATCGTGTGCTATGGATGCGAAGGAAACGACGCTGCCCACATTGATTTCCTTCCCAGTTACCCTAAAGTAGATCTTTTCGTCGATGCCTCAAAATCTTAAAGTGGATTTTTTTCCAGCTGCTCCTCAGATCTTGTCTTCTTGTATTTGTGGAGAAAAAGCTCCCCGAAGTCTTGTTTCGCCGTGAAACAAATACACAACATCGTACACACTAACAGGTGGGACATGCACGGGGGAGGGGATGCAGAATGGAGGGATGCTAAAGTGCGGTAAAGGTGTGTGTGACTGATCTGTAGCTAAAGTGGCAGGTCTGATCTTGTAAAGGTCAGCCATGACATCAGGACTAGCTGCTTTGGGCTTGATGCATATTGGTGCTGATAGCTGCACCACTGGTGGAAACCCCATCCTCCATTTCCCTCTTTCTTTCCGTCCTTTTCTTTCTTTCTCCAACACAGACGCACACAAATAAGGACACAAGCGTGTGCATAAGTAAGCCTCGGGTATTTAGTGTTTCTGAAAAGGTCAGTCCCACTCATTCACTCTCTTTACTGACCGGTGGAAGTGTGCGATAAAAGCTTTCATGATGTCCCGCCATGCAGCAGGAAGAGCGTGTGTGTGTGTGTGGCATTCAGGCTCTTTTCAATGGAAGAGGAGTTAGAGACGGACTTGTATTCCTTATTTCCATCCGTACAACAGAGTCATAGCGATACTCGGCTTCTTTTCTCCAGCAGAAATCCATTTTTCAGTCATGAATAAATTCCCGTCCTTTCAAATTTTCTCTCCCCCCGATTAATGTTAAGCCACCACGAGTGCCTGCCTTTCGTCGGTGGGCTTTTCGTGTGAAATATTCAGTATAAAAGAGATCAATCAGAGGGAGACAAATGAGATGTAGTGACTCTTCCAACCAGAGTGAGGCAGCGATGAGCCAAATAGTCGGCTATAAAATCCACACTGAAGGAAAAGAAGAAGGAGGAGGAGGAGGAGGTTAAATGCTGGTTTGGAAAAACAGAAATGGGGGAGAAAATGGGATTACTTGGTGGATGCAAAGTTCAGATCTGCAAATTGGTGAGTGGCATGACTCTGTTTTTCTTTGTGCTTAACCATGTGAAAGCTGTTGTTGCAGACTGGAGGTGATTTCACCCTCCTCATTGTTTTAACTGGCCTTAATTAGTGACTTTGATTTAAGCTGAACCTGCTCATAGTGACCTCAGTATGACAGACTAGCTCTTTTCCATGCTAAGCTAACTGCTGCTCTCATTAAATAAATAGTTATTTCCCCCTAAAATCTCCAACTTTTTCTTTCCCTGTATTATTCAGTAGATGAGTCGTGTTTAGGATCTTAATCAGAGGAAACGCCTGTTTTCTGGTGTGTGTTCACTCATTTCACCCTTAATAACTCGAGGGCCCACAAGCTTTATATTGAGAGGGGACATGCAAACACATGTTTCCCATTGTTGACCTTAAGTACCCTCATGCTTCGTCCCCCTGGCCTGCTATATTTGTCCCGAGCATCTCCACAAACAGCCGCATCTTCCTCCAATCAAATTAAGCCACAAAAAGCCGAGTGGAGAAGTCGAGGGCCTTTTTGTTAATGTTAAGTACCTTTTTTATTTTTTCCCCCCACCAGGGGCCTCCGAAGCTCCGACTGCTCTAATGTCAGACAGAGACCGACTGAACGGACTGACTGTACTTCACCATGGCAACAGCACTCATCAAGAATTACCCAGGATGCTTGTTGCTTTAATGTGACTTTTTTTTCCCCCTCAGAAGTTGCCAGCCGCTGAGAGGTTTATTCCCCTTTTGTTTTTATGCTTTTGCAGAGAATGATGAAATTTAGAGACATTTTTGCTTAACCTTCACAAACTATGATGCAGAGACGGCTGCTGCCATGCATTTTTTTTTTTTTTAAAGAAAGCTGTGTCTATCTCCCTTTCCCTCTCTGCCGGCCCGTGTCATGATGAAGGCTCTGTCACTCCATCCTTATTACCAGAAGAGAGGTCAGTGCAAGTTTACACTCACATCACTCAGACTGTGACAGCGGCAGCACTCTCCGAGAGGGGAGGAGAAAAGGAAGAGTCGTGTGGAGAGAAGGAGAGAAATGATTCCAGTTTTTATTGGGCCGGCATCCATTGAAGCAGCCCCGTCTCCCACCGACGGCCATTGTCGGTGTCAACCGGAGGAGCCGGTCAACCAGCCGAGTCTCGTCTGTGTTCGTCTGCCATTTAGTGAGATGTGGAGAGGAGGAACGAGAGCGGTGCGCCGCATATCACAGGACCAAGCTTCTGTGTCCAGAATACCAAAAAAAAAACACCCGCAAGCAGTGAAAGGAAGGGTCTCCCGGATGCTCTACACTATTTGTTGTTACCCCCAAACTTCTGAGAGCATTGATTTCCAAGAAACTGGATGTGGGGAGCCGTGTTTTTCCACTTTACCTTTTCAAGTGTTTGTTTGAAGCGCGGCTATTGAAATCCTTCCTCTGCTGCTATTTCCAGCACACCTGGAGGGCATTCAGGCGCTGCTGTTGAACATATGTTCAGCTGCTAACCAGGTTTTTTTTTTTTACTTTCTCCATTTGATCAATGGCTTCTTTATTCAACATGGCTCAGATTTCACTCCTCTCTCCAGGACTTGCCCTCCATCCCTCTTTACTTTTGACTTTCTTTCCCCTTAAGTTACTCAGCTTTCCCCCACGTTCTTTTACCATCTGTAGGAGAAGGGCAGCTCCGCTGAGATACCTGCGCCTAGGTTTCTCTTTCATCTCCCCAGGTAACCACACCTCCTCCTTACCTTCCTCTGTCCTCCTCCTCCTCCTCCTCTTTTCTCTCCGTTTGAAAGGTATAAGCCACAAAAGAGAGTCATAGTGCAGCGCAGAGGTCCTCCTGCTCGCCTGAAGAGAAATGCAGGATAGGGAAAGGCCAAAACTTTGTTTTATTATTGACATAATCCTAAAAGCTCGCGCCTGTGAAGCCAGATCAATTTTCTGCACCTTATCCTATTATTAAAAGCCGGCCTGAGGGCGAAGGACACCTGATCTTACAAGGAGAACCAGAAGGGGAGGGAGAAACACACAGCGAGAAAGGACGGAGGCACATAAACACAAACCCCGCTCTCCTGCCAGCTCCGGCTGATAAAACAAGCATCTAGTATGAATTTGATTTCTTTTTTTTTCTTTTTCCAGCATTGTCATTAATAGATGAGCTAGCCGGGGCCGGGGTTGCGGCCCGCGGAGCCGGCAGACCTGCTGTAATACTCACGGACAGGAGTGAAGATAGAGACAATCACGGCTGCTATGAACAACACTTCATCACTGTCACGTTTGGGCAGAATTCAATTTGCAGATGTCGAACCCCCCCCCTCCTCCCCCGTCTCCCTCCACGCTGCGTCTGGGTTGTGCACGGGGAAAAAAAACCCCACCACACACATACACAAATGGTGCACGCTGGCTTATTGTGTGCTTCTTACAGTACAAAGCTTTATCAGGCAGAGATAAGTGTGTTGTTCAGAATAGTCCGGGGGTGGAAAAGGAGGAGGGAGGGGATTGAAGAGGTAGAGGAGGTGCACTTCAAACCGTTTCCGGTCCATACATATGATCATTGTGCTGGTTTTATATATCTCTCTCTATATATATATTGTAAGGGGCTGAATCACTCACATTTATAGGTTGTGTAATTTAAACTTCAAATTAAATCCCGGCGTTTAAAAAAAATGAAAAACAAAACGTTTAAAAAAAAAAAAAAACTCCTTGAAATCCCGCGATGCACAATGTGTAATCAGTAATCAGGGGGATCTTTCACTGCAGGCTGTGAAAGCGGTTTAGCGTCGTTTTCCCCAACAACAATAAAAAGAAAGGATTTATGATTTTTCTTAATACTTTGATTTAGCAGACTGTGGGGGAAAATTGCCGACCAGGAGCCCTCCGAGCACAAGAGAAAAAGAAATCACCCATCCTGCAATTAGCATAAATGATGGAAAGTCTAATCAACCGACGGCAAATTATGATGTGACACTAGATGAGCAGAAGCGTCAGTTAAGGATGTGTTGTGGCGCGCAGACATGTCGGCCATGTTAACAATACCTGTCAGCCGCACGCCGGAGAGCGTATTGATGTTTCCTGCGCTTCACTATTTAGTTGCTTGTTGTGATTACTGCTACTCCGCTGACGGCGGCTGCCTTTAATATTGATACGCTCCCCGAAAAAAAGACATTTGAGAAGAACGCCAGGGAGATGTGACACATTATCAACTTTGAATCTGCTACTTTTTTTATTGGACAGGGTGCTCTAATTAAAATGTTTAAGATTGCAGCTCCCTCAGATTTCAGTGTAATTAGTCTGTACATGAGAAGGAATGAAATATTCACTGGGCGCCTACAGGTACGTTGGAGGAAGGGGGCAAATTTGTATTCATGGGGGAGGAAGGGGGGGTGCATCTGAATTACACTAAGTACGTTAAAAATCACCTGGTACATATTAAATAATTACAGGGTGCAGAAGGGACCGCTTTGCTTCACAGCCCACACACACACACACACACACACACTTTAAAAACACAAACATAACTATTTTACAGCCGTCGCCATAACAACGAATCATGTCCGTATAGCTGACATTGTTTATCACAGGTGCAAAGGCATTAAGTGGAAGAGACTAAAGTAATTGGATCGAGTTTGTTTTTTTGAGGGTTTAAAAGGTGTTTTTTTATGTCTAGAGAAACTATAAAAATTATAGATGCAAAGCTTAAAACTGGCCAAATTCATGCATACATGAGTCATCTCATTACACGGATAATAAAAGTGGCAAGGCTGCAAAAGCTGCACGAATAAAATCACGAAAAGACATAATAAATGATCTTATTATTGTAAATTTTTATTGCAAATTTTTGTTCTCTTATTGTTATTTGAAAGAGTGGACCAGACAGGAAAACTCACAGGTTGTAATTCTAAATACGACAGCGCTCCAAAACCCCCCCAAAAACCTCATTCCTCCCACCCGACCCGCGGGATTGTAAAATCATTACGTTGAGAAAAGTTCACATCGCTCCGTGGCGTCTTTTCATAATTTATCGCACACAATGGATTGTTTTTCTGTCTGCGGATTGACACAGTAATGGCCGCGCTGTGATGTATTTGACCACTTTGCTTCTTACTTTCAAATCACCGCACATAATACGCGGTGATTACGCCAGCCAAGCTGCTAACCACTGCAAATATTTCCTCTAAAGAATAGCGGCTGTTTGAACCCCTTTCAGCCAAACACAAATGGAATCGATTAATAATTGTCTTTTTTTCCCTTCTCCTTCTGCCCCTCTAACAATGAGTAGTTATTTCATGTTCGCCATTTGTGTTTGATTTGTGCGACTAGTGAGACAAAGTGTGTGTGTGTATCCGGAGACTCAAGCTTGTTATTTGTTGCACTGCTACCTGGGAAATGTATTCTTAATTGCAACGAAACCTTGTTCCACCCGCAGACTGGCAGGTCACAAATAACTGGCCAGCTGCTCTGTGGCTGTGGGAGGATGGGAGGGATCTAAAATGGATGGATGAGAGAATGTGAGAGTTTGTGGGGGGGAGTACTTCATCCCCCTCATCAGCGAGGCTGCAGGTGTTCTGCTGTCAGGTCTGGACGGCCAGCGGTGTGATGTGAATGTCTGATCCACTCCTTTTGAGGAGAGAGGGCCCGCCTCCGGGCGTTTTTTTTCTTCTTCTGGATTGACGTTTGCTGACTCTGGATTACAAATACAGTGCATCAGTACAGTGAAGTTTGATAGAATACTAGTTTGTTTCTGAGTCTTATTGATTGCCCATTATGGTTGTTGATTTATGAATTTGCATACACTCGGAGGAAAAAGAAGAAGAAGAAGAAGAAGCATCCCCTTCACTTCCTTCATCACACCACACAGGAGACCCCCCCCCCCCTGTTTAAAAGTGTGCCATTGATTTCCATCCCCTATCTGTGTCTTGGTGATTATGAACAAGATTGGAGTGTTAGCCTAAATGGAAATGACTGATGTTTATTGGCTGCTAATAAGCTATTACCTCAACCTTGCTGCAAGCAGGAAGGCGATCCATGCTCATTTCACTTGTAAGGAGGAGGGAGGGTTTGGTGTAGGGGAGGGGCGGGGGAAGACGGGGGGGTGCTGAGACAGAAGTATTAGGGAGACAGAGGGCAGGGGGAGATAAAAAATAAAAAAAGGAGAGAACATCCGTGTTTGTATTTCAATGTGCTGAGAGTAAGCCGCAGCTTAAAGCAATTTATATACCTGTGAAAAATGTGCCAACCATTTAATGGCTGTGGAATTAGCCGGGAATGGAACGGCACCTATTTCAAGGGCAGGACTGCTTGCAGATAAGCATCACCATTTACTGTAATATTGGAGCCAGAGGATAGAGTCCTGTTACAGAGGAGATTAATGAGGCCCCTGTGTGTGAGTGTGAGTGTGTGTGTGTCGCACGGGGGTGTACGTGTCTGTGTGGATATTGTATTTATATCTTTCCTGGAAAATGTTAAGGTTTCCAGGAGCAAAGAAATTAATATTTCCTCGTTTTTTGACACAGTACACCACGCATGAATTGATTGTCGCCGCCGCTTTTGGGGGAAAAAACAAAAGCTCCTAACAGTGCCATCCAGTGGACGGAGCCCTCCTGTGCACATGTGTGTAAGTGTGTGTGTGTGTGTGTTTGACCTGCCCTCCTCTGGCTCTCTCGACTCAAACATGCATGCAATCACATATACACCCAGCAGAGACTGTGGCGTAAAAACGTCCATTTTTTTCCCCCTCTTTTCTTTTTTTTTTTAATCAAAAATGATAGATGAGAGTACAGTTTCTGGTGTATTGATTGCATGCTTTTATGGAATTACATCTTTCAGGCAGGTTGGGCTTTAGAGGGAAGACAAATAGGCCTGACTAAATGAGAGTAATCGCAATCCACTGTGAGCTGGCTGGAAGGACTGGGCAAAGGGGGGCACCTAAGGGCCAGGACCAGTTCCAACACTGCAGACAGACATCCATCCCTCCTCGCCCTCCCACGTGTCATCACCCGGGGGGAGAGAGAAATAGCGGGGTCACCAAGTGGAGATTTTTGAAATGGAATCCACTCCGCTGCTCCTCCTCCTCCTCCTCCTCTGCATGCCGTGCACTGCAGCAGTGAGAAAGCGTCGGTTCAGCCTGATGGGTTTCTCCTATTGCCACAACATTTAAATGGACCCGCTCTAGTTCCTTTATTGATTATTATGAAAGCATTTCATTATGCAGGAAGTTATACGGCCAACAAGCAATTATGAATTCAATACGGCAAATGTAAACTGAAATGTGTCTTCGAGGCACGTGCGAGAGGTGAAAAAGTTATTAAAGCGCGAGCTGCCCCTAAACGCACACACACGTGCACGCCGCCGCACACTCAAAGTAAAGGGGAGTGAGGGGAAATACCGCCATTTTTTTTTTTACTTTAACTAATTCCCTCACTTGGCTGGCAGCGTGGTATTGGGGGTAATTAGGTGATGGCAAGGCAGTCCATTATCAGAGTGAAATATGGAAATGACGCCACCTTAAGCTGTTTCACATGGAGGGCCTGCAAATAGACCTCCAACACACACACACACACACACGCACACACACACGCACACACACACACACACACACGCACACACAGGCAAAAAGGAATCTTCTAGTCATAAGAGATGTCATACAGTCATCCGTACGCATGTTTAGTGGATCCTGGTGCAGCAGATACTTCAAGGTTAGAGGTTCCTTGTGCATCACAGGCTTCCACAACGAAATGCAGTTGCTCCACGAGAAAAACAAAAACAGTGGCGCCTTCCTGTAGTGCATGATTTGAATTTGAATTGCACCGGGAAGAATGTAAACAGCAGCAACAAACAACCAGAAGGGAGTCGTGAGCTAGAAGGGCGCTGGGAGAGGGCACGGCCCAAACATTTTAAATAGAATTCATGTATCCTACCTCTTGACTTGGCTTCGATATGTAAAAGGCTCTTCCTTTGCCCGGTCTACCCCCTTCCACACATTTTCATGAAAATCATGCACATTTCTGTAAGACGTATTTATCGAGCCAGATAAAATGGTGGTCATCCAAACATTAAAGGAAATCAGGGAAACAATCAACCAGCGTTGACTTTGTTTTGAGCATCACTGATGCAAACCTCTGGAGTCTAATCCAGGATGTCAAGAGGGATCCACAGGTCTCTGCAGTGATCTGGGCACAGCAGGCTCCGTTCTCCCGTTGGTGGGCTGGACCCAATCCTATTTGATCCATTCCCCTTCCCCGTGACCAGACATCAGACCGGAGCAGGCCGGGTAGTGGAACAGCCCCAGGTCCCAGAACCATCCTAGCTCTTATCCTCCCTTCCCTTGCCCTCGGTGGAGTTTTGATCTGGCCGGGTGGATGGAAGATGCTTAATCCCATCATCGCGTTTCCTTACCTGATGTTGATGAGTCTCTCTATCGGGACATATGCTCCATTTCTAAAAGCATCAAAACAAAAGTATAGAAAACTTCATGGGAGCTGCTGGCCCCTGTATCTTTAAATTATGTAGACACCTGAGCATTACACTTATACTGTATGTGATGAATACTTTATTCGAAGACAGATTTACCCTCTGCTTTTCCCAAGATTTTGGAACATGGCTGCAGGGATTTGTTCCTCTTCGTGTTGCCGGTCATCCCAAAAGTATTGGGTTAAGACGAGGAAGTGCAGGCTAGTTAAAGTCCCTGTATGAAAGTCTGGCGGATGGAGGGCACACACAGATTTTGAATGTTTCCAACTCTCACGCTCCTCCTCCACGACCACCGAGCTCCTCCCCCTCCACTCCGTGCCCTTTGAAATCCCTTAGATCACGCCACCTTTGAAACACGGGTCCGATGTTGACTGCGGTGTTTTCTTCTCCTTGGTTGTTTTGGACCTCCTCGTTTCGGTTTTTAACGAGGAATTGGAAGCTTGTTGCTACTTCCCTCCGCCTCCCCCCAGTGATAGTGGTACGACCCGAGGGGGGAGGGGCTCTGTGTGTGCACGAACACAGCCCTGGGTGCTGATTGGACAGGATGATCCGGGGACTGTTGATTTTTGTAAAACAAACAACAGGCTGTACGTGCACGTAGAGGTGCACTCTTTTTTTCTAAAACCAGATGATTTATGTTGTTCTATCGGACCGTAGTGTCGGCTTCAGTGAATATGATCAAAACAATGTTGCCGACTGGGACTTTAAGTTCATTATCCTGTGTGTGATCATCCCACTATTACTTAACAAAGTGGTTCCCGACCTGTCTGGGGTGTTTGTGACCCTTTATGTTGAAGAGATGTAATGTAATGTAATTCAATCGGCTTGTCCAGTATTTCAAAAGAAAGAAACTGATTCGAGAAATCAGATAAATTCACAATCAGATTTATCTTCTGATCCTTTTGGGAATCACTGAAATATCTTACTTGCAGATAAGGAGTCTATAGTCTGTGCTTTCTGTAAGCAAGCATGGCCTTCTTCTACTCCATTTAGTGATCATATCATCCAGAATGACTTTCATCGGGTATGAATGCATGGCAGCGATCAAGTTAGATTTATTATCTGTATTTGTTGGAATTTACTTAAAATAGAGGAAGGATTATTCACCGGATTTACAGCTTTACAGCAGATAATCTTTCTTTGTCTGTCTTTTACACAGCACTTTGGTGGAAAGAACAATTAACAATCATTATCTTCCGCTGTCTTTCAAGATAAAACAAGGGGTAACGATAACAATCCGTCCGTCTGCTGCATCCATTTCTTGTGGCTACTTTGTGGACTACTGTGCCCACTGCGGTGGTGGAATTGGTATCTTTGCCTCTTTTCTCGAGGCTGATTATTCAAATGAAAAATACACCATTAAACAAATTTGACCCATGATTGCAGGCGAAATTCCCGAGAGCCGCTCTCGCCCAACCTTATTAAACATTTGGTGGTTCCTCTCATCATACTCTTAGGTAAATTTGGGTGAAAGCTACACCCACGCTGACTTCGCCCGTTATCTGTAAATTCACCACATTGGTGAATGAGGAATTGAGCCGAGGGAGAGGAGGCGCACTGCAGAAGGATGTTTAACCTTTGAGCCGTTTCAGATATGGATTATGCAAAAGGCAGAATAACTAATGCTCGATCATGAGCTGGAAACTGCAGTCAGTCGAACACAGAATATATTGTAACGATCAATGCAGCTTAAAATGCACGATTTTTAAGAAAAAGTACCACGTTTCGTGGAAAACGGACGTGAGGCGTAAGTGAGGGAAAAGAGGAGAGAAATCCGAGGTAGATGCAGAAACAGGAAGTGAAGATTTGTGCTGTTCTTAGCGCCTCAATCCCCTCGAGTGATCCTGGTGAGAGAGAGAAGGGAGAGATGTTTCTGCTGCAATTTCTCTGGCTGATTTGTAACAGACCGATAAGCTTGGCGAGCGTCCCCGCAGGACAACTGACCAATGGCGGCTTCTTTAAAGGACGAGGGGGAAAAAACGTGTGCGGTATCACTGGGGCCGCGTTCCCTATCTCTCCAAGGCTCTGATTGTCGTACATGAACCACCTCCAAGGACATCAATTTTTTAAAGTGCGCCGTGCCGATGTTATTTGTTTGCAGTGATTTGATATTTCTCTGTCGGGTGGCGTGTCTGGCGAGCCGCGTGGGGTTATCACATGCATTATACAAACATAAACAAAACGGAATATAGCCAAGCAAAACAAAGGGAAATGATAGGTTGTGTAAGCTTTCCCCTCCCTCCCGATGTAAACAATCCTGTCAGTGCTGTTAATGCAGCGGCTAAATACATGCATTATAATGACGCCTGCAGATATCTCGTATAAATGGAAATGGGTTTAAATTGTCATTGAGCTGCAAAAAAAAAAAAAAAAAAAAACGCATGCAGGACCAAAAATGTTTTGCACTGGCTTAAAGCCCTCTGGCTGGGACAGAATTGTATTTACCAGTGATCCTTCCCAGTCCCCGTGGACCACTGCTGGTAGGAATATCTATTGGACGATGATATTGATATTCGATTTGCTTAACTCAAGTCACCCTTCTTAAATAACATCCGTTACGCAACTGCACTTGGCATGGGGGGGAGGGGAGAGAGTGTATCAAGGAAGAAAGCCACAAGAATGATTTGAAAGGCCGGTCCTTTATCAGATATATCACCGGGAGCAAATGAAACCACGTGGAGTCAAATAGCCTCAATAAGAGGTCTGAAACGACTCAACACAATATTCTCCTTCTACCAGGAATCTATAAATGGCCCATTTAGCAGCTGTGACCCCGATGCCTGCTACTGAAGAAGAGTTATGGCCCTTCGAATAAGGAAACTATCATAGATTTTTTAGTGAAGTAAGAAAATGTCCCTAGGTAGCGCTGGAGCTAATGAAATTATGCATGACCTCCTCATTACTTGGATTAATAAGTGATCTATGAACTGGGAACAATAAAGATCCAGATGCCATGGGAACATATGAACAGGAGAGATTCAAAAACAGGTGATGGAAGGAAAAATAAATCCACATAGCTGTATTCAGTACTGTAGGAATGCATGAAAGTCCTTCTTTCTCTTCGTCACACACACACACACACACACACGCACACACACACACACACACACACACAGCATATACCAAGGACAGTGATATCTGTCTCTCATTGGTATGCATTGACCCTGGGATGGAGAAATGGGCACCACAGTTTTCATTTAATCAGACTCTTATGGGGATCAGCTGTGTGTGTGCATGTGTGCGTGTGTGTGTGAGGTGTGTGTGTGTGTGTGTGAGGTGTGTGCGTGTGCACGGTGGACATCGGCTGTCAGCAGATATTAACGCAGACTTGTCAAGGTGGACGAGCCGGGAGGGCACGGAACCTGAAGCTGGGTTAAGTAATTGGATTCTTGTTCAATAAAAGTTTGGTCCGAGTGTGTGTGTTTGCGTGCGTGTGTGCGTCTGTGTGATGTGTGTATGTGGGTTCACGGGTGTGTGCTTGCATTTGTATGTTATAGGAGGGGTATAATTGGTTTTGCGTGCTTTGCATGTTGAGGGGTATCAGCTGGTTTAAGACCCGACTTTACGTGAGATTTAACGTGTGTGTGTGTGTTTTGGGAACATGTGTGCCTTCTTATATCAGGGGTTTTAACAATGACAGGTGTGCGTCTCCATGGGAGACGTACGCTGAGGTGAAAGGGACAGGTGCACTGAATCAACGGGATGTTGGTTGTTGAAGTTGGGTTGAGTTTTTTTTGCCTGAGTCGGAGCTGCAGCTCATTCAAAACCCCTCTTTCCTGCCTGATTGCCGCGATTTGCATAAAAAAAACTTTCACCGAGTCATAACTCACATCCGAACAAACAGGCGTGATACACATATTTTAAGATTCCGTGTGAAATAAACATACCAATTTGGGTATTCCGGTTCAGGTTGCATCGCAAATGAACTCCTTGCAAAATAAACTCCTAGAAATAAAGACGCGTCTCATCCAGTGTCAAAGTGATCCAGCGAGAGTTGTTTCACTGCAAGCCGAAAACCGCTGATAGCTAATTTGACACATTGTTAATGCTGCCAATTAGCCCAAAGTAATATAGGCTAAAGAAATGCATTATACTGCCTGTTTACATCCCCCCTGCGGTAGCTCCAAAGCTTAGCGCTTATTGAATAATGATGGGAGCAGTGGTGGAATTTTGGTGTCATTAGTGCAGGCACAAATCCTCAAAAGGGCTTTAGTTTTTCAGATACCCTTTAGTAGAGAAAACTGGATCATATGATGTTAATTTGGATTAAAAGTTGCCTTGCATTATTATAATACCCATGGATGTGCTCCGAGCTCTCCTCCCACAGACTGGCCCGGATCTTAATGCCCACTGTTTTCATCAGAATTGGATAAACTGGACTGATAGATTGTTTGGTGTCATATTTATATAAGATATTGATTTTTTTTTCTTCTGAGCATTACCAGAGCTGGAGGCATCCATCCAGACTGGAGTCTTCAAAAGTGTCAAAGTTTACATTATATCTTATTTGCAAATACCCAAAGAAGTTACTTTCTGGAAATTTGTATTAATTCTGTATTTGTGTTAAAGAAGCAAAGACGCCTTCAATGTACAAATCTTCTATATGGATGCCTGACTTTTTCCAGAGTTTGAATGTTTGTTTTAATAATTTGATAATTTTGGTTTATAACACAGTCTGAGAGGATCAACCTCCATTTCATTTGCAGTTTCACGGTAGTCTGAATATTTAAAAGAGAGAGGATTGGGATCTGAATTCACAATATTATGCATTCATAGCATATGGTATACATTTTGCATCAGAGAAAATAACTTATATCCTGGTGTATGAGTTTTGCTTTGCTGAGTAAAAACAGTATTCTCTACCAGTCGAGTTTGCAGTCCACCAGATATCATACATATTAGTATCATTAATATTTTTATTATATATATTTGTATATATTCTGCAGGAGGATGATCTGTCTCGGTGTGGGTTTAACACAAAGCTGAATTCTCCTCCAATAACCAGATACATTGGGACATAAATAAATAATGATGGATTGTCTACATTTGGTGCATATATGTTCAATGAGGTGAGAGGTGTTCTATACGTCCACAGATGAATAAAAAACTGACCTTTTATTAGATATTGTGGTTTTGCGACTGAAAGGACTGCCTTTCCTCGTTCCAGCTGCTCCTCATGCTTTAGCAGGAAATCATGACTGATATATATCGCCTATCCATTTAGACTTTCGTAAAGTATTAGAATCATTTTTCAAGTCCTGTAAAAATATAAAATGTGGTGATTATGAGCACTTTCCCCTCTCTGTCGGATCATTCAGACCGATCACACTCCAACTAGCTAGGGTTAGCTCACTCCTTCCCTACTTATGTCTTAATTTGGCCACGTTCAAGTAGTGATTTAATGACTGGGGTCCCGTCCCTTCCAGACCTCTTAAACACCCAAGTCCTTTAAACCCACTTTGAATTCTTAAGACTATAATATCCTCAAGAAAAAAAATAGCTACTTCAAATGTCCGACCTGGATGTTCTCCGGAGTCCTGTGGAGTTTGTAGGATTAAATCACACATCTCCTCTATGCTTAACTCTCATACAAGTAAAGCCATCAGACCATTTAATGCCACGCCACGATCCGACCACGATTACATTATAGGCTACGGAAGCTGCACGGATTTGCATCTTTATTTCTCACAGTTGGAAGCCTTATTATGAGTTCTTAGAGGACGATTAACAACACATTACAACAAAAATGAAAATGACTTCATTTCCCACAGTTAAAGTTAAGTAGTAGCAATTTACATAGTCATACTAACAGATCAGCACTTTTCCAGGCAACAACCTCCAGGTCTGAAAAGTGAAACCTATGCAGAAAAGCCTTAAACTTGCATTGTTCTTAATAGCCAGCAGGGGGCGACTCCTCTTCTTGCAAAAAGTAGTCTGATTCTATAGAAGACTTGAGAAAATCGCTTGACTTCTTGCTTGATTTATTATCTCATTAAACACTGTAAACATGAGTTTATGGTCTCAATCGCTAGTGTCAAGTCTTCTTCAATACAGCATAAAGCTTAATTATAAAGAGGGACATTGAGAGAGATCATTCAGTGTGATCCAGAACCTCAGAATACCCGGAGCTGACATCACAGCCTATTTAAGGAGTTAATTTGTCTTCTTTGTTTGCTCTCAGAGGAAAGATTCAAGGTGTTTGTGAGAGAAACAGCAAGCAGCATCTTCAATGTGAAGAGAGGTGGACCTGAAAAACACAACAGTCTATGCACAGCTGGAGACTGCAACAGTCAAATGACATTAATTTTATATTTGAATGGATTTTTTGTTTCTCCATCCTTCAGAAAACGCTGGGGGAGATAATGGAGAACCACAGGGAGGCTGATCAGAAGCAGCTCAGTCGCCTCCTGAGATCTAAGACGAGGAGAGGATGCTGGCAAACACAGAGTAAGGAAACGCCAGTGAAACTAAATATATAGTATACAAATATATTGGTATTGTGTGCCATAAGAATTGTCATTTTGAACCAGTATTATCACTTTATATAACACCTCAGAAGAACACTTGCTATAGTTGAATATGTATTTAATTATTTAAACATCCTTCATCTTAACTTTTATTTAATGTGGTGTTCTTATGTTTGCCATTTAAAATCATCTGTTTCAGTTTCACCTCAGTGCCTCTTTAATGAGCCTCTTCCTGCTTTTACTGATAGGGTTTGTCTGCCCTTCTACTCAGTCATTTAAAAAAGTATGTTGTGAAAAATGTCATAGTATAGTACGTCGTAAAACATTTCACCAACATAGTAGGGATAGTATGTCGAAAAGAAATCTTCTTTAAAAAAGTTATAGTATAATATGTTGAAAAAAGTCAGTATAGTAAGTTGAAAAAATATCATGAAAAATGTTATAGTATAATATGGTGAACAAATGTCAACAAAAAAGTAATACTATAGTATGTCTAAAAAGTAAACAAACAAGTCATAGTATAGTATGTCAACAAAAAAGTAATACTATAGTATGTAGAAAAGTCATCAAAAAAAGTCATAGAATAGTATGTCAACAAAAAAGTAATACTAAAGTATGTCTAAAAAGTAAACAAAAAAGTCACAGTATTGTATGTCAACAAAAAAGTAATACTATAGTATATCGAAAAAAGTAAACAAAAAAGTCACAGTATAGCATGTTCATAAAAGTAATCAAAAAAGTCATACATATAGTATGTCAACAAAAAAGTAATACTATATTATGTTGAAAAATGTCATGAAAAAAGTCATCGTATAGCATGTAAAAAAAAGTAGTCAAGTCACGTATAGCATGTAAAAAAAAAAGTAGTCAAGTCATCGTATCGTATGTCGTACAAATGTCATGAAGGTTCCTCTAGTTGCTTTTGACTCGTCAAAAAACGTTTTGGGACAGAAGTGCAAAAACCTCGTACATCAACTGTTTTGAGCTTTTTCACTTTCCGCTTTAATTCCCTGTAGCACGATTACTATTTCGCTACCTCAAGAAAACTCAACCATTGTCTTAAAGTCTGTTATCTTGAGTTGCGACAGTGAAATCCTCCATTGACTCCTGTCCTCATTAGTGTCAAACAGTATGAGCGTCTACAAATGCTGGACGTTGTACTCCCTCCAGTGTGTCCTTGTTCTTTCCAGCACTTAGCCACGGCCTGTCCAACCCCATAGAAATAGTCCCAGGAGGTGTCTTTACCCGGTCCCATGCTCCTTTTACTGTGAGGAAGCTGCCCACTGACCCCCGAGGCCCCTCTCAGATCTGACCTGCGTGGGCTAAAAATTAATTTCAGCTCCGTGTGTCGAGGAACTTATTCTTTGAGTTACTGTCGGAACTTGCGATCACAGGTAAGGGTCAGAACGGAGAAGGGGCTGTGAAAATGAGAGCTGGGTCGCGTGGCTCCGGCTCTAACTTTGCTGGTCCAGTACGGCAGCCGCATTACCGAGGGCCCTTGCACCAAAGTTTCATCATCTATTTCAAGGAGAGAATCACGGCCTCAGATGTCAAAGTACAGCTCGTCATCCCGGCGTAGAAGGGAGACATCCTGTTACAACTGAACAAAGGCTTAGGTTTGGTTTCAGTGAAGTTAAATGGGCTCAGGGGTCCTCTGCCTTTTTTCTACATTAGTCATAGGACTCAGTGGTGTCAAAGAAAAAGACACTCACAGTGAAATACTGGAAGACTCTGACAAAACATAAGCAACGTTGAGCCCCCCAGCCAGAACCTAAAGCCGGTCAGAATGCGGTCTCCCTGGGCCGTTTTCATGCTTCAATGTGTTTGATATTATGACCTGAATTTATGCAAACGTTCTCTTCAGAAATGAAAGGGAAATGTAATGTTTGAGTAGCATAATTCAAATTGCATACAAAATTTAAACATGAGACTACATGTAATAGGTCTTTTTGTCACAGTAGAGGGGAAAAAAGCAGGTTTAAGTGGGAAAATGAATGATGGCTGAATTCCATTTAGCTGCTTCAGTTTCAGGATCCTCTTGCTTTGCTCACTGCTGTGGTTTATTGAGACACTTGTATAGAACAGAGCAGCTGTGTTTTTCCTATAACAAACCTAAATGTTTGATGTGAAAATGTGAAATGTCATTTTTTTGTGGTCGTTTAACCCGATAAATTTGAAATCCTTACCTTTTTTTATTTGGTTGAGGTCATACAGAAGGCAGAGAGGAGTCTGAAAAGATAAGACATAAAAAAGTCTGTTTAATAAGATCAAATGCATGATATCTAACGCAAAAAACCCCAGCAACTAATCCACACACACACACCCCCACATATATAATTCATTGTGTGTCGTATGCAGGCCGTGCCGTGCAGGTCTTTGACTCGGTGCAGAGCAGCACTCAATCTCTATTACTGGAAGAGCAGGAGTGTCTGAGTGGAGCCAGGGAAGCTCAAGGTAGCATCATAGATTTGACCAGTCAGTCGTGTAGAGCACTAAGTCCTTCATTTACTCCCCACATCCCCCCGCCTGCCAACCGCACACCAGTTGCCTCACGTGCACACAAACGCACACGACGACATGCGCCCAACACGGCGTGCGAGCACAAAGACACGTTTTATGTGGGCAGTGCATCTGCTCATTCTCTCTCTCTCTGCTACACACACACACACACACACACACACACACAGCTACACAAACACAGTCCTTGTTTCCCGACTCACTCTCTCCACCTCTTCACACACACTATTTTAGCAGCCTTGAAAAGCTAAATGGTGTGAAGTTGAGTGTTGGTCCATCTGTCTCCTGGGTGTTTTGGAAGCAATGAGAAAGACAGTGAGCGGTGGGGGAGATATGGGGGACGGGGGGGAGATTGGAAGAAGCAGAAAGGGAAAGGAGGGATTGGGGTCAGGACCATTAATATGAATCCACCAGCAGAAACCCCACAGCGGATCCATCTGTGGTCCTACTCCCCCCGCCCCCCGAAACAATTCACAACCTAGACAACAGGGCATTAATGGGTGCATAGAGGTAAAAAAAAAAAAAGTATGTCATGCATGAATACCTGACGGATTCTGGTCTTTGTTTCTCAGGTATTACTGTCTTTCCTTTTCCTTTACGTCGATGAGTTGCAGGTAAAGTAGCCGAAGCAATATGAAAACTGCTTTCTCTTTGCGGAGACCTTAAAATTGTAGAATGAATCATTGAATTTAGACTTGAAGATGCCCTCTGTTCAACACAACATGACAGCAGAAAGGGCCTCAGACTATTGGTGCTAAAATCCTCATTCTCCTTTCAGGGACATATTCACTGTTTTTTTTTGTTTTATACATAAGGAAACGGTAAATGTCCCTCTTTGAGGCAGAGCTACTGGGCTAAGGGCCGGCATGTGTCACCCACACACACCAGTAAAATCCAGATCAGGTGCTGAATAATGCAGGTCTACCACGGATATTATACATAGCAGAATGTTGCGTTATACGGATACGAACATTACGAGACAAAACAAACCAAACTCTCAGCTATCTGCTGACGGCATTGCTGTTTCCTGAAGGCTTTCATAATGCAAAAATATACCCGGGGGGGGGGGGGGGGAGTAAATAATTTGGAAGAAGTCTGCTGGCATAGTGAAAAAAAAAACTTGCTTTTGAAGAAAAATAAGGAGGCCAGAAACCATGCGTGGCTGCAAAGCACTTTGCTTATGCAGCACGAGATATTGTAATGAGCGCTAACAAGCGCACCATTGTGGTGCGTTCAGCAGACAGGGCCAGGGTTGAAATAACAAATGTAGAATGAAGTCATGCCAAAACGTTGAACCTCCTTTTTCTGTGAAGCGTTGTTTGAAGTTATAATTCTTAAAGTTTATTTCATATACATATAAGTGTAGACTATAAGACTATCTGGTTTCAGATTTCTGCCCTGGTTGAGTGAGCTGCACGTAGTTGCAGCCAGCGTGTTTAAAAAAAGTGTTGTGAAATCACATGCATGACTCGCCAGGGGAAGCAATAACATGGCAGGTACACCGCTGGGAGAAGAACAACTCAAACGAACCGTGCAGCGACGGCATCCGCAGGATGTCATGTTTTAAATCAAGAAGACGAAGCAAACCGGAGTAAATCAAAACGGGACTCATGATCAGATGTGTCTTCCTGTTCAGCTGTTGTGATTACAGCATGGCAAAGGCAGAATCTATAACTGTTAGTTGAAATTTCCCTTAAAGATTACAGGAAAACCAAATTATTGTCAAAAATGTTGGTTATAAAATGAAGAAAATAGGCTTTTATATAAGGCAAATCTTAAGGACTATAACTCTTTCTATTTTTTACCTTCTGCAGAATGAGGGCGGGGCCATTTGGGTGGGGAAAAACCACCGCTGAACCGACAAAAGTCCCGCCCCCTTCGTTCAAACCTCTGTACAGACATACAGGCTGGACGTTTATTTTCGCTGGCTCGACTTTTTTGATTGGACGGGGTTTTTACAGTCCTGCCACAGCCACAGACGACATTTTTTTAAATTTCAGAGCATTTCTTGTATTCATTGCCATCGGTATGTTACAAGGATTTCAAGTAATATAACAGAAAGCGTTTCTAAATAGAATCACCTACTCAACCTTTAAGTGTCTCCAAAGTCAACAGGTGCAATATCTTAGACCCAGAGCATTAAAATAACAGCAAACAGTCATCTGCTATGTAAAGATCTGTTGGGGTAATGTCGAGACATTTTTGCTCCAACCTCCACACGAGAAGCAACAAACTAAAAGAGCATTAGTTCCCCACTTTTAATGATGATCTCTTTGACGCCCAGATGGTTCAGTATCATTTTCTGGGCTGAGTCACAAACTATGGTGCTTGGCACATTTATAAGTTTGCTCTTAACGCCCCTAATGAGTGCCCCCGACAACGAGCATTAGTGATGGCATTGCCACGGGTACGGCGTGATAAAGAACCAGCAGGACGCAAAGGCTCTCCTTCAGTGTTACTGATCGACCCGCCGTCACGTTATAGGAACAGGAAGAAGGATGACGCACATCAATAAACTCTCACATCAGCAGACACAGTAATGCCAAGACCAATTTATATTTATTATTATATATTTTAGGCAAATCTTCTGGTCAAAAACTGTGAAATATCTACAGATTATAGTTTTTGCTCTTTTCTCTGATTTAAATGAATTTAAAAAAATCAACTTTTATCTCACCAAAGAAAACGTCAGGCTTTAAACTAATTTTCTATATCCAAGCTACATTTGAGGCAAACTTCATACTCATATGTTAAAATGTTTGAATTAAAAGATCTGATAAAGATCTCATTCATTAGTCAGTAAATCAAACATAATTTCATATAAAGAGGGAAAGATATGAGCATATTATTACATAGTAGGCTGTTTCCTTATTGAAGGTAACAGTCCTCCAAGTGCGACGGAGCCATAATATAGTTGGGCAAAGAAAACCTAGTTCCTTGATATACTGAAATGACCTGAGCTGCAGCGACGACGGGTATCTCAGAGATTGTGTTCGTCTTTCTGAAAAATCTGTTCTCGAGGCCCTCCATGTCTTACTTGACGAAGTACATAATGGCCGTAGAGCAATCTCAAAACAGAGGAATGCGAGGACAGAAGGTGAATTACAAACCTTGAGGTTTACTCACAGATGTGGATGGATGCGGAGCGCCCCAAGGCTCATCACGAGGGCCATGCATCATGTCTACGGAGAGCTTTAAGTCGACCATAAAAATTGTGCTGACTAAACAAGACGAGGAGAACAAAAGACTTCCAGAGAGAGACTTCCACAGCCTCATCTCAAACTATGCATTCGCCTTCTCTGCACAGAAAAACCCACTTTTTTTTTTTTTTTTTTCGGATAATCACAAAGAGGGGTTGCGGCAGTAATGTGCATCCGGGGCCACGATTAGATCTCCCTCAGTCCGGTGTGAGTGAAAACATTACCGAGCGTTTTAAGGGAAGCTGTCAAAGCTGTCCCGACCAGACTATGTTCAATTCCACCTCCAGACCCCAAGGAGTAGTGTCTGGGAATTAAAGCTGTCTCGTTCTCTCTCACCCACCCACCTGCACATAAATCCACACACACACACACACACACACACACACACACACAAACACACAAACACACACCCCTGTTGGCCGTGACCCACCTGGTTTCTATCTGTGTTTTCTCCATGTCTGAAAGGGAAGCCGGGGCTGGTTAGCTGACAAAATCACATTTAATTACCCTCCAGCAACCCACCTACTCACACACGCAGACAGACAGGCAAGCCAACAGACAGACGGACAGGCAGACAGGCACTCTCTCTCAGTCTTACACCTTGCTTCCTGCCCTTTCCACCATCTCTGCAGCTGTCTCGCTCTGACAGTCTTATGTAAGTTTCCCTTGGCTGGAGGGGAATCTAACTGTGTTTACACATACAGGATGTGCGCACGCACACACACACACACACACACACACACACACACACACACACACACACACACACACAGTTTGAGGGACGGGCTTGTCCAGAACTACTTTCTTTTTTTGGTGAAGGGTCAGCCTGTGAAATGGCCTGTCCATCCACTTTAGCTCGTTACAGTCCAGGGGGAGTAGATTGACTGTGACATGTCTAGTCTACCTGTCTGTGTGGAGATGGTTACATAATGAGTCGGTTTGAAGGTCTGGACATCGGCTCGTGGGTCAGCTGCAGACATGTACAGCTTTTAGAGTGCAACAACTAAAAAAGTGAAATGGCAAGATAAGTTTGAAGACGACTGGTCATACTGTTTACATGGAGACATGGTGGGCAGGATGCTGACCTACATTTGATTCTTCCTTCTGAATCAAAATAACTTTTTTTTTAAAGGCTGGGGCTCAAATGAACTCACATTCATCCTGTCAACAAAGATGTTTTTGTGTGTGTGTGTGTGTGTGTGTAGAAAACAGAATTCTTTGTAATCTTTTAGGGCAGACAAAAACCCGTCCTCTGCTGCTGATGATATGAAAGTCCAGACAAAGAATGTTGGTGTTTTCGGAAAATAAAAATGAAATTTCAACACCTACAAAGCACTGTTTCCCACCCATTGTGCTTTATCTTTGTGTAGTTGAAATAAACAGCCAGCAAGCATTGATTTGGGACTTTCTGTGGTGGCAACGCAGACTAGTGGACTATCAAAACCACAACTGTGCAATGACGAAATCGTTTAACTGTCTTTCAATTCATTCTATTTTAATAAAAAGTATGAGAAACATGTATGGATAAATAATGAGAACTGTTCTGATTTACAATGAACGGAAATAGATGAACTTCCAGAAGCTCCATTGCCCACAATCTTTAAAAAACAATTATTAATTCATCGACGAGTCCACTCGTCACCTCGGGGAGTAGCTTTAAGAAAAGAAACAATTAGGTACCTTCTGGTGCTGGATTCTTCCGTCAGTCAAAATACAACAACAGGGATTCACCCCTTCAGCAACTTTATTTCCCAAAAAAAGAAAGAAAAAAAGAGGAGAGTGAGAAATCTATCAACTTTTCAAGCAGACACATAGTTCCCTGCACCTGCTGCGGCTCCTCAGATCACATAACAGCTGCTGGCGATGCCAGATCAGAGCCGGGTCAGGTGGACGGACCAGATGTGTGTCTGACGACACGCCGCTGCATGCTAATGCTGCGCGCTAACGTGCTGATACTGAGCACAATCGTGCGTTAGCATGCTAACATAATTAGCACTGAGCATAAAACATGGACTGAGTTATTTTTCCTACATATATCAACCAAAGTGGCAGACTGACGGGCCGGCATCGCCTTCCCCCGAGGAAACGAACCAGCTCAATTTGAAGTCGACGACGATCATTGGCTTTTTCTCCAACTTTATAAACGGATGAATTTGTTTCGTGTTGCTCGTGTTCACCGTGCATATGGCCACCTCGCATTAAAAGTGTCATAAAGTGTTTACTAAGATTGCAGAGCGATTTAGCGTGGTGACAGAGCGATGATTCTTTGGAGCAGTAAAACAAAAGGGTGTGATTCGGGAGCCCGGGGGGCCCCACGGCGCCGACAGTCTGGCGACGCCCCTGCCCATAACCACCAGCCTGGTGACCCGGATAAATGGGGTTCAGGCCGGCCTCGGGGGCGGCATGCAGGGTGTGGAAGTGTGTTGAGAGAGGTGTTAAAACGCAGCGGTAATGCCCTCGGTGACTTTCAGCGCTAATGCGAACACCCTTTTGCTCAGACATCTGAATAACATGAGTGGCTGTCTTTGCCATTGGCCACCTGTTGGATAGTAAATAACTCACAAAATGATATCCTCACCACTAGACATCCACCAACTCGCCGCGTATTCAAACAAAACTCATTCGCTCAATATAGTTCCGGGCGGGAGTATCAAGCATCTTGACAAGTGTCTTCTATCTACTTTGAAACAAATCTGTTTCCATCTCAAACAATCATCCCCTCCTTAAAAAAAACACACACAAAAGAAGAAAACAAAAGAAGTCTGGTGGTTTGTAGCACCTTATATTTTAGATTTTTTTAAACTTTAAAATAGTATAGATTTTCTGAAAATGATAGCATGCAGCTGAGAGTGATTGAGGGACAGAGAGAGGAGAGATTGACGGCCGGACAGCGGGGAAAAAATGGCGAAGTGATTGGCGAGCGGAGAGACGGGTGGATATTAATGCAGAAATGGTGCGAAGGCGGCGGACTGTGGAGGGATCTGCGTGTTGAGTATCTTAAGAGGACAGGAAAGACATATCAGTGTGTCTGCACCCTGAGGGGGGGCGGGGCAGGACCGCATCCCTTCTCTGGAACTCATCCTTCAGTCAGCGTTCGAGGGCGGAGCCGGGGTGTCCATCCGTCACACAAAACACACAACCACAGCTACACATGTGTCACAGGTGACAGACAGTGATCTGTTTTCGATAGAATAATATATTTGGTTTCATTCCGGCGTTCTCATTCCCGGCGAGACCTGCGTCCACCCTCCAAATCCAGCGACGGATCATTAAACACATCAGTGCTTACAGTAACCGGCCACAGCTGTGATTTCTCATATAATCAGTGGCGCATGGTAATGCTTCCCGCCACACATACACCAACCCCGTAAAGGAAAAAAAACTTAGCTCAGGTAGTGCAAAAGCAGTCTTGGCAGCCAGCCTTGGCACAGCTTCTTTTTTTTTTTTACTATGAGCACAATGAAACGGAGGGCTGACTCCCACGGCGCTGGCAAGGTGCGATGTCCTTGGGTAAACCGACGTACGAAACCAGAAAGAGATGTTCTGCTTCTAGATTATAAGGCCTCACCAGCTGGTATATGGCTCCCTTAATTTAAAGTTGGCAAAATGACAACTGTGTGTGTGTGTGTGTGTGTCACTATGGAGAAAGACCGATGGAGAAAGTTTAAAAAAAAAAAGTTAGAGCGAAAATGAGCAGGAATCAACAAAAGCTAGATAGAAAAGCTCAGACGTAGCGACAGATGCTGAATATTGTGCTCATTTATTCAGGGCCCGCTGTGTTAATGGCTATGTAAATGTGCTGGTCTCACAGAGTGGTAGGAACTAGCATTGGCAGGCCTCAACAATGCAGCCTAATTGGAGATAAGCCTGAACAACAAGCCTATAGCTGGGTCTCATAAATTACAGCTCCTGCACCGCCCCGTCCAATCCTGTCCCCTTTAACACAACCCCTCCTCCTCTTTACCGTGCCACGCATTGTGGCCTCTCATTCTTTGCTTTTTGCATCCATTCCTTTTTAAAAAAAAAAATCTCTTATCCCACTCTGTGATCTCCTCTTTCCCATTCCTCCCCCCCTCTTTCCGACTTGCCCCGGCCTTCCCAGTTTGGTAAAGAGGGCTGTGCAGATTGAACAGTAAATTAAATTAATGTAGGCCATTTCTCAATCATTTTTCATCCCCCTAAAATGATTAAGGCTGACGTAAGAAGTTCATTAAAACAGAAAACATTAGGCTCATTAAAAAGCCATTAAAACTATCGCAGAGAGGTGATTTATGCCAGAGTAGGACTGGGGGAGGAAATGATTGGACGGGGGGGGGAGGAAGGGAGGGAGGTGAGTCCGAATAGGGGGAAATGGGAGGCCGAGGAGGTTGATGGTGGGTTTTTTTAAAAGGAGGCCACAAATAGTAAAAATCATTCTAATTAAAGAGTGTTTTTTACATGTGAGGACGCCTCCTTTCCTTCTGCACCTGGACCAGGAAACTGGTCCCTCCTTCACACTCACACATCATTAACTGTTCTTAACTCTTCCCATTGGGCTCTGGCATTTACCAAACTAAATGTCATTGTTCCTAATCATCATCCGCAACCCCACATGTACGCACGGGGGGGATCGCATGCATTCCACTAACAAAAAAAGCTCCTCCACTTGTCTCGTTTCCATATATTCCCTCCTTTTGTGAGCTACATCTGTTCTGAATACGCAGCGTTTGGGGCGAGATAGCATCTCAAAGGCCATTCTCTTCGTTTGACAAGGCGGAGGGGAAGAGCTTTCAGCCTACTGTTGGAGGTACAAAGTGGCAGAGAGAGATCGGGCTGGAGATGGAGAGAGGCGGATGTTTTTTTTTTTTTTGAAGAACGCGGGTCTTTTGAAGCAGCAGGCGGCGGGTTCTGTGTTGGATAGATTAGGCTGCATGCTAACGTAGCAGCCGGTGACTCAGACGACGGCGAGCCCGGCTGATTGGAGCTCGGCTCACCTGGAGAGGCTCCGGCAGATCGGATGGTTAGATTCTGCTCACTCTCCCCCGTCTAGCTGGAGGCAAGGTTCCACTGATACGTCTGCTGCTATCAAGCTGACAAGCTGTCTGTGATACTAATTCTCATCCGCATATTTTAGGGCAAAACGAAGCCGGTTATATTTCTCCAAACAACCAGCGTTTGTAGGAATCTGACCGAGGCTTTGGTTAAAGAAGAGAAAACAGGAAGACGCAGCATTTGCATGTTTATGATGTTAGTTTCTTTGCTTTTAATTTCAGTTATGTGTTTATTTGACAGGTTTTTTTTCCCCTTTCTGCTCCTTCTCCTCATTTTTTTTACGGGAAAAAATAGCACAGAACGAGTGGGACTTATCAAGAGAGAAATCCCTCGCACATTATTCATTCTGATTCTCCAAAGCATGGTCTGTCAGTTTGCAATTTATTCAAATATTCACTGTTCCCTTTGAATGTGGAAATGCATACATATTGTTATCGTCGGACACATAAAGCATGCAGAGCAGGAGCTAGAAGGGGAGGCTGCCACACTGCAGCTCTTTTGCTCCCTCTAGGTACGCTCGGCTCGGCTGCATTTCCCTCCTTTTGAAGACGGGAGGGACCTTATACATACACAAGCCCGCAAAAAAAACAAAGACGCCGAGCCAAACGAGCGCGCCCCGCTTTCATGCAGGGTGTGTTTTGTGTTTAAAGAGAATTTCGCGCCATACGCTCGGCCAGTTGATGCTTTTAACCCGAAGGGAGACCGTTGCAGGCTTCCTAATTGTGTGTGAAGCTGCCAACTGTTTTGTGTGTTTTTGTTGGGGTGTTTTTTTTCCATGGGTGTGTGTGTTTAGTGTCTAATCATCCAGCTGACAAAGACACACTTTGATTTATTGGCAAACAGTTGAGCTAGTTAGCGTTCTGCAGACATGGATGGAGTGTGTGTGTGTGTGTGTGTGTGTGTGTGTGTGTGTGTGTGTGGTTGAGCCCCACAGAGAGAATGTCAAAGATGTGGCTTGCTGTTGGTCACATGGCTAATATGCAACAGTTGCACTGTGTAGCTGGATATCTCTGAGAAATTAACATCTCTATATTACCACTTGGCTTCAGCAAATACATTTTTATAAATTAAAAAAGAGAGTATTAAACACAGCCAGGATCATGTTTGACGATTGGGAAACATGCAAAACGTGACACCTTGATTTGTTTGATATCTGAACTCTTTAAAAAGTCTGAGACTCGTAACATTTCACCGAACCCCCAATCTTTCCACAACCTTTAAGAAGTCCTGCCTTTAAGTTTGACATTTTGGGAAATACCTTCATAGCGAGACTTAAGCCCGTTTTAGAGAGCCTTTTCGCTGCGGGAGTGTTACGCCGTTATTCCGTCCCGTCGTCAGTCTAAACGCTCGCCGAGGAGGAAAGGCGTATCAGAATGTTACGCCTCTGAGACGCTAACGAAGGTCGTCACAGAGCCAAACACAGAGTCAGAGGCATGACGAAGCGATACGGCTTCTATATAAACGCTCCGAGCAAGCGAAGCAGAAAAGACGTGATGTAGTGAAGACTCGTAACCAGGCCGACAAGCTGGCGGTGGATTTAACGAGCTCAAAGCGTAGATCCGAAGAAGATAAAACCCCGAATATGCTCCTACGAGGCCGGCGTCATACGCATCGACATGTCTATGATGCAGGAAATTCACTTGTTGAAGAGTCGTGTAAATATGGGAGATGAGCAAAAGTTCACCTTTGTTTTGATGCATCGAGCTAATCAGATTTCCGACGCTCATTGAATACGTCACACAGCTGTGAGACGTCTAACTTGTTCCGCAACGCCGCCTTTATCGTCTGTCTAAAAGCGGCTTCCGATGAGTAGATTGATGTCACTCACGTTTGCACCCAAAGTACAAAGTCAACTTACTTTACACCTAGAAACACGGTAACCCCCGGCAACCAGCCAAGCCTACAGGGAGTTACTGGTTCCAGACAAAACATAACCTACGGTTATGCATCACATTTTTACATTAAGATTAAAAAAGCAATTGAAGGTGTTGATTACGTCTTACTTTATATTTACTCATTTAGTTACACTAAGCGACTGGCTGCTCGTTGCAGCTTCACTCCACTGCTGAATAAAATGTGAGAGAGCTATCAATCTTCTCATCTATATGCAAGAAGGTGAATTTCCCCCCAAAATCCTAAAACTATTTCTTTGACAAAATTGCTTTTGTTGCAAAAAACCCACGCAAGGCTGATGCAAACCCTGCATTCCAGTGGCAAAGTCCTGTGATTTGTACTCTCTGCATCAACCTCGACCACCTCCCCTTCTAATTCGGTTTGAACAAGAATGTCTCACTTCAATCCCTGAGAAATAACACAAAACCTGGAAGAAATGACATTTCCATTAAAACATAACTTGCGAAACAAATAAGTTGTATATAAATGTAACTTCTAGGGGAAGGCGATGATAAAATATTCTTTTCATCTCTTGTCTCACAGTGATAGTCTTCAGTTTGTTTTGGAAACTTTGTCCCAACTTTTAACTTTGTTTGTTCCCCTTCCCCCCATCCGTTCCCCTGTAACTCTGCCTTTTATTGCATAATTTGTTCACAAAACCCTCTGATCTCGTCGGCACCAAAGGATCCTGTTGACACATGAATTATGGAATTGGACATGTTCAACATTGTTTCATGTCCCCTCTTTACATTGTGTTGCTGTGCATTTATTGGTGTGAGGTGCGAAGCGGAATGAAACACGACAGGGGGGGACCCCCGATCGTTCGTTGCAAAGTCTGATGCAATGTTTGCTGACAGCTGTTCTGTGCAGCTACCGCGGCGGCGGCGGCGCTTCTTTATACACGCCGCTCCCCTATAGAGTTCTGTATAATAACGCGTATGCAAACACGCTGTCACGCTCAAGTATGCCTCGCTTACTCTTTTGCATTTATGCGACAGAGATTTTGCCGGCGGATCTCTACGGGGCGAACACATCAGCGACGCTCGTGTATTGTCTCGTGGTTTCTTGTTGCTGTGCTAACACGGTTTAAAGCTTTGTTGAGCCCCACGGAGTCAGAAAAACACACTTGGCTGCATATTCATGGCAACTGCAAACATTTGTGCCATTTTTTTTTTTTTTATATAATTACCACCGATTCTGGGTGAAGTGTAGCACTTTCTGTCAGGAGTGCTCTAAACTACATTACTACACACACACACACACACCGGGTTCAGTTTGTCCAGTCCAGACCCCCTTCATCCCCCGATGAGTGACATGCACGACCAGCTTCAGCTCTTTTTTAATGAATTAGTCATAACTGCCATCATCAATCAATCAATCCACCGATCCCTCAGTCACTCCAGCAGAGCTGACACGGCTCCATGCATTATGCATCGCCGGTTCGCCCGAGACAAACTGCTCATTTCACATGCATAAGTTTACGTAGAGCGTCTGAAGCGCCTTTTTCCTTTTTTATGGACGCTGATGAAGCCTTGCGTTTTTTTTTGCCGATGCTACCCACGCGGCGGCGCCGGCTGAATGAGTGAGCGTCCTGACAAGCTGACCGTCGGGTGATTTTCCCTCCGTCCGGACTGATGGCTGCCAACCTCCATCCGTTAACCGGACAACTTCTACCCGTTGTTCTGCTCGTTTTCCCGCCGTGTTTTTCTGAGGTGATTGATATGTTTATCGAGGTTCAGCGCTTGAAATATACATTAGCATGCAAGTGTATTCCGCAGAAAATAATCGAATGACATGAGCTTATTACTTGAATTGTTTAGTATTCATTTAATTAACGTTTAACTGAAGTGAACACTAATCTCAAGACGCGCCAGTGTGTTTGTTTCATGTATTCATTAAATGTAAAGACTCGACTCGTCTTTTGTCCTCTTCTCAAGGACAATTAGAACCGCATTGATCCTGCTAACAAACGTTGCCTGTATACTACACGTGTATTACTCCACCACTGAAAATAGTCCTGAAAACAACTCCACTCCTGTACTACAGTGTCCAACCCATTTAGGAAACACATTTTCACAAGTAATAATATTATTATATTATAATATATATGTGACATTTTGGATTTACATCTGCTGTTGTTATCACTGTCATTTGCCGTGGACAGACACAGAGGTGCACATTCACTCACTCACACAGATGCTGGACCACATGATCCTCCTGGAGGAGGAAACAACACCAGTCTTACCTTCAAGTTCAAGTCATGCTGGTCGAACGGCCGTATTTCTGAAGATGCAGAGCACAGGAGCGTGCTGGCGGACACGCACAAAAAAATGTCTATCATTTTAGGCCTACGCTATATTTGGAATATTTTCTGATGGGGGAAGTGAACTGAAGGTGGAACTTATCTAGTTTTTTCTCGACTGAGTCTGGCGGCTTTGAAGAGCGAGCACAGATTCGTTTCACTCCCAGTTCAATCCCCCCGTCGGAGAGAGGGGGCTGGCTGACAGCGAGATGTAAGGAAAGTAATGTAAGCAAGGGGTAAATATATTCTAAATATAGCCTTCACTTTAAAATGTAGTTATTTTTTTTTAGGTGGCTCAGATACATTTGGGAGAGAGACGGATGGACGGACGGATAGATGGATGGATGGACGGACGGACGGACGGACGGACGGACAGACACTGTATTGATCCCGAGGGAAGTTCAAGGGTCTTAAAGCTTTGGTGGTCTACATTCTGAAAATCAGTTGAGCCTCTGAGACCGATTTGATAAAAGCATCCCGCCCAAACCAAACCCCTCCCCTCAGTGTTCCATGATTGGACGAGGGGGGATGACGAGGAGCAGGGGAGACGAGGGGATTGGATGGATGGAAACAAGTGGAGATGATGGGAGCAAGGAACAAGAGGAGTAGAGCAAAGGAAACAAGAGGAGATGAGAGGAGGAAACATGAAGGGAGGAAACGAATAGAAGAGGAAGCAAGAGGAGACGAGGAGAGAAGGAAACAAGAGGAGAGGATGAAAACGAGTAGAAGAGGAAGCAAGAGGAGAGGAGAAGAGAAGGACACATGAGGAGAGGAGGAGAGAAGGAAACAACAGGAGAGGATGAAAACAAGGAGAAGAGGAAGCAAGAGTAGAGGAGAAGAGAAGGAAACAAGAGGAGAGGATGAAAACGAGTAGAAGAGGAAGCAAGAGTAGAGGAGAAGAGAAGGAAACAAGAGGAGAGGATGAAAACGAGTAGAAGAGGAAGCAAGAGTAGAGGAGAAGAGAAGGAAACAAGAGGAGAGGATGAAAACGAGTAGAAGAGGAAGCAAGAGGAGAGGAGAAGAGAAGGACACATGAGGAGAGGAGGAGAGAGGGAAACAAGAGGAGAGGATAAAAACGAGTAGAAGAGGAAGCAAGAGGAGAGGAGAAGAGAAGGACACATGAGGAGAGGAGGAGAGAAGGAAACAAGAGGAGAGGATGAAAATGAGGAGAAGAGGAAGCAAGAGGAGAGGAGAAGAGAAGGACACATGAGGAGAGGAGGAGATAAGGAAACATGAGGAGAGGAGGAAACGAGTAGAAGAGAGGATGAAAACGAGTAGAAGAGGAAGCAAAAGGAGAGGAGGAGAGAAGGAAATAAGAGGAGAGGATGAAAACGAGTAGAAGAGGAAGCAAGAGGAGAGGAGAAGAGAAGGACACATGAGGAGAGGAGGAGAGAAGGAAACAAGAGGAGAGGATGAAAACAAGTAGAAGAGGAAGCAAGAGTAGAGGAGAAGAGAAGGACACATGAGGAGAGGAGGAGAGAAGGAAACAAGAGGGGAGGATGAAAACGAGTAGAAGAGGAAGCAAGAGGAGAGGAGAAGAGAAGGACACATGAGGAGAGGATGAAAACGAGTAGAAGAGGAAGCAAGAGGAGAGGAGAAGAGAAGGACACATGAGGAGAGGAGGAGATAAGGAAACACGAGGAGAGGAGGAGATGGGAGCCTTTCGGAGCAATGGCTCCCATTGGTCAATTTCTACTGAATTTTCAACTGAATGGATTTTTTAAATTCCAAATCGTAGACCAGAGCTTTAAATAAGTCAAATGTAAACTCATCCACGTCATTATTAGATGATCAGGGATAATGTTTAAGTGTAAAAAAACCCACACATGAATGGGAGGCGGGGTTTAAAGTTGCGTTATGTCGAACTTAGTTTACCTCCTTATTTTTTAAGCCCAACCATGATGATTTTTTCACCCCAAATTGGTGCTCTTGCCTAGCCCGGAGTGTTTTCTATGAATCCACAGATTCACAGGTGGAGGGTAATTGCTGCAGCACTTCACCTTTACAGAGCCATAAACAGTGGCAGCGAGCGGTCGGAAAATTACACATTACCACCAACGCTGATTCAAAAAAAGAGAAGAAAAAAAAATCAATAAATAAAATGCGGTTTTTTCTCAAGACTGTGCCAAAAGGGTTATTCAAATGCCAGCGGATTCACTTCACACTTTGGAGATAAACGTATTAGGCTCCATATTTAAGAAGTGAACGCAGTCCTGCACTTATTATGGTCTTTGTTCTGACTGTCTCTGCTCCGTGGAATTACAAGGAGCTTGTTACAAACTCTGAGGTCAACCAGCGATATGAAATATGCAATGTGTATCCTCAGCGAAAAAAGGCTTTGACTTGCACACTTCACACCTCGGCCTTCCATCCTGCTTTTGGTGGATTCATAATTAATGATCTATAAATGAATAATGCATTTTCATTTCACCCACTCCAGTAAAACAAGAATTTGTGGCGTGTGACCATGTCCACTCAACTTAACACAACTGTTTGCCTCCCAAAAAATGGATCTCTTTCCTTCTCATGTTTCCTTCTCTCCTCCTCTAGTCATGTTTCCTCCTCTCTTGTTGTTTCCTTCTCTTCCACTCTCCTCTTGTTTCATTCTCTTCCACTCTCCTCATGTTTCCTTCTCTCCTCCTCTAGTCATGTTTCCTCCTCTCTTGTTGTTTCCTTCTCTTTCACTCTCCTCTTGTTTCCTCCTCTCCTCATGTTTCCTTCTGTCCTCCTCTTCTACTCTCCTCGTTTCCTTCTCTCCTCCTCTCCTCATTTCCTTCTCTCCTCCTCTCTTCTTGTTTCCTCCTCTTCTACTCTCCTCGTTTCCTTCTCTCCTCCTCTCCTCTTGTTTCCTCCTCTTCTACTCTCCTCGTTTCCTTCTCTCCTCCTCTCCTCTTGTTTCCTCCTCTTCTACTCTCCTCGTTTCCTTCTCTCCTCCTCTCCTCTTGTTTCCTTGTCCTCTACTCTCCTCTTGTTTCCTTCTCTCCTCCTCTCCTCTTGTTTCCTTCTCCACTACTCTCCTCTTGTTTCCTTCTCTCCTCCTGTTTCCTCCTCTTCTACTCTCCTCGTTTCCTTCTCTCCTCCTCTCCTCTTGTTTCCTTGTCCTCTACTCTCCTCTTGTTTCCTTCTCTCCTCCTCTCCTCTTGTTTCCTTCTCCACTACTCTCCTCTTGTTTCCTTCTCTCCTCCTCTCCTCTTGTTTCCTTCTCTTCTACTCTCCTCTTGTTTCCTTCACTCCTCCTCTCCTTGTTTCCTCCTCTTCTACTCTCCTAGTTTCCTTCTCTCCTCCTCTCCTCTTGTTTCCTTCTCCTCTACTCTCCTCTTGTTTCCTTCTCTCCTCTTGTTTCCTCCTCTTCTACTCTCCTCGTTTCCTTCTCTCCTCCTCTCCTCTTGTTTCCTTCTCCACTACTCTCCTCTTGTTTCCTTCTCTCCTCCTCTCCTCTTGTTTCCTCCTCTTCTACTCTCCTCGTTTCCTTCTCTCCTCCTCTCCTCTTGTTTCCTTCTCTTCTACTCTCCTCTTGTTTCCTTCACTCCTCCTCTCCTTGTTTCCTTCTCCACTACTCTCCTCTTGTTTCCTTCTCTCCTCCTCTCCTCTTGTTTCCTCCTCTTCTACTCTCCTAGTTTCCTTCTCTCCTCCTCTCCTCTTGTTTCCTCCTCTTCTACTCTCCTCGTTTCCTTCTCTCCTCCTCTCCTCGTTTCCTTCTCTCCTCCTCTCCTCTTGTTTCCTCCTCTTCTACTCTCCTAGTTTCCTTCTCTCCTCCTCTCCTCTTGTTTCCTCCTCTACTCGTTTTCTCCTCTCCTTCTCTCCTCTTATTTCCTCCTCTCCTCTTTTCCTTATGTCATCCTCTCCTCTTGTATCCTCATATCTTTTCCTCTTACTTCCTTCTCTCATCCTCTCCTCATGCTTCCTCCTCTCCTTCTCTCATCTTGTTTCCTCTTCACCTTCTCTCCTCTTGCTTCCTCCTCTCCTCTCCTTTGGTTTCCTTCTCTCATCATCTCCTCTTGTATCCTCATATGTTTTCCTCTTACTTCCTTCTCCTCTCCTCATGTTTCCCCCTCTACTCTTGTTTCCTTCTCCTCTCTTCTCCTCATAGACCCCCCCCCCCCCACACACACACACACACACATACACTGCTCTCATCTTATGAATACATCTTCCACACACCTGCTTACCTCCATTCGCCGCAATCACCTTTCTTTTTTTTCCCGTTTTGTCCCCACACTGATCATCCGCTTGCTCGTATCATCTCCTGCCCAAAAGAGAGACGATCCATTAATCAGCAAATAGTGCATTACCTTTGTAATTAACATTCAACTGAGTTTCACACAGTAATATTTCATTAGTTTATATGCAAATAATTTTGAGCGATTGCCTCATTTGGTCTGTGAGTGCAATGATGTATTGGTCTGATGAAGGAATGCGTGTGTGTGTGTGTGTTGGTGTGTGTAGGTGTGCATGCACTCGTACTGTAGGTTAACGCATTTTCATGAACTCTCTCTATCTCTCTGTCTCCGTAACACACACACACACACACATCTACGTTCTCTCCGTCACAAACGCACATATACACAAACGCATACAGACACACACATGATAAATGGCCTCGGCCATACATCCCTATGCTGGTTTTTTAAGGCATTAAGCTCTTTACTCACATCAAACTCATTTCAAATTCGCTGCACTCCGTCAAACCTGAGACGACTGTGAAAGCAGCTCCCTCAATCCCTTCTTGGTTTACCTGAAATATACCTGCAGATACTTGAGGGTTGCACCTCAAACAGCTGCCGACTGCCGCATGTTTATTCAACAAATGAATGTGAAAGCTTTCTAAAAAAAAAAGAAGGATTTACTATTAATTCTGCAAGCTGAGTGTGTATTCTACCATCTTTGCTTAGTCTTGTCACCGAGGCCATTAAGGTTTGTTAATGAGGCCACCAGTTTGTGCTTACTGTATGTCTTTAAGCAATATAATGGTGTTCATTCATCCATTGTGCTGCCTTTGGACCTGCAGTAGTAACCAGTAAAACACACAGTGCATATAGGTTCACAGCTGACGAAGATCTTTTACTTTTAAGTAGATTTTTACTGTGAGATTTAACAGTATTTAATTATTATCTTGTGTTATAGTTCTACTAATGGATAAATCCAGTGTATTACAATTCAGATTAGATGTTTTTTTATGGTTATGTTCATCTTCTGACACTAAAATAACATTGAACTCAATTCAAACGTGAGTCTGAATAGTTTGACATTTTGAGAAACACTTTTTGTTTGTTTCGTGTCTGTTTGGGCGATTCTAAAGCTACGACTAGCGACCTGCTTCGCTTAGCTTTGCATAACGACTAGAAAAATAGAGAAACATCCACCATGCAGAAGCTTATTTATGAACCTGATGAGTCATCATAGTTGAATATTCCCAGAAGCTTCTAATGGCGGCGTCATACTGAACAGACACATGAGAATGGTATTGATCTTCACATGTAAACCCTCACCAAGAGCACATTTTATTATTAATGTCAAAACTAGTCTTTTACATGCAGAGATCTGAGAATGTAGGAAACATCGCCCCAAGATGCCGTCAGAAAAACAAACGGGTGTTAAAACAGGGAATACAAGTTCGCTTCAGAACCGGAGATTCGCCCCCTGATGTGAAGTCGAGGAATTTTGATATTTCTGCCGCTTCTACTTTGGACAGAAAATCCCATTCTGTCTTGTATTATGATTATAAAAAAAAACAAGTATATCCTGGCCTCCAGACACAGTAAATAATATATACAATTACAGCCCAGATCCAGGGTCTCTGCCACTCTCCAGGATCCCTAAATGATTAAGCGAAGCCGCATCCAGAACGCTGTTTGGGTTTGACATATGGCTTCTGGTCTCTCTCACTTGTCCTCCCTTCATATAGAAAAAGCTAATAAATCCGATAGACTGAGCTTAGAACGAGGGAGAGAGAATGTGTGTGTGTGTGTGTGTGTGTACTCATTTATAATGCATCCTGGCAAAGAAGTGGAATGTTATTGGATGTGATGCATGTCAGAATCCGGTCGTCACGACAACTCAGGACAGGACGTAACAGGAGGGGACAGATAACTCCTCGGCATGCGTGCGAGGCCTTCATGCATGCGGCCGCACCGTCGTATCGTTGGCTCTGTGAGACATTTAGCAGAAAGTACGGGATCAGGCGAGGTGAGGACAGGAACCCGGTGGAATTGAGATCACCTTTAGCGAAAATGTTACTGAATTCTGCGAAATTACATTCAATTTTATGTCTGGCGAGCCGTAAATTGCCTGCCTCGATAGATTTGAAACGCCGATAGCGAGGATGGCTCTAAACATGAAGGATATTGCGGCTCCTTCATGATACAGTTTTGCATTCAACTGAAGAAGCATTAATATTTACTCAGTCTGGGGGTTTGTACTTCTTTATCAAGTGAACAGAGATGAATGAAATGTGTATGCAGCTGAATGCCATGGAAATGATAGGAAAGTGTCTATATATTATTGCATTCTACTTAAAGCTGAGATGAAATGAAAATGGGCCTTTTTAGATTCAACCCTTGGATATAATGCATCAATTTAACAATTCCTGAAAAAGAAAATACATAAAATCTTCCACCCTTTTTAGCTCTTATCGGACTCAAGGTTGTGGGCGAGGACAGACACCATGAACACATCGCCAGTCCGTCACATGGAGACGGACAACTGGGAGTCTGTGTGAGGAAGCTGGAGAACCCGGAGAGAACCCACCCTGATACAGGGAGAACAAACACAGAAGGAACCTGGAACCCTATTACCAACCCCGTACCAAAAAAAAGATCCAATCATTTTTTCTTTCTGTAAAACAAAGATATGACGTGTGCTTACATCATCAGAATGAGGTCATAATGTGGGTTGACGTCCACTTCTTCCATTGGCGATAATAGACCAAGGACCTGCTGCTGGTCTCTCAAAGGGGCGGGGCACAGACACAGGAAAACAAGCCTCTGATTGGGCTACATTCTAAGCCCGCCTACTTTTTAGCAGCCCAACTCAAAAAACAGGGATTTGATTTAAATCCCCAAAACTTATATTAAAAACATTCACTCTCGCTGCGTAATTTAAAGTTGCGATCCTTAAGATTTCTGTTTTTTTAACAGGAAACGCTAGCGCTCCTTTAAGCAGCTTCTCGCTAAAAAACGCAAAAACATGAGGAAACGGCTTCTTCTGTTCTGTATTCTCAAAATGTCTGCTATGCACTCTTTGCTCCGGAGACAATCCGAAATGAATGGTAATCGCTAACCTCGTGACAAACACATGGTCTCCTGCGACTGCCTCACAACAGAAGCCACCTTGCGCTTTGCCAGTCGAACGCCTTTAATGAGATGCAGCAGGCGGAAATGTTGGATTGCATTAGCGGGTTACTTAACTCTGATACGGAGCCGACAGGGAGGCTTACATCAGTGAGAGGAAAAATAACAATTTGAAAATCCAGCACGGGAGAGGTGGACCCCGCCGCTAACAATAACTATAAGCAGCAACTGGATGTAAATGCAAAGACAACAAATGATATCAACTCATTTAGTTGGGAAGTTCAGTTTTGTGTGCACAGAAACTCTCAACATCAGTGTGTAGCCCCCCGTGTGTGTGTGTGCCTCTACAGTATGTCGGCATCTGTTTGTGCGACACTCAGGCAATATCATTACATGACAACTGCCAATGTGTCCACTCGGGCTGATTCATCGGCCCCGAGTCTGGGGGCTCGCCCGGGAAAGAAGGCTTTCCATCAAGCTGGAAGTGAGCAGACGCTGGCCCGAAGCTGACAGCTTTCCAATATGCAAACTTTCTGTGTTTATTTATTTGCTTCTTAATGACCTCGGGTTCAAGCCAAAGGGGCTTTTTTTTCCATCTGCAGAAAAAAAAAAAAAAAAAAGCCTCCACCAACAAACAACGCAGTCATTTTTCCTGCTTATCATTTGTCACCGGCACATCAAAGTCAAGCGCCGGAATAACTTTGACTTGGAAAGTTTGAGATGGATGCCTTTGAAAGTTTACCCTTTAATACCAATAAGTGCTTATGTCATTCCCTCACACACACACACACACACACACACACACACACAGCACACCTTCTCCTCTTTCCTTGCCTGCTCAGCTCTCTCCCCCCTGCTTTAATCAGAGTAATGCCAACCCATCACAGCACTATGGGCTAGGTTAGACAACAAGCCTGGTAATGGGATTACACACAGTCTACAGCGCTGCATGCAGTTAAGTTAGCAGAAGGTTTGACACCCCCTCCTCCTCCCCTCCTCCTCCCCCTGCTCTGCCTTTGTATGCTTTTGAAAGGTCATTCAAATGAGTTAAAAAAGAAGTAACACGCGGTCACATCCGGCCTCCTCCCTGAAAGCGGCTGCTAGTAACCTGTGGCACTTTCCTCCGACTCGTCTCGATAGAAGAGAGGATCGGGGTCGGGCTGTTACTTTGATGTGTTGTTATACGGTAACTCCCCCCCCCCCCACCCTCCGTCTTTCCGAGCGACTCTCGGAGTTGCACTGTCTCGGTCTCTCTATGCATCAGACTCCTTGGCTCTTTTCTGCATGTTAATGAACTCGGCAGTAATCCCTGTTGGTGCTTTTTTGGCAGAGGTAGGCTCAGGACAGACAGCTCACTGCCTCTCTTGTTTTTTCCCCCCCTGAATCTTTCAGTATGGGCGTGCGTGCGTGTGTGCGGAGGTTTTTTTTTTTTTATGTCAGTGCACTTGTGTGTGTCCGTGCGGTGAGTGAGAATAGGGCGAGTCAGAATAACTCATTTAGATGAGAGAGGGGGGTGGAGGGAGATAGAAAAAAACATGGCATCCTTGTTTTAGACCAGAACAAGACTAATTAAAGCGCTCTGTTTGCTCTGCCAAAGATCACTGTCTCCGCGTCTTATTGGAGGAGAAGTTTGCTACCGTCAGACCACTAGAATAATCATGCCGCAGCTGTTAACCAGGATCTGCCTTCTCATCACCCATCAGGCACCTGTGTTTGATCTAACTGCCCCCCCCTCCCCCTGCTGGTTAATGTGTATATGTGTATATGTTTGTGTACATGCTTACAGGCTGCATGTAGGGAGGTACATGTATCACAACTGTGGTGAACATTACAAATGCTGGGATATAGAGTGTGTGTGTGTGTGTGTGGGGGGGGAGTGCTAATCTCGTGGGGGGTCAGACTATAGCAGGATTAATAGGTGCATATATATACATATAGATGTGTATATGCATGTGTGTGTGTGTGTGTGTGTGTGTGTGTAGCTTCTCCTCTCTTCCCAGAGGACAGAATGAAACTTCAAAGGGCCCCAGATTATCTTTCATTAATGCAAATCAGTGCGTTTGAAATGAAGTGAAATATATGAACGCTGCCACAGATTGTTGTGGAGTGGAGCGCCTGGTCTTTTAGCAAATAGGTTTCTCTCTTTCACTCCCCCCCCCCTCCCCCTTTTCTCCCCTCCCTTCTCTCTAAAGCACCTTTCTGTTGTTCACTGTGCTCCGATACCTAACGTGGACGTCGTGGACGGGAGCCTCCACGTTGCCTGGGGATTGAGCAATCTGCATCCGAGTGTCACGATTGACCACGATTGACCATGACGGACCCCCCCCCCCCCCCGGAGGTGATCCATCACGATCGCTAACCGGGCAACAGGGACCGACTAGTAATGCAACAATTGATCGATGTGCAAACTGTAATTAAAAGCGTTGCACTAATAAGCACCTTGGGAGCAATAGCCGATTCCACATGCGTGGTCGAAGCGCCGGGACGGTAAAGGAAGACGGAGAGATGGTGATGGTGGAGGAGGAGGAGGACGGGGGAGTGCGGGGATAAGAGGGATGGAGATGGATATGGGAGGTATTAAAGATGAGTCGAGTTTGAAGGAGGGAGCAAGAGATGCTGGAGGGCTGGAATGAGAAGGCCTGGGTGAGAAGATCAAAGCTCAAGTGTTACGACGGACAGATTGAAAAGCATCGGGTCGCGGGAAGGCAGAGGAGGGTGCTGTTGGCTGAATATCTAACAAGCACAAGAAGGAGAAAAAAAACGCAGGAAGGAGGAGGAGGAGGAGGAGGAGGAGGAAGGCCGGGGAGGAGGTTAACATAAATTGGCTGCAAAATAAAAAAAGGGAAAATATCTTCTTTGAATTGTGAAACACAGTTAATGTAACACTGTTGACAGCGACGACACAACAAAAGGTGGAGTGACTTAAAAATGCTTTTGTCTCCTAATCTCTGCATCTTAATGGGCTGCACCCTCACACACATCCTAATTAAAAAGCCCCACCTAAAGTCTCGTGAAACGCACGCTCCAACCAACACGTGTGTGTTGGACGCACACAAAGTCATAAACCCTGGGCTGGGATATTCGTCTAAATCCCTCCGTAAACAATTAGGCGAGTTATAGAGTGTTGAATGAGATAAAAGCAGATAAAAACCTCGCCTTTTGTTTGCCCGTCCGCTGGGACCCCGAGGTAGGAGTTGTTTTTTTTGTGTTATCGGGGGACGTCTCCCTCGAGGACGGCTGCACGGCTGGAGGGCTGCAGGCATTAACGCACGCCGCTCCGTCTTGGGGATCTACATGTGTGTAGGGGGGTAGGGGGGGTTTATCGACTTTATTCAATTTGTCTTTTTTTTTACTGGCTCTGCTTCTCATGTGAGGCGTCGCCAGCAAACCTTTCACACCTTCAGACGGCAGCACAGGAGGCGGCAAATTAAACAAAGGCCGCGAAGGAGAGAAAACTTCATCCCTCGACCCCCTTCACGTTGTATGAAATGACAACAGCGTGTTTATTGAGCGTGTTCTTGTCATTCAAACCGGTGAGGGTCCATTCAGAACGACTACGTTTTGGGGAAAATGACCCCCACTATCTCCGCCTTCGCCTCTCTTACCAATCCCTCTCTCGTAGTCGGCGTCCGCTAATCGACAGAAAGAGGCCCGTTCTGTCAACAACCCTCACAAATCTGGAAGATCTTATCCGCCCTCAACACATGTCTGCAAATATTTTGTCCCATAAATGATTCATGCATTTCTGCATCTGACGGCGGGGATTCATATCCTTGTTTACTCCCCCCCCACCACACTTTAAAAAATGTGACGCAGCTCTTTATATAAGACTGCAATTACCAGCGTGCAGAATAGCCAGGGAGGAAACAGAAGAAATGCCACCACACTCGACTGAGCTAAACTGGCTAAACGATGACAAGCGCCCCTCTCTCTCTCTCTCCTGTCGGATAAACAAACTAACGGGCGTCAGGGGTTTAACGTACACATCACCGTCCTCATAAGGGGAAGACGGACGCTCGGCTCGGCAAATTGGCGAGACATGGAAACCCCGTTTGATATCGGATGTGAGCGAAGGTGGAAAAACCCCTCATGAACAGAGAATATTGGTTTCTGACATCAAAGCGTGTGCACATACGAGGGTCATATATATATATTTATTTTTAACGGGAGATAAAACATCACACATTCTTTATAGATTCTTTTCTTTCATCCTCATCATAAAGTCACTTTTGAGCTGCACTCGCTGCTACTTTCAAGGTTACGAGTCGCTGCCCTTTCTGCTACAAATAATAGCTCCCGCCCGCAAAGTGGTTCCTCCGAGTTTTAATTTTCAGCACAATAGCAGAGTTCCTTTGTCACTTTCACATTGCTTTTCCTCGTCCCTGTCCCTGAGTGCCTCTCCCCTCCCCTCCCAAACTTCCTCTCCTTTACCCCTATCTACTCCCCCCCCCCCCCCCCCCCTCTCTCCCTCCTACACTAATTTGAGTCCCGGCTAATGACACATTCATCTTCGGTCACCTTCAACACGCTGCCTCTCAAAGCAGTTCCTGACAAATGCTCTCGCTTTCCCGGGGCCGCCGGTGTCAAAACATCAGAGGGTGGAGTGGCAGTGTAAATACCAACAACTGATGCTTCCTTCAGGATAATCACCACCGCTGCTGGCCTGCTCCTGGCACTCAGCACCCCGCTCAGCTCCCCTCTTTGATTTGCAGCAGGAGGGATATGGTGGGGGGTGTTTGGGGGGTTGTGTTATCTGTGTGCGTGCAAGCTTGCATCTATGTGTGATTAATCTGTGCTGAGCCAAAGGTAGGGTGCAATCAGAGCTCCATTTGTGAATAGCAAAAGGGGCTCTGTGACCATGAAGGGGAAATGGGAAATGGGAGATGGCGTGTCCGGTGTTTTGGCGGGGTAATGGAGCCTAAGAAGTCATTTAGGACCAGCTCTGCCCTGTCACATGCCTGTCACACCGCCGGCTCAGCAGTGTCAGATCCGATGTGCGTCTGGTTGAGCGCCGCGCGGTAACGCTGGCGTCTCCCATAGTCCCGCGTCACTCAAAGGCAACACACATACAGGTCAAAAAACACACACACACACACACACACAGACGTTGCATCACGGGGAAAAAAAAAAGGCGACTGAGCTGCAGCGGCGCCGTCAAGCCATCAAATCTGTCCCCGCCAGATAAACATCCTCTCGACACTGTGACATTTTCCACCGACACAAGCTGAGTGTGAAGGCTGCAAAACCGGCGTGCACGCCCCCCCACATGCACGCCCGTCCCTCCGCCTGTGTGTATGTGAGCATGTCTAGTCTGAGTGTTTTATTTATGCATGCAGAAATAACAGGCCTTTTATATAAAGAGCAAAATTAATGTATGACCCTGCTGTACTCGGTAATAAATCACCCCTCGTGAAGGATGAGCTTCTTCTCTTTTTTTTCCCCAGATCTTCCCCTCCCTAAAATGTTACCATTAGCATTTTGTTGTGTTGCATCTGGATAAATGATTGTAAGATTTATGCAAAGAGAATTAGATGATGCCGAGTGTTTCTGACACGGTCACGAGGCGAGTGTCAGCCTCTCCTGGTTTTTGATCAATGGGGAAAGAGCAGGCGAGTTGACTTGACGTGTACGTTTAACTCCCAGTCAAGATGAATTTAATTATTTGATATTTGTTTTTTTTTCTTCTTGCCATGCGAACGGATATATTTGTCTTGCTGACGCACTTTGGACTCTAATGGATGTGACAGCATACTGTTTTCTCGCCCGTCTCTCCCAAATGGGAAAAGTTATCGTCCCCATCAGCGTCCGCAGTATAATTTTTAAGGGCCGGCTTAATGGCCTTTTCTCTCATTTCACCAAGCGTAAACCAAATCACTTAATGTAATTTAGACCCGCTTATTTTTCATATTCTTACCCAGACTTCCACTGCAATCAATCCCGGCTCGGATCTCTCGGTCAGACCACCTCCGAGAGGGTTTCACTTTCGCTCTCTGAAGTCCTTCCTCCCCTCCTCCTCTCCATTTGCCCCCCCCCCCCTCCTTTCCACACCCTGCGCGAGGTTGAATTAATGTTTGACTGTGGGAGACTTGTAGATGGCAAATGTTCACATTCATTATGCATGACTTCCATGTTGCCGTTAATTTCTCGGAGCCAGCCAAGTCGAGGAAATGATTTTGTACATTATGTTTGTTTAATGAAATTGTCACACTAATGGAAGTGAGACTGAATACGATGGAGATGACGCTTCTGTTTGTCGTTTTTATGGCCTCTTTTTTCTCCTTCTTCTTCTTCTTCTTCTTCATCGTAGCCGGTGTTCACATCATCACCCTCGCCCGGTATTTATGCACCAACACGACACTCCAGGAGTTGAGAGAGAGACACTTGGTGGGATTCTTTTGGATCCCTGAAAACCATTCATCTGCTCACAGTTGGTGGTTGCCCTCGGCACGTTCTCCTTCATTTACAGCGACGCCGGATGTGCGTACATGCACACTCGCCTATTTGTGAGATTTGTGCACGGCTCGCACACATCGTAGCCGCATTAATTCAATGTGTTTTGAGAGCCGAGGACTCCTATGTGCTGGCTTGTGAATAATTTAGCTGTCTGTAAGCCTTCTCTGGCCATATATCTCTCTAAGCAAACATGCTTTATCTCACCCCTCACTGCACCTGAAAAACCACGGTGTAAATCTACGATGCTAATCACGGCTCCGCGCTTCTTCACCTTGAAATCAGCCTCTTTTTTTTTTTCTTACGAGCTCTTACATCAACTGATAAACACTAACTTGTTGATTAGCCGCTGTTTGTGCCTCTCGTGCATTCCCATTACATTCACATCACAGGAGCCAAACAGCAGTTTTTTAAAATAGCAATAAAAAGACAATCTTTGGCAAATCAAGAAGGTTGTTAAAAGACACTTATGAAGGTATATCCAGAGACTCCTCCAACCCGCTGATAAAAACACTTAGTGCATCACATGACAAGAGACATATTTGACTGTTTCACACCAAGGTAAAGCCAAGTAACTTTACTCAAACATTAGTATTGTTTTAACAACACCAACACATCCAGTCTAATTCTGTTTCTAACATGCATCACAATAGAAAACAAGCCATTATCATCAATCAAGGTCAGAGCATCGGCAGCTAATGTTAGCTTAGCCCTGGTGACCAAATGTGAGTCCCAACGGGAGGCTACGAGCCGCATGCAGGCAAAGCAACCGGTGGTTTGCTAGAAAACTAGAAAACTCCATGACCTCACCAACAGTTACCTGAAGCTGAAGTTCTCATCCTTTAGTGTCGAGGCTAGCCGCCTCACCTCCCACGCCACGCTAACGTTTTCTGAAGCCGTTAGAAGAAATTGATATCAACCATCCGTGAAACGTTCAGGAAATTGCAGAAACTCAAATGTGAATCTCTTATGGTCATAACTATAAAAATGGTCATGCATTGCTGCCCAACACTAAATATGACCGATAATAATACATTCAAATTTTATGTTGAACAAATTGAACATGGACGTAATGTAATATCTTTTGTTTGCATTCACATCCAATCCACATTTTTTTGATTAGGTAGCGGAGGGATTTTTTCTTCTTCTTCCAGATGGTTCGAAGAGTTAGAATACCTTCACAGCAGTAGTTCAGTGCTTAAAGGAGCTTGTGAGGTTTTCAAAGATCACTAGCTATTTATATTTGGGATGAACTAAAGTTTAACTGTGAAGGAAATCTCCTGCTAGAACATGGCGTTACTTGTTGATCAGGTTTAATGGACTTTGAAAGAAATCACAGGACTGTGAATAAAACATAAGTAGGCCTACTTCTTTTCCTTTCAAATATGGCAAAATAAAGGTAGATTACACCTGCACTGTTAAGGATGCTGTGTGTACACACAACAACAAAAAAACTGTGAATGCAACTTTCTGACAGTTTTGATTATTGTCACTGGAAAGAAAGAAAATCCTGTATTGTATTGAGGAAAACAACCATTATCCCTCATATGCCTCTTCCATTTAACTTTCACATCCCAACGTTAATCCTTTTGTACAAAGCACCTTGTGCAAATACCTAAGTGTATGCATGTGTGTGTGTGTGTGTGTGTGTGTGTGTGTGTGTGTTTATTGCAGTGGTGCTGATGCTGCCTCTAACCCAAAATCCATCACTGAGTCCAGCCATGCGATTACAGCCTGCCATGGGAAACGCTGACTACTGCTGCTACTCTATTAGGTAAAGTGCTCGCTTGTGTGTGTGTGTGTGTGTGTGTGACAGAGAGAGAGACAGAGAGAGAGAGAGAGAGAGAGAGAGAGAGAATGGGTATTATCCTGGACCAGGTGCTAAGTGCCTTTCTACCCTCTTTTCGGTCCAGGACCATTTTCCCACATGCCGAACCGACCCGTTGCCACTCGGCGGCCGTGAATCAGTCCGTCCTGCACAAGAGTACACGGAATTACAACGGATTGATGTCCCATCGCTGCTCACCGCCATCGCCGTTCACCCCCCATCGCTTAGTGTCTCCTGTTCTAGCTTTGTGGATAAATACTTAAAATACCAAAAGTCTTTCCTCGCTGTATTTTGTTTTTCCAATCTGGAAATGTCGGCACAGTCTCCCTGTGTGCATATATATATATATATATATATATATATATATATATATATATATATATATAGTAAACCTGCATGTGTTTATGTGTTTATGTGTGTCGGCGTAGGAGGCCAGGCGGGCTGTGAAATCGGGATTGATGTGTCCATTTGAAGACAGGTGTTTAGAGTGTGACTGAGGGCTGCAGCGGCGTCGGTCCGCCTCGGTCTGCTGCCTCCGTCGGCGCGGCTCCACCACCGGCTTTGATTACTTGTTGTTATTGGAGTGTGAAATCTGAATATGCTTTTTCATCACTCAAAGTTTGGCTTGTGTGTTGTGTTTTGCAAGGACGCGCGTGGGCGCCAACGTGAGCGGTTGGTTTTATGATGTGTAGTCGGTCGGCGTTCTTCGTTCCGGTGTTGTAGAAAGTTTGAACTCTTAGGATACTTTTTTTTATAAAAGGAAGGATTTTGTTTGCAAACATTCAAAATCGACATCATCTTTTGGCGTTTTTTAGGGACGGCAATGTCGGCCTCTTGGTCAGTCGGTCCGTGCACCACTTTGGGCCAGACGAAGACGTGATGGATTGACAAATAGTAGTCCTCAGAGGATGAATCCCGCAATTAAGAGACATTTCGCCTCAATAAACCCTTCACTTTCTCCCGCAGCCACATAACAAATGCTGATGAACTGATAACATTGCAGCGTGAAACGAGGCTTTTCTACATCTACGATCCAGCGCGTCATAGATCAAACGCTACGACGAGGACAGACGAGTCAGCAGCGGCAAGTCATTTAGACCGTCAGGGTGAAAGTGAGAAATATACACAAATCTATTATAGTGTAATTCATTCCCATGCATGCTGATCATAGTAATATCAGTCACAGTCTCTCTCACACCGTTCACAAGCATGCAGGAGTGATGGTGAGTTACTATGGTTACGTGCATGCTCGCTGTCTCTATCGCTAAGAACTTTGTGTCTATAAAGCTTTCTTGATGCATATTTGGTTTTCATAGCAACCATTAATCTAGCAACACTAGTGCAGGCAGTGGTTTTATTCCAAAAGGTTTGTGTAGATTTGCAGGATTTTTGCTTTAAATTACAATATTTTGTTCAGTATCCCCATATTAAACAATAACCAGGTGGAATATGTCTTAAATGGGACCCAATAAACACAAATTAGCAAACAAAAAAGGTGAATTCATGAGGCCAGAATGGTGTCAAGAAAATAAAAATGTGGACTCTGGAACAATATAGTTCAATATGCCTGCTCTAATATTCCCATGAGAATGGGAGTGGAATATGTCAGCAACAATGACACAGACATTCATGGTCCCCAGATGACAAATCCAATGACTTCAGTGATCTCCTGACTGGCCATGGCACCTTTTATGACCATTTTACCCTGAGAATGTTTCCTTATGACTATGGCGAGTTCTCCTGCAGCAAAACCAGCAGGTTGACTTGAGGTGAGAAATGAAATATCTCAACCGTTTGATACATCAGCCAACTTTTTCAGCAAGTTGACTTTTCAACAAGCACGGCGATCAAAACAAATCTCTTTAAAGTTGGCAACTAGAGCAAAAGCATTTTTCATCCACAACTACAACATCTATCCAACATTGGCTTTTGACGTCAAACCCAATTTTCCTTTCCATCCAACACACCCAGCGACGTTATGTTGAAATCCAGCACCCGCTGGGTGACATTCTCGGCACCCTCAAGATGAATTTCCACAACCTCGGTGATGCCTTCACTTTCCATCTCGCACCGTCATCAGGCCAACGCTTTGCTTTTCAACCACACGTTAGCACGTTAGCATTGTCATCGCTAGCTCGTTAGCATGCAGATGTTAGCATTTAGCTCAAAGCACCAATGTGCTCGTTTAGCCACCATGTTGGGTTTAATCACTTGCAAATACGCTAAATCAAAGCTACGCGCCTGTGATTGATTATTTTTCCTCCCCGAGTTTACTTTTCTTTACGCTTGCGTCAGACGCTCCTTTGCCATACCTCTCCGTAAGTATATCCATGGGCTACGACTTCCTCTAAATGACCTCATGCTGTAAGCTGACAGCCAGACAGCTGAGCGTTTAAATAGCTGGAGTGTGTTATAAAAAGACAGAGAGCACCTGGTAAAAGTCTATTAATCTTCAGGTGCTTGGAGGAGACATTCGTTATCAGAGCTCGGGAATTAAACATGAGCATGAATTCTTCAGAGGCGCAATATAAAAGAGTTGGATAATTTTAGAAGGGATCACTCCACCTGTAATTTTAGCTCCCCTCAAAGGCCTCTCTGTCTCTGCCGTTTAGAACTAATCCCTTTTGGAATTTGAAAGCTGTGTTCTCCAATATGTATTCACAAAGTGGATTAAAGAGACTCAGTAGTTCAGGTTTTTGTTTTTCATGTGATTAAGTGAAACCTGTGAGAGTGATTAGATTTTCCAGCAAAAGAGAAGAATGTGAAAGGTTAAAAAAAAAAAAAACCATGTAAACACTTGCTGTTATGCTGGCAGCATTTTGCAGGAGGAGCGTTTTTTATTTTTTTGTTCACAGTGAAATGACTGATATTTGGCGATGAGGGCTGATCTTGATGCAAGTTAATGACGTTAAATCTGGCTGTGATTCGATCATCGTCGTGTCAGTAAGTGAAACATGCTGGGTTTTTCTCTTTTTTTCCAGATGCAGCAGGTGTTTGTGGCGAGGGGGGGGGGGGGATTTCAAAGGGGGTGTTTACAGCATTGTGTGTGTGATGTCACAGTGTGGCGTGATTGATTATTCTGACCATGACACTGACTGTTTTACACCGATTAGCCTTTTGACCCGACAGGTGAGAGATCACATCAACCACCGGGAGGATGATAGGTGGGGAGGGGTCCTAATTTACCGTCCCATTATCACAGCCCTGTCAGGAATGGATGAGAGAGGGAGGGACAAAAGGGGGGATGGGGGGGGCTAAACGGAGACAAATAGAGGGAGACAGAGATGAGAGGGATTAATCAAGGAGAAGAGATGAGAGAAGAGCAGCGCAACTGTAAAAACGTTGAGAAGCGGGAGCCAAAATTGCTCCCTAATTCTTGGTGTTTATTTTATCGGAGGAAGCAGGTGTGCTGTGTCCGCAACCTCGCCGTGTCCCCCCCTCCCCCCATCCTCGCTGGCTGTGTGGCTCGCCCAGAGATAAGACTGTAATGAAGCCGGGTGGGAATAACACAGGCCACCAAAGGAAGCCGTGGGCCAGAAACTGTTGCTTCCACCCCTCCTCCCTCGGCTGCCCTTTGTCTCGCAACATAAATGTGGCCCCTTCATCCCCGTCCTGCTGGCTCTGTTTGTTTGGAGGAGCGTCAAAGGGGAGAATAAGTTGCACTGATTCCCCGGTGGGGGGTCTAGTCGCCGGAATCGCCTTCTTTTGTCCGATCAGGCGGACGGCGTCGAAAAAGGAAGCCGGAGCGGCGGAGATAAAACCGGTCACGTCTGAGTCATCAGTTAGCTTTACATCATCACGGGCTAATAGATGACATTCAATCCTTTGAGGAAGACGAGGTTCAAGAGGAGGATTTCATCAGCGCAGGTCTAATTAGCGGCAGCCTTGTGAGCAGAGGCGAGTTTTACTTTGTCTTCTTAGAGGCATCAGACCTGTTTGTGTCTCATATATATCGCAGTGTATCTTTAATGAGAGAGTTGCAGAGGATTCTGAGAGCGTAACGCTCCAGTGTTTGTGGTTTGTGGTTTCCAAACCTTTCGGGTCGTGGCGCCTTAAAATTGAAACAGTGTCTCCTCGTGACCTTTGATCGCAGGTTATGGCTTCTTGTGTGGACGTGATTTATGAGCAGTTCAACTGAAGAATTATGTTTTATATTGGATTTCTTGAGGTAAAAAGTATATATATATATATATATATATTTCTGTTACAGACTTGTTTATTTTCACTTTAATCATCCCATCTGATTCATTGTAGGAATGATAAACACCCAAAGCTCCCTGATGAGAATAAATGTGAGTCAGTAAGGTTTTAACTTTACTCCTTACAAAAGATTATCCATTAGAACCTAACGATCAATCTTTATTGGCCTAAATTATGATGATACAGGACATGTTTGAGATATCTAGACGAAAAAGCTAATAAACTTTATTTATATAGCATTTTTTTTTTAAATGGAAAATTAACAAATGAAACGTCGAGCTGACATTTTTTTTTTTTTGAAGAGATAAGTTTTAAGAAGTGCTATGAAAGATGTTTCTGATTCTCTGAGTCTCAGATCGAGAGTTGACCAGCCGGCCGGTCCCTTTAGTCTTGAGGGACCAGAATGACAGCCAGGAGGCCCCGAAGATCCGAGGCTTCGCTCCGGCTGGTCTGGGAGCAGCAAGTCAGCAGTGTGACTGGCAGCTAAACCAAGAAGTCACAGCTATTTTCAGTTCTTCCTTTTTCCGTTTTGAAGACACTTTGAGGAAACAGATAAAAATGTATTTTGAAGAAGCGATGATAAGTCTTGAAAGATTCATTCTTGACCTTAGAAATGGGCGTCGCCAAAGCTTTGTTTACTCGTTTATAGTTTGAAAGCTCAAAATAATAAAAACATACAACATCAACATCTCTGTGACGACTGAGCTCAATCAGAAACAGCGTGTGATGCGTTCGAAACGCTCTGAAATTTCGATCGTTTTGTCAAAATCCCTCAAATTTTCTATCGGTGCCCACCTTTGCAGACCGGTGACCTCTGACCTGACCTGTTACAGGATAAAACCACACGCCGGATGCTTACATGCAATCTAGTTGCAGCCGATAGCTGTCATTACTTTGCAATGACGGGTTTCACGTTCAGATAACGCCGTGACATTGAGGACCCGACGCTCTCCAACATGGTGATACTTAACCCTCGATTACTAGAGCTTCACACACACACACACACACACACTTTCAGGTAAAAGTTGGTGCAGCTACAGCACCGTGGGTTTGAATACTGCCTCGTATGTGTGTGTTGATGTTTTTAGGGAGAACGGATTTCACATCAGCGCCGTTGTTCCCTTGTCCTCCCCTTCTCCTCCTCCTCCTCCCGCTCATCCCCCTATCCCAGTCCCTCTCTCCTCCCATTATTCTCATTCTGCACTAGAGGGCCCGTCTAGCGAACCCTGAATGCATTACGCTGTCTGCTCCATTGTTTGTGCTGTTTCTCTGCTCCTCTGCCCCACTCTCTCCCAATATTTGTTTTCATTAATCACAATGGCGCCTGCTGCGGGTGTCTTGATGGCTTTTTTTTGTTTTTTTTTGGCGTCTTTTGTTCCGCAGCGCAGCTTTTTTTTGTGTGTGTCTTTAGGCGTTGGCTTTCTGTGTTTGTGTCGGCATGTGTGCAAAAAAGTGTGCATGCACGAGCACAAAACCTGTGGAAGCCACATGCCGGTAACGTATCCCTCCTCCTCTCCTGGGTTTCTTTGATCTGGGAGGAACTAGTTCAGAACGTTACACACACACACACACACAGTTCACCAACATTCCTACACGTATCATATTAGCAGTCAAACCTTCTATAATGAGTGAGTCAGAGAAAAAAAAAGAGTCTTTCATATGGTAAAATTCAGAATACATGTCGGTTTTTCATTATAAATAAGCCAATTATTGGCTTAACACGGTATATATTTTATGATAATACATGTGGTCTTTTTTGCAACACGTATATATCTATTTTTTAGACGTCTCGGAGCTCGAACTACACAGCGACCTCGGCTGTCTCCATTATTGAGGATCGTGTTGCTTTGTTCGTCCCAGACGGGTGGTGTTTCCATAAGGTGGATAAATTAATAATCTCTGAAGAAATATTAAAACTTGCCCTCCCGCTCTCTCTTCCTGTGTTCCCTCTTCAGTTTTTTTGCTCTCATTCGTCCTTTTATTTCTATTTCGTGCCCCTCTCTCTTGTGTGACTCACTGCTGTTTTTATTTTTGTTGTATGGCATAACACACACCACACACACACCATGCTTGAAATGTATGGATTTGCCCAGTGTTAAAAATCCTCAGCCGTGCCGGAGGATCAATTCCAATTAAATATCAAATATGGTTTCTATTTTCTTCCCACTTTCTGGCTGTTCTGCAGTCTCACAGCAGCGCTTGGTCCAGAATGTCTAAAGCTCTCTTTTCTCTCCAACCCAACCCCGTCTGACTCCTTGATATTCCTGATCCTTTCAATCTCTGGGTTCACACCGGGGGTTTTCTGAGCTACGGCGCGGAATAATCACGACCGATCCTGTGGGCGTCCAGAGAAAGGGACGCTGTGTTTCTACGGGGATAAACACGCTCCTACTCATCTCAGAAACAAACTAAAGCTCTATAGGAGATGAAAGGTTTCTCCGCAGTGAAACAAAGCGTTGTCCTGTGTGTCACATCACATATCATGCATAGCAAGTGTGTGTTTTTATGGGCAGGAGAAAGCAACGGGCTAAAAAAATAACCGTTGTTAAGTATCAGCTGCAGAGTTAAAGTGTGTAAATAAAGCTTTCACTGACTTTAAGAAAAAAAAAAGTGGATTTGAGGAGGTGGCATCTGGTGACAGTTCCACACTTTACCTCTTTTCTTTCACTTTTGCACCTGCGGATTGCATCATGGTGATGTCGTGTCTGTGTCTATCTTTCTTTATGGATGAGTGTGTGTGTGTGTGTGTGTGTGTGTGTGTGCGTGTGTGTGTGGGTGGGTGCACTTGAACCCTAAATTCAGTGTGTGTCAGACGATGTGGCAACAGTGGACTCGGCAGTGAGAAGCCCTTTTTTACCCAAGGCATTTCTTCTGGATAATAGAGTGTTTGTGTGTGTGTGTGTGTGTGTGTGTGTGTATCAGCTAGAAGTGGAACTGATAAGAGCTCTAGGGATATCTCTGTCCTCACACCCTTTTCCAAAGAGGACCATTCTTCCAAAAGTGGATATTGAACACGGAGGCCTCGACCCGATTACATCACCTAAGTAGCCGTCGCCGTGTTCGGTTCAGGAGCTCGTCGCCACTAAAGATGAAGCATCCCAATGTGATTTAAGTTTGACACCTTTCCTCTGGGATTAGTTGGACTGGTCAAAAATATGTGGACGCTCGGAGTTTGACTTTGGAAACTCTTGGTTAAAGTTAACATGGTGGTTAAGGTGAATAAAAGTTGGATTTCAGGTCTGTGACAGGATGCAAACTCCCCCATCCACCTCTCTGAGCTCCGGTCGTCACTTCCTGTCCATCTGGCTGCTTATAGGACACCTGATTGTTGGCATCAGACATAAAACGAGAGAATTTGGCCCAATATGGATTTATTTCCCGGGGGTTGCTGGGTATTATTTGTTCCCATTGAGTCACATTAAAACAGGAATGGACCTTCTCCATTGCCACCACAGTAGAAGGGGGGTTAACTGTAATAAAGTTATTAAGATCATAGAACATTGGGGATAATGTCTAAGCTCATGGCATCTGCCATGTCAGTCCTTTAATCAGATCTGTAGTCTAAAGATGAAAGCAAACTTCTGTCTAAAAACATCACTGTGTGTAACATTAAGATTTCCCTTAATTGGAATAAAGAGGCTCAGCCCAAACCTCACACACACGGGGAGGGTAGGAGGGGGGTGTCGACACACTTTTTGACCATCTAATGCCTCCTAATGTGGCTGGGGACGCCCCCTAAATGAATCCTAATCTGTCACTGACATGGTGTCATTTAATTGGGGGCGAAGTTACTCGCCTCACCTCGCGGACGGCGAGCCGAGGAGCGATCCACCTCTGAACACACACGGCGCCGGCACGCGGCCGTGTAAAGTAGTGGACATTCATAAGTCCCTCTGATCCCCCTGATTAAAGAAATCCCTCCGAGCTTCTTAAAACCAGAGAGAGAGAGGGAGAGGGAGGGAGAGTCGGGGGGAGTGAGCTCATTCATTTGTGCATGTTATATTATACCTCAGTGGATTGACCTTTGACTTCTCCCTCACTGTCACCCCCCCGACCCCCGACCCCCCCTTCTCTCTCTCCATCCTGGCACATCCTCGATACTAAGCCTCGACCATCGGAGCTACAGAGAATTAATGAATTTTAAATCCCCCTGGATACATTAACTAGACCCATTTCATATGCCGGGGCTCAAATTACATCAATATACACTTTCTGCATTTGTAAATGCCCATCAATTATTAACGTGATGTCATTATCTCAGCAATATCTGTCATGAATGAGTAATATGTGTCAGGAGGCGGGTGTTGTCTAATCTTACGATTGTTTCCGGGTTCCTGCCGGGCTCTTTTCTGCCACTTGGGGGCAGCAGAAGGAGAATGAAAAACAATATTGACTTATTGTCACTTCACACACAGGACGTGACTAATGTGTTAGCAAACTATTTCTTATTTCCACACCCGGCAGTCATGAGAATTCATTTCCTTGCTGTCCCAACATTAAACTCTCTCTCTGTGTGTTTTCTTTTCAATCAGCCGCTGAGGGGGAAACTCCAGCTCTCTGCTGGAATACTCCACAACGCTGTCTGGCAGCAGGAAACCTCGTCCGTCTGCAGCATACAGTCAGGTTAGGACTTCATGCTGCTGCTGCAGACGAGACGTGAGGATGAACCGGAACAGTACAGTTGTGGTGCAAATGTTCAAATTCTGCATATCATAAATATTGAATCAAGCATCTTTTAAGGGACATTAATTATGAGGAAGTTACATACATACGGTCCTTTCAAAATAAACTTTCTATTCTTCAGTTAGCACCATAGCTTTCTGATAAAGCTTTTAACGTCCGCACTGTGTTTATTTTTTCTCCTCCTAATTTTGCCTTTATTTTCTTTTGAATTCTTCTATTTTTTCACTTTATTGTATGACATGTTAGATGTGAAGCAATTTGAGTCTGCCTTGTGTATGATGGTCAATAAAGTTGCCTTGCCTTGCTTTAGGAAAAGACCGCCATTGTTTTCTTTTAGTTTTGCACAGGACACGGACTCTGGTCTCCTGGACGAAAGTCCATTGTTTGTTCCCATAAATGCCATATTTCCATCATATTTTCGACATAGTTTTCCAAGGATTTGAGGTTTTACTCACTCTTTAGATTAACCCTTAAGAAGCCACAGAGAAACAGTTTCCACCAACACTTTAAATAAAGTGGAAAAGTTCCTTCTGCAGCTTCATGCTTGACTTTAACTATGAAGTGACACAAATATGCACATCTGACAGGACTAGCCCATTTCAAAAAGCTTGTTTTTTTGTTACTAATGGTCATGCTTTAACCACATGTGCTGTGATGCTTTAACCACATGTGCTGTGATACTGACCACATTTCTAAAACACATTTATATAAAACAAGTTATGAAAACGTTGTGACAGAAATCGATCTTTCAACCTTAAAATCGACACAGAAAATTTTGATTTCATGTATTTTCTGTTGAATCCAGAGCACATTTAAACAAATGTAAACATGAAAATAAATGTATTTAATGGTTCAAAGTTGCGGCACCAACGTGCTCAACTCCTAATATTCACCTAACTTCTTTTGAAACTTGAATTTGAAAAAAATGTGTTTTCTTTCGCAGATTTAATTTTTAAAGATCAGCTAAGAGGAAAATGAATTCTACTGACTCACACATGGTCATTAAAGTGAAATGAGATGAAAATCCAGTCGTAGCGTGCTACGTTTAGATTCAGAGAATGTTGCAGATTGAACATTTTGCCTTCAGCTGTTTTGATTTTGAATCAATTTCCAGAATGTATTTAATCTGTCGCTCGCAAATCCAAGCAACTTCATGGAAGTAAATATTATAATCCCCTTGAATACCCCCCTTTAAAAATGTGCACAGCTTTTCAAAAACAACCTCAATCTCGTCTCTTTGAACACGTCGACTTCAAAGAAGTCCATATGTATTTCTATTTAGTCTCCGGGACGTTCGCTAATAATCGTGCATTGAAAATTGCCTCAAAAAAACCCAATTTGCTCGCTCTCCGTCTCACTCACTGTCTCCCTTTGTGTCTCTCTCTCCTCCCCTCTGATACAGAAATCCATACTGTTGTAAATGAAGCTGTGAGGATCGATGCTGCAGGCAGGGTAATGCCAGAGCGCTGCCACCAGTGTATTGCTACAATGATCTAGTGGTTAAAAACACATTCACAAACAGAGAGGGGAAGATAGATCTGAGCCAGCAGCACGCCCACATTGCTCTCGCTGGAGACATCATCAAATTAAACAACGACTATGATGTCTTTCTGCTTCGTGCCCCCGCGACCACACCACCAGGTTTCCTCCACACACACACACACACACACACACACTGTTTTCTCCGCTGCTATTGACAGGAACATCCGCTGGGGTGGATTCATAATGGAATGCATGACATGATTTGTTTCGAGTTTAGTTTGAAGGCCAATTAGTTTAACAAGTACGAGACAAATCTTGTTTGACAAAAGTTTATGTCAAGTGCATCCACCGGGAGGTGTTTCGTTAGCTACACACACACGCACACACACACACACGCACACACACACACACACGCACACTGGATTCATATCTAGTAACACATCTTTTTATAACATTCAGGAGCAAAACCTACACTAGAAGTATTTTTGCTGTTTGGTTACTCTGTTGCCATGGTTTCACCTTTCCCTATTAGATCAAAACAAACACGACTGCATTGTTACATTGTTAAAAAAGCACAAACACGATGCAACATTGTTGCCAGTTCTAAGAAAGTCCTTGGATAGCCTCCAAAAAAAAAAAAAAAAAAAGAAGATTCCTAGAAAATCTTTCTTCGACTTTGGATGATTCTTTGTTTTGTGCACCCACCCGACTCCCTCCTCGTCAGTGACCTTTTCATTTCACCCCTTAATTCCCGCGGGATTAACGTCACTCTACCTCTGTTTCCGTGTTGCCACAGCAGCGCTCTGGATTACGGCGACTCCCTCATCCCGACAGTAAACACATCGCGGAGGCACAGATGCTCACACACAAACACACATCTATCAGCGTGAGTAATCTTCGCTGGGCAAACAGCAGATGAAGGCGACGCCTGTCACGTCCGCACGGGGAACAATTCATTAACCTGCGTGATGGCGTGTTGCCTCGCCTGTTTGCGAGGCTGGTTTTGTGGCGTTTTATTCGGTGGTTTTGGACATGTCTAGAAATAGAAGAGCCAGCGTGCGATAGGGGTCAAGGTGCTGCCCCCTGCCGGGGAGATTACACCCATCATCCTTTGCTCACATCAGCTTTTTGAACAAAACAAAACACCGCGGCTAACGGCTAGCTCCGCCGATGAGAAGCAACATCGCCAGGTGGGGAACACAGCGTCTCCTCCACACGTCTGTTTGTGAAGCTAAAACAGCCGCGTCCGATCCAGCGTGGGGGCCTCGGCTGTGGACAGACCTTATCACGCCAGGGAGGGGGGCATTATGAACACAAGACTTTGCCTTGAGCCGTGGTCCTGATCCTTGTCTCAAATCCACTGAGCAGCAGAGTCAACAGGCGATGGGGAGCGGCGATAGTCGACTATGGGGAGTGTCAACAGGGCCGCGTGGCCGCCGGATAAAAGCCCTGTTTGTTTGACGAGGCTGATCCCGTCTCCGCTCGCCTCGGCCTCGGGGCCTTTTTTCTTTTCTTCTTCTACACCACTTTGGACCCCTCGGCTGAGCAGCAGATTACGTCTGATCTCGAAGGTATTCCGGGGTCAACATCATCCCGCCGCTGAGGTGTAAAAATTCTCTCTGCACTTCGCCTCAATCACACTCGCAAACCGCTCTGCCACTCACCCTCATTCATGATCCCCCCGCGCCTCGCGGCGACCCCCGCTGATTAACATTTTTTTTTTCCGACGCAAATGTGTGTTGTACCAACAACACAGAGTGGCGAGTGCTTGAGATGTAATTAGAATTACGTATATTGATCGCGCGGGGCCAGACGATGGCGTTATGAATAATAGCTAGCATGAATAAGTGAAAGCGATAGGTGAGCTTTCTGTGATTTATGTACGGACTGCTGTGGTCCGCCGCATAAATCACCATGTTCTTATTGAGTTATGAAGCCCTACAGTTGCAGCAGAATAATGGCCAACTGTGTCTCGTATGCGTTTCTACTCAATCTATGAGATAACATCCATTGACCAATAAGCAAGCAGAGGAGTGTGTGTGTGTGTGTGTGGACTGGTTTCTGGTCCTGTATTATACACATTCATCTGATTTTACGTCACTGTGGAAATACAAGTCCACAAAAGGCTGCTTGTGTGTGTGTGTGTGTGTGTTGTGTTTGTAATTTCATATTAGAACAATTAGACAAAAACAGCTGTTGTGTAGATAATCCATCTTTACACCTCTTCCTTTCCATTGAAGTTCAAGGGTTGACAGTTTACTCTTCATCAGCAGATGAAGTTGCTGAAATCTCATCGAAAGCAACGGGATCTCACACGACCACATTAAACTCGATACTTAAAGTCCCAGTCGGCAACATTTTTTTGATCATATTCACTGAAGCCGACACTACTCTCCGATAGAACAACATAAATCATCTGGTTTTAGAAAAAAGCGCGCCTGTTGTTTGTCGACAGTCCCCGGATCATCCTGTCCAATCAGCACACAGGGCTGTGTTCGTGCACACACAGAGCCCCTCCCCCCGGGTCGTTCTACTATCACAGGGGGGAGGTGGAGGGAAGTAGCAACAAGCTTCCAATTCCTCGTTACAAACCGAAACGAGGAGGTCCAAACAACCAAGGAAAAGAAAACACCGGTGGAAAAGAAGGAAAAAAAGAAAGATGGCGACGGTGCCCGTGATAAAACCAGAGTCAACATCGGACCTGCGTTTCAAAGGTGGCGTGATCTAAGGGAGTTCAAAGGGCACGGAGTCGAGGGGAAGGAGCTCGGTGGTCGTGGGGGAGGAGCCTGAGAGTTGTAAACATTCAGAATCTGACAGAGTGCCCTCCATCCGCTGGACTTGCCGACTGGGACTTTAATTTGTGGGTCTGTGGATGAAGAGCGTCCCATCCTGCCATCAGTCAGTGTTCCCTGCCAGGCTGGTGGCCCTGACTCTGGGGATGGCTTCGTCAGTCCACCACTGAGGGTTTTGGCTGAAATATGAGATGGATCGTCACGACACATCGTGACATTTTGGACAGCCGTTCATGGTCCAGCGAGGATAAATCCTGCTGATTTGGTGAGCCTCTGAACGCAGTTTGACATTTTTGGTGCAATATTGCAACAACCATTGGGTGGATCTCCACAAAGTATCAAGTATCAGACTTGTCTAAAGCACCACAGGGAGGTCGAAATTCACATATTCCTATAATATCTCAGCTATTCAGAGGTCACTAATAGGCGTGTATAACCAAGAAAACCAGCTTTTCTAGCCTTTACAGCACTGGTTTAGCAGCCTGCACAGATCAATTGTGTTGTAAATTCTCTCACCTTCTCTCATTCTGTTGAGCAGCGACTCGAGAGACAGAACAGTCTGAGAAACACGAGTGTCAGAGAAGACATTTCACACAACCGGCTCTAAAGAGAGAACAGTGGAGGGAGAAAACAGATCTATTAATCCTGTTCAAATTCATTGTGTCTCATAAATTCCGAGCGTGTGGCGATTATTAAAAGCATCGATGTGAAGTGCTACTAGGAGACAAAGCACAGATCTTTTGAGCAAACATATCCACTTAAATCTGAACCGAGGGCACAGAAAACAAACGATCCAAGAGCCCGATAAGAAAAGGTCCACCAGGAAAGAGTGGGAGCGGGATAAAAGAAGAGAAAGGGAGGTGTTAAAGCTGTTCTGTTATTAAAATGTGTTGAGCTTGTTTTTCAAAAAAATTGGTTGAGACTGCTAAGATGTGAAAAAAAAAGATGAAAAAGGTTAACTCAGGCTGCTTTTCATTTTATTTTTCTAAAAAATCGTGCACTATTATTAAAAGGTACATTTTCCACACATTTTTACGTGAAATGAGAAAAGAACATGCATTTATTATTAGTTTTCTTATCATAAATAAGTCCTCTAGTTGAACAATGTGAAAGCTGACTATAAATATTGTTGAAATATTATTGAATTGTACTTCCTTTATTAGCTATTAAATGTGTCAGTCTGACACATAGATGATGATACAATAGACCTAGAAACCATTCACACTTTTTAAATCATCATTATGGAGTTACTTTTATCTGTTTCCCTGCAATTAAACAAAACAAAATTGTATCTTGGGTTCAAACCGCTGTAGTAAACCAGCCGATGTGTATCTTGTTATACACAGTGACTCATATTCTGCTTGATGTTATGAACTCCACAACATGCACGAAGCAGCAGTAGTGGTTATTTCACACGGAGGTGAAATCTGTGGAATATTTTTAACCTCTTAGAGGATTAAATGCCCGTTTGAATCGTCTTATTCCCTCCAACGCGAGGCTCTCCGTTCAGCTGGCAGGTATCTAGTTAGTTCCTCCGGTCCACGCTGCATCTTTCACACCCTCCCTCCTAAGTGACACTAAGCCTCAGCAACAGGGGAGGGTTTTTAACGGGGCCCACGAACAGCTATTACCCCGAGTCTCTTAAGTGCCGTCTATACGGTGCGCTGACAAATCAGTACCCCCCCTCGGCTACTGTGTCGCTGCCGTCAGCGGGGAGAAGGAGATTTCATCCCACCTGATCAAGCATGGGATAGGAGAACAAACAGCGCTTCAGAAAAACACACATCACAAGCAAACATGCGCCGCAACAGGAGAAGCACGTTTGTGTTTGTGTGTGTGTGTGTGTTTACTGGTGGGGATGTTATCTGTCTTTAGTATGAAGCTTTCGCTTTCTGTTCTCGAGAAACACAGCCGTGCAGGGCAGCTTAGGTCAGCGTCGACTGCTCTCTTCCATCTCACATTGAAAACACACACACACACACACACACACACACACACACACACACACACACTCCCCCTCAGCACGCCGGCTCTCGTGGGCCGTGCAGAGAAAACCTTTCATCAGACACACTCGGAGAGAAAATATTTTAGCCCAGGAGGAGAACAGAACAGGGGCTGTGGGGAAATTGATTTTGATTTGAAAGTGACGGCAAATAATGGGGCTCGGGGGCCGTCGCCTGAATGCAGATCTGCTTCTCATTCCAGGGTGTAAATGGCGCATATCGAGCCTTTTTGAGGGGATAAACGGGTTTTAATTCTAACACAACAAGGACGGACATGTGAACAACCCGTACGCAACAAACCAAATGCAAATATATACACACACATAAGATTCAGGGTTCTGGGCTGGCGAGCATGCGTACACACAGAAGGGAATAAATGGACGCACATGCAGCCGTTGGTTTGATAGAAGCATTACTGCGTGATCTCATTGCACAGGTCAGTGAACGCCTCTTTGTCTCTGCACAAAAAAAGTGCCCATTTCATGCAGTAAAAGGTCACGAGGAGGACATTTAAAGATTACGTTCATGCAGAACAGTCTTTCCGCGGTGCTTCCAGACAGATTCCGAGCTCTGGTGACTTTCCAGTTTTTGCTGCATGATGGGTAATGTTTTGTTGAGGACATCCGCTTTTGTTTCACTTCTTTTTTTCTTTTTTTTTTTTATTCTCACAACATGGTCTAAGCCAGTCTGAGCTGCAGTTGTGTTCGGGCTTTGGCTCCTGAAATAGGCACACACTAAACCCACAAGGAACCGAACACACACACACACACCTGCCTCCCAGAGGAATGCAACAAAAAAACCCTCGACAAAACAAAAACGAGAACACACGCTACAAGTATCTGTCAGCCGCTCGTTTGCAATAATTGAAATGTTAAAAGGCAATTTCAGCGAACAAATCAGAATCAGTAAAAACCCAAAAACCCAGTCTGCCACCTTCAGATACATCTTAGCGCTGTCAAGTTGACAGCTATTTAAAAAAACAAAAAAAATGAGAGTTGCCAAATTATACGTCATTAAAATTCAACAAATTAATCATGATTTTCACTGACAATGGTGTGGTGTAATAAAGGAAGACTGTCAAACAAAAGCCGGGCGCATTACCACTTCCAAATTAATAGTGACTGACACCGACACCCCCGCACTTAATTAATGGGAAACAAAACACAACAAGAACATCCATCTAAACAAAAGGACGGGTCGGCTGGTGTCATCCCGTCTGCTGCCCGCTGACAGCGAGACACCGATAGTGTGTTTGCGCGTGCACGCAATGTTGTTTTTCTCGACTGCGATCTCTTAAGTAGACACCCAACACGCCCCGAGCCGCTGACACGGGAGTTTATAAGCAGGCATTATTTTTAGCGGTGCTGTCATGTCTCTCAGAGTGACAGCTCCTAAAAGCTTCCACAGGCGAACCCGTCTCCCTTTTCTTTCTTTCTTTCTTTTTTTTTTTTGCACTCTAAATCTTCTTCTTAACGGCAACAACTGGCGATATTATGTTACGACATGAAAGCTGACGCGTCGGCCATGCTTTCCATTCCTTTTTTTATGCTTGTTCCTGCCCCATGTGGCCACGGTCAATACTCGCCGATCATAAGAATATCCGGACGCCGGATGTCCAGATATTTTTTTTGTATTTAATTTTTTTACCCCCGTAACAAACCGCACTTGTTCGTGAAAGGAATCGCATTGAAAAGGACGGAGAGGGGAGAGAGAGGTCGAGGGAGGGAGTGGCGTTTTAGAAAACCACTCCGGAGAAACGGGACACTCCCCGGCACTTTGTCACATCAATTAGGAATCCTATCTGGCCGATGGGATGGAGGCCTGCAGGGCAGCGGACAGGACGGCCATTATACATCTTCTCTGTGTGTGTGTGGATGTTTTTTGTGTGACGGCGAGGAAGAAATATCAACTTTTAGCCTCCCTGACCCCCGGGGAGAGAGAACATTTTAGCGGTAGCTTTAATTGCTTCACATTGTTAATTTCCTCTTCGCTGCCGATGAACGAACGGGTGGGTAGGTGTCCTCCCTCTCTCTCTCTCTGCCTCTCTCTCTCTCTCCAACAACAGTGAGTGGTGCAGTCAGGCCTCGAGGCTGTCGGAGGGGGAACAAAGTGACTGGGTGATGAGCCAGACGCCCGTCGTCTGATCCCATGGACTGATGCTGTGCCAGACACCACAGCCACCGGCTCACTCGACAAGGTTCCTCTCACAACAGAGGAACATACTTCCGACCTGGGCCTTTTATACTTCTCCTGTCTTCTTCCCCTCCCTCCTTTCTCTCTCTTCCCCGTCTCATTCTCCCCCTCCCATCTGCCGGTTTCTCCCATCTGTCCCACTCGAGGTTTTACTCTCTTTCTTTCTCTGCCTTTTCCAAAAAAAAAGGCGCTCGCCTGTTGTTCCTTCCCACGCTATTCAAATGCGAGGTGAAAGATTGCGGCGTCTGAAGTCGTCCCTCTCTTCCTCCTCGTCTTGTTAATTGTTCTCTAAGTGAGGAGGTGGCTTTCCCGCTGTGCGCCGCATCACTGCGACACAACGGGTTTACCTTCGTGGGGAATCTGCATTTTTAAAAGGCAACAAATACGGGTGTCGACAACATCACCCTTCCTCTGGCGAAACTGAAGCGTGACACACACACACACACACACACTTGGAGAATGTCATCAACAGGCAAATGTTTGGAAGCCACCGCTACGCAGCGCTCTGACAGCCCCTCATCTATACTGAATCAAATCCTCGGAGATGTGTCTACGAAACAACTATATTTTTGCTCCATGAATAAGCTGACTTCCCCTCAGATTTGTAGCTCCCAGCCGCAGCAGTGCTATGTATAAATCAATGCCTTGGTGGGCGAGAGAGAGGGAGCGGTTATATTTACCCTGTTTCCTAGCTAGCAGCGCTAGTTGTACTAGGGGGGGTAAAGGAATTCGATACACACCACTGGAAGGCTTTTCTCGCTCACATACAAGGAATGGCAGTTCTCTGCTGAGAGCAACGGCCCTAATGAAGGAGTACCAGGCCAGTCAGGCAAGAAAACACATTCCGCAACACATCAACGGGAAAATAAAACCGATTTCTGTCACGCGCCACGGGACGAGGAGGAGAAGTTGGGGAAAATCTGAATTGTACACAAGTATCTGATTCTCCTCACAAACGCAGCCGGCTTCGACAACGATCGAGCGATCGGCATTTAGTCTATAAGGGTTTAATGATTCAGACGAAGCACTTGTGTGTCTTCCCGCGCTGCGTTTGCAGGCGGCGGCGGCGGAGTGCTGGATTAAAGTTGATGGGCGATGAATTATACATGCGGGCTGAAATGTAATTCTCTTCATTAGATGACAAAGCTCTTGTTTGAATATTGCATACTGTGGTAATAATGCCGCTTTTTTATCATCGGCCACTGGAGTCGGCGGGGACGGAGGGAAAACATGTCATGTCATCGCCGCAACGCGCCGCTAATTGGTTAATTCAACTACCAAATTAAAGTGGAATCAAGCCGTTGTTGCCACATTAACTCGGAGGTAAGAAAAACATGCGATGGCTGCTTATCTCCGGCAAGGGGATGAATGAACCGCCGTACCTCTTTTCTTCTGGACTTTTTTTTTTTTTTTTGTGTGTTTGTTGCTCCTGTTTTGTTTCCGTAGGCTGTGAGGAATGAGAGGCGCGCCTGGTTAATAATAGTGGCCGAGAGGGTCTGTTAGCGTAGCCCACTACATCACTCCTTAGCAGGGAGACATCTCCGGGGCTCCATGCCGCCGTGATGGAGTGTTGGAAGGGGAACAGACTGGTACAGAGAGAGCCGGTGATGGAAAGAGGATCGGAGGATGGAAGACAGATGAGATTCGGGGCGGCGGGGAGGCGAGGAAGTGAACAGTGGGGCACTTTCCCTCTCTTCTCTCTTGCTTCATCCCCCTTTCTTTTCTTTTTTTTTTTACAAACACACAGCTGATGTACCACCAAATATCCTCAGGTAGTTATGGGTGTTTTTACCGACCGTCACAGCTGTTCAGCCTTTAAAAAAAAAACGCTATGCATGTTGATGACATTCAATATAGATTTTTAAAGGCCAAGAGTTAGATTGTTAGCGCTCTCATATATGTACGATAAAAATTAAGCTGGTGCCAGGAGACAGTTAGCATAAGGCCTCGTAGCCGAGGGTAAAATGAGGCATCTCAACAGCTCGCTAATTATCATCTTGTATCTGGTTCGTATAGTTCAAACAAGGGGAAAAGGGGTTTATATTTGGAGGAAGACAGGCTTGCTGCCTTCAGCTCCTTCTCTGTATGCTATGCTAAGCCGGACTCTGGTTCTATGGTAAAAGTGACAGTGAACTCTGACGCTAAAATAAGCTCATTTTCCTAAAATATTAAACTATTAAAAGGTATAATATGCTACAATTTCCTCAAGAAACACTGTCTGGTCTGACACAAACTTATCAGACTGTGATCATTTGTGTTTTGACACGTTAGCACCAAGAAACAATCAGAAATTAATGTTTTATTCCTCTGATTCTCTGATGGCTCGCTCGCTGAGACGGAGAGGAGGGGTGACTTTTGTGATTAGAATCAGAATCGGCTTTATTTGTCCAGATATGCGTGTATATACAAGACATTTGGATGTTCTTTGTTTTATTTAACATCCCTCACAATCTGCTTACACAGAAGGCATTCAGGGCCGAGGATGTGACTATATTCTAACTTTAAAGGAGGGAAAGAAGGTAAAAATGTTTTGATCTTTTGGGAAATAAATGGCATGTCTTGCTGAGACTAACTTAGCTTAGCATATAGAAATGGTCCGATTTAAAATCCTCAATACAATGCTGGATTGTTTATGATTTGTTTTAGTTTGTTAGATTAAAAAAAACAAGATTTAAAGTTTTAAATACTGAGGTTTAGAATTGCTGGTAGGTGGATTTGGTTGATTTGGACGGAGCCAGGCTAGCTGTTTCCCCCTGCTTCCAGTCATTGTGCTAAGCTAAGCTATTCACGTCACAGTATCCAGTGGTGGAAAGTAAGCAAGAGATTTACTCAAGTACTTTACTTTAATACAAGTTACTTTCACTTTACAATGACAATGTGCTGTTTGATCCCCGGCTCCTCCAGTCTGCATGTCAACCTGGCAAGATACTGAACCTTAAATAGCTCCTGAAGGCTGTTCCATCGGTATGTGTGTGTGTGTGCGTCTGTATGTGTGTGTCTGAATGAGTATTTTGATGCACCTTGCCATCAGCGTATGAATGTATGGAAATGTTGGCATGCAGTGTTAAATCCTCCGAGTGGTCGGAAGACTGGCTTTAGAAATGCAGGTCCATTTTCCATTTACCAAATTCCTCCAAACAGCAACAAGCTACAGTGCTGGCAGTGACTCTGCACATGCTCAGTAGGATTCTCTCTCTCTGTCGGGGGGGGGGGGGGGGGTAGCAGTTTTAATAAAAGAAAATAAACACATTTCAGATATTAAAGTTAATGTTCTGCTGTCAAAGTCAAACATAAAGGAATCTCACTAAATAATGCACATCTGTGATGCAATAAAGATATTTCTTTCTTAACAAAATATAAGGTAAAGTGATTCCAGTATGTTTTACTGTGATATTTTGATCATTATCGGGATAATATTCTCAATTATTTTGGCCAGGATGACATTTTCATATTGTCCCAAACCTACTGGTATCGCAGCTCCTCAATAAAAGTGTGTTTTTGAATGAAATAATGTTCTAAGATGTATATGTGGATGCATCTGCAGGATACTGCCAAAGTGCATGTGACATTTTTTCCGGGGAGCTGGTATTCTCTCCTCGGGGCCCTCACACGTCGGACCCTCCGGCAGCCGGATGGGACATTTATGACACACTGTACCTCCAGTAAGTCATTCCTTCCCAAAGGCTTCCACACCATCAGATATCCAGGTTGGCTTCAGGTGCACAATCCTGAGCCATCAAACGGGTCCATCGCCTCCAGTGTGCCCGCGGCCAATCCATCGCCTCCACCGTGGCCCACATCTGGGCCGTGTGGGACCCCCTGTTCACAGCGCCTTCAATGCCTTCCTCCACTGCATCTTCTGGGCCACCTTCCTTCAGCGTCTGTGCCTGCTGCTGGAACATCTTCCTTGACCCCCCTGATGAATTTTATACCTTTTCTTTTTGAGGTTGTTGCCGGCAGCTACGACCAGACGAAGGAGAACCACTGCAGCGATTCTTCCAGACTCAGCAGTGAGAAGGCATCCCTCCAGAAAAACAAGACGCCTTCAAAGAAAAGGAGAAAATGGTGAAGGGGAAAGAAAAGTGCTGCCAGTTTAGTGCTCAAGTCTTCAGAGGTCTTCTTTTAAATAAGTTATTAAATTAATACCATTACATAATTCAAAGCAGATATTTTTTTACTTATTTTCCAGCTCGATGTTAGACACATTTATTTGAAATGTAATATCATGGTGATACAACTTTTACGAATTAATCGCACCTTTTTAAACATTTAATGAATATCATCTCCACATGATCTGATTGTTTCATTAAAATTTGGTTGAACAGCGTCCTTGACTCGTCAGCTAATCAATGGATTTAAGTAAAATATACTTTTAGCTCACTTTAGCCTAAATGATAGAAATAAAGTGGCCACAAAAATAGTTGCCTCGTCTTCTGCAAAGATAGAAATCGCCTTTCTATTTAAATGCCAAAAAATGAATTTATTCAATTAATTGTCATTTATTGACACTGCTGCAATTATGTAACAAGCTTTTCTTTTTCTTCTTCTTTTTTTATTTTTAGATATAATGGCTTAATCGTCTCCAGGGTCAGAACATGTGATGGTTTGATTGCTGTCAGGATGTAAAGACAATTAAATAAAGCAACAAAGAATATTTCTGAATAAGAAAGCTGCAGCTTTAAGGGTCAACAGCATCGAAACTTACACAAGACCCAACAAACTACAATAAAACATGTGAACATTAGCCTCGAGGTATAAATGTATGCGACATATTGAAATCAACAGCTTGACCCTGCAGATGTGTAAAATGGAGAAGAAGAGAATCATTAAAGTCTCCAGATGGAGGCATCGTGGTGAACATATTCATAGACAGAAGTAGTGTATGGATGCTGCATGTACATCTATAAGTGTCTTCCTGCCCCGGAGGTGCAGACCCAACTGCACAGATTGTACAAAGATACAGAACTAGATGAGGAAGAGTCATCAACGGCAAATACAAATTACATTTTGGCTCTTTTCAGACGGATTTTGAAGCCACTTCTAATTCACATCAGCGCCGCCAGTTCTCCCCTCACCTGCTGTCATCAGCATCCACACTTCTAGAATATTCTTGACGTACTGTAACCGGTACCTTGACATCCGCTGTCATAACTGAAACATGATTGATGAGGTCTTCTGATCTCCCTTGAACCTGTCTGTTTTGCTTTATTCATATGATTTTTTTTTTTTGGGCAGGGATTTTTTTTTTTTTCATCATCAGATGTGAAAATAGAGAAATTGAAGTGAAGACAGCGTCTGGCTGAAAGGGAATGGGGGGGGGAGAGAGAGTGTCCCGTGAAAAAGCCGAGACAGAGAGCGAGGCCAGGCACGGAGACTTAACAGAGAAAACACTGAATAGAATTATGTGCTGGAGAGAATGAACAGATTTGTATGGATGAGACCGAATGCGGGGGAATTATGTGAGGTTGTGAATAGATTCCTCTAAACCAAGACTGCAGTGATGGAGAATCGAGGAGCCGCAATGATTTGATTTCTCTTTTTTTTTTTGACACTGACTGAACACTGGAGTTGTCTGAGTCACTCTTTTTTTTTAATATTCACCAAATACAGCTCATGTCATTTCTCTTTATCAGCCGAGAGCTGATGGATAATATCGTTTGATGGATATGCAGAGACCTCAGAGGTGTGGCGGGAGTGTGGATGTGACCACTCCGCCAACCCTGCTCCACCTTCAGGTTCCTGCCCCCCCCCCCCTCTTCAATATGCTCTCATTTTAGATAATGAAAGAAGTCTGGAGGGGGAAGCCACTGCAGAGATCACTGATCCACTCTAAGTGAAAACCTATACTCAAGTTAATGTGAATACCCTCAGGGGACGAGGACTTGTAATTGATTAACCACATTACCCGGATAAGAGTTGAACTCTCCTGCATGAGAGCAGCTCAATATGGGCATCCGTGAGCATTCTGGAGATATAGATAATGAACATTTTTTCACTGCAGCATCTGTGCTGCAGGTTTTTTTTTTTATGGCATCACTGGAAAATACCCACTCAGTCCACTAGAGGCAGTGTTGATTTACAAAAAAAAATCTGTCCTCCAGCTCCAGCCAGGTTATCACAGCAGTTGGAGCATGAAACAAGAAAAAAAAAAAACAAAAGAAAAAGAAAAGGCAGCATCATGGGAATAACACTGTAGCACAGAATGGGTTCAAGAAGCACTCTTTGTGAGAGGAGACAGATGCACGGCCGTGCATGATGATCATCGCTTTACTCTGCTGAAGAATAAAACCTCTTCATGAGAGCACAATGAGCAGAGAGCTGCTGCCGAGTGTTGCCTCGGTCTTGTTTATTAGGAATTTTAAATGCTACCCTTTCATTCGCTTCCAACGTTTGTGGCTCATAATGTGGGGTTTTCTTTCCTTTTTTTTTGGGAGGGAGAGGTTTACATTTTTTCCCGTGAACATTGCATAATCAAAGCTTGGGTAGAATGTTTCACTCATCACTGTTAAGCTTCAAATGCATCCCTTTCAGTGTTGACATTGAAGCTGCAGTGATTAATAAAATGTGTCCTCCTTTGAAGATGCTCATGCAACCATCCTCACTGCTTTGAAAGAAGGTGCCACCGCTTTGATCCTCCGGCGGCGCTCCAAAAGACAATGCAGTGGCTTTGTGGAGAGGAGACGACGCGGCGAACTGGTGGGAGACGGCTTGGCCCTTAAAATCCAGTGGGGAGGGTTTTTTTTTAAGCTGCTGGAGTTGTAATAACGCGTGCACCGCGGTGCGTTCATGGTCAGCCGCGTGCCGATGCCGTGTCCTTGGGGAGGTTATAGTATGGACTCGGGGTGTCGTCAGAAACGCTGCTTTGAAATAGTGAACATTACCTTGGGTTTTGCAACATTCTGCAAACAGGTAGGTGTCAAAGAGTCAGCTGGAGTTCTTTGAAGTCTTTTGAGTATGAAACACCTTCCCTCTTGAAATGTGGCTTTAATAAGTTTGTGGATTTGCTCCTCGGTGAAGGAAGGCCAGCTCGGATTGGCTACGATTTTTCCAATGCAAATACATGTATTGGCAATTTAAATCCTAAAATAAAGTTTGCTGCAGCAGTGGTGGAAAGTAATCCATTGCAATTGACTTTCGTACTGAGAAGCAACAAATATCGTACCGTTTTACTCCAATACATTTATCTGACTGCATTCGTTTGTTACAGATTCAGCATTCAATTTCAATGAAATATAATGAATTATGATTAATTCCCCCAATAGTTTTCATCAGCAATATCATTCAACAATCCAATCATAAAATATGTAATGAAACACATGTGTCACTCCGCTGCATAATGAGAACTTTTACTTTTGAAGTGCTGTTGCTGGGAAGCCATTTAATGAGAGTTTAAAGCAGAAAACCAAGCCAACAGTCTATAAGATGAATCATCACCATAAAACATTTGATTCTGTGCAAATAAGAAAACAAAACAAAAAACTGTAAAATTGAAAAGAAAAGCAAAGATACAAGGGAACATAATCATTTTCAGAAGACTCATTCCATAAAACCAATCCGAATGATGACTCGCAGCCTCTAAAAAACAACTAACCAATCTAAAATGAAGACGGAGGCATATGTTTGTCGCCTCAAATGTTCTCCAGAAACATTTCAGTGAACTGTTTTTGACGTTGCTGTCACATGGATTGTGGGTAGTGTAGTACTACTCAATGCAAATAAAACAAGGTTATCATATGGACTTCTACAGGAGTATTTAAAAAAGTTGGAGGTGTGCTTATAATAAAAATACTCGAGTCAGAATATTGATGGGATTTTCACTTCAGGAACCTCACTGTCGAGCCATGTACAAGACTTTCTAGGGTTTGATGAGATTGATACACCTCTTATGTCTGTCTGTGAAATAGGAAGCTTGGGCCAGCGTAGCTTAGCTTAGCATAAAACTGGGAGTAGGGGGAAACCGCTAGCCAACAGAGAACAAGGTGACAGAGGGTGGCAGGGTGGCGCAGGGCGGCGCAGGGTGGCGCAGGGCGGCGCAGGGCGGCGGAGCCGGCGCAATGCAAGTTTCGACCCGCGCAGCCTTGCGCACCATCAGTTTGGCAGTTTGGTGGATCGCCTGCGCCAAGATGGGTGTGGCGGCGCAGCAGGGGGAGGCGTCACAGATTCAGCTTGGCGTAGCGGAAGTTTAGTGGCAAAAAGCATCCCAGAGACTGCGCTGAAAGCTCGCCAGCTCCAAGCTGGTCTACTTTCGGCGCAAGGCGTAAATAAAGTCCATTCATTCAATGCGAATCACAGCTGGCGGATCGGAAGTTTGGCTGACGGCGCGCAGTGCGCACACGTCACCGAGACCTCACAGGCAGGTTTCCACAGTTCCAGGCACATTTAAATGCAATACATAATCACAACAAACACTATTTAATGCAATTAATTAAATCAACATGTGAATTTATATCTATATAGATTGTCCCGTCACATCTGACGTCCGATCAAAGGCGGATGGCACGCGTAACGGAAACTCAGCCTCTCGGACCAAAACATCTCCCTCTCTCTCTCCTGTTTTTTATAATATCGGCATTGTTATTATTATGATACGCACACACAGAGCGTGATGCGTGTGGTGGGAGCGGCGGCGCTGCTTCTGTCATCGGGTTGTCAAGTGACGGATCTTGCACTGAACCTCCCCTAACGCATTAAAGGTGAGGAGCTCATTTGATTGGCGAAGAATCGGCTGTATTAATCCCAGTCCACGCCTCGTCTCCTCCTCGTCTCCCACTCACGCCTTCTTCTCCTCCCTCTTTCCCACTTGCGCCGGTGGGCGAGACGGGAGGTGTGCCTGCGCGAGCCTGCGCGGTGCACGAAACTTGCAAAGTCCAGGCGGACACACCCCGTCGGCGCGGCACAGGTGCACTGAAAGCTGACTGCGCCTGGTCTACGAAACTAGGGCCCAGAATGTTGCATCGGAGTGAGAATATGTTGCTAATGCATATCTGTTAAATTATATTTTAACTTTCATACGTTGCACTTCAGTAGAGTACAAACAAAAAAAGGCTGCCCTACCTGTGTAGCAGTTGATGTTATTGGGTTATGTTGTCATGCTGCAGTGTTATGACAGTGCCAGATGAACTTTTGTCCACCAATTCCCTGGTTGGTTTTTAAGCTTGCCCACAGACCGTGCCCTTTTTTATGGGCTTGTAGATTGCTGGGAAACACATCAATCTCCTGTGGGTGCGACGCTGTATGTCTTCCCCCTCTGTGCCGTGTGACCCCATTGCCCTCCTTCTAGTGTCCACTGGGTTGCTCATGTCTGGTTCCTGAACCTCCGCTGCCCTGGTTATTAAAGAGCACTGGGTGATATCCCCCCGTCCGCCCTCACTCACATTGTTTCGGCGTCTTCCTCCCTCAATTTCTCTACTTCTCTGTCCATTCACCGAGAACAACTCTGGAGATTGCTGTTGTTCGACCTGCACCGTTGCCTCTATATCACCGCGTTGCACAGAAACCCCCAATGTTCACCAGACACTACCTTGACAAAACCCGCACAACAATTAACGACGGGAGGTCTTTTTTTGTATTAATTGAAATGTATTTATAATTCTCCCCAGTAATCACGGTTTTCCTTTTTGTTCTTGTTCCATCAATCACAGTGGAGTATGGCGGGCTGGCCCACAGGTAGGGAGGATGACTAATTAATGAGTGAGAGGATGCTTGTTCATCACACACAGAAGGATATTCTCCGCCCAGTGAACCTGAGCAAAGCAGATTTCTCTCTTTGTGGTGTCTTTCCCAAAGGTCGGCGATGTCACGATGGCACTTGTGTGCCAGTGTTTCACTAGCTTTCTCTATTCCTGCCTGGTAGGACTGCACTCTGTGGAGTCAGCAAATCCGGGTAATCCGTTATACCAATTCCATGCCAACAGGAAGCAACTCCTCTGGTTAGAAAAGAGGATCTTTGCATTGTGTTCGAAAGGCACAACAACAAACCTTTTTCTCACCAGAAACTCCCATTAAGATCAAACATCTCTTTTAGAGACCTCAAGGTTCTCCAGGTATTTTGCAGGCAACTTCACTGAACAGCTTCTGACTGGCATTTTTTTTTTAAACATTCACAATGATCATCTCAAAGACAAAACTGCCAAGGAATGTTACAGTTTAATTGAAACGTTGATCTATCGCAGCATATAAAAGAGCCCAAACATAACCAAGGGCACGCATTTTATGTGCAAGGTTGTTTATATTTCCAGCACCTTCGGGAACAGAGGCCTTTCAGACAAATTGTAATCAATTTCTGTCCCCCAAAAAAAGTATAAAAATTAGCATTCTAGTTGTGTTACGGAAGCCATGGAAATAACACATCGGGCTCTGTTGTTTTGCTATTGATGGTACAATTCTGAAAGTTAGGGGTTACATTTGCAACTGAAAAGGTAAAAACCATCTCTGGTAAGCAGTCACTATTCACAAAAGAGAAGACGGGAAAGCTGAGTGCAATTGTAATCGTTGAAAGCTCTGAAGATGTTTCGCCTCTGATCCAAGAGCCTTCTTCAGTTCTAACTGACTAGTGGGAGTTTAGGAATTTAACACCTTGTCTTGTAGACTGTGAGATTCATGTGATTCCACCCAGCCCTCAAGTGAAACTTGAGTCGTTAGCACTTTGGTTGGGGGGTAAGTGGGTCCTGAGCTATCAAGTGAGCTGTTCACATGGATGTAAACGGGGTGTTGGATGGGTCACCTAAGAGTCCATGACCCGTCCTGCCACCATGTGTCACGTCTTCAAAAGCTAAAGAAAGACCAGTTACCATGACCTGGTTGACTGATCTCCACAGATAAATGCAAATGCATTGCAACTTTTTTTGCGAAAAAAAAAGAAAAGAAAATATCCAACTGGCCATTCATTCCTTCATGTCAAACAATGGAACCAGACGACTGCTGCAACACACACACACACACACACACACACACACACACAATTTGGCTGGATTGTCTATAGGAGGATCTATTGAAGCATCTTGATTCATCCACCTGCTGTTTTGACCCTCTGCCAACCAGCTTATTTTCCGTTGCTTGGAAATAGATCTCCTTTAAATTGTCAATTGGGGTTTGTGTTGGCCTGCCTCCCGCTGCTGAAAGAAATCCTAGAGGAAAAACTGCAATTCAATAAATTTAAATGCATATGGCCTTTTGGGGAGATTTAGCTCGGCATCAGTCCATATCACAGCACAGACTCCACTGATAAAAGTGTTCAATGACATTTGTCTAAATGCAAAATTCAGAATCAAAGATTTGTTAAAGTTGGCGCAGTCCTCAGTTGGTTTAGATCATATCTCAAAGGCAGCGGTTGCTGTTGGTGTTCATAACTGAGTGAATAAGCATGGCGTGTGGAGTCCCGCAGGGTTTGATTCTTGGGCCACTATGATTAGACCTTGCTTGCTCCCTGTACTTCAAATCATACATGACAATAACATTGCTTATCACAGTTATGCAGACAAACACCCCTTAGACTCTTCCAATCAATGTTTAGAGTAAGTAAATTGCTGAATGCAATTATATTTGCTTTCCAATTAAATAAAGCAAGGCAGAAATCATTGTATTCAGCAACAAGGGGGAAAGAATGAAAGAAATTGCTCTGCTTGATACAGAACTATAAAGACGAACCCCCAAGTTAGAAGTCCTGCTGTTTTAATAGACTCAGATCTGAGGATCAGCAGCAACATCAGGACAATCATTTAGAGAAAGTCATTCATACATGATTTGTTGTCAGGACTACCCAAACAGACCGTTCAGTAGTCTACAGAGTTCTAACACGAACTAAAGAGAAATGAGCGCATTACTCTAGTTCCTAAATCTTTACACTTCCAGTTGCTTATGGAACGTTTTTTAAAAAGTGCTCCTGCCTTATAAATCTCATTTTATCCTATCTTAATTAATTGTATTGTGTTTTTATTGCTTATTGTTTTTGAATGCCAGCGTCGTGCTTTAATTGCCTCTGTGTTTGTAATGTGCTATATAAATAAAGCTGCCTTCCCTTGCCAGGCCTGTATCTCAACCGCTGCAGGTAAAGAAATACAACAATGTGTTTAGAAGAGAGCTTTACTTTATGGGCTTAATTATAACCATTTAAAATATGGAATACTATTCTAAAAGCTGCTCAACGCAATACTGATATCAACACTGGAACAAGGAAATCGCCCGCAGTCACGAACCCACAGGGAATTATCAGCCGACTCTGCAGGTTACCCTTCATCAGGGGTATATACGCCACATCTATACCGGTTTCTTTAACTTAATTGAAGGCCTGACATACGTACTGTACATTGGCGTTATTAATAACGTTACTTATACAACCCCATCATGAACCCATGATTAGCCTACTGAACACATTTCAAAGACTTAAACAACAACAACAACATCCAGCTAATAATAGACTCCAATGTTGTGAGAAGCAACTTCATATTACGTTTCCGGGTCTACGATGTTTTGAAAGCCCTTCCTGCCCTTTAATGCCCTTTAACGATGTGCCAAGGTGACGCTAATTAAGCATCCACTGTAATAGTAAACATGATTCCACCCTAACCAGTAAACATAACAACACTATAGGTAGGGCCGTTTCTAATAGTCCAAAGCTTCATTACATTTGATTATTGATTTGGATCTTTAATATCTTGTTAGCTCATCTTCCCAGAGTTCACAGTTACAACATTTAAGCAAAGAATAATTTACACATAATCAACACATAATTGTTAACACACACATTCAAAAAGTTGACATTTAAATTCAAAAGCTGCACAGCTTTTTAAAATTTTGCATGCATAGTCATTGTCGGTCGCAGATAAAGATTAGGCTACACTTATAAAATAATATGAGCATTATAGTGTTTGTACACTCAGTCGTGGCTGCAAAGGATTGTTTCTGACTACTGTCGTACAAACATTTAAATAAAATTCATAGCGCTTCAAACACCAAAAGTCAAAAAGGATAGGTAATACTGCAATCATTTCCAAAAATCAACAAAAAAGCCTCGGTAAGCGTGAGGAGATGTGCAATAAAAGTCGGCATTAAGTGCAAAAGCAACGGCTTCCCTTCATTTAAACCACAACAGAATAGAAGAGTCAGGAAGTAGCAACAATATGCAAGAACCCCCCCCAAAAAATGCCCACATGGTGCATACAAGATTAGAGCTGCCGGCGCCGCTGCACATCAGTACCGCTGTGAGCTGTCACAACACCATTACAGCACTCTGAATACTCATGACAAAGGACAATATTTGGGAAATCCTGTCGCTTTTTACTGATTTTTACTCATACTGAACCGTCTTTTTTATTCTGCTACATTTTATTTCACTTAGCGCCCCAAACTGCCACCCATGCTGACAAGGTATTAGTCCAAAGTTTTGTCATTTTGTCATTTAGTGCCCTAATTTGCTTACAAACTGTTGATTGCTATGTCATGAAAGTCGCTATTATGGCGGCTGTTCAGTTGGATTTCCTCCTGAAAGCTGGCGGCATTAGGGGGACGTTTAAAGTTTAGTGCCGGGCTTTAACATGACGAACTAATGAGCAGCCCCGATAAGTGTGATGAGCTGGAAACGGCGGAGTCCGCGGAAAGCAGCGCGTGGCCATGGCTCGCGTCACTCCGACCGCTAATAAACATTCCAGGGCGTTCTGACGACAACCAGAAACCCGTGACCTCCTTGTTAGTGCGGCCGTGAACACACAGTGTGTGCATTTTATGTTTTATTAGGCTACTTCTGCTGTCTGCTCGCTGATGATATGCGCTTGTAAAAATCAGCCAAGTGTTGGTCGCTGGATCGTTTGCTGTGTTAAAAAAATCCTCCCTTTTAATGTGCGCTTGCACAGTTTTCTTTTTGCAGCCTAGCAACCAAAGTGGCATAAAAATATATATATATATATAAAACATTTTTAAAAATACCTTGAACCACAAGCAGAGCTCATCGAGCTCATGGAGCAAACAGCTTCCCTCCAAACAGCCTGATGTTTGGTTGAATGTCGCAGCTTTTGATTGTATAAAGTGTCACCGGCATCACATTAAGCTAAATATTACTTACTCTCTCTCTCTCTCAGTACCTTTTAATGAAGATCCTATCCTAATAGAGTTCTTCTGTACTCCCATCGAGTGAACTGCTCTTAACCCCTCCTCCTTATTCTACCCACATCCCCCCCACTTCCCCCCCCTCTCTCTCTCTCTCTCTCCCCCTCCTCTACTGTTTTAATTGCTTGAAGGTCATTGACAATAATGTGACAACTTATTAGAAACCCCATCTGATGCCACATGATTTTATACCTCACTTTGCCACAGCGCTTGGTTTCCAGGCAATTACTGAGCGTGCTATTTATTAATTTCACGGTTCACGGAGCATCACACGCTATAAATAGTGAGGGATGATAGCTCAGTCGTTCACACAATGTCGGGTGGCTCTCATCGATTTGGAGTGAGATGCTCCGACGGGACGGGGGCCTTCATCTTTCAGACCCTTAAATATCGGAAAAATGGAAAAACGTGCGGCGAGAGTGAGATACAAGAAGGTCCCGTTCCTGCAGATACATTATTTGAAAAAAACACATGTCATGATTGTAATTACACAGGGTGGGGTGGATCTAACGGGTCTGCCCTTTCTGGATCCACAGAAATCCATTTATCTCCAAAGATAGCCACATACAAGTGTTGCACAGCACAGTACAAGTGCAGCGGCCAATTATGTGTTGTTTCCTTGAAGCGAGACACGAGAGCAGCAGCTCGCTCCGAAATAATCTCTCCGTGCCAAAGTAACGTGTCTGCGTGTTACGGGAGCCGTTTAACCTGTCGAGGAAAGGCTTCGGTGTGCGTTTGGACACGAGCCAACAAATTAAAGACAGACAAAATCCTCAGCCAACAAGTTTGACTCAGACATCTGTTGCTGAACACAGAAAACGGTCCGTCCATTCCTGAGCATGTTGAATTTCTGTCTTTTTACCTTAATATTTTAAACCTTTTCAGATGCCTTTTTTTGATCTCAATAGGCGAGGTGCTTATTCCACACAGCCCTGCAGCTTCCTCTCCCTTTAAGTCTCACTTCACATGAGTGGCTCTCTCACATCCTCAACCCCACGCTTCCGCCCGAAGGTGTGAAAAAGGCGAGGGGAAACATGCACCAGACTTTGACCTTTAAAGTCAAGAGCATAAATGTTGACTCTGGCTGTCACTGTTGTCTTGTTATCATCTCTGAGCCACAACACAGGAGGGGGGAGGGGAGGGGAGGAGGAGGGGCACGTCTCGCCAATCCGCTCTGATGTATCGGTTTGATCACCAAAAGGGTGTATATTCATAAGGACGCTTGTGCATAACTAAAGGAAAAGCGTGAAATCAAGCCAGTAAAACGGTTCCCGGTTCAAGGTTCTTTGCATGTCCCTCCAATCAGGATCCAGCGCCGCGCTTTTTATAACAACACGGAGCTACAGTGTGGCACACAGTCGTGTAAATCAAGCCTATGAGCACTTAGCGTGTTGACAGTGTGTTGGGGAGACACTTGTGCTTCAAAATCCCACTTTAATGGCTTTCTATATGAGGCCATATATCTGTGGTATTAAAGTCCTGCTCGAGGGCACGGCGGTGTGTGTGAGGTCGGCTTGTGTGTTTTCATCACACGGCTGCAGCTGTAAAGGCCTCGCTGCCAGAGGCTTTCCTGATTGAGAAGGCGGCTCTTTTTACGGTCCGGAGCGCTCTGAACTTTTACGAGAGCGACAGCGCCCCCCCCCCCTTTTTTTTTCACGTCCCCTAGCAGCTCCCAGCTGAAATATCATGTTTGTTTATCTCCGGAGAGAATTTATTCTGCTGATTCATTGGCTGGCACTCCCGCAACGGCTGAAGGAATTCGATTTTCTCTTTATTTATTCGCTTCATTTTTTTCCCCTCCCGTGGAAGAGTAGTCTCTTGTGTGATACCGCGGGAAAACTTCCTTCCTGCTCGCCGGGGTCCCTCGTGAAATGAGATTAGAGAGAGCGGAAGGAAAATCAGAGATAGAGGACAAGCGACTTAATAGAGTTGTTATTCATTGTAATCTCCCTTCTCCCGTTGTTGCCTTTTATTTTGCTTTCACCTTCAAACTAGCCTATTATATTAAATAAACATGTCAATGAAGCAATTTACCAGTAATCAGATTTGAAAAACAGAACAGTTTAAAAGTGTTTCTAACAGACCTCTTTAGGGACTTTTAGGACTTAATATATTGACTTTGCTCGAAGGCAGTGCGGGCAGTAATATTATTTATTATGGGATTACAATATCCACAATTATATATATCACTAACCCAAGTAACGCTTTGCTGGAACGCAATTTGCTTTTGTTTCGTGTCCATATTTGTAGTTTGGTGAACTTCCAGGCACATGTGACCGAGGTGCTGCGAGGCTGCCAAAGCATGCATTGCATCCTCAGCCTCATATTTCTGCAGCCTCAGTTGAAATTCGAATAATAAATGTCAAGCGCAAGATGGTCGGTTCACTGACTCGTGTCGGCCCGTCTCCACGCGCACCTTTCTATTTTGGTTTATGTGCGTGCGACGTACGAAGCGGCGGGTGTCGTGATTATTAAATCCTCTTGCAGCCCGTCACATCACCGATGTCAGAGTTGAACTACGACGCTCCCCGGTAACCGAACATCTCCTCCGTAAACAAGCGGACCTGCCTGTGTGTGGATGTCTGTATGCTGGAGCAGCCTGGTGTCATTTCCAGGCGATTCAATGGAGGTAAAGACAGTTGACGGCCCTCTGTGCTGTGATTCATCAGGGTCCCGCTGCCTTCAGATGCTGCAGGGATTCCATGAAACGAATAGAAGCTTCTCATCCAGTATAAAGCAGCTGTGAACAGAAGATACTGTACGAGTTTGAATCCTTTAAAGAGGTCTTATTATGCTTGTTACAGTCTCCACAGTTGCAAAGTCTGAAGTCTCAATTGAAATCTTGCCTTTTCTCCGGCAAAGTGGTGAGTCAACGAGTGATGCCATTTGCATAATACCTGCCCAACAGCTAATTTGGCAAGCCCTCAAACAACTTAGAGAAAGCCGCAGCATAATCTGAAGAGTCTCGGTTAGTGATCGCCGTGTCGAGGAGACGCTGTTTTCTACTCAGTGAAAGGAACCGTCCTTCGAATGGACTTCTAAAGGAGGAAGCACGTGACTAAAACGCACTCATCCTCAGCAGTACGAGTCCGGTTATCCAGTTATGGGAAGAGAAACACACGAAGCGGTTGACCATCACAATAGAGCCAGCTGACCAATCAGAGTGGACTGGCTTTTTTGGGAGGGAGGGGCAGGAGCTTTTCAGAGAGCCCGATGGGAAAATAAACGGCATTACAGAACGTAGTAGGAACCTGGAAAAGCAAGTATTCACAAGAAAAGGAGTATAATAAAGGGATGACTTTGGTTGGAGAAGGTGGAGGGAGGGGGGGTCGCCAACGTTAACGAATTACTTCTGATACGAGTAATAAGTTAAGTCAAAAACAACGTATCCCACGTCCCGAGTAAGGCCTGTGACTGCATGTAATGCAGACGGATCGTCCCATATATTACAATTACAGAGCTGGCAAGAGGCAGTGCAGAGTCCCACCACCATGAACGATGTATTCCAACTTATTATGGGGGTTTATGATTTGAGACGGATGTGACTTGATGTGGTCTCGCATTCATTAAAAATGACATTGAGAAATGATAAACCGCTCGGAGAAAAAAAAGGCTTCGGGAGGGGAGTTAGCCTAGCAGTGAAGCGGCTAACAGACCTGTGAAATAAAAGGAGTGCAGGACACTGAAGCGGGCGGCCTGCTGTGATTTACCATCACGCGTCCCTCCAACACGCGTCCCTCTAAATCCGTCTGTCTGGGTTCCTGACGACAATGGGGGTCGTCGAGGCGGTCTGAAGGCGCAATCAATGACCCCCCGCCTGTTTCCTGAGATGGTTTGGTTCATCGGTAGGACAAGCGTTGGTGTCAGAGCCGCGGGGGGAGAGCGTGACACACCTTTGCTATTTTCTAACAATTCCTGCAGTTTTTCACGCATCCGATGTGCAATCAGCCCGACGTGTGACCGCTCGGCATCACGTGTCACACGGGCAGCCCCTGGAACGGCAGGGGAGGAGACCCCTTAGCATGACTCGCTCCCTCTGGAAGCATGAGGTCACACAGACATTACATGTAGGTCACATGGTCCCTGCATGTCTCCTGCTCTGGATCCGCTCCACGAGGGACTGCATCGAGGATGAGCCAGATTGAGCCTCTTGTTTTTTGTTTTTTCAAAATGATCACACCTTCTTTGGGAAAATAAACGGTTGGTTTCAGGCACATTTTCTTCTCACCCCTGAACGCACACATACATTGTTGGCTAGAGATAGAATGTGTACCGGTGATGCATTCATTGGCTGCTTCTAGCAAACAAACACAGGTTGTAAAAACACTCAAATTATCTTCCCATTCACTTCAAGGCTGTAAATCAAGCAGGAAGTGCGAGCAAAATAAACATAACTATTACCAGCTCATACAATTATGTAAAAATAGAGTTAGCGACAGATTCACAGTGTTTTCAGAATAAACTTCTATGTTTGCATACAGTCTCTTTCCAAAATAAAATGTCAAACATAGATTCATTTCAATACAATTGTATTATAGTGTCATATCACAACAGAAGTTATCTCAGGACAATTAACACATTGAGCAGGACTAGAAAATGCTCATGATTTAATAGTTAATACATTCTCAAAGTCCCAACATCACCCAGGAGCAAGCAACAGTGGCCAGAAAAAATCTCGTGCAGACCAGGCCCTTGGGTTCCAATCGCATCTGGTGTTGGCAGTAAGATGTTGTTCTCGGCTCGGTTTAGGCGGTTCTTGGCTGTTTTATTCTACGTCGGTTGCTCGGAGCGTCTAATAATGGGAGTGAGGATACAATATCTTAGCTTTATTTAAAAATCCGATCATGCATCTCTTATGTTTAAAGCTTGGGCAACCAACAAAATAACAAGTCGCCACTTGCACATGCAATTATTCCGTAACTCCCTGTCTTTCAAAATAAACCTTCTTCATTTCAAAATAACATGGTGAGCATCTCAGCAAACATGAAATAATACTCTTGGCGACACGTTTATGATGATAAATCACGATGCCGTGCGACTCACCTCGCCAAAAATATTAGTTTGTGGTCCAGAAGGAGTTCAGGAGCTCCTTCTGTCCCCCCCAAAAAAATAATGAAACGAATGTTGTGGTTTGTTTACCAGACTGAGGAGCTCCCACAGCTAGGCCTCTGCTAGACCTGTATCGTGTTTGCTATTAAGTCACCCACCCAAGTTCAGCGCCTTCACCAACCTCCCTGGTCAAGGAAATACCATCTGCCACGCCATGTGGAAAGGGAACTGTAAGTGCTTTAGTTTGAGATTCTGTGCTGTTTACTGGCCGTCTCCGGCAGCGAGTGCGACAGATTAATCGCTGTGTCCCCTGCAATTTTGGGAGCAGCGGGGGTTATTTGGGAATTTCGTCTCTCTCGGCAGAGTCGGTCACAAGGTTGTTACGCTGCTCAGGAAACAAAGCGGAATTGCGGCTCACAAAAAATGTTTTCATGTCGTTGTGTTTCAAATGATAATTAATATTTGTTTATTGTCTAAGAGAAAGAAAACCCCTAAACCAGAGGTCTTCAACGTTTTCAGGACCCCCCAAGGCTCATAGAGACCCGGTAGAGGTAGAGGGACCCCCTATTACATATAGTATAAAGCTGCTTTTCTTATTAAACCGGGCCAATAATAAAATGAAATGTAGCCTTTAGTGTCATGTATAACAGTACTTTGTAATGATGTTTGTACGCTAAGCCATCCATCCATCCATTTTCTACCGCTTATCCTGTATTTAGGGTTGCGGGGGGGCTGGAGCCTATCCCAGCTGTCATTGGGCGAAGGCAGGGTACACCCTGGACAGGCCACACCTACGGGCAATTTAGAGTCACCAATGAACCTATCCCCATCTTGCATGTCTTTGGACTGTGGGAGGAAGCCGGAGAACCCGGAGAGAACCCACGCTCACACGGGGAGAACATGCAAACTCCACACAGAAGGAACCCGGGCCGACCCGGGAATCGAACCCTCTTGCTGTGAGGCGAGAGTGCTAACCACTACACCACCGTGCAGCCCACACTAAGCCATTAAAATAATAATTGTCAGATACATACTCAATCCTCAGTGCCTTGCCATGTCTCCCTATTGCCGGTAGTAAGAGTGTGCAGATGTGTATGTGTGTGTGTGTGTGTGTATGTGTGTGTGTGTGGTATGGAGGGTGGGAGGGAGGGGTTTTCTTTATTGTTTTATCTTTCTTGTGTAAAGCACTTTGTGCTGCACGCCCCGTGTATGAAAAGTGCTCTATAAATAACATTTGATTGATTGATTGACATATTTTAATTATTTTTTATTTCTACATCACAATTTCTCAACATAATATGAAACAAACAGGAAGATTTATATTTGCTTAACATAGGTTGTATTCATGTTAATGTGTATTTTTGGACATATTTACATTTTTGGAAGAAAAAAAGTGGGTCAAATAATTTTCGGGGACTCACTGTTGAAGAAAGGATACCAACAAAAATCACTTGTTGTGGAATGGTAAAGCTAAACCTCTCCTTTTTCCATTCTGTGCTTTTGTTTTCCCCTCCTTTCCCTTGATCTTCATTCCCTTGTAAATCCAGCGGCGGAGATGCCGCTTATTAAACGTATCGTTGAGGCGAGCACCAACCTGTAGCCGGACTGTAATTGTCCCCCAGGGGCACTTTCACTGTTTCGGCTAGGTAAACGCTCTGTGGCTGTAAGCCTATTGTGAATTATATCAAAGGAAATTAGATTAAAGCAATTGGATTTTCATGGTAAATTACTCTTTAGCCCTCAAATGACCCACTGAATGAGAGAACGGCACCACGGGCTGATCTAAGTAACTGTAAATTACCGTGGCGTGCTATGTGTTTTTCACCCGCCGACATGAGAGAGAGAGAGACAGAGAGAGAGAGACAGAGAGAGAGAGATTATTTTAATGGCATTCTCCACGTCAACAACTTCATTTCCAAACAAACAACAACAGCACGGTTGGTTCAGGGCGACGTGTGTTTTAAGGAAAGTTATCACAGTTTTCAGAATTCTTTGTGCGCACGTCACCGCAAAGTTTACCCCCGAAAGGAAAAAAAAAAAAGAGAGGCTCTTTCTGTTTGTTTGTCTTGGTAATGGATGCACCACTTGATCAGCGCGCGACATGAGAAAATAATACGCCGTGAAAGTGACTTTTCATTTGCTGGCAGCACACATAACCACATTACACGGCAAACACAAGAAAAGCAGAAGGACAAAATTAAGAGTTGTTTTCTCTGATAGCTGCGTATCTAATTTGCATGACTTTGCATAATATAGTCCATAAAAGGCAACAATATTCATAATGTGACAGCCGAATCATATTTTCCCCTGATGGGGCATCAGCGTTAATTTCACTTCAGATGCAAGGGTGAAGAAATAGGGGGGGATGGAGCACCGGGGAGGAGAGAGGGGGGGGGGGGGGACACCTTCTCCTGAGTTGTGATTGAATCTTTAACACTTTTCTCTGAAGTCTCCTGATTGAATAACTCAACCTAGCGATCGTCTGTTGTCATCAAGTCAAGACGCTCTTTTGTTTGGTGTCACGGAACAAATTAGAAATTCCCGGAAAGCTTTTATTCTGAAGGGTTTTGCATTAATTGTTCACTCAGGAACTCAACATCTACAAACATTCTTTCACTTATGAGTGAAATCCGCATCCTCCTCCTCCGGTTTGATCCCTCCCTCTCCATCCACGCTGCTACCGGGCGACGTCGGGGGGCCGTGCACGAGAGCACGAGGCCGATGGTGTTTGGCATCTTGGTGGGAAAAACAGAAGACTAATTACCTCCTGAAATAATTTAATGTCAGCGCTGGTGTGGGCTCCCCCTCAGCAGGACAGCTGAACAGGCCCGGCCCTCTGCTGGGAGATTCATCTCTGTCAGCTTAGATAAACCTGCCGGCCATCACGCCGTTGGCACGCACACATCCAGCTCCCGGACCCGGAGAAAGAAAAAAAAAGAAAGGCCGATGAAGCCGTCCTGTCTTGGACACGCAGGAAAAAGACAGGAGGCCTAAATGAACACGAGCTTTCATTAACGCTCCCCTTTTTAGCACTTAGGAGGTGCATCTGTTTGTGTTTTCTTTCTCTTTTTTTTGGCAAATCACCTTTATCCTCTGCTGGCATAACCAGCTGCCACCGCCATCTAAACTTGTTATTGGAGCTGTCATGTTGGGGGTAAATAGGACGTTGGTAGGTGTGACCAGAGTGAATAAGCAATGCGTGCTTTACATACTCGCTGACGTATCACAATGGTCGAATCCCCAACTAAAATCACTTTTACATCATGACTTCTGAATGTAGCTTAAATCCACAGACTGTATATGAGAAGTGGGCGTGGTCATCATCACGTCCTGTCAGTTTTGAAGCCTCGATTTCAGCGTTGTGACCGTCACCACATTGGATTTTGGCCAATCACCATGTGACCTGTCAATCAGAAGGTAAAGCACACCCTGCTTTATCATGTATTTGACCCCTAATGGACATCATGCTGTATTGAAGAAGACTTGAAACTAGAAATTGAGACCATAGAGTGATGTTTACGATCAGTGAACAGAAATGACCAAATTTGGAATGCAAAGGAGCGACGGGTGGATCTGACCAACACAAGCAGCAGCACGTTCTGGATTCAGGTGTGGAGCTGCTAATGACGTTAGCTTCTCAGTAGCTAACTGCATTGGTACCATGGTAGCATGATAGCATGGTAGAATCGGTGGTGAGGCTGTTGTGAATCATAAAAATAAAGATTCATTTCTTACAGCCTCATACAATAAAAAATGCTGAATATATTAATACATGAGTCAGTGGCGGGTGAGGACAGCACACGTGAAGGCTTTAATGAAATGTCAACGCGTTGCGTTTAACTTCACATGTTCACATTTACAGTCCGACGTCGTGAAATCCATTTCCTAATAAGCGCCTTGATGTAACTCCATCGGCTGTTATTCATTCTTTGAAAATGATTAAAAAAAATCCACAGATGATGATAAGGATGTGATGCCGCCCGCCCTTCAGCAAAAAAAAAAAAAAGGAAGCCTGTGGCTCCTCTTCAGCAGCGTCCTTGTAGTCCAATCAAACTGCACCTTATGTGTCGGTCACGGCCCGGTGATGGATAGCTGCTTAAGATCAGCCATCCTTTGAAAATGAATGCTGAAATATCTATCCAATATTGGCATACTATTAAAAAGTGCAGGTGAAGTGCACCGACGTGTTTGTCGGACGCAAACACCCACAAGGACATCGGCCCCTCGTCTCCGGCATCGCGTTGCTCTTTGATCGTTTGAATGAAAACGGTTCATCAGATGTGATTTGTGATTTAAAAAAAACAAGATTCCCATAAAGAGAATGTTTGGGTCATGTGTCAGTAGAAATGCTTCCTGTGCTAAGCAGGCAGATGGATGGACTTGTTTGCAACACGGCGATAGAAACAAAAAGGGATGCAGACGAGTCGTCTTTATTATTTGACGGCCTTGAAAAGGAACACATCGCCGTTGTTGATGATGCCCTGATGCCTCTTTGTGGTCGCTGAGAAATGGATATAAAGAGCAAAACTGAAAAGCGGCAGCTTTAAATGCGTCTACACACTGCTCCGGCTTTTTGGTCCCGATTGATGGAGCGGGGAGAGAGATTGGGAGGGGGGGGGGGGGGGGGCGCAGATTTGACAGATGTTTTTGAGCAAAGGAGATTGTCGCCGCATGTTCGTTTAATTGAATTTCATCTGTCGTCTTTTCTCTTCCTTTTCACACTTTTTTTGTCTTCTCGGATCCATTTCTTAAAGGTCAGTCGGACTACCGCGCCGCCATACTTGCACAGGCTTTCGTCAGATGTGCGAGGACGGGGAGCCGTGACATTGTGACAGCTTTGTTGTTCTAAAAAAAGAAATGTGGGGAGAAAAAGAAAGTGCTCTTCCGTGTCGTCCTTGGGACTTTTTATTGGATGACATTCCAGTTTCCCATCTTACAGTAAGTTTTCTCTCTCCGATCAGGTTATACGACACCATTGGTACCACTTCTGTGCTTTATAAATCCCTTTTTTTACCGACGCTGACATAGCCACCTTCAAGGGTAAACAAGCAGTTTTAATATCAATATATTCAAGTCAACCAAGGTAATGATGTTTTTTTTTTTTTTTTTAACACATATGGATGCTTCACAATTGCTTTTTAGCTCAGAAGTCTGATCTCACAACATTATTTCCCCGGTGAGTGTTTAAAAAGTCTTTTTTAAAGGATACTTGTGGAACCTCCGAGGCCGAGACAATATCCTCCGGATTACATTTCACGACACAAATGAATTTACCCTTTCTACTCCGGCGCTTCTTAGCATGTTAACGCTGACAGATGAAGGGGGGGTTGCTCGGCCCCGAGACTCGGATCTCTGCTGCGAAATTGAATTCTTACACCGAGTGAATGAATGAAACGGGAGAGACGACGATTCACATGCGAAGGGGCCGGAGTCTGATACACCGGCATATTCATCCAGTTCACCTCTTCATCCATTTATCCCCCTTTTCTCTCCCTCAACAAGACCCCCGATCTTCTTATCCTACAAATTAATCCCTTGGTGAACGGCACACAAGAGAGGGGTGGGAGAAAAAGTAGAAGAATTGAGTGAGTGGAGGATGATAGAATCCTAAAGCTTTAAGGTGAACAGCACTACAGTATCTAGGTGGTGTCGAATGAGCTCCATTATTGCTCTCGGGGCTCAAATTGAAAACATTACGGCTCCCATTCACAGTCCTCAGACACAGAGGATGGTCTTTATTTCCAATCTCGGTCTCCTTTCTGGTTGAGGGAGCGCCTGTCTTTTGTGTGTGTGTGTGTGTGTGTGTGTGTGTGGTGGGGGGGAGGTTGTGTGTTGTCCTGCTCCGCAAGAGGGGCCTCAATAAAGTCATCACTGCTGATGCTGTGCATATACGTGACCTCTCCCCAGCCTCTCTCATTACCCCCCGCCACTCGCAGATGGAGACCTCGCAGCATCTATAAAGACTGCCTTTACGTTGCAAAAAAATAAAAAATAGCTGCGGCATTAAGCACCACCAGCGCCGCCGCGTCGACCTTGGCTGAGGCCGGGACATCATCAGTATGCATTATGTTTCCTCTCAAAAAAAGCTGCCATATTCTGGTGAGGTAGTAAATGAGTGAAATCACAAAGACTTGAATAAATAAAAAGATTTGGTCCTTGTATCCTCCGCTTTCAAGTTCAAGAGTTATTCTTTGCTTTTGTGGTGTAATTCTTTCGAGAAAAAATCCAGGTATGAAAGTTTGAAAACATCTTTTACATTGAACTTTATATGGTGAAATCATTTAAAGTATGCATTCACATGAAATATGTGAGAATTTGAGAGGTCGTGGAAATAAAATTAATTAAATCCAGCTCTCCTCCCGTAGTACAGCACATGCCAACCTGTCGTTTGGCTCATTTCAGAAAGGCTGTTTACCTAAAAACAATTCTCTGGAAATAGAAAAGGTCACATCTCCCTCATCCCCTCCTCCACCCTTGTCCTCCCCCTTATCCGGGGGGAGGCTGCCAGATTGCTTTAGCCTTTTTAGTGCAGCTACCTGACAGACAGACAAGGCACTGACAAGGTCACCGCCAGGAAAAGCATTCATGATGGAAACAGCAGCTTTAAGGGAAGACGCCAGCACAAATCGGGGATCTGCAACACACACCATGTGGCCCCCGATCGTCTATTCCACTCTCGCTAAAACAGAACAAATGAGCTCGGCGTCTATAATCATACTGTTCTGCTACAAGGACGGTTATTTAGTCTCTGCTCTGAAACGTTGGCGTTCCTGGGAGAGGCCACAGCTTCCCCACATCTCCAGCTGAGATCCAGTCCCACTGTAAAGACTCACTACGTGATGTGTTACATGCCAGTTTGTTTCTGGTAATTTATACAGTTAGGGTACCTTACACATAACCAAGGGCGCCTGGTTTGAGTTGAAGGAACGTGAAGGTGGAAGATCCGTGACAAACTAGCGTGAGTGTGGCAGGAAATCTCTTTCGTTTAATTAACACCTGAAAGTGTCATTTCCTGCAATATAGAGCTTCTACTCAGCGAAGGTGCTTTTCACTTTAAAGCTCCGTTTGGAAGGCATCATATAAAACAGTGTTGAGTCTATAGTGGGTGGACCTCGGAGTGATGATTTTGTACATTTTAAAATCTGGTTTGTGCTTCACTAAATAATTTAGATCACTGGTGACTTAGATATGAATGGTGAGGACACGGCTGAAAAAGCCACACCGCCAAAGCAGGGTCAACGAGACAGGGTACATGTTTCATGACGGGTCGGGTCGGGTGGGGTCAGGTCGGGTCGGGTCAGGTCGCCGGGTGCAGGGGGACCCAGTGAGGGCATTTAAGTCTACGACCCCTAAAGAAGCACCGGTGGTCCGGAGCTCATATGAGAAAACAGATCACATATGACAGCAATTCATACGACCAAACGGCCAGATAGGATTTCAGTTCCAAACTTAAAAGTTCCAGCTTTTGCACATTATGTTCATGACATCGTTCACCAACTGGCTGTGAGCGTCACAGCCCTGTGGATGCTGAGGAGGTATCTACACGACGCCTCTTCACTTAAATACCTAAATAAGGTTGCAACTGGCTTGAAGCATGTGTCCTACAGGTACTTTGGCTATATTGTATTTTCTATATAAAGCATGTTCAACAAACGTATGAAACTTGCAAGAAGCAAACGTCGTTTGTCTTCCTTGCTCTCATCATTCAGACTTCTAATCATTTGGAGATCCTTCATGCATGTCTGGCACTCAATAGGTGGAGCTGAGAGATTCACTTCTTTTTTGGGGGACTTGACTACCTTGAAAACATGTGGAATAAAGGCTAATTGGGCTGAATGGAGGATTTGTATTCAAGAATGTGTGTCATATTGCCTAATCGCTTTTCATGGCGTAAAGAAAGAAGAGGTGCTTCACATCCGAGGTTGAATCACGCCGTCAAGTACACATCAACAGAAGGACTTCAAACCCAGCTTCCTATTTTATAACACTGTTGGACTCGAGGTTAATTGCGAAACTGCCATTTTCTTGAGGTCGAAAATTACCTCCGCCGCCATTGTAATCCAATTCAGAATAGTGTCTTATGCTCAGCACAAGTACAATCAGGGGAATTACTGTAAATCGGTCCACGCCTGAGAAAAGTGAAGTGAGAGGGGTTTATCACTTAGGTCTTTAACATGTTAGACTTCTCCTTGTAGGGGGGGATGTTTCCAACAATGAAAAATGATGTTAACATCTGTGGGCAGCGGCTAAGAACCTTTAAAATGCTCCTAAGAACATATTCTCCTTTTATTCTCCTGCTCCTTTTTTTTTTTGGCTTCTCTGATGTTTCAGGGCTTAAGGCAACATCGCTCACCGGGCTGTTAAAGGACCGAACAGACGTGTTGTAAAGAAGAAAAAAAAAAAGGACGAAAGCTGACAAAAAAGATAGACGATGAGATAAGAGTGGGGGTGAGAGAATGATACAGTAAAGACAGAGAGAGAGAGATTGGAAAAAGACAGAGTGAAGGATGAAGTGGCGTGATGCCAGTCCGTCGGCGTACCCTGTTATCTTCATCCCGTTCACTTTTAGACAGGAAGTATCAAATGTATCGGGGCTTTCCACAACGTTGCTCTCTCGCACGCCAGCGCGGACGGAATCCAATGACGACGTTCGGTTGTTTATTAGTTTCTATTGTGTTGCACTTTGTAAGGTCATTAGGGAAGCAGTCTTAACAGGAAATCAATCCGTCTAATCAACTGCGAGCTCAGAATATGATCTCAATCCTCCCGGGACTTCTGCAAAACCAGACAGGATGTTTTGATTGCGGGAGCGGGTACGTATTTTGCTCATATTGTAAAATGATTGGATATATTTTTGGGTACGAAGAAGGAAATTTATCCCATCACAATATCACACTGATTTCACAATCCTTCCCCTGCAGCCGAGCTGAGCTCCATCCTGTAGATTGCCCCCCTGAAGCCATAGTCACCGCAGTGATGCAAATAAATTGTGAATCTGCAATGTTCATGAGTTCACATACATTATTGTAAGCGGGAGGTGAAGCGTGATGTTCCTATATAGCCGTGTCAGAGTGCATTAGCGGATCTCTCACTCTCCCCGGTGGGATCAAGTGCCTGATGAAACATTAGTTTAGCAACAGTGTCAAACCCTGTTTACCGTGAGCCGGATGCATCGCTGTGTGGGTCGAGAGATACAGTCGCTGTGATCGCAGCTGGAGCCCTGGTGGGGGGGGCTCTGTGGGTTTGGCCCTGTGCCCGATGACCTCATCAGTCCCCACCCACGGACTCTCCGGTGACCACTATAGTCGGTCGAGGCAATGTATTAGAGAGGCCCCCATCGGCTGGCTGTAAATCTGCAGCAGAATCAGCACCCTGGACAGCATCAGAATCAGCTCCCTGGACAGCTCCAGAATAGTACCCTGGAGTGCTACATAATCAGCACCTCGGACAGCTCCAGAATCAGCACCATGGACAGCTCTAGAATCAGCACCCTGGACAGCACCCGAATCAGCTCCCTGGACAGCACCAGAATCAGCACCTTGGACAGCTCCAGAATCAGCACCCTGGACAGCTACATAATCAGCACCTTGGACAGCACCAGAATCAGCACCCTGGACAGCTACATAATCAACATCTTGGATAGCACCAGAATCAGCACCATGGATAGCTCCAGAAACCAGTGCCCTGGATAGTGACAGAATCAGCACCTTGGACAGCTCCAGAATCAGCACCCTGGACAGCTACATAATCAGCACCTTGGACAGCACCAGAATCAGCACCCTGGACAGCTACATAATCAACATCTTGGATAGCACCAGAATCAGCACCATGGATAGCTCCAGAAACCAGTGCCCTGGATAGTGACAGAATCAGCACCTTGGACAGCTACAGAATCAGCACCTTGGACAGCTACAGAATCAGCACAGTGCATCAGATCTTTTTATCCCTCAAGGTTCCTCTTTAATGAACTAAATAACACAAATGATTTAAGTGCCCTGAAAATTGTGACATATTTTACTTTTGAGAGTACTGCACATGAAAGCTTGAGCAAAGATTGTAAAAAGGCCTCCCCGCTGAGTGATACAATTCCCACACAGGAGCCAGTTTTTATCTGTTGCATTGCTCTTCAAGGTTATCTCGAACGTGCGACACAAAAGTACTCTCACTCGGCAAAGAGAGGAAGCAAGGAAAATATCCAAAGCCATCAGTCACTAATTCTATTTCCCAGCTCGGGGAGGAGGTACAGCCGGAGGGGAGGAACACTGACTTACACACCTCCACTTAGCCCCAGCTGAGGGCCCCCCACCACCCCTGAGATAGAGTTACCACAGGGGGCCACTTGGAGGCTAAACGCCCTTCTCCAACAGGCCCCTCAGGGCCCCATTGTACATTCGTCCCTCAGTGGGAACCCTTGCCACTGCAATCTCCATCCAATCACCTTCGCCGGAGACAGTCTCATTTGTGTAGACCCTGAGTGAACTTTATGTGGACGTGAAGCAAGATTCACACTCCAAGGACTCCTTCAATAGAAGCTTTTTTTTCTCCCCGTCTATAAAAAATAAAGTGAAAATCCTGCTAAAGCATACCGCAGTGGAGGAATGAAAGGCGAATGTGTTTATATCGAAATGCTGCAGCTTGTTGATGAATTCTGCAGATTCATGATCGTCATGACCTGAGTTGCCTCGTCTGTGCCAATTTAAATCTGTGTTCGACTGCCTCTAACTCACGCGTATCACCTGTTTGTCATTAGAACTCAGATTTAGTGAGTTGCCGTGCGGGTAAAGAGCTGCAGTAAAGCATAATCTTTCCCAGGAGAAGGGAGCTTTGTGAAGGAATTTGCCTTTAGAAGATAGCGTTTCCTTTGGAAAAAAAAAGGGGGATCTGGTCCTGCAGGCTCTGCGGCGTGTAGCGAAAGGCCAGGTCTGTGTGGCTTTGCCCAGAGATAGGGTCTCGAGGCAGGGTGGATGGATCAGGCCTATCCCCCTTTTCCCTCCCCATGCTGGCTCCGTCTAGTGAGAACACCTGGTGTAAGTCCTCAAAGTCCAGAGCAGGAAAGCTGCGCCACAAAGCGTAATAAGCCAATATAGCAGCTTTTCTCTGTATTCAGCTTCCTTATCGTAAGCAGGCGGGAGTCTTTTCTCCCATTCCGCCTTTGTCGCTGCAGGAAACTAAATAAAGCAGAAATGGAGACTCCTTAATGCAATACAACTCCACAGGACCAGGCTATTATATGATATATAAATAGTGATGTATATATCTGATGTATCCAGTATAGATGTGTTGTCATGTGACTGTCACTCTGCTATTCCCATTTGTGACGCCCACACATCCTTCGCCAATGTCAGTTGTCACAGACAGGGAATATATAAGTGCTTTTGATTTTTGACTCGAGGCTCAAACTGCTGTCGTGGATCTATTGAACACCACATTCCAGCGGGATGGTGTCGTTTCATCTCCCTCCTGTCTCGTTTTCCAAGACTGCGGGGTCTCTGACTCTCTGTCAAACAGCATGTGGTGGGTGTGTGTGTGTGTGTGTGTGTTTCTGTGTGTGTGGGTCTCAACGACAGAAAAATGGAGATCTGTCAGTGTCACTGTATCAACACTCCCTCCTGGACTCGATCACTAACTAGGCTACCATGGATCACTTCTTTCACTGGACATGCTTTAGTATTTGTCTGACTATCACTTTATTCCTCTGCGTGCGAGTGAAGCCAAGTGTGTCTTCACATACCGATGAGAGCAGGAGGGATTTCTGTCACGCATCGGAATAAAAACACTCACAATAATCGATGGGGAATTTCCATTATCGGGATAATTGTGAATATCAAGTGAAAAATAAAGTCTGATTTAAACAAATACAGGAATTTAAGATCAATACTAAAACAAAGTTGTGCATCTTATCTGTGAACCGCAAAAATTATTTGTTTCGCAACTAAACGTTAACTAATTCCATTGGTTTTAATGCCATTTTAAGCATATTTTGATTATTATCGGGATAATATTATGAATGTTTTAGTCAGGGTAATGGTGACGTTACTTTTTCATATCATCCCCATGCCTACCTACATCTGCAAAAAAAAAACCCTCAGGCCTGAATCCACTTACAGTACATAGTACTATTATATATCATACTTGTATCCCTACATGCACTCGTATTTTGCCACATAATGCATCGTGGCTGAAGTCCAAACTGTGAATAGTCCTCCTGACAGATTGAACGACCCGCCTACGTGTGCACAAATAGCTTCTAGTTATCAGCGCTGTAATGTCTGCTATGATAAGCGCTGCGTGGACCGGCTGCGGGCCTGCTGCGGTGTGAAAGGTTAGCGGAGTCATTGGGAGCTGCAGCCCGTGCAATGTTGCTGCTGCAGCATCCATCTTGGCGAGAGTAATGTGAGCGCCGTGACATTCTCCCGGTTTTAGCGAGGGCACGGTGACAGATACGGTCCGTCAGCATGACGCAGATAGGTCGCGCGATGCTAAAGGTGGGACGCTGTCGCGTGTGTGGCTCTGCACTCGGCGCCCCTCATTTGCATAAAGTCGTTTGTATTCCGAAGCAGTTTGTAATGAGAGATCTGTGTGTGTGTGTGTGTGTGTGTGTGTGTGGGAGCTACTGTAAGGCATTTACTGAGTTATATGCAAAAGAGCATCACTGCCTAATCCCTCTCTCTCTCTCTCCCCCGTCTCGTCTGCTCAAAAAGAAACAGATGTCCAGGCAACCTGCCTTCTCCAGCCTCCGGACGCCAGACCCAGCCCTCCCTCCCCCCCCTATCCCGCCATCCCTCACCGTCCCTCTGCCCAGACGCGGGGGACTCGCAAAGCGGACTCAGAGAACCGTGATGGCGGGGCAGCAAGCCAAGACGGGGCTCCATCTTCATATAACTCCTTGCTGGAGGTGGTGGAGTGCGAGCTGGACTCTGCCCATCCCTCTGCTGTAAGTGGTCATTAAAGAGCCGGCTGACAGCGCTCTGCTTCTATGAGTGGTGGTGGAGGTGTCCTGTTCGCCGCACTAGCTACTTCCACTCAACACCGCGAGGTTCAATTTAATGGTGTCTTGCTGGTTAGTACTGATCCATCTGTCACTGTGTGAGCGTGTTAGCTATCATCGCGCTCGGCGCTCTGGAGTGTGTCATCTCCTCACTGACGGCACTAAACTTCAGGTTGGAATCCCGTTTCGTGCAGAACGGACAAGGAGAGACACGAAGGACGATAAAGGAGGGTTTGTTTGGCATTTTTTTGTCGTAGCTGATTAGCAGTAGAAATAATACGGTTGACGGGCTGACCCCGAGGTACTCCTCAGTTAGGGCCCATCTGTCTGATCGCTGCAGACCGATGTGAGGCAAAAATGTTCAAATGTTTTGTACAAGACTGAGGCGGATAAACCTTTAAACAGCGTTTCTGCTTCACAGGACGGACTCATCAACATGGCGTGTGCGTGGCCCTCCAATTACCGTCATTACTCGCGACAGGCTTCAAGCGCCGCGCGTATTTATTTGGAGGCGCGAGCAGGTGGCATTTTCCAGAAAAAAGGAAAAAAAAAACGTATCGTAGTTTGGGAACTGCAAATCTGCTGTCAAATCTGATCTGGAGTCATTTTCGAGCCACAGTTGCAGTTTGTTTATCAGAAGAAGAAAAAAAGCATCATGCCCCACCGCCACTGAGCAGGTGTCATACCCCCCCACCCCTACCCCTCCAACACATAATCATCAATACTGATGAGGCATCATTTGATTACCATGGCAGTATTATCCTTAGAGTTAATGGCAGATGTAATTTTATACCCATCAACTACAACGTAATGTTCTATTTCTTTTTCATCTTTCAATTCCACCGGATTGTTCTCGCTCCAGGTATTCCGGCAAATAGTGAATAAATTACCCGGAGACGCCCAGGAGCCTTTATGGTTTTTCATTGTTATTCATTCACTATGGTTCTGGGTTTTATTTATCTACCTTTATTTTATGTTGGAAAATGGTGGCAGATAATCTTAGGAACAGGCATGGGAGAATTAAGCTGCATGGTGCCTTGGTTGCCCCCCCCCCCACCCCACCTTCTGCTTTCCCTCCACCCCTTCCTCTCCCCATGCCTGCCTCCCAATCCAATCTACCCCATTCATCAGATGGAGGTGATAAGCTTGGGGAGCACATGCAGAGGCCCAATGTCAGCTAAGCTCTCTGTGCTGCTGCGTTCTATTGCAGCGTCCGCCTTAAGTCGCCGCCTTAAGTGAAACATTCTGCTCACGTTGTTTCTTTTGCGTCCAGGTTCGTCGCAAACACAGTGGCCACGAGGTCAGTATTGGCAACACACAGGGAACTATCCTGGGACGCCGGCTGTTTTGTGTTCGGTAGCCCCACATCCTCGTCAAAGGGCAGACGACGATTTTTAAGAAGAATAGAATAGAATAATAAGAAGATATATATCATGTCTACTTGAGCAGGGAGTGAAGTCTCTGTCCCTCTGTGTGTGTTGTTATCCAAGCTTCTCCTTGGTTTGTTTACAGAGCCGGGACATCAGTTGTTTGCACCTTAAAGTCGAGCTTATACAGCATTTCCTTTTGTGACGACGTGAAACAGGGCAGGCTTCCTTTACTTTAGCTATTTCAATAATTTATCCACTTTTTGCTTTTTCACGATTTATCCAATACCTTAAGCAAAGAGTTCATTCATTACTTTTACCCTTTATCCAATATTTTCAGATAACAACTTGCTATATTCTTTACTTTTAGCTTAACTTTTATACATTACTTTCAGCTAATCCAACCATTTATTCATAACTTTTCCTCAACTGTTTAATATTTTTCTTCATATGCTATCAATTGTATCCATTAATTTTACCTAAATGTTTCAGACGTCTCTGCTTCCTTGCTAACTGGTTTTCACACAGTCTCATAACACCAAGCTCAGGTGTTATGGCTGACTTGATGCGTGAGGCTATTTTTAATCAATTATTTCTCATTTCTTCAAATGAGCTATAAAATTCATTCCTGCTAGAAACCGCAGACGTACCCCCCCTGCGGTACTAGTACCTCTACTACTGTAGGAGTGCCTGTATTTGTATTTGCAGGTGTGGCAAAGAGAGCCAAAGACAATGAAAGACAAAGACGGAGCGATTTAATCTCACGAGCACAGTGACTATATCTCTCCCGCTGTTCAATTCTCCATGTTGGAGTTATCTCAGTCAGTGGACATACATTAAATCAAACGGGACGTTCGCTCCGCCGCCAGAAAATGAATTGCCTTCATCCTTTCATTAGACACTTTATCTAACTTCCATTCTTCTATTTATCTATCTGGGAGAGCATTCATGTGTCACGTTCCCTTATCCTTGGAGACGAGCGCGGAGACAATGGTTCCACTGCAGCATTTCCTCCCGTTCTGTCTCTGCTCAGCAAAACATGACGGAACAAATGAACCAATTAAGTGTGCTGGTGGCTGTGCGGTCCCGGGGGGGGCATCTAAGGAAGTGAGACGGCCTGATTAGCTCCAAGGTAGGGCCTGGACTGAAAACAGCCATCTAAAGAGTGAGAGAGGCTCCCGTTAATGTGACGACGCGGCGCTCGATGGTGCACCTGCGCCCGTTTCCCTCTTTGCTGTTGGCATTTTGATTGGTGTTGATCTGTGCCGAGGCCGTTTTAAACTTGGATTTTCTTCTTTTTTTATATATAACGGAGGGACAAATGTGGGTGTCAGATCTGCACTGGGAGCAGGCGTGACAAATGTGCCGTGGATGCTAACTGCATTTTACAACACAGACGGACCTCACAGCCTGCAATAAAAGCTAAAAAGAAAAGAAAACAAGACGTGGACTTCACGATACGCCGAGAAATCACCTCCTTGAGTGGCGTCTCCGGGTGAGCTCAGGAATATTTGAGGCCCCTCTAACGTCATTGTCATCGATCCCGTATGCTTCAGGAACACCGAGATGGGTTCCACTTGACTGTAAACAAGAATGATCAGTTAATACCCGCCGTATCGATCTGACTCGCCCTCTAACGTATGAATGTCTTTGAAGGCACTTTTAACATTTCTGTCGCTATAAAAGTTACCGAGCTGGAACCCGTGAGCTTTTTGGGGGGACTGCAGTAGAGAAACATCCCGGACATTTCACTTCCTCACATTTTATTTTTGGAAGTCGCAAAAGAAAGTGCGTTTTTACAGACAAGACGTCTAGAGGTCGCCGACTAAAATCCTAAAAAGTTGGCTTGGCCATCTGAAAAAAGGAAGTCTTTCACGTCAGCTCCTATTGGCTCCAAAGATGGAGAGAAACATTCACACTTTATGGAGAAGCACAAACAGCTGATCAATAGCCGCCACTTCAGAATGTATCTGTCACAAAAATGGTTTCCATCATCCATTTAGCGCATTAACTCTTTTTTCTATTTACTTTTTCAAGCAGTTGAGAAAGTTTTATCGAGTTTTGCCATTTTCCATACAGCTTTCAGAATCTGTTACTTTATAATGCACATAACAATATGTGAATGGATTCATGCCTTATTTGTCTTCGAGTGTATCTTGTTGCCAAGGTCAGACTCGCTCTGCAGAAAAGAGCCACGTTTAGGGAAAATACTTGATTTGAAGTTAATCCACAGCACATAGCGCTAATCTGTACTGCATTTATACCTGAGCTGCACACAATGTCATGCAGCGATTCATCTGTTGGCCTTTGATACACAACGTGCTGAATGGGTGACTGTGTCACCTCAGTTGTTCAATACAGCCTTTTCTCCTTTTCTATCAATCTCAGCTCTGATATTGGCCCTGCTTACCTTTCCCTTCCTATTTTGCTTATTTTCTGACATTGTGACATTGCCCCCCTATCTTTCCTGTCTCCACCGTTCTGACAAGATCTGCAGTTTCCGGTCCTATGGGGGGGAGGTGGGAGGGGGGAGGGGGGAGGGAACATTCAAAACCTCTTCATCTCCGAGGCAATTTTGAGGCACCTTGTCCCCCATGGTCAATTTGTCACCATGTGGAATGCCAGGAGGTGTCCTTGGGGCTGACCACTGGTCATTGCTCTACCTGACACTCGGAAAGGAGAGAAAAAAGGGGAGGAAGTGGAGAGGGAGAGGGAGGGAGGGAGGGAGAATGAACCTGACAAAGGCCCTGCAACAGATCCGTCCCACTCAGCAGAGCCAAGGGAGTATGCAGCCGGGCTGTCAGCACCTCTCATTAGTCAAAGGCAGCCTCCCTGACAATGTGACACTGATTACTGAAAGCCCTGATTCAGAGTTTCTCTCCTTCTCTGTGTAGCCGCAAACAGTGTCAGCTAAAGCTGCAATGCACATGTTCACACACACACACACACACACACACGCACACACGCACGTCAATCCACTCTCTTTTCACCCCAAAATGCTTGAAGTGCATTTCATTTCATTTAAAAATTCCCCTTCCATCTCCAAAGGGACTAAAGCCTCCATTAAAAAGAGTGATAAAGGGCAAATGGGTCTCTTCCAGCTCTATTTAGAATCTATTTATTGATTTTAAAAGGGTGTAAATAAATATAAAATGGCATTATTGTGCACGGAGGCCTTGACACCGGCAGAAGTGGTGGAATTAAAGGGGATGAAGAGTGGCGTTCATTCAGAGTTTATCATTTTTATCGATCTCGCTGACATGTCTCGGCACTGAGGAGGATCTGATTGCTTTTACTTAATCACTCGGAGAGTTGAACGGAGGATTGAAATGAAGTATCGGGGAGGGTGCAGAGGAAAAAGTGGAATTCTCTCCAAATACCAAACAGGACGGGGTCCGTGCTGACTCTCTCCGTGGAGACCAAATTTTTCCACTTCCTTTGCTAGAGGACGAAAGGTGCGTTCAAGCACTATTGCATACAAAGTCAATGCAAGGCCCCGGGCGGTCTGTGGTTCTCCAGAGGTCTACAATAGAACCTCAAATGAGTCCAGAGACCAGACCAGACTGTATAAACCAGACTGCCTGTGGTACAAACAAGGTCTCTGTCATATTTATGCCTCAATGTCATTATTTTAATTGTTGATGGAGCAGCTACAGTTTTAGCATAGCCGATCGATCAGAACTCCATTCAGAAAACAAGCATTTTAAAAATAGTCTGCTTATCGTCTTGCAGACAGACCTGACAATCCATGACCTCAGACTTTTTATAAACTGTCATCATTATGTTGTTACTTCTGCATCATTTTTTATCCATATATTGCAATTAGATCACAACAAATCTTTTGAGGATGCCCTTGGATTAGCCGGTGTATCTGGAGCTTCCACAACATGTACAAAGCAGCAATAGTGGTTATTATGTGATGTGTTGAAGGAGGGAAAACATGAGCGTGTCTTTTTACAGGTGCATATAATTGCTTCATATTTGATGATCAGGGATTAGTTAACTAGAATTCCAAGATTTGATCAAAGAGACCCTAGTTCCTTGATCTCATAGCTTGACTTTCTCATTACTGACATATTTGTGAGAAATAAATGAATGACCATTTTGTTTCTCCACGTTCTGATGGATCCACGCTGAGGAGCACGGACACTCAACCCGCCACGGTGATTAAAGGCAAATTACGTGTGCTGTCTCCAATGAGCCCCCTGTGTCAAAATAGCACACTAGAATAGGTTCTAATAAAACAAAGGAATACAAACAGATCGCCGTAGAAAAGAGTTCAAAAAGCAGAAAAAACTCAGATCTTATACTCTGCGAACGAAGGCAATCAGCGGCGCTTTGTACCTCAACGGCTGAGAGAAATGCCCTCGATAAGGCAGAAGAAAAATAAAGTTAATGTGGATTAGATTAAAAAGAACTGAAATATGCTAATAATATATACTGTATATATATATATATATATATATATATATATATATATATATGTATGTATGTCTTTTTTCAGTTGTTCTCATCGGATTAGCTCATCCTTACTTCAATTAGAGCATTCATATGTTTTATCACCCAAACACTGTCCATGAAGTGGTCTGTCCTAGACCCACGTGAAGAGGACCAGTTATGTCCATCTGTAGCTCCAGCCTCAATTATATTATGCATATTGTGAACTGGTTGTGTTATTGCACCCAGAAACATTGTTCTATATTTAAAAAAATAAAAATAAAAAAAAACATCATCCATGTTCAGTTTTCAGTATTTCCTGCTATTATTTTTTGAATATGTTTTTAGTACATTTACAATGCTGATAATGAATAGTTGAAATAAATGGTTGCAAAATTGATAGCTACGGTAAGTTTGCCTTATTATTTCTGCAATGTTTTTGCCATTGTTAAGCCACTGGGACAGCAGAGCCTGAGGCTAACACGAGTAGAGGGAAGAGTTATAGTGGTATTAATGGGAGAAAGTCCTTCTAGCAGCAGTCGTGTCACAGCGCCTCGCCCACGTGGCCCGGGAAAAAATAACCACACAACCACCTCTCTGCTAATACCTAGCATGAACGTCAAGATGGATACATGTTTTACTTCTGTATTAATGCAGGGAGACCATATGATGGGATTCATGGTTATTTTATTTAAGATGTTCACAAATAAAAAGGTTGTTTGTCTTATCTGTGACACCTGGCTATTTTTCTACTTCTCCACCATGACAGCGAGCTAGACAGCTTCTTCAAGTCACTTGTAACAACACTTACAATTATCCCGATCACCGAAATTCACCACAATCGTTTACCGTGAGTGTTTTTAATCCTAATCCAAGATAAAATCCAGTATCCTCATCCCGAGTTGTGACACACAGATTGAGCTGGCAGAACTGTGTAATATCCGAGAGCAAATACTGATTTACAAACACTATAATGATACCATTTGAGTAAACACCATATATACTGTGGTATAAGAATAATTAAGTCACAAAGACAACATGAGTTCACTGTAAAGTCAATAAACCCATATAGGATATATTACTATACATCTTTTTAAACTAGACTAGCTGTTGAAATGAAGGATGAAGGAGCTAAACCTCTCTTCATGCACCTCCAGCTGTGAGGAGGGCGTGAAGGTGGGAAACCCTCACTGCCTTTGCAAATGGCCGTGTTTCATGCTGTCGCTCTGAGGCCAGGCGGCAGGAAGGGAAGCGTCCGCCACACGCTCCAAGCACACACTGCTGCCATGAGCCTCGGCAAGAATCTGTAGGCATTCGTAGGAAGCACAACTTCCTACTCCTGACTTTCCACGCTGAGTTTCCTGGTCCGTACCACCTGTGGATTACAGGGGGGGGGTGGCCGCGTGCCTTTCATCGATCCACATGGCGTTTTGACCTGGAAGGCCTCCACGGGGCTTCGGTCTTTATTAGAAAGCCCCGCAGCAAAGCTCCCCACCGATGGGCGAGAGTGTTTCCCTCCAAGTCTCCAGTGTTTCAGCCTCCCTGACATGAATACTAATGATTCACTCTACGGCCCCCTCGTCATTTATCCACACTTAACCCTTCGAACCGATCGACTGCTTTGCTTGTTTGTCAATCTGCCTCCACGGCGATGCAAGTGCTATGCAGCATGCTCCTCATTAGAGTGTTGTTATTCAGGCTGCAATGCAACGTACGCCGTCTACTTGTCAGTATACAGGAGGGGGGGGTATGTTATGTATCAGAGGCTGCAATCCTCCCCGCTCGCTATCTGGGTTCTAACAAGGCCAGGATTGCAGCCAGATTGACAGCTGCTGGGGCATTTTAACAGGCTTGGTGTTAAACCGCTAAACTCCGAGGAGGCATATGAATGATTGGCTGCCAAACCACACAGAACACAAGCCCACTGCCTTCACTATTACAATTTTCCAACTGACCATAAGCTTTCACAAAGAAAAAAAACACCAAACAAACAAACACATTCAGCTATTTCTATAGAAAGGCTTTTCATTCACACGTTTGTATGCATTTTCAAGTATCTCGTTGACAGCAAAACTGGACGAAACTGGATGAAAAACTGATTTAAAGTTTGTTGAAAAGGAGTCCATGTGATGATTGGATTTTGGAAAGGCTATTTTTACTTTAGACTGAGCACTTACTTTAAGATTCTCAAGGAAGAGCGATCCAAACATGTTTGGGCGACATGGAGATATTTAATGCCGATCTGTTATAATAGCGATCACTCATCCATAAGCTGTTAGTAAATGATGAGTTGATAATGAACAAATCTTTTCTATAAATAAATAATAGATTATTTCTTGTTATCACAAATCCCCTCATTAACAACCATGGCCTCGTGAAAATAAACGATCTACGCAAATTTAAATTCATTATGTTTTGATACAAATGACTTCTCGTAAGTAATTGTGAAAATAATGTGTGCATTATGGATATATATCGTGATATAAAGAGAGCCTAAGACAAGAAATGTATGATGAAGCCCATGAGATGTGGTTGAAGCGCCAGAAAAATGAAAACCTTGACCTTGAAATTCAGAGTAAAGCTTTTCCCGGAGCTTTCAGCTGTTACACACAGTCTTCATCTGTAGATTTAGTTTGATTAGTTCACATCGAAGGCACCTGAACTCACCATTGTTTGAAGACCATGAAATATAGTTGAAAGCTCCAGAAAGGGCTGATCTTGAATTAGGCTGTTTTGTCTCAATGCTTGATTGTTGATTTCTGAAGAAAGGCTGCTTTTTTTTACCTTTAACTGAATCGACAGTTGTGCCCAAAGAAAAAGCATTCTGGCCTTGAAGGTGTTGTGAGTGTGAGGAAATTTGGCTGTAATAAGATTTTTACAATAATTGTCAAATTACAAAAAAGCTCCTCAGGAGCAATCTGGCACACGTCGAGTGGTAAATTCAGAGGCGAGTCACGAACACGAACACCACTGAAGAATTTGCCAGTTCTTTTATTCCCGTCACCTCCCCGTCTTTTCCAAAAAGACAGAGGGGAAGTCGAAAAACACCATTTGTCAGTGCACATTACATCTCTGCTGTTCTAGTCCCGATCGAAAGCCCAGTATGTGGCGCCTCTCAACAGAAGACGGTAACAGGCCTCGCTAATTGGGCTTGGCTCGGTTCTCCATGAAGCCGTATTGTCAGCATGACTGACGGAGGATTACTGGGCCAGAATCACACCGTATTAACATACACAGAGCACACGAACGAGTGTGTAACCAGTTAAATGGAGATTACGTCAATTAAAAATACAACTAATCTGACTCTTCCCCCCCACAGACATGCTTCAGCTATCTAGTTAAAAATGTTTGTATGTGGATCAGTGTTGCAGTCTGTGGGATCTACAAGTTCAGGAAAACTCTAGTTTAAAGTTTCTTTTGGATGAGAGGCTGTTTAAAGGGACAGTTCACCCAAAAATCAGAAATACATGTTTTTCCTCGTAGCTACACTGTTATTTATAGAGTTGTTCCGATTCCCGAGACCAGTATCTGGCACACGTCGTGTGGTAAATTCAGAGGCGAGTCACGAACACCACTTCGCATTCCCGATACCAGCCTCCGTTAGCTTTGACGCAGTTCTTCTTCGCCGCTCTTAAAACAGTGGCAGCTGCTGCTGTTTTAGAAGGGCGAAGAAGAATTGATCACCTGACACCTGCTAAAAGGAGCTAATGTTAGCGCTTCATGTCGGCGGTTTGGCAGTACTTCACAGTGGATGTTCCCACCAGTAAGACGGCGACATGCAACATATGCAAAGACTCAATTTCCAGGGGTGGCATGAGTGTTGCAAATTTCAACACCCGCAACTTAATCAAACATTTTTAAACACACTGGTATCGGTATCAGTACTCGGTATCGACTGATACCCACAGCACGAGTATCGGAATCGGTATCTGGAGGGGAAAATGGCATCGGAACATCTCTAGCACATCTAAAAACTAAAACCCATTTAGACAATGGAGGTAAGTTGAACTATTTCAACTCCCACATGAGGCGAATACACAAAATCTGCTTCATCCGTGCTATCCGGCATCTATTTGCCTCTTTGCATTAACTTTGGATGCAAAAAAAAGAAAAGAGAAGAAAGGTGTTAGAGATGCCAGCCTTCTCTCAAATAAAATTACACTATATAGCACTCTGCTTGTGGTGCCAAAAAAGACATTTGGAAAAACTCAACAGCAACGTCTTTTCCGGGAATCATGACCTGGTTACTTAAGATAATCAAAAGCTGTGAGCTGTGTCATGTAGGGACTATTTTCTCTCAGCCATCGCTCCTTTATATATATAAAAAAAGAAAAAGGTAGGCAGACACATCTGCTGATAACGGCAAAACTCAGCAACACACACACCAAAACAGTCTAGATTGATCAATATCACCACAGTTAAAAGGGAACAAATCTCTTTTTGATTCTGGGATAAACCGTCCCTTTTATTAACAGCAGTTCTCTCAGGGATATTGGGTAGTTTGTAAAAAAAAAAAAAAACAACAGCATGACGGTGCAGTATTGTCTCCACAGGACTGTCTTTGATACTAAATGAGCTTTATTACATTAATAAAATTGCTGATCTATGATTGAGATTGAGCAGCAGTGGAATATCTTTTCAGCAGGATTTCACATTAACTCTTCTGCCCGTGTCCAGACAATAACAACAACAACAAGATAACAGCCTCCTCCTGTGCTCCGTGTGCGCTCGGATCCCAGACACCATTAGATAAACCAAAACTCTGACACAAATCGACTCCGGCACAACTCCGGCCGATGCAGCATATCTAACGCAATACACCAACAATTCTGCATGGCTAGCTTTCCATCCGTGGCTTAGCGCGCTCCAGCATTAGCGACTGAGCCAGGATAGTCCTGCCTGGCTGCAGCGAGTCAACGCCATTCACCGGGAATGATTGGATTGAGGCAGACCTAAGCGCAGCTCGAGCTGCACTTATCAGCCGGCTGGCAGATAGGACTTGTCATACCGCCTGTCAGATCTGATGAGGGGACCACAAGCTTCACAATGGAGCTAAAATGGAATCTCCTCCTCTGCAGCTGCATCGCCCGGCCTCAGGGACACGCTTATTAGACTTTGTAAACAGCCAAATGTGAGCGCTAAACTGTAAGAGCTACTGTCAGGCGGGCTGCCTCAGCCAGTTAGCCCGGGCCTGGAGCGCTTCCATACAAAACTACTGTTGTAATAAAGGGACTTACAAGGAATCAAAGACTAAAGTGAATGGTGGGGCTACTGGAAGAACATACGTGGAAGTCGGAAGATGAGACTGCACAGGTGACTACTGGAATTCACATAGCATCTCAGAGTCTATTAAGCCTTTAAGAAGCAGCTGTGTTTACAACACGGGTCTCTCATTTGTTTGTGTGCATATCCTCATTAGATATGAATGTATATCACAATCTAACACGTGCTATACATGTTTGATATCGGTTATAGTCCCTGCATTGCAGTGTGCTATATATTTGTTTTTCCCAAAAGTAAGTTTTCTTGAACTTCCGAGTTAGAAAGTACAAAGTTCCTGTCAGAAGTTCACATTGTGAAAGGTTCTATTCTGATACAGCTTTGCCACAGAGTACGTTGACATGTCTACAAAGGAAATAATGAGGGACGGAGGAAAAAATAAGAGGTCTCCTTCACAAAGTGGGGCTGATTACCCTTTATTAGCCTGTTCCTGCTCCTTTAACTCTCACATCCAGCAACCCTGGTATGAAGCCCTCCGATGGATGTCAGTGCCATTGATTCCGGCCTTTTTTTCCACCATTTTCTTCTTTCTTTATTTGCTCCCCGTCTCAAACTCCCACCTTTTCATATAATCCCTCTTTCTTGTTCTCTGATTAATGCCCTTTCACCAAAAAATGCCTGCCGGTCCCCCTGAAATAATGATATTTAAACAGGAGGATATGCATCGGATTGCCGGAGGAGGCTCGGGGACGTTTAATATCTGACTGAGTACAAAGAGCGAAGGGAAAAAAGAGAGACCAGGTTGACGCGAGGCTCCCGTTCTTTTCCTTCCACGGAGCACACAGTCTCTGTTCTGCTTTTTTCCTGAGATCATTAATTTCTCCAAAAGAGATCTCCCCGGGTGAGACTCATTCACATGCAGATGGCACTGTTCCTCGGGAGCCTCCGTCGCTCCTTCTCTCTCTTTCCATCAGGCCATTTAGCGCTCCCCCGTTCTCCCCCTTTTGCTGCGTCGCTCCCTCCTATATTAAGCAAACGGTTAGCTTGGCAGCCTTAGGTGACATTGCGCTCATATTTCAGCACTGGGGCACAGGAGTAATGCAACGTGCCGCTACGGATACATTACACGAGAATTTGTCTCTTTTAAAAGCGAGCAAAGCCGGGGAGGGCGTCACTTAGCGATACGGGCATTTATCTATGGAGATCATTCCTCTTCCCTGTCCTCTATTATTCTCCCGCCAGAGCCTTCTTTCTTTCTTTTTTTCTTCCTCTCACTCGGCCTCAATATTCGCAGACTGTGTTGCGATGTGTAATTCTGGTGCGTGTTACAGATGTCGCGCCCGCAGCGCCGTTTATGTCCGATTAAAGAGTAGATGTTGCCCAACAGAGAGGACGGCTCGCTGCCCTTTGCTGGCGTTGTCGCCGCAGCATCGCCATGTCGACGGCGTTAAAAAGGCGCTCCGTGAAACCCGACTTCTTCCCGCCTTCCAGCAGATCCCGCATCGGTGTGCTCCACTAGAAGTAATTAGTAATTAGCGACCCGTTACTGCATGCATTTGTGCCGTAACCCAGAGGCGCTAGCTGCAATCCCCCCCCCCCCAACCCCACCCCCTCCCTCTCTTTGCCCAGTTCATATCTAACCTGATAGACTTTGATGACACGCTTCTTTGAAGACCTGATCAAAGACGAGAGCCTTTGATGAAAGTGATGTTTGCTGCTGGTGAGGAGGTAAAGGAGGAATACCAATCGTCTTTTTCAGGGTGAGACGGACAGAAAGAGGGAGAGAGGGATGGATGGAGGGAGAGAGAGGGGAAGGGAGCATGCATCACAGTCAGCGAGGATGTCACTCTCTTTATCTATAAAGCCATGTCAAATTAATGCAAGTGTGTTATAGATTTGAACTTAAAATATCATAATGAAGTATGCTTTTGGACTATAGCTAGAAGGGTTGTAATGTAAACTAAATGCTGTTTTCCCAAAGAAATGTAGTTTGATTTATATGGGAAGTGTGCTAAATACTAAATAATACAATATTTTAACTATGCACCTGAATTAATCAAATCATAAAGCCATAAAGTAGAAAATCCCAGCTGAGTCCAAGTAAAAACTGCCTAATAATTCATCCTATATTTGTTGAGATATTCGCTAAGAACCTTTTAACCTCCTGGTGGCGCAATCACCAAATTACTCCACTAAGGAGTTGTTGATATATTTTACATATTAAGTGAAAATGATGGGCTGCTGGTGGCGCTAGAATAATATCGATCAAGAAATGGCAATAGGGTAAATCCTCAGGGAACCACGAATGCCTCAACCAAATTCCACAAATGCTCATGACTAATATTTCAGTTGGACCGACCAACAGACAGACGGTCGTTGCCATCCTGAAATCTGGCATGGATAAATGACACCAACAACAATAATATTATTGCAATAATTCACTGCTGTTCATCTGTAATGTATTCGTATTCATAATCTGTCACGCGTGCAAGCAGAAGCACTTGGTTCACATATCACGAGGATAAATGCAGTTGTAGGAGTCTCTAAAAGAAAACAGCTGAAAAAATGAAAATGGACACGGACAGGAAATAGGACTGAAAAGGTGGAAGCAGCAAAGAAACAGCAAAGTGACACGAGGTGAAGGAGGTGGAAAATGAATTATGTCAGGACGCAGCAAACAACACCAGCGCGCCGTCTCTCCGGCTGTCATGTGGCCTCGTATCTGATTTTTCCCCCCCCCCCTTTATTGTTGTTGTTGTGTTTCCCCTCCTTCTTTCTACCCGTTCTACTTTGTCGGTGGCGTTTGGTTGCGCTGGCGTCCTCGTGTGCCAGGTGAGAACAAAAGCAGAGGAGCGAGCTCGGCATCTGTATTCAGGTGCACTAATGGAATCACTGAGGCTAAAATGGCAGGAGGTGAAAGGTGAGTGCACAGAGAACAGCAGACAGCTCCACACCACCGCTGCTGCTGCTGTCGCTCTGCCAAACCACTCGACTGTGATGGTATGGGAGGTGTGGGCGCTCCGGCGTGCACGTGACAGCGGGGGGAGGGGTGGCGAATGAGTAACAAAATGGTTACAGAAGGACTTCTGTGATCGATTTGGGCTTTTTTTTCGTTCACGGGCACCTCGTCTTTTGTTAGTTATGCTCCGCTGTGTGTTTGGAAAGATTTGCTATTAAGAACAAAATAGCTATTGACTTTTATGAATACACTTGAAGGCTTTTCTGACATTTCTCAATACAGTTAGGCTCTACTGAAGATGTGGTTTGGGGGCAATAGTTTGCTATAATAATAAGTGATTTATTTTCTCTTCACACTTTTTTTTTTAACTTTTGCTTTGCTTTCGAGAACACAGAACAGGTAATGTTCATGAGTCATATATGAATTCAGAGAGTTATTGGTCGCTGCAATAATACCTCGTCTCCAATCTGACCAAATGAGACGCAAATCTTTTTCCAGTGTTAGCATACCCTACCTCCGATTGATCTTGCCGACAGACCTCACAAACCATGACTTTGGACTTTTTAACAAATTGACATCATTATGTAGTTATTTCAGCATTCCTTTCTTTCCGTTTATTGCAATAAAATCACAGCAAATCATTTTATTTTGGTTCATACGGCTGTAGTAAACCAGCCGATGTGTTGCTGGCTATTCATACAGGAGGAAGACTAATTACCTGTATCTAGGACTTCAACAAGAAAGCAGCAATAGTGGCTATTTCAGCCATGATTGATGAAACCCCATCCCCCCCAAAATAGCAATGACGAAGTCTTCACTATTAGCTAAGGCTAAACTTAAAAGGGGCCCATGTGAGGTTTCCTTGTGAACAAACACAAGTTAAGTTTACATGCTGGGTCTCACCAATGTCTACTGGTATTTCTTTTGGACAAAACAAAGTTTTCAAATATCGTAAACCTGCATTCATGTTTCCTTGGTAGCCGCCTTCTTGGAGTCAGCTGAGAATTAGCTGTTACAACGGATATCCTCTATGCCACCCAACCTAACACAGTCGGTTCTATCTAGTAGTTTCACAGAATAGTTTTTGAACATACCAGTGGCTGCAACTTCTGCTGAAAAACAAACTATTTCACGGAAAGACATTACACAGTGGGCTCTAACAAAATCAATGCTTGCATGTTCCAGCCAGAGCAACAAGAATAGGAGGCTGGAGAAATGGCTCCAGCCAATTAGCTGCAGACTGGTGAAGAGGTGGTGGAGGCAGCATATCGGGCAGATGCACAACAATTTGAGAAATTGCAGAAAAGGGAACCAGGCAGCAAGTGAAACATGGGTCAGCAGTCGTCTTGCCACAGCGTGACCAGAGTACAACAAATCACGGGTTTATCTATTTATGATAGGAGATAGCAGGGCTAGCGTGAATAATAAACAAAGAACCCAGCGTTCTGCCACACAGCTGGGGATGATAAAGACTTTGCCAAGGGGAGCCAACTATTGTAAGCAACAGAACAGAGCAATTACGCTGCTGTGATTTCACTGAGGACTGTTGTGGACTGACAGATTCGGTTTTATACGGCAGCGCAGAGGGACTTCCTACATACGTGACAAAGACGTTTGAAATAATGGGCTTCTTTTCTTCACAAGATAAACTGAGAGAAACAACCAGTGTCAACAGAATCAAGCCAGTGAGATAACATACTGTGGTTATTGCAGATGAGGATGTGATATACTTTGTGAAATACATTAAATTGCACCAAAAAGATGGGTTTTAGTACAGCAATGACAGCAGAAAAGGAGTATATGATTCCCTCTAAGCATTAGGGATGGAAGGTGCTGCCACCAGGTCTCTCACTATACACTTTCAACATTCCCATATCGACCAGAAAAGGGCTGATCTGAGACCATGACAGACTTCTCGTCTGAAGTAACACGCAGAATCAGTTTTTCTTGCATTTTTGGCAACGGACACTCCAGATGTCGGTCGTCCGATACACAGATAAAACAGACTGTTAAGAGCGTTTTAAGAAATACAGGAATTCGACACAGAAAATGATCAGGAGAGCCAAACGCGATTACCATTCAGAAAGAATCAAGGATAACAGCAGTAACCTTACAAGACAAGGAAAGTGCTTTAGGCTTTCACATGTGGAGGTGAAACAGCAGGGTCAGTGAACCTAACATTCAACCGAATACTTACAACAGCATTGAGTTTGACAAAAGAAGAGTTGCCAGGATATTTTTTTATTACTTTTTCACCTCTGTGCCAAACAAACTTGTTTCTAAACTTATTTTAAACATACTAAAGTCAATCTACAAAACAGAGTGTAAATCTGATCCGAGGCATGACAGGCCTTTAAGAATATTGTACATTATTTATGCCAGCAGAATCTGGTTTGAGGAAATCTTGTTCATATCTTACAGATTTCATAAGGATGGGAAATAGAGGTTTGCAATATGTGCATTGACGTCCTTCTGGACCTGCAAAAGGACTTCAACAGTGTTCTTTCAACTAAGTTAAAGGCCCTTGGTATGAATGGCACAGCTCTAAGATGGATAGCTTCTTTTTTGTTGGAAAGGGAACAGCAGGTTGAGGTTGGTGCACGGTTGTCAAAGCCATGTCAATCACCCGTGGGGCGCCCCAGGGCCATAGGCTGGGTCCTCTGCTTTTTTCCGCTCTATAAAAAAGGCATTAAAGCAGCCTGCAATTTTTCTGTAATCTATTGTCCTCGGAGCTGCACGTACACCCATAAAGCCACCAAGTTTCCTGCCTGCAAACTGAGAAACTCCATTGGATATGTGTTTGAAGGGGGGGAAAGGCTGATTTCCAGAGCATGGAGCTCCCCTCACTCCCCCACTCAGATCACAGTGGCCAGTGCTTTGCCAGTAAGAGATCAGTGCGCTGTGGCATGGAAGAAAACCAGATGCCGTTTATCTGCTTTTGCCAAGTCACACAGAGACTGTGTTATGACGATTTATGCTGCCCTGAGTATCCAATTGGATTACAAACAGGGGCGAGTGTACTGGAAGAATATGGGAGCATATTTGATATTACAATATATTAATGTAAGATGTCAGGGTTAGTGCATTTCATTTTGTTTTGTGTTGCATTAAACAATGACAAATCCTCAAATAAATACCTCCTTAATGGGAAATTAGGGGGAGCTTCTGTGGCCTTGAAGATTTGGGGCAGGTCAATGCCAGAAATACATAACTAGCCATGACGAGTGGATCTCATGAAAGGAAATCCCAAAGACTGTTGACTTCCTGCTAAGTTCAGAGGCTCTTGGGATCTTAATGGAGAGACTTGAAGTTGCACAAAGCAATCTGGTAAGAGTAGTTCTAGGGCTGGTTCATAGGAGTAATGTGAGCAGGTTTCCTCAGCTCCCAGTTGAGGATGGGGCGTGCTGGATCCAACTTAACATGGTCCATATGACCTCCCTTTACCTCGACAACTATTTTGAAGGTTACAACAAGTTCTTAATCACGATAACAGGGTCTGGGTAGCTAATACCTACTGGTGGGTAGAGTTTCTTTCATCTGGTGCTATGGAGTGAAAAAAACTGCTTCTTGCAATTAAAGAGGTGCAGAACCTGCATGCCTTTAAGAAAAAGGTCACACAGAGGCTGCTACATAACATCTCTAAACCCTCTTTTAATTACTTAGATAGGTTATTTATTTTATATCGGCATATTTATCTGTAAATGGACTGTTGTCTTGATACGTGGCATGTTGTGGTTGTCTCCATCTCATTGTGGCGAGGATGGACTTGTTGTGGTTTCTTTCTCTCGACAAATGTACTTATTGTAAGTCGCTTTGGACAAGTGACTGCTAAATGTAATGTAAATGGACTTAACATCAGGGACCACGACAGAATTAAGTCACAGGCTTTGTCGCGTTATCCCTGATGATGTGTTATATTATTACTACTGTTTGTAATTTTGTCAAATAAACTAAACTTTCATCCATGGTCGCCAGAGGATGCATCTTAATGACTTTAACTTTCCAGAGGAAACTTTGTTGTCTACAGTGATGTCAGTGTTGTGTACCTGTCATTGATGTTTTGATTATTTGCCATTACAGCCAACTTTGTACTTCAGCAAAGTTTGAGAGAACTGTTTCCCTATACTCTGTACACAGCACTCAAAGCACCAGCCGAGCCAGGTCACAGTGTGTCACACATAGAGCACAAATGTAAGAGTGAAGTACCCGCGCCTCGCTTCGGTCCTCACATTGTGGCGCCAAAAATGGGGACATGATGACAGCCTTAGCATCACTGTTATTTCAAGAGGCAAAAAGCACAAGAGGGATAAAGCAGACGCCACTGTGAAGGAAGACAGAAAGATTTCCTTTCTGACCTTCCATCTTTTTCACATCGCCGCAGTTTGAATTTAAAGTTTGACTTTATTTTGAATGTTGGAAATGTATTAAATCAATCGTTAACAGTCAAAACACACCAAAAATCCAATGCATCTGCCAACAAAAATATATAAACGGATATTATAAACAAATCAGGTTTTACAAATGTATTTAAAAAAATCTGAAATGTATTCTACATGTTTGCAGGACCTTAAAGACAAACACGATGTATAAATGTAAACATGTTTGTGAGTAAAACTCCCTTTAAAAGGTTTCCTGTGGAGAACGTCTCACTGTGTTTCCTACCTTATCCCTGTAGTCTGCTTCTACACACACACATACACACACACACACACACACACACACACACACACACACAGCCAAGCAGAAGTGTAAACAAAATCTGTACTATATGAATAAATTAAATATGTGACAGTTAAACATATGAGACAGTAATAAGTAATAGCATCGCACATGGCTCAGATTTGGTACCAGCTGTTAAACACATTAATAGCAGCGGGAGCGAAGGGATGCTTTAAAGCTTATTTTTGTGATGGACACCGCGGCGCTCAGCCCCTCCGACTCCAAACATCCAGAGCACGAGTCGAGCTCGGTCACGCGGATGCTGCTGTGAGTCCCATTTAATATTTAGATCACTGCACAGTTGTCTTTAATGTTTAAGAGGCCGACTGAGAGAACACGTAGATGGAGCTAGCTAAACTGTTACAGTGATATCGTGTGCTCCTGCCCGAATGCTCATGTTCCTGAACAGGAAGTCAGTCGAGGCTGGAACAGCTATTCTGTCTGAGTGCCAAGGAAATTGGACTTTGGGAAAATTGAGAAAGGAAATTGGACACATTGTGCAGCTCGGATGCCCCACAAATACAGGAGTATGAATATGCCGCTATCTCGCCTCGTACACTTGAGCGATGTTTACCAGAATGAAATTCAGCATGAATTACAGTCGTGCTTTTGAAGCTCCACAGTGTTGGGTGAAAGGAAGCAGGTCAGGCCATGGGGGAGATGGAGAACTGTGAACACCATCTCCAGGCTGAGAGTGGGAGGGAGCGGTTCAAGGGGAATTGTCCGTTCCAAAAGAGGAAAAAAAAACACACCACCCACAACAAAAATGTAAAAAGTTAAACATATTAATACGGGAGTTTAACTCATCCACACGTGCCATTAAAAAGCCAGTTGGTTGTATTTAGAACATATGTTTTGTATAACACAATTATCCAACTTTTCTGGATATATAATATTTATTTCAATGACTATAACAATCCACATTTAAATACACTTAAATTTGCCTTATTCAGAGACAATGAAGCAAAAAGACCCTATCTTGTAATTATGACTTGTGTTTCTCATAATTATGACCTGCTATCTCATTATTACTAGAATAGATCTGAACATTACAATACATGATCTCAATTATTCCTGCGACCCATTAGATTCTGCAACCTTATATTAATTTGAGTTACATAAGTGTTTTGACAGCCGTTCCCTAATGGTATTGTAGTATTTAGCGACGATTAGCTGCTCCTGAACAAACAGAGCCAGAGCTTTCTGAGAGACTTTAGATGCTTTGTGTTGACGTATTCATTGTTATATTTATCACATTATCACTAGTGTTAAATACATAACTCCTGATGGATATTTCACACCTGTCATTGGCCATAAGCTTCCAATTACACTTAGCGTCTTTTCAAAAATAAACTCCACTCAAAGGAAATGTACGATTTCCACTCTTACATGCATACTCTTTTCAAAGTAAACTTCTAACTACTAAGCTTTTATGTTATGCAACAAAGTACCTGGTTAGGTTTGGGAAACATTGTGTTTTTGTCTAAAATAAATTCATCATGTACACAGCCGGTGTGAGCAAAATACGGAAATTGTAAAACAAAACCACTTTGTTGAGCTGAAGTGTGTGGTTTGTCACATAAAATAACTACATTTGTCACATAAAATAACTTCACGTGTTAGGCAACTTGTGTTTAGTAAATTAGTTACAAAATAACTAAGATAAGTGAACACCGACTTGTTTGCTCACGGGACACGACTAACGATCTCCTGGGTGAAAGTCCTGCGTTTGTTATTGAGATGCAGACCTCGTAACTATCAGGAAACCATCCGCTAAACATCCAGTGATAAACAGTGCGGTTGGGTAGACACGGCTAGATAAAGGAAAGGCAGCTTTGGTTGAACTATCGTATACTTTATAATGACCCTGTGAACAAAGTGAATCTTGCTCCAAGTAAGCAACATTGTACAAGATAACTGCATTTTACAACACAACTAGCAGACCATTTGTAAATGAACATGGATGCTGATGAAATTAAACTGTGTTTCACTCTTGAAAAATAACAAATAAACAAACAAACAGGATGCTACTCTGCTACAGACGCCACGGTAAACAACAACAGCAGGGGGGCTCTGAAACTACTCTTAATGACAGCCGAGGAAAGTAACAAACGGAAGGGAAAACACAGAAACGCCACCATTCACTCACCCCTGTTATGAAAATCAAACTTGGGCCGTGAGGTTTGGCGACTCCGTGTGATTCTGCACTGTGGCGGACTGCTCTGGGGGGCCGACCAGCTGCTACTAAGGGGAGATGCAAGAAGCGACCAGCCGAGCGAAAGTCAGCAGGGTGTTTTTCTGTCCCACAGCTCCCGTTGCCTGGTAGGACGCTGTGGCCTCTTCAAAGCCAGCGGAAAAAAAAGAAACAATACAAATTTTCAACACTTTTTTCAATCGAAATTCAGCATCGACTGAACAAGTGTTGGGCTGTAAATCTTGTGTAAGGGTCCAGGTGTTGAAAGGGAAATTCCATTGACTTTACAGATACAGACCGGTTTACTCGCAGTAGAGATTCCTACTCAGTATCTGGAAGTCAGAGAAATCACCCCTGGTGCTGCCATGGTGCTATAAAAGTTAGAGTGTGGAGACAACACATTACTAATGCATGGCGAGGAGTTTGAAAGTCAGGCCGGGTCTAAGGAAATGATGCTTTTTGGTTGCATTATTGAAAATGTAGGATCCAGTGTTGATGTGGGTTTCTAGGGCCCAAGACAAGACTTACTGGAAACATCTCTGACATGAAACAACTTCAAGATCAAATTACCATCAATTTGTACGCGTCGATCTTCATGTTGCCGTTATTAGGAATTCACACTGCGCTCATGTACTTGTACTCCCGTAAAAACTACTACGATAAAACTAAACCTCTCATCAGTTGAGCCACCCAGATGCATTGTGGGTACAGTTTATTTGTTTTTATTACTCCTCAAGACCAGTGAGATAATAAAAGCTAAGTTCCCATGTCTTGTTGTGGTCAGCTAATGGTTTAAGAGAAGGGGGTTAGCACCGAAGTTAGCAACAACTATTTAAGGCGGACTGGCCTTTAAGGTGGACCAGCGCAATTCTCCTTTGCGTGACAAGCTTCTCTTCTAAGTTTATTCACTTTTTTTATCTTTGATGTTTCATTAACATGGTTCAACGGTGAATTATTAAATTCCCGAGTGTAAATTATCTGTTTGTATCAGGAAAACAGCAAAGTTGAATGTTAAAATGACAGCAACAACGTCAAGTTGCTGAAAGCTATTCTTAAAACTAATGGTGTAATTAAGTAATCATCGGCACTCGGTATCGGCAATGAAATATAAAAAGTTACTTTTTTGTTATCGTTGCATCTCTAGTTATTATTTTTTGTTAATCTTGGTATTTAGATTTGTTTTTGGATTTTGTGGGTCGACAGCTTCCTGACACCTTCGGTCACATTTCTTTTATGCATTATTGTGCAAAATGAGCAAAATGTCATGTTAATATTAGATACGATTGGCAACTCTGCTCCTGGAATGTCATGCCTGTACAAACCCTTTCATTTCTGCTGATCGATGTCGAAAAACAAAATAAGTTTGCATGGAATACAAATGGAGGATTCCTGAAATAACGTGCGCACGTTCTCAAAAAGGTTGGCTGATCACACTGCCGTGCCTTCACTTTGGGAGACACACTTCCCGTCTAATTGTAGTCCAAACCCAGCCGACTCTGCCGGTGTGACCGGCGGTGACAAGCTTCCCCACCGATCCCACCTACAATTGCTCTCTCTCTCTCATACACATACACATTTTCTTTCTACCTGCCTCACTATCTATGACTGTCATTTTCTTTTCTCTTTCTGACATGCACTATTCACACACACACACACACACACACACACACACACACACTTGTGTCCCCTGTGGGTCCTGTTTGGTGCGTTACTTTCTTTCCCAGTGAGGCGCTATTGTGAAGCCGCCGAGCCTGAGGGGGGAAAAGGCCAATTTAACCCTCCCTCCATCACTCCTCCTCTCTCTCCGTCTCCCTCTGTCTCTCGTCCCCGCTGACTTGTTTGTCCCACAGGTGTTTACCTCCTCCTCTCCCTCTGTTTGGCTCAGCGTCCGCCCTGACAGTGTAAGGCCATTATTTTTTTTCCCTTCCTCGCTTCCCACCCGGCGCCTCTCTTCTATCCCCTCCCTCCGCCTCACCAGCCACCTTTTCTCTCTCCTCTCTCTCTTACACTTGGCACCCTAATTGGTGCACCCCCCCCCCTTTGTCAACTCCAGTGTTGCTTTGAAAGCTGCAGTCAAGCCCAGCAGGAGGTGGGAGAATGTGCGAGGCTCCCCCCGTTTACAAGCCCAAAAAAACCCACTGTTTTAGTATCATCATTATTGGAGTCTTTATTTACACTACATGCTCCCTCAATCATCCCTGAAGACGCCCCGTTCGTAGTGGGGGTGTAAACGCAGACACGGACGCAATCAGACGTGCATGCATGTATGCATGCGTTTTCCCGTGTATGAACACGGAGACACGCGTGCACACATGCTGCCGGGCGAGCGAGGGGAGGCCGAGTACAGCGTGTTGCAGCAGAGAGAGAGGAGGAGTGTGATAGACAGTGCATTATGCTCAAGGAATTCTCTATACATTTAAGGGTGTAAATATTTGAGTGGCTCCCGCGGTTGTGTATATGCGTGCTATTACCCAGCTGCAGGCTGCCGTGGGCAGGGTAATGCTCGCCCGTCCTCCAGGGGTGAGACCCCGCAGCTTAGCACGGCTAAACCATTACAAGGCCTCCTCAGGAGGAGCCCCCCATGTAGAAAATGGCACCGTCTTCAGTTATTCATGATACGTTGCATTAGACTCACCGCCGAGGCTTTTTTCCTTTTTATATATCCCCCCCGTGGTCGCACGGTACCTCGAAAGTACCGCCGTGTACCAGCTTAACCGCTCGGTGACAGAACAACGTGTGAGATTCATCGGTATTCGTGTCGCCGCCGGATTCTTTCCTCAGCTAAAGCGTCACCCTGACAGTGCTTTATGATTATGTTTTACTTTTAAGAACATTAAGATATCAAGGATGGGTTTGCAGATGAATGGATAGAGTTTGAAATAAAGAGAGTATCCGAAATGGTGCAAAACCTCCCTCCTTCACAACCCCGCAGGTCTCGTTTGTTAATTAGTCTTGTTAGCCGGCTTAAAAGTGGAATCTCCCCAAAGCCTTACGCAGATTTATCAGCAGTAATTGAAAGGTAATTCCAACTCCTGCAGGTGTAGCTCAATGCTTCCAAAAAGTAGAAGTTTAAAAAGGAAGAGGGGCCTACACATCTGTGTGTGTGTGTGTGTGTGTGTGTGTGTGTGTGTGTTGTAAAGCAGCCACAGAGACTCTCCGTCTACACGTCTTGGTCCTTATTTGTACTTCCTCCTCTAACCCTCAGCGTTGCTTATCCCCACGCCGCCCATTCACACCACTCCCGTTTAGCGCCGCCCTCATCTTCTCCCTCTACGCTCTCTCTCTCTCTCCCTCTCTCTAGATTCAGCTTAATAATTCATCTCCGCTCTCGCTAAAGAAAAAAAAGAGAGAACACAAGCCCCACGAAGACAGAGATGAGAGAGGACTACCCCTCCAATAACACCTATCTGCAATGCCACCGCAGTCAGGAGCCTCAGGCTTCTCCCTCTCTCTCTCTCTGTCTCTCTCACCCTCTCTCTCTCACCCTCTCCCCCCTTCCCTCCCCCTCAGCACGCACACATTATTTTCTAGCCCCGAGCATGCCCAGGATGCCCCCAGCTGTGAGAAAATGTCAGACGTTTACCACCCACCACCTTCCTTACCAAATATGCGCACAAACACACACACACACAATACATGCATGTGCAGATACACACCGACACACACATACCCACACCCTCTCTCTCTCTCTCTCACACACAACAGAGGAAATCTCATTAGTCGGAGGGTGTACGCCATTGATGTTGCTTCTCTCTGGTCGTGGCGGTTGGGATCTGGTTTGGCTCACGCCATCGAACCCACAGCAACACCACGGGTTAAGCCGATTACATTTTTAGGGGGAGCAGGGGGAGACCCGAGGGGTAAAAGCATCCAGTTTTGTTCCACTCCTCCCACTGTATCCCCCCCCCCCCCCTCCTCACTCTTTCTCCCCCCTTTTCTCTCTCTGCTGATTTATTCATATGCTCCTGAGGTTTAGCCACCATGGGTTTATGGTTGCATTCATTGACTTCAGCTGGAAATTATTTCAAATTCAGTGGATTACATTTGTGAATATTGAATAAAGAGACAAATGGGGGGAAAAAAGGGAGGTGAGTTGGAGTGGGGGGGAGTACAATGGCTCTCTAATGCGGCCTTGTGAAAATACACGTTGCGGCAAACCAAAAGTGATAGCAATAGGCAGGTTGATGAGTGGATATTACCTTGCTGTTGGCGATATTTTAACATGTGAATAGCTGGCAAGCCGGCGTAAATTTGATTAGAAGCTCCCCCGTATCTGTCATTTCCCTGCCCTTTATCCCCGAGCTTTGATCCGGCATCAGGTGTATTTGATAGGAAAATGCTCGGGGTATCAAATTTAACACACAAAGTCGGGGCTGAATACAAAGTGCACATTTCAGCCTTGGTGTAAAATGGATGAATGGATAAAAAAATTTAAAAAAAGTGCACCACGTTAGATAAAGAAGCGAGTGTAGCCAAAGTCATTATGTCGCGTGGCGTGTCTGGTCATTTCACGGCGGCATCCGCTGCCAGATGGCGGCATGCGGGCCGGCATATGTGGAGTCGACACCGGGCGAGAACAGAGGTCTCTGTGGTGTCGGCGACGTCGTCCCCGTCGATTGAATCCTCATTACCGTCCTCTCATAATTGTGTTTTTCCTTTTTTTTTTTTTTGTGCGGATATTCTAATGGCTGCTGTTGCATGTAATTATGTAGCAATTATCTGCTTCCTTGCCTCGAACTGGTGTTCCATCGCTGTAATGCAAAGTCAGATTGTGTCTATTACGCTCCCGCTGGCATGGCAGGTTCACTTAGAGAACCGCGAGGCTGCTCCCCCGGAGGACGGATTGATCTCAAACTTATCCCAAAGTCCAAATAACCTTTTTTTTTTTTTTCATCTGGGTTTTCGGCGCCGGCGTGGTCCGGCCCACTCCGCGCTACAGAAGCATAATTAGTCCACAATCTCAGAGAGAAGAAATCATTGATATGTATTTTCCACCCCTTCTATTTTCTTCCCCTCAAGTCAAGTTCATTCTTTGAAGTCGGCATGTATGAAATCACTTGATCTTTATTTCTTTAAGTTCATTACTTATTTTCTAGTTGTGTGCATGTCATGCATTTTTAACAAACCCCTTTGAGTTGACTTTGTGATGTGTTGTAGCAGAGAACATCAAAGGGATCGCTCCCTTTCTCTCCCTCTCTCCCTCTCATTCTTTAGCCTTTTCATCTCCCTTTCCTCCCCTCTTTTCTACAGTCTGAACTGCACACTCATGGAGCTTTTGCTTTTTCAGGCCAAGCTGCGAGAGAGAGAGACAGAGAGAGAGAGACAGAGAGAGAGAGACGGAGAGGAAGGTAGAGGAAGGTGAGGTAACGGCTAGTTTTCTCTTTAACTCGGTTAAACTTTCTTTCATTCTCATTCAGAACATTAAATATTGCATGCCGGCGATTAGATAATCAACACTTTCATTTTACGCCCGGAGGCAACGTTCTTGTCAACGTCAATACATACGTATACAAATACATTGAATTGTATTTCCCTGCAGTTGTTGACCGAAAAAATATAGCAACATGGAGTCAGGCAACTTATTCTTTAGCGGTATATTAATACCTGTAGTTACGTTACGTTAAACGGCAAAAATCGACAGCGCCCGGATCATCCTGTCCAATCAGCACGCAGGGCTGTGTTCGTGCACACACAGAGCCCCTCCCCCCTCGGGTCGTACCACTATCACAGGAGGGAGGTGGAGGGAAGTAGGAACAAGCTTCCAATTCCTCGTTAAAAACCGAAACGAGGAGGTCCAAAACAACCGAGGAAAAGAAAACAGGAAAAAAAGAAAGATGGCGACGGTGCCCGTGATAAAACCAGAGTCAACATCGGACCCGTGTTTCAAAGGTGGCGTGATCTAAGGGATTTCAAAGGGCACGAAGTCGAGGGGGAGGAGCTCGGTGGTCGTGGGGGAGGAGCTCGGTTGTCGTGGGGGAAGAGCGTGAGAGTTGGAAACATTCAAAATCTGACAGAGTGCCCTCCATCCGCCAGACTTGCCGACTGGGACGTTAATGTCTGGGGGGAAAGCATACATCTCAAAAATGTCAATTATAAACAGCTTTTTTTTAAGATGTATGATGATGCATAAGTGAGATATTTAAATGGTGCCACTAGCATCGCTGTAGCCTTAGTCTTCTTTTATCCGAAGACGATGCTGCCCACTCAGGTCTGCACATTTCCCATCCCAACCTCCCCTTCACCTGCTCAGACCACCGGCCTTAAGGTATAGAGAAAAAAAAAGTCCTTACCATAAAGAAGGATCCCCAAACACAGAGATATATTGGTCTCACTGGATGTCGAGTACTTAACTGATTAAGTGCATTCACTGAATTAATCCTCCTTGGAGGTCAACGTGAAATATGTGAAACAGAAGCAGACGTCGTGTCCCTCATTGAAACATTTAAGCACCTTGCACTCGACATATCCAAGAATCAGCACTGACACATGCACTCGTCCATCTGTGCCCTGCCCTTGCCAGACATCTCACGGCCTGCAGGCCAGCAGCGGGGTGTGGTCTGCCCTCCAGGCACCAGAGGGGTGCCCTCTCGCCTCGGGGCTCTCAGCGAGGCCCAGCTGCACCATGGATGGTCCCCCCTCCCTCCCCCCGCCTCCCCCGGGTCACGGAGAAAGTGTGTCGCCCGCCTTTGATTTCCTTCTTTTCTTCACACACTCAACTTTTTGTTGATAACCTCTTGCTGACGAACACACACACAAGGCAGCAGGTCAGACAGAACGACTGAATACTGCGATCCGTCGGCTTGATCGGTGACGTCGACTCGGAAAAATGCGTCAAAGTCTTAAGAATGCTCTTTGTTCATTTTGACGTAAATCTTTTGTCCTTGGCGCTGTGAGATGGATGCCACGTTCATAAAGCCACACTGTGTCCTGCTGTAGAAATCCCACTGAAGATGTGAAACTTTGAGTCCAGTGTACTGTGAGGTTATGGGCTGCATATTACCAAATGCACCCTGTGATAGACTGGCGTCCTGTCTAGGGTGAACCCTGCCTTCGACCAATGACAGCTGGGATCGGCTCCAGCCCTCCTGTGACCCTGAATACAGGATAAGTGATGGATGGATGGATATTACCAAATGCAATACCTGTATTGAATAATTTATTGTTTATAAAAGTGCCTCACGATGTATTTCAATGAAAAGAAACAAAACAAAAGGATCAAGTCATGTTGTGATATGACATAATGAGCCAGATGTACAGAACGGTGGTTCAAAGCTTATTGTTTCTTTCCCTGCAAGTTGCTGCAGGTGCTACAAAGGGTTTTCTTTTTTTTTATATATATATATATATATATACTTTTTCCTTTCTTGGCTCAACAATTTGCCTCACCCTTGGGTTCCTCTCCCACATAATGCCCAGTGGACCAGCCAAAGCCTATAATCAACTTAATAAGCATATCCCTCAGCGCGAGCACTTTGTGAGAGATGTGAATGTTCAAAGTGGACGGGCCATCTCAGACCTGAGTGCTCTCTTTTTCTTTTCGGCCTTTTTACTGTTTTCAACTGCTGAAATACAAAGTCAAAAAGGTCAAACCAGAAGTAGAGACTATCTAATTACAGGCTGAAAGTGTTATTTTGGGGGGATTTTAACAATCAACTTTCTGCACTAAAATTCTCTTTGAGTCGTTTCATCCAGTCTTATGGCAGGGACTAAAGGGCAGCTGAGCTTTTGGCAAGTCGGAGTGCTACAATAGCCAGCCGTTGGCTTTATATAGTTGTGCGTCACCGTCTTGTGTGGGACGAGAGGAGTCAGAAACATGAATTTCATATACTGTACACAGAGCTTTCTTGCTATAATAAAATATATATTTTGTTTTCTTTCTTGTGACAAATATTGTCCATTAATGTATTTTTTTTCTTTGTGTCACTGCAGTTTGTCTTTATATGATCACGATGTATAAATGAGTCCCTCACATTCTTGGCATTATATATATTTAAATGACTGGGGATAAAAAGAAAAAAAACAGTCCATTATCAGTGTCCAACCAATCTCAATCGAGTGTTGAACAGAGCCGCTGGAAAATCATAGGAGTGCTTACTTCTGCACGGAGCCTCGGCAGCTGTTGCTATAGAGACTGGGCAAGTTCTGGGCAAGTTTCTTTTATATTCCTTTACCGGCGCCGTCTTATCAGGTGCTCTGTTTGCTTTAGCTTTTTGTTCCCTCTCTGATAACTCACAACTCAACAGTGAGTCCAATCAAAACCTATATGTTTTATATGTAATAGATTGTGATATAATATTTCTAAGATTGTATTTTCTGCAAAATAAAAAAAAATATATATGTATAATTACCAGGTTGCCCTTCAGATATGTTATGGCTCTCCAGATAATTAACATGAATCTTGTAAAGTTCAAGTTTCTTCCTCTAATATGTAAAATATGTACATATATTTAGTCAATCCAAATTAAAGACACGGAAAGTTAGAAGTTAAAGAGTGATGTATAAATGAGTGGCTGTAGTCCGGGAGTCATATGATTGATTGGATTGATTTGTAAATGCTCAAGTTCAAAATGACTGGAACGCCTTGCGGGAAAACAGAAAAAACAAACCATATGTACTACATTTAATACCAAAATGTATCACCATCATTATCACATCATCTCTGCTGAAGGTGAAGTTGGCCCTGAAGTTCCCCACACATGCAGCCTCAGGCTCTTAAGGTGGGCTGGCTTTTAAGGTGAGCTGGCTCTCATTTTTGTGACAAGCCGCTCCTCCCGTTTGTTGAAAGCCGCACTTAAGAGGCAATATTATGCATCTTTAACTTGTCACACTGGATTATTAGGGCGAGGAGAACATGTGGTTTGTCTTTGAATCTATAATACTGTATCCAGTCACTGTATTTACATGATCAGCATAAATAGAAGAGTTTCAGTCCGACGGGGAAACCTGCTACCATCACCGAAGCATTTCCTGAGATTATGGATTTAAGCTTTATTTCTTTTTTATTATCATTATACGTTCAGGTGGTTTAGTTGTAAAGCCCTTAAATACAATATGAAAGGTGTCAGGGAAGTTTGCAAACCAACTTGGTGGAATATATATATATATATATATATATATATATATATATATATTCCACCTTCAGAAGGGCATTGCGAACATCCGTCAAAAAGGAAGACTGGGAGCTACAGTGGTGTTGGACTAAAGTAGGGCAGTATGTGCAACTGGGAGCCAGTGTGTTCTTAGCCTATCCCACTCTGAAGTATTTGCGCTGAAATGGAATAGAGAGGTACATCTATCAGGAAACACTCAGCCGGATCCATAGCCCAAGGCGACGTGGTATGAAACCTCCAACACCACAAAACACATTCATATTCCTGCCGGCCCCCAGAAGTCCTTTCCTTTTCATGGTATATATATATATATATATATACAGTAAGTACAGTCGCTTGTTCTCACGGAGCTCATCGTGGCTCTTGAAAAGCTTTACAGCGGTTTAGAATTGTTCTAATTCTGTTCAACGAGCCCGACGCCAGAATCTGAAGAGAAAAACACACTCTAATTCTGCAAATTACCACAGTGTGAATATAAATACATCAAAAGAGCCAAATCCAGAGAAACTGCTACTTAAGTTGCTGATTGTGTTTTATTAAAAGAAAAAGGGGTAAAAAAAAAAAAAAAGCTCTAATTGAGCTTTTCTTATTGTGTAATTACAGTAAAGTGTAGTGGATGTAAGAATCTCACTTCTCGTGTCAGACGCTGCCAGCTCTCGGCTTTTCATTGTTGTAATTTAGAAACAAAAAGGTAGGAAAGAAAAAACGTTTTTTCTTTTTTATTATGAGGTGAATTACCGTGGAGGGACAATGTACACCGGAGTAGGTTTATTGAAAGACTTAGCTGCGGCGTAATCAAAGCTGTTTGGGGAGGAAATGTGTCAAGAGCAAGAAAGAGATCATAGTTCTGTGAATATCATAACAAAAATTGTTTTTTTAGGGAGGGGGGGGACTGCTGAGACATACAGGTACCAGTGACAGTGAAGAAAGAGGAAATAGGATTTTGGGGAGGTTCCTCGGAGGCGCTCCAATTTCACACTATCAAATTAAAGTGTCCGTGTAGCGGCGGATGGATGAGTGATATTCCTGCTGGGTGCGAGGTGGTCTGCAATTCCCATGAATAATTTGAGCGTGTCACTGTGGGCGGTCCTTCTAAAGGAGATTGTGTGGGCAGGGAGGGGGGGCGAGTAATGATAGGCATGGCAGGCTTCCCTTTCATGCACCCTCTTCACCTTACCACGGGTTAAAAGATCATGTGGGTCCTAAAAGCAGGTAAGGGGGGGGTAGTTATTGGCTGTGGAAGTAAACCTTCTATTATCCATTTCATTTCCTCATTCAGTTATGCAGATTTCGGCATTTGCGGTCAAGTTAGGAGCGTCTTAATTTGATACTTCAGATCTGTAAGACTCGCCGTCGGAGAGGAAAAATAGCCTGGAACATCTTGGGCACCACAGAGAACTCCCACACAGCTTCACGCTATCACTTGCTGCCAAGGTGGCAGCCATGGTGACAGGGGCTAAGAGGGGAGCCTGTCATTTGAACAGGGAGGCAAGGAGGTGAGGACACAGGGAGCAGGGACTCAATAAATTGTCAGAGGGAGCCGACAGAGAAAAAAAAAAAAAAATGAAAAAAAAAGGGGATGTGAGATGCAACATGGTGGTTTGGTGTTGCATCTCACATCCCCTTGGTGGCAGGAGAACTGCCGGATTAGTAAAAGAAGTGCCTGTTTTTTTTGTTTCCTTCACCAAACAGCTACTTGTTGTTGCCAAAATTATAATCAGGAATATTTTAATCAATATTGAGATCAGGATTACTCATCATGACTTATTCATTTTTTTAGACTTATTATTATTATTGCACTTTCACATTTAAATAAGCACTGTTTTCACATCCATGTTGTGCTACATTCCTGCTAATGTAATTAATTGACAAAGTATTCCTGCATGCTAAACCTTTAAAAGTGTTTCTCTGCGTGATATTAAAAAGAATGCAGGAATATTCACCCTAAATTGTGAAACCTACTTTTTACAGTTAAATGCATCATTCTGGTGCACTTTGAGGGGGAAATGAAGGAGGCTTGGTGTGTGCTCTAGGGCTCACATTGGTTGTATTGAAATTAAGAGTAATAGTGAGTGTTTCAAGATGGGTCGGGTGGGTTGCCATGGAGGAATTGCACTCGGCGAGGGGTCAGCCAGCAACGGGGCTGCCATCACATTCAGGAAAACTGCTGCTGTGGAGTGCAGCTCCACAAGAGGAGCTCACATTATAAACTTCATGTGCATTCAATTGTGGGAATTGAATGCACATGTTAATATTCGGTTAATGAGCATGTACGGATCAATACGTGTGTGCAGATATGTAACCGTGACCGTGGTCTTCCTCCTTCCTCCCCTCCCCCGTTCTGTTTCTCCCCCCCAAGGCTGAGATTTGATGTGTGACTGACCGACAGCCATGGACAGCTTGGTTAGACACATCACACTCTGGGGAGGCCACCAAGACTGGAACCGAATAACGGAGGCCGGAGGAGCTGGAGAGGGAGGAGGAGGGTGGAAAATAAAAAAATAAATAAAATAAAATCACAGGGGATTGAGAGTCAGAGAGCTACAACTCCAAGGAAGAAAGACAGAAACGGAGCGAATGGAGCGAACACATCCTTTCAGCGTGATTAACACTGAATGTGTCACTCCTCTTTTATTGCGCGCCAACTAGGTTCATATACGCGCCGCTCATTCCCCATCGAGGTCACACTCTGATCTCTCTTCTGTGGAGGAACACTGATTCAAAGTCGAGCACAAACACAAGCATTTGTAATGGCATAGAAACGGCGGTTCACGGACGCAGCCTTTAATACAGTATGTGCTGAGAAGTGATTAAGACTCGACTCAATGTTGGTCAGGTGGTTATTCAACGCTCACAGCTAAATCTTCAAATCAAAGCTTTTTTTTTTTAAAGTAATAAATAACTCAAAAGAATCTAGTGTTCAGGTTTCAAAGCTGCAGTTTGATTTCTACTGACCTTCTGCTTCTTCTGTCGCTGCGCTTTTTTTACCCCCCGTCTTTATTGAGACTCGCCGTGCCCTTAAAGTGGTACCAACACCAGCAGAGTACTCCATCATATGACTGGAAGCTGTGTGTGTGTGTCCTGCCGACAGTGGTTGCCATGGACAACGCAGCCCCCATGACCCACGACGGTGGGACCTAATTGAATGGCTGTTTTGTGAGAGTAAAGTAAAAAATAAGTAAAAAAAACTCAATTGAAAGACAAAATTGCGTTAGATAAAAACATGTTGTGAATTTTAGAAATTATTCCATCCGTTTCAGTTACTGCTGACTTTTGTACTGACCGACACGGTGCCAGGATGGAAGATAAGGAAATACACAAACAGCTGACCAGAAGCCTTGCACCATCATTTAGCATGTGGACGAACGCGCCCCTTCCTTCGTTGCATCTCCAACAGCTGTCATCCCCCATAAGCCCCAATTTTGACATTTTTTGATGCAATCCGGTAATTCCTATTCATTATTCTAAATTAAATTAGCCGTGTCTGCATGTCTTGGGCTACCGTGACCGTACTGCTTTCTTCCAGGCTTACACTTTCACTTGCCAGCACTCTTATGCTCCGACTCTCTTTTTTTTTCTAGATCAGGGCACAAATAGGATTGACTGCAGGTGTAGTCTGACTGGAGGAGTTAAATACTACATGGCACTGGGGTTGTTTCGATCAAAACCTTTAAAAAAGGTATCGAGTGCTTATGTGACGGGATGCACGGCTCCTTCACAGGGAAACTTCGCCACCTCTTATGTAGATGTCCAATTAGTGCTGATGGTAAATGTAGTCCACGAGAGAAATTCATGCCCCAGTGTGTGCTGCACTGACCAAGAAAGCTGATCTTTCTCGTTGCACGCCTCACAAATAAACTAAATAAACTCACAAACATCAATAAAAGGTCATTATTATGTTTGTATGTTTCTGAGTTTAATCTCCCCCTTTGAGGTTTGGAGCAAAATATAATGTTTGCCTTTATTTCCCAACATGGTTTCGTACATTATATCAAATTAAACAGAAAAAAACATAATAGAAGTAAATACGCATACACATAAACTTAAATATATGATCATCAACAAAAAACAACAACTAAGAAATCACCAAATATTGCATATTTCAGGATGCCAGTTCCACTGTTGGAAACACATGAAGAGAACAAGGAAGTTCTTGTGGCTGCATCCACACTTTTTTTTTTTTTTTAAACAAATTTGGATTAGTGAAGATGCAAAAAAAAAAAAAAAAAACAGCAAATTTTCCTTTGCAGTGAGCCTGAGCTGTTTTTGCCGCTAGCTTCGGGGCTAACCCCCTTCACTTTAATCAGTAGGATGCAAGCAAGACACGGGAGCTTAGGCTGGGTCTCCAGGAATTGGAGCATTTATTCACCAACAAATAAACTACACACAGTGCACTGCCTCGTTCACTGCTACAACGTTAGCCACTTCATGCTCCTCACACACACACACACACACACACACACGAAAATCGGAAACCTCACTAATGAGAAAGTTACATCTTAACTCTTAAAACCACACAGAAGGAGAAGGGTAAAAACTATAGGTTATGGTTTTATGGGGGTTCACCTTTGAACAGAGCCCCCATTTCGAGTCATGGTGCGAAGCGAAGCTAACCAGCCGCTGGTGACCTTTTCCCTGACAGATACGAGGGTGGCATCAATCTCCTCGTCCAACTCTGGAAAAGAAAGCCAATAAGTGCATTTCTCAAAGTGTCGACTGTTCTATTAAACCAGGCAGCTGCTGCTTTCATTCTCTCTCCTGGCCATCAGGGGGCGACGCCTCTGGTTGAAAAAAGAAGTTGGTGAGAAAATGAAGTTGGTGAGAAAATGGTCCTACTTCTCACTTGATTTATTATCTCAGTAAACATTGTAAACATGAGTTTATGGTCTCAATCTTCTTCAATACAGCATGATGTTCATTTCGTAAATTATGGTCACATTTACGGTCAAATAGACTAGCAGGGGATGATTTAGGGGCGGGGCTACCTTGTGATTGACAGGTCGCTACCAATGTTATTAGCTACTAAGATGAGCTGTAAAGTTGATCTTAAATTATGAAGCTAACTTTGCTAACAGCTTTGCACCACAAGCCAGAATAGATCCGGAAGCATTAAGGATGCCACTCTGCCGCTTGTGTTCGCCAGAACCACCCGTCGCTCCTTCACAGTCCAAATATGGTCACTTCCTTCACTGGTGCAAAAAAAAATGCCAAACTCGAGGATTCAAAAGTCTATAAACCAAATGGGTGACATCACCAAGACTACGTCCACTTCTTATACACTGCAAAGTCTGAAATATTTCATCAAAAAAATAAAACAAAAATCCGGTATTGATACTTAAATTCAAACGATACGCGGCATTATGTGGATGTGTATCTGATCTACAGACCTTTGATGATATTCATGACATTTAAGAAACTTTTCCCATGATTCCTTAATGTACACCCCACATTCATCACTCCCCCATTCACACAACATACATCATTTTGATTCATACCTTCACACATCACTCCTGCCCGAACAACATCATCCCCCCACGTCTCGGCATCCTCCAAGATGCCAGAGCTGTAAATCATCCTTCAGAAATGTGCCGTCTTCACAGCCACCGTCAGCCCCCTTGGCCTCTAATCACCTTTCCTTCTCATCTCCCCCTTTTGCTCCCCTTCATCTCCTTATCAAAGACCCGGCCTTTTTTTTTTTTAATCCAGCACGCCTCCATGGTCACATTCAGTCATGAGTGTCCTGGAAATCCACCCCATCTCCTCTTCAAATCCATGCAAATCACAACATCTAAGAGCAGCGGAGCTTCCTCTGAGACAGAATTATGCATATGTGGGGATTGGATAAATGAGGGGAGGGTGGGGGAGGAGGGGTGTCCTCCAATTCTCTCTCGTTCTCAGCTATGTTTATGTCATGCTTCTCTTCAAAAGATCTCACACGTTCTTTTAAGTTGGTGAAATTTGGCTCCGTTTGGCGATGTTAAGCGAGCTGGGGACGGTGGGGGAAAAAAGAGTCGCAGGCATCTTGGTGGATAAAATGTGTGTGTGTGTGTGTGTGAGAGAGAGAGGGGTGGGGGGGTAAGTGCATGGGGGTTTAGAAAGTGTGAGAGGAGGGGTCGGCATGGGTGCAAAGAGGATGAAGGATAAGTGTAGGATGACTAGAGCGGATTGACATTACACTCGCATATTGTATGAATGGAAGCACACACACACACACACACACACACACACACAGGTTGGAGGGTTGAGGCCACATCTGGATTTGAGTTAAGCTCCCCTCTAAATGGCGATATGTATTCTATTTGAAGTTGATATTGTGATTGCTGACATGTTTGGTGCCGGTGTAGCAATGCGATTATGTGACGAGCGAAAGGTGCCTGTGAACTTTCCTCCCTCAGCTCGCATGACTCAGTGAGGTAGTGTTGCTCTAAATATAAAAAAGCCATCAGCCCTTTTACAGTTGCAGGTGTGTGGGAATTTAGAGTAAATCCGCTCACCTCAAAACCAACGAGGGTCAACTTCACTGTAAATAACGACCGCGCACGTTAAAGGACGAGTCCAAGGTGGGTTCTCACATCTCCTTCAATGTCGGTCAAACGGCCATCATCCTTCCGTCTGGAAGAGGACCGCGCTGGAAAAGGTGATTCATGGAGATGTCGGAACTTTTCTGTGATCCTGAGACTCAGAAAACAACTTGTGAGCACATCTCAGTGGGCGGGGAGCTTAATCACTCGTTATGAACGCAATCCAATTACATTCTGATTACATATGATGAGATGTGATTGGTGATGAGGTGCTTTTATAATCCCCCAACACAATGTCTGCAGTATGGTCTTGAGGTAATATGATTTAGCATCTGTGCCAGGAGATCATGTATCCGGCTGTGTAAGTGTGTTTGTGCATCTCTCTCTGTCTGTTAGGCATTTTTTGGATAATATAAACAGACAGATATTTGATTGTAAAATCAGCACTACTGTTGCCGTCTGCCTACCTTGCACTGAATGCACCCGTGACAGAAGAAAATATTTGAATAGGTTGAATATAGGTGTTTTTTAGGGGTGGGTAAAAATATCGATACGGTAATATATCGCGATACTTTGCCGTCCAATAAAATATACATTTTTCAACTCCAAATATCGATAAAAAAAAAGATTTATGTTTAGACGCATTGTGAATGCAGTACTTTATCCCTTTTCATTTTATTTTCAATATTTATTCCAGTGAATTTCATGGTAATTAATGAAATGGAGAGGCTGTTTTGAATGAAATAGTTTTGACTCAATTTGTCCTCTGATCAATATCATCTGATGTACATATACAGGTACTTGTGTTTTCATCTTTATTTATATCGCAATATCGTGATATCGTGGAACGTATCGTATCGTGACCAAAGTATCGTGATACGTATCGTATCGTGACCAAAGTATCGTGATACGTATCGTATCGTGACCAAAGTATCGTGATACGTAGCGTATCGTGACCAAAGTATCGTGATACGTATCGTATCGTGACCAAAGTATCGTGATACGTAGCGTATCGTGAGGTTCCTGCCGATACTCACCCCTAGTGTTTTTTGTCTGTCCACAGCTAAGCTGGCATATTGCTGGACATATTAGTCCTTTATTTCTTTTTAATGGTCTTTTATGAATGTGTGCTCAAGGACACCTCACGGTTGACACAATTTGAAACATTTGACTGAAAAAGTTAGTTTCTGCATATTCTTTGGTTTCCCTGTTGTACAGAAAACGTACCGAACCATGGTTTGTATTCATCCAATCAAACGACGGACAGCCTTTCTAGATCTAACTTTGTTTGAAAATGTGGGGACATGAACTACTAAAGGACACTCAGTGGATTTCCAGGCCGCGATGTGCTTTACGGCCTTCAGACTTTGAGACGATACGTTGATCAGATTATTACAGACACTCAGCTCGTTCCCTCCCATTTAATCCCAGCGATTATTAAGAAAGATTATGTAGTTTTGAGTATTATGACTAACCAATCAGAATGACATTTCAGAGCGGAGAGCCTGAACGCAGCGTTCATCTGATCCAGAGGGATCAGCTGTGTGCTCTGTCTCAAGTCCACTTTTGCCCATGAAACCGTCATCGTTGATCAGACAGTGTCGTCTGTTCTGTATTATATTTATAGACACAGCAACGGAACATCAGTGGGGTTCACTGAAGACAGCAGGAGAATCTATAGACCCATCAGAAACATAAAGACAAACTTTATGTGGAAAAAGTCACATCCTTTACTTTAAAAGCTGCCATAAATTGCAAAAATCATGTTGGATTTTTGAGGTGAATGGAAGGGTGGTGGGGCTCACATCACTGAAGGAAATATATATTTTTCGTTTTTTAAATGCGGTATATCTTTCCAGCAACAGTCTCCATTACTTTGAATAATCCACACAAAATACTGTCAACGGTTTTGGAACTACTGAAAACAGTCAGAGAAAAACGGTCTGTGGCTCAAAGTGAAATCTTGACAAATTAAACCAACATAGTATATTTATAATTGTATGCTTCTCTCGCTCTGACATGACATGAAGTTTATTGCACACGAGGAGTGCGAGTAAAGAACTCTAATTTCTAAGTTAGAAATAAGAATACGTAATGTGACATAATGACAAGTAAACAATGTATAAACAGGAGAATGCAAATGAGCAAAAAGTCCAATCCTACCTGTCCTATCGAGTTCAACTTCTACAGCCCAGACAGACACACACACACACACACACTCATCAATACACCACCTATACCAAACACATACACCTCCGACCTCGTAGCCGAGTCATGCACTCACACACAGAGACCACACACACACACACACACACACACACACACACGCAGCACTCATATCTGCAGAGTGCCAGATAGGTGCTCTGTGTCCTCTGAACATCCTGATTTCATCTCCTGGCAAAGTGATTGACAGCTCTGACAGCTGGGCTCCATCCACTCGGCAGACGTGCGGACACACACACACACACACACACACACATGAAGGAGTGGGAGTGAGGGGGGGTGAAGGAGAAGAAGGTATTTCATAGATTGATGAGGAGATACTCAGGGAGAGATTGATTGATAAACGTTGACACCGACGTAAAGGTGGACGCACAGGAGGAATAAACTGGAGGGTGGGAAACACCAGAGAGGGGGGGGGGGGGGGGGTCTCGAGCGGACTGCGGACACCACATATGAAAGGGTAATTATCCCCTCGACACATGTGCAGCAGCAGGCCGCGGCAATATACATGCGCATATTTAAACACCAGTTCCCTCTGATATACACTTTGAAGAGCGATGAAAGGGCAATTACCGGGGAGGCAACGCCGCCGAAAGCCCCGGAGCAACGGGCTTGAGTGCCTTTGGAAAGGGGGGAGGTAGACCGGGGGTAGACCAGGGGGCCAGGTGGCGGGTGTTTTGTCGCACACTAACAGACACACGGCGAGTGCTCATCAGCGGACAACAAGCAGCCAGTCAGGAAGCGCCGTCCGCACATATTCATGTGTCAGTCGGTAATCATGCAGCGTGGCCTTATTTTCCCTGACTGCTCAGGCTTGTCAGAAACACTCAGGGTAACACGCATCACTCACTCTTGCTGACATCCGTCTCCACGTGTGTGTGTGTGTGTGTGTGTGTGTGTGTACGGTCAGTCTATATATGTGTGTATGACCTATCTCTGTCTCCGCCTCGGGAATGACAGCCAGCCCATCATTAACCTCTCCGCAAGACTCCGTGACATGTCGGCTCCCCGCGGCGGCCATTTTCTCCCTCTCTCTCTCTACCCTGAGAGCCGCGGCCTATATATATCCCCACGATGAGGACGAGCGATAAAATAAAATAAAAAAGGTGTCCCGGAGATAGAGGACGGGTCGCTAACGTCACCGCGACCTTACAAATTAGCCTTTAAATGCGTATCAATAGGCATGTCAATGAATCAAACGGCTTCAAAGGGAGGAGGAGGAGGAAAAAAGGGCTGTTGGGATTACGATGAGGTTGATGTGTCGAGTGACGTTCAAAGCGGCCGATATCGTCACTTGATGGAGAGAAAAAAGAAGAAAAAAAAAGCAATGAGTTGAACCCGGGGAGAGGATTGGTGGGCTAAGGCCGCGGACTTGTCGCTGGATCTAGTGTGGAGGCTGTGATAAGACTCCAACACAGCAGGAGGGCTCTAATCCAAAAAACACACCTAACTCCTCGAAATGCTTGAGCTGCACAACACCGCGGAGATGATTAGGCAAGATTCCTCGCAGATAAATGTTTTCGCAGGAGATTAGTCCGTGCTGCTGCTCGGAGAAGAAGTTAGCGAGCTGGTGCTTAGAGGGATGCTTGAAATCGTATCGTCTGCCGGCTGAGATCCTCATCCGACGCGATTTTGTCAGAATTTAGTGCTGATTGAGAGTGAACTCCGAGGCGTTAAAAAAAGAAAAAAAAGAAAGTCACTTTAGGTCTTTAAAATCCTTTTTGGATGCCGCAGCAACCCAAATCTGTTGTTTTTCTCAAAACCCTAATCTGAAAAAAAAATCTTCTCATGTTGTCTTTCAGTTTAGACTCCCGGGTTTTTCCGTGCCAACTAAATTAAGGACAGAACAACCAGACAAGGAGTTCTTTTTACTCCTTCCATGTAGTGCGAGACATTTCCATGCACACTGAAGTATAGCGGAGGCCCATCACACTTCATTTCCTCCCAGATTCGCTGTTGGCCGCCGCCGCCGGATCAACATCACGGCGGCCTGAGATAACACAGTGCAGTGTCAAGATTATGTCCTCAAGTGTAATTTTACAGAGCCAGCCTGCTGCCCTGACCGAATGCAGCTGGACAGTAGCTGTGTGTGTGTGTGTGTGTGTGTGTGTGTGTGTGTGTGTGTGTGTGTGTTTGTCTCCCCATGTCGGCACCAAAGCTCTCTTCCAGCCAGCGGTACGCCGTATTACCTTTTCGGTAGTAATGGGAAGAAAAGAGCATTACTGCATGTGACTTCATTGTTTCCTGGCTCTAGTCCATATCTGATCCAGCCCTCAGACCCTCATCCTGCAGAGACCAGCAGACCATGTGACACATGTTAGCCCAGCAGCGGGTATAAGTGGCCACAATGCATCAGGAGCTTATTTATACGAGGAGCTGTTCAGTTTCAATATGAGTCACTTTGTTTTTGTTCTCCGGCTCCACTTTTTCATTGGGATTAAAGCCATTATTTGAACAATGTGGGTGATTAGGAGGGCTGTGACTAAGAGTTCAAAGAATTATGTTGACATTTGAGTTATTGTTATCTATAACATACAGAAACATGGCGTAAGATAGGCTTCCACCATCTTTTCTCCGTAACACAGCGAGCAAATACTATCTCAGTCCTTAGTGCAAGATATATCAAAATATATTAAAATATAGACGTAATCATTTAGAAAAATTCAACAGCTTTTTATCCAAAAAAATGTTCTTCTTCAATTGGTATTTTTTTGGCGTTTAGTCGTTCAAAAACTACATTTTTGCTGTGGTTAAAAACGGTTTAGTCTCACATGCATACAGCCATCTAAAACACAATATAATACATTTACATAACCAGAATCAAAAAAATACATTACTGGCCTTGCATAATGAATTGCATCATTGCATTTCTGTTGACGTGGCCGATATTGTGTTGAGCCTGAACCTCAGTTGTACAACCAGTACTCGAAATTTACACAGATTTTGGTGAAAATACTTGCGTACTTTTACTGAAACTTGAAAGCAGGACTTTTATTTGTGGGTGGAGTCATGGTAACATGTGAATGACATATTCTGCTGGACTCTATGAGGTCAGACGGGAAGTTTTGCTTGGAAATGAACAAACTATAGAAATAGTACACCAGCTGCATGGAAAAAGAAACGTGACTAATTATTATATAATAACTATCCTGCACCCCCAACATCACTGCTGTGGCCCGATCCTGCAGATTCGCCCTCTACAATATCCGCAGGATTCGGACCTTCCTCACAAAGGATGCAACGCAGCTCTTGGTCCAAGCACTGGTCATCTCCAGCCTTGACTACTGCAACTCTCTCCTGGCCGGACTCCCGGCCTCTGCGATTAAACCATTACAGCGTATCCAGAATGCCGCAGCACGCCTTATCTTCAATCTACCCAAATTCTCCCACGTGACCCCCCTCCTCCGTGACCTCCACTGGCTCCCTGTTGCAGCACGCATCCAATTCAAGACGATGACACTGGCCTTCAGGGCCATCAATGGAACGGCACCCTTCTACCTTCAAACACTGGTCAAACCTCATGCCCCGAAGCGAGCACTTCGCTCCTCTACTTCAGCTGGCCGGCTGGTACCACCATCGCTGAAATCAAACAAATGTCGCTCAGCAAAGTCCAGACTCTTCTCTGTTCTGGCGCCTCAGTGGTGGAACGAACTCTAGAGCAATGTCAGGACAGCAGAGTCATTTGCCATCTTCCGAAAAAGGCTCAAGACTCACCTGTTCAGACTTCACCTTGACTCTACATAGCATGACCCACTAGCACCCTCCCTCGACCCCCCCCCCCCCCCCCCAAAAAAAAAAACAAAAAAAACAAAAACAAAACCTTACCTATAGCACTCTGATCTTAGCACTGTTGCTCTTGAAGTACTACTTTACTCAGATGAGGACCTAACACTTGTTCTATTTTTAGCTCTTACTGCATCGGCAATGATACGTTGTGGTTTCTTTGTTTCCTTCTTTTGACAAATGTACTTATTGTAAGTCGCTTTGGACAAAAGCGTCTGCTAAATGACCTAAATGTAAATGTAAATGTAAATGTAATAAAAGTGAGGGGAGAGAGGGACTCAAGAATAGAATGGAGTAAATTATCATCAACCTATTAACATTTATGATGAAGTTCCATGAAGGCAGGAAATGACTGTGAGTGCTATTAAACATACTTCTCTGTTCGGCAGTAAAGCGTGCTCATGAAAGCTGTTTAAATAGGAATTACATGATTAAATAAAAATGTCTATAAATTGCCTGTAGATGTCTTTTCTCTTGTCCGTATCTGATGCGAGGCTCCAGGGACACAGGAAGTCCTATGATGCACATTTGTGATATTGAGCTCTTACAATAAAATGTAACAGAATTGAACGTGAATTGGTGGAAAATCAAATGTCCATTCCTGTTGTTCCATGACGTGGCAATAGTGTGGTAGTAGATCATACATGACATGATTATTATGTTTGAGGAACAGAACATGCCCGCGGTTAGACTGCCATACTAAAGAGATCGTAGAACAGATTCTGAGGAAAAAATATTGTTTACGCAAAAAAAAAAGATTTGTTTGTGAAGCATTTTTGAAAAAATATTTTTTCTTTCTAATGTTAATTATTTGCTTTTACTAGAAGTATATGTATCAGTCATGTTCTCAAATTAAAGAACCGTACAGTTTTTTTCTATACAGGGACGATGTTGGACCAGCCGCCTTGCGTTTCCGCGGTGATGCATCTGTGGAAGTGTGTGAGTGGACAGCGGTTAGCCATCGTTGTGTGTGTGTGTGTGTGTGTGTGTGTGTGTGTGTGTACGTGTGGGTTTATTGTGTTTGCCGGGTGCGTATATTTGTGTTTGCCTCTTTGCGAGCCCTAAATGCCAGACCCTCAGACTTAATAGGCCCCCATTAAGAAATTATCTCTGGTGCTTTTGTGCTTTTCCACAGAAAATCCTAACTACCAATTAAGTGGTTGTGTGCCTAGATGGGCCATTTGCTTGGCTGTTGGTAATTATGGGTTTTCTCAGTGTTTCTCTCTTCTCAAACCGGCCCTTCTCCTTTTGATTAGGCTTCTCAGGAGTATTACAACCCACAAACTCTGTCACTCTCGCCTGAAAATGAGCTGTCATTCCAACCATATGCATTTTTCCCATTCCTCCAGAGAGAGGAACCGCGGTCGAACTGCAGAGCGGCAACGAGCAGAACAAAAGCACGCCTTGTCATCTGAAAATGTTGCTGATACTAAGGAGGTTTCATATGAACATTTATGCATTCAGATACACGCGTTTGAAACTCGCCTTTTATTGTTTTACCTGGCAAAAGGGTCCCGATGCTGAATATTCAAGTTTTAGACTATTAGACCATTGTTGCCTTTCATGATCTCCACATCAAAAATATGAAATCATCAAATAATATGGATTTACAGAAACAGCAGCCAGAGAACATCTTGTGTCGTACATAAAAAGCAAAATATAGAACTTACCAAATACAAATAGATATGACCTCACTTGTAATATTAAAAAATAATATCCACATTACATTTCAATGTATCCTTTTGGAATACACTCGATGTATTATATCCTTTAGATCAATTCTAAAGTTTGGGGTGTTTTCAGGACACCCACATGAAAATGAGGCACAAATTAATAATATTTTCAAGCATCAAACTGGAAGACAGAAGCAATAAACGTCAGAACCCATCTGCAGAAAAACAGCTGCAGAATAACTAATAAAACATGAAAAACGGAATCCGTGCAATCAATGATGTCTCGCCCGTGTGGTGTAATGCTTAAAATGCTACAATGAATTTTTTGAGATACATTTAACAATAGCTAGTAATTATTTTTCCATTTTTGTTTATTTTAATTGCGACTCTGTAAAGCAACGTTTCCTCAAACTGCTGACAGACAAGATAATTCCACTCAAAATGATGCTCAAATTACGCCACATATCTGTGTTGTTTGATTGTTCTTCTTTTAATTTTTGATAGTATTGCTTTGAAACGTCTTCACCATCAAAGTGCCATCAAATGTGATCTGAAAGCATTTTAACACGTCCCATTGTCCTATGAGAACCACGTATCTCCTCTTAGAGCTAAAGGTTGTTTTGTCAGCTTTGTGAGACTTCATTGAAGGAATTACCTTCACCAATACGGAAAAACTAAATTCTGCAATTGATCTGAAAAATACTACAAATGTGGAGCGACGTTGACGCTGTGAAGCCGGCGTGCTGGGAACAGCGTGGCTGCAGACGTGGCAACAACGGGGCAGATTTTGTTTTGTGTCGAGCCGTGGATATCCAAGAGAATATTCAAAAATCAACGTTTTTGAACCAAAATAAAAATTGCGAGTGAATCTGTAGTTTTGTGCTAAAATATTCAAACTAATTATGACATTTTCTCACCGTGAAATTCCACAAAGACTGCGGTTTTTGTATCTTTGAGACAAAAGGTGAAATCAGCTGACACGCGTCACTTATTCATCCAGCTCCATGTTGAGATTTTGTTCCTCTCCGTGTGGGTTTCTTATCGCCGGGGCTTTTGTCTACCGCCGCCTGTCAAGGTCAATAATTGTAATTCAGGCTATTCACGCCACATTTCCGAACGTGGACACCTTTCACGGGGGACGAGGAGATGTTTTGAAGCCTGGGAGACGGAGACAGGGGGGGAGGAGGGGGGAGGGGGGAAGGTCAATTGATTAGGAAGATACTTTTGCTGATTAGAGCCATCACTCAGTGTCACAATTATCAGTGTCATCAGCTCGTCTGCGGCACATTTTTTGTTGCGTCCCGGGACAAACTAACGCCCTCGGTGTGTGTGTGTGTGTGTGTGTGTGTGTGTGTGTGTGTGTGTTGTGTGCAGTCTCCCCAACGCTATCGCACACGCTCCCAATTACTCTACCTGATTGGATATATGCAAATTGGACCAAAATTAAAAGCCACCTGCAAGGGGACCCCACATGGGACAGTTTTACACACACACACACACACACACATGCTCAGTATGATATCTTCAGCTTTAACCTTCAGCTGTCCCGCTGTCGTTGTGGGTGTTTAAAGCTCCGATCATACAGACACGAACCAGGAAGAAAACTATTTGTTTCAGTTTTTTCAGTTTTTTTTTTTAAAGAAAATATACCGTTCTTTTTCACCCCCCGTGCCGTTCATGAAATGCCTTCTCTCCACATGCGTCCCTCTAATCCCGTACTGTATCTATGCATCTGTCCTCTCCTCCCAGTGGTCAGCCGGAGCCTTCAGTCGAGCTACAAATGGCCGCAGCCCCACTGTGACCAGCATGCACTCCTTCTCTTCTCCCTCGCCATTCTTTTCCTCTTATCTGCTCTCATCTGCCCCAGCGTTCGGTCCGTCTCGATTTCAGAAAAGACACTTAATTTTCCTCTCCTCCTTCTCCACCTCACCTCTCTTTGCCTCCGGAGAATTGGCAGGGGGAGAAATTTCTTCTCTCTCTCTCTCTGTCTCTCTATCTCTCTCTCTCCCTCCCTCCCGTAGGCAACCCCAGTAAATCTCTCTAAGCTCTGCCTCCCCTGCCATACCTTTAGATTGAAGGCCACCTCCAAAGGTCACTGAGCAGAACTGATCCTCTGTATTCTCTTTATCCCGAAAGGCTGGATGAGACTGGAGAAGAGGGGTGGCCTGGGGCAGGGAGGAAGGGAGGGAAGGAAAGAAGGAGGCGGGTGGGGAGTAGAGGTGTGGAAAGGGCATGGAGTGGAGGTGAACGGTGGGGAAGGAGGTGGGAGCTGAGTGAGAGGGGAGGGTTTTGGGGATATAGCCTGAGGTTAGGAAGAAAGCACGGGGCACAGATGTGAGGCACATGAGTGAATAAAAGCACTACAGCAGCAGGAAATTAAAGCAAAGGCAATTCCGAAGTGTCATAGCGGATTTGAGACGGCTGCCTACTAAATTTAAGCTGCCAAAAATGTGCGATCACCTGCTGCAAAGTTCACACTTTCTTCCCCGCTTAACTCAAAGTCAGAGCGGGATGAAAAAGGAGGTTGGAGGATGAAAACAAAAAGGGCTGGCGAGGGGCAGGGGAGCGCCACGAGTCTCTCTTCGGTGCCGTTTGCTTTGAACGTATGTAAGAAAAAAACAACCACATGGATGCGGAGTGGTACGCGACAGCGCGTTATGTCTGACAGTCACCTGAATGCGTGCCAGGCGCCTTTCTGACGGCAATAAACGGGGAGAAAAGACACGGGGGAGGAGAGGGAGACGGCGATGGCGGCAGTAATGGCCTGCAGGAGGAAGGAAGGGCAGAATGGTCCTCTAAGAGCGTGGAGGGTGATATTTTTCTCTCCTGGGGACACTAAGCCTTTTCCATTATGTTTCGTTGTTATGGCGCTTATTATGTCGTTTGACAGCTAGATGGTTGTCAGACATCCTATAGATTGCATCCTAATATAAAGGGATTGGTGTTTTAGAGTGTGTGTGTGTGTGTGTCCACTTACTGTATTGGGGATGGAAGAAATACATTTTTTTTAAGTAAAGGTACAACAATGTTCAAACAGTAAAAATAAAAGTAAAAGTAGAATTAAAAGTATAAAAAGTAATAGTACTTTGTCTTGGCCCTCCAAACAGAACAGGATCAGACTACAACAGGTAGGAAGCCTGCCCTCCATCCAGGAATTAGACACCTCCAGAGAGAGGAAACATCACTGCAGACCCTTCATTTCAATGGACCTGGTCCATGTTCATTTTACAGTTTTTAACGCAGATATTCAGTTTTATATCTGCCATTATAGATACTACACCCTGTATATAATGTATAACTTTACATAATGATCCAGTCTATGCATATCCAGTCTGTGTTTAAATCTTTGCACAGTTTGCACAACAATTTACTTCTTATTTTTCTCTGATATTACTTTCTTATTATGATCCTGTCTTTTACTGCTGTTTGGGTGTCGGTAAATCTCATAGTGACGGAAGCAAAAGCCTGTCAAATAAGTTTTATGTGCATGCAGCTAATTTACATACACTTTAGTTGGCTAGCGTATTCCAGTGGTGCCTAAAGTAGAGTTGGGTGTCTCCAAAGGGTCACATGACAGGAAAGAAGACTCATTTAAATTGTGTTACAATAAAAAAAAATAAAATAAAAAAAAAATCCAGATTTGTTTTGTGGGTTTTTGTGAATTAAGAGATACTTTTACTCCTTTGGGATAGGAGTTGAATGGTGAAGTCGATGGAACTGTTTTTAATGTTAAATCTTAATCTAAAAAGGAACATAAATGTAGAAGAGTAAAAAGTTTGAAGTAGCATAAAATGGAAATGCTGCGAAACTTGTACTTAAAAGCAGTCCTGAAGATCCTGTATTCAGGCTTCTGATTGAAGACACCTCCCATACATCTCTGTCCGACCCCCAACCACCACCGTCTCCACCGTCTCCACCGTCTACGCCATCTTGCCTTTTGTAATTTCTCCCTGTAATGAAAGTTCCTCTGCCCATCAGTGGCTGAAAATGATTCTGGAAATATTAATAAGGGGCCCCGTTTTAACCAAATTACATTCTATCACAGCCCGAGATTAAATTAGCGAAACGCCGAGGTGTGTAGGAACAAAAGCTAATGGAATTGGATGACAGCGTCCGTCAATCAACAAACGATTTAGGTTTCCCTCTCCGACCTTGCCACCCCCCCCCCCCCCCCCCCCCCATATCAATCAGAGAAGCAGGATGTTAGACCTGCCCCCCCTGCATGCTACATCCACACTAAATCCTCCTCATACAGCGACTACAACAATATGCATGTTAGATCTTACCTCCAACAGAGCCCCACAACTTCTGTTCCGTCACTGTAAATGATATATTTAACTCCGTGGCCGCGCTGTGATGTTATGTTTCACGGCGAGGCTCGTTTTCCTCCTTCTGGCGTATCTCAGGAAAACAAACCTCGGCGCACACTGTGACCATTATACGGCAGATACAGAGCTTCAATGAGGGACGTTCAACGCGGTTCGCAAATGCATTCGCGCAGCCGTGAGTCATTCGGCGGCAGGTTCATCAGAGATAAAGCGGGCGTGCGTGGAGGAAGTCTGCGGGTTGCAGGATGAAGGTATATGCGGCGATGCTGATAAGAAGTATACCTTGTAATAGTAGGGGATATGACCGGCCAATCAGCACAACGGTCTCTCCTATAAATGCCATTTGATAGAGACTTTTATACATTTTTGTTATCTCCTATGTGCTGGGTGGCTCCTCTGTAATCCCTTCTCTGTCATTCTGTCATTTCTATCCCTTTTCCTGCTAATCTTTTCGTCTTTCTTTCTCTTCCTCACACACACACACACACACACACACACACACACATTATTCTCTTTGTCTCCCCAGGTGTGCCCTGGTCCAGGTGTATGTCTTCACGGGAGCTCATCACTGCTCTAATGAGAATGATCACCGCTCATCTGTCTTCATCCACATCCAACAGAGAGCACCTGCTCCTCTCTGTGCGAGCGCGTGGATTTGTTTCTGTGTTCACGTCTATATAATAGTGCATATAAAAGGTGATATTACTGGCGTGCATCAACGTGAGCTAGTTGCACTAGACTTGATAAAAACCGTTCTTGCTGACACGCAGATTTAACTTGTTAATAATGACTTTTGAATAACAGTATTTTTTTTTTTTTTAGTCTGGAAAGGCGCCACGAATCCCTCCACAGGAGTGAAGTTGTTTTGATTCAAGCCTCCAACAGCCCTCCTTTGTCGTTTGCATCTGTCAGCTGAAGGGGTTTGATGTCAAACGGAACAGACGAATGAATTAAACTGCTGGTGAAAAAGCTGGTGAGCAACACTTCTTATGACTCTCATGAGGCCTCTGAATGCAGGCGGTCAGGTCGGCTTGTTAGCGGATGTTAGCGGCGGCCTTGAGCGGATGCCGCTTGTTAACATAATTCAAGTAGTGCTTCAGAGTCGGTTAAACATCGGCGTTTTAAAAAAAATTACTATACGACTTTGTGGCAATAAATCATCCTTTCAAAGCGTTGAAGAGACTTTTAGATACTCGACTGCTATAAATATTCAAACCCTTAACAGGTCTGCTTACTTCAGCTGCATGTTGTAGTGAGACTGATGACACTGTGCTCTGCTGTATTCCATGTTCTTTGTTCTGTAATTTACATTTAATTGATGTCTTGTACATATAAATTAGTCTAAAGTAGATTTGGAACTTTTTTAAAAAATACCATAAAGTTACTTTAACCAGACAGCTCTTCTTTTAAAACATGAATCAATATTATTTCGAAGAGTGGATAAAATAACTGCAGGAGTGCAACGTGAAAGGTGATGCTCGTAGGAACAAACCCACAAAGAATTATCATCGAACCCTGCAGAAAGTTTGAACATCTTGCAGCTCCTTTGCAACACATTTTCACTCCCAACAAAAGCACTTGGTTGGGCTGAAGATGCTAGTTTGTTCCATCAAAAAACTACGCTAAAAACAGAGTGGATTTACATCAGGTGGATACAACCAGCTGCCCCCGGTGGCCACAATATATATTAATGCAGGTCTACACCCATCTTGTTGAAGCTGAACCCTTGTGGAGACCAAGCCTGAACGTGTACGATCTAAATGCTGTTGTGTGAGTCTTGCAAAAGAAAAAGCAAAGACTTCATCACCTCTGTGATGTAACGGAGACGATCAGACACTGAAATCTTTGGGTCTTCGAACAATGGAAACGATGAGGAATCACCACCAGGACAAGACATTGGACATTGAAAAGCTGCTGTTGACAGAAATCTGAAATCGTTGCGCTTATTGTCTGCTTGTTCCACAATAATATCTATAATTTGTGCATCCTCCACCCCTCCCTCGCTCCGTCCTGCAGAGGTGTCATCAGGTCACGTTGTTATTCTCTTGAATTTTTCCCAGGCTTTCATCCTTTTGAAGTACGGCACGCTTCGACTTTGAGAGCTGCTTAACTTTGTCCTGAAGAATCCTGAGTGTGTGTGTATGTGTGTGTGTGTGTGTGTGTGTCTAATTCATGGGTTTAGATTGTGATGATCACATCTGAATTCCACCCACAGGACGTCTTTCCTCCCCCCTCCATGCCTGCACTTGAAAATGTTTATTTAAAAACCAGGCCCAAGAAAACAAAACACCAGATATCTAATCCCCCCCTCCCCCCCCCCCCCCAAAAAAAAAGCCACGTCAATTGCCTATTGTCAAAGTCTAAGTAGATTTTATGTAAAACTACCAATCCATGCAGTTAGTATTGACCAAAACGACAAAACGCTTGTTCATTTTTTTTCTCAATCCAATTAGTTTTCTTGTGGCTTTCTGACAGCTCGTTTATATCTGTGAGTGAGTGCCCGGTGCTGAATGGGTAATTGTGCAGTAAGTGTGTGCCTACCATTGTGTGGAGAATCTTGTTACCTGAGTTTGTATGGGAATACAAACTGAATTGATTTGAATCTGAGATTAATAGGGTGAACGTTGTGATGGGCTATTGATTGCTTTCCTGTGATCAAATGAAATCAAAAAGGCGATGCGTGCAGCATCCGGGGGGGGTCACCGGTCTGCCATTGTGTTCCTCGGCTTTAAAACCGACACATTTTTGTTCAGACTGCATCTTTTTTTTTTGTTCCTTCGACAGATGCAGGAGTTGTTGTACATGCAAAGAAATGTATTCGGGGCAGACTGCTGTGTTTGGATTACATCTGGCGTTGGCGGCTGCCTTTAAATGCTTTTGTTTCCACTCAGGTTCTGTGTAACATATGGCCAGACTTTAAAACATTTGAATTCTCTGCAGAATCTGGAGGTTACAGTGCTGATGTTGTGTCACAGATGTTTATGTATTGTGGTGTAGAGATAGCCAGCAGAGTTCCAGCAGTTTTTTCCCCCTGCTGTTTATGAATATGTCTTTTTTTATTCATCTTTTACGAATAACAAATGTAGACGTAGCGGTGGAAAGCTGGCCATATCTTACAAAATGCACCAGGACCTCTCTCTTGCTCGCATCTCAAACACACTCGTCTGGTTTTTCCTACCAACGGGCCGCTGATAAATCAGCTCCGACAAACGGAGAATGGCAGCTTGATCTTCACTCAAACAGGTTTGTCAACACGCCGTCTCGCCGTCAAGGCGTCCGGTCCTCCAGGTGTACCACGTCGAGCCTCGATACCGGAGACATGAGTGGCGGTGACAGTGATGGAGGGAAAAGGTCAGATATGACACAGTCGTTATGGAGTGGGAACACAACGAGCACTTTGACATTTCTGGACAAAAATCCGTGCGCTGCATTTTAATCAGCGGCTGAGAAGGAAATGACTTGATCGTGGGCGCTCAAACAATCCTGCTGGCGGATTTAATGAGCAAACACTGAAACCCCTCGCGCTTATTCTTCAGTTAGAGAGGCGTCGGGAAACTTGAGCGAACGCCCCGAAAGACACTTTCTGGAGACGAGTTGGAAATGTTAATGGAGGATGCACAGAAAAGTGTACTGCTGTGGGTAAAAGAGAGATGTTTCTTTTTGTTTCGCCTGCAGCCAACTGGCTTTCACCTAAAAGGTCAGGATGTACAGTATACAGTGAGCTCAGCGCATTTCACTTTGCCTCACTACAAAATATCCACGATAATGACCACATTCCAGAGGGATGTTTAAGTTCATCTGCACGATAATGACTGTTAAGTACTCTGCAGACTGCAGGGGAAGGAATCATCATTTGTTTCACTTAATGCATACATTCTGCTCGCTGCCAGAGCGAGCTGACCCCGAAGGCTGACGGTGTTGTTCAGCCTCCCAGCTGCCGGGGTCGGCGGGGGTCGCGTTTCCCTGTCCGGCTCGGTGTCTTCCAAGCGGGGGTGACATAAGCCATTCCTTGGCCTCTGTCTCCCACGGTGCCAGTTCTGGGTCCAGGAGAAGCCATTAAAGAAGCAATTAGCAGCCCCCAATTAAAGAATGATGAAGCAGAGGGGAGAGTTTACAAAGTAGAAAGCGACTAAAAGGCCTTTTTCGCCTTTTTAGATGTCAGCGACTGTAGGTGGTAAGATTTTAAATCATCCTCCAGGAACCCATATTGTCGGTGGTAGTGTCTCCGTTTAGATAACTCGCACTCAAAAACTAAAGCTGAGAAGAACGCTGTACGCATCTTTCCATTCGTATCAGGCGCCGGGACCTTTTCCCCCCCGAACAGAACCAGGCGTTTGAGCTTGTTAGCCGTCAGCTGTCGGAGGGGGGAAAGAAAAACCCCAGTTTTGATGTTTGGGTTTCATAATTGAGCCGGGCAACTTGGCATGTGCATAAAGCCTCCTACTGCCAATAACCTTTGACGTGAGAAGAATGCGGAAGATACCCCGAGATGAAAGCGCTTCTTAGACATCTCTTGATCTCGCTCACCTCATCCTCCTCTCCCCTTCTCTTCCTTTACCAGCAGATTGCTGGCCAGCTAATGGTATCTTTACCGCTTCAAAGGGGCCTTTTTCACTTGATAAGGACAGCGTGGAGGCCGTGAGTAGGCGAACATGCACACGGAGCTAAAGCTTGTTATGGTAACCCTGCTCTAGACCGATGTCCTCATTAAGATCCCCTTCCCTCGGGGGCCTTTGCGTGTACGTATGGAGTCACTTCACGTCCAGGACCCGACTGGATCCGCGCATTTATGTGTGTGTGTTTGTGAGTTTCCTTAAACTTGATCACACCAGCCCCGAGGCAGGCCACTGATCCTCTCCAAGAACGATAAATACAGCCATACTGTGATGCTAATGAAGACAGATCGAGACGGGAGCAGGAGCAAAGAGGAAGACGGAGACGAAAAGATGAAAGGGGAAATATAAGTACTCTTCTACAGCGCTGCAGGTTAGAATGTAATTGTTCCCCCCTTGACTATCACTATAGGGTATCTAAGGTAGAGCAAACAGACTTACCCCAAGGCCAAACTCCCACCGAGTCTTTGACTCTGCTTATGTAATACAATCTCAGGGTGACTGATGGAATTAGTCTGGGACTGTTTTTGTGTAAGATAGGAAGTGAGAGGAAGGGGGGGGAGGGAAAAAGGAAGGGCGTTGGGAGGCGAGGATTTCTCCCTCTCTGATGAAAGTGCCAAAGACAGGCCGACACACAGACACACACACGCACACACACACACACACACACACACACGCGCCTGGTGGAAGGCAAGGGCGATTGTGCCGCGCTGGCAGCCGTCCTCATTACCGTCCACAGGCAGGACTGGAGAGCCCTATTAGACAACCATTACCGCCGCTGATGGGAATCTGTATTGTAACACTGACACAAACAAGATGGAGAGATCTGGGAACCGCGCCGAGGCCGCGGTGCCAGGGGGCCTCCGGGGAACGGGGCTCTCTCTCTCTCCACCCCCTCGATCGCCACACTCCTCGGCTGGGTCAGGGGTGCCCGAGGTAGCGCGGTGGCGGCGGCGGCATGTCAGCGAGCCATCGAGCCATCGAGCCATCGTTGCTTCCCCCCTGGAGCTACAACGCGCTCACCTAATTAAAACCTCTCTTTCCATCATGCCCTCCGGGAGACACGGGGACGTACTGACGGAGACGGTGAGACGGGAGAGTGAAAGGGCAGGGAAGTAGGCAAGACACAGGGACAGAGTGGAGAATAGAGGTGGAGGATAGGAGGTAGTTTTTTGCAGATGCGAATCAAGAGTGAATGATGAACAGAAATGCAGGCGCTCTGCCGAGGAGGGGTCAGGCACCACGCCAGCTCGGCTCATTCACAGGTTTACTCAGTTCCTGAAAAGCAACGCGGGGTGTGGCGAGGAGACAACACAGACGGGGAGATTTCTCAGATTCTAGTTGCTTATTCACTGAAAAATAGAGGGAACTTGTTTGAAGTTGCTGGAATTTTTTTCTTTTCTTCCTCCTTATCGAACCCCAGGGCAGCGGATGAACTCCGAGGGCTGTGCAAACACGGAGAGGAAAAAGGAAAAAGAAAAGTAAAAGGTTACAGAGTGCATTGTGCACAGACTGGGCGAGAGGTGCAGCGGTGCAGGGAGAGGAAGTGGAGGGAGGAAAAAGGCGAGGAGTCATCCAGGTACTCGCTAATTAGAACAGCGTGGTGATTCAGGAAAAAAAAGGGGCGCCTCCTTTGTTCACGACATCGAGGACAAGGGTCTGCTAAATAGACACGCTGCACACAAAACATCGCCGGAATTGCACAATAAAATATTCCGTTGACGGAGGTGAAAGATTTTCGTGTCAGACAATTGCTTGTGAAATGAAAATTGCTTTGCAAAGAACAGATTGCTTTTTTTTTTTTTTTTTTGTTAAATGTCAAGTTGTAAAGGTTACTCCTTTTTGTGTGTTTTTAAAAAATGGCCAAAAAGGAAAACTTATCGTTTGAAAAATTCTGATAGCGATACTTTGAAATTTTGTGTTTCTGAATGACTACAGCTCATTTCTCCATCATATATATACTATTTTGTATCATGTAAACAGTCATTGTGAATGAGGGAGAATAAGGGATATTAATGAACTGCAACCATCAAATTAAATGAATTAAATACTTATTCTACCACCTCCAGATCCACCATATTGTGTTCCGTATGACTATAGGCTAAACTCCAGCCCTGCTGGGGATCTCATGTTGAAACCGATGTTGCTTACAGGTAAATGCATGTTTTGTGTTCTACGCTTTCGAAGGTAATGGCCCAACTACCGTGAAGCACCAAAATTTTCCACCATTTTCCTACAATTTCAATCGTACTTCAAGTTCGATACGGCCTGATGGCACCGATTAACGACACCCAGCCCACCCACTGATTCACCACCCATGTGCTATGACAATTTTAACTATTTTGGAGATGCAGAAGTAGAGTACTCTGAAAAACAGAATCTTTTGAGTGTTTTTTTTTTTTGTGGGGGGGGGGTCCAACCACATTTGGGCTAAGAGGTTGAGAGCTTGAAAGAAGAAAGAGTGTGTTTGGAGGGGAGCAGAGCACTTATTTTGAAGATGGCAGCTACAGCACTAATGGAGCAGACAAACACACTGCAGGACGGATGCACAGTTTTGGGACCACATCCTAAAATACTAAAAATCGTCAAGCACTACTGGGAATCCATCTTCTGCTAAGGGGGCCGTCACAAGGGGGCTGCTGGGCCCGATGTGGAGCAGACATGCGACCTGCTCACTGACCTGCCTGCTCAACAATCACCGTCACAAGCGTGTCTGAGGTGTGGATCTGAATCATCCGAGACCAACGGGACCGCCGGCAGTCTGGAAGCTGGAGTGAAGCTACTGAAGAAAACCTCAGGGAGTCGACCGATACCAACCACGTCTAGCTTGTCGGGAAATTTAGGGTAAACACTCAAGATAGACATAAGTCTTAAGCATAAAGTGGGCGGGTCTGTAAAAAGAAGACTGTGATGCAGTTTGGGCCATGCAGTAAAAATATGGTATTTTATCCTCATCAAATGTTTGGTATACAGGGTTCCCTAAACAGTCTCGTGGAGCCAGTTAGCCCGATTTCATTCATGTGTGATGATGATATTCGTCATAGCAACATTTTAATTTTTTTTTTTTACCAAACTTGACAGCGCTATTTAGAATGACTAATTGTGAACTGTAGGATAATCACAGCCTCTTGAAACTTTACAACCACCAACCAGAGACGGAGGGCATTCAGAGGATGGATGGTTCTTCCACGTAGTTCGACAATGATTTGTGAGCAATTTACAGAAGAGAGGCGCTCGCTATTACCAAAAAGTGCAATTCTTGCAAAAATTTGATGGTGTTCCTCAAGATCTTGGTGTCTTAATGTGGTATTTTGGAGGGTTTTTTGATCATTTTTAATCATTTCTTGAGTGTTTTTTGGGACATTTATTTGACTTAATTAATTGGAATAAAGACCCTCTGTTATATGTTATAGCATCAGAATATAGAGTGTGCTCCGCCCTCTGTCAAACTCTCAGAGGAGAGAAACTAGTGAAGTAAAGACTCACGCTGAGCTGCAATGAAACCCGACTGCTGATTATGTTCCAACACCGCATCCCTGCAGAATTGTCGTATCGAGACATTTCCACACCTCTGACGCACACAGCTGTTCTACTTCTACTCAAGGCCCAAAAGAATTTTAAAAAAAAATACGTGCTGAAATTCTCATTACGTCCTGACAGCGATCAGTGAATCAAATGCTCCGACCAAAATAGGAGACAAAAGAGAATCATGACTGTAATAAGCAAGTCCGATCATTTCATACAGCCTGGTTTTTGGCACGCTAACTTTTTGGTGGCTGGAAATTGAGCTTCCAGCCCAAATTCCAATTTCGCTCCCATTGTAGGAACTCATAGAGAGAAAGACAGGCAGACAGACAGTGAGAGAGCTGCAGGCCACCACCAGCTGTTTCTACCAGCCTCCCCCTGCTGATTTGGACAGAGAATCAGAAGTTTAAAAAACATATTTAGCCCTCTGCTAGTATATGGCTATGCCTAATGTAAGTTACAGGTATTTCTATTTAAAAGCAGGGTCAAACAGATGAAATAAAATGGATGTATGTATAAAAGCATGCAGGACTGCAGGAGTGAGACCCTGGATGTTGCACACTCTTCTATCTACGACTGTACATCAACTGGGAGCTTTTTTAATTGGAATATGTGCTTCAGTTCTCCTCCCAAGGCTCTGATGTGGATTTCCTTCTCTCTTTTTTTTCATGTGCAAGGTGAAGTGGTGAGGAAGTTATTGTATTGTGGGGGATTTTTGTATGAAACCGATTGTCCTTGGAGACATTTCATGGGCGAAATATGTACTCTGGTTATTCTTGTCGAAACTCCTCCATTGTTTACATCCATCTCCTTCTGAAATCTGCTCTGATGTGGAACGGGTATCAACTGGAGGTTGGGTGCAGGAAGAAAATACCACAAGAGGATTTGACTGGTTGTTCGTACGCGTTGCCATGGTGAAGGCAGTATTTAAAGCTATTAAAGCTGCAGGCGTAGGGTTAAATGGGAGCTCTGACTGCTCCTGCTGTCACAAATTAAACAGAAAGGGCGTGAGAGAGGGAGGGAGGGAGAGAAAAAGAAAAAAAACGAATGGTAAAGATATGCAAAGATGAAATTTGAAGAGAGAAATATGCCCCGGGAGAAAGAAAAAAACTGAGGAGAAGGTGAGCAAAATGTGATTAGTTGTGCTAAAAGCAAGGCAGGATCCTACCACGCTCTTAATTGATTTCTTTTTACAGCAGATGAAATAAAAGGTTATGGCGTTCCAACAATAACCTTCCTATCTAAGCCCAGACAGCGGGCTTTATCACACTGTAAAAGACTGAGCGCTCGTTTATCATCGCAGCCTGATGTGTACTGCAGGAGCTTATGGTGTAACGCAGGAAGTGTGTGTGTGTGTGTGTGTGTGTGAAGACAGGGAGAGAGAGGGGAGGTATATCTCTTTTACAGTACATGAAATAATCTGGTGTTTTAGCAGAGTGACATGTTAATTTAACCTCCTGCTAGGCTCGGCTGTCTGGGAAACATGAATCCGAGGCAGACCTGCAGCTCCATCACGATAATGTCATTTTCGCCTCCTGCTACGGGATCTTAAAGACGATCAATACAAAGGGAATCACGCTGCAATCATTTGGTGTAATGCGGTTAACAAAGCAGGTAAAACAGGTGTAGCTACACGGCGTCACGACACGGCGACCCCATGCAAAGTGACGCTGCAGGAAAGGGGGCGCAAAGAAATGACACTCAATCCCATTATGCAGTATTATTACGTGTCAGATGTTCTATTTTGTCTTCGCCTCAGCTATCGTATCAGATAGATAGATAGATAGATAGATAGATAGATAGATAGATAGATAGATAGATAGATAGATAGATAGATAGATAGATAGATAGATAGATAGATAGATAGATATTGATCTTAAGTTATTGCCTCTAGGGATGGGATAATAAGAGTTTTATCACAATTAGTTTATAAAAATCTCTTGAAAAAGCTGTCTTGCTTGCTTTCATCGTAGAAAAATGCTCAATAGGACCAGATTTGAAAAAATACAGAATACAGAAATATATTTGCATTTATTATGAGCCCTTATGATTTATGATAATTATTATTGAAGATGATTTGATGGAAAAATGTCACGTGAAACCAGGATGTTCAAGTGTTTCAGCATATTTGGATTATCGGGATAATATTGTAAGTCCTAATTCTTTTTGGCCAGGTTAATGATGACTTGAAATTCATGAAATGTTCATGTCTTTGCCACACGGACAATCAGAGGCCCCGCCCCCTTTCACAGCATCAGCAGCTCCAGATCATGGATTGATGGATAACCACAGGTCTTTGTGGCTCGTCAAGGTTTGGATCAGTTGCCCAATTTACTCGGTTTGTAATCCTTGCGATTAAAAAAAGCTATGACAGTCACATGTTTAAGTATTTAACCATTTTCTCCACCAATAACATAATAAAACATTGATCGGCATTGCTTGAAATCATGGGCAACATGAACAAAAAACATATTTCTCCCCAGCAACTCATAGTTGAATGACCTCATATATATTTTCATAAAGGGAACAGAAGGTAAAGCCATCATGAAAACAAGTGAAGTGTCTTGCTGCCCCCATTGTATCAACCTGCACCTCTCCGGTCCGGGAACAGCCAGGTATAAAGAGAACTGTGCAGTGTGTGTGTGTGTGTGTGTGTGTGTGTGTGTGTGCAGGGGAGAGCGCTGAGAGACAGACTGCTGAGTGCAGGAGCTGTTGATTGTGTGTGAGAGCTTTGAGAAAGGGCGCAGAGAGCATCTATCTGTATCATTCACTCTAAAAGCCTGGAGAGATGGAAAGGATGGATGGCAGGACAAGTAGAAGTCAATAAAGAGATGGCAGGAATGGAGGGAGAGAGATAGGGGAGGGAGAGAGAGAGGAGAGTAGTTCTATGTGAAGATGACTTAGAGTCATCTCGGGGAGGGAGGGAGGGGGGGAGAGAGAGGAACCCGGGGATAGGATGAAGTGAGGAGGATTCGGCAGGGCAGGAAACAGGAGTGGCAAACACAAATGCGGTTGCAAGAAAGGGGGAAGAAAAAGAGACACGATATGTGAAAAGGAGGACAAGGTGCAGCGTCTCACGGTAAAAGCAAAGCATAATGGGCAATAGGAAGGCCAGCAGTACAGTATCCTTGCTCCCTACAGCATAATAAGACACTTTTTACATTCAAAAAGCCTCCATACGTGAGAATCACACATCCATCCTCTGCCAGAAACACGTAAAAAAAAAAAAAATCACCTTTTTCTTCCCTGCTTCCAACAAGCTGCAGTGTTGACTCTACTGAGCCTGATAGGCCCCTGTGTTTGCACAGTCCTTAGATCGCCCGGGGTTACACTTTTTGAATTATTGCTCGACTCGACTTTTTTTCCCTATCGCTTTGTGCGGCGAGACCCGGAGAAGTCAGACATTATTCCCCTATCAGGTGATCGGGAGTGAAGAGCTTCCACCTCTCAGTCTCATCTCACATCCGTGATTCATGTTTAATGATGAGTGGCAACCGCAATACTTTATTTCAGGCGGCGGTAGAAGCCAAAGGTTAGGAGGCAGAAGAAAGCATCTATACTGCATAAGCCACACAGCGGTTGTTGTAAATTTATAAGCTAGAACAAGCAGCCGCTTGATTCGCCAGGTTATCTGTGATGCAAACAGTAAACAAACGGAGCAGAAAAAAAAAAAAAACACATTTCTCGAGCCAGTAAGCCAAAGAAAAACCAACACAAACATTATCCATCTGCTAAAACGCACTGCAAGGTTGATCCATCCAGAAAAGGGCCTACGGAAAGGTCAGAGGGTCCGAGAGTAAATCCTCAAATTTGTGCTGTGCTAAATGGAGCATTATGCAATGTTTGGCGTCGCTAACGGAGGGCTTTTACTGAACATCTTGTCCTGTCGCTAATCCTGCCAACAGCAAGCAGCCAGGGAGAGAAGCAAACTCTGACCCCCAACACACACACACACACACAAGGAGATGCAGGAAAAGACACACACACACACACAAAACACACTTAAATATGTAATAAGTATGAGGCGGTTCTGTCACACAGCAGAAACATGCACATGTACATGTCTTACATGCAGACTCGCTTGAGCATTACATGCTTTTGAATTAAAAAAAACATGACATGATCACATAATGGCAGAATCATTCAACATTTATAATATTTCTTCTATTGTTGTGGAAAAAAAAGAAAACAACTCTTCCTTCATCCCTTTCGCACATTTGCATTATTTCGTTCTCCGGATTCAATAAGAGCCAAAGTAAATAATAGGTTTTTTTATATGCTGCATGACTTCTATTCATTAAAGTAAATCCCCGTGTGGCAACTAGGCTGGGCATACTGGTGTGTTAATGGATAATAAATCTATATTTAAGGATATAGGAGAGAGGAAATCCAATTTGAGTCAGGGCTCTCCACCCGATCCCCACTTTTATCCCCATACGCGCCTGGCTGGAGGAGTAATCGGCTTTGTGTAATAAAATGATGATGATGACTTTATCTGACATTTGTAAAAAAAAAAAAAAAAAAAAAAAAATTAAAAAGGAGGAGCCCGCAGATTTCTGTAGGTCTCCATCATCAGCCACATATCCAGTGAATTAATCCTCAGACGGAGTGAAAATGTTGTTCTGGGGAGTAAACACGAGGGTTATATTGAGGTGAGCGGGAAGGAGTTGTGTGTTTGCTCTATGTGTGTGTGTGTGTGTGTGTGTGTCTGCTTACATGCTCCCCGCCATGTTCTCTCCCTCACCTGCGAAGTGGAGGAGGATGATTGCATACCACAAGGTCAACTTTATCTCCGCGGAGCTCCCCCCGAAGGAACACGGATACACGACTCAGAATACCTCTCCATTAGGGGAGGGAGGACCCAAACACAGCCACGACGTAACCAACTCGCTGTGAGAATCGCCCCATAAAGCAGCATTTTTTTCCTTCACACGAATCACAGCTGATTCAACCTAATGATCTGTGCGACACACACGCACACACACCGGCGTTACACTCCATCGGCCTCAAAACACATCAAATCCCGTGACGCGGGATTCTCCTTCTTTTTTTTCTCTCTCTTTCTCTCCAAATCCACTGGTTTCTATACTGGATTTCATGGTGCAGGGTTTCTCTAGTGCTTCTTCACGAGGGCCGGATTCAATTAATGTGGCAGTGAGTTAAGTGGGCCCTCAGGGGTTAAGGTCTGTCATGTCAGATGGATCTGTTTGTGTCGAGGAGCAGGAAGAATCCCACACTCCCCGGTCCTCGTTCCTCCTCGGAGCCCATCACAATATTCCCTTCACAAGCCCGGCGGTGGCTCGGAGGAATTTGATCTCAGAACCTTCAAGTCTCATATAAGGAGATCTCAGAAGCTCCCTTTCCCCCCCGCTGGGTTAGAACTCTTAGGCTCTGGAGGCTTGGCGAGTTAGAAATGCATAACCTTATTCTGTTTAAGAGCTCTTCAAATTGGTGTGTTTCCTTAAAGGCCAGGGGATTCACTAAGTGCATAGAGAATGATGGCCATGCATGATTTCTCATATAGGAGTCACGTTTTTAATGTTCAAAAGGTCTACTGCGGTATGAGCTAAGATAATACGACGCGGCGACGGCATGAATCCTTCCATTACGGCGACAGCGAGCGCCGCCTCTTGTAAATTAAATGGAGTGTGATGTGAAAAACACACCAGCGTTATCATCTGAGACCAGGCTAATTGATGAGTGCTTGTCTGCGGGATTCCAGAGATGACTTGTTTGCGTGCGATGTGCTGATCTTCCTCGCTCTCGGAAGCTGGTGGTCACACCGGTGAAATATCAAGGGGCAGACGTCCAACGTGATTCTTTAACGGAAAAAAATGAAACTGTGCAACTTGCCTCTCATTTTATCATTCAATAACTCGCTCATAAAACCCCCAAATCTACCAGTGACTCATCAGTGACTCTACTTGTAGCCGTGAATTGGAGGGATTAAATATAGAAGGATAAATAGCGAGATGAATAACGGTGTGACGCAGCGGTGAAAGAAATCCTGCCGTGTCATTTGGCCAAGGTGGGCAGGATTTAATTTAAGCGTGAACCCTTCTCTTGCCTACGATTAAAAGCTACATTAATCATTATTTTTATATTAAGAATGATAGGAAGCAAGAACAGAGACAACTCCCTGCAAGTTATGACTCTTTTAGGGTCTTTCAGCTTATTGTTTTGGTTTTAAAGGCATACATATTTTGTTTTCAGACACAATCCTGTTTATTCCTATTTAAATGCATCAGTAATCACTTTTGACCACATGCAATGATTACATAATGTTATATGTTGTATACCCAATTATCCAGGTGAAATTAATTCATGCATAATGTTTGTTTGCCGCTATAAAAGAAAAGACATTTGCAAATTATTCCAATTTCATGGGCGACCCCCATGGACACACACGCGTAGATATATATACACCACCAAGCGCTATTGTGTTTCTCTGCTCCCTACTCATCATTCCATCCATGTATTTTCCTGTCCATTTACTCTTCCCACAAGGGCAAATCAAGGCAAGGCCGCTCACTTATTGAATTAACAGCAATCGGGAGGCATTAGGCAGAGGTCCCCTACCTGATTTTCCACTCAATACTGAGGCAAATGGGGACAACGCACGCCGAGACAGAGGCTGTGGCTCTTTGGTCTGCTTGGTTGGTCGAATCAAGCCAGCGAGGAAGCCAAAGGGGTGAGGGGGAGCGTCGCTTCAGAACACGGAGCCAGGGATCGTCACGGCAACGTGGCCGGGGTCTTTGGTGAAAGAAGGGCACGAATCTGGACCGAAGGCTGCTGGTCACATCTTATCACAGCCGGGTTTCCTCCAGTCTGGCTCACAGCCTCCCAGCCCGCCTGAGGACACGGGGAGACGAGGCTTAGCGTGGCTGTGCTGAGGACACACACCACACACACACACACACACACACACACACACACACACACACACACACACACACACACACTGGTACAGGGCAAGGCCTCGTCTTTGGTAGAGTCTCATAAAGCCCCGTCACCATGGCAACTACTTCATCATTAGAAAGCCACTGGTGATGGCCAGTGCCCGTGCACTTTCCTTTCTTTTCTCTCTTTCATTCTGCCTTTGTGTCTTCAGTTTTTTTGGGGGTGTTTTTTCCCTCCAAAGTTCTAACAGAAAATTGTATTTATTTTTATTTTTTTTACAAACAAATGGGTTTGTTACAAGTAGTGACAAATCATAACAATCCAGTCCACTTACCAGAAAATGAAAATCATGCTTTGCATTGATAAAAAATAAACCTGCGTTTACCTCACCTAACCCTGATACGCTTCTCCTTATCGATTCAAAGCATTGGAGGACACGTTCATCAAAAACAACCGGTTTAACGTCCATGTGTTGTTTTTCCATTTTAAACTCGCTCCGTCTTCCTAAAGCAATGATTTGGGTGATTTGCGACGGCTTTAAGTGATAATAGAAGTGTCGGACAGAAGCGACCTGTAAATGCATTATTTCTGCAACGTTCACCATCCAAATGATGACATCGCCGGTAGCTGAATTGTCGTTGGTGGGAAGCCGGTGAGGGATTACATCCTTTTTACTACGACAGCACCACTGCACTAGCGTGACAAGGACATAGTGCAGGGGTCATCAACTACACACTACATACTCTGGGGGGCCGGGCGTTCAAATGATATATTTTAACTGTGATGTCATATTTTGGGCTGCACGGTGGTGTAGTGGGTAGCACTGTCCCCTCGAGAGGGTTCAATTCCCGGGTTTGTGTTCCTTCTGCGTGGAGTTTGCATGTTCTCCCCGTGTAAGCGTGGGTTCTCTCCGGGTTCTCCGGCTTCCTCCCACAGTCCAAAGACATGCAGGATGGAGATAGGTTCATTGGTGACTCTAAATTGGTGTGAATGTGAGAGTGAATGGTTGTCTCTCTCTACATGTCAGCCCTGTGATGGACTGGTTACCCGTCTGTCTCTACATGTCAGCCCTGTGATGGACTGGTTACCTGTCTGTCTCTACATGTCAGCCCTGTGATGGACTGGTTACCCGTCTGTCTCTACATGTCAGCCCTGTGATGGACTGGTTACCTGTCTGTCTCTACATGTCAGCCCTGTGATAGACTGGTTACCCGTCTGTCTCTACATGTCAGCCCTGTGATGGACTGGTTACCCGTCTGTCTCTACATGTCAGCACTGTGATAGACCTGTCTGTCTCTACATGTCAGCCCTGTGATAGACCTGTCTGTCTCTACATGTCAGCCCTGTGATAGACCTGTCTGTCTCTACATGTCAGCCCTGTGATGGACCTGTCTGTCTCTACATGTCAGCCCTGTGATGGACTGGGTACCTGTCCAGGTGAACCCCACCTTCACCCGATGACAGCTGGGATCAGCTCCAGCCCCCCCACGACCCTGAATGCAGGATAAAGCGGTAGACGATGGATGGATGGATGGATGTCATATTTTCATGTTATTTTTATCGGCCTATATTAGTGAGAAAAATGCGGAAATTCGTAATAACTAAATATGTGTCGTTGATAATGACTCTGGAGCTTTGAATCTGCCTGAAAACTTGGGGAGAAGACCTCGCCTTCGGGTGATGTCAGCACAAATGAAATGTGTATCTACGCACAACTTTGGTCAAACAGTGTCGGCATCCATTAAGACGAATCCACCGAGCTCGACTAAGCCGGGTATCGTACTGCAGCTGGTAGACGTCAACTGCTGGAAAATGATATTCACATAGTTTTTTGTACCATATTGGAAATTAAAACAGAACTAAAAACAGGTCCGTCTGGTGTAGCATTACATTCCTGGTCTTTCTGCTTCGACAAAGTCATCGAGGAACACAGTAACTTCAAATTGAATGCACTATTTTCACACACTATTTGTATACTAATGAATAATGTTTTAGGGAAAAAATGCATCATTTTAGTAAATAGTTTCCCCAAACTTGCACGCCTGGGAAATACTTTCCCAAAAACGCTCACAAACCATGTCACATTCTGCGAGACGCTCTGTCAGAACCGATAGACGAGGAAGAAGAACCACATCGTTTCATTTAGACGTTATTAGACCCGTTTTGCTCATCTGTACTATATCACCAGAGGCATGGCATTAATGCTGCAGTGTACACATGGCGCAAATGTAATTTCATAAACCCTACTTTGTCTCCCAAGGCATGGGTGTTTCACTTAGTTGTTGGTCTTTTATCTATTTATGCATCAAATCAAAAGGGACAGTGAACCACATTTAGGGAGTGGAAAGTGTATCCTGAAGAATTTAATAAGAAAAGAGATCTTGATGGATTACAGACCTTCTCCACATCTCAGACATTTTCAGAATGATAAATCACAAAGGCCTTTTATACCCCATCTTTCTTTCTCTTCTCCCGTCTCTCTCTCTCTCTCCCATCTCCCTCTCTACCCCCCCCCCCCCTCTCATTCTCATCTCATGAGCCTTGGCTTTCAATTGTAAGAGATTACAGGAGCATAGCCGGACTGTGGCCCGTCGAGGATCTTTTATTAATATTTATATGCATATGAAACAAGCCAATTCTAAGCTGTCGCTGAGCAGCTGAACCCTGAGGCCCAGTAGTGTGTGTGTGTGTGTATGTTACACACACACACACACACACATATACACATACATACATATATATAATATATATATAAAAATGTGTGCAGGAACCAGTGTGTGACGTGGTTGTGTGAATATACAGCCTGTGTGTGTGTGTGTGTGTGTGTGTGTGTGTGAGTGTGTGTGTAACCTACAGTACCTGTGTTTGCGTGCTCCACTTTGGCACTAACCGATTATCCTGTGAGGTCCCAGGCCACCTGAGCCACCAGTTCTGTACCACAGACCACGAGCGGTGTTTCCCCACCAGGATTTGATCGTTAGCAGGACTTCTGGCTCTCCGTTCTCAAGGTTAAACAGGACTCTGAGGGCAGCAGTGGGGGGGGGGGGTGGACAGGGGGAGGCAGGGTGGTAGGGGGGGGCTCTAAATCTGCAAACAAGTGTGCAGCTTGGCAGTCAAGGCTATCGAGGAGCCGATATCCCGCCGGTGGAGGGAGCAGAAGGAGACTAATCCTTCATACATAATAGATAACCAAATCCTCTAAAACACAGAGACACTAGCTGCCTGCACCACAGAGGGCCTGCCACTGCTAACAGATCAGACATCAGGCATCCCCCTCCTCGCCACCTTCATTAATACTCAATTACAACAGGGCTCCTCCAGCCCCCTTTACGCCATTGTCTCCTCCTGAAAAGCTGGCCTTTGTCAAGAGAACAGGTACCCCCCTCTCCTCTCACCGTACACAGAGATAATGCCGCATAATATCTTTGTCACCGGAGTCAAGTGGAGAGAGAGAGAGAGAGAGAGAGAGAGAGAGTGCAGCCACTTTTGCGTTTGCCCGTCGTTGGCTGGCGCGATCAAAACAGGAAGCCAATGAATAGATCTGAGGGGAAGTTGGTGTTTACGCTCGCAGCTCGCTGGCGTGGTTGTCTGTAGAAAATAGAATCAACATAAACAGCATTTCATTTACTCCGCGGGCACTCTGGAGTCTGTCTGCGCCGCAGCTGCACAACGCAGCCCTTCCACGCCAAGGAGGGTGCATGCTGGTAGTCTCTCTCCCTCCCTCTCTCTCTCTCTCTCTCTCTCTGCGATATTGTCTGCAAGCGATATGAAAGTTGACGTGTGCATAACGGCCTTTTGATCAAGTGACAGTACATTTTAGCAGCGGCGCCTTTGTGGCGTTCGCCACTTATTTACGACGCTTGCAGTCATTCATTAACTCCTTATTTTTACAGCTCCGCGAGTATGTTTTACACCTAATTATATGGAATAAAAGTACTTTTTTGTTTGTGCATCTTGTACATCTGTAGTGCACGTCACTCTATATGTTTTTCTAGTTTTCTGACAACTGACATTGAACTCCTGTAATTTATGTGTCATGTTTTCTGAAAGGTTTAAAAAGCTCTTCAGCTTGTACAGTTCTACTCCTACACTGTGATGCTGCATTAAATACATGAAAGAAAATAAATACCCTAAGGTCTGAAAAATCACCGTAGATGCTTTCACATCGCAAAGTCCATTTCTTTCTATTTTGGAAAGACATAATCAAGCAGCTTTTCGTGTTCACATTTAAACCGTACAATAAAAAAACGCTGGAATAATTGTGGACTGATTCACCTCTTTAAAACTCATATGTGTTATTTCACTTTTTCATTTCCAAAATGTACATTTCTCCTTTTTTTTCCTCTCCGTTGAGTGCACAGTCTATCGAGCTATTATAAAGTAATAAAAAGCTTCCTTTCTTGGGCTTTTTTCCCCCACCATTCTTAACATTTGTAGCTGAAAAGCACTACGCTGAGTGGAAGATGTCACTAACAATACTTCCCGTTGCAGAATTAGTCACTCAGGAATAGAGTACTGCTGCTGTTGTTCCAATTAGCGAGTCCCTGCATGACTTGCTCGCTTCTCCTCTCATCCTGTCTCACAACCCCTTACATTGCCCCATCTATCCCCATTATACCCAATTTCTTCCACTCTCATTTCTTCCTCCTCTCTTTTTCTCTTCATTTCCAAAACAACTTGAGCCTTCCTCGCTGCTTTCGGGGCGGCTTTCTGAGATTCTCAGACGGAAATAACCAGGTAAAAGTTCTTATTTCTGCGCCTCGGAGAATGAGAAACCGAAATAAAAACCTCCTGCTACTTTTCACCCCCCAATCACCTCCCTCTCTCCCTACATCCGTCTCTCTCTTTGCCTGGGCAGGACTCCCCAGGCAGCAGAATCCCCCGTGGGCTTCCCGGTGTGATCTGTGGGTGTTTAGCTGTTAATCTGTCAGACTAATTCTATGGACAAACACCGCAGCGATGTATAATTCCCAGTCCACGAGGAGAAAAAGGACGTGGAGGCCGCGGTCCCGCCCGGAGACTGATGAGCCACACTAGCATAATTAAGGCCAGCGCCTCCCTCGGGACGAGCCTCCACGTCCTCCTCCCCCTCCCTATCCATCTATCTATCTATACGCTCCATATATCTATCCGTGTCCTTTATATCTCCTCTTCTCCTTGTTTTTATCTTCCTTGCCATTATGTTGTGTCTCTGGTGGTGTTGGATAACAACAAAAATCCTTTTTTTTTATTTGCTGCTTACATTGCATTTAATGAGACGGAAAGTAAGGAAAGAGATATATAAGCAGGAGAATGGTGCTGCATCTATTAAGAGTGTGCAATAGTGTTTCTTTCATCAAGGTATTACTGCTCCCCACCTCGCCTCGAAACCAGTTGCATGTTTAATTGGCTTTGTTTTGTTTTTTTTTCCTTCTGCAAAATGATGAAGATTTTCGTTGAGACGCTGAGCTGACTTCTTCCAACATAATGGCCTTCAATTCCCCATTTAATTTCCAGCCATTTAAGGATTAGCCTCAAGTGGAGAGGTGGAAAACAAATAAGTGCAACCAACTATTGATATTTGACTTCTATGATAACATCAATATGCATTTTACAAGCACAAAATGAGCTCGCTTGTGTTGCTATTGATCCTCATTCACCCATAATTTAGTCAATGTAATATTAAGGGAAGGCAGCAGTTGGAAGAGCTTTAATTGGATTGCGTGTGCACAAAGCAAGTGTGTACTGTAGATACACTATTTGAAATTAGTGCTTTTTGATGGGTGACAAGCATTAAGCGCAGTGTGTGTGTACAGTCCATGCTGTTCTCCTTGTTAAATGTGACCTGTGTTAGCAGTGGGAGCTGCAGCTTTGTTAGCGGCGGCATGTGACAGCTCCGGTAGTGGAAGTGGTTGTTACTGCTGATCTAGCTGTGAAACACAGTGCCATATATCTCCAGGCAAGCTGGAAGATACCATCACACACACACACACACACACATCAGGAACAAACCTAAATAGCGTGGATGGAGAACGGGATCTTGACAGGAGCGAGATCGGAAAAAAATAGACAATCGTCCTTTCCCCCTCCCTCACACCTGAGAGTCCCGGAGGCTGTGTACGAGAGCACTTTTCTGTAACTCTCTCCGTCAAACTCTCCTCCTCCTCCACCTCCTCTTATTCCCTCCTTCTCTACTTCCTCCTCTCACTGCAGGCGATTGGTTTGATCTCTGATCCCTGTAGTCCTGCCACCCCCCCCTCCCTAAACCGAGCGCTGTTGTTTTCTCGACCTACATGGATCTGCACTTTTCCACACAAAACAAAACAGACCGGCTCCTGTGACACGAATACACTCGGATGTGTTAGCATCGTATCTGACTCGGAGGCATTAATAGCATTCGCTAGATTTCTTCGGCTTCGGTTTGGAGAGGAGAACCGAGGAGGATCGTTCCCTTTTTGTTTGGAGAGTCTTGAAAGAGTCATTCCAGGGTGAGATGAAAAATAAAAAAGGTGGCGTGAAATGCACGCCGCTTTGAAAACAACCAAATAGCCTTGACCTACGGCGACCTTTGAGTGCGGCGAGCAACGGTTTCGTGAAGCGTCACACCTTCCTCTTCTCAGTAATTCATAGTCACAGGATTGAATAGGACAGGTGTGTTGTTCTGGAATAACGCCTGAAAATCAGATAATAAAACTGGAGGGGGGTTTTTGGTTCATCCTCATCTCTCTCTTATAGTGATTGGTGCTGAGACATCTCCTGAGAAAAGAACAGACCTTGTTTGAAAAGATCAAACAATCCATCATTTAATTTCATTCTCCAGTATGGACCTTTCACGGTTCTCCGGGGACTTGTTTTCTTTGAGGACTGCCAAAAGGAAAACATGGCGGAAACATGTTCTTTCCATCTAATCTCAGAGCCTTTTTTTGTCCTCTTAGCCGCCGAGGGTAAACACGAATAATAAAAATGTCCATTAGTCGTTTAATTTGATCCCCTCCCTTTCTTTGATGAGCATCACGCTGTAAAAAAAACAAAAAAAAACAGCAGCATGCTCCCAGTCTCGGCCCACGTTCTCAAAGGGGGGGGGGGAGCAGTTGTTGTTGTTTAAGAGCCCCATTCATTCGAAAAAAAAAAAAAACCCACCAAGGCATATGGCGGCTTGATTTAGTTAGCTTGTAAAATGATTTGGGGAAACTACATTTGGATGAAGATAACAAAGTAACCAAGCAATTACATGGAGTATGGTCAATTTGAAGCACCTGATAGTACAGATCCAGCTGCGGAGGCACATCTGGCGAAGCCTCGGCGGATCGGCGGCGGGGAAGTAGAAGCTGTGGATTCGACTATCGTTTGCTGGAAACGGGCTGAGAAGATGCTTGAAATGCGACGTCAAACTGCTGGCACATTTGGAGATTAACTCAAATGGCTGCGGCGTCCGTCAGCTGTGTGAGGAGAAGAAGTTTTCTGCCAACTAAATACTACATACTTCCTGTGCTGCTGAGTTGCTGTAAGATTTGATGCAGGACCTGATTTAACCTGCAAGTCAGAGGCTGTTTTACATGTCTTTGACCTGGATGAGTCACCAGCTTCACCTTCACATTCCTCTAACCATCAAAACGAGGCCACACCAGCTTAAAAAAGAACATTTTCCTTCATCATCCATTTCTTAAGCCCATAAAACGGATTCCTTGTTATTTTTGCAGTATGAATGTCAGAACTGGGGATGAAACGCAATCAATAGATAGGAGAATAAGTGAAACAAATGGGAGTTAGTAAAACAAATGGTTCTGATTTGAGGCTGTAATCTGTGTGAATGCTGCACGGGGGCCTAAGAGACAGCAACAACTATTATTAATGGTAAACAGTGAATAAAAAGACCATAATAAGGCATGCATGATTAGATAAAGAGGAAAAGGTCACAGCAGGTTGATGCATCTGTCTCATTAGCCGCTTTATTTGTGTCCCTTCGTTTACCCTTCATTAGCCTGCCTGTTTAATCCTCTTTCTCCCTTTTCCTCCAAGTCTCTCCTTTCATTAGGGGCCCCGCCGCTCTCCATTGCTTCCTCTGGATGTGTTGTTTCGTAGCGTAATGGCTTCCCACAGTGCGTCTCCCTCCCTGAAAAAATGTCACTCCCCCCCACACCCTCGCCCTAGTCTCACTGCCTTTTTGACATGAGCACTATGTGCGGCAGACAGGGCATAGGGATTAATTTGCCGTATGTATATACCTCAGCACTAGACAGGGGTAGAGACTGTGACTGAGGCCTGTCTGACAGCAGAGACGGAGCCTTACTCGCCGGATCCCTCGTGTCTCCTGCTGCACTTGATGTCACAGCCAGACAGCGTGGGGGGGGGAGGGGGAGGTTCGCGATGGAGGAAGAGGAGGTGCGAATGAAGGCCATGTGACAACAGGAGAGATACAGGGGAGGGGATGACATCAGGGGTGAAAAATAAAGAAGACAGATCCCAGTGCAGCAGAAACAGAGGAGTCCGCTTTGCGGGAGAGAGAGTTATCATTGTAATGCAGCGCAGTGCCAAAAGAGGTCATGTGCGTGCTGCAGATTCATTAGTTTCAGCAGACATTAATATCCTATAATCATTACCAGTTATAGCAAAGAACATTCTGTATATGTGAGACTTGATTAAGCGCCGTTCCATAAACCTTAGGTAAAGATTAATGACACTGTCTCCACACTCGGCTGATTTGCAGTTCATTCATCTGCGTCGTGAAGAAGGGAGAAAACGGTTTCATCAGATGTGACTGCATTAATAATAACACAGATGCTTCTTTTCGCCGTCCTCCCCGTGCTCGCTTTCTCTCCGGCGTTCCCTCGTGAGTTTGGCTTGTCCGCTTACATTAACGCGCCGCGTTTGCAGAGCCGATCCTATAATGCAAAGTGTGTCTATAGATGAGAGGTGGCCTTCTTGTTTACAGGGGGGGGGGGCAGCCAGGTTATATAAAAGCAGGACAATTGTTTGTTAAAGGAAAAGTTACAACTAGGGCTGGGATGGATCAGGATAAAAAAAAAAACAGTATTGGGATAATAGTAAATATCATTTAAAAAATGCAGGAATTATCATGTAATAAAATAATAATAATAATAATAATTAACATTTATTTATTTATTTATGTAGGGACACCTTATGATTTATGATGACCTCATGTAAGACTTTTTCTCCATTAAAAATGACGTGTCATTGATGCAATAAATAACATAACAGTGTGTTTGAGGTTTTTTTTTTACCATATTTTGATGATCATCTGGATAATACTGTTAATCACAATCATTTTGTCAAGGATAATCATGACATGACATTTTCATATCGCCTCATGTGCAGCAGAGATGAAAATCTAAAGATGTAGAAGTAACTCCTGGTATCCTCAGAGACACCCTGATGTATGGGAGCACATGTTTTTGTAGTGTTTTGTTTTGTCCATATTGTGTCTCTGTGTTCTGTGGATGATAATCCACAAGTTTTTATCAACTCCCTTCTCATCAGAAGCCTCCAGGACGAGAGTCTCTTCCGAAACGAAACAGCGAAACTGAGTAAAATGAAGCTTTCAAAAATATATTACAAGCAATTATGACCTGTTTAACTTCTTAATACTAGCTCTAAGCAGCTTATCATACATAATTAAAAGAAACAATGCAAGTTTTTTTTTTTTTTTTGCATCAGTAAGAAATACAACCAAACATTTGAATGGAGCACTCGGGTAAATAACCACTACAACAAAGTAAAGGGATAAAATTTAGGATTATTGATGGTTTTCACTAACTTTGGGGCAGTTATTCAGGATGGTGGTGGGAAAAACAAATAGCCCGGAGCCTTTTTTACCACCTGCTATAACTAAATAAAACACAATCTGTAAACAAATATGGCTCATCGCAGTATCTGCAAAAAAATAACACAATCTGGGCCTTTTTTCTCTTCGGCCGATCCAAACACTGATACGACCCGAACCCGTCACTTTTCTCATCCGTCGCACCGATATTCTGAGTCACGGAGTATTAAAAATGTAATTTGGACTTCAAATGTGCATTGGAGTCGTCGGCGGCCTTGAGGACGAGCGCGTCGCCAAGAATGTTGGGTATTTTATGCATGTTTGCCTTCGATAAGCACTTAAGAGTGGAATTGGTGTTGCACGTATCCAAGCTGCTGTGCTTAAGGTCACATTTGATGTTTAAAAACAAAAATACAACTCTTGTCAAGTGAAGTTGTCGTATGTTTACAAGGCACTCACAAAGCAGCACCGAGTGAAATGGGGAGGAAACTCCTCGTCAGCAGGCGATTTAAAGCGACATCGGGTCCGAGGGACGAACTTACCCGTCGCTCCCCTCGCCACACCTGCATTATTGCGGCATTGTTCACGACGGCCCGCTGAAGCCTCGCCCTCTTAATAAAGTAATGTCTGGAGTGGCTGTGAGAGCCTCGTCTGGGAGGGCAACGCAATGGGCTGGGGAGTAATGAGCAAGTCTGAGATAAATAATGGATCGCTGTCATTCATATTACAGAGGAAATTACTGTAATGGTGCTTGCCGGGTGAAAGACCTCCATCTAACATTAACACTCAGGACAAAGCTGGAGAGGAAAAAAAAGGGGGTGGTGGGGGGGGGGGGGGTGAGGTGGCAGAGGGAAGGAAGAGGATGAGAGCGGATGACATCAAAGTTAAGGAGGGAGGAGATCATCATCCAGAAAACATATCCTGCCACTTGAGGGACGACATAAAAATGAAGCGAGGAAGGGGAAAGGCAGGAAACGAGCACCTGACTATTTTGAGGTTTGGGATTGATGGACACACCAAAAAAAGCTGCATTACCGGCGTGACTTATGTCAGGAGGAAGTTCTCCCCCCCCCCCAATACCTTCCCACTTACTCACCCAACCCTCCCACACCCTCACCCCTCTCCTCTGTGCTCTCTCCCAGGGCATTAGAAACAGAATGGTCTAAATGTGAGCCTCCAATAGTGGAGATAAATGGGATTTGAAGCACAGGCTATAAGGAGTGGCAGTCATTAGACAGTAAGTGAGCCAAGCGAGTTGTTAGGACATGAACAGTGCTAGTCGTTAGGAAGGGATGGAGGGAGAGAGAGAGAGAGATGGAGCGATGGAGGGAAGGAAGGAGGCCACTGGCTGTTTGTTCTAGGACTAAGTGCTGGATAATGAGATCAGACTGACATGACCCGGCCCCAGAGCTGAGAGAGGCAGACTTTGCCATTACACCTCTCCCCTCCCTCTCTCTCCATCTCATTCCCTTTGTCTTACACATACTTTCTCTTTCCGTCTCTATTTCTCTCTCTTTTATATAACTTTCTCTCTCTCTCTCTCGCTCACACACAAACTACAACACAACTGGCAGCGGCGTTTGAGGTCTAACAGCAGATGAAAGCGTCGTGTAAACAATGAAGACGGACTAAAACGCGAGGCGGTGCAGAGACGTGCGACAGCGACGAGGCAAAGACGCCGTTATTCATCACGCGGCCGCCTCACAACCCTGCATTAAACGCCGCGTCGCCCTGATGTGGTGTGAATGCAGCCTGATTATATCGAAAGTGTGGGCTAATTGGGCATATACAATATTAGAGCGTACACCAGGTTGAACCTTTGACCAGCTGAGGTAAAATAAAGATGAATAATTGTGTTTGTAAGACAGGAGGTGTAAGGAGGGAAATAATGCCTGAATTAATGATCACCTATTTCTCAGGTTTCAAGTCCTCAGCTGAATAAAGTGCTCTTCGAGGAGTCAAACAGAAACTCATTTCCTCCAAATGACCATGTCTGACACATTACAAAAACACAACTCGATCACAGCGAATTTTCATTTTCAGGATAATGTGACTTGAAATATCTATCAAGCTCGCTCTCATGCTAGAAAAGTGGGAAATAGTCTTATTTTAAAAAATGCATGATCCAAAAAGAGAATTTTTAAATGTATTTATCGTCCATTTATGCAGGGAAATTATGATTTGTGGTCGTCTTATTTAAGATTATCTGATTTTCTACTAAAAAATACTACTTAAAAAATGTTTTTCTCGTCTATGACATAATCAAACATTTGTTTCCTAACAAAGTGTGAAGTGATACCAGTGTGTTTATCGTGACATGACATTTTCATCTCACCCATTAATGCAAAAATCAGCCAGATGTTCAGTAGAGATGCAACAACCCACTTTTAAGTGTCAATCCGATTCCAATACCTGAACTTGGATTTCCACTTATTCCAATATAACTCTGTTATCATAGCTCTTTTTGCATTGGATTAATATGTATCCCAAATCAATGTATTTGACCTTGAGGTCTGCACACGCAAACACGTGTAGGAGTGAGAATCGCTATGGCAACTCCTTTAAAAGGTTTTGGAAAACTTCCACAGCAATTATTAACTACTAGTCGATTTCTAAAGATGAGTTCAAAAGTAATAAGGAGACTTTTCAAAAGAGGTGTGCAATAGCAATCTGACAACTTCTTCATAAAAGAGTTTTTTTCAAAGTGAATATTTGAATAAAAAAAAGTGCAAGACCTGCGAGGAGACATCCAAATCTACACCTTCAAGAAACCTTATTAATGGAGTTGAAAACAGCAATTCTACTTAAATCTGTAGGAGCACTGTTCAAATCTGCTCCGTGATCGAGTATTTTCATACACACACACTTTCATTTTTGATCAAGTAAGAAAAGGCAAGGCCAGAGGTCTGTTTGTGTAAGACGCTCAATAGAGGAAGTGGTGAGCGGTTGCTATGGTTACCAAGCAGAGTCAGAAATCGACTGGAATAGCGGTACATGTGTGATTAGATATTAGCGATCATTAATGCCGGCTAGAATCACTCTCACTGAGAATTAGGTTGCACTCCAGCCAAAAGACTGTCACTTTGACCGTCAATCTGTCCTCTGTGATGGATGGATGGATGGATAGGACAGACAGACTGGAAGACAAGACGCCGTCCTGCATGTTGTTGTTCTGAGTCATGTGATCAAGTGTCCTGTGCTGCTATACGTTTAGATTAGACCCGATTCCACTGGTCATGGAGTCTGCTTTGCCATGCATCGGGCGGATTTCAGTAGAGAGGCCAGCATGGTTCCCCTAGGTGTGGGTGTTTGCAAAGGCAGCGCGAATGGGAAAACTGACACTCCGATGCAGCCCGTCACTCGGCGATGTATCGGCTGCCAGCGTCGTCCCCGGAGCTGTGACCTGATCGGGGAGCAGGAAACCGATCCCTCGGCATGTTATGGACAGGGAGATGATGGAGACGTTGGAAGATATTAGTCCTGGCAGATAGAGTATTGGATGAGGGGGGGGGGAATGTCTTCTGTTGATTGTATCTTAAAAGTGGCGGTGGCTGAAAAATCTAAATAAATAATGTTTAATGAAATAAAAATGACTGTTCAGTCAAACAAACAGATAAGCCTTCAGTACTAATAACAAGCCTCAGAGACTAAAGTGACATTTTTTAGATGTTGGTGCTATTCTCCCCCCTCAAAGCACAGTAAAAAACACAGATGAAAGGCTGATTGGTCATGTGATTGTTGTCTGCCTAGCAACCGGTTGAGATCGGGCAAACATACTAATGTCCAATAGTTTCCAGCCACTCCATTGAGCTTATTAAAGAACTTTACATTTGCTGGTGAGATCTCCTGCAGCTTAAATCTATGTTTGTCTAAGCAGTGTGTATGCTGCTGCTTGCTTCAAACAGGGCCACATAAAGGGCCGTATTAGGAGGCAAAGACGTGTTTTCACAAGTTAGCTCAGCATTAAAGAGAGGAGATTTAGCCCCGGTACTGTAAGTCCACGTGCAATAAGCAGCCATCGTTGCCTCATGAAATGTCTCAACGCACAGAGAATGTTAAGATGCAGATATCTTATTTAAAGTTTTACTCCGTAACATTTTCATCTATTTATTGTATTTTAAGTTCCTATCTATCAAAGACTGAGTTAAAACACATCGTTATTGGTCACGTGACCCTCTAATGAAAGTGCTTGTACTTGCTGTTTGCCGTGTCTGTGGCGATATTCCCGTGCAAAATTCAAAATAAGTGAAACTTTTTCCAGTCAGCAGTGGTTGGTCTGCCAGGTGGAGCTACTCACAAATATGCTGCATTTACTTGTAATCAGAAATTGGTAACTTCCAACAGCTGAGTCAGGCTCCCTCTAGTTTAACGTGTTTGATATATTTCATTACTGCTGACTCACAATGGAGGATCAACAGGCAGAGAAAGAAGACCCTTCAACTTCAAGTCCAAGAAAAAGAAACAACAAACTAATGGACGTGAAGAAGGAAAGTCATCAAGAAGCAAAGTGACGCCAACGAGGGGAAACACGGACCTCCTTGTGGAGCATTTGAAGGCATCACGCAGATGAGAGACAGTCCACACTGTTGGGTGAGGGGGATGAGTCCCAGAGGCTCGCCTGCAGTTCAATCTACTGCCAGAGAAGCCGCTAGAAGCAACACGTCGCAAATCTTAAGGAGTAAAACTTTAAAAAGAAAAGTGTGCCATCAATATTTCTACACTAAGCTTTTTTCTTCCTTTTCTTCTGGTTTTACTACATGTTGTTCAAACAGGGAAAAGTGTGGCAGCTGCAGGCCATTTATTCAGGAGATGATTTTCCCAGTTGCTGCAGCCACTTTTGTGCAAAGTGAATCCAGGTGGCCATTGTTTTTGCCAAAGCACAGTGCAGGAAATGTTTACAACAGTGAACGTCTATTAATGACTCACTTGACTGACAGTTGTTTGAATGCGGCCGTCGACGCTCGTTTTGCCAGATTCATTTCTTGGATGATTGATGCTGCGGCGCCTTATTTGTGAAGTTGCCGTGAGCTTCTTTAAAACTGGATGATTTGCGGTCTTGACACGCCGTTGAAGAGAAAGGTGTCAAGTAAGTTAGTGAAATATTTGCCCATTGTTTAAATCATTTAAGTTTCAAAGTAAGAATTGTGAAATGATGATTTAAATGCTAATTAGAGCACATGTGACCACGCAGCAGGACACAGTGATGAAAACTCTGGGTGAGGGCGGTTGCTACGGCTACACCAGCAGAAACTAATTAGATCCTAAGTCAAAGAGACACAGAGACAACAATAGTTAACTATTGTCAACAGGAATAAAATAGTTTTCGTAGCACGGCTAATTAATCAGGCGTCACAGTGTGTCTACAGAAGTATTTCACAAACTAAACAATAAAGCCGTGGTGGAATGAGTACATTTACACTGTTTACAATATTTCCATTCTTTGCTACTTCATACTTCTACTCCACTACATTCCAGGGGGGAAATACTGCGTTATATGTTTTACTCCACTCATTTTTTACACTTACAGTTAGGAGTTAATCATATGCTTATATGATAATAATCAGAAATCAATTTCTTCGAAACTTTATATCAGAATCCTGTATTTTTTTCTGATCATACAAACAAAAACAAAGTATGAGGTGCTGAGAAAGCTAGTACCAACCAATTTCAACCAATTATACTGGTAATGGAGTATTGTTTTTGCTAGATAAACTCGCAGAATTCCTTTCACAGGATATAAGAATTTAAGATTTATATCTGCAGTACACATTCGAGCCACATGAGGGAGCTTGAATAGTTCGTATGGTTCTGATAAGCGTAGCCTACTACAACATTTTATCAGATTTTAAGGATAGAAAAGCCTCCCAACTGACTTTTTTCACCATATTCCCAGAACCGTCCCGAAATACAACTTAAGGCAAGCAATGATTTTGCAATTTTTCTACATCATTATTCATTAAAATCATTCAAAGCAACCTTAAACACAAATTAAACATTAAAAGAGCCTGGCGACAGCACACCAGGATAGAAGAAGAGCGAGAGAAATGTTGGTGTCAGCGCACCAGTAGGAAACTAAATTATTCGCTCCAAAAGTTTTGGTGTCAGTGAACAATAGTCATAACATCAGAAAGAGGGAGAACGAGCAGTCGGTGTCAGCGCACCAGCACTAAATTGTTTTCCCATCCACACGAAATGTGCAAAAACATATTGATAACCGCACACAAGGAGCACCTGGCGACAGCGCTCCAGGATAAAGAAATAAAAAAAGAGAGAAATATTGATGTCAGCACACAGCAGCCTTCCATCAGACAACATATCCAAAGCCAATAAAAGAGATACAAAAAGCATAATAAATTAATATGAGGGCTTTATATCGGGTGTCATTTTTAAAATTCAAAGCCTCTATTGAGGTTTTTTGAATTAAGCATCAGATGTCATGTATTTTATGTCTGATGGCCCAAAACAAATGGGAAAAATAGGATTTGGTGTTATTATGGTTATCTAAATGCAATTTATGATGCTTGTTTCGTTGCTGCCAGATTGTCCCTTTGTAGACCACACATATGAACAGGAGCAGAACATTTTGCAACTATTATTTTGGACTGAGAAAATGACAGAAAGTAGGCACTTACTTTATTAGTAGATGAAGTCCATTCACTTCCCTCTGGATAAACGTCCTCGATGTTCCTCAGTTATACTAATAGTATCTCTCATAGAGTGCCGAAGCGGAAGCAGGAAGTAACGGCGCCATGGGTCCTTTCGGAGCGAAAAAAATGAATGGTGTTCAATGGACGGAAAATAATTATTATCTGATCCCCCGGTCGTTATGCCTTGGATTACACAAATGTTGTTTATAGGCTTAAATTATAATTTTCCATGTCAAGAGTTTGACCGTTTATTGTGCAATTCTTCAGTTAAAATTCATTGAGAAAACACAATGATAAAGACTACATGTTGTGTCGCGTATGTGACGTCACGTCATCGCCCTTTTCCCTCCCTCGGCTCTCCACATGACCCGACTTATAGTGGTTCTCCCCCCTTTCGATACTTTTATTCTGCCCTTGGAAAAAAAGCGGTGAAGTGGAGCAGAGAAACAGCCATCTCGGCGGACTTCGGACTCGGCGGGTGGTGACGTATATCATTCGCGACGAGAACAGCGAGGAGCTGTAGTTCACAAAGCGGCTCACACAAAACCTAACTTTATCAAAACTCTTCGCGCTTAATTGTCGTCTTCTTTGCGTGAAAAATTTTCTTTAAATATCACAAAGAACATATGTGAAATCCATGGCACAATTCAAACGGGACCAGAAAATAATTTGTATCTACCCATTGAATCGCATTGATATTTTTTTGCTTTTGAGGACCCATGTCCCGGAAATGGAGGGGCGGGACTTCACCACTCTATAGCGGCCCTTCTCCTGCACATCAATAATCTAATTAGCTTTACAGACATCATCCCTCGGACTGGTTGTAAACAGTTCGCTGTAATCTTGACAGACGCATCTGTTATTAGCCTTGTTTGTAATGTGGACGACGCTGCTAACTGTTAGACGATGACGCTCTTGAACATCCCCCGTTTTCCGTTGGTTACCTTGGCACTGCGCCACCACGGAGCTAGTCCAGGCCGCGTCAATGACAGCGGACGTCGGCCGTGGGTTTTCAGGGTCCAGCGGAGGTCTTGGTCGGTTGTTCAAGTCACAATACTCACATCGCCAGACCTTCAGGACTAGCCCGCTAAGATAGCCCGCTAAAGTAGACCGCTAAGCTAGCCCGCTAAACTAGCCCGCTAAGCTAGCCCGCTAACCGCAACTACGAATGTCGCGAGAGGGCGCAGCGTTCGAAGGTATGACAACAGACTACGCATGCGCAAATCCACGCAATCGTTTAACCTATGAATGCACTCCTTTTATGTCAGAAACCTCTTAACCTTTAGGCAACAAAACTGCTTGCTTAGGTTTATAAAAATATAATGATTTTATTTTAAACAGACACCTTATGTTATTTTTAATTTTTTTTTTACTTTAAAACATCCTGAAGGCAAGTGGCAAAAGTTTCCCAAACTTTGCTACTGGGGACCAGATTTTTAAAAATCCACAAACCATCGTGACCCAGTTCACATCAGGTCTTATCCGTCTCTTTATAATAATATAAGGCAATACAAAAATGGCATAGATGCATTACGACGGAGTATTAGGGCCAGACTAAAAGAATTTTTTTTTTTTTTTAATTACGAGAATAAAGTCATAATATTACGAGAATAAAGTCATATTATTACGAGAATAAAGTCGTAATATTAGGTCTACGAGAATAAAGTCGTAACATTACGAGAAAAGTCGTAATATTACGAGAAAAAAAGTCATAATATAACAAGAATAAAGTCGTAATATTACGAGAATAAAAGTCATAATATTACGATAATAAAAGTCATAATATTACCAGAATAAAGTCAAAGCCGTTATCAAACTCTGACGTGACCAGCTCAACCAAACAGCAGCCTCAGTTGCAGTTGACCACTACCAGACAGCTCCTCTTCCACAAAAGAAGCAATTTATTCCAAGTCCGTGTGGTTCTTTCTTCCAAACAGTCGTTTGCACAATCGCTTCAAAGTCCTCATACTGATGATAATCTGATGCTGATGTGCCAGACGACTAAGTATTTCCTTATTACGACTTTATTCTCGTAATGTTATGACTTTTATTCTCGTAATGTTCCGACTTTATTCTCGTAATATTACGACTTTTTTCTCGTAATGTTACAACTTTTTTCTCGTAATGTTACGACTTTATTCTCGTAATTTAATTTTTTTTTTCTCTTAGTCTGGCCCTAATACTCCGTCGTAATGCATAAACACACCTTCCTGAGCATGTTTACTGCCATTTTTGTATCGCCTTATATTATTATAAAGAGATGTATATTTGATAAATTACAATATTTGTTTAATTTTTGAAAGCACAAAATGTATAAATTACAAAATAAATGCATTTAAGCAGAAATAACAGGTTTTCGTTTGCTGCCTCTCACCAGTTAAAGAAACGCATGTACGCTAGCCTTTTCAATGTTATAAGTAGGCAACAAATATAAGAACAATATGGCTCCCTCGTGTGGCTCAAATATGTACTGCAGATAAAATGTTAAACTCAAAATAAATAATAATAAAATAATAATAATAAAATGTCCTGCGACCCATCTTTGAGTCCCAACCCGCTCTTTGGGAATTCATAAAATGATATCAATGTAAATTCACTGTATCACCATTGTGATAAAGGCACCAGACTTTATTATATAGCATCCGTAAAGCCATTGCTTCCCTACTTGATGCTACCGTTACTTAGTACAGTATTTTCCCTAACAGCAGTAGTTTGACAAAGAGACAGGCAGAACTTCAAAGTGGTGTTTAACAGGTTTCTCGAGAGAGTCTTAGTTGAGCTAAGCTCCGTAGGACTGTTTCTACCACGCTGACAAAGACACACACACACATACACACACACACACTAAGAGACGACGTCACACATTGTCACAAAAATTGCGCACGCTTGTCACACATACTGGCCCAAAAATACTCGCACAACAAGCCATACATGAGTGAGAGTCAGGCAGCTGTCTGTGTCGGCCTGTGATTTCCCTGGAAATGTGAGGAAAAGAGTGCGCGGGACTGAAAGGGACTGTAACTAAAACAGGAGGGGGTCCCGCTGAAACGCTTCTCTTCTTCTGCGCGGAGCCAGCGGGGAGGCATTCAGAGAAAAATACAACCGTTTTCAAACAAGTGGTTGTGAACGAATCCCTCTGGAACTTTTAGTTTTAAACATGTCGCGGCGTCCTGCGTGTAATTCTGCACACACGCTCGGGGGAAGTGATTACGCATGAATGCATACGTCCTCTTCATACTTAGGGATGCATAATAAGCATTTTATAAAAGGGGGGAAATAGATGTTTTTTAATAAGACATGGAAGGATGCTCAACACATGTTGTTATGTCAGCAGTGCAGCCTTGCAGCCGGGGGTCTCAGGTGTGAACCGCAATAAGCCAGTCAGGCTTTTATGTGTTGATCACAGAAGCCTCTTAAAAGTCCTCTCCTCACTATATCGTATGATGGTGGTGTTTCTGTGATTATTACCAGCCGTGACAGTGTGTAGCTGCTCGTGTGTGTGTGTGTGTGTGTGTCATCGTGGCTGAATGTGATCCTAGGAGACACATACCGTGGCGGAAACCACCACAGAAGTGGTTTTGATTACTTTGGCATCCGATGTTTAAAAGCTTGTCTGTCTGTGGACAGATTTTGCAAGATTACAACAATTTTACAGCGTAGTTGAGATCAAAATGAAGGTTTAATTTGAAGGTGGGTGTGTGTTGAGTAATGGCACTGAAGGTAGGGGGAGTAGGAAGTGGAGTGTGTGGAAAGGTTGATATGAGGAACAGAAACGTATCCATGGTACAATGCCAACCGTTTTTATTCTGGCGTCTGGCTCATGTTATCCCACAGCAAGACAGTCTCTTATTTGTCTGTTTGTCATGGACCTGACACACACTTCTTCAGGCGTACGGCAAACACCTCTTTGAAATTCATATGGAAATGTGTTTTTGTTCGGCTGATCTCGCCTCCTAACTGCCACCCTTTGGGTGGGAAAAACAACCATCCAGGGTCCAATCTGCCAGTGTTTGTGTTTGTTTGTGTATTCGTGCACCAGCCTGGATGTTCATATTGTTACCTGTCTGCATATGTGTCCACTCTGCACTTAAATCCTGAGCCGGGATTGAAGGACAAAAAAGGAGGGAGGGGGAGGTGATGGGCTCCGCTAACAAATCGACAAAATGCCACGGCAGAGCGAGATGTGTGTGTGTGTTTGTGCGTGTGTGTGTGTGTGTGTGTGTGTGTGTGCTGCCGGGGAAGTGAAGATGCAGGAAAAGCAAATTGAATCAACTGCCTTTTTCTATTTGTTGAAATGTGTGTGAGCAATTTAGGGGGAAATCTTTTGATAAAGAAGCACTTCCCGCTGTTTTTTTTCTCTCTCTTCTGAGTTTTGATTTCAATCAAGTTCTTAAGGAGACCGACCAGACGCACCTCGTCCTGTTAACGCGCTGAGAAAACGAGAAAATAGCCAAATGTGTGATGAAAATGAGCCTATAACTATAACAGCAGCTCTCTTTAACAGCATCCTACAGTTGACCCCGTTTCCTCGTGCTTTTATGTCAGTCGCCTCTTTTATCTGACGGCGGTACATCTTGTGTAGGAACCTTCCTCCCGTGGCGCCATCTCGGCTCGCTCTTCATCTGCACTCAGGTCTGCTGTCCTCAGATATTCTCTCGTCAGATTACTTCACAGGTGTACTTCTCAAATACTTTTGTGTCATGGAGGCCCGTGGTGGACTCGATCTCTCAGCTCCTGATCCTCCAGGGTGTTTTTTTAAGTGTTTAAGTGGAGACAAACATACAATTACTTTTTGTTTTCTAAAAAGATTTGTGTTTAAATATGCAAATATGGCATTATTTATTCATACATTCAACAGAAATCTGACCATTGGATAAAGTCAGTCAACATACTTGTTTCATTTCTTCAAAAGCCATAACAATTCCCCCATTCTTTTAAGAATCTAATGTTTTAATAATCAGGTTATAGATGATATACGAGCAAACGCCTGTAAAAACCATCAGAATATAGATATGAATGAAACTGGAAAGATGGTGAATGTAAGTCCAGACTTTCTTTCCAGAAAACACCCCTTAATACATATTGTGAAGAATCCCATACATTTTGATGGAAACAACAGGTGAGTAAAAATAACTTAACGATATCACCATGACATTTCCCCAGTGAATTAATTACATTACTGTCCTTTTTATCCACTTATTATATTCGTCTTTTGTATATTGTCTTTGTTTTTATCGCTTTGATTGTAATGTTTTGTACGGTGTCCTTGAGTGCCAAGAAAATACAATACAATATTATTATTTATCAAGGCAATTGTTTGATATATGAAATATGCAAATGACACATTATCTGATGCTCACTTTCGTCGAATTCAAGGGAAACGTACAGACTCAAATATAAAGGGATAAATATACACCAAACATGAAAATGTGTATTATGTATGTTTTTCAAGCAGCTTTTCATCAACTTACTTTAATCACATTCCTCGTGTCAGCAGTTTGTGTGTCCACTGTTCAGCTTGATACACCAGCTCAATATCTAAAGGACATAACTGGCTGTTTTTTTGTTTGTTTTGTTTGTTTTTTGCAAAGTCAAACGGAATCAATAAGAAAAAACAAATTGTAAATTTAAAAAAACAATAAAAATTCTCCTCAAATGCAGTAGAACTAAAGTAATGAGCCTGTTACCTTTAAAATTTGTTTTAAAATGTAGGAAGCTAAAGTGTCTGAGTATCTGTCTTACTGTTGTACCTGTCTTACTGTTGTACCTGTCGTTCTGTTGTACTCTCATACCTGTCGTACTCTTGTCGTGTTAATGTCTCTGTGGTTCTCCTGAGTAACCGTGGAAACCACGTGGCCCTCTGATAGTTTGACTCTCCCGCCGCTAATTGTCCTCCCTTTTTCTTCACCGCCACCCGCCCACGTTTACCCCCCCTCCCCCATCAGAAAGAAATGCCATTGTCTTCACATCTGTGCTTTGTGACGATCTGACTCATGCAGAACAGCAGCGGGGATTACTCATTACCTTGATATTTGTCAGACTCGATGGTTATTGTTGCTCGGGGGATTTGCCTTTTAAGTTTGGCTCTTATTGGTTTTGCTGCAGAAAGTTCTTCAGTCACGGGGCTTTTTTTATATTATTTTGTTGATGCTTGGTAATGCTGAGCATTCAACGCGCGGGGACTCCAAAGCATTCTTGTAGAAATTAATAGCGGCAGCATTAAGTGTGTAGAGTCATTAAAGTGAATGGGAAGTCCTGCAACAAGCTGTGTCTGCGTTACAGAAGTTGAGTTTCCAGTAGACAGACGCAGTGATTATTCTGAGCACACAAAACACCATAAGTATTTATGGGAAGGCCCATCATTAGCTCCGTCCGCTGTATCCTGTATCGCCAGCGTGCGAGTCGGGTTTCCAGGAGACGGGGCTCGGCAGTCTCAACATAAGAAGGGCCCTAAATGACGCCTGTCAGTTGATATAGCGTCCAGTTCCTGGAGCCACTGGTCTGGTCCGGTAAGGGGCTTGCCAGTAGTAATGAAAGATGTCGGCGAAGGGCGAAGCCTTTTTTTAATACCGTAAACCCTCCCGTTTCACCTCCCACACTGCTAACACGACTTTATTTGTAACACTGGATTAAGGTTGTAATATCTTACTGCTGGCAGCAGGATGCTGGCATGGTAACGCCATGACAACTGCTTTGGTTTCACCAAAAAAATAAATTAAAAAAAGCCTCCATGGGATGGCAGTTACAAATGAGCACAAGAAACGTGATTATTTCATATTTGGACGGTAATGAAAAGATCCGACCGGCGTTGGAGGAAAATATTTGGCAAAAAAGTAACAGATGGGAGGCAGGAGTATTGAATCTTGCCTTTTGGTTTTGCCCTCACTATAATAGGCTTATTATGGTCTGCAGGTGCCCTTGGAGAAAAACCGTAGACTCCACAGCCAATCACAGCATGCCTTGGTTGGCCACAGCTGAGCTCGAGACCAGGGTCAAAACCTGGCAGGTGGCGTTCTACAGCTGCCGCGGCACATCATCTCTCAGTTAAGCCATAACAAAGATTAGCGGTGGGACCGCTTCGCTCCTTATGTGCCGGCGTTAAAGGCGTTTAGAGAAACGCGTGCTTTAATCTACTGTACTCTATACAGGAGTCGGTATTTATCATGCTTCGGCACGAGGATTTCCTCTTATCCCTGTGATCCAGGTGTAGGTGTCTCCAGAGGATACACTACGTGCGATAATATGATTAGTTACAGGAAGTCATCGGGGTCGTGGTAATCATTTGAAAGCGGAGGAAACGTGTCAGACAACGAGACAAGTCCTGTTGCCTACGATTAAAAAGAGGTAATACATGACTCTGCTGAAATTTAAAACCATTACGATGCTTTTTGCATGGGACCTTCTCAGATAATGTTCGGTTACTGTTTATAAAATATGTATCTGCTTCTACTTGGCACTTTATTTGTAATGTACAATGTGTCGTATTGTTAAGTCTGTATGTAAATGTCTTTATGTTATAATGTTTATATGTTCAAAACAGGTCATAATGTCACAATCTGATAGATTTATGCCATTATCACCGGTTTTAATCAACATCAATTAATCATGTTTTGTCCATCGATTTGGTATGACAAACTCAAAACACTACATTACCCATGAGCCTTGAGTCGTTGCCATTAAAATTTCGGTTCAGAGCAAAACGGCAGCATAATAATGCTTATTATTTAAGCTGCAGATTGTTTTTCAGTTTTTCCAAACATCTTAATTACACCTTCAGAGGATTGTAAGCCCAAAATGCATTGTGGGAGTCGTAGTTAACTTCTACTTGATGCTTATAACACCTGCAATCTTATGCCTTGGCCTTTATTTAAATCGAGATATTGTCTTGTACAAAGTTTTCACTGAGGCGGCTTCATGCGGATCCAGAGAAGATGAATGTGAGGGGGATTCTGACACTTGTCTCTTGCATTTTCACCAACATTAAGAAAAGAAACCCGCTGGGAAAGAATCTCTCAATCCCTCGACAAGAAATCCTTAAAATGCTGAACAGGCTCAGGCCTCGTTCCTCCAGCCGAGACGTGCTTCAGGTGGAGTGGAGATACTTTGGGCCTCAGTGGTTTGAGGAAGAGGTGAAGAACAAAGAAAAACAACATTTATCTTGCTGATAGCCCGGCTGACCTGCGTGACAACCCGGATACCCCCTCAGAAACAGTTCACTGCAACTGACTCAAGCTTTTTCAGAGCCCATCACTAGTTTTACAACTTATTGAGAAACTCCAATAGGGAGTTTGGTCCAACTGGCACTCTAAAAAAGCAAAAAAAGCTCCTGTTTTTGAAAGATTGGAGAACCAACAGGAAATGGAAGGAAGTGAAATAAAGCTCCGGTCAACAAACACATTTCCAAGGCGAGTTATTGACGGATGTCTCTCTTCTGCCTACACTTAAACTGTGATTGTGAGAAACAGCAGGTCGCATCATCTCCTGCAGGGAAATGGGAAATATAAAATAAAAAAAAACAAGCAACTTTTTTCTTTTTAAAGATGTTGGAAACTCACCAACCCAAGATGAGCTCATCCCCGGCTAAGAGCGGTCCTGGCAACCACGGGCGGCAATAAAGCAACCGCCATCTTGAGTCGGCGAGATCAAAGAGCGTCTGACGGAGCGATCCTGGTCCTCGGGGATTACACTTTTACTGGTTTCCCATTCCACGAGCATATTCATCGCCGTCAACCCGGCGTTGCGGGCGTAAATCACTTACTGATTCGATGTCAGCGCGGCGACACGACCGGGAACTGTAATTGAGAGCCGGTGCAGTTTTTATAGGCGGCCCTAAAACACTGTTTTAAAAAATGAATCCTTTCAGACCTGTGTCCATTAGCGGCGAGCTGGTGTCTTATTTCTACGTGCCCGGCCAAACGGAGACAATATGATGATTTATAATGCAGTCGTAATGGATTTTAATAGGGGGATGAATGAGCAGCTGTTTTGAATATCGGGATCATGTTTTTTGTTTTACTCAGAATAAAAGAGCAAGGGGATGGGATGTAAGTTATTGGTTATTGCTTGGTTATTTAACATACTGCATCCATATGTATGGAACTGTTTAGTCAGTGTGGGTTTGATGCTTTCCCGTGAAGTTAAATGTCATTTCCACTGTCCTATAGTCTGCAGAGGTAAGTACACAACTTTACTTGTGTTCACTCTGGTAGAAGTAGAAGTACTGATTCAACCTCTTTACTCAAGCAAAATTGGAAATGTACTCAAAGTATTAAGTAAAACGTTTCACTCTGAAAGACATTTCTACTGCCTGTTTTTTTATTATTTTTTTTTTTAAGGCTAACTGAATCTTGCATCATATTAATAAGAAAAAAATATTGATAATTCCCCTCAAATGAACTAAAACTAAAGTAGTGAGCCTGTTTTGAAAATATGAGGAGTAGAAAGTACAGATATTTGTATTAAAATGTAGTAAAAGTGGTAAATATACTCATGAAGTATTTTTACTTTGTTACTTCCCACCTCTGGTGTCATGTGACCGCTGCACCAGCCAATAGAAACACTGGGTTTCAGAGCACAGTGGAGCCGAGTCTGTGTGAAAGGCCCAGTAGTGACTCCTCATCATTTTTTATGCCAAAATATTGTCTAATTTCATAAGCTGTTTATGTTTGTTATTTTACTGGTTGTTATTATAAAACTCTCAACTCCAAACATCAGATTCTAGTTGTTCTGTTGTTTTTCAAATTCATTTCATTTTCTTAAAAAAAAAAAAAGCTTATTTCAACTTCAATAATGGTTTTTTCCCCTCCCACGTAAATGTCAGTTTAATTGTTTTTCTAACATCTGTGTCATTTTTCTTTTTTTGGATGGAAAGTCATTTAAAAATGATTTTTTTCCTCAGAAGCACACCCACATAATGTACAGCCACCAAAAACACCAGTCGGACTCAGAGCACCCTTTTTTCTTGTTGCTGTGTGGTTTATCTCCCTGACAGTGTGTGTATTGATTCAATTACCTGAAAGCCATGCCAGTGTTTGTCTCTCCACCTCTCTCACTTGTCTCCACAGTGTCCTCTCTGTCCACCTGCCCACACCTCCATCAGTCTCCCTCCACCTCCCCGGGTTGTCAGTCCCGCTCTCAGGCCCCGTCCGGACCCCCCCCCCCCCCCTCCTCGTATGTCGACATCTCACATTCATTACCGCTCGGCCTTGGCTCGGCCCGCTCTCTTCCCTTCTGTGGTGCTCAATTACTCTGTCTTCCCGGGGCAAGCGCTGGTGTCAAGCCACTGTAATGACTTTCTGATTATCTGTCTTTATGTGATGAATGAGATGGAAATGTACCACCACGGCCAAAAGCAGAGGGGGGGGGGGTCTGCTGGCACCGTGCCAAGCTGCCACACAGTCAGGGGCCGGACTGGGAGCAGGGAGGGGGGGAGTGAGGTGGACAAATACAATTAGATTGTAATACAGATGCTCATGTGTGTCACTGTCAACTTAAGGTGTCCTGCTCAATTTTTTGTGTTTTTGGAGGGGGAGGGGGGAGGGGGGGCAACAACAACAGCTGAGAGCCGCCCGGTGATTCATCAATCAGCTCGGGAGGAAGGAATAAATACAGAGTCTTGGTGGGAAATAAAGTCTTCGCAGCATCCCGTGAGACGTGGGATTAACCTCTCTACCTGGGTGGAGCGTGCTTCGTGTGCAGATCCAACCAGGAGGGGGGGGAGATAGGGGTTCTCACCCCGACTCATGAAACGGCCCATCAAAGACCTCCTCCCTTTTTGAGCATCTAAATATGTGGGGGCTTGCATGATGTAAAGTGATTTTTGATGCTTGACTTTGACCTTCTTAAACTCTCCTATTGATCCCCCCCCACCACCACCACCACGTCTCCCCCCCTCCCCCCCCACCCCTCCTGCGCTGATGGCCGTTCGGCCTCTAATGTGCTCGGAGTGAAAAACGAGGTTGACGTAGACATGGTTAACCATAATGCCAAGGCGGATGCCACCCGATAGCAGCCAGACACCTGAGAAAGCAGGCCTCGGTCCAGCTTGCCACTCACCCCTCCCCTTCCCTCCCTCCCCCCCTCCCTCCACTTATATTATTCATCCCTCTTTCAAATGCCTTTTATGCTGCTCAATTACCCCTCCAGCAGCCCAGTGTGGACACTGTAATGACATTCTGATTATCAGTCTGTAAATGAGAAATGAGTGTGTGATGCCGTGCCAGGGGAAGAATGGAAACGGCTAGAAGCCTTTCAAAAAAAAAAAAAAAAAAAAGTGGAAGCCGCGGAGGAGGGGAGAAGGGTGGAGGGAGGACAGAGGGGAAAGGATGAGTGCAGCACTCTGACGATCATCGACAAGACGATAAAAAGAGGAAACATTTTGTAACACACTGCAAATGTATGAAATTACACTTTAGGATTTAATTGCCCCCCATTCAGGGCTTCGCTGTGCACTTTAACAATGCAAAGAGATCCTTTATGTTTTCAAACAATCGGCTGGGCAGAAAGGAGCCGCGTCGCAATTGAAAATATGTCCAATCATCTCGGAGAGCTTAAAGAGCGTGTAGCCTTCCACTTCTCCTTATTTTAGTGGAGGAATTCACTTAACTTAATTTACAACAACAAAAAAAGAGTACTTAAGGTGATGTTGTGCTGTTTCTATTTTACATATATACTCTTTTAGTTGTCTTGGGTCCCTTTATTCACCTCTAATGAACTGTAACACCACTATTATTACTCAAGCCTTCTATCTAATCTACACACTGAGCAATTAGCTACAGTTGAGCAATTAGCATATTACAATGAGATAAAATGTATTACTTTTTTTTTTAACAATCCCCAGCCTTTATCACATTTGGTTAAATGCCTCCAGCAAAGGGAATAACCAAACACCACCCTGGGATCCGCTCTCAGAAATAATTCCTTTATTAACTTTGAAACTTTTTAAAATAAACAGAATTAAATCAATTCAGTCTCCGGTTTTTCTTTCTTTCCCTTCAATAGCGTGAGAGTTACAGCAAGTTAATCTCCTTCAAGTGGATTATATCCACACACACACACACCAGAGTCAGCACATTACAATAAAGAAGAACTCTCAGTTGCAGTTCTGACGAGATGCTTGCCAGCAGGGAAGTCCAAAGTTGCCTCACTCGAGAGAGCAATAAAAACAAAGTGCACCTTGTTTAAGAGTTCTGAGTCCGATCTGCAGCGTCTCTCTGGTGACACGACGGCGAGCAGGTGTCCAATCACGGCGCCGGCCGTCCCTCATGGTCGAAGGAGCTCTGCACAAAATCCTCACAGTCAAAAACAATGAAGTGAAGCCAACGGAGTAAGCTGGGGTTTGGCTTCGGGAATCCAATCATTTTGCTAATGGATCCTAAGAAAAACACTTAAGAAAGCATCCGATACTTCACTGCACAGCTTCTGCGACCTCATAACCTGTGCAAATAAGAGCAAAAGAAATGGTTTAATTCCCATCATGCACCCACAAAGGAAGCACCAGCCCTGCCCTGCAAAGAAAATAGTGCCTCGATGCTCCTCTGCTTTTTAATTCAATTAGGTAACGTCCATAACTGGTGCAAAATAGTAGTTCTTTACAAATAGAAAAAAAAATAGGATAATTCAATTTTCAACATAGTCACTCCCAATGTAATTTACGCTCTTCTTTTCACTTCCTGCCATATTTGTGATCCAACCAACCTCAACCAATCATACCTTTATTCTCCAATATTTCCTCTATACATCTGTTTCTAAAATAGCTTCTTAACTTTTCTTATACTTAATGTTTGTTTTTAAACAAAGTCACATATGTGACCAAATATAAATGTACCATAATCTTAATATGTTTTTTTTATTGCAATGTGTGGTATCTTTGAGCAGATATGCTCTTCACATGCAGAAATAAGCTGAACGGAGAGATAAAATGTCCAGCTTGCTCTGCTTATCCCCTAAATATCAGGCTGCACTGGTAGAACTCAAACGTCAGAAAAAAGCCTTGGAAAAAAAAAAAAAGAGAAAAATACCATCACTTTGAGATAAGACGGTGTTGAAACAAATTTGCCACTTCAACAGAGAAGACAGTGTCAAAGTTTGCCCAGTCAATCTGTAAATGAGAATCAGCAAACCGTACTGTACCTCCACTATGACTGCCAGTGACTTTAATGAAAAATAAATGTTGATTCAAGTCTGTTACAGTGAAGGGTCCTTTGACAAATATCATAGTGTGTAATACAATGTTTAAAGTGTCATTTTTTTTAATCACGTCGCCAACTCTGTAAAAAACGACATCGTTACCTGTCCTGTTTTCTGGCTCAGCCATCAAGAAAGTTGGCTTTTTTTTTATTATAGCTCAGCGCAAATGCCTTTCGGTAGCAATTACCCAAAGTTGTTCTTTGTCCGGGTTTATCCGGCAATAAAATGCAACTCTGGGCCATCTCTGTGTTCATTAGATCAGCGCTCTAAACTGGCCCGCTAAACTACTGCCGCTTCATCCTGGAGAGTATCTCCCATTCCGGCCCAATCAACAGAAAAACGCTCCGCGAGCCCCCAGACTGCTGTTTAATAGGATATTAACATCCTGATCAATCACCTTAATTGATATTTTTTAGGCATTAACGCTCTCAAACCCTAACAGATGTAATTGTCAGATAGGGAGTGGGATCCCCATCGGCAGTAATTGGGCCATTATGGATGCAGGCATGACTGAGAGATTTAGAATGCCAATGACATGGGAGATAGATGGAGCCGGGGCCTTTGTGTGTGTGGGGGATGGGGGGGGATCTGTATATCACTCATGCTTGGGCACCAGAGGATTTCCTGCCACAGCGCTGGGTCTAAATTAGTCGGGGAATGCACTCAGATGTCATATTAACAAATCCGCGTGCACAGAAACGTACGCGCCGGGTAAATTGCGTTTTCTCCTCTCTCGCCCGTGCCAGCGTTTCAGCCCCTGAAAAGTTCCCGGCGTGTCAGCGGCAATGATGCCATATGGCATCTCGTGTTAACGGCATTTGCGGTGTGTGTTGTGCCATTAGGAGCCAGGAGCTGAGGAGTGACTTTTGGCATCTTCATTAATCCTGACTAACTCCCCGTGCCAGGGAGCCCCGCGGTTTTTCTTTCCACGAGAGCCTGCTGATGCTAGCACAATGCCACAGCTCACTCCGTCACCGCTCCTTCAGTGCACCGTGCACAGTGGGAGGAAAGGGACCAATTGTTTGCAAAATACCTTTCATTACTCCATTGGCTGAGAGCATTTGAAGTGAATTTGTGTGAATTATTGCCCACGGCTAGAGTTTACGATGAGAAATTTCTGTAAGTGCACTGCGTAGATGCCTTTTATTGAAGCTCGGAAGTAAAGCGCTGAAAAAAGTGGACCGCAGAGGCTCAGCAGGGACGATAAAGCCATGTCAAGTTATCATTGTTGGATACTTTTTTGTTTTTTTTTTATCCAAAGAGTAAAAAAGCTATCAAAAAGCAACCTCCTGCACTTGCATGTGCCTTTTGGGGGGTCCGGATCAGGAACCGCCACATTTACATTAAGACTGTGAGCCCCACATATGCAACAGGTTTCAATCTGCATGCTCAATAATAGATTTTTGTATTATGTTTGGAAAAACAGGTCAGCCATATTGAATTCAAGCTTATTCCGTTTCTTCTGCACAAAATGCCGATCCTGGGAAGGATGCCGTTTGATTAGTTTTCATTCGTGTTTACCTCTCGCCACTTGAAAAGAATAGAGAATAACTCTTTGATCGTACAGTGTGTGTGTGTGTGTGTGTGTGTGTGTATGTGGCATGCTTTTGTACCGCACTGCCTGCCTGTGCTGCTCTCTTGTGAGGGGTAAACGAAAAGTGGAACACATAACTCGTCTCCATGACAACAGGATGCTAATTTCAGGTTTACCTGTTGAAGGCATGTTGGATTATTCAACAATAATTCAACAATTCCAGCAAAACACACAAACACACACACACACACACACACACGAACACACACACATATATAAATATATAATATTTATTTCCAAGAAGGATTTAAACCAATATGAGGAATTTGTCTTGGTGAATAAGATGCATACATTAACGACAATAAACAATAAACAAACATTGACTATCATGTATACACAATATAAACAAACAGAGATATAAAATGTGGGATGATAGATAAATAAAGACAGAAGAGCTGTACAGGAATGTGCAAAAAAGATTAAAGATTGTTAAGAGAATCCAACCAATTCTAAAATATGAGAACATCCTAATGTGGATAAAGCCCACAACTAGATCTGTTTTCTGACCTCGTCACTGTGACATCACTGGTGGCTGTGGTTATGAACCATAAGACATATATAATTAAGAGCTAAAAATCAATCTCAACATACTGTATAATAAACCAGCGTCTAGCAGTTTGCTTGTACACGTCTGTTAACATCCATCCTGATAAACTACCTGTTTGCATCACTCCAAATTAACTGTGAATGTGATAGCAGGTTTCTTTAAATACCAAGAAGAAAAGGAAGAAAAGGCATCACTTAGTTTCTCTGGGTGTAAACTCACTCTGTTGGAAGAGACCGGGATCATGACTGTAATCAAAAGAGTTTAAGAGCAGTTATTTTCAGGCACAAAATGTGAGCGCTTGTTAAAGTCGACTTGAAATGAAAAATGCCTTCTTCTTTTATTTTTACGCAGTTCAAAAAGAAAATCTTGTTTTTTTTTTTTAATCAAAATCAAATCATTTTTCCTTCTTGTAAAACAAAATGACATAATATCATGACATCCATCCATCAATAAAGAGACAAGCGAGGTTTCAGCCGTCCAATCAAATGCAAAGGAGTTGATTTTTTTAAATGTAACTACACTCACAGTGCAGAAGCTAGACACGCTCCAACTTTCCCTACAAAGCATAAACAATACTGTTTTCTTTTCGTTGCTGTGAATGCATCATTGCATCACTGTTATACAGCTGTGGCTGTCGTGCATTACACAAACAAACACTCCCGACCTGTCACCTTCCACTGCTTATACTAACCACCAATGCCAACCGCTAAAAGCTAAAAATACACACTCCAAATGAAACGCTGATTCATCAGCTTTTAATTAATCCTCTATCATGATTCACTCTGGGCGTTTTTGGAATATTTTCATCACCGTTTGAATCTGACTTTGCTTGGGAAACGCCATAATACCCACTTTGACACAGAGAACAGAGCCATTACGCCAAGGTCAATTGCGTTTGTCAGAATGTGTCTGAACTGAACCTATCACATTATCTCATTGTTTTTTTCCTTTAGGGCCCTTGCATCTGTTCAGCTCTGCAAATGAGCCCAGAAAAAAAGAAAGAAAAGGAGACGGTGCTGACAGTTTTCCCATCGCTTGTATTCAGGTCACAGTGTCTGGTAGTTAGATAGGCAGATCAGACTGCTTCAGTGCCGGAGGAGACTCCCCCCTCCCCGTCTGAAACATCTTTTTTTTTAGCATATGAGTGATCAGTTTGTGCCAGACTATATTCAAAGTGTGCTTTGTACGATGAGTGTTTCATGAAAACATCTCCAACCTGCATTTGTCTGACGTGTCAAACTACCAAACCCACGACTTTAAGGTTTGATTGTGCTGCAGCAACTCAGAGAGACAGAGAGCATATGAGACATATTCTTCATTTTTTTTGTTTGTTTCAGATGTGCTGTTGCCATGACTGTCAAACCCTTTATACACATGCAACCGCATCATTCATCTTTAAGGAATCCTCATTTATTGGTCCCTCCAAGAAATTGATTCCCTCATTCGAAACGTTCTCGCAGCTTTTTTTGAAAAACATTAGTGTGTTTAAACCTTCGCTTTACGGTGCTTTAGCTTGCAGGTGAGGTTTTGACCTGATTGATTTCTGGGTGATCGCTGTATGCCTGGTTGTTGTTTGTCCGGCCTACACAGCTAACGATGACCTACGGCATTCAGAAGGTTCTCACTGAGCAAACGAGGCCCCGATCGGGATCAAGGTCTGTCAGACATGATCGAAGAGCAGGGTCTTCTCTTTAGCCTGCGAGGTGTTGATGCACTTTATAGTCCCGTTTTAGCCGAGACTTCATGAAGAAACCTACAAATACCTCGGTATTGTAACATAAACACACACATTCCACTATATGAACACCTCAGTTCATAATAGAAGTATCACTGCATATCCTGTATTCCTTAGCAACAAGGGAGCAGAAGCAGGGTTACCAAGATGAAAAGGCAATTTAATGAAGCTGCAAGAAGAAGAAGAAGAAGAAGAAGAAGAGGGAAGGGCATTATAATTTGAGAAAAAGAAAAGTAATAATCTTTAAGGCAGCTACAATTTTGAGCAGAATGCTAAATATGAAGATATGATGTTAACCATGATCCCTATCACAGCTTAGCCTGTTAGCATGCTGTCATTTTGGATTAGAGGATAAAGGGTGTTGTTGGACATTTTCAACAGCTTTCCGTGGTCTTCTGACGAACAAAAGACAATTGTTGTCATGTCATGGTGACAAAACATGTCAGTGGGGGCAGATGGTTGGCTAGTTAGCTAGTCCTCCAGAGCGGCAGAGGGTTGGCTAGTTAGCTAGGTAGCTAGTCCTTCGCTGGAGTGGCAGAGGGTTGGCTAGTTAGCTAGGTAGCTAGTCCTTCTCTGGAGTGGCAGAGGGTTGGCTAGTTAGCTAGGTAGCTAGTCCTCCAGAGTGGTAGAGGGTTGGCTAGTTAGCTAGGTAGCTAGTCCTTCTCTGGAGCAGTGGATGTTTGGTTAGTTAGCTAGGTAGCTAGTCCTTCTCTGGAGCGGTGGTTGGTTGGCTAGTTAGCTAGTACTTCTCTGGAGCGGTGGATGGTTGGTTACTTAGCTAGGTAGCTAGTCCTTCTCTGGAGTGACGGAGGGTGAGGCAGAGAGACTGCAGACCCAGCGCTGCCACTGCTGGCCACCAGCCTGTTGTTCATTTTCTGGAAAAAGATGTAGCATTAAAGCACGGCGTTATTAGCAAGCTAGCTCACTAGCCATCTGCCCACTCGTTAGCTAGCCAGCTTGTTAATTCCCTCATGCTTTAATGTTACACTGGTTTCAGGCATTCTGTTCCATTCAGGTGTTCACAGTGAGAGGTGACAGTTAGCCAGCATGCACGATATCACAAATCAAAGCAGCTAAATGGAATTCAGGCATCATTCATTCCATTATTTTTACACCTGTGCTTTTCCTAATGTGACAAGTTAAAATGTCTTCTGTGGGAAAAGTGCCTGTCGTACAGTGGTAGGTTGTGTATGTGTGTGTGTCTCCTGTAATACTCTGTACTTGCACATAGAGAACCATTACAATACAATGACTATGATTTCCTTTAACTCTGGTGTAAACATGATAAAAAGAGTGATGTCGACATTTGCACCGTTTTTCCATAACGTTTTGACACGTGTCAAGCAGAACTCCGGTTTAAAGTTGCACCCCCTTTGTCAGCAGTGAACTCGGCGAGAGTACATCAGAGATAAACACATTCGACGGACTGAGGGCATTCTTTTGGAGACGGGCTGTCTGACTTTGCACATTTGTCTTCTGCACCGAGGCACATCAGCAGTTCATCTTGATAACGGGAAAAGGGCTATGTGAGCGGATTTTGTGGAATAACCTTTTGTGAATATAATTTCAAAAGCGATGTGTGTGTGTGTGTGTGTTTGGGTGAGTGGGGGAGGGTGTAAATAATAAAAAAAAGAAAAACCCGGAATGATTGTATCATCAAACATTTTATCTCAATACCTTTTGTACGGCTGACCTGGGCCTCATAAAAAAAATCTTGATTGAGTTTTTGCAATCTGCTGTACTTTCTGTGTGCTCAGTTGTTTGGGGGTGTGTGGGGGGGTTTACTGGCCTGGAAATGAGCTCATTTTCTGTGTGGTAAAGGTGCAGAATCTATGTGAATCTGTGAGCATATCTACATTAACGTATTTCTATAGGTGCATTTGGGTATGTGGATGTCAGGCTTTTAGCAAAACGACGTATTATACATGATTAGATGGGGGTCATTAGGAGGTCAGTGGATGACAAAGACAATGAAGTTGTACTCTGAAGTTTTTTTTATCATCGCAACCAAGATGTCTATTTTTCATGTGAATAGGAAAGTGAAGTGTCTAGATGGGAACGTATGATGGAAAGAGACCGTGAGTGGGGCTCTTAGGGGCCAAATGAAACCCTCTACAGCCAATTAGAGGGTGCAGTGCGATCGACTCCCATGGTAACGCAGATGAAGGGCACAGCGCTCCGTATTTCCCCCCCCACTCCTTCTCCGTCCTCGTCTTTTCATATGGAAATGAAGCCAATTGTCCCGAGCCCCACACCGCAGGAAATGGCGAGAACAGAGATGTTTTCCAGCAAAAAGGAGTACGAGTGGGCAACAGAAAAAAACAGAAGGCTACTTGAAGAGAATGAAATATCAGATGAGCTGATGGAGCGATGAGGACTTTGGGTACCTGTTTACTTGGTTAACGTGCTTTCAAAAAGTTTTCCATAAAAAAATGTTCTTACGTCTGAGCAGCGGATGATTCAGAAAGTACATTAGCACGCACATGGAAATGATCCTGCTCCATTAGTACGATTGTTTCAACATCCTGCCAACTTCATGGAAAACAGATGGGTTGGAGAACCCAAAAAATAAGTGAGTCACAGTTTCAAACATGGTTTTATTTCATGTTATTGCAACATTTATGAACATTCACATGCATAAATAGGCTGAAAACGAACAGAGAGAGTGACTGAGAGAGTACTATATCAACCATGGTGGAATGTAACTAAGTACATTTACTCAAGTACTGCAAGTACAATGTTGAAACACTTTCTTTTTTTTTTGCAATTTAGTACTTTACTTCTACTCCACTACAATTTGGAAGCCAAAAATTTACTTTTTACTTGACTACAATTATTTGATATTATTAGGTACTTTATACACTGTTAGTAAATAAAGTTTTAATATTATATATATATATATATATATATATATATATATATATATATATATATATATATATATATATATACATTTAGGAGGACAGGAAAAAATGTTATCTTATTTTGTTGTTTCTGTTGTATTGACGTTAACGTGATTTTAGCATTTTTATTCTGTAAAACCTTTGAAAAAGATAAGCGCTATATAAATATAATTATTACTATAAACCACTTATAAACATATCTTAACTTTCTTTCAATCATTAGCATAAAAAGAAAAAAGGAATATCGGCCCTGAGCGAGGACAGCAGGAGCCCGGAGCAAAGTGGTGACAAAGAAACACAGAAGAGGAATGGAGCAGCGTTATAAAAAAGCAGTCGGCATGTCAAACAAATGTATTTATTTATCTATTTTCCCGACGACATTCACTGCAAACAATGACTCACATTGTTCAATGACACTGTGCAGTACAAGGACTTAACGTTATGCAACGGATTCTTATGAAGTGCCGAGGGGGACAGAATTCAAACTCTCTCTCAACTCTCTCATCTCTCAGTAATAAACCACATAATACACACACACACACACACACACACACAAACTAGTCAAAACACAGAATTTAGAGTTATTATCACTCTCATATTTGGATGAGCGTTATATCCTGCAAAAATTGTACTTAATAATATATATTGTTAAAACACACACACACAAACACACATATAATATGCCATATGTTTATCTCTTAAACATCTTATTATATATTAAGTTAAGGAAACCAAACATTTTCATGATAAATACATCAGTAGATAATGCAGCAGAGGAAAGCAGATGCATTTTAATTGCTAGTGTATGCAGTTTTCACTGTGTGTGTGTGTGTGTGTGTGTGTGTGTGTGTGTGCATTTTGAAACTGAATCATCGTCCCTGCCTGTGCTCAGCTCAGGAGGACTTAGTAAGAATCATTTGACCCTTTCCTCACACCGGCTCTCCTGAGATGAGAACAGTCCGGCCGCCTCATATAGTATATTTGGACTTAATTGGAACTCTACAGCGTGTTGCTTAAAATAAAAATGCTTGCGTGTTCAGTTCAATTTCAGGAACTAAATCAGAGAGCACAAAATTGGGAGGCTTTTCTTTTTTTTTTTTTTTCAAACTTCCCAACGCCAATGTGCTAACCTTTATGCTACTGATGACTCTTTTACCGAGGCCATTTGAGATAAAAATGCGTATTAAAAAAAAATCCACAAGGAATTAAAAGCGCCTCACACGTCCCATTCATCACATGCTATTAGCGCAGACGCCTCTTCCTGCTGGTGTCTGGCTCAGCGGGGCGAGAGACACTCAAGCCTTCACCAAAAAGGATGACGAACCTCCGTAATGGTGTCGTGTGCACACCTCAGTGTGTCTCCTGTTACATCAAGGCCTGTTGATTTGTGCGTCTGCGTGCATGTGCTTACCATCGCCATTAGATGACCACACAGAGTACCAAAAAAAAGCAATTCCACCCCCCTCCCCCTCAGCTGACTGCTGCAACTCCGGACCTTTAGGCGAGCACCCCGGGGTGATCCGGCAAACCGGAGCAGGTGACAGGAAATGAGGTGAGACGGATGAAAAACAGGAGAGGAAAAGGGATCGGTGTGTGTGTGTGTGTGTGTGTGTGTGTGTGTGTGTGTGTGTGAAAACGCTCAATCTGGAAGAGAGGCGACGCGCTATAATAGCTGCAGAGCGAGGCAATCTCGTGGAGTTGAATGGCGTTGAAAGAGCTGAGGCTGAATGGTAAAAAAAACAGAGCTGAACGCTATTATAAGCGCTGAAGGACGGATGCATTAGACTGCTCACGTCTTCCCCCCGGAGCGTGAGCCGCTGGTGAGTTTTAGAGCTTTTTTTAAATTTCACACCGGTTTTGCCTCCGCGAGTCGGCGACCTGGGGTCACCTTCACCAAAACAAACAGGAGGCCGCGGCGAAGTTTCAGCTGAACATCCGAAAGGCAGTCGCAGCGCAGATTTAGGCGGGCGAGGACACAAAGACGGAAGAACAGACGGTGCAACATTCAAATGTCAGATCAAAGCGTGCGGGAGGGCAGAGGATGAAAAGATTGTAGCCTTGATCTCGGAGAAGGCGAGCCAAAACACGTGAACGCTGCAACAGGAAGCCAAAATTATACATTACCTCCGTACTGTTCATCCAGATGGTTCGAATGGGGAGTTTTTCTTTGGAAAAGTTGTTTGGAGACCTGGTTGGATAGAACGGCTATGGGGGGTAACACAGGTGGCAAGGAGAGTAAATTTTCATTATAATCCGCCAAAAAAATCACAAATTTGCATCAAAGAGGCTGTAAAATCGGAGCGCAGCAGAGCAGCAGAGCAGCAACAAAGCCAGTCGATCTCCATCGACCCCCGTGTTAAAACAGCAAACTTCACAGCAGAAGTAAACATGTTTACAGGCTGGTCCAAAAAAACAGCTTTTGGTCTCTATGGCTAATTTTAGTGTTCGATTTTTACTTTTAATAACTCACTCATTTAAATTATTTCAAGGCTTAAAGTTAGTCACAATTCAAAGACGTGGATGCACCGACCTATATAGAAACCTATTGGTGATATCACCATTTGGAGACATTTTATACATTCTGTGGTTTGGATGAGAATAAACTCCCCCAAAAACATCAAACGGGGAAATAAAGGAAGAAACGTCCACACAGAACAGACATGCAACACTTGTAACTGTTCCTTCCCTTCTAACTGGAAGCCTACTCTTGAAGTAGGTCGGTGCACAGCTGTGCCCGAAGAGGACAGAACACGCAATGTTTGGGATGTAAAAAGAGGTTGACAATTAATTTAATTTCATGATTTATCGTACATTATATAAGGATTTGAGGATTTTCCTGTTTGATGAAATACAGGAGCCGATGGACAGAATTCAGAGTGGGTATTTAAGACTGTATTGAGGACTGCCCGCTATATTTCTGACGTGTGGAACTGAAGCCTTTTTTATGTAAGATATGTCTTACACATGATGTGTTTGTCCACACACTCATGTAGAATCATACACAAGCACAATCAATAAAGTTACACTATGGAGAAACAGAAGGAGAATATTAAACATGAATGAAGAATGTGGATCCAAACATTTCTTAGAGTAAGCTCAGATCATTCTGGTTTGATTTTAAAATGATGCATTTTATTTTGAAATACAGATTTATATTGTTCTCCATGGAAACTATACAGGAAGTAATTTGACCAGAACTCATTTCTCTTTCCTGTGCCCCTGGAATTGATCTCCATGCAACCATCTTCAATTGATTGATTGATTGATTTCCCAAAATGCACCTTGAGGAGAGAGGAGCTAAGAGAGGAAGGATGCTGAGGTGTATTGTTTGTTTAAAAGGGTTTTTTTTTTTTGGCACCCGGAGGCGCGACTCAATCACGTACATAACATATGTCACTCTGCATCATAAAGTACTTTTCATAGAAACATCTGTTGTGTTTCACGCGATAAAACATTAAAAACAGAGCTGCATCAGTACTCCTCATCCTGTAAATATCTGAGTTATCATGAACACTGTGTTGCTCATCTGACAGGAGATCATAAAACACAGCGGGAGGCTATAACACGACCACGGACAGATGACGCAGCTGCGCCACACATCACGTTTAACTGACGTCTCGTTTAAATGGCGGCTCCGAGGCAAAGTTGTCTCATTAGTTAAATGCTAGGAATGTTTCCTCGCCTCCTTTTTCATCTCGCATCGCTGGCGACTGAGACGAGAGGCGAGGAAAGGAACTGAGGATGCACAAAACTAAAAAATGAGGAGAGGAGATGGCGCCTGAGATCAGGTTGGCTTGGTGCATCTTTGACCTGAGGCGGGTTGAAGTGAAGGTGTTTTCCTCCTTGACGTGCATCAATTAAACCGCACAATAACGCATCATCTTGCTTCTTGAGTGCCAGAAGCGAGGACACTTCTCGAAAAGGTGAGGAAAAAATGATAACTGGAGATCATTAAAGAATATATATCTATTTATATCCCATATGTTACCCCCCATGTGGTGCTCCAGCGTCAGGTGCAGTCCAAACACACGGATGAGGCTGGATGGAGATGACAATCTGAGCATCATCTGTAACGTCCCCATAACAGGTACCCAGTCCGCCAGGTATTGAAGCGGATCCCAGGAGAGAAAGGCGAACGCACCATCGGGTGCTCCTGGGAGATAATGAGCCGCTGAGTGCTGAGTGAGATGTTTGCGGGGGCCAGAGGGCCGGGGATTGGAGCTGCTTCACTGGCTCCGCGCGGAGAGAGGGGCCTGGGCTCGGCTCTAAATTAGTGAGCCCTCCGGATCAATGTGGGCTGTAATTAGCTGCTATTGATCCCAGACAGATCAGCCACTACAGTAGGCCACAGCCAAGCACCTCTCAACGTCCATCAAGCTGCAGCACGGCGGCGAAGCCTTGGAGCGCTCCGAGAGCAAAACAAATAATATCAGCCGGCACACTCAGCTCCTGGTAAGTGCACTAAAGACACTGTTCGACATTTCAGGATTCACTTACATATTCCATTAGTGCACAGCAGCGATGCATCTTTTTTGATTCAGTGTTTTTATCTTGCGTCCCATTAAATCGTATGGATTACATTATGTGCTTGCGTAACATGCAGAAAAAAAAACAACCCCCCCCCAAAAAAGAGGACTGAATCACTGGCTATTATCCCGATGCATCAGCCATAAATCAGTCGTCATTATGAGCCACGAACTGTGGACGACACCGGAGACGATGGTAATGCAATCTGGCATTTGGAGAAAAAAAAGAGATCCAATCTTCTGCTAAATGATCACAATCAGGACTTTTTCAAAAAATATCTCATCAAAGTGAACAAAGTGGTTTTGCTCTTTTCACTAATGTTAATGATCCCGGCTCTCATTAGACATGTGATAGGTGTTTTTCCCCGTTTTTTCCTCGAGTGTCCTGAAGTGGTCGGCAACAACAAGACTTCACGTAAACAAGACTCTTTACAGAAGATTCACCCGTTTGGAAAATGGTCAGATAGAAAGTTTCCGTTTTCTTTTTGCTTAAATTCAGAATCACAATAAAATATGGCCTGTCATTATAACGGGCCTGCCTGCCAGAGATATGAAACTGAATTCAAAGTTTAAATTATTTAAGTTTAATGAACAAATGCAATTTAAATAAAAGGCAAAAAAAAAAAAAGAACTCTGAAATGTCGTCAAAATGACACCCTTCCACACTCCCATTTGCCTAAAAAGGCGCCACCGTCTAAGGGCCTCGGCACTTTCACGCCTAATAGACTTGAAATCTCTCCAGCGTACGTTGGAAATGACCACGCTGAAATCGTTATGTTTCAGAGGGCATGCCTCAAAGAACAATAATGGCACATTAAAGATTCAAACCTGTCCGTTCTGTTCGGAGACGCTTTATGAACGCCATCTTCGATCTCGCAGGGACATTCATCCTGGCGAGGTGTATAATTAACAATGCTGACCTTTTCTAACAATTTCTCTATTTAGAAAATGCTGCTGAAGGAGCGCTGATCCTCACCCAGGGGAGGAAGTTTCACAGTGGGATGGTAATATAGTCTAATAGTCGCAGTCGTCCGGGTCCGGGTGTTGAAATACTGAAAAGCAGCTGGACTTGTTTGTTCCTCGGCTTCGTCTGATAGCTGTTATGATGCTGTTTAGCTGTGTTGTTTTATTTAAAAGCGTGTCAGTTTGCCCCTAAAACTTCACCGTCGAACATGAATAATCGTCTTCGCCTCCATCCAGCCTCGTCCCCAAAGTTATTGAACTACTAGAATATCCAATTTCAGCCCGGCCCAAATGTCCTTTTTGCTGCAGTCTGGCTTGGTTAGATCCAATATTGCGGTGATGTGTGCAATTCCAGGCCCAAATGAATCTCCCAGCTCCAGCCCATCTCAGAAAAGATGTTTCCAAAGATTGAAGCGCGGGTGGGGATGCCAGGTGGAAGAGTAGTGGTGCAAAGTGAGTGGGAGCAATTTGCACTCTGCAGGTTAAACCAAAACTTTCTCCGATATATTTATATAAAGAAGAAACTTGAATCAGCGTGAAAAAAAGATAAAAGAGATTTTCGTACGTTTGGGGGTTTGTGTTATTTTCGCCCCTTTTTTTCCTCTTTCATCGGATCAAAAGGGATCTCGTCTAGACGGCGAGCTTCGTCACTCTTTGTAGAGCCTTTTAAACTTTTATAAGAAGTTTTATAAGAAGTTGTAAACGTAAAACCTCACAATATCATACTACCAGAGTCTTTTCCAGTTACAAAGTAAAACAGTGTTTTTACTGTCAGCTACAAAGTTCAAAGTTCAAAGTTCAACCTCCAGGCACGGCATCTCCAGGAGGTCACAAGAAACAATTAAACCCCAGGCCTACCGCTGCACCACGTGTTATTTGTTCTCAGCCAATGGTGATTTATCACATCATATCAAAATACTCAAATTACTCCAACGCCCATTAAATCAATGAAATGTGCACGGCACAAACAACGCGGGGACTCGTAAAAAGATGCTCCATAGTGATATTGGTGTGGGGGGGAACTCCGCGGGGTACCTTTAACCGTTTACAAACCTCACAGTTTTATGAATAAACGTAATAAATCTACTGTGGGTGCACGCAGCTTTATGTCGCCCCACGGGCAACTAAATAATATTAACACGGCTAGTGCATAACCAGAACAGCAACGCCGTTCAGCAGAAGTAGTGGAAGTAGTCAATTAAGCAGAACGGCTTCATTTTTATTCTTCATTCATATCTTACGGCGGTGAAGTTGAACATGTGAAGCTCACGCGTTTTAAACACTTTCTCCATGCAGCTCCAGGCGTCGTCAGGCAAACTCTGCAAACCCTGCGTTTATATGTATTGACCAATCACGTCCAAGCAGCCTTTTAATTTGAATTCACATAAAGAGACAACAGGAATCTCAGAAGCGTTTGCTTTTTCCCCCCCTCGGTTTAAAATGAGTTTGTAAACTGGCTACTTGTGAAACAACCTGTTTGTGCACGTTGCCTAGCAACAACAACTCGCATTTAGAGTCGCTAACCACGAACAGTGAAGTCTCAGCCCCGGATACCAGCTGCAACTTTCCTTGGGAGGCTAGTTAGCTTAGCTTTGCTGAAGTATTACTTCCCAAGACGAGTAATTAAAACAGCACACTATGGTTAATATTCTAGGATGTCGGCGTAAAGATGGATAATTCAATGAAACTAGTATTTCTTTTGGTGAAATAGAAATTTGAAGTCATTGCACACCTTTTCCCTACATCTGCTTTTCTTTTTTTTCATTCATTACGTAAGAATCTCACAGATTATGGAGACAAATCCTCCAGTTGATTTATGTGTTGTTCACTATAGCGATTGCTGCCATTGTTGTGTCGGCAGAATCAAAATGAATACATTCACTGAGTGGAGATGTTTGGGTTGATCCCCCCCTCACCACCCCGACAGATGAATTAGCCACATACAGTTTCTCAGTCTAAAAACACTCCTTTGAAATCGGTTCCCACAGCTTTGTAAAAAAAAGAACGTGAACGTTTTTCTGTCCGACCTCCACAGGCGCGATGTGAAAGTTCTGTGAAGTAATTAAACTCAGCTGGCGTTATCTGCTCGCTTGTGATTATAAATCAACTTGCAATCTATTTCTTGCATTGCAATCAGATATATAATTTAATACGCAGGCTACACCAAAAACCAGGAAATTGTGAAAGTGGCCAGAGAACTCATGCAGAGTAGACGGAGTTAAGACTTCTCCTGGTCCGGTGCTGGGTCGCTGCCAAACACAATAGGATTTTTTTTGTTTGTCAAAGGTGTCAAGGGAAGTATTTAGCCAATTAATTTGATTTGATTTATTTATGTTCATGTCATTTTACAGCGTTACTGGGTTCATTGTATGTGACTAAAATAAGGTTAGACTTTATTTGCTTTGCACGTCACTGTGTCTGCAAACCTGATCTCACAGAAAGGCATTTAAAGAAGCACGCCACGTTTAAAGACATTTTGTGCTTCATGTCACATATTTTAAGCTTCTTGAGTGTCATTTAACAGCGTTTTCATTCCCAACTTGTCACACACAGACGCACGGTCGCAGCTTTAAATGTAAATGCAATCTGGCTGATGCTGTGAATAAAAATCACTTGGTTAGAGTTCTGCAACAGATAATAGTTTTGCGAAAAGAGTTTGTATAAAATATTGTTATGTAAAAGATGTTTGGGTTAACATAAGGAGGTTTGTTGTCCGTCAATGATGGACGTTTGGTTTCACACAGGTGAGAAACACAGGCCTCCTTGGTCAAAGTTGTGCTTGTTAGACTAATTTGTCAACCCAAAAACTTCTTGCTTATGGAGACTTTCTCACTTTTTATATTACGTCACCTGACCTCCGAGCCTGAATTGAACACATGAAAAGCAAAAAAATGACTTCAGAAATGGATTTGACCCCATTTGTTGATGCTCAGTCTGGTCTGAAGTATAAAATCACCACAAAAAACAACAAATACATTCATCCATCAATATCATGAGCCCACCTACATATATGACTTCTGCTCATCACTAAAATCCAATCAAGGAAGCCGCTACCTTTTGTTTTCTGATCCTGACATGATCAGTTATATAAAGAGTTATTTCTCTGATGTGTTTCGGAGGGTCGGACTCTCCCCTTTGAATGTATTCATGACACTCGGGAGAATAATGTCATTCAAATGGCGACTGTGTTTGAGATTCTGCCTGTGCTTGCGTCCTGCGGTGTCCACTTCAGTCAGTGCTCAAACTCGGAGATGTGTCAGTGGCTCCGATGCGGCTTGTCAGGCATGCTGTAGCTCCTTGGCCGGCCCGGTCCAGCCAGCCCCGACCGACCCGGGCACTCCAGGGACCGTCCACAGACAGCCGTCACAACTTTGGTCTCTCTTTGTCTCTCATCCTCTCATCACCCGTCTCCTTGTCCCTCAAGTCTCGCCATCGGAGTGTGAACATCAGGATTAGGTAAATGACAGGAGGAATCCACAGACTTGACTAGGCAAATGTCCTTTGGGTCCGTTTTCTGATATGTGGACTTTTCGGAAAAGAAAATACTTTTTTTTTCTCCTTTCCCCCGTGAAAAAGTTGGACACATAGTGGGTTTGATTATCGTTCAATCTATTCCATTAGCTCGAATCAATTACAATCAATTTCACCATTGGCCGCGTTAAGGCACTTTAAGAAAGTCTTCATTACAGCATGGGGCCAATCAGGAAGCTCCTTCATGTCGAGAAACCAGGAAATAGAAACACGGCGGATTGACTCGCATCACTTAATGTCATTAGCGCCGGAGGGGAAGCTGTCAAAATGAAGATGAGCTCCAGCGCATTACACCTTCATCGCTCAATGTGCTCCCACGAGAAAAAAAAGGTGCCGCGCTCCAAAACAAGGCAGCCGCTCTCCACGCGTTCTCTCGCCGGCGTTTCCGCCTTTTCACTCGATTCCATTCAGCTCGCTAATTCCAGGAAATGACTGAAAACCCGAATGCAGGAAAATGAAACGCGTTGGCCTCTGTTCACTCAGAACTGCACTCCTCCTGTTTTTTTAGAAGTATATATCTCTTCAGTGAATCTTTGACTCATCTGCATTGGGATTATGTGTGCTCGAGACCCCGGGGACGGTTATTAGGCGGTAATTAGTTTCATCTACGAAGCAACATTGTGGACGGGCCTGGTAAACCCTGCCATGTGGTACTTTGTTCCTTTGCCAGAGTTGCTATTTCAGTCATTGTAAAAAAACAAACTAAATCGTAATTTGCAGCAGCAGAACCAGCGCACGGATCCAGAGTTTATTTTTCAGCACTCAATACGTGTCATGGCGGCCCTACTGCAAATGGGGAACCTGTCAGGTACGAACATATTAATGCTCTTTTTCTTGCACCAAACTGTGTTTATTCCCTCTAAAAAAAAACTAAAATGTTGGGCCATATGTCCGTTCATCACAAATGGTTACTGTTGGCAATGTAACAATGGCAAATTGCCTTCACCTCATGCTGAATAGTTGTAAACAACGCTGCAAGGTGTGGAGTTATTATGTATTATTGCAGCCTCTTCTACACACTAGATGGACGCCTCATTGCGCCGGCCCTTGATTTACCTCATATATGCATATAGAGTATTAGTACAACAACACAAAAGGGTATTTGCTAAACATCTGTCTCTTTATCACAAGGCAGCATCACTGTTGACTTGCGATGTAATTAAGATTTAAAGAAAACTCTGGCAATTACCTGTCTAATGGGGCGTTTATCAGCCCTCATTCTCCAAGCTGTCTGTCTCGCTGGCTGGCTCACTGAGAGCCCGGATGCATATGTAATAGCTGCCATCAGACGAAGATGGAGAAGCAGCTTTCAGCGGGAGGCGTCGTCGTTCTCCGGGCCCGATGATGACTCCAGCGGGGCCCTTTGACCACCTCCCGCCTTCCCGATCAAAGTCGCTGGAGGAGAAACAGGTAGATATTTCCCAGGTAGGAGAAGTTGTCGATCGCCTCACCTCACCGGCGAGCCGGAGACCCCGCTACCTGTTCCTGTCACGCGAGCGTGATTGGTGAGGGGAGGGCACCGCGAGGAGTGGGAGCGTAACCACATGGAACAATCCATATTCAGTGATGGAGTGATGTGGAGGGTGGTGGTAGTTGGGTAGTGGGGTGGGGGGTGGGTTATCTTTTCCATCACCGGTGACACCTGAAAGACACCCTGCAGCGTTGGCCTGACAACAGTTATGAACCTACTTGCCCCCTTGTGTGCGAGGTCAGGGTTGAGTGACATCCTGTCTTCGTGTCTCTGTGCTCCAGCGGGTGGTGCAGACTGATTGTGATGGCGCGGCGGGGTGCATGTGGATGCATGTAGGGGTTTTTTTTGCCACGGGGTTAGCGGTGTAATAGTGTTGCAATAGTGGCGAAACCCGCCTCTCAGTCCACAACGTGCGATAAGGAGGGATGTATATGAGAATCTAAATGTGCATCGAAACTCAGACTGACCCTCGCTGGCGAGAAGAAGACCTTCTGCTGCCACAGACTCCGGTTGTGAACTCTCCTGCTTTTGGTGTGAAACGCTCCGTCTCACACTCTCCAGCCGAATACAGCTCACGCCAAAATGAGAGGAAGCTTCAAAGCAACTCCTTCATGAAAAAAATATATAGTTAAACAAGTTAAATAGGCTTCTCTCTGCACACAGAACAAAAACATCAGGCTTTCTTCTATATTTTGGCACCAATATTGGCAGAAAGCCTTTAGCTAATGGAGGTGCGCACACACACAGACACACACACACACTCAGCGCCTGATTCACTTTGCACTATTACAGATTAAAATGTCCATAAAAGTACAGCTTTAAATGCGATTAGGACAGAGTCTGAAACAGGTTAGATTAACGAGCCTCACTAATAATGACTCCTTGTGCCACTGGATGTCGTCTGGGGTTTTGCTAAAAATGTTTAATAGACCCACTGAAGTGGTGTTTTGTTGCTTAAAGCTGTTTGTCGGATCCTTTCCTCTGGGTTTATTAAATAACTAGCTATCATACAGTAATTAATAGTGATGTGTTTGTTCCCTGCTGGCTGGTTCTAACATTACGTAACACTTAATAATACTCATTATACTTTACATTTTGCTAACCTAAGCAAACCCCTGAAAATACAGATCATGCTCATTTGTCATAATAATGTGAGGTACAGAATATATAAAGGTTCTCTATAAGACATTCAGAGCATAGCAGCAAACAACTGTTTGTTTTGTAAAGATATGGTGGAGCACTTTTAGCACCGTTAGCTGCAAGCTGCCAGCTCAGCCGTTGCCATGTGGAGGGAATAGATATGCTCTGAACTTCATATTGATTACCTATAATCTACGTCTTCAGACTTTACACTCAGTTGAAGTTGTTTCCGGGGATAACAGTGCTGCTGTCGGTCAGCTAACGTTAGCTTGGACTAACAATTTTTAGCAGGCCTTGATAATTACAAGTCCACAGGTTTGCGCTGTTAGCAATGCTATAGAGTTACTAGTCACTCATCAGATAGAAAATCGCGAAAATCATCGTCAACGCCTGATTCTTCTTGGCGATCAAGCAGGTAGGACCAGTACAATGACACTTACGGTTTCACCCTGAAACCCATGTTTTTGCCGCTTGGCTCTTTAGTGCAGCCTGTGAGTCTGGGCTCAGGGTGAACAAAACCCTCACACAGATTCACAAATCCGAGTATGCATTTACAGATCTGTGTGCACGATCACAAATCTCGGTCAACTAGCAAATCTGAACACACGACTGAAGAATGCACATACAAAATGAGACACAGCTCTCATCACACATGATATTTCTACGGTAATACCCACAGAGTTCAACAGAGAGAGGAGGGGGAAGTGGTCAGCTCTGGAGGTGGTGGAGGGTTTGCAGATTGATGGGGGTATTAAAGACAGTTAGGATGGTAGTTAAATAAATGGGAAAGGGCAGGAGAGGTGAAGGAGACATGTGGTTGAATTGGTTTTCCTTCAGTGTAGTAGAACCAGCTCCACCACCGCTGTTTGATATTCCGCTGCTGGAGAGCGCCGCTCATTTAAATGGGTGGGAATGTGAGGTTGGACGTCGATAGCAGTGGTTGTATCATCCATTCAAATGACCCTAAATTCATAGATGAAGGCCTGCCCTGATTATCTCACTGTGTATCCAAGAGTGCTTTTTTTTAAATCTTTGCAGTTATATTTCATTCAACTGTCCGGGAGGCCCAATAGAAGTTGAACAGCAGAGATGAGTAGTCTTTGATGGGTGATGGATATTAATAACCAAGGTGATACAACAAAACATGTGCACGAACACACTGTACCCTCTGGCAATCCCTTTTGTTTAGTTGGGTTTATAGAAATGAGTGAGGAATAATACACATCATTGCTTTAGTACTGTAAGAGAAATGCTGTCTTTGTGCTATTACAAATGTATTTTAATGCCAAATTAGAATGCAGATGATGTACAGTTTGGATTTTGCACGGTCGTTATTTCACAAATTTGCAGCGCTGCCAATCCGTATCGGCGTTCAACGTGACTTTGTCATGATAGATTCTCAATCATCCTCACTGTCGTTGCACTTAATGTACCGCTGGGCTTGGCAGAAAGCATCGCAATGGTCTGGGATGTCAGTGCATCATGGGAAGAATAAAAGTCTACCCACTCAAATGGATTCTGCATTAAAGTAGCTGCAGCTGACTTTCATGTCTGAGAGAAGATTAAGTGTGTACGTGCGTGAATCGTGGGCTTTTTGGCGTCCTTATCACCACTAAAAAAAACAATCACATACTATCTTTCCAGTTGAGAGATTATTATTGATGAAGAACAATAGTCAATTTATATTGCTGTTTCTGTTATCACAATTATTACAAGATTGTTAAGGTCACGTTATAGACCAGACCGGCATCATGTAATGATCGGCAACATCATGCCCCCTACTGGTTGAAAGAATCGGGATGTCAACATAAAGAGAGAAACGGGAAAATGCAAGAAAGTAGGAAAGACTGTATTATTAATTCTGGCTTTCACACTGAGATTTGAGGCACATAGGATACGTGAATATTCACTGTCGATGTGGTAAATCACTATACGACGCCGGTGAGAGTTACTTCTGATGGATAGCTATCCTGAGAGGCTGCTGCAGAACAGTCAAGCAGTACATCAACTTCAGACAGCCGTCTCCAACAGAATCTCAGCCAAGCTGAACATCAAACGGTCATCTCTGCATTATTAGTATATGTTTCTGACTGAATTAATATATCTTTGATGTCCTGCTACAAGAAGTATTTTTTTTGTTCCTCTTATGGAACATCATTTTGTGCTAAGATCTTGGCCAAGCATATGTTTGTCAATGATAGACATGTTTAATTGTGTCCCTCGGGAGGGCCTTCTTGGTGTAAATGATTTAAGCAATGGAAAGGTTGTGTTATACAATATCTGTTCTATTGCATTCCTATTTGTAAAACTGTTCATTTATCAAAGGCCACCATTTATCCGCCGGCTGCTTTAAACTGCATTCCCCTGGGCAAAGCTATACGTTTTTTATCAACGTGGTATGACGAGAGGGACGATGGAGACACTGATGTTGATCATGTACAAAGAGTATATGTGTGATCCAATCAGGAAATATTTAACAATATTTCAGATCTTTGCAACAGCACGACCTGTTTGTAGTAAGAATGGAATAAATTACTAATATTTATATTCTTCATACTTTCCTGGATCCCTTGCAATGTTTAGCTTGTGGATACAAGAACAAACTGAGCAACTGAGACATTAATTTTAATCTCGGTCCTCAAACACTATTATTGTAGGTAAAACAGTTGATATTTTTCATGGTTAAGTCATGTAATCAGATCCATCCATTTTCTCTCTGTTGAGCCAGATTCGTGGTGGGAAAAAGGGCCCAGATAACATTCCCTGTTCCCCCTAGGAGACCCCCCCCCAGGTGCTCCAACACCAGCTGGGAGATTCACTTCCCCATTGATCAAGTTTTCTAATTAAACTGAAAATATTACATAAACTTCTTTCTTGTGTTTAGTTGTGCAGTTTAAATAAACATCATCGCTCTTCCTGAAGAGAAAAGAATGTAAGTTTAAACCTTTTCTGCATTGGCTTCACTTTTCATACCCAGAGTTTGCCGGAAAAAAAAAACATTCATAGATAAATTAATAAAATAAGAATAAAATATTGAAAGATTGATTGGTGAACAGTAGTTATGGGGTAAGGTCATTTTCTAGTAATATTTAGTGATCTTTGGCATTTCATTAATTTGAGAGATTTAATATAAAGTTGAGTTTCATTTTATTAACCCATAAAGATGGATGAGCGCTTATATTCCCTTATGAATTTAGCTAAAATTAGTAAAACATTGGGCCTAATTTTTTGTCTGCAGAAAGTACTTAAAATAAATTATTAGAGTCAACATTGTTATTACCATTCCATGAATTACCTGCTCTGTCGAGAAGCAAAGTCATGGCCTTCACCTTTTTCCTGTGGAATCTTATTTCAGAAAGAGACAATGAAACCATGAATTACACATATGATGCTCATCAATTTAAAAGATAATGATTGGTGACGTTTCAACATGGCGGGAAGATTCAGCAATGGATTGTTCTGTAACAGAAGATAGCTGTCACTTGTGTACATAATATTTTTTATCTGTAATATTTGTACACTTAATTTGACAGAGACCACTGCTATTTATATTCTATCCGTAACAAATTGACTATTAGCCTGCTGGTGTGGTGTAAAGTTACCTTGCGTCCGCCATTTTTTCCACTTCGTTCCGGAAACAAAGCACTTGAACATGACGTTCTCTTAATTCAAATTTAACCAACGGAAAGTCGGATTTTTCCGATTAGCACTTGAAGGCAGCATAACCGTCAAAGTTAATTACGCTACAGTTGTAGCTATTATGCTAATAGCTGACACCTGTGTAAAAAAACTGCGCTTGCCTTTATAAATACTCCACAGTAAAGTAGAGCATACAGTTAACAGCACAGGGCTAACTTCTTCCTTCGTCCTGCGTCACCAATATTAAAGTAGGTTATTTTTACGTAAGCTAGCAGCATTGCTAGCCGCCTAGCCTTGTCCGTTAACCAACTAGCCTCCTCCGTTAGCCGCCTAGCCTCCCCCGTTAGCCGCCTAGCCGCTTTCGTTACCGCCTAGCCTCCCCGTTAGCCGCCTAGCCTCTTTCGTTAGCCGCCTAGCCTCCCCGTTAGCCGCCTAGCCTCCCCCGTTAGCCGCCTAGCCTCTTTCGTTAGCCGCCTAGCCTCCTCCGCTAGCTGCTACATCGGATGTTACTGGTCGTGTTTGTTCCGGAAAAGCCGTGATGCCGAAAAGAAGAAACTGGTGGGAAATCTTCCTCACCTTTTTTTGCCTGTTGACCTTTTAATTTTTCAACAAGAGGACTTTTAAGTTCTTCAAAGATCAACCGGCAACATGAAGGCGCCCGGCAAGCTAAAAGTAAGTGTTTTTTTTTAGCTCCTATAGTGACGTATTTGTCTGAACCTAGCTGTGTTTACTCAATGTCCTCATATTCGTGTGCAATGCTGGAGTGCAGAAAATGAAGTTTTGTCCACATGGATTGATCAGCGGCTGTTGGGTGATTAATGTAAACAGGGCTCTGCGGTGCATCAGGTTAGTGGTTGTCAGATTAAATCCCTTAATTGATTGATTCATTTTTTATTAGTCATGTAATTCAATTACCTATTGACAAGCCAGGGCAGACATGGCGGTGATCAATACACACTGATAGTGGATAGGGTTTCAACAACCATCCGTGTTTTTAAATATCTTTTAAATGAAAAATAAATCCATTAATCATAGTCAGAGCTTCAGTGTTTATATGCCACATCCAATGATATGTGTATGTATATGTAACGATTGTAGTTTTCAGTGATTAGTAATAAAATATTTTTGACTGGAAAGCTATTTGATTACAAACTGAAAAGCTTATGATGAACTCTAGATTTTACTGAGCGAATGGGAACGTCTGATTAATTTGCCAATTCACTTATAAAGATATTAGTCCATATATTATAAAAAATAAAAATGTGAATGAAGTGTCTAGACATAAGCAAACCCCCCTAACCAATATGTTAATGCACCTAGTGCCCTTTTTATTAAAGCGTGATGAAATAAAACATTCAGACTTTTTACATTTAATTTTCAGCTTGTCTCTGAAAAGGAAACAGTTGTGCTGTAATTTTGTATGAATTGTGTTTCAAACTTTTGACAGGGAGCCTATTAGGATACACTCGTCTTTTTCGTGCTTAAATTTCAGATGATTACAAGACATTTCATGTCACTCAACATTGAGGAAAACTCGGGAGGCATTAATCATTTCGTCACACGGAGAGCACTTTAGGAACGTGCTATTATCCCACAAACTGATAGAAATCGAGCCGCTAGGGCTGCTCGCATTCCTTTTATACTACAGTGTTTTACAACATCTACAATGTTTCTTGGCTGGAGGTAACAATGCAGCAATAAGAATGTAGTTCTGAAGTAATTCGGTGAGATTTAACAATTAATCTAATGAATAGATTAATAAAACTCACATTTATTTGTATTAGTTTCCCCCCCCCCCGACTTTTTGTTTGCGTTCCTATAAAAGACAATAAAAGCCATAGACCCCGAAGCGTAGGCATCTGGTTGGGTAGATTAGTCACCATATTTTAACACCTCACTATAAAAGTCGGAGGATGCGTTTGTTTGAACACCCACCCCCCACGCCGTTTTCCTAATTGGGAACAGCATGAAGCTACTCGCTCAACAGCACTTGTGTATGTTGTAGTCAAGTCAACACTGCCACAGACTCCTTTCATTCTCTTTTAGTTCATTTCAATACTTGGCTTCCATCTTTTTTTTGCTGCAGGCCTCTGCTAATAGGCACCTTGCCCGAGGCGCTCCACCTCACACCCGGGGTTCATTGCTGTATCACCACTGGGCCATGAGATGCACAACAAATCTGAACTTTCCCATTAATATTTGCCAAGCTCGTACAGGAATCGCTGGCTTTTCCGTAGGATGAGAGATATTCCTCCGCATCTTGTCGTGTTTGAAAACAAACGGGTTTAGTAACGCTGCGATATGAGATGATTGAGTGTGTTCTCCTCTGTAGGCCATGCAGAGGACATTATCAGCCGCAGCATGCTGGGCCTACGTCTCTTCCAACAGTCTGACCTAGTTACCAAATCACTCTCGCACACACAGACACACACACACAGGCGCGGCTCTCTAGTGGGTATTGCAGGGGATAAGTAAAGTGTCATTCCCTCAGCAGAGCCTCGTGGTTCAGTGTAAGGAAGGATAGCGACAGTTCAAGGAGACTAAAGGAAAGGAGGAAACATTGGCTCTGAGGACCCTATTCAATGTGTTTTTCTCAGTGTGTGTGTGTGTGTGTGTGTGTGTGTGTGTGACGCACATGCTGGCTGACTCCTCTTCTCTCGGCAGAGCTGCGCTGTAGCACACATAGCTCACTGTTCCTCCCAGTCCAGCATCCACTAAATCAGCTGGCGTTTACACTCGCTCTTTTCCCCCATATCCTCCCGCTCAGCGCTCTCTCTCTCTCTGTCTCTCTCTCTGTCTGTCTCTCTCTCTCTCTCTCTCTCTCTCTCTCTCTCTCTCTCTCTCAGCCTTCTTACAGTATCCGTCTCTGTGTCCCAGTCTTCATTTTTTATTCTAGCTTTCCCCGTTACATTTAATGTCGCCTCTTCTTTTTTACAATTTAAAGACATGTTTTATTTATAAAACTGAGCAACATCTCGATTGGCCAGTTTCTTTTTACCCTTTCCAGTTCCAAACCAGTCATGCCAATGCATTGAGTATGTGGTATGTGTTTTGTGCGGCTCTTTACCTGTCAGTTCTAGTGGTCAAAGCTTATTTTAAAAAAGGGGGGCAATTGCATTATGAAGCAGCCAGCCAGAGGCTATGTTTTTGGATTTTCCAGCCCACGGAAAATAAGTGCACCATATCCAACGCTGCCAGGGGAAAAAAGTAGCATTTTGAAGGTTTGAGTTATCCACAGTTATGCAGTTATGTAGGTAACTAAAATAGCAGGACGTTTTTTTTTATTTTTATATATATATATATATATATATATATATATATACGTTTTGGGTGGTGGATTGCACACATCTCCCAAAGAAGGTCTAAAGGATGTATTGTTCGCGCGATCTGCCACACACGCTGTCAGACAAGAGTCTGTAGTGTGTAATGGGAATAAATGGCCTGTTTATGGGTTCATCTGTATGCATACAGGGGTCCATACCCGAGAGAGGCGAGGGGCCGCCTGAAACTTACATTGATGACGAGTGCGTGTGGAAGACGGGGATAAAGGCCGACGGCAGACTTGTAGCCCAAGGCGTGAAAAAACCTGCATCCATCTGCATTTAATTTTCAGTGTTTCTTATTCATCTCATCGACTTTAAAACCTGCATAACATTGTGCTGGCTGTTATTTTATTCATCCATAGCGTATTGTTCAGATCTGAGTCTGTATTGTGGGAGTTTTAAGTACAGCGGGGGCTTCGTGCCACGGATGGAGCGGGCTCTGGAGGTGCTCGGCTGAAGTGAATGGCTGAGGCAGAGAGGCCTGCAGCAGGGGCACTAAGCCATCATCTTTGGCCAGGGCTTATGTCAGGCCTGTGGCAGTGATTGCACCGCCCGGGGACAGAGTGTAGCAGTGGCTCTCGCTACTGTCTGCTCCCCTGTCCTCCCATGTTGTGAGACACACTACTGCCCTGGAGCTGGGAGCCATGGCACGGAGCCTAGCTGGCCTACCTGTGTCTGCCCTTATCCCATCAGCCAGCTGTGGCAGCTCTATGTGTGAAGAGACAGAAGTGCGTGTGTGTCTTGAGCAAGCTGAAGAATCACTGATTATGTTAAAGCATTTGGCTGCGTCAGGGCTCGCAATGGGAATTCATGTTGTTGAAATGTGTTGAGGGTTCAACCTATTATTGCGCCGAGTGTATACTCTTCAAGCGGACCATAATATCACAAATGACAAAAAGTCTGAAGAATCCATGACGACGGTTAAAACTGCCATTTTGCTTTCCAAAAGCAATTTCTTCAAGTGTGAGACAGGCAGGCTAGTCCATTTCACAAAAGACATGGTATCCTTTCGCCACTTGATTTACAAGAGACTTGGAAGAGAGAGCACTCCCTTCTCTCGCTACAGCTGCATGATGCCGACTGTGTGTCAGCTTGGATGGGCCAATATTTTCAGCCTTTCTGTCTTATCAATAATTATCTTGATTTTCAAAGAGAGGCAATTCAAATCGGATAGCCCTATCGTCTTCAGTATCGTTTGCCTGTCATTGCTATAATTTTTCTTTATCGTCCATTCATCCAGAGAATGTTTGCTATATACTATATACAGTACAGTTATACTTTTCTCCAGCATTGTTCTGCTTTGTATTCATACGGATACATGCGCTTACACGAGGGCGTATGTCACAGTATAGACAGAGGCAGCTTCACTGGAGTTGTGTGGTTAAAAAAAGAAAAGGTTGGCTTTATTCCATATGTTTGTTATTGTCAAGAAAATCTCATGAAAAGACCAAAACCAACAATATGTTCTGACTTCCTCAGGCTGTTTGTGGCTCTCAGCCTCAACAGCATTCGTTCCTGCTGAAGATGTACAATCAAATGGTTTTTCTTTCATGTATTTTGAAAGAAAGAAAAAATCCTAACAGGGCTGGATACTGTAGTATTGCTTGTGAGTATTTTCAGCGTTGGATTTGGTGCTCTGGATGCGTATTTACAGTCGCAGGCTGGTGTATGTGGGAAGTATAATAAACTACATGGTGATTAAGGAACATATCACAGTGCACCAGTGTGGTTCACTGATGTGTTTTTAATAGTTTGTTTTAACTCCTATTTAAAATAATCAGCTATACAGTTTCGTGTTGAGACCACAACAAATGCTACCACTACACACGCGCGTAGGCCATTTAATTATTCTCAAACCGCAGAGCATAAAGCATCCGAGTTTGACCCGCCCTACACACTTGCTTGTTAGGTTGAATTTTGAAACTTGCAGGCAGGTACAAATAGGGATTTTGATCATTTCATAGGCTTTATCTTGCTATAATAACTCACCCATAAGTGTGTTCCCCAGAGGCACATTACCAAGATTCAGTATTTCTGTTATATTGAATTAAATCATACACATCCCTTGCCCAGATTAAAAGGTCTGGTATTGGCAGATTCAAGGCAGGTTTCCTGGTGGATAAATTTTGAAGGCATATACTTAATATTAATGACTCTGCAGGAGCAGCTCCCAGCATATCTCTCTTCTGTTTACAATGCAACCCTCTCAAAGCAAAGCTCTACATTTCTAATAGCAAGTTTCTTCAAAATGATAAAAGTTAAATAAATGGATCTGTGAAGCAGTGACTTCATTATCCTGGAAGCAAAATTACAAATCTGTCTCCTGACACATGCATTGATATGTAGTGGTAACAGCCAAAGGTGTAAATTCAATCACATTGCAATATGCTTTATGAGCTTCTCCCTGATTATGTATCCCCCTCCCCCCCTTACCAGTGCAGAGAGCAGAGGGAGGTCTTTTTTAATACGAGAGTTTAGGCTTTAATTTAACTAAAGTGGTCAGATTTATGCATTTTGAATAATTAACATCAGTTTGCATTACCTCTGCTCGGAATCCCACTTTTTTCTTTTGCACACACAGAGGAGCGCATATACACATAATGATAGCAGATGCTAATGTTGAGCTAATGCTAATTTAAAAAGTGCTTAATCATCCTGTGATTTAAAAAGAAGTGCTCTCACAAAAGCACAAAAAAAAAATGATAGTGTTTCATAGCAGAGGGGAAAATGAGAAAGTTAAGTTGTTGGATTTTAAATGATCAAAAGGGAAAGAATATTAACTGATACCTTAAACAGTTAGTGTAATCACTTACTGCTCCCATTTCATAAAAGCTGACCTGCTCTTTCTACAAAGATTCGGTTTCAGTAGTTAAGCAGAGTCAGACACGTACTTCCCATTATCTCCTTGCTGCACAATTGCTGCACAATTTGGTCAAAACATTCCTCCTGCCTTTTATTGAGAATTTGTCCTCTCCGGATCAAATGGTCTCGTACTGCTATACCATGCCCAATACACTCCCGTTATTTCCAGTGTCTTGAATACATTCATGATCCCGGCCCCCTCACCCCAGAGTACCCACTTATCTTCTATGTTACCCGGAGTCACCCCTTAGTCCCTCCGCCTAAGGCCATGCAGCCCCCTCCTTTGTCCCAGATCCCTCTCAGCAGGACGCAGCATTCTCCCTAACAACCATGGGGTCCATTTGGACTTGCTCCAGTTACCACCAAAAAGCTGTGATGCAAACACTTCTTGAAAACAGACGCAAATATACTTGAGCATTGTGGCTTTATACACACACACACACGCACGCATATATGCATGCAAGTACGTTGGCATGTACTGTGTTTCCTCGTCGACCTGCATGCCACTTGAGCGGTATCCAATATTGTGCCTATATTGTCCTGTTGGCATTTTCAGCAAACTAAAAGGCCTGCTAATGCTTTCTGCTCTGTCTGCCATTTTATAATGCTCCAAGGCACAAGAACGCTGCGTAAAGAAATGCCCCATGGCACAATGCAGCACGCACACACACTGTCACACACATATACACATGCACTAAAGCATGCACTACTTTCCTCCGTCTTTTCTT